>CM027659.1:7500000-10000000 GCA_015731905.1 Salix dunnii
AGTTCTACAACTTTACTAATAAATATTTCATTGGAAAAAAAAAGAGAGTTAAGGTATGTTTTAATTCATAGGGTTTTTCTCTTTGTTATATTTTATCCCAATTTAATTTTTATGATATGTTTAAAGAAAAACATTACTTTTGTTGAACTTTTCTCTTAAAAAAAAAGAAGCAATAAACCGAGTTTATTTTTGTAGTTAAAATGGTATTAATCAACCACTTTCTCTCTACTCTCCAATTTTTCCTCTCAAATTATAGGGATTAAGACATAAAATAAACAAGGTATAAGACTGAAATATATAATCCTCAAAACACAAGGATAAATTGTATTTTTTAAAAAAAAAAAGTAAAAACTTTAAGGACCAAACTATAGTTTTTTGCTCATCATGAATAGTGAAAATTAAAAAAAGATTATTTTTTGTTTCTAGGTTTAGTTTAGTTCTTATTGTTTTAGTTTTTAAGAGAAAATTACACTTTACATCATGTGATTTAGTTTTTTTCTTTTTAACTTTTCCTTCTCTCTTTAAAAAAATATAATTTATATCTTAAAGTATATCAATCGAAAACATTTTATATCCTTACTCATTCGTAAGAAAAAAAGTTGATAAAAAATTATTTATAAAATTACTATTATATTTGAATTAATAACTAAATAATCCTTGTGGGATAAATATTATAATCTTGACATCAAGTTAAGAAGAAGAAAAAATTATCCACCAAGAATAACAACACCCACCACCACCATTATCCACCAATACAAATTAGCTCGTCAATCAACTAGACTCTAGTCGTCACAGTAGATCAATTCATCATCAAACCAAAGTAAACCCATAAAACCGATGGAATAATATGATGAAGTCATTCCTATTTGTTCATAACTTAGAAAAAACTAGTACAATTTGTTCATGAGCAAAATTACTTATGTTTCAAACTTGGTTTATAAGAATAATTCAAATATTGCCCAACTTCAAATTTATTAAGTAGAAATTTTCCTCACAAATATAGCAGGTTTGCATTAATAAAACCAAAATCCCATTTCAACTTTTCAAAATATAAACCTAAAATCTACAAAACAAATACTTTAAAAAGATTTGCTTATGAAATTATCATTATCTTATCCTTACAAAAAAAATTTAAGCTTGATAACTTTAAATGCTCTTGCCTTTAATTCTCACAATTTTAATTTCAACTCCAAGTGTTAAACAATAAAACTCATGTTGTTGAATAGTGAAATATAAAATGGTAAAATAATAAAGGATTTAATGGGTTGGAGAGAGAAATACAAAGTGGGTTTTCAAATTGAGAAAGTTGTAGCTAATTTATAGCCAAATCATAAATCTAATTTGGATATGGAGTTGCATGGGGAAATTATAGGTTTTAGGTTTTGATTAAGCATATTTTGGATGATGATGGTGCAGATTTGAAATTACAAAAAAGTTTATTTAAAGTATGAGAAATATATTTATTTTATAGGTGCTTTATTATTATATATGGGAATAGTTTGGTCATTCTTTTTAATTTAAAATTCTGAATTGATTCAGGATATAAATTATAATTTATGAAAAAATAAAGATAAATTATAATTTATCTATACGCACACACATGTATGATATTTTGACAATCATTATCATTTATGTTCGACTGACCATTTGATGGTTGTTCTTTGGATTGTGTGATTTAAAGTATGACATTGTTAACAAAGCATTTTAAATATTTGAAACTTTTTTTTCTTATGCTTATTTTAATGAAAGATGTTGTTTGAACAATTCATTTGTATTTTAATATATATGATATCATACAACTTTAATTAATTTTTATATAATATAATAATGTTATTAACCGTATAGTACGAGTAATTTATCATAATCAAATATGAAATCAATGAATTAATTTTACAAGATGTTTAAAATAACCAAGAAAATCAACATGGTTAATTAAAATTTATATATATTGAATTAATTAAAATTAAAACCCCTCATGTGTATAATTTTTCTTTAACTTTGTTGTATAATTATAGCATATCCATCATTCTAAGTAGGGATTGAAAACAAAAGCTTCTTGTAAAATTTTCATTAGGAAATGAAGAATTATCCAGGTGTTCGCACAAGCTTCAAATCACTCTAAAGAGCCAGGGCACGGGGCTTTAGGATTTGCGGGCTTTAGGATTTGCGGGCTTCTTGTTTCTGTTATGTTTTTTTAAGAGGGAAACAGGGTTGCGTCGGGGATGGTACGAGAGTCTGGGTTAAGGCTAGCCCAGTTTGCTGTCCCGGAAGGAGGAGGAGCCGGGAAAGCGTATGGGGCCACAACTGAACACGTGTCGAGAAAAAGAATCTCCACGTCTATCATTTCAAAACCACAACTTAACTGTTTCAAATTCGCTCCATTTTTCACTCTCTTCTCTACAGTTCCCGGCTCTCCCTCCCCTCAAACCTACGACTCTGGCTCACGTAGTCCTCTGCTGTTCTGCATCCATTGCGCACGTTAGCAAGCACTGCAGCTCTTCTGCCCTCTTCTTCTCTAATATGGCCTCTCTATCTTCCCCAGCGACCCAAAACACCACCGTCCAACCGGGTCGGATCCGGGTCATCAAAGAAGGGTCCAAAAAGAAAGTGGGTGATGGTCCTGTTGTTTACTGGATGTTTAGGGATCAACGGGTTCGAGACAACTGGGCTTTGATCCATGCCGTTGATCAGGCTAACAGGAGCAATGTGCCTGTAGCTGTGGCGTTCAATTTGTTTGATCAGTTCTTGGGGGCTAAAGCAAGACAATTAGGATTCATGTTAAGGGGTTTGTGTCAGCTTCAAAGTCGCATTGAAGAGACGCTTCAAATCCCATTTTTCTTGTTCCAGGTCAGTTTTGAACGAAACTCATTTGTCTTTTTCTGTGCTTCTTGTGGTAACTTGTGTTCTTTTTGGGGTGCTCTTATATATGGCAATGAAAATATTCAAACTTCAATAATCACAAAGGAAAAAAAATATTCAAACTTTGACGAGAAGTGCTTAGTACTCTGAATTTCACCTGCTTAGCTATAAACAAACCATCATCATGTGAAATTTATTGGTTTTTCTGGGGTTTGGTATTCAGGGAGAAGCTGAAGAGACTATACCAGCATTCTTAAGAGACTGCGGGGCCTCACTTTTAGTTACTGATTTTTCACCTCTTAGACAATATCGTACATGCCAAAATGAAATTTGTAAGAGAGTAAGTGATTCAGTGACCATACATGAAGTTGATGCTCATAACATTGTACCCATTCGGGTGGCGTCAGAGAAGTTGGAGTACAGTGCAAGGACTTTAAGGGGCAAGATAAATAAATTGCTACCTGAGTACCTCATTGATTTCCCAATGTTACAACAGCCGAATAACAAGTGGGTTGAAGCTACAAAACAGTCAGTTGATTGGAATAATCTCATTGACAATGTTTTGAGGTTAGACATTAATCTGTTTGAGTAAAGCTGAGTTGAGCTTCATTGGATTGTAGTGTTGATTTTGTGATTTTGAATGTGTAGGAAAGGGGCAGAAGTTCCTGAAATCAAATGGTGTGAACCAGGAGAAGATGCAGCAATGGAAGTGTTGATGGGAAGTAAAGATGGATTCTTGACGAAAAGGTTAAAGAATTATTCTACAGATAGGAATAACCCACTAAAACCTAAAGGGCTCTCTGGTCTGTCTCCGTATCTTCATTTTGGGCAGATTTCTGCACAGCGGTGTGCCTTGGAGGCACGTAAAGTGAGGAATCTTAGTCCTCAGGTTAGCGGTGTCAAATCCTAGAAACTTGGTTCAGATTTTATTTTAAGTGAAGCATAGATAATTCTAAGTGGTCTTTCAGCTTGTCATTTTAAATGTTAATTTGTCCTAAGCCCCCATAATTAACAATCTATCACATGTTGATCGTTTCATCTATTGCTTTTTCTTTGTGGTGTTCTTACATACGACTAATGTATAGCTTAAAATATGTGCATGTACCTGTTACTCTGAAGTCAGCCGATGCATTTTTGGAAGAGTTGATTGTGCGTAGAGAACTTGCAGACAACTTTTGCTTTTACCAGCCCAATTATGATTCCATACATGGGGCATGGGAGTGGGCACGTAAGACCTTGGCTGACCATGCTTCTGATAAGCGAGAACATATATACTCGTGAGTGCAATTGTTTTCATTGGGTTATTCATATTGCAAAAGTTTCTGTCGCATGCTAGACTTCTGAAATGACAACTGCATTTATAGGAAAGAGCAATTAGAGAAGGCACAGACAGCTGATCCTGTAAGCCTATGTTTTGTCCATAAATACTATTCTTTTCCTAATGCATTGCTAAGATCTCATGATAAGAGTAATATCATCTTATCTCAATTTTCAGCTTTGGAATGCTTCTCAGTTGGAGATGGTTTGCCATGGGAAGATGCATGGTTTCATGCGGCAAGTAACCTTTTATTTTTATGAGAATGTTTATCCAGTAACTTCCTGATTGTTATTCTCATGTTTATTTTGTCTGGTCTGATAGAAAATCCATGAAAAGTTGGATATCTAATATAAATGAATATAATAGAGCCAGGTGAACAATACAAAGAAATTAAGCAACTTGCGGAGATATCCAAAAGCATGATTGTATGAAGAAACCAATGTGAAGTCTTTTGAACATGTATTCATATCAACGGTATTCAGTGTCAATTTATATATCTGCTAGCATGTTGAGTGGCAGTGCTTTTAATTCGAGAGTATTGGCTACCTGCTTGTATTGGTTCGGTTGCTTTCATTAGATGTCGTTTTTTTTCTTGAATTTTTGTTGTCATTTGATGTTCTTAGAAACTAGAAAACTCCGTGCAGCATGTATTGGGCGAAAAAGATTCTTGAGTGGACAAGAGGGCCTGAAGAAGCCCTTGCAATATCCATATATCTAAATGACAAGGTAATTTTACTACAATAACATTGTCCATGAATTTTCAAACCAGAGCATAACGTGTTCAGCTAAACTACCTGCAGTATGAGATTGATGGGAGGGATCCAGGTGGATATGTTGGTTGCATGTGGTCAATATGTGGCATCCACGATCAGGTTTGCTACCTCCTGATTTTATGAAGTACTAAAGTTCTTTCTGAAATCCATCTAACATGATTCTATACCATAGTAAGAAGCTAGTACAGTTACCAAATGATGTACTTCTGAGTGAAATGATGGCGTGATTTCCGTGGTTGGATTCATTTCTTCTGTAATAAAAATAATTGAAACTAAGAATGGTTCCAGTTAATCTTTCTTTTACATAACAAGTGGCATCAACTAGCCCATCTGGTTTTGGTTTCAGGGTTGGAAAGAGCGGCCAGTTTTTGGGAAAATACGTTATATGAACTATGCAGGCTGCAAGCGGAAATTTGATGTTGATGGATACATAACTTATGTCAAGAGAATTGTGGGCGACATTAAGAAGAGAAAAGCGGAAAATGAGCTCCATAAAACGACCAAGGAACTCCTCCGCTAGTATTGCTTGAACTGAAAGACTGGGAATAATCTGTAAAAAGAAAATTTCTGTGGAGTCCTTGATTTTAAGGTTTCTAGGCATAACGAAAAGGATGGCAACGGTTTGAAAGGGGAAGATACCATTTAGAGCTAGCATGTTTTAAGTGTCTGAGAAGAGGAGGATATTATGACTGTTTTAACACCTTGATTTAATGTAATTGCATGAAAGGGCAGCAAAATCCAGGAGTGTGAGCGTACTTATACACAGATCGACGTGATTTGTACCGGCGATTCCAACTCAACCAACCTCTCAGCCTTGAGCCGAATAAGTCCCTCATTATAATTACCAAGTTACGAGTGTGTACCGTAATCTGAGTAGCATAAGCAGGTCGTGCGGACTGCTGCGAGATACACTACTTTCATTTCCCCATTCTCAATTTCCATGAAATGCAGAACCTCGAAAGCAACGAGTCTTCGCGATGAACCCAAACAACCTTTCACAATATCTGATAGTGCGCCAAAAACATAGTATACAAGAGATTAAACCAGGATGCCGTAACATCTTATCGCTATTATATATAGTGGTGCAATTCATTGTTTTCAGTTTCACAAATCGATTATTGTTTCAGTTTTAATGAGTAATGCGATATTTATACACGTACGTTTCTCTGCTGCTTTGACTTGTATTACAAGACACGCAAGAAGCTACAGCGATGAGCAGGGCAGGCGCGGCGCTTTCCTATGACATAAACCACACAACTATGACTATCAAGGGGCAGACATTAAGAAAATTAACACGATAAAATGAGAGAATGTGTTGATTAATCACAAATCGGATGGTCAGAACCTAGAGAAGCCTTGTATTCCGCTTCTAATCCCAACACATTTATATCTGCAAATCGTCCAGTGAAGGTTCATTTGCTGTCAGCTGTTTCAGCTTCTGCAAATTTAAATCAATTATTTTATTATTTTGGCCAGGCATACAATTCAAAACATATATTTTAAGGGTCATACGAGGGTCTAGAGAAAAATGGTTACCGCAATAAATTGTGGAGGGTCATCAAGACTCGAAGAACCCAAAATTACTTCCCTCTGTAACTTGCTTGTAAGCTTGTGGCAAACTCTTAGCTGGTGATTAGTTAAAGGGTCAAAACACCAAACAAGCCAAAAAGACACCATAATAATTGATTTGAGATTCAACATAAAGACAACCATAACAATTGATTTGGGATTCAACATCTTACCTCAGATCTTGTGGTTCCACCTACGATGAAAACAAAAATACGCTGGCCCATCTTTTTGAAATCACTAGATGCATGTCTTAGAACAGAATCACTGTAGGGAAACGAGAAGAAAAAAAACATTACAAATAAAGCCGTGAGGATAATAAAGCTACTCTTGGCCTATCAAGTTCCCTAACAATCCATATGCAAACACAATGGACTATCATGGCACGGTTAATTTTGAGGTCATGAGAGCAACAACCTATATCAATCAGGAGACCATAAACAAGCAAGGAGTTCGTTTAAATGATACATTACATGAGCATAACAAAAGATTAAGAATGTGTTTAGTTTAAAAGGGACAATAGCAAGAGTTACATTCGATGGTTTATTTTTTCAGCTAATCATAGAATATTCAATTGACCATGCATGAAAGAACAACAATACCTTGAATAACCACCATCAGAGTTCCGTGGTTGAGCCCATGTAGATGTCCGTCTCGATCTCATTGAATGGGGTGCTGGAGCTTGATGCATTGGTGTAGACTGGGATGTCCCATGGAAAGTTGGGCTTGGGTCATTCATGCATGGATATTCATCCTTGGAGAGTTCTCCTTTGTGAAGCCTATCAATAAGTTCCTGAAAAGGATTTGCATTAGGGTGAGTACCATCCTTTCATGTAATCTTACCAAAAGTTAAGGCATCGAGGCTGTTGGTAAATCATATAAACATTTAGCTCCAATGGAAAATACCTATTTAGGAAACTACAAACTCACCTATAGACACAAGGCACGCGGGAAAAAAGCTCAATGGTCCCATATAATGAAGTGTGAATCTTGCATGATTTTGACAACATTTTCTATTTTTATATGCCTAGTCTATGAATGAGTTGGTAGACTAAATCTACACAGTGATTTCTCCCCATTTGGATGCAAAATTAATAATGGAAGGAGGAATTGGTAACAAAAATACATGTAGAAAAAGCAATGTAAAAATGAAGGGGGGGAAGATAAAAGCTTTTTGAAAGGATGTCAAAGATAATAGAGCACAGTAGGTTACCATATACATGAAAAATCAAATCAGAAGAATTCACACGTACCTCTATCATGGGGTAAAAGCGAGACAATTGCCATGTTGTTTCTTCAGCAGCAGTGCGGTCTTTCCTGGCAGCGCGCTTCTTCTGGCAATTGATTGAGAAGGAGAATAGAAACTGTAAGCTTTGAATGTTTCAATCAGATGTGGCATTTCAACAAACATTTATCTTCACCTCATGAATATCAAATTCCAGGGAGAAAGCACTGGTTGAGCTTTTATTGGTTTCTGATGCCCCCCCAAGCAATCTCATATTATTCACAGCATTCATGTCATCCTGTGGTAATCTTGCCAACTGAAAGATATTCAAACAATTATTGTAATATGCATGGAAAATGTTCTCAATAATATCAAAATAGGAAGAAGGCAAACAAAAGCTCTACTCATTGACCTCAAAACAGTATAAGAAATTGAAAACCAGCACAGAAACACTAAAATACCTTCACTATATTTTGACCTTTTTCACCCTCAAACTTCTCAGGATAAATGGCTGCAAGAATCATCAACAGCCGCAACTTATTTTCACGAGTTGCATCCTGCAAAAGTGTGAGACTCCTACTTGATAAACATTATTGACAGGTTGAAATGCATCCATTAAAATTTTCTTCAACTTTTACCTCTTTTGTAGTAAAAAATTTGATAACATCTGTCATTCCAGCATCTCCAAAAACCAGGTCCTGCTCTAGTTGCCCAAACTCTCGAAGCCCCAACTCCCTGATAATTCTACTAATTTTTTCAGCAATCTGCATCCATAAAATATTATTTGCATGAAGCCTGACCGCAGGAAAATTCCATCAACCAGTAGGTCTTCTTTTTCTTTCTCATTACGTGCCAACTTTTCCGTATTCCCGGGGGGGGTTGACCATAATCATTTGTGCTCCCGCTAATAATGAATTCTAAGCAGGGCACACAACTTATTATTCAGAAAGCAGAAATTCAACGTAGATATCTACAAAGGCAGTCAAAAGAGCATTTCATAGTTACTAGAAAGCATGCAAACGAAAACATGGCACCAAATAATCTAATGGCATTTCCATCAGGGCAGTTCAAATTCCACTCACTGGTATCAAAAGCAAAATCACGTGTCATCAAGCCAAGCATTGTTTGTTTGTGATTAAAAATATGTGCAGCACCAACATTCAATCATAAGGGATGAGACAGAGGCATAACGTGGTGGTAACTGCACATCTCTTTCAGAGAAAAGGTCTGGGATTCAAATACCCATCCCATAAAATAACTATTCATTCATCAAAAAAGTTGTTTGGAAAGGATATCTAGAATGGGAAATTAGTTTCAAATAACCAACATGTATATAGCCACAATATATGTCCAATTGCCTTGGCAAAAGCATCAGATGGCAAAGTGGTCTGGAGCCAGCAAATTATTTTGCTAAACAAGTGGGAAGAACGAAGCCAAACTTCTGAGCCAGGTTTGAAAATAAGAGCATCATATTAAAACTGAATTCCTTTTCTTATGTTACACATATACCACCAAAAGGGGGGGGGGGGGGGGGGGTTTGTTTGCCGGCAGAAGCAAGAAACTAACCTCCACATGGAGGGAGAGCTTGTCAATCTGCTCACTGTATTGAGGCAATGCTTGAACCATCTGTTGCAAGTCCCGTGTAGAAAGTTCCCCACCATCTCTACAACAGGTAAATTTCAAGGTTGGAGATATACCATCACATAAACTAAGGATCTGATTATCAAGTAGCTTTTACAAAACAGGAAGAAACAAAACTACACAAGGCATATGCCACACCGCAAAATGAACAATCAAAGTTAACTATACATGGTTGATACAGAAACAAACGTATATCAATTCCCAGCCTTGACAGGAATTTATATAAAAAGAAAGAGGGTGGAACATAACAAGAAAAAATCACTTTAAGATAATATGAGCAGCACTTGTTCTCAGTACACTAACTCCATTGATATTTTTAACTTCTTACTGCATCAAGCATCCATCCACTCATTTCCCACACGGCCACCTGCCTCCTTAAAAAACAATCCCTCTCAATTTCAAACCTCCACACATGGGTGTAAAGAAAACAAAATATCAGCATCCTCACACAAACCAACCTACGATGAGGGTGCTCCCCACTTCCTATAAAAATCTAAAATTTCTCAACCCTCCCCTGATGCGGGCACTTCCAGAGGAGATAAGTGAGTAGGCGCGCATTACAGAATACTCTTTGCAATGTCAACTACTCTCAGTTTTCTAATGGCTAGCCTTCTCTACACCTTTTTCGCTTCATGAAAAATACTCTCTAGACCATTTGGCAACGGGATCCCAGACTGCGAAATATTACAAACCAGATGGTTCAAAACGAGAGATAAGAAAAAAGTTCAGATCACAAGAAGTGTGAGCTGACTGAAAACACAGGACAAAAACTTTAAAAAGAAAGGATAGAAGACATGTAAAACCCTCCATTAAAAACACAATACTGAATTAAAGAAACAATTCTAATATCAATTTAACACAGATCAGTTATTAGAGCAATATCTCATAAGCAGCATCAGTCTCTACATGCCTTTGAAAACAGGGAAAAAATTTCTATTGAATTACTCATTTGTGAATTTTGAATCATTAATCAATGCTCCTATGAGGTTAAAGTTGATGAAACTAACAGGATACACTGGGTCACTAACATCATGACAATGGTCAGCAATTTACATGGATAAAGAATTTTCATCAACCTTGAGCCATGCTGGATTTTGGCTGCTTTATTTTTTGATACAAAGTTGGTCATCTTCTTGTGCAGCCGCTCGCTAGCCTAATAAAGAAACCAAGGCATAGAGCATTCACAGAGTGGAGGTTTAAAACCTAACAACACATGTAAGAGCCATACTTACATCTGCTATGTGAGCATGCCGAAGCTCAAGCCAGACAGGATCATGTCCCTCCAAAAGAACATCCTTTTTTTCAGGTGGACCACCTGCTTTGCTGAGAACCTGACAAGTGCAATTCCTTGATAAAAGTATCCCAAAGAGATCCAACCACAAATCAGTTAAAACAAAAGTATATAGAAGTCTCATCTGTTGACATACCTCATGCACATATTTGTTTCCCTCCATATTCAATAAATCATGGCACATGGCATCATATGTCCACTCATGTATGATAGGAGCAATCTAGAATTGCAAAATAAGCACGTAAGCAATACAACCAAGCCATACAACGAGCATACAACGAGCTTCTGACCAACATTCACTTAGAGACCTGATCTATAGATCTATCCAGGATAAGCAGTTCACATGTTTCTGTCTGAGGGAAGTGTTCAGTCTTTTGCTTATATTGGATCAGGCAATCCCAAATTCTAGCAGCAAGTTTTGTAGGAATTAAATCACGGAAAGTTGTCATTGTTGTTACATCAAGGGACTTGGCGGCCCGATAACGCACAAAAGGAAATTCCTGAAAAAATAGACATGCATGGCTAAGAATATTATCAGGAGATTGTGAGTTAACATCTGGAGGCCATTATATATACCCGTAGCGAAGCAAAAACAGTAGCAATGCGAGCAGCCATCACATTCAAACATGCATGACCTTTGCGAGTATCCTCCTCGTCCACAAAAAGTTCCTCTAAAGCTCTTTCATTACCAGTAATAAAACCCTGTGTGGAATAATGTATCACCTCTAATGGGAGAAAAAATAACATAATGAAGATAGGCACAAAAAATGGAAATTATGGGTGGAAGTAAAAAATTACAAACCAAGACAACCTTCATAAGCTGTAATGGGAAATTTGTAGCAAGGACCAAACAATTAGTTTAAATGACAGAATAGTTTTAAAAACTGAAATAAAACACAAGCTGTTTCGAATTGCTAAGTTTGATATCTAGCTTAGAACCGCCTCAACCTTCCCCTGGGCGATTTCTTGAAAATACAAAAGGCAAAAAAAATAAAATGATATCTAGCTTAGAACCACCTCAAACTATGCCCTGGGGGGATTCTTCAAAAAATGGAGGAAAAAAAGTTCTGCAATTTCAAGTTATCTGCATCATTGAGTGGATCTTCAAGAACCTAGCACTGGAGCTCCGTCAATTAAGTTGCCCTAAATATAATCATCAGTCACTATGGCAAAAGCACCAGGTGCATGAACAATCGCATCTCTCTCTCTCTCTCTTCCTCTTCTTTCTTTCACTAGCTCTATTTTTATTTATAGATTATATGCTGCTCTCAGTCTCATCTCTATCATTGAGTTATAAGCTCAAGACACAAAAGGCTTGTTTTTCTCTAAAGAAAATGCAAATATTGACTCAAAAGACGCATAAATAGTTAGATATCAAAAGAGCTACATAGTTCAGAAATTGGCACTCTTACAGATTGTCATGTCATATGCCTTCTGAGATACCATGCTGTGCTGGAGAAAATAATGGTAACTGCTTTTAAACAAAGATAGCAGCTAATCCTAAAAACCAATCTCATTGATGCTAATTCTGATTGGAAACAAAAGGATCATGGAAGCTATGGAGTATCATTAATTATAGGAGGTGTCCCTAAATAGTTGCTGGAAGCTCAACCTGATAAAGAGTTTTTCCTCGGCAACAATGAAGATTCAAACAGTAGCTATTGTTGTAATTTAATGCATGAAAAAATAGAAAAGGTAATGAATATTTTGCATACAATATTGAACCAGATAAATGAAGTAGAATTACAAACCTGGCTATCTATAGCAAAATACTCCAAATTCATCTTCATAGCTCACACATCAAAATAAAAAATATGTCAATATCTTTTTGTGAGTTTTAAGCCAATGATGGATCGAGAAAACACATATCTAGCTGAAAAACAAAATTGCTTCAGCACAATTATTGATCCGAAGGAAAAAAGTTTTACTGAAAAAGAGATCCGTACCTCTCTCAATGCACCTATCCGAGTTAATACACTTGAATCTTTCTTGATATGAGAAACCAGTTCTCTTGAAATAGGGGAACTGAAGAAAACAAATGCCCTTCATATGCAAACAAAGAAAAATAAAATAAGTTGAGAAATATTAGTTAGTTTGAACTTCCAAAAGGTAAGACTAGTATGTGGCAATAAATAAAATTTTTCACAAACTTTCTGTATAAAGGAGATTTCCCAGACATGTCTGACAGGAACATGATAACACTGCAAAATAAAACCAGTAATAAGTACACCACCAGCATTACATAAATCAAATCGAGTCAGAATTAATAACATGGGGACATAAAAAAACAAGGGACAGGGTGACAAGCCCCCATCCATTGCCTTCGCTATAAAGAGAACTTCAGATCTTTCTTTAAAGATAGCATAATAATATTACTACATCAAGCATGTGGCAGTATATGTTTACAAGTAAATAAGCACTGCATCAGCAGGCATTGCTACCGATAAAATTGCGCAAAGAATTCTACGTACACCAAAAGGTAATGGAAGCAAAGTTTGCTAAAGAAAAATAAAATATTACAATGTAGCCGAGGAATTGAGAGGTAAAGTCCCTTAGTAACCTACCAGATCAGCTTGGTAAATTGGTGAATAATAAGGAAAAGTGCCCAAAAAGGTTGGGCATCATGTTTACTGAAACAAAATATGTATACAATCTGATGATGTACTCTGTATACAATCTATTGAAGATGGATTAACAAAATATGTTCCAATGTTATTCAGGCAGGTCCCAATTGCTGAAGAGCAATTAAACTGGAAAAGCTCCTGGAAATCAATATTCTTTTTATTTTATTTTTGAAGGGCAGGATACGGAGTATTGAAAATCAAAAATATATTACTTCTCTTTTGTTGGCTGGATGAAGTATATAGCATTCATGGAAGGCAATGGCTGCCTTCGTCTGTTTATATCTTCTTCCACTGCAGAGAGGAAAAGGAAAAGGATAATCAAGCAACTTGGAGAGTGCAGCAATTAAAATTCAAATGAACATAGATTTTTCATTCTCCCATCGTTTAAACCATATAATCCCACTTGAAATGCAACTTGAGAAATTTTACTTTAAGCTAAGAGAGCAGTATATTGGAGCAACATATTCTTATAATTTACAGCGATCAGAATACATTCCAAGTATTACTTTGCACAGAAGAGCTACAAAAAAGCAAATTTTCTATGTTATGTCTCTCAAGTGGATTTTTAAATTGTAACGAAACAGCTGAAGTATAAGAGTCTGCCCTTTTATTCTTACATGAAACTCCTTCCTGTGCGATATCAGACCTCTTGCATGAATATGACATGATTTTCACAGTAAATTTGTCCATGATAAGCACCTGCAGGTATGAGATTCAAGTCCTGGCATTACTGAAAAATGCATACTGTAAGAGATGGAAAGCGATGGCAGGATAGCTGTAATCACATGGAAATGTATCAAAACACTAATCTATACCAAGAAGTCATTGGGTAAGGCAATAGACATGATTCTAACAAGTCCCAGATTTGCACTAACAGTTATATAGTCAAAATACCATCGAAAGAAGTTGGACATGAACCATTTGTATCAGAGCACAGGTGACGTGAAGCTTAACAGGAAACCAATTCCAGACACTGTGAAAATGCTAGGATATTTATTTGAAACTCCTTGAAATGCAAGGACATTTACGATCTAAGTGGTATTGAGAAAATAGTATAGATGACAGGGATAGCAAAATAATAGAACCACGTGAGATACCTTCCAATTTGATTTTGAATTGCCTGTTTTGGCTGATCGAAGCATTTCATGCAACAAGCCTGAACAAAGGATAAATTTAAAATGACAAGCAAATTTCATAAAAATCACCTATTTAATAAGGAAAAAAAAGTAGTATGATCGAGAATGAACAGTTCAGTAACAATGAACGCGAGAATATTTGCTTCCATAACATTCCCTTCCTGGTTTTCTGATAGACTGAACAGAAGAAAATAACAGCATCAATCAATTCAAGATGGTCTAATAAGCTTCTGTCTCTTTAGAAATCAGCTTATTCCAAAGTACAGAAATTGTTTCGTGCAAAAGCGCCATTCCTCTTGGAGAAGTAAGATACCCAACCCCAAGCATTTCAACTCCTTTCATCAGCTTCACAAATTTTAGAATCCAGACATAGATACAAATATTTCCATAAAAAATAATCCTCGCAATCTTAAACTGCAATCTCCACCACCACGAAACTTCGATATAACATAGAAATTGAAGAAATTCCTAGCAACTAATCCTAACCAAGTTTGGCCAATAGCTCTATTAATTAGTTACCAGGAATATTACAAAATTACAAGGAACAAAATGTCGTCGTTGCATTGCATTAACAGATAATCAACTGCACTTGAAGCTTTAAGAAAACATAAAAGCTAAGTTACTACTCTGAACAAACCAAATTATAAGCTCTATAGGACAGGGAGAAAAAGGCACAAGATCACATCAGACTGCTTGATTTTGACGCTGTCAAACTGAACCTATACAAATCCGAGTAGAGAAGTAGAGCTTGAACTTACGTTCACGGGTGATTTGCCAAAGGTTTTTGTAGTCGCCACCGTAAGAAGACAACGAGTCAGAATCCGAGGACGACATGTCGACGATTATTCAAGCCTTCAAAGTCTCTGATTGTATCTCTCTAGTCTTCGCCCGGCCGGCGGATCAAGAAACGACAGTTGCAGATATCGTTTTTTTGTAATCTAAGTTGAGAAGGAGGGAGGGAGATCAAAAGGAGGCAAAAATGGTGACAGGGAAAAAGAAAGATAATAAAATTTGCTAATTCTTACTGTGATTGCCGGGTTTTTTAATTTTAGTAACATATATATATATATGAATAGTTTTTTGAAATTTAAAAGGGGGGGTTTGTAGCTGACCGTACCGGTTCAATTCGCGTTACGTCGTGGAATGGAGAAGGATATTGACCGGTCTGCGATGGAATTACTTGATTTTGTTTATAGCCATTGCCTATTGAATTAATTATATTCATCCTTTACACTTACAGTTGCGATATTTCTCCCAAAACAAGGTTTCAGAGGTAAAGTAATCGAGTTTAAGCGCCCTGTTTTTTTTTTTAAAAAAAAATGGGTAGTTTAGTGTTTTTAGATCATTTTGATGTGCTGATGTCAAAAATGATTTTTAAAAAATAAAAAAACATCATTTTGATGCAATTCGGCACGAAAAGCACTTTGAAAAGCAACAGCAACCACACTCCCAAACACCCCCATTGAGTAAAATTTTAGAATATAATTTATATTATTATTTAATATACCTCACTAATCTTAAAATCTTTATATACCTGTATTAATTTATGTTTAATTTTTATCAAATAAAATAAAAATGGTAAAATTCAAACTTGTGAGCACTGATCAACAATGCTTTAATATCATAAATCATCCCATCTAAAAATTTAAGCTATAAGGTGAATATCTAAATTATATTTTATATTATTTTCTAACATTGAAATCATCCCCTCTCTCTCTCTAAGAAAGCCAAAATTTCAGCAATTTACAAAATAAAATTGAAGCACTTAGCTGTGTCTAATACTTCTTTCTTATAATATTTTTTTTATTTAGGCCCCGTTTGTTTGCTGGAAAGTGGTTTCCTTTTGGAAAGTGAATTCCGGGGAAAATGAATTCCTCGAAAGTGAATTCCTCGAAAGTGAATTCCGATGTTTGGCAGTGTTATGGAAAATGAACTTCGTGTTTGTTTATGTTATGGAAAATGATCTGGAAAATAATTTATTAATAAATTAATTTTTTTTTCAAGTTTATTAAAATAATGAGGAACAAATCTTACAAATTAAAAAGTTGAATGAGAATGAAATTGAAAAAAATATAATTTCATAAATTATCTCAAATAAAATAAATAATAATCAAAATAATAGAGATCAAATCTAAAAAAAAATTTAAAAAATAAAAGGTGAATAAATTAAAATAATAATAATTAACATTTCATAAATTATTTCAAATAAAATAAGTAACAATAAAAAAATGAGGACCAAATTTGATAGATAAAAAGTTTCAATAAAAAATGATAAGAAAAAAGCAAATAGCAATTATAAAAATAAGAACCAAAATTAATATAAAAAATAAATTTTAAGAGATGGAATTGAAAAATAAATATTCAAAACAAATTATATATAGCAATCAAAAGTTTGAGGATCAAATTTGATATAATCAGCAAATAATGACATTTCTAAATTTTTAACAACTTCCGGAAAGTGTTTTCCGCCCAAATTTTCCGGAAAACACGGAAAGTGTTTTCCGTTGACCAACTTTCCAGAAGACAAACAAACACAGGAAAGTCTGGAAAGTGGTTTCCCGGAAAGTGAATTCCGGGAAACAAACGGGGCATTAATCAAGTAATAATAAAAACAAACACAAATGAAATCAAATAAAAAAGTATTTTGCAAGGTTGTATATATTAAAAAAAAAAAAAGGTACATGAAAACCAAGTAAAAAAGGTGATATATAATAAAAGAATAGATTGAGAAGTTGAAAATATATATAATTGTGGACATTTGATCTGGAAATATGGATTTTGTAGCAAGTTGTCTGTCTTTCCTTTTATTGTAACCACAAACAAGAGATATAAAAGCAAAGAAAATATTTTTATTGAAAAAAAAATTAGGACCACGAATTTATAGTTTGAAAAGTATGAGGATCAGATGGATTTTTTGTCATTTTCGAAACTGTCAACTATTTTCTCTGCAGTCATTTTCTTTCTTGCCTTTTTTTCAACAAATCCAAAGCAGTTGTGCTTCAATTTAACCCCAAAAAATGACTGCAAATGCAATCAATCAAGAGAAGTCGAGGATCAAAACAACAGCAAAAATGATCTGAGAGCATGAACAGCTAGTTTTTTGGCATATTGATTTCCCTACCACATTTCGAGTCTCTTATAATATGTTAGCACGTGTCAAACTGCAATATTTACTACAGTTATTTGATATTATTTTTGTCTTCGTATTTTCAAAAATAAAATGTGAAAAATTGTTCGTATATAGATAGATGATTGTTTATCAAAAGGTTTTTTTTTTTTTTTTGTCATTCCTTCGTGTAGAAGTCAAGTCACCTGACTTCGTCATGCTTGGTGGCTGGACCAAGGTCAGTTCTAGGCATTCAAAGGTTGATTTTGAAGGCATATAGGGTCGGGTCCAGAGTCTTAAGAAGTCAAAGCTGTAAATGAGGCTGGGTTCCGTGTATGCTAGTCAAGTGTGGTTGGGTTATTGGAAGCCCTATAGGATCGGGTCCAGAGCCCTATATATTCTGGCTAGTGCCTTTCCCATACCGGCTTTAACTACTATCTTCCGTTTTGGGCCAAAACAGTCCAGAATTGAAAGGCTTCCTCACTTGATATTTAAATCAATTAATTAGTTTCTAAGATCTGTATACTTTATCTCTTGGGCCTTGCAAGGGTTGGATGCCTTGAATTCATCTTTTTTCTTTGTGGATTCTGTACGGATCCCTAGCTACTTTATAACGTTGGTCTAGGCCTGTCTAGTCAACACTTCACTTGATTCGGCCGGCACTTGAAGGATAGATTTAATGAAGCCACATAAGCTAAGGATGAGTTAAAAACTAAAGCACTGATTATTTTGAAAAATATTAATTGCCCTTCTTCTTTTTTCTATCATTTTTTTTTTATATTTTTCTATTGTTATTTTTATCTTTGACAAGTTTTTCAAATTGATTTGTGATAAATTTCTTAATTGGACCCGAATCCAAGGTTTCACAGGTTGTTAATTTTAAGGATTTGACCACATTTATTATATTTGTTTGTTTTTGCTTGATTTTATTTTTTATCCTCATTTTACTTTTCGATGTTTATTCATTGGAGATTGAACTCTATTTTTTTATTTGCTATTTGTGGATTTTTTGTTGGCCTTCAAACATTGTCTTTAAATTGGTATTTCTTTTCTTATGAAATTATTATTATTATTATTATTATTATTATTATTATTATTATTTATCAATGTTGATTTGAATCAAATGAGGTTGGCTTTTCCACTAGCTATTAACTAACAAATAAAATGCGTGTCGTTTCTATTAAATTACTGTTCACACAGACACATTACACTGTGGACTGAATATTTGATTTGGTGCTTCGCATGGGCACGTCCATCTTTTTTTCTGTTTATGAACAGTGCATTAACGAATTTACCCCCCGAAAACAACAAAACACGCCGCCTAGACTGAGGGGCTCCGTGGTCATTTCTTGCCTCGGTCCGGTCCGGTTCGCCGCCCTTCTGATTTTTTTATTATTTTAAGAAATTGACTAAATACGGATATAACCCCTAAATAAGACAAAAATAATGAATATGGTACAGGGACAGACCAGTAATTGATTATATTTTTTTATTATTTTTTTCAGTAATTTTCAGAGCGTGAGGAGCACATGCCAGATGCTTCCCCGCCTCGCGCCCTGTTTAGGCAGCTCATGCCGTCTCATTAGGTGGCCGGAGAAGGGATACTGGAGTCTATCCCAATGCACCTCCGCATGTTCATCCTCTCGGTGCGGCTCGTTTCGGCAATTAACGGTCATGGACGGGGCGGTGGCCAATGAAAGTCGTTGGCCACCTTTCTCTCTCTCCTGCACGTACAAGTGCACGAGAGTCCTCCAGTTTTATGTCTTTTTCACTCTGGTCCCTGGACTTTGAATTTTGTGTATGGTCCTGATTTTTGTTATATAAGTTTTGATTTAGTTCGAATGGGTTGAAAAATATTAATTTATTCGGTACAACAATTTCAATTTTTGCAATTGTGTCATTTGATTAAAATTGATAATATATTTGATTTTCATTTCGGCCCTTATACTTTTAATTTTGTTTTTTAATCCCTTGATTTCTTTTTATGATTTTAATTTTGTTAAAATTTTTATGATTTTTTTACTCTTTCATTTATTTTATTTTTTTAATTATTAACACAACCACAACAACGACAACAACAACAACAATAATTTTATTGTTTTTCTTGCTTATTTTTTTGTTGATGTTTTTTGGTTTTTTTTTCTTTGGATAATTTGATGATTTTTATTGTTTTGATAGTGATAACAATGATCATTGTTTTTTGTTTTATTCTTTTGTTTAATTTTTTGCTGAAGTTTTTAAGATTTTTTTAGTCTTTCATTATTAACACAAAAATAAAAAAAATCAATAATAATAATAATAATAATAATAATAATAATAATAACAATTTAATTGTTTTTCTTGCTTACTCTTTTGTTAATGTTTTTGAGGATTTTTTTTTTCTCAAAATATTTTGATAATTTTTATTGTTTTAAAATTAATAACAATCATAATTTTTAGTTTTTATTGTATTTTTTTGTTTGATCTTTTGTTGCAGTTTTTTAAAAAAAATTAGTCTTTCATTTATTTATTTATTCTTTAATAATAATAATAATAATAATAATAATAATATTTTGATTGTTTTTCTTGCTTACTATTTTGTTTATGTTTTTGTTTTTTCCTTGGTATAATTTGATAATTTTTATTATTTTGATAATAATAACAATAATAATTTTACACGTTAAGACCCCGATGTTGTTATTGTTATAATACTTTAAATTAATATTGCTTTATTTTTTTCTTTTTTTTTCTGTTATTTTTATTTGCTCTTTGTATTAGATGATTTTTATGATTTTATTATCTACGCAATAATAATGATGACTTTAGTGATTGATTTTTTATTTTTTTCTTATAAAAATATTTTTCTTTTTTTTTAAATGATTGTTCAGGTGAATTTAATTATTTTGATTGTTTTGACAGTAATGTTGATAATAATTTTAACTGTTATAACAATGATAATGACAATAACATGAGAATAAATTTTCAATTTATGTTTTAGCTTTTTTATCAATAGAAAATTAACTATTTATATTTGTTATTTGATTATTGCAGATTTTTATTTGATATTAATTCATTTAGTTTTTTTTTTAATTCTTGGATAATATTTATTCTTTACTGGTCTCTATGCATCTATACTTTTAGTTTTTATTTTTTTATTCGGGCTTTATTTTTAATCGGTTCAGTCCTAAAATTTTAATTTATGTTGATAATTATTATTCCTTTTTTCCTTCTTTTTTTGTGTTATCTCTTTTTTCGATTTGTTATTTGGATTAGATTATTTTTATAATTTTACTATTTGCGCAATGATAATGGTAATTTTTGTTATTTTTTTAATTGTTTTTTTATAAAAATCTTTTGTTTATTTTTTTTAATGTTTTTTCAAGGAATTTATTTATTTGAATTCTTTTGATAATAATATTAATAATAATTTTAATTGTTATGAAAATGATAATGAAAATAACGTGGAGATGGATTTTCAATTTATGTTTTTGACTTTTTGTTGATAGAAAATTTACTATTTGTTTTTGTTATTTGATTATTACATGTATTTTCACAATTTATATTTTGTTTTTGTTTTTTGTTTAAATTGAATTATAAAATGAACTAATCTTAATGTAGTGAATTTAATAATTCAAATATTCAAATCTTCTTATTTTTTTAATGATAATAAATTAATGCTGGTTATTTCGTTGAAAACTGCTAAACAGGTAAATTTATAGTGATTTAAAATTCATATATTTTATAGAAAACTTGCATTTAACAAAATTTCTATATAAATTTATTATTTTGGCTAAATTTATAATACAATAAAAAAATACACATAATTAATAATTTTTATATTAAAAAAAATATGATGCCGCTCATAACAAGATGTGGGGACATTTTGCTAGTTATTATAATAAAGGATGGAAGGATTTTTATTTGGTGTTCCTCTAGGTGGTGTTTGTTTCAGTGGCAACACAGTGCTTTTGAAAAAAATACAAAAAAAATTGCTATAAATTATGCTTTTGTATTTTTTGAATTGTTTAGAAATACTGATATAAAAATAAATGTAAAGAAATAATAAAAATTACTATTAAATATATTTCAATTAAAAAATATTTTACAAAATAATAAGTAATGTAATGTAAAACACCGTTTACCACAGTGGTAAAATATACAGAAGACGACCATCCGGTCCACGCAACCTCTTCAAATACATCGAGTTATATCTGATCTTTTCTGAAACCACTAAAATTTTGAACAAAAAATGAAAGAATGAAAGGATGGATGGACGAACCTCTACGCGTGAATGTATACAAGACACAAAATTGTTGCGACTCCTCGACAGCTTGTGACACAAAATTATGCGCCCACCGGCTGTGCCATGGAGGAGTGAACTTTCACAGGTAGGCTATAAACTTGTACAATCAAACCAGACAAGATCAAGAAATTGTCACGGGAGAAGCATTTAATCCTCATGGGCTATCCAGTTTTTGAGCAACGAACCCAATTCCCAATAACCAATCGAATAAAGATGAATCGAAATTGACCAACAAGGAATAGAAAAAAGATGCCCCATATAAAGGATTTCTTACACTCAATCGCCATTTCAATGGCAAACAACTATTTGTTGTTGGCCATCACTTAATTGGCGATTCCCTATAGCAATCAACACAGGAAAGAAGAAGAAGAAGAAGTATAAGTACCAACTAATCAAAATATTCAAGATTTGGATCAAACAAAACCCTAAGGAGAGGGGGTTAAACCCTGATCATTACTAACATTAGGATTATAGTACTTGCAGAGGACCTCACATTTTACCACGTTATCGTAGACATAGAACCCAGGTGCTATCATGATCCTAACCATGGTTGGGACCAACTTCCTTGCCCTGTCTCCACCCATATCCTCCATGTAAACTGAGTCAAAGTAAATCCCTTTATCCACCCTGAAGATTGGCAATCCTGGATGCACCGAATTGGCCAAAAGGTGCACCAACCACACGTTTTTAGAAGCACTAAAGAATGCCTGCAGCAATGACTCAGGCCAGGCTCTATTCCACCCCAACATAGCCACAATCTCACTCATTTTCCTATCACAAAACCTGCTAAACTCTTCACTAAAATGTCTTGTCCCTTTATTCAATACCTCCTCCCATGTCAACTCATTAAGCACATTAAATGACACGTAGTTTGCTTCACATCTTTCAACTGGGTTCAATATTTGATTTACAGGAGTCTTCTGGAACCCAGCAGATTCAAAATCTTCAAAGAAAGCTTTGTTCAACAAAGCCTCAAGGTAAAAGAGCACAACTTTAGGATTCTTATAAAATGAAACCCTTACATCATAAGGTTGAAGCAACGCAGATATTCTCTCATAAACTCTAACTCCCATGTGCCTTAGTTGCATAGCAAGTGACCTGCTTAATAGCCTAACAGAGGACCTAGCTTCAGATACTGAAAACAAAAATTGCTCTATCACTTTATCACCAACCCCCATAAGACCATTCTGTTGATATTGATGAATATTGTAACCTTTTCCACTTTGATAAAGTGGGCTGTTACTGCTACATTCATCAAGTCCAGACTTCAAATTATGGCAATAAATTTCAAGCTTGTTAAGCTTCTTTTCAAGTTCAGCCATTGAGTACTTGAGCCTTGAAGCTTCAAGAAGTGCGCCATCTCTCTTTCTTGTGGCTTGAATCAATTTATGAGATAGCTCAGCTACAGTAATCTTCCATTGCTCTTCTCTTGTTATTGAGACATCACCAGTGGATTTTGGACTCTTCCTAGTCAATGAAGAAAACATGGACTTGAAAATTCCATTTGGACTTGCAATAAATGAATGCCTGTTTAAACCATTATTGTCCAAAGGAACAACTGAGATCTTCTCTCTTGCATGTGGACGGCACTTGCTACAAGAAATTGAACCATCTCCATTAGTGCTATCACCATGTCGTTTCTTGGTGCTTTGTTTGCTGTTTTTGTCATGGAGAGGTGTTGGATGGAGCTTTGGTGTCGGTTTCCTGTCTATACAACTAGCTGGTGTTGCAATGGTAGTAGCAGTTTGGCTTCTCTCCTCACTAAATTCATCTTCTTGTTCTTCTCTTTCACATTCTTGAATCTGCCACACCAATTAAAAGCAAAACAAACAAAATCAACAAAGTTAAGAAAACTGGTAATTAAGAAGGAAAATATTGCAAACTTTTAAGCACCGAACCATTTGGTCGGACTGGTTAAAGTGAATAATTCTTGGATTCTCCATCGTTTACTTACAGGAGTGATATGAGAGTTTTGAAGAGGGAGTGCTACTGCTGTTGCTGGGGGAGGAGAGGAAGGAGACTTAGAGGAAGAAGGAGAGGTGGAAGAGGAGGGTGCCATGTTTATTTGTTATCTATCTCAGTTTGTCTAGTTTTCTTTTTAACTAGGACTACATGTAAATTGGTCCATCTAGTAATATACGTAGATATATATGATTTTTTTAATATACAAATAAAAATAAAAATTCCAGGATAAGGTACATGCACCTGTATTCTCTTTGTTTTAAATGTTCGTTTGGAAATAATATTTTTCCTTGATAATCAATGATACTGCTAGGATGAAAAATACTTGCATGTGAAACGAATCAATGAAGAATGCAAAAAGAAGAAGGCGAAGAGTTTGACTATTTTACTTGCATGTGAAACGAATCAATGAAGAATGCAAAAAGAAGAAGGCGAAGAGTTTGACTATTTCCAGAACTCTCACACTAATGAGCAGGCCCACAAGGAACCAATATCCTGATGAAACAGGAAAGAAAATTTTTGTTGATCACATTTGTCTGGAAAGGTCAATTTTTAGGAGTCCTTCTCGGACAGTGGTTCGCCGTGACATGATAAGTCAGCCGATATCTATGGCTAGTAAGCTCTCTGCTGGGTCAGAGTCCTGGCACAACAATTTAATTTTCTCTGCACAGTCCCTTCTGGACGGTCACCCTGGCTTTTAAAGTCGTTTACTGCCATTAAAACTGGACCAGAGAGCACAAGCCAATGTAGAAGTCTCCAGCGTGGTCAACATTCAAAATAAATGGAAAAATTAATTCCATTGATCGAAAAATGAAAATGGTAAGAATTTCAAGAATTAGGTGTGGACGCATCCAATACCATAAAGCTCAAATGCTTAATGCTTAAGGCGACAGCTGTATGGTAATGAAATGATTGCGTTTTTAAATTTTTTTTTATTTTGAATTAATTTGTTATTTAATATACTAATGTTAAATATAGCTTTGAAAAAATAAAAAAATATTTTAAAAATCATCTTGAACCAAACTCCAAAAAGAAAAAGACAAATGAAGCCATGACTTGTTCGAGTCAGGTCAAAAATAATGCCTGGTGTTAATGAAGTCAACGCGTGACACGGTGCCGCTATGGTCATGGTTAATCAATTATATCCACACTATGCCCAATCATGGATTTTATCCCCACCGTTGTCCCTAAATAACTTAGAGACAATTTGAGAGTTTAATTAATTTTTTTAAAATATATTTTTTTGTTTTAAAATGTATAAAAATAACATTTTTTTTTAAGTTTTACTTTAAATTAAGTTAAATTTTTTTTTTAGTATTTTTAGATCATTTCAATGTGTTGATATCAAAAATAATTTTTTAAAAATAAAAAATATTATTTTAATATATTTTTAAATAAAAAACATTTTAAAAAACAATTTTAACCACATTATCAAACAACCACTACAAAATACAAACATTTTATTTGTCTACTCGTACATGGAAGCGAAATGATATGTATATTTATTATTGTTTCATTAAACAAAAAAACTGGTTTTAGAACATAAATTAACGAAGCACAAACTAGTCCGTGTTTTAAAATCAAATATTTTAATTTATATCAATCTCTCAATTTTTAATTTAGATTTTTGTTATTATGAACAAAGAAATATATAGTTTTTGTATTTATTAACATGAAAGATTATAAATTTATTTAATTAAATATACACATCGAGGTTGTCGATTTACCGAATAATTGAGGAGAATTATATATGATTCGTCACGAAGCGCCGTACAGATAACTATGCTATGCTATGGCGAACACAGGATCCAGATGACTGACCTGTGAAAAATAATGCAGTGTGGATGTGAGTGATGATATGGGCATAGAAGTAAGAATTTGTCTTTACTCGTCAATCTAAAACAGTGGACGAGATTGTTTCGATATCAAATTTATTGCTTTCTCGATCCAAGAACACATCTTAAATCATCAGATACTTCACGGTAACAACTCCTTGGTTGTAAACACCACCATCCAAGTCTACACAGATCGTTGCAGAGCGAGGGACGGAGACAGAGCCAGGCAGAGGGAGGATGTTCTTGCACGTGACGTTGATAAATGAGACCATGGGGCTAGAGAGTGACCCTCTTTACCCAGTGGTCCTTCTCATTTATTTATGAATATATTTTTTTTATAAGCAGGATATCATCCATTTTTATACATGTTATCAAGAACATGGTGTGATGATAAAATATTTAATATTTATATTGTAGATCTTGAGTTTGAGTCATATCTCTTATAAGAATTTGAGATATTTTATTTTCTTATTTGGGTCTATAAAATATATTTTTTAAGAATAAGATTTACTCAAATAAAAAAATTAATAATTATATAAATTTTTAATATTTATTATATTAATAATTATAAAAATAAAACATGAAATTACATGGAAAAAAAAAAACCCAAACTTTTATCTCATTGATGTTTTATTTATGAATAATTTGTGCCAGCAGGTTGTCGCCGTGTTGCTATCTACCCTTGCACGTATTTGTACGATGCACTGTAGATTAATGTCACATGTTCCTGCCCCAACCCGTACTTGTTTGCATGGCTAAAGCCTAGATCTATGGCGAGTCTGGACAGAAACACCGCCATCAAACAAGGATTGGAGCCAGTGGCGCATGCGCATGCCCCTGTCCATTGTAATTATCATTGCTACTGTTACAGCAATATGGAGAACCATGGATTCTTGGTTGAGAAAATCCACCCGAACCATTGACCCGGTTTTGTTATGCTACTTCAACAATCATCTGTCTCCTACTAGCAATTTTATAGTGTTTTTATAAAACAAACTTTCATGTTCATAATTAAATTAGTTTGTTTGGTTTTCATAATATATGAAATAGATTTAATGTTTATTGCAGGAGCTCTTGAAATAATTAATTTAATTGGGGGACCAATTGTTTAATATGATACTTGTTTCTATGCACATCAGCTCTTACTAGTACGGTCAGCAAATTTTACAATTTTTTTAATATGACTCCCTCTAAATCTCTTTTGTTGTGCCCTCTCTCTTGTATTTTTGTGCTCGTTATAGTAACGTCGGAAAATCACTGGAGATAATACAAGTCGATGGAGGTAAGTTTTGCGAGTAGAGAGGGATGGATCGCTGGTAGTAATACAATGTGCCTAAAAAGCATTTTCCATATACAACCTCCTGCTTAACAGCCGGCTGCCTTGTGATTAGATAAAAAAAAAAACTTCACTTCCACTCAGAATCTCATCATCTAAGACAACACGCAAGTTCAGAGCCCAAAATAAAAGCTAAAGCCCAACAAATAGAGAGTCAATTGCAAATCAGCCCAATTCAATAATGGACCACGGCCCGCATTAGATTGCCACTTCTCTTACATCTTCTTCATCAGCTACCTGAACACAACACGATTTTTCAGACAACAAAAAATTCCAAGTTTTTGAACCCGAAAAGGACAAGGAAAAGAAAAGGAAAAAAGATCAAGTCCTCGCCTTAAATTTAAAATAATAGAGAATCCAACCACGACCCAGTTATCATCACCATGGTTTGATCAACAGAGTCTGATTCTTAGGTTCAATAAAAAGAAAATTGTGCAGAAATCAAGAGAGACGATGATGGCATGGAACGTGTTCAAGTTTTGCACAGCACTGCGAGCTCTTGGTTCTATCATGGTTGTATTAGTCCTTGGGATAATTGGGGTAACATATTATGTTATTGTTGTAGCTAAATATGGTCCAGCTCTTTTTTATGGTGGCCTTGATTCTTTTGTGGCTCTCCTTGTCTTGGTTTTGTTCCATTCTTTGGTAAGTTGCATCTTCCTTTCATTTTTTTAAAGCTTAGTGGTTTGCATATTATCACCGATGTTTTATGACTGCTTTAATTTGTACTGCACGAAAAGCTTGAATTTTTTGGCAAATACTTGAAATGGCAATCGTGCTTTGAAATGTAAGCAACCAACGCGTACGTCGAGCCGGTGCTAAGAATGTTGCTGTATATACGAATGCAATTATATACATGAATTTCAAAGTGCGTTTCCTTAGTATGATACACTTATCACATTGTCATATCAGTTTATGTGCGATTTGAGTTTTGGCTGTTACATAATCAATTTTGGTTATAGCTTGTATGCAGTTCATGTTTATTTGTTTGCTGAGAGAAGTTATATTTGAACTCAATTTACTCCTGCTCTTACAAATTCTATACTGGTTCCTTGATTTTGTCGACTACCATACAATCAGGTGGGTTTGACTTTAAATTGAACATCTCACAAATTCCAGTTCGCTAATGGTCGTTAACTGGTGTATCACTATCTAGAACAGTTTTGTGTTAATCATACTTCATAGGTCCTTTTACGTTGTAGTGTGGATTCGATTGTTTGGGAAAAAATGAGTTGTGGGACTTTGGAAAGCTGTCTTTCTCTCCCGTGTATAGCACAATATAGGGACGTAAAATGATGGGTGTTATTCCTTCACCTAATTATCTACCGAGGCATGTGGCAGGCTGCCACTGGCTTCCATGTATGCTGGATAATATCCATGCACAATGGATGGTTTTCATGCCAGCCACCACTCTTAAGTGGGCGAGATAATGTAGGTGAACTTATTCAGTGAACATAGTAATGGTCTCTATTTTAAATTGTCCAATTACTGTAATAGGAACTCTATAGGGACGTAAAATGATGGGTGTTATTCCTTCACCTAATTATCTACCGAGGCATGTGGCAGGCTGCCACTGGCTTCCATGTATGCTGGATAATATCCATGCACAATGGATAGAACTGATTTTCTAATGGTGGGATTTGGTTATGTAGCTGGTGATGCTATTATGGAGCTACTTTACTACTGTTCTGACTGATCCTGGTGGTGTCCCGCCAAATTGGAGGCCATCAATAGACGAGGAGAGCGGTGATGCTGATCCATTGGTCAGATTAGCACGTGAAGATCCAGATTTAGATTTAAATCAGTCAGCTATGCTTGGTGAGCCAGCTAATCCAAGAACACGAGTCTGTCGAAAATGCAATCGGTTGAAACCTCCCCGCTGCCATCACTGTTCTGTTTGTGAGTTTTTCTTTTTAGGGTTTGCATGAATTTATTTTCTAGAAGCCTAGCTGTCGTTTCATCTCAACTAAAGGTAGCTTCATTTGTTAATTGTTTCAGGTGGGAGGTGTATATTGAAAATGGACCATCATTGTGTTTGGGTCGTGAATTGTGTTGGGGCTTTGAATTACAAGTATTTCCTTCTTTTCTTGGTATGCTAACTATCATATTTTTTTTTTGGATATAGGGGGTGTTTGGGAGTGTGGTTGCGGTTGCTTTTCAAAGTGCTTTTCGTTTAGAAATATATTAAAATGATATTTTTTTTATTTTTTAAAAATCATTTTTGACATCAACACATCAAAATGATCTAAAGATACCAAAAAAATTTCATTTAAAATGAAAAAAAAAAGTTTGAAATTTTGCCAAAACGCCGGTTTGGCCGCATGCCAAAAAGGCACATATTGATGCATATGCCAAAGTGGGAATGTAGATTATTTCTCTCAAAGGAATGGACTTGTCATTGAACCTGGCTAATTTAGGTTTAACAATTTTGAAACAAACTTTCTATATGATACAAAACACAAACCAGCATCTGAGAAATGGTTTGTATGTATATAGCATTGTCTTGACTCATTGAGTCCTTCAACTCAACTTGCAATTAGAGACAAGTGCTTTTGATGGTATCAATTGTATGCCTATATCTTCAAAGCCTGCCTGCTCACCCAAAAGTATCACAAAAAAGTTTGTGAGAAAGGTTGCTCGACTATATAGAAACTGCCCACTGACATGCATAAAGATGGAGACTGCACAGATAAATGTAAAATTCTTATGGCACCTAGAAGGTGCCTGTTGATCTTGGAAGCTGTATTAAAAAATACAGGATAAATGATCTTCTCAGTGCCAAATCATATTTTTTTGACATTTAGCTTTACACTTTCCTTTCCATGAAAGCATCTTTCCTAACCTTCTGAAATAAATAATATAAATTTGCTCTATCTCATTCACTGGCCATTGATCTTATGATTTCCTAGCTGTTCTGACAACTCCATTTTCAGTGCCAAATCATATTTTTTTGACATTTAGCTTTACACTTTCCTTTCCATGAAAGCATCTTTCCTAACCTTCTGAAATAAATAATATAAATTTGCTCTATCTCATTCACTGGCCATTGATCTTATGATTTCCTAGCTGTTCTGATAACTCCATTTTCTCTGTTTTCATTTTGTCCTTTCATTCTGTCGGTTGCAAGACTCGCAACTTAGAAGCACCAAGAAGGCAAATAACTTTTTTATTCCATATATAACTTTTGCAAATTCCAGACTCGTTTTATTTCATACTTTTGCTGCTTTACGAGGCTTATGCTTGAGATAGTATTCTTTAATACATTCTTGCAAGTTTGAAGCACCTAAAAAACATGATATATGATGCTTTATATTCATACACAGATGATTGGTGCATCTAAAGCACCAGTCATTCTTGTCATCTGTGCACTTTAGCAACCAACCACCCCCTTTTTTCTCTGTTGTGGAGTGCAGACATACATTATTTGCTAATAAATTATTATATCCACAGTTTTTCGGTTCTTAAGCTTATCATGCTACAAGCATATTTTTTGTTCTCTGATACAAACTCCCAATCTAATTTTGGTTGCTTTTTCCTTGTGCAGTTTTACACATTTCTTGTGACAACTCTTGTCACTTCATTATTATTGCCGCTGTTCATAGCCTTTTTTACTGTTGGTGAAAAAAATGGAACACCAGAGATCCATGTAGCCACTTTTGTCACTTTTGGTAAGTTGGAAGAAAATCTCTGTACTCTTATCAATTTTCATTTCATTTCTGTGTCCTTTTCCTTATTTTTATGCTTTGATCATTTCAGTTTTGAACGTATCATTTGCTTTGAGTATTCTGGGTTTCCTGATTATGCACATATCATTGGTATTTGGCAATACCACCACCATTGAGGTGACTTTTGCTACCCCCCAGCAACATCAGAAGGCATTCAGCTAGTGCCTCAATTAAAATTTCATCTTCTTTCTTTCAGGCATTTCAGAAGAAAACCAATTCTAAATGGCATTATGACCTTGGTCGAAGGAGAAACTTTGAACAGGTTACTTTTGGTCTCTTTGTTAATCCTTATCCAACCACTGTGTATGCATATGCTTCCTTCTTTATCATTTCATAGACCTTTTGATTTATAACCATTTCATCATACAAAGAAGTTTTTCACAGTGCTTGTGCTGCTAGAGCAGAAAAAACCTGCACAGATTGCACACTTGATTTTGAACTTCCACGAAGTAATTGCAGACCTTTTACACATTTACACATTTGAACAGACCTATTTCATGAACTCAAGGGCCACACTGTTCCTGTTACACATTTCCATAATCAATTCCGTTCCCCAGCATGATTGATTCATAGATAGAACTATATATTGAGGTTTGGATGAAATCAGTTCTGTCGCGCAGTTTTAATCAACTATAAAGTTATGCTTGTTCAATATTCTTATTCTGTTGAGGTCACCTTTCACTTGGCAAATTATCATCTGCTTGTAGCAATTGGGTGGACATTGACATTTCCCAAGCTGCTGCTGGCACTTATATGTCAAACTGCACATAGAAAACGTTGCAATAGCGTGAGATTCAAACTTTGACATGTGAATAGTTCTAGGCTCGGCTTCTACATGGTCCAAAAGCCTCCCCTTGATCATGTTTGCTATGATTGATCATGTTATTGTAATATAGATTAAGTTTCATACTTTTGCATGCGAAGTAAAATGCTGATCATGATGGTGAAGTGTTATATTCTATTTCAGGTGTTTGGAACGGATAAGAGATACTGGCTCATCCCTGCTTATTCAGAAGAGGATTTGGAATGCATGCCAGTGCTTCAAGGTTTTGAATATCCAACAAGACCCGACTTGGACGAGCTCCAGCAGCTCTAATGGCATTCATCAGTTTGAATGACGTTTAACCGTCTTTTAGGGCTTTGACAATCTGAAAAAGGAGGCTCACCCGAGCAGATCTGAACAAGGAACTCGGAAGTGTATGTGTAGAGATGCGTCCATTTTGGAAAACACACGCACGCACACATGCTGTACTTGGAATGTCCGTGTGTGGGATTATACTCTGGACTAGTCAGTCGGGGAAAACACGAGAAAAAAAATGTTTTAGACCGCTTGAAATTCTCTTGTTTTCTCAATCTAAATTTATTTGCAAGCTTTCTTGTCTTCCGCCAGGTCTCCTTGCCAGTTAAACTTTCCTCACGGGGCCGGCGTACCCCTCAACACCCCTTCAAAAAGAATAATAAAAAATTCTAGCAATACCACCTTTCAAAGAGACGACTTTTATCCACTTGTAAGACCCGGTTGATGGTACCCACTCATGAAGGCATTCTAAAAGATGTACATGTGATTTGAGTTCACCATCCCGTAAACGTGCCGTAGCTCTCACCACAGGGAAAAGTGGCTGCATGCATGGAGCATGAATCTTTACTGAAACTGCAAAATCAGGTCGATTAACTCAATACAAATGGGATATAGAGCAAATAAACGATAGGACCGTAGTTCAACACAAATGAAGCACGCAAACAAGATTGGAGTCCCGCTCCACTCCTGCTCTCAAATAATTATGGTATTTGGAGTCCCTCTCCACTCGGATAACAAACTCAGACAAGGGCTCGAGATCCATCCATGCAGTGGTGGTCACTGTAAAACGCGCATAATTATGGTCCTAAAGACTGCGGTTGTACAGGCAAACATGACCAGAAAAGATGTCATATCACTCCACCACCTCCGCAATCATTGTCATCATTGCCTCTGCCATCCTACAACCACCACCCCATCCTCACATAACAACCACCAACCCCTACTCCCCTCTCATCATACAACTATCACTTTCATCACTTTATTATCATAGCACATTATTATCATTATTAAGGTTAAAAAAAAAAAAACTGAGATCAATATATAACCCAAAAAATAATTAAAAAAAACTATAAAACACAAATTAAAAAAAAATATAATATTAAAGAATAAATTAAAAAAACTTAAATAAAAAAGATGAGATTAATAAAGGATGAAATAAAAAAAATTTGAAAAGAAATTACAATTAATAATGTTTTGTGAACGTAGTTACAGTAATTTAGCCAATCTTTTTATCACATGTTTGATTTTTTATCAAATGTTTGAAGCCCTCTTAACTAAATTCAATTAAGATATTTTAATAAAATCTCTGTTTATAATTTCTTTAGAGTATTAAGTTGAGATATTTTAATAAAATCTCATGTTTATAATTTCTTTAGGGTATTAAGGATTGAATTTTAAATAGAATGCAATCTTTAAAAATATTGCAAAAATAAATAAGAAATCAACCTCTCTAAATCAAAATTTTAAAGTGAAAAACCTAATGTTAAAATTAATTTTCTTCAAATACGCACTTTTTTTTAAAAAAAAAAACATATTTGAACAGATAAGATGAAAATGAAAATGATGATAATATATATATATATATATATATATATATATATATATATATATATATATATATATATATATATATATATATAGAACATAATAAGTTGAATTTCATCTTTTAAACACATAAATTCAGCTTATTTATCAAATGAATTCAAATTAAACAATATAATTTCACTTCATTACAGCAAAAAAACAACCTTGGTGTTTTGTTAATAAATGACCAGGCATTGGGTGTCCGAGCTGAGACCCAACTAATTTGCACAGGCTCTCAGCAAAGAGTTTCCTGCAAGTACATCACGGTTATTTCAAAGAGTTTGCCCAAGTCTGATGACCCCATACAATTGTTTGCACCTGACAAGAGTCAAACCTGGAATCTTGGACAGAGCACGCTGTCAAGTCCGAGCTTTTTTGCTAGGCCAGCCCCCGTGGGGTTACAGCACTGTCATATGCACATCCAGGAGAACCAGAATCCACTTTGTGCATTCAAAAAATAAACGCATTGCAACAAGCTTTTCTAAAGCATATTCTCTGTAGAATATGGTTTATTTTTTTAGTGTTACCATGCAACAAAGCAGTATGGGATGTTGCCTTATTTCAACGGAGATAATGGCAATTGCAAAAGTAGAATATGGCATCAGACAAGCTCGTGCCGATAGATAGCAATATTCCTTCTATTAATCATCAATAACCATGGTTATTTATAGATGAGACCACTGCACAAAACTGGGGGGGCAGTGAGAAAATTCTAACCTGTATCCATTTTGTAATCACTATAGGGCACTGCAACTACGCCATTTACAGCAATTAATCTGATAAAACTGTTATCGTATATTCCCTTTCAGCTATGTTTAGGCAAAAAAATCAAGCCAGGTACCTAAACATGTTTGGGTTTTCTTTCTCTCTTTCTAAATATTCTTGGGATATCAGATCTTCTATTCGCTTCTTGATAGCTTTAATGTCAGGCTGCAAATTACAATCCATCGTTATATTCAAGGATATATGACAAGTTACACAAAAGAAAAATCTTCCAATATTGAGGAAACGCTATCAATACCCTTTACCAGTCTTTCTACTGACAGCAGCTATGCTACTAGTCTATTAATTCTCACTCGTGAGGTTTGCATGGAGACTTTCTATAGAGAGTAACTATGCATGTTAAGAAATAAGTATCATAGTGGAGTAGAAAAACTCGTGTCTATCTTATCGTGCTTGCAATTGTCAGGGTGCATATTAATTTGTAAGAGCATCCACGCTAGGTAAGAACTGGAGTGTAAGATTTTCTTAATAGCGCTCCCCCACTGGACCAACAGGGTAACAACACTTTCTATATCTCTGAACTTTGTCTAATAAATTAGAGAGGAAGTGCATGCCATACCTTGAACATGCGAGTCAACTGCTCAACACACTCCAAGATTAGCTGTTGATAACCCAAAACTTTCCAGCTCTTTCATGATGCGTACAATTGCAGCATCGATTGCATACCGTCTGTCTTTGTGAACATCTTCAACAACCTTCTTTCTTTCATCAACAAGTGGAAGAGGAACCTAAGTTGCAGAATTTCAAGTATTTAATAACTTGAGTAAAGCAATAAAACCCCAAATGTGAGGAAGGCAGTGGTTTCTTTGACATGCTTAGAGGAGGTTAAAAGTAAAACATTAAATTATAATTCTGAAAGGGAAGTTTAACCTTGATTCTCCTCATTCTGTCATTGAACTTGTGATTGAACTCGAAGGAATCATTTTGGGTAACAATCTTCGTGTTTGGTTCCTTGCTAAGGATCTTATACTTTTCACAAGACAGGGAATGAAGCAATCGAGGCAAATCATCATTGCTCAGGTTTGACTGGGTCATAATCTCGGGGTAACTAAGTTTGTCTGAAGTATTAAAAAGCATCAGGAGACAAGCCTGTAGAAGATAAACAGGAATCAAAGGATCAAAATCAAACAATCAGAATCCAATAATAATGGAATGTTATGCAAATCATCCATCCATTATCCTTGAAAAAGGTAAGGCTTAATACAGCACCTGGTAGGTTATCACAACCAGCTCAATAGGTTTTTGGTCAAACTTGGCATTGATGTGGCAAGATCCCAGCGAGAAAATCCAGGTAAGTTTTCTATGCTTATTCTTGTTGTCATAGAACTCCTTGAAAACTTCTACTCCCCTAGCCTTAAACAAAAGGTTCCAGAATGTTCAATTTGAAGATAAAGAAGAGAAAATGGCCTCCTACATTTATTGCCAGAATACAATTACATCACAAACACAGAAAAACCCAGCCATGACATGTAAAGGTAAATCTTTACCATTTCTGCAGGCAGGTTGATATCGGAGGATTTATAACTTGGCCAGTACCCAATTGTAAGAACACTAACTTGCAAGTCAATCCCAGGACGCGTGGATGGGTTGTTGCCAATATACTCATCAAAGCTGGAATGGTGTTCCTTTGCAAGTTGCAAATCTGTGACTTGTAAGAAAAAAGACAATATGTGACCACTGTTGCATGGACAGATTGACACCATTAACCAAATACCCAAGGCAGCTCACCATTCCTTCCATCTATGAGGTGAATTGACCACCACATTGCTGCTTCAATTTTGAAAGAAGACTCCTTTCATGTTCATTGTTAGCACTTCGATCAAAAAGAAGACCACGAGCAAGCTTTTTCCTGGAGAAAAAACAAAAAAGAATAAGAAGAAAAGGTACAAATAACAAATATATCAATGAAAGGCATTCCAGCGATATGTTTTACCTATAAAATTCAGCAAAAAAGTCCTTGTCGCTAATATATGCAAGCAACTTAACCACCTACAGAAATCCACCACAGTTCAATTTTCTAATTACTAGATCTCAGCACATAGTTCTGAAAAATTTATCAGGCTACATATAAAGATTCACAAATCAACATGACAAATTGGGTCACCTTCTCCAGCATTTCTTCAATGGCTTCATCATTTAGTTTATCACTTCCCCCCTTTCGGAGGATAGTATCACAAAAGGTGGCCAGTTGTTCAGCACTAGAGCTCCCAGCAATTGTTTTATTGCAAAAAATCTCAAAAGCCTCTTTCATGGCCTATTTAGCAACCCAAAAAAAGAACAACCTGTTAAATGAAACGATAAAACAAAAGTTAAAGAACTAGACTATGCTACCTGCCACCAACCTTGTGAAACAAGGTGTGGTTTTGAAAGCAATCAGTCACATAAGTCATGTATTTATCATGCAGCTCAATTATCTTTCGGATGAGAACCTGAAACCAATCCATCAAGTAAATTTTTTGGCATTCCCAACTGTTAGTGAGTATCTAAAACATAGAGGGTAAGAGAATTACTTGTTCCTGAACACCACCATTTGCAGCCTGTGGAAGCACACACCATCTTTAGCACCACAATAAACAATTGAAAAAAGACACAACTAGCTTATTTCTAAATATATTGAATGAAAAGTTACATTGCAGGGGGAAGACAGCTATAGAAATATATTCAAAGCATCAAGACTAAAGACTCCAGATGTTTTCTGGTATGACCATTTACAAGTGTCAGCAAAAAAGTTATAGACATGTTATAACTGCAAGATTGGTGTTTTCGCCTCCCAACAACTATAGTGCTATGGTTAAAATAACATGAAGAGCACACATGACTGGTAGACTACACACATGATAGTATTTTAACAAATTGAATTATCACAGTACGCAGCTAAAATGATATCAAAATGCACAGTTTACCATTAAGCTGTGAAAGGAATAAAGTCACAGACAAACCTGGCAACTTGCAGCATCTTCTACCTGCTGGACCAAGGTTGTTCCTTCAGCAGTAATATGCTGTACAATGAACATAAAGAGAGGGTATGTGGTTGAGAATTGTGGGATGGGTCAGCAATCCAAAAATATATCAAAAGAAGCTCTGTTGGTCGCAAACCAGCACAGACAGAAATCGTTAACAAACCTGCTTGAATACATTAGAAACAGGTTCCAAGCCACGGGTGACCTTATTATAAAGCCTAAACATCCTAGATAGATCATCCAGCTGACATGGTATATCAGAAATAAATTACTATTCACCATATGTTACAAAATAGCCACCAAGTATCATTCAAGAATCAGGACTCAAAGCAATTCCAGACCACCATATACCTTGTCATCTCTAAGCAATGAGTGAACTCCAGAATGTTCCTTCTCTAGCAGTTGGTTCACATGAACCACCAACAACTCGCGTTGCACTTTCTACATAACATGTTGCAGTTATTAGTCTACAGTGTGATCATAAAAAAAACACTCAATATAGTAAAGAAATAGCATCCAGGAAAAGAATTGATAGCAAGATCCCTGGAACGGCTCAACTATACTCTCCAGGTGTGCTAAGACAACAAATACATGAATGGAGAACAAAATGAGATGAATATTTATTTGATAGCTTCCTTCTAGAATAGAGTCAGCTAGATGCCACTAGGAAACACACTGTGTAATCCAAACAAGATATATATATTTGGATAACACGTGGCATGAAGAGGCACAGTAAATGGGTAAACACGTATTTTCAAGCAAAGAGAAATAAAATGAAAGCATAAGAAACCAATAGTCCTGTACATGTGATATGTAATGAACTAACCTCCACTAACTTTGTCTCACTGCTTGAGTGCAAGTAATGAGAAACTCTCTCTCTCTCTCTTCAAGCATTCCTCAACCTGCAGAAGGTATAGGATGGGAATTGTTTTTTTAGAAAAAGTCAATCATAAAACTATAAAGAGCAGCATCAACATGTTCTTGCCTTTATCATGTAATCTGGACATGAATCCTCTTGAATCCAGTTTGCTGCTTTAACAGAATAGTAAGCGCCAGTACCTTGAAGCATATGTGCTTCAAAATCATCTTCATAATGATCCATTTGTGACATTCCAATCTCAACAAATATATCTAAAATATTTTTCAGCAGTGCTCTGTCAATCTGTTCTCCATCACGTTCTTTACCAATCTGGTCCACAGAACAATGGTTTCAACTTTGTTATAGAAATAGGAACTCAGATTACACTGCTTAAAGAGGTGAAAAGGTTGCTCTAGTAACTTACCACATCAAGCACAACATCCTTCGCTTTACTATTCACTTTCTAATAAACCTGAAAAATTGATAGCAAAATCATTTAAATTATCTCAGAAACTGGAAAATGAGTCATCCAAATGATGGCTACAGAGTAAATGACGCTTTAGAAGGAATTAGCAAACCAGATCACAGAAGCAAGTCAGTCCAACTTCATTAAGTGGTGGAAGTGACCTCCGAGCAATGAAGTAACGGTCAAGATAATGAAAAAACCGTGACAACCACCTAACCATAATTTTATGGTTAGCCCATCTTTTCATAAGCTCCCTCAGCATAAACTCATTGTGCTTCTCCCTTATCGATGGTAATACCTGATGAGGAAAACAAGATAGGGTAGGGTTGTTAAATGGTTTAAGATGCTAAAAGTTATTTTATCGAGTAGTATAAGCAAAAACAAAAACTGTCCATGATAAATGTTACTGTTGTAACTTCTTTAATGGTTTAACTAAAACCAAGGATACACTACAACACCGCCCCACCCACGCCCCACCCTCAATTTACAAATCATTGAACTACTAAAAGAAATCATATTGCGGTGATAGGTACAACCACCTAACTGTATAGCAAAAGATCTCGTAAAAATAATGCAGTTGAAGCTACACAGCAGTTGATATAGATCGTAAACATCACCAAGTAGTAATACTTCTTTGCTAAGGCTATGAGCATTGTAAAACGTAGCTTATCCAGCAAATAATACCACACAGTTTATCAACCATAAAAAGCTTTGTTAGATGGAAGGAAATATAACTAAGTCCACAGGACCAGCAGAAGTACTAGCAAGAAAAATGATAACCAATAAAAGAAATAAACAGATGCCAATCATCCCCACCGTGGAGTTTATATAATCTTGAAACGCCTCCTTGTATTTGTCATAAAGCTGCTGAGAATAGTCATTGGGTGGCTTCTGAGTACACATATTGTAGATAGTTCTGTAGTATTGAAAATTAAAGAAAGATTATAAATTTGCAAGAATCTTCTAACCATTTCATCAAAACAACATTCAATAAAAAAGAAAAGAAAATATACGTGTAAAGCATCATATAATCTTCTGAATTGAATTGCTCCAGTGATCCATCCAGAATCCCCTTCAGCTTTGTGATCCCCTTCTGCATATATTCCCATCCCTGCTCAAGTTCGAAAGTCTTGCACTCGCCCATGAATTAATAAGTGAAAGACCCAAATCTGCATTGTTATGCCAATCTTTTCAATCTTTTTCACAAAACAAAGGCATTAATCCAAGTACAAAACACTTAACATAGAAAAAGTATGTGCATTGAACAGCGCTAGACAAAACAATCAACAAGAAAGTCTTGAAACACAAGGCAAGAATTTTGTAAACAAAACACAAAACAATGACAATGTTTCATAGCCATGAGAAATACGATCCAAAACCCTAAAATATCAAAAAACCTGCAAATAAAAAATCTATAGAAACGCTAAAGCACAGCCTGAAATTGCAATTGAACATTAACACTAAAACAAACGAGCACTAAAATCAAATCAAAACTTGAAAGCACCATCCAATACTAAAAATCAAACCCCATCGCAAAAGCTTGACACAAACAAATGCTCAATCGTGGTCAATATCGCTAGTCAAAATCCATAAAATTTCGCCATATGAAAAAAAAAACAAGTAACCCTAAACATCGCAAGAGACGTACCATACGGATAGATAGAGGATTTTAAGGGTCAGAGTTTGTCTTCTTTTATGATCGGGAGAATTTGAGGGGAAAATAAACAAGATAGCCTATTTACAAAGAGCGAAAATTGTTCAGCTAGTCCTCTTAGTAGATAGTTCCATCGATTAAATATTTAATCAGTTAGTCCTCTTAGTTTATACACTAAATATTTATTCCTATATTTTTAAACCTCTCAGGTTATCATATAATTTTTTTTATATTATATCATATTTACTCTTGTACTTGAAAAACCTTTGAAGAAAGACTTTTTCATATTTTTAATTTAAAAGGGCATGCTAAAATGACCAAATCACACTTAAAGTTTATACACCATTGTCTTTCTTCTTTTTTTTATTAGATTTAGCTAGGGATAATTTGGTATTTACGCTATGAATAGATGATTTATGCACTCAACGGATCTCTGATCAGGTGGCTGTCATTTTTTGTATTCATTCTTTTCCTTCTCCTTTGTATTTTTTGCGGCATGCCCTCCACGTATTCAATTTAGTTCATGTTCTCTCAGTTACCATTTGTTTTATTTAAAATGATTTATAAAATTAAAGTTTTTTTTTAATTTCATCCTCATTTAATTTTTTTTATTTGTCAAATTTGGTCTATGTTTTTTTTAACTATTATTTATCTAATTCAATATAATTTTAGAATTTTTTTTCAATCTTATTATCAGTTTATTTTCCTATAACATTTTATCTTTATTTTTTAATTGTTTTTTCCTTGATAGATTAATTAAATTGTTTTTCTGATTTCATCGTTAAATAGTGATTTCGTTTAGATTTGAACTTCTTGGTTAAGCCAGTGATTAGGATTGCTACAAGCTATAAATTCTGGAGATTAACCCAGCTTTATAAGATTCACATGAGCTTACCTGTATCTTTTTTTATCATTTAAGCTGGTATTTTTTAAAATTCACTTCTTGGTTAAGCCAGTGGTTGATTTTTTTTTTTTTTATCTATATTTCCATGTGCTTTTGTTTTATCATTATTTTATTTATTTATTTGTTTGGGTTATCTTGGATCTTTTATTGGTTATTTTTTAAAAAGAGTCTCTATTCTTTAATAAAATATAATTAATAATTAAATGTAGAAATGAAATATTAACTTCATAAAATTTGTTCGATTTGTACTTCGGGTCGTTGCTCCAGTGGCCAATGCATTTTCTCTCGGTGTAGTCATGAAGCTCTTTATAGCGGGGGTTCGGCCTTCTTAACAAACTCTTATGGTAATGGGCGTGGACAGTGTCCACGATGGAGTAACATAAAATGTTCAAGAGACATTATTTTTTCTTTCTCTCTCTCTCTAGATCATGATATTACCAACTTATTAAATAATTGATTGTTTTAAAATATATATTTTCACAGTTTGTATTGATCATTGCCTACTTTAAAAAATTATTATCTAATTATTTTATCTTATTAAATTTAGCGAAGTTAATAGCTTGAATATCGAGTTTTTTTATTTTTTTAAAAATAAACCAGCCGGAATTACCACGGCTAGTTTTTTTATACTGTAGGTTACAATTAGTTTTATTTATTTGTGGTTCTTTTTGTTTTGCTTTGATAGAGATCTGACGGTCGAGAATATCTGGTCAAATAATGTGTGAAATTTTGTTTGGTTTTCTTGCACTGAGACCCAAAATTAACTCTGGCACAAATTAGCAGCATTTTTGTCATGTTCAGCGCTCGAGAGGTGAGCAAGACTATAATTTAGTCCCTTATCTTTAATTCCTTACAATTAGCCCCTCATATTTTAGTTTTTTTATGTTTTAATCCTAGATCTCAAGAGATTGGACTGGAAGTTGTATGAAAAAACTAAGGAGAGAGAAAAATCATATAATTATCTGATCTCGTTCACCAATAACTCTTAATTTGACGCTTTAGATTGCTCCTTATAAGATAAATTCGAAAAACATATGTTTTATAATTAAATTTTTCTTAATTAAATTCGAAAAATATGTGTTTTAAATTGTTCTTTATAATAAAATTCGAAAAACATGTGTTTTCCCTCAGCATTTGATTGTTAATTGTTAATTTTTATATTTTATAATTAATTTTTTTTATATTTTTTCTTAAATGAATTTTAAATAATTATATTATTATGCCATCATGCGCATTATATTGTTAAATAAGATATTAAAGTTTCAATGATTCACTAGTTCTTATATTTTGCACTTTATTTATTTGGATGCATACATAAACTTTATGATTCCTTGTTAATGTTTTTTTATAGCACAATAAAATGAATTCATAGTACCTATATACTAGATAAGTGGCTCGTGCTTTCCACAAACCGGGTTGATTTTTTTATAATGTAAAAAATCAATGTTAAAAAAAAATCACAATTCAATATCATAGATTTAAAAAAAAAATCTAAAAGAATAAAGTATTTTAAAACTTTGACGAGATCACCGAAATTCACGAGTAAAATTATGTGATCAAGATAACTCAACAAAAAATAAACAAGAAGAAAACAACATAAAAAATTCACAATCATGGGTTACCTATGATTTTTTTATAATATAAAAAAACAATATTTGAACGCTATATGTTGAGAAAAAATCAATATACTTAGAAAATCTAAAAAAATAAGCAAAGCGTATCTTAAAATTCTAGCGAAGTTACCAAAACTTGTGAATAAATTTATGTGATCACGATAACCTAGTAAAAAATAAATAAGAAAAGAAAAACATAAAAAAATCATAATCATAGGTCACCTTGTGAAATCTTTTGTCTGAATAATGATGAGATACAAATAATTTAATTGAAAGGATACTAAAATAATTTAAAAATTATATATTTCATATATGTGCGCATAAATTAGAATACTATTTCAACACACATGATAGCTAAAATACAAAGATAAATTAACCTCAAACCATGCAATATAAGTGAAATATCAAGCATTTTAAATATAAATTCAAAATTCAAAACATTTCTATATAGCCAAGAGTCAATATTACAAGGAACTGTAACTCAAAGTAGCTCAACGCAAAAAAATCATAAAATAACGAGAAATTAAAAGGTTTTGATATGAAAAAAACATAAATCAAATATAAAAATCAAATATCATCTTTATTATTGATATAGGAATCTTTATCGTGTGTTGGTATATAAGTCACAATTAGAAATTAAATAGTAATTTTGACTAAGCTCATCCTCACCAGTAAAATGCATATCTTCATGCTTTAAAGTCAAACGTGGATAACGATGATAGTTTCCTAACTTAAAAAAATCATCCCCATCATGAGAATTAGGTTCTCCGCGAAACTACCCATTCAATAAATTAACGTTACAAAGGCTAGGTCTGGTATTAAGAGGTATATAAGCATATAGAACCGAAGTGGAATTAATGCAAGACTACAGGGACTAATATGCACTCTCGTCAATAATAATATCTGCACCAGTCGTGGTCTTACCACACCCTTCCACCTCTCCCTTTTCTCTTTTCCATAGTCTCGGTTTATATTTCCACCCCTACAGCGCAATTCAAGAAAAAATCACGAAGCCCCAATATCTCTCTTATCTTGGCTATCAGGATTTGATTCGACTGACTCTCTTGGAATTTCGCCATTATTTCCCTCTTTTTCAAGGTACAGTGTCTCTCCCTCTTCTTTGGTATCGAAGGTTTTGTGTTTTGATCAGTGTCTTGTTAATTTCTTCTTGTATCAGTTCTGTGTTTTTTCTCTATAGAATATAGTTCTGATAGAAATCATGATCGTTGTCCACCTTGATCTTCCAAAATTCCTATTTTTTTATTATTATAAAGTGAATGGTGTTTTCCTTTTTTTCAGGTGCTGTGGTTGTTTGAAAATGCAAGGAGGCAGGGGTAACAGAGATCCTTTCTCTAATAACGGTGACCCATTTGGTGACTTTGGTGGCTTTGGGGGTCAGAGAAGTTTGCTGTCTGGTTTATTCGGGGGAAGGGATCCGTTCGATGATCCCTTTTTCACACGCGCATCTGGAGGCATGCTCGAGTCGAGTTTCTTTGGTTCTGGTGGAAATCCTTTTCCCAATATGCTTCCATCCCTTTTTCCCAGTATGCATCCATCTCCTTTTCCCAGTATGAATCCATCTCCTTTTCCCAGTATGCATCCATCTCCTTTTCCCGACCTGCATCCAACTCTTTTTCCCGACCTGCATCCATCTCCTTTTCCCAATCTGCATCCATCTGGATTTGTTGAGCAACAAGCTCCAAGGCTGAAAAAATCAAGGGGACCGATTATTGAAGAGCTAGATTCTGATAATGAGAAAGGTGAAGAAGATAAGGAGAAGAAAGAGAATCCTAGAAAACATGGTAGATCGAGCAAGGAGCCATACGTTGAGGTTCCAGGTGATGAAGAAGCTGAAGGTGAGACATGTTCTTGTATTCTGTTTTCTAGTACATGGTATCTTATCTATTTTGCTGTTGATAATGTTGTTAGACTGCGTAAACAAGTATGTCCTTTTTCCTAGTCACAGCGAGAAGGAGCAAGCACTTGCAGTATAGCAATGATTATAGTAACTTCAATAGTATGGAGTCACAACCCCAAGGACGCAGCTTCACTTTTCAGAGCTCCTCTGTCTCATATGGTGGTGCAAATGGAGCGTTCTATACTTCTTCCAAGACAAGGAGGGCAGGGAGCGATGGAGTGAGTTATTTTTCTTCCGAGAGATGTTTCAGCTAGCTCCTTAATTCTATTATTCACGTGAACTTGTGAAACAGGTGACTTTCGAAGAAAGCAAAGCAGCTGATAGCGCCACTGGCCAAGCAACTCACAAGGTGTATAGAGGACTTCACAACAAGGTATTTGTTTAATGTTTTATGTAATGACATTTTGCTATTCTTGCCTTTGCCCTTGCATTTTAACTTTCCATTTTTGATGTATAGAATGTGCTGTAATGCTTTGGGTTAATTTCACAGGGCCATAACCTTACAAGGAAGCTTAATTCAGATGGTAGGGTGAATACAATGCAGACATTGCACAATCTCAATGAAGGTATGGTCATATTTTCTATCATGTCCCGATTCATATTTATGTGCCCAGAAAGATTAATTTGAAGATTGGGATCTGTGTTTTGCTAGATGAGCTAACTGGTTTTGAAGAAGCTTGGAAGGGAAATGCTGGAAAGCATTTGCCTGGCTGGACTGGAAGTTTCACTAGGATTGATAACATTGGTAAGCTTGCTTTGGCTGCTTTGAAGTGCTCTCCTCTCTTATTGTTGCTGTGATGCTTGTACTTAAAAATTGTCGTGCTCTTGCACAATACGATGTTTGTTGCGTCAAGATTTCTCTCTTTTCAGTTTAGCAAGATGCTTATTTGCTATAATGATATTGAGTTGCTTATAGACCTGTGGAGATTTTTTAACTGTATACTGTCTCTTGTGATTCATGTGACTGGTTGCTGTATAGATGCAGCTGTATAAAAATTGAGTCGCAGCTATGTATGTTAAAGCACAGAGACTAGGCATAGAACATTGCCCTAGAAAACATGGGGGTGGTTTCATTTCAGTTTAATTCTAAGAATCAATTAATGCATATGATATGCAAATATGTACATGTTAATACGGGTGAGGGAGGGATGGTTATTCTTTTTTACCTTGTAGTGAATGGTTATGCAGGATATTTGTCAAATTTCATCAAGTTAATATATTCCTACCAGATGAATTACCCAAATCCATGTATTGAGGATTATGTTGAGGGCAGTGGATGTGGCCTAAGCTGTTGGGAATAGCTTTGTATATTTAGGTGCACATTTGTATTTTGCTATTTATCGTTGATGACTGTCTGCCCCTCACCAATTAAATGGACGTGCATGTATTAGATGACTGTTTATTGTTTCTCGATGTTGACCCAATTATGTAAGATATCTCGTTTTGCTGTGGTTACTGATTCCTATTTTGCTTTATAATTTTGAGGTATAGGGACTAGCAGCAGGGGACAGAATGCTAAGGCAAGCAGAGGAGGTTGGGCTCTTCCTTCTGCAGAACAATCACAGCACTCTGTGAGAATAGTTCCAGACACCACAGTTGGGGATGGATCTTCAGGCAAACAGCAGTCTGGAAGGAGAAAAGGTTCATCAGATGTCGAGGATACGATCGGCTATCCTAAAAAGCAGTGAGGAGACGCATCAAATAGACAAATGGATCAGGAAGCAATCATACATGCTTCCTTCCCAGTGCTTCACCCACTTTTCCCTACCCCCTTATAGTAATTGAATGGAGATGGGAAATGGTTGTAGCTGTTTAGCAATCAGCTCCACAGTTTACGCTTCAACTGCAGCCAGATAAGATGGTGGGTGAAGTGCATCTTGGACGATTGCTGCCAGTGACCTCTTCTTTCCGTACGACCACGCATTATTGTATTGAGATCGTCATTATATACGGCGGCGTGGGTTTTTCACCAATGCTACAATGAAATTATCATTTCTTTTAGCGGAAAAAATAGAATCCTTTGTGTTGGGGTAATTTGATCTCTAAAAGGATTGTAGATAGTAAAATAATATAAATACCTTTAAAGTAAAATAAAATAATATTTAGAACTAATGTCTAAAGGTTTTTTGGTCTTTTTTGGTGGATAATTAATATTTTATCTAGAAAATTGTTGGTGTGTTGCCGTTTTATGTTTGCACGATGGAGGTGTTCATACTATTTCAAGTGCTTGTTTGGCGATTTAATTTTTTTTAAATATTTTAAATTAAGTATTTTTGGTCTTTTTAAATTATTTTAATGTGTTTATTTTATTTTTTAAAAATAAAAAATATCATTAAAAAAAAATATTTTGAAAAAAAATTTCAGCTACATTTCTGACCAAACTTTAAGTTGTTTCTCTCCTTTTCTATATGAAAAGGCACACATTTATTTTTTTTCTTTAATTTTAATTTTAGTATTACTTTTATTTTTAATATTTTTATGAAAATGTTGTTTGTTTTTAATTTAGTTCTTTAATTATATTTTTTTCATAAATATATCATTTTATTTTATTTTATTTATATATTTTTCTTCACTATTATCTTAAAAAAATTTATAGTTTTTTAATTTCATTGTTCAATCAAAGTTTTTTTTTTTTTGTGTGTGTGTGTTTTTTTTTTAATTTGAATTTTTTCTTTTGTTAAAGTTATTTTTCTTTTCAATATGACTTCTAATTAAAAAAAATTGTTACCCTCTAATTTATTTTTTATTTTATTGTCACTTTGCCCTGTTAATTATAATTGTTTTGGTTTAGATTCTTTTCGTCTTAAGTTTTTTACATTTTTATCCTCTATGATTGATTTGCTGGGGACTGATGTTAGTAATGCTTTCAATCTAATGATCCTAGTTATTAGTTTAAATAATTAATGTGATTTGATATTTTTTTGGGTTTGTTTTCTTTTTTATTTCATTGATTTATATTATTATTTTTAAATAATTTTGAGGTTATTTTTATTTTTTTCATATCGATTTACCTCAATCTCATTATTTAAGTTACGAAGTTTGCATGCTTTTTTAATATATTTTTTAATAAATAAATAAATATGTATTTAATTTTTAAAGTATTATTCTTATTTATCTATCCTTTTCTTTTGTTTAATATAGATGAATTTTATTTAAAAAAAAAAGTATTTATATTTAAATAATATATTTCTATCATGTTCGGCCTATATAAAATTACACGGTCAAGTGTCTTATTTTACGGGATCAAATATCTTGATTTACTTTTTTTATTTTTATTTTTATTTTTATTTTTACTTTTATTTTGATTTTGATTTTGATTTTATCTAGTTAATGAAATTGTTTTGTTTATTTATATGGATGATTATCTATCTATTAATTTTACTAAATACCTCTTGTTTATTTATATAGGTGATTATCTATTTATCTAATTATCTTTTTTACTTCAGCCTTTAAATTTACAATTTATTTTGTAAAAAAAACACGCCGAAATAGCATGCATATCCATTTTTATTTTGAAAAAAGTATGCCGCACATGGGGGAGCACGTGTTAATTAAAGTTTTTTTTTGGATCAAACATGTAATTTTGATAATGTTTTTAAGAAATAAATTTTGGGCCAACCCTCCAGAATTGTGACTCGGACCCTATTTTAGGTCGAGTTTTAAAATAATAATAGTAATAATAATAATAGTAATAATAATAATATATTTACATGTTTTAGTTGGTAAATTTTGAAATAAATTATTTCCAATAAAAAATATTTAGTGATAAAAAATAAAAGTATTGTCTTTAAAAATATATTTCCATATACCTTTTGTTTTAAAAAAATAAATAAAAATCAAGTATAAAATTATTTTTTAAATATATATATATACACTTTTCTATCTAAATTCTCAAAATATTTACATTATTTATTATTGGAGAGAGGCCTTTGGTCATTTTGGATCGCTTCATTGACATTGGTTAAAAAAAACCATGAACTACTGGGCAAAATTTAAACAAATCAACAAATCTCACTTGTTAGATGTTAGATGCTGTTTTGAAGTGTTACATCGATAAAATAATTTTTTAAATAATGTATATAGTTTTCTTGTTTATATATATTTAATGGTAAAAAAAACAATATAGAAGAATCAATTATATTTTAATATGATTTATATTGAATTAATTTTAATATAATTATATAGCTAGCTTAATTGATTTTTATACAATATAATCATGTTATTATTTATATAACTCATTTATATTTTAATATATTTGATACACAATTATTTTAACAACTCGATGCACATTTGTTTTAATAATTTGATATGATGGGTTAACTTGACCGATTTAAAGAAAACCCAAATGATTATCAATTAATTCAATATTTTTTAAATATAAAATTAAAAAAAAAATCCAGGCTAATCTAAATAAACTCGTCAAATCCACGATAAAAAAATATGAAATCAATATAATTTTATAGAAAAAACCCATAAACTCAAAATAAAATAAAAAACTAGCATGAAAAACTATTACATTGAATAATATTTTGGATTTTTCATAGATATTTATCAATAATATTTTTTATATAAAAAACTAATATTTTAGCATTTTACTTAGCATGCTCATTTGAAGCTTGCAAAATAACTGAAAAGCTTAAATTAACATAGATTTTTTAACCTTTTATTTTAATGATATTTGACATTGCATCTATTTTAAATTTTTTTAACTTCAAATTATTTTTTTAAATTTGTTTTAACATGTGAATAAAAATAATAATAATTTTTAATATATTTATAAAAAATATTTTTAAAAACAATTTAAATTGTACAACAAATAATCACCGGGAACATCCCTGGAAATGCCATAACTAGGTTTCACTGCGTTTTTTAAAAAATATAAATAAAAGCATAGGTAAGCAAGGCACAAAAATGGTGGTCATCAGAACAACAGGCAACATGATTCTCAAACAAGTCTTCCTTAACCATCGACTAATACCACCATTGTCTGTGATTAGAACATTAGGCAATTTAAACTGGGCTAACCTTAAAGTACCAAATCGCCAAATCAGCTTCTGCTTGATTAAATGTGCGGCTTCCGATGGTAAGAAGGTATCCGCTCGGCTGTCTCAGGTTCAACAGTTACTGCGAGAAGCGGAGGAGCGAGCCAGCGCCGTCGGAAACGAGCCGACTCCAAAAATCACACGCGGTATTTAAAAATACTTGGCTTTCTTTAATGCTCACTAGAAGGAAATGTGGAGAAGGAACTGAATCCTGATATTTGCATTCTAGTTTTTGACTGCAATTGAAAAAAACGAAGAAATAAAAGAAAATGTAAGATATCTTGCTCAATTTATTTAACGATTTAGTTAATTTATATAGTTTTTTTCGTAACCAAGTAGAACTTAAAATGACCTTAATCCAGCAATCTAAATCTTAATTATTTTTTAAAATAACTGAATGAAATTTATCAGCTACGTTGGCTAGAAATTGTTGTAAAAGTTATTAGGGGATTTATTTTCCTTTTCTTTGTGACTTTATGGGCTCTATAAATCCTTGTGCTAGCCGGTGCTTTAGATGCAGCTATGTGAGAACTGGTTAATCGATCCTACTCTTGGCTTTGCCGAAGATTTTAAGCCATGCAAAATTGTCATTAGAGGTAGCTGCAGCAGAATTTTATTGCCCGACTAAAGATTCAGTGTGAAAGTGTCTGAAAGTGTCTCTGGAATTTGCGGAGAGCATACATAAGGTTTGGTTGATTAGCATGCATACATAGTATTTGCTTACTGGCCAACCCTGTATTTAAGTACTCACCAGCCAGACTAGTGATCATCCATTAATCTTGGATGAAAGTCTGACATTCTTGGATCCCACATTGGCTTGATGCTGATTCTGTCGCTTGTCATAGGCCTTCTTTGTGTTAGAGTAGGTTCTGTTTTCTTCTCACAATTGAAAAATGGAAACATAGAGTAAGAGGGTCTACTACTTTCCCCGTCTTGGGTTGTTAAACACTGTTGTTGGCTTATTTTGTTTATGGTTGTCAGCGATTTTTTGGGAATTTATTTTGAAAATCATCATATGCCCGGTATAACCTGTTTTATGATCAAGATACTGCTTATCCCATTCTTTATTATAAATTCTTGTTCATTGCGCTACAAGTAATTTTTGGTTCAATCTATGTATATGCAGGCCATGTTACTGTGAGTTTTGCAAGAAGCGGTGGGCCTGGCGGTCAGAATGTAAACAAAGGTCTATTCTCTTCCTTCTGAGTTCTGATGTCTTATGATCCCTAATCCCGGGTGACATACGATCCCTAATCCTATGGTTTCATAACTTTTTTATAGTTAACACCAAGGTGGACATGCGCTTCAATGTTAAAAACGCATATTGGCTAAGTGACAGGATCAGAGAGAGGATCATGCAAATGGTATGTCATTAACTCAACAAAGTCTAGTTCCACTGCTGTGGTTAGGCCAGTAGTGAGACAGTGTTCTTGATCAGAGATGGTACATGAGATCACATTAATACACCCCCCCTCTCATGGCAGATGTGGGAGGGATTAAATCATCAATGCTTGTACTTGTTGTTTTGGTCCGTTGACATTCTTAGATTGAAATAACTGAAAAATAGAGAGGGAAACAAGAAGAAAGGATGGGAGAAAAAGAGATGAAATAAGATGAAAGGGGGAGAAGTGTTGTGTGTCTAACATTGCTAGACCCACACCATACACACATATATATAGGGTGTAAGCAACTACAGAAATACCTTAACAAGACTCCCACTCAAGACAATGCATAAATGTATTTGATGCTTCTCTTGCAAGAAATTGAGAGAAATATACTACTATTAAAATTCTTAGTAAAAATATAAACTAATTGATTTTCAGAGTTTACAAAAGACATACAAATTATCCCGTTATTTATTTTCTTCTTGATAAAGTGTCCATCAATCTCTCAATATGCTTTGTTTTTTCATGTTGAAATTGAGTGAAATATCCTGCTACTAAGAAAAACATCAACTAATTGATTTTCAGAGTTTACAAAAAACATACAAATCATCCCATCATTTATTTTTTTATTTGATAAAGTGTCTTCAAAATGTTTTGTTTTGTCATGTTGAACTGTTGAACTAGATTATAAGCAATATTTGGTTATTACAAAACAATGGAACATGATTATCACTTGTTATTCTCACTTCCTCCATTAGATTATTTCAAGTGCTCACAAACTTCATGTGCTATAGCCCTATATTTAGCCTTTACACTAGACCTTACCACCATTATCCAGATGTAGACCTTTTATTATTTAGAGATCCAGCCTGGTTAACATTTAAAGACTTTGACCATTATTTGAAAATTACAATTTCTTTTTAGGAGTTGACTTCAAATATTTAAGAATGTGATAAACAACATCAAGGTGAAATGAATGAGGATTATGCATAAATTGACTAACCACATTAACTAAATAGACTGTCTGGACAACTATAAGAGTGATAAATCCTCCCAACTAATCTGTGATATCCTTCCTTGTCCACTAGCTCACCTACACAACCTTTGTGGTGATAACTGGTTTTCATATGAGAATTGATAGGTCTTCATCCCAACATTCTGGTCTCATATGGTCTCTATAAGTAAATCAAAATTATATTTTCTTTGAGAAATGAAGATTGTCTTTATTTGATCTAGCAACTTCAATTCCTAATAAGCATCTTAATTTCCCCAAATTTTTTCATCTCAAATCTTAAGTCGTGATAAAGCTTCAACAAGGTAATTTCTTAATAATCATTTCCCGTCACCACAATATCTTCATCATATACAATGAGAGTTATGGTCGTACTGTTACAATGTTTGATGATCAAAGTGTGATTGACATTATTTTGTTTGTATCCAAATTTGACAACGACTTTGCTAAATTTATTAAATCTTGCTCGTGGAGATTGTTTCAGCCCATACAAGGCTTTCTTTAGTTTTCAAACTTTTCCTTGTCCCTTTGCAAGCAAAATGAGGTGAATCTCCATGTAAACTTCTTCTTTCAAATCTCTATGCAAAAAAGCATTGTTCACATCTAATTGTTGTAAATCCTATCCGAAATTTACAATACAAGATAAAAGAACTCGTATAGAATTCATTTTTGCTACCGGAGCAAATGTTTCCTTATAATCAATGTTAAAGGTTTGAGTGAAGTTTTTTACCACTGGTCTTGCTTTGAACCTATCAATAGCTCCATCAGCTTTTTGTTTAATAACAAACACCCACTGTTTTGTTCCAGGTATAAAGAGTGGTAAGCTCTCGTGTGTCATTCTTTGCCAACATATCCATTCCTCTACCATAGCTGGTTTTCAATTTGGATCATCTAAAGCTTCCTTCCAATCATTCAAAATTAAGGTAGAAGACAGAAAATAAAAAGGTTCTATAAGAAAGAGATAAAGAATCATACAAAATAAAATTAGATGTAGGATGCTTTGTACAATTTTGAACTCTTTTCTAAACTAGGAAGATCATTAACATCAAAACTAGGAACAAGTGACTCAAGAACGAGGATAAAAGACATACCAGAAGGACAAGATTGTGACATTGAATCAAAGGTTGGCTCTTGGCTTGGTAGAGTATGCAAAATAGCTTTATTTATTGGCTTCCTTTGAGAGCAAGTCAAGATCTTCTTCTCCTCATCTTTTGAGCAACTATATATTTGTTCTTCCTTGCTACTAGTCCGCACCTGTTTCTCCTCATGTACAGAGCTATCTTTTTCTTTCTCCCTCCCACTTCCATCTTCTGAATCAAGTTTAGAAGTCCATAAAGGAGATAAGGACAAAGACAAATCTTCCTTCATACCATTTATACCGCTCTCCCTCTAAAAAATATCACATTCATACTGATAAAATATCACATTTGTAAAATAGCACATTCATGCTAATAAATATTTTCTGCATGATAACATTTGTAACTTTTTTGAGTTGACAGAGTGACTGATAAATACACATTTTAGAGTTCTAGGATCTACTTTTCCAATTGTTTGTCGCTGATCTCAAACAAAACACACAACCAAACACTTTAGGAGGAACTATAAAAGAGCAAACTCCTTGTAGAAGTTCTTTAGGAGATTTAAAATCCAGAACTCTCAAGGGTTTTTGGTTGATAAGGTATGCTGCTGTAAGGACTAAATAACCCTAATAAAATTTTGGAACATTCATTGTAAACGAATGAGATCTTGCAGCTTCAAAAGATGTTGATTTTTCCATTCAATTATAGTTACACCATTATGATTTGGTGTATCTACGCAACTTGTTTGGTGAACAATGCCATGAATAGCAAAATAACTTTGAAAGGTTCCATCTATATATGTTGTACCATTATTACTTAAAACTTTTACTCTAGTATTGAATTGTGCACGCACCATTTTATGAAATTTTTGGAAACATGAGAACTCTTTATTTTATTTTTTATTATCATGGATCAAGTAAATCCAAGTGGTGCGACTGTAACAATTAATGATGGTAACAAACCATCAAAAACCAAACGAGGAAACAATTTGACTAGGGCACCGAAAGATTAGAATGAATAGTTACAAAAGAGGCAAGGCTTCATTTATTAATAAGTGAATAAGTAGCATGTGTATGCTTTGCAAATTAACATGCATCACATAATAAGTTTTTCACATTACACTGTTCGGACATAATTGAAGAAAAAAAACTATTTAAGGCAACAAAAGAAGGATACCTGTGATTATGCCACTGATATAGAGAAAGAAGAAGCAGAAACGATGAAGAGAAGAAAAGAGGAAAGAAGAGGAAAGAGATAGGAAAATAAGAGAATTGTCATGTGTCTAACACTATTAGACCCACACCGTGCATGCACTCATATAGAGAGTATAGAGTATAGAGTATGTACACAATTATAAAAATACCTGTCAATAATCATGCAGTCTTTTCTCAATCTGCTGTCCTCTTTGTGAACAGGAAAAGAATCGTATTAACAAGGATGGTGAGATTGTGATTTCTTCAACAAAGACTAGAACACAGACGTTAGTTTCTGCTCTTTTTTCTATTCTGCTACCCCTTTTGCCTATTTGCTGCTGAACAATTGGTTTGATTCTTTTCCTCAGGGGTAACGTTGATGATGCTCTAGCAAAACTACAGGTGCCAAAGATCATGTGATAGCTCATTGCTTTCTATTATAAACAAAATTCTTGAGATTGGAGAACAAACAGTGTCTGTCCCATAAATGAAATGAGCTTGCCTTTTGTTTCTTCAATCCTGAAATCATTTGCAAGTGATCTATATGCTATATCATTATGTCACATGCTGTTGAGATTTCCTTGCATGGCGGTTCATTACATTTTCTACTACATTTTTAAGCTGTTTCTGTTTTGATGACCTAACAGGCAATCATTGATGCGGCCTCTTATGTTCCACCACCTCCTTCGGAAGAGCAAAAGAAGAAGATTGTCAAGCTGTAATTGTTACTAACCATCTGTATCTTCTAATTGCATCTACTTTTGCGCCGTGCATACTTCCCTTGCTTATCTTAGAACCCCTAGTTTCCATGAAATATCTAGATTTCCCTATGCTTCCCTCGTTATCTAATTCGAGTCAGCCTGATTAGATTGTGAAGATTTCAGGATTGACTCTCGCTAAAATTTCCATGTTTAATAGTGCTGCTATCGGGGAGCAGAAGCGACTGACAAGTAAGAAAGCCCTTTCAGACAAGAAGGCTTCTAGAAGAGGTCGGGACAATTGGGACTAAATTGTTTATTAGCACACCTATCAATCTTGGAGCAAATTGTGAATTGACGGCCCGCCAGAGTTTAGTATTGTCTATGTTTTGGGTGGTTAGACAATTTTTTCTATCTCGTTGCGAACATGTTCCATGGAGCAATACATGTAAAGCATCGACTATTCAGTCTCATGATGAAAATCCAGTTGACAAGCACCCCAGAAGGCCTCCAGAAATAGATCATGCCAAATAGTATTTGATGCTGCGTATGGCCAGTCATTATAAGCAATTGATTGAATAGATAATGTATACCTAAACCTTTTTACAGCTTAAGATGTAACTTTTGTCGAAGTTGCACCATACGCGTGGATTGGTTTTACAGTGATGTCAACTGTCCATACTGCTTCTCGATATTTAACGTGGAATTAAGCTCTCATGGCAAGCATACTGCATGGGATGAAAAAAAGTACAGCAAATTTATTTCCCCACTCTTTATTATTCGTTCTTTCAGATAGCTGGTGCACATGTGCCTGCCTGTTTGACCTCAGAATTCTTACGATTCAAAACGACAGTTGATTTGGCTGCCTGATAATAGGCTGGAAGTTCCCCTATATTTTTCATCAGAAAATCCGTGTACTGTTTAGCGGCGGGGTTATAAAAGAATAGGTTGAAAAGAAACAACAAAACAATATTAAAAAAAATAATTCACCAACTAAATCCTCGTTCTCCCTCTCTTGTTGCTGCTGCTTTTGTCTTTGAAAGTTCTGTACAAGTTATTGTCTGCTAAAGAAGAGGCAAGAAAAGGTGAAATTTCTATTCCAAGAACTGAAGAACGTCAAAGTCATGTCCATGAGAGATCACTTTCGGATTACATACTCCTCCCCTGATTGTCTATCAACATGCTTGATCCATCGGCTTTTACCCTTGCCTGAATTACTAGAATTTCCCCCACTGGTGGCTACATGTGCAATATCCACACCCTTCCCTACAGGAAGAAATACAGAACGCACAAGTCGTCGCGATCCATCATCAACAACACCTCTCCATCTAAAACTTGACCCGTTCCTTGAACTAGCATTCTTGCACACCAAAACTGCACCCCGGCTGCTCAGCTTTGCCACCCTCAGTACTCTAGCAAAATCCCTTTGCCGTGAATCCACCACCATAAAATCTATGTCTACCAGCCCCTCCATAACCACCTCCGCCTCCCCGACAATAATTTCAGGGGACATCCCAGCCTCTCCCACGGCTTCCTCGTATTCTGATCTTGATAGTTCATCAGGCACAATACAAACGTGTCTTCCATCCGTGTGGCGGCTAGCTATGGCTAGACCAATACTCGTGGCAAGAACCCCACCTTGTGACCATGTTTCTAGCACAAGTTTGGCGTTCCATCCTGCAGCCATGGCTGAAATAAGCTCGGCGACACTGGATTCTTGATTGACCTCACACTGCAAGCAAATTAACAAAAATCCACGAATATTTTAATCATATCATGTACAAGCAGAATATATGGATAGCAATAAACTGTGAAAAATAAAAAATAAAAGTTTGCTCTCATACATATTTGACAGTATCGATGTAGGCCTTTGAGGCTGTTTCAGGTGACCAGACTAGCTTCATTTCGTATTCTTAGTTCAAGTTGTGTTTTGCTTTGTAGTTGACAGTACAAAAACTTGATGTCTGAGGTTGGCTTTTTATATGAGATAGCTAGGGTCCTGTAAAGTAAGTTTTTTATTGGACCGTTGACATTAAAAGGATGGTTAGATAAGAGATTAAATATTATTTTTTATAATAAATTTGATTTTTTATTCTATTTTTATGTTATTTTAATGTGATTAGATAAAAATAAATAAATTATTGTAAAAATCATTAACATGCATCTACAACGTTACACGCAAAAGAGATTAATTCAAAAGCCGGCAGCCAATGATTTCTCCACCTGAATTCATATTTTCATTTGAATTATCTAGGTTATATTTTCTTAGTTTTAGCACCTGAATTCATATCATTGGACTAGGTTTTGACATACCAAATTTAAGTTGATTTCTCCACCTCCATATTAATAAGATTTCCTTTTCAACCATGGAATCCCGTGGTCGCCATTCTTGCTGTGTAGTCCAAATTTTCTGTTTGATGAGATTGAAATTAATCATGGAAGATTGCTTTTTTTCATTTGACCGCTCAACCTAGCCGTGATTTCGAACTTACCCCGCAGAAGGTCATGCTATCCTGCCCACAGAAACTGAATTTATATGCATGTATACGCATATCAGAAGGCTCTTCCGAGTTTCAACCAGTGCAGTCTACTGTCCGATGATGCAATGATCTAGAACTTTAGCGCGACTGCAAATTGATGCTGTATACTATTATCATACGGGGTCAATCCCAGATCCATGAAAGCTCAACTGTAACTTATGGTCCATGGATAGATAAATCAAGCTTGGACAAATGACACGAATCTGGAGATATACGGGTAAACCATAAAACTCAAGCAAACCCTTGACTAATCACTAAATCAAATCCTATGAGTCCCCTGGATGTCATCATAGATTAATGGAGATGAATACTTCCTTGTTCTCTGTCAATTTTAAAAAGAGTGAAGTGAAAATGAGAGGAAACGAGACTGGTTTCTGGCATCATTTATTAAGGACAAGAGATAAATTAGGCCGAAGAGGGCAGCAGGTAGTCGGAAAACGAGGTGAGTTCTTAGGTCACCGTGTCCGCGTAAACTGTAAAGTAACCCAAAGACTACGATTTCTAAAAGTCAAAACAAATCTCTTAAACGAGTAATTAGCCGCCAGTGGTGTTAAGTGTTAACCACGACATTTAAGTCCAATTTGCTCTGCAGTTGAAAATTATTTTTAAAAAAACTTGATTTTTTTTATCAATTTAATAATTTATATTTAAAAATTAAATTTATTATCAACTAATAATTTGCTATAATTTTTTTAAATATTAAAAAAATTATAAGTAATATAACTTAACTTCTTAGTGAGAAGTTTCTGATATAATTATTATTTATTCATCAATGTTTATCCAATTATTACCCTTAATTAAAATAATATATGGTCAGATTAAAACATAATATTTTTTATATAATATAACTTAGTAATTCTAAGTCTAATAATTACTTATACAATTGTTACATAAGATTTTCTATAAATATAAATGATTTGTCCATATGGATTTTTCATGCAATTTAGTTTACTTTAAATATCATTTAACAAGCATCTATATATTAGTCTTTAAACAATCACTTCATTTAATAATTTTTTTTTTTTTGAGGATATATATATATATATATGCTCAAAGGGTAATTTTATATATAAAAAAAAGGGGTGAAAATTCATTAATTTTGATGGAATTTTAATAGAATAATTATTGAAAAGTATGCTTATATTTAAAAAAGAGTATTGGATGTAATTAAACATTTAAGAATATAAAAAGTTAATTCCCCTGTAATTTATCAGTATAATTATTGAATACATAATTAAACTCTATTCTTCGATGCAATTAATCTTGAAATATACTATTAAAATAAATGAAATGAGTTCCGAATTCCTTTTCTTTCTTTAAAAACTTTGAGGTCGAAGCCCAAGAACAGACAATCTTTACTTTTACTTCCCTGCCTCCGGGCACAGTCTATTTTGATTATTGTCACTATATTTTTCATAATCAACCCTTATCATCTCGCACTGTAACTTTGTTTTTTCTCCTTCAGTCAAAGAAAACTGTCGTTTCAGAGAAAGATCTTACCGAGCAAGGACAAAAAAAACACCAGTGCCTAATGCAGCATCAGCTGCTTGATCAGTAGAATCATATTATCTATAGTACGGATGACTCAATTCAAATATATAAATATTAAATAATCTTTCTCTGAAACGTAAGAGTTAAGGCACCTGTTAACAATGCATATCTCCATAGGTTTCCACTTTTTCCTAAAAAGATGATAAATGCAAGCCATCTACTGTTAAAAATCTGGAAGTAACTTCCTCTAACAACAACGTTTTAAGATGGGAATCCCATTGCATGCTTAATTTCCTCGAGGCCGCCAGACCAGGCTTAATAAACCATCATGATATCTCAGATCTCATCAAATCAGAAAGAAATTTCCAGTTCTGACTTTCTCCAAGTAAAATAACTGTTTATAATCAAGCACGAGCAAAATGGAATAAGTATTGCTGATGTAACAGACACCCCCCCTCACTTTCGTGACTTTTGCTGCATCAAGATACACTTTTCATTCTTCATTCTCAGGTTCGATGTGCATGAAGTTGACGTCAACAGTAACTTGATTAAACTAGGCGAACCAACGTCCATTATCTTGTTTTTTTGCATATAATTCTAGAAATTCCATGAGAATTCTCCAACTCTAGTTCATGGGAGAGATTACTTGTGCTTTGACGTGCCTGTCACAATGAGATGGCAATCCAATCCTCCACGCATCCCTCTTTGCGGCTGCCTTGTGAGTGAATCAAAGTATTTCAAGAAATAAATAATTGCAGAGCTCAAGTCCATTGAAAAGTAATGGAGGAGCTCGATGTTTTACAAGCCAAAACCTGCATCTCCGATTTGAATAATGAAATTGTCTGCCAAGGAAATAAATGTCAACGATTGCTGTGCCTGCTTGCTACCTTCCATGGGTTTTAAACACGTATATTGACGTAATTGATTAGCCAGCCAAGGGTGACGGGAAAGAGATTGACGGAGAAGAAATGCCAAGTGACAGTCTGAAATAATTATTTATGACCCCCTCTCTTGGACGCCAAGAGAAATCAGGATTAAGTGGTATTGTGTTTTAAAAGTGTTTATAAAACACTTATTTAAATATTGAAGAATCATCATTTCATAAAAAATAACGTTTGGCAGATATTAGCCACAAATCATCTTAATCTGCAACCGTGAAGCACATGGACCAATAATTAGTTTTCTTAAAATAATAATAATAATAATCAAATGGACTTACAAGAGCTTATTTTAATGGATAATTAAACTCCAGTTTCGACAGATCTTAATTAGTATTGGGCTGGGTCCGTTATGACATGTGGCCTTATTACAGGATCCGTTTGCAGACTAAGAGTCCGAGATTTTCACCAGAGTTTGTCAGGGAAGTAACCTCAGCCCAGCTTTCATTTCACATGTCACAAGCACAACTCACTTAAAACCCCAGCATCAACGCCTCAAAAAAGCCTAAAAACCCAAAACAGAACACAGAAACAACCATTCAAAAATGCATCTTTTCAAAACAATCTTCCACCAAAACTACCACACCTTAAACAACACAAGCACAGGTCCTCTTGTCTCCCTCTTAAAATCCCGTTCCGTAATCCGGTTCAGCGGCCCAGACACAATCAAGTTCTTACAGGGTTTATTGACAAATGATGTTAAAAAATTCAGTGAACTCCCAAGCAAGGCAGCAACGTACGTGCCTGCTCCAAATTTGCCTCCTGTCTATGTTCCTCCTGTGTACGCTGCGTTTTTGACTCCACAAGGGAGGTTCTTGTATGATTTGTTCTTGTATAGAAAGCCTCAGGGTGAGGAGAGGCTTGATGGGCCCGTGTCGGATTCGAGTGGGGATTTGGAGTTGTTTGCTGATGTGGATAGCTCGGTTCTTGATGAGTTATTGTATACATTTAAAAAGTAAGTGATCTGTTTCTCTTAATTGGGTTCCTCAATGCCAATTTGCCGGGAGACTTTGATTCTTGTTAGATAATATTTCAATTGATTTACCTTTTTTTTAGCTAACGAAAAGAAAGAAACTTTGAGTAAATGGAATTGTTAATTCGATTAAGAATAGGCATAACCATCGGGTTCTAACATTTTAACTTGCTAAGTAGGAGATTGACTGAAGGGGTTAGGGCATGCTGGCTTGTTTAGGGGTAGTGTTGTTGGATATTGAGGGGATATATTTTTGTGTTGTTGTTTAGTGTTCATAGTCATTCTTGGTTGCAATTAGGTTGATTAGTTATCAATTTAGTGGGGGAGTTTTGCTTGGAAAACTTGGTGAATGTGGTCTGCTGCTAGCTAAAGTGCGAAAATGAGTTAGTACATCTGTATTGGTAGATCTCATTATGGTGTAGAGCAAAAGCAATTAAATTGGTTAAAAAATTACAACTTGTGGTGTTCGCTTCAATCCTCTTAATTTTAGTTACTGGTGCAATCCTGTTTACTTCCTTTCTGCTCTGCAGGTACCGTTTGAGGTCAAAGGTTGAAATTGATAACGTGGCAGAAGACTTCTCTTGCTGGCAATTGTTTGGTGGGAACCTTGCTGAAAAATCAAACGGTGAAGAAGATCCAGAAGCAGCTAGTGTTAGTTGGGGCCCTGCTGTTGATCATTCTGCCATGTCATCATCACATGGGAATGATGTTGGATGGCAATGGTTTAAGGACCCCAGAGTAGATTGTCTTGGTTTGAGGGGGTTTTTTCCTTCTAAAGAGACACGTGAGTTTCCTGAGCCTTCATTGGTTGCTTGATGTTAGTATACAAGAGCACATAGGTGAAGAGGTTGAAGAGCTCATTATGCATTAAATTAGTAGTAGTTTATATAGTTTTAATTCATCTTTTTTTCCTACTATCTTGGATATTACAGCACCTTTGGTAGAACCTGGCAATGAAACAAACGAACTGAATTACCTATTATGGAGGATTGAGAATGGAGTTGCAGAAGGCTCAACTGAGATCCCCAAAGGTTCGTCCTTCTCTTCACTTTTGAGGAATCTCCTCTACTCTTTGAGTGTCCAACTATTTTGGTGGCATACTGGCATTATTATCTTCTGAGTATATCGTCAAATTGCTCTCCTTCGCTTCGTAATCTCTCTCTCTAGTCTGGCCTTTCAACCTGAGCTTAATATATTTGGACTGTTTAGGTGATGCAATTCCTCTTGAATACAATCTGGAGGGTTTAAATGCGATAAGCTTTGACAAAGGATGCTATGTGGGCCAAGAGTTTATAGCTCGAACACACCACAGAGGGGTCATTCGCAAACGGTTGCTTTCTTTAGTGTTTCTTGATGACAGTGGGAAAGGTGTTCTTTGTTGTATTTGGCTTTTTTAGCATCCAGTTTTTATGTATACATCCTGAACAATTCTTGTTTTGTATTTTAGAAGTGGAGCAGAAAGTTGGCCCAGGTTCGGAAGTTATCAACACAGCATCTGGGAAGAAAATTGGGCATGTGACGACTGCACTTGGCTGTAGAGGGCTGGGTGTTTTGCGGTTAGACGAAGCCTTTAAAGGTTCAGGTTCATTGACTATACAAGGGCAGAAGGGCATAAAGGTTGAGGCCATCAGACCAAAATGGTGGCCTGCCAGATGGTTTTCGGAGCATCAACATAATAGTGCAGTGGCTTAGAGTATTAACTAAGGATAGGATCCACCTTTCTGAACATGAGAAAAATCCTGCTCCTGTTAGCCTCCTCTCTGGCAGCGCAGGTATTCTACAGGTTAAAAAAGATGTATCTTCGCATCAATTTTTTCCTGAGGAAATATATTATATATTTCTTTATTTTTTTAAAGAGGCGTTAATAAAAAGAGGATGTTAAACTCGTGTGTACTGATCTAACTGCATGCATTAACATAACAAAAGTCATTTCAAAATTGGCGTCGCCCTAACGGTCATGCAATTCTTTCCAACTGTTGATTTGTTGGTGTATGACGGAACTTAAATGATATATGCTATATTGAGTCTTCTACCTGTTTTCCCATGTCATATGCCTGGTGGATTGTTGGTAAATTTTCCCCTGTTCTTGTAAGTGTTCAAAATTTCTGATCTTGATCTCGCAGAAGACATCCATTATCAAATGTTACTTGGATGGGAGGAAAGAAAACTGACTGGTTTGATTAGTTAACGTGGAGGAGAAAATTGTTTATAAGTTTCTTTTCTTCTTTCTTATAAGCTTTATTAGGAGTTTGTGGCTATCACGTTTACAGTCACACCATTGAAATAGGACTCGTCTAGAAGTACAAGCTTTTGATGATAAATATAATCCGGTGATGCTCATGGGATTATCTATGGCGGTCTTCTTTTGATGGGGATTATCTCTGTCATAGTTTTATTTTGATGTGGTTTATCTATGCCATATTAACTATCCAACAAAGGGTTTGGCATATATTTTCGTGTTTTGGTGCTTGAAAATTTCTGCTGCATTAATGCAACATCAGTGCAATACTAGTTTTATCAGGACTCGAAAGATCATGACGTTGATAAGGTGACCTTAGATCTTGAATAGTAAGACAATTTCACCATTGTCAAAGAAACAGAAACTGTATCAGTGTCATAAATCCTAAACTAATAATTAGCCATAACTAAAAATATCCTTTCTATTCCAAACTCATTCACTACTTATGTGAATGGCATGGAAAGAATAATCCCTACCGGTAAAAAGAAATGAAAAGAATCCTGAAGCTATTATATTTACTTCTCTACCATTTGTCTGGAACGTTTACATTAGAAAATGTTGGATAATACGACCTGTTCAACCAAATTAAAAGAATACTGTGACAAGACTCCCGATAAGAACAACTGCTCGAGACCAACGACGGCTGCCTGTATGCATATGCCTGAACCTCGCTTTGTAAATCGCAAGAATATAAAGCTTGTTTGTCATGCTCCATCAATAAGTCGAGTGCTTCCCTGTATTCTTGAAATATTTGATCTCATGATTAATGTCTTGATCCAGTAAGTCCTTGTTCCACAATCATTCATCAGCTACATATCAATTTGATTTGGGTCTCCACCACAAACCACAGGCAGGGACCTTCCAAAGGCATCCAAGTAGCAATTACAATCGAGCTTGCAGCATGGACTCTGGATTTCGTGAAAGGTATTGATTGTCATAAAGGTTGAACGGCAATGATTTTTTAGTCTCTTTCCTTTGCTTGGCCCATCCAATGAAGAGCTATAACCGAAGCTTGACATGTTTGCAATGGAAGAATGAAAGAGACTAGTTTGATGTGCTTCCATTTACTGTCCAATGGGGAACACCTCTATCTTTTGATCCACGCACCCCAGAACGATTCACTATACTTCAATCTTGTATCTGTGATTACGAGGATCATACCCACACCCGAAAGCTGCATTGTACTACGCCCTTTCAACCTTCATTATGCACCGAGAACCCTTTGGTGAAATGATTGTAAACGCAGATTTGATCATAGCTAGGATAGTCACGCTCTTCGGAGAGGGTTAAACACAGAAAACAACTGCAAGGGAGGACACTTAATTAAACCTGAGCATATAATTTTTGAAGGGTCGATTATTTGCTTTTATCAGTATTGTTTTGAAAAACGCAGTCCTCAATGACACACAGCGAGTCACGAGGTCCAGTAAAGGTTGGAATGGAGGAGAACGAGGGACTACTGGTTGCAGATAAATTGATGATAACAGAGCGCTGTCTCTTAAGCTCGGGATGATGTGTCAATTCGAGCCATGCTATACGTACTTTCTCGCATTGAACTAGATAAGAAGCTGCTAGCAGTCCGAAGGTGTGGAGAGAGATATTCAGTGGTAGTCTCTCCATTGATGATGAGCAGGGGTGAGAAAACAATGGTTAATTACTAGACGAAGGTCAGCCGCTTTTTATATGATTTCTTATGAATCTATGATTTACAACCCTTAGTAGTTAAAACTTTCCGAAGAGGTCCTAGAGCTACAAGTCTATCTTTCCTAGATTGATTAGAACTTTTTTGCGATAAGGTTGATGAATAAACACAAGTATCCTGATAAGATATTTGTTCGTTTTCCTTCTTCCTGTGATAAACAGTACCATAGACTAAAATGAAAATGAAGCCGCCTCGATTGCATCAGACTGATAATGAAAAGATCCTATTCGAAAAACTCTTTTCATTGACAAATTCAGTCATAATACTACAAAATATTCTCGTTTCCATAGATGTAGTTTACAAGGGACTATAACACGCAACTTATCAAAGAGCTAAAGCTACAAATTATAAGGATTAGAATTACAAGAGTTTTTGGAGCGACTCTAATCAACCAACTAACCATCTTTTTCCGGCTTGCAGTAAGCATTAGTTTCCATCCAAGGGGCAGCATGCGATATCAGCAGTGGTCAAAGCAGCTGCGCTGTTTAGTAAGGTCTCCTTGGTCACATGATAGAACAGTTTGTGGGTAACGAGAAATTTGGCCGTTAAGAACCAGCATTGCTTAGCTTCAGCTCTTGAATCACTTCCTTCATGGTTGGTCTTTGGTCAGGGAGCTCGTCTGTGCAAGCTAGTGCAATTTTTGCCAGCTTAGCTGCCTCGGACTCGGAGAAGTTTCCTTGGAGACTTGTATCAATGAAGTCATTGTATCTGCAACATTCTGCTGCCAATCGCATTGAATTGGACAGCAACTGTTTACCGGATAGGATTTGGAGGATGATCACTCCAAACGAATAAATATCACACTTCTCGGTAAAAAGTCCTGTGGTTACATATTCTGGAGCCAGGTAACCCATGGCAGCACTGATTTTGATAGTTGAGAAGACAATGTCATCTGCTAGAAGCTTAGCAAGGCCAGAGTCTGCGATTAATGGATTTACCTGCTGGTCAAGGAGGACCTTCTCAACAGATATTCTTCGATGAATTATGGCAGGTTTCTTCTCTTCAATGTTGTGCAAATATCCAATACCTAATTGACAATAAAGGACAGAATAAGTGTCTAGAAACTCACTGTTAGAAGGAACTTTAATCTTATGTCCCATGTAGCATTTTATTAGAATTTATTTTGCAAAACTCAAGCTTTGATGTAATATTTTAAGGCAAACCATTAATGGGAAGAGGCAAAAACCAAACTTTTGATAGATGAATAAATAAAAGAGCTACATGTGTTTGAAATGAAAACATGATTGCCAAACTTCCCATTGCATTTTCTCATCTACCTCTCATTAACAAAAGCCTATCCACCTGCATTTTAACTTGAGACAAAATACAGTAGAAATCAAATAGTGGCAGCAGAAAATGAGAATAAAACTGACCTTTTGCGATGCCATTGATAATGGAAACTCTTGTGGACCAGTCAAGAACTTGATTACTTCCATCTTCTAAATCAAGGTATCTTGACAAATCTCCCTTGGGAGCAAAATCATAAACAAGAAAACATTCACCCCTACCCCTGGAGCAACAAAAGCCTCGCAGCCGAGTGAGGTTGTCATGTCTCAAAGATGTTAGCAAGTTTAAACCCTTTACAAACTCGGCTTCTTCAGGCTTACAACTGGTTACATTAATGCTCCTAATAGCTACAAGAGAACCATCTCTGAGAACTCCTTTGTAGACAGTCGAGAAGCTGCTCTTTCCCAATACATTCACCTCAGAAAAGCACTGGGTAGCAGACTCGATCTCTTCCAAGTTGAATCTAAACTTATTTAGATGCTCTCCAGAGAATTCAATGCCATTTCGGCTGTCACCTAATGGGTCCCATCCGTTGGAATACTCAAGACTTACAAGTGGTGAGGCACCAGCCCTGTGGAACTCCTTAGCCTGGTCAGTGCTTAGCCGATCATCAGAAGAATCAGATGTATTCCCGATCTTTTGTTTCTTCCGGCGACAGCGGAAAATGATAAGAAATCCAGCACCTACCAGTGTGACAGCCACTGTAATAACCCCTGCGACAATGACAGCCTGTGGAAGTTTTGATGAATTTGAACAATGGGTTTGGTTGCAATGTGCCTGCAGAATTGCAGACTGAGAGGTAACTTTTTGAGCAGAATTATTAGCGATCGGTCCCAAAGAGCCAACTTGGTTGATGTTCATAGTATCAAAAGCACTGCAAGCTCTCAATAGAGGAAATCCAGCTCCACATAAACCTTGGTTGTTCTCAAACTGGAATCCCCCATTTAATCTCTTCAAAGCTTCATTTTATGTTGTCAAAAACATAAAATCAGTGTAGCTCAATATGCATAACAAAAATCTATAAGGAATGAAATTGCATACAGCACGCCATTGGCTATCACTTGGAAGATGAGATGCGGAACAAACAAAATAATTCAAGAGGAATTTTTTTTAAGGTTAGACAAAACATACTTACCAGAAGGGACAGTTCCAGAAAGAGAATTGTTACGGACATCCAGCACTTCCAGATGTGGAATGCTAGCTATTCCTTGAGGAATTGTCCCGGACAAGTGATTAAAACTCATATCAAGCCTTTTCAACATTCCCAAGGTTCCTAAGCTGGCAGGAATTTGATCAGTTAGTCTGTTATAATGCAATGCTAGAACACTTAGCCTCTTCAAGGACCCCATCTCTTGAGGTATGTAACCTGAGAGCTGGTTACAACATACCTCTAAAACTGCAAAACAAAGAAATGCCCAGTCATTCAACATTAACACAAAAATGCTCTTCACCATGGATTTTGACAACTAGGTACACAATATAGACAGCCAAATCTAGAGGCGCGTTTGTTTGATGAGAAAATGTGAGAAAAGAAAAGTTAGTAGTATTCTATGAAAATCCTACTGAGTTGTGTATAATGGAATATCTTGTTAGATGTTCAAGAAAGCTTTAAATTTCTCTATTTTAAGCTCATTTCTTTTTCCATAAATGTCTAATTGCCAAAAGAGTACAGTCAAAATCAAGATGCATATTTAATAAAAGATGAACCAGATCACTTCTTCATAGGACTTTGGTACCAAACTAATTAACACAATATTTTTTTTAGAAGAGAAACAGGATATGTAAAGCACAATACCACACAACATAAATACCAAGAGAGAAATATAGAGACCCCTTATTTGTTCTTCAACAAAGCTGAAACTTTTTCAGCAAAATTGACAAGAAACTAACCTTGTAGAGAAGCCATGCTGCCAATCTCAGGAGGAATACTCCCAGAAAGATTATTCACATTGAGATAAAGATCAGTCAGCCCAATCAAATTAGCAATCTCCTTTGGTATCTCTCCAGACAATGAATTATAGTGCAAGTACAGACCAGACAAGCTCTTCAGTTCTGCCACTGCAGGAGATATTGTACCAGATAGTCCCTTTCCCTGCAATGAAATGTTAGCCACTTTGCCATGCTCGTTGCAAGCCACACCCTCAAATAAGCCACTGCAGGGGTCACCATCACTAGTCCATGACTGTAAATATTCATCGGTTGGGTCTAAAGCAGACTTTAGCTTCACCAAAGCTTCAAGCTCCGTATTGTTTCCAGAGATTTGTTGTGAAGTTAACAGGGAAAGCAATAGAGTGAGAGAAGATAAAAAACATAAAGAACCCATCTTTCCTTCTGTTTCAAATCTCTCCCTGGTTCTTGTTCGCTCTCTGAGAAATAGCAGGGGGGGGAAACCTATATGTTCGTTTTAGACTCGATTATCTCTAGCTGTTGGAAGTTTTGCACAAGACCCCATATTTTTCTCTATTTTTTTTCTTTTAGGCTCTCAAACGACAAATTTCTCCCCCAAATTTGACAATGCAAGCTAAAAAGAGAGAAAACTGTGGATGCCTGGATGCGGTTGACTCTCTCTCTCTCTCACTTGGACTCTTGGTGATTTCTTGATACCTCCCACTGTAACTCTATAATTCTACTACGTTCACTTGTTTCGGAATTCGAAAAGCAAAAGAGATAGCAGACACACACGATTGTCTTTCTTTCTTAAAATTCTAGCAGGTGCAGTTAATTGAAGATGAGCAAACTGCACTTTCCGACAGCAGTGAGTGCATGAAAACATGGAAAGAGACACAGAGAGGTGTTCAATCGATAACAATTCTCTAAGGGACTGCCACGTTCAAATTTGGAAATTATTGTCAGCTGGATAAGAGGGTGGAGATAGAGAGTGTGACGATGATCTACGATAGCTGTAACCAATTGATTGTTTTCCTACATCGGATCTCAAGGGAAAGTATGATGTGATGTGATCCATCATGGCCCCTACTTCATGATATCATTTGCTTCTTTGATATATCATGAAATGGGTTGTTACAATAAAATTTATATGCGTTTTCCATTTATTTTCATGTACGCTAGCCTCGCCTTGGGTGTAGTGGCGAGTAATTATCGTACGATTATTTTGAACAAATGTCCGATGTTACGAGGGCTGCTTTGATCACCTCTACTCGAAAGTCGAAACAACCTTCAAACTTCCACCAGACATTCATAGACTCGTAGACCGGGGATTTAGAGTTCGAGTACTGTTAATACAATATATATATTTTTAAAAAATTATTTTTATATTAACGCATTAAAATAGCTTGAAAATACCAAAAAAAAAAAACCTTTAATGAAAAGCAAAGAAGAAAATATTAAAAAGAAAACTTATAATAACCAATCATTCTTTTCTGATCATATGCGTGCGTGTGGATGAGTATACATACATACGTACATACGTATATTGTATGGAGGACATAGTTAATATTATTCAATAGCCTCGTATACTCTCCCGAAAATGATGCAAAGATAAGCTCCTGCTGACGTAAAGGATGGATGGTCCAACACGATGCGCTGAGACTCTCAACTCAGCACTCGGAAAGGGTTGGGGTCAAGGGGTGGGAAACCTAACTCGGGCACCCGCGGCACGGTATTTCAAATGTGTGTTGACAATCTCAGCCCAAGGAAGAAATTCGGAGCCTCACTGTGAAAGGCAGGCAGCATGGAGGGTCGGTAAAAAAAATAATCTCCGCCACCAGATGGCCACTACCTGTGCATGATGATTCAATATCCATTTTGTTTCCTGGCTGAGAGGGACAATAATTCTATTCTATACTTGGCGCTGGGAACTCTAAGCAAATCTATTCTGTATTTTTCTGATTTATTTTTACACACCGGGACAAAATAATCATTGTTAGCACCTTGGATTCCCTTGTGCAGTTGACCTTTTCTGAAAAAGAAAGTTAGAGTTTAATTGATTTAATATAAGTTCAGAATTGTTGGATTTCTTAGGGACCAAATCTTATTTATTAAAAAGCAGCTAAAAAAGGCAACAATAATTTGAATTAATAAATTAAAAAGTAAATTCAAAATATTAATTAACTTAGTGGGTGTAAAGCTGCTAGGCACACAGAAAAATAATGACCGGTATTAAAAATAAAGTAACCGGGTTAGATCTTAATCATGTTCCACAGAGAAGTAGGTTGCCAACTTACATTTCGAGTGGAGGGAAACCATGGTTAAAGCTAGAAATCTTCTTAAATGCATCGGTGATTAATTACTGGCTAAAATATATCCCCTATGCTATGAGTTTTTATTTCACTTTATAAATAGGTGTATTTTTTTATGAAATTATATATTAAAAAATACACCATGCACACAATAAAAAGTTAATAAAAAAATAAAGGAATTTTTTTTAATAATTGGTGTGCAATAAAATACCTATTTTTTTTTTAATAATTATCTACCATCTGACGTTACCTCTATGTAACTCATGAGATTAAAAATAAATAAATCAAATCACAGCTAGACAGTGGTGGGGAAACAGGGAAAAAGATTGGATGTAGTGATTTACTGGTAGTGTGATTGAAGTTATTTAAAAATATTTTTTTTGTTTAAAAATATATATTTTTTATTTTTTTAAATATATTTTTGATATCAATATATAAAAATAATTTAAAAAAATTAATTAAAATAAAAAAATAAATTTTTAAAACATAGTTTCAAACCAAAGAAAAAGATGTCATTTGATCGAAACAATAGATGATGCTTTTTCCAAGAATCTCCCCACCATTCTCGACAAGATTATGGTTCTTTGAAAAGGGATACGGGTGATAAAGAGATGGACTCTCGACATTTTCAAACGTGGCGAAGCATTATTCAATAGCTAAAGGGACAGGAGAGTTTTGTCGGTCGTTCTTGACTGAATTAATTTACGACAAGAACATGGTTCTTTGATTTTCAATTTCTTTCTAGAAATACCGACACAGTTCTCGACCACACCTCTCTCCCTCTCTCTCTCTCTCTCTCTCGTTGTGAAATCGATCGTTTCGTTTGACCTTCATTGCATGCACGTTCTTTGGTTTTAACCTTTTGGCTTGGATTTTTTACCTTCGTCTCTCACTGTGACAGATACAGGTGAAAGGTGTCGTCCTCATTCAAAAAGCTGGCAACTTTCACGATGATGAAAAGTAATGGATGAGCTTTAATTTTGGCTCTGGCGGTGCTGGAGGGGAAGTGGAAGCTTTAGTTTGCTTTTCCTAAAGCCTTCTTGCAGGTTAATAATACTTACTTAAACATGGTGTTAATTACTGGTAACAGTAACAGGTTAGTATCTGAAGAAGAAGAAGAAAGAGGGAATTCAAGAAAGCAAGGCAGAGGCCGGTGTTGACATGGGCTTTCTTTTTGCTTTCTGGCTGAATATGGGCCATTACTGGGCTTCGTGGTTTATCCCGTTGTAGAAGCTGATCTGTGAGGCCGTGGTTTTAAAAAATACTGGCTGCGTATATATAAGTACATAACGGGTTTTCAGAATTTGTTTATCTAGCTGTAAGGTGATATGGGCTGGGCCAGTTTTTTTAATATCAAGATAATATATTTAAATATTGTTAGAGCATTAAGAAAATCTTAATGGCCAGCTCAGATTTGATACATGTATATATTTAACAGAATAAATTAAGGCTACCAATAAATATTAAAAATATATTATTTTAAAGCTAACTTAAAACTAGTATCGAAGTTGATTAACACACTCAAATAAATATATGTAATTGTAAGTCGTGGAAAACCTTTTAATTTTGTCAACTTAATTATATGGAACTGGTATTTTTATATATAAAAAACAATTTAAATTCTATTGAAACAAACTAATCTGCTTGTAAAAGTACTATTTTTCTTATTAATATTGATAGCTCTTAAAAAAAATACAATAATTTTTATATGCCATTTAAACACAACTTTGTCTTGACTAGAATTTATAAAACATATAATTTTTTTAAATAAGATTAATCTATTATAGTTTTTTTTTTTAAATCAAAACAAATACACCATTCATTATAGATCTCTGGGAATGGAACAAAATATATTTGATACCCTATATTTAAATAGGATAGCTACATTTTAACAGTAGTTTATGGTCACGTGTTACGCTAGGCTTGGATAAAAAAAAAAAAAAAACTGAACATGAAAAAAGCACAGATTATGAAAAATTATTTAATATTAATATTAAATTCAGCTCGGTTGATGAATTTTAAAACCGTTCTCCTGCGTACTTGCAAGATTTGATTTTAAAATTATACCGTGCGTAACTTGTCTTAATATGAACTTGTTCCTTTAACGACAAAAAAAAAAAAATTGAATTTTCTTTAAAAATGTGGTCTAACTAACCGGAGATTTAAATATTCATTAATTTTAATATTTATGAGATTAGTCAAATTACATGTATATTTATCTATAAATCCACATTAATTAAAATACATGGAAAAAAAATGACCCCTTTAGTTCATATAAATTGTTTGATCGAGAGTGTGGTTGAGATTGTTTTTAAAAATATTATTTTTTTATTTATAAATATATCAAATATTTTTTTGTTTTTTTAAATTATTTTTTAATTTAAAATAAAATATTTTTAAAATACAATGTTAGAACCACAAAAGAATGAAGAAGTTGATATGAACTCTATCTACATGGTGTTTGGGAAATGATTTTTTTTATTATTTTAAATTAGTTTTTCTAAGATATTTTCAAATTATTTTGATATGTTTATACTACTATATATTTTATCGAAAAAATATTTTTTTTATATTTATAAATAAAAAAAACTTTAAAAAATCGAATATACTGCCGAACTTACTTTATGTTACATTAATTGTTAATCTTTGTTGTTGTTTTTTTTTATTTTCTGCTCTAAATTAATTTTATTTTGGTATTTTCAGAATATCTCGAGAAATTTATATAAAAATAATTATTTAAAAAATCAAATATACCCGCAAATTAGATAGCATTACATTCAAGAGGTAATCTTTGCCGTTTGAGAAGTTGCGGGTCCGAGAGCCTGCCAGTCGAAGAAAACATAAAATAAAAATTGACTGCATGCTGCACCTCCACTAAGGGGGTGTTTGGGAGTGTGGTTCCTGCTTATTTTCAAAGTGTTTTTCGTGCTGAAATACATCAAAATGATATTTTTTTATTTTTTAAAAATTATTTTTGACATCAGCACATCAAAATGATCTAAAAACACTAACCGCCGATTTTTAAAATGACAAAAAAAAAAAAACATCGATAAACAACAAAAAACAGGTTGATAAGCAATGCCAAACAGCACCTAATATTTTGATCTCCAACGAAGACAACATGATAGATGCCCTCAGATAACAACACTTTAAGTCGGTTCCATATTGGACCCTACTCACTCCTGGGTGCTTGGGAAGTGATTTTTTTTTTAAAAAAAAAAAACAAATTGATATTTTTTTATAAAATATTTTTAAATATATATATATATATATCTAAAATATTTTTTAAAAATATAAAATATTATTCAAAAAAAAATTATTTTTTTTGTAAGCAATAACAACACCTTCTAAAATATCATCGTTGTGTTTTAAAATTTTATGCTTGTTTTTTCAATTATAAACCAAGTTCAAATGTCATTGACAAACGTGACCTTCTTTCCTTTAAACGCCGTCGCTTTAAACCTAACTTCAAACGCTTACACCAAAACGACACCGTCTAGCGCTAAAAAAACTCAACCCGTAATTTTCCTACCCAAGAAAATAAAAAACACCGTAACCACCAACCAGCAACGTGAACAGAGCTAGAGAAGGCATTTTCTCCAGAGAGAAAAACAAAGCGACCCGACCCGAATCCGGAAAAAGATGGGCAAGGACCTGAGCGACGACCAGGTGTCATCTATGAAAGAAGCGTTCACGCTCTTCGACACAGATGGTGACGGAAAGATAGCCCCGTCAGAATTAGGGATCTTAATGCGATCTCTCGGTGGAAACCCGACCCAAGCCCAATTAAAATCCATAATATCCCAGGAGAACCTGACTGCACCGTTTGATTTCCCTAGATTCCTTGATTTAATGGCAAAGCACATGAAAGCTGAGCCATTTGATCGACAGCTACGAGACGCATTCAAAGTGCTTGATAAGGATAATACAGGGTTTGTTTCTGTTGCGGATCTGCGTCATATTTTGACCAGTATTGGGGAGAAGTTGGAGTTGGCAGAGTTTGATGAGTGGATCCGAGAAGTTGATGTAGGGTCCGATGGGAGGATCCGCTACGAGGATTTTATTACCAGAATGGTCACGAAGTGAAAGTTAATGATTTGATTTTTTTCAAGAGCTTCAGGTGCTTGTGTGTTTGTCGTGGAAGTAATTGGTGGTAAAACTTGTTTGTTTCTTGTTAAAAAGAAATGTTGTTCTTGTTTCGAGGGCATGAGTGCTTGTTTTGGGTTTTGTTTGTAATGGATGACGATGTAATGGTGTTAATGTTTTTATTTTAATCGACTCGTTGAATTAATTTTCAGTATCTTTTTGTAGTAAACGTATGACTGCTATTGTTGAATCCGTGGTTTTAGAGAAATATATATAGTAAGGAACTGGTATTTTAGCTTCTGTTTTTGCCCGCATGCAAGGACCATTTTGTGAATCTGGGGTTTGTGTTAGATTATTGAAGAATATCAGTTCTTTAATCATGTTTCTGAAACTTTGCAGGTCTATGAGCTTCTTGTTTTTTCAGAGCTTTTAGGTGCATAGCAATGGGTAATTACAGAGAGAAGAAAAGATACTTTTTTACTTTGCCTGGTTTGCAGCATTTTTTACAATGTTATGATTATCGGGTTAGGTATGAGGACTTGTTGAAGTTAATAAAGTAGATCTGGATTTTAAGGAATCATTTGTGTTTCTGCCAAAAACTTTTTGATCAATACTGTCAGACAGATGAAACTGGTTGTAAACTATAAATGGATAATTATTCAATCTTGAGCGCCTGCTTGTTGTCAGTTGTATGTGTTCGTTGTCAGTTTTTCTTGATTTTTATGATGCGAGTAGATGATTGGAAAAGCCTATAGCGTCATGACTTACAGATTTTAGTTAGGCTATTAAGGTTTTGATTTTGAATTGTATTACTTGGTAATTAGAGGTGGCAGTAGGAAAGTAGATGAATGCTTCAACTGAGTGTACTGATCTTTGAGATATCAAATAATAGGCTTTGAACATAACCTGCTTATTTGGAAAGTCATTGAATCAGTGCTTCTTGTCTGGCAATTAGATTTAACAGGGAGAAACTTGTTCTTGCCTAGAACCACCATGCTTTTGTATTATGGTATATTTGGGGGTTTGGTGGCCAGACTTCAAGTGGTTCTTTTTGCCAGTTTAGATCATGCATTTTCTTTTTGAACTATGCTGTCTTGTTGAAATTGAAGCTCTTGAAGATTTTCAATCAGATGCCCTGGTTCAACAGAAAGTGAAGACTGTCGGCTATTTTATTGTAGAAATTGTTTCATGTGCGAAGATTTAACTGAAGTTGAGAGTGGGAGTTGCAGGTGAGGTTTGCTGATCTTGATTAAATGTGGTTGTTTCCGGGCATCTGATATAATGAAGAATTTGCGAGTGATTCCGCATAGGTTTTAACAATGAGTAACCTTTCTGAAATATAGTAAAGCAGTTAGTATTGAGGTTCCTTTTGTTTGCATGGCATCTCTCTCTACCTTGTTATGTGCATCCAATCGCTGGTTTATACAGCAATTCCATGTTCATTTATTTGAATACTCTGATAGTGTTGGCCATCGGATCTTCACAGGTTTCTAGTCGAGTTCTTGCTCGTTTTTCAGATGATCTATTCTGCGGGTGTTGTATCTATATTCCTTTGTGTGGCCTGAAGCAGATTAATACCACTTTATAGAGCACGACCTGACACTAATGTTTGAAGTAGCTTTGTTATTCAGGATACTTCCGAATCTGGCTGTTCCAAACAGGAGTTCTTTCTTCCTTTTTTATCATAATCCCTGAATTTCAATGTGTCGCAGAATTTATATCCAGCAGGGGCAAAAAGTCTTACCCCCGATATTTGTAAATTAACTGCGAACCTGACGACCCTTCACAACAAAGCAGTAGCTTCCAAGTATTGAAGCGTGTTCATTCTACGCAAACGCTGAGACGAGTTGGGCCTTAACATTCATAATGAATGATGAGCGATGACTAGTCCATAAAATGCAATATAACTTCTTCCGATTCTTAGTTACCATCTACTAATACCCAGGTCCCATTTGCTTTGGTAGTGTTTGGAATTGTATTAGTAATTGTTTTTTTTAATATTTTCTATTTAAAAATAATATATTTTTTATTATTTAAAAATTATTTTTAACATTAATATAATATATCAAAATGATTCAAAATCATATAAAAAAATTAAATTGAAAAAAATAAAAATAAAGTGTTTTTTGAACGCAAAAATAAACATACCTTTACTCTACATGTATATCCTTACAAAAAAAAACCTGTGTTGTGTTAATTCGTGGTTTTGTTTTCTGTCATCAACTTAATCTTCAGTTGGTCAAGGTTTTGTCGGAAAAAAATATTTAAAACATGGTTAATAAACATATTTGATGTATAATTAAAAGCAAGATTTTGAAATTAAACTTACTAAAATTTAATCTCAGGCAGAAGTTCTTTAAAATGGAAACATTGACATGATTTAAAAAAGTTATTGGTGAATGAGAAATTAATTTCAAATAAATATTAGTCGGCATGTTTTGAAAAAATATTATAACCCTCTAAAAGATTTATCCTCTAAGAAACAAGCTTTTTATAATAGTTTATATTCAAGAGGTAATCTTTGCCGTTTGAGAAGTTGCGGGTCCGAGAGCCTGCCAGTCGAAGAAAACATAAAATAAAAATTGACTGCATGCTGCACCTCCACTAATATTCTGATCTCCAACGAAGACAACATGATAGATGCCCTCAGTTAACAACACTTTAAGTCGGTTCCATATTGGACCCTACTCATAATTGAGTCTTCATAATCTAAATAGTTTTTACAAATTCTTAAAACAAAAAATATATGGTTTAATTATGGTTTTATAACGTGTAATGAAGGTTGTTATGTAAAGAATTTATTATGATATTAATCATAATTCTTATCGGTTCTGGATCTGAAATCAACTATAAAAAAAGAATTTTGAGAAAAGTTTTATGTACTATTATAGATTTTACACTCTCCCTCACCTCAATTTCAAGTATTTTCTTCTATGTTTTAATCATTTTTTCCCTTTAAAATCCAGAGATTTTGTTTGATTTTATTAAAAGATATTAAAGTTGTATTATCCTTGGTTTGCAAACCTTATCTAAAAGTGTATGTAAATAAGATGTTAAATGATAAAATCTATAAAAACTCAACCCGTAATTTTCCTACCCAAGAAAATAAAAAACACCGTAACCACCAACCAGCAACGTGAACAGAGCTAGAGAAGGCATTTTCTCCAGAGAGAAAAACAAAGCGACCCGACCCGAATCGGAAAAAAGATGGGCAAGGACCTGAGCGACGACCAGGTGTCATCTAGGAAAGAAGCGTTCACTCTCTTCGACAAAGATGGTGACTGAAAGATAGCCCCGTCAGAATTAGGGATCTAAAGATCTAGGCTAAAGTTTGGTGCAATAAAATGTGAGGATTAGAGAAGGAAGATATGAATAGTGTTTTTAATTAACTAATTGAGGATTGACAAGTGGAACTTGATGGTATGAAGTGATAATTTCTTGAAGATAATCCAAAATAATATCAAATCTCTAGAATCAATACATTTCAAATTCGAATTTGATAATTGCATTATTTACAAGGCCAAGAATAAGACATAGATTTTTAAGTATGTTTTCATCTTATTAGTGCCTTATTTACAAGGCCAAGAATAAGAAATGGATTTTTAAGTATGTTTTCATCTTATTAGTTTATTTTTTTAGGTGGCCTAGCTATATCAAATATTCATTGTAACATTTTTAAGTTTTAATTTAATCCATGTTATTTGTAATTAGATCATTTTTAATTGAATAAATTCTATTAAATTTCATTCCTGATCTTCCTAATTTTTTCATTTAATACCATATGACAAGAGCCATGATTGATGGTACTTGAATGTCCTAGGACCTCTTGAAGTTAATAAAGTTGATATGGATATTAAGGAATCATTTGTGTTTCTGCCAAAAACTTTTTGATCAATACTGTCAGATAGATGAAACTGGTTGTAAACTATAAATGGATAATTATTCGATCTTGAGCGCCTGCTTGTTGTCAGTTGTATGTGTTCGTTGTCAGTTTTTCTTGATTTTTATGATGCGAGTAGATGATTGGAAAAGCCTATAGCGTCATGACTTACAGATTTTAGTTAGGCTATCAAGATAATAGCAAGTAAGGGTATTCAATCCATAAAATTTGGTGGTAGGTTATGACTTGATATGAAGACAATAAGAGATCATTGTTGTTATTGCAAGAAGTGAAAATGTTGGTGTTAAAGGAATTCTTGAGAAACCAAATGTATAAATCTCTTGTAAAGGTGAGACTAAGTGCCCATTAGAAAGCATTTAAAAAATACTTTTAAAAAAAGTTTTAAATTTTCTTTTATTTTAGATTTTTTTAAAATTCTTTTAGATTATTTGATGTGTTGATATTAAAATAATTTTTTAAAATAAAAAATATATTATTTTAATATATTTTAAAATAAAAAATATTTTAAGTAATAACCTGATCACCTCTGCTCAAATTAGTCCAGAAGCAACTATAATAGAAATAAGAGAATTGTTTATGTTTTAAATACAATGACAAGTAGGGTCCAAGCCATAAATACGGTGAATCAATGCTGTATTTAATTGAAGAAATGAATGTGAAGGAGGAGGAAAGAAAGTGTATCATAATTAGAGATCTAATTGATCTTGAAGATGTTTCAATAATAAAAAAGGAAACATGGATTTTCTTGTTCATGAAGATGGAGAATCTTTAGCTTGAGATTATGAAATCATAAAAGTGATCGCTTTCAAATTATTACTATTATTATTTATATTTTTCTAATATTATATATTTTTTTAAGATTAAAAAAATATATTTTTTTAATGTATTTTTAAATAATTATTGCCGTAATGCTAAATATTGTGAAATAGAATTAGTTTTAAATTATTATTATTATTATTTATGTTTTTTTAATTGTTTTTATTTTTAAATATTATAAATATTTTTTAAAAAATTTAAAAATATCTATCATCTTAAAATATTTTTAAATAAAAAATATTTTAAAAAATAATTGTTCCCTGCTAAATACTGTGAAATAGAAAGCTGTAAAATTTCAATGAGCAATGCAATTATGCAAGGAGGTGCACTGGATAATCCTGCGTCTATCAATTTAACGTTGACGAGGAGTTGAAAAACGTTACCGTCAATTGACCGTTAAGAACAAGGCAAGTGCTTCCTTCCCCTCCAATAAAAACAAGAATCAAATTTAATTACAAAATAGCTATTATTTAATAACCCACCCCCCCCCAAAAAAAGAAGAAGCCAATGCCTACACAATCGATCAAGAAATCATAAAAAATAATCGAAATTACTTGTTGATTGATCTCTACAAATTCTATCCAATCCAACATAGCAACTTTCTCCTCACTTGATGATTGAAAGAAAATAGAGTTGTAATTTCAAATAAATATTAGTCGGCATGTTTTGAAAAAATATTATAACCCTCTAAAAGATTTATCCTCTAAGAAACAAGCTTTTTATAATAGTTTATATTGTTTTTGGCCAACTAATTTTGATAGTGGGTTTGTTTTGTTTTTGCAAAATTTTGCCAGTTTTGTAATCGATTGTTTCTTAAATTGTGTATCATCCTAAATTGTTCTCTTTTTAGCTGATTCTGGATCTGTTTTATTTTCTTCTTTTTATTGACCTTTTACTTGTTAACTGGGTTGTTTTGTTTTGAGTCAATGATGAGGTTGCTGATGATTCTTATGTGTTTTGGATCTGAAATCATTTATTAGAAAAGAATTTTAAGATAAGTTTCATGTACTAGTGTAACTGCTCCACTCTCCCTCACCTCATTTTGATGATCTGTTGATGAGTGTTTTATTATTTGTTCTTATGAGCTTGGTTTGCTAGAAATAATTCAATCATATGAATGATGGTTTTATTTTATGTACTAATTTTGCAACTTACTGCGTCAATTTTGTTGACTAGGCTATCTTCACCTGTTGTTTTTGTTTGTTTTCGTTTCTTAAAGCACAGAAAAGTGGCACAACGGTTTATTTTCTTACTGCTTCTTTAGATTATTCTGTTCTTAGCGTTGGCTCATAGATTGAACTTGTAGCTCATTTTCTCCGGTTGTGTTTTCCTCTTAGATTGGTACAAAGCAATGGAGATACTATGATTTTGGTCCAAAAGTGGTCCCACCACTCATTTGTCTTCCTGGAATAGCAGGAACATCAGATGTTTACTATAAGCAGATCATGGCATTGTCCTTGAAGGTAATTTTCTATATTATAGTGCCTGATAGTATCATCCATACATGTACTTGGATGATTGCGAATGGCCAGCAAATTATGAGCAACCATTGTATTTTATTTTATCAACAACTGCAAAATATTTTTACTATTCCATATATTGAACTTATTTAAAAAAATGCCTTAATCATTCTGCCTGCACTCTTCGCTGAACTCTTTCACTGCAGAATGTCATCTTGGACTCCTTGTGCCAACTGTCAGAGTGTCATCTTGAATTCCTTGTGCCAACTGTCAGAGAGTATCGTTGTCATTTTATAGAAGTTGTCACTCCCAAATTATCTGTACATGCTTGGAAACTATAGTTTTAAAAGTCAACCAGGTGTCATCATATGCACGTGTCATAGTTAAAAGGAATCACTTCTCTGCTTTGATTATTTTCCTTCTTGTAGAAAGTAAACTGCCCTTACTGTTACCACAATTGTTACTTGTTCAGGTTCATGATTCCAGTAAGGGTATTCAATCCATAAAATTTGGTGGTAGGTTATGACTTGATATGAAGACAATAAGAGATCATTGTTGTTATTGCAAGAAGTGAAAATGTTGGTGTTAAAGGAATTCTTGAGAAACCAAATGTATAAATCTCTTGTAAATTCAAATACTTAAAGGGACCAACCTCTAGACCATCCTTTGCCTAGCTGTTATCCCTTGTCTGCAGACACTGGATTTGGAATTCACTTGCCTAGCTTGTAGCCCTTGTCTGCAGATATAGAATTTGGATTGCATTTTGAAACTGGTTTGCTAACCTATACATTATAATTTCATAGCACCAGTCATCCCCATTTCCCCAGGAACATTATATGGTAACAGCTTTTTCGGGCTTGCATTACTAATCAGATGAAAGGCAAACTGGTTGATAGTGCCTGTCTTAGTAGAGTTCACTGCGCAAGGGGATCTCAGTAGATTTTACAAAGCTATATTTATATTTTTTAAAAAATTTAAAAATATCTATCATATTAAAATATTTTTAAATAAAAAATATTTTAAAAAATAATTATTCCCTGCTAAATATTGTGATATAGAAAGCTGTAAAATTTCAATGAGCAATGCAATTATGCAAGGAGATGCACTGGATAATCCTGCGTCTATCAATTTAACGCTGACGAGGAGTTCAAAAACGTTACCGTCAATTGACCGTTAAGAACAAGGCACGTGCTTCCTTCTGCTCTCTAATCCAATCTACTAATCACCCCTCCAATAAAAACAAGAATCAAATTTAATTACAAAATAGCTATTATTTAATAACCCCCCCCCAAAAAAAAAAAGAAGAAGCCAATGCCTACACAATCGATCAAGAAATCATAAAAAATAATCGAAATTACTTGTTGATTGATCTCTACAAATTCTATCCAATCCAACATAGCAACTTTCTCCTCACTTGATGATTGAAAGAAAATAGAGTTGTAATTTAGAAAATGAAAGGCGTCTTCTCGGCGCCCGGAGATTATGTCTACTTCAAGTCTCAAGTTCCTCTCCACAAGATCCCTGTAACTTTCTCCTCTACCTCCTTGCTACTCTCTATCTCTTTCATTTCTATAACATGGTTTTTAAGTTTTGCTTCCAGTATTCTGCTGGGTATGTCTTTGTTTTATCGATGATCTCCTTTTCCCCAGTTTAATTCTCTATATCAATTGTTAAATTGTGTTACACTTTTGATGTTTTAGCTCGATCTGGGTGTGTTTATTTTCTTCTTTTTATTGACCTTCTTACTTGTTAACTCACTGGGTATGTTTTTGTTTTGAGTCAATGATGAGGCTGCTGATGAGCTTCTATGTGTTTTGCTGTCCTCGTATTAGGATTGATTTGTATGAAAATTTTAAAGATAGGAGTTTCATGCTGTGTAACTGCTCCAGGGCCTCGCTCCTTTATCCTCATTTTGATGATCTGTTGATGAGTGTTTTATTATTTGTTCTTATGAGCTTGGTTTGCTAGAAATAATTCAATCATATGAATGCTGGTTTTATTTTATGTACTAATTTTGCAACTTATTGCGTCAATTTTGTTGACTAGGCTACCTTCACCTGTTGTTTTTGTTTGTTTATTTTCTTACTGCTTCTTTAGATTATTCTGTTCTTAGCGTTGGCTCATAGATTGAACTTGTAGCTCATTTTCTCCGGTTGTGTTTTCCTCTTAGATTGGTACAAAGCAATGGAGATACTATGATTTTGGTCCAAAAGTGGTCCCACCACTCATTTGTCTTCCTGGAATAGCAGGAACATCAGATGTTTACTATAAGCAGATCATGGCATTGTCCTTGAAGGTAATTTTCTATATTATATTGCCTGATAGTATCATCCATACATGTCTTGGATGATTGCGAATGGCCAGCCTTCACTCCCCCCCCTAATTATGAGCCCTAAAGTTGTATCCTTGAAGTATAATATCCTGTGCATTACTAAAATTGGCTGCATTTTATACCTGACAAAGTCTGCACGTGAATTTTACCTTTTGTAGCTGCAACAACTGCAAAATTAATTACTATTCCATATATTGAATTATAGCTTGTTTAAAAATCAAGACCGTGCTTAATCATTCTGCACTCTGTGGACTGGCTGAACTCTTTTTTCCAACTGTCAGAATGTCATCTTGGACTCCTTGTGCCAACTGTCAGAGTGTCATCTTGAATTCCTTGTGCCAACTGTCAGAGAGTATCGTTGTCATTTTATAGAAGTTGTCACTCCCAAATTATCTGTACATGCTTGGAAACTATAGTTTTAAAAGTCAACCAGGTGTCATCATATGCACGTGTCATAGTTAAAAGGAATCACTTCTCTGCTTTGATTATTTTCCTTTTGGTAGAAAGTAAACTGCCCTTACTGTTACCACAATTGTTACTTGTTCAGGTTCATGATTCCAGTGTTATTGATAGTTGACAGTGTTCGTATCAAGGTCATCTAGTATAACATTTTGCTATTTTTCAGGGTTACCGGGTGATTTCTGTTGATATTCCATGTGTATGGAATCATCATGAGTGGATTCAAGCATTTGAAAAATTCTTGGATGTCATCGATGTTCATCATGTAAGAACCTTCATTTGTATATGGCATACACTTTTGACTTAATATTTATATTAGGGATATTGCTTGGTACTTCAAATACTTAAAGGAACCAACCTCTAGATCATCCGTTGCCTAGCTGTTATCCCTTGTCTGCAGACACTGGATTTGGAATTCACTTGCCTAGCTGGTAGCCCTTGTCTGCAGATATAGAATTTGGATTGCATTTTGAAACTGGTTTGCTAACCTATACATTATAATTTCATAGCACCAGTCATCCCCATTTCCCCAGGAACATTATATGGTAACAGCTTTTTCGGGCTTGCATTACTAATCAGATGAAAGGCAAACTGGTTGATAGTGCCTGTCTTAGTAGAGTTCACTGCGCAAGGAGATCTCAGTAGATTTTACAAAGCTATATTTAATAGTAACTCTAAATTGGTAAAAACAAACTAGATGCAACTCTAGTTTCATGCTAAAATGATAGGGAAAATATGGTCTAGGAGGTAGTTTATCGAAAAGCTGGTACATTTGACTAACAAATTTATTGGGAGGCAGTGATTTTATTAGTTTCTGACAGTGTTTTGTAAATTTGACACAAAATCTGCTAAATTTACTTGTAACTGAGCCAAAATGAGGCTCTAGACCTACTTGTTTTTTGAACGGGGGTACCATTTCCAAGAGAAAACATGAGATTTCAGGTTTTACCTGAAAGAGAACATGAAATGGTGCTCAGCAGTCCTGGAATTGGTGGACTAAGTATTCTGTTTCTGTGATGAAAGTATTTATGTATAGCATTGGTTTCTCCATGAGTGGAGATATTTCAGCACCGATTGTGATGGCAAATGTCTGTCAAGTTGGAGTGGATGAGAAGATTTTAATGATGGTTATAAGGCTACCTATCGAATGCATGATGATAAAAAATCAAAATATACATAAACGGAGTGATAAAAAATGAGGATGAGGATTGTAAGTTGTAGGCGTGCTCGAATGCAAGAATATCACATGTTGAATGCATCCCACTGGAGTTGGAGATGGGACCAATTGACAAAAATGTTTCTGGAGGACAGGTTAGATTATTGAATCATGTGCGTCTTATGATTTACATATTAGAGAGGAAAAGGTAACTTGAGAATGACTTAGGTTTAAGTAGTAAAAAGAAAAGAATTTAGCCCTGAAGTAAGGGAAAAGAATTCAGTTTTCTAATCTCTTGATCATACTATGGGACAAACAGAATACTTATGATAATTTAACTGGTTAAGGATGAAGGTGCAGGTTATGTAAGTTGTTATTGAGGGATTTGTTGATAGCAATCAGGTGCAATCAACAATGAACTATATCACCTGCAAGTTGTGATAAAGCAGGTTTCATAACTTATGATGCATCTAACCATCGGCCCTTGCTGTTGTGAGATTAAAATTGAGTCAAGTTTCTAATGCATCCTCTGGCAATTCATAACTACCCAATGTAGACTATGTTCGCAGAAATGCTGAATGTCACCTTGATATGTAAAGTTTTTCAACTGCTTGCTTTTTTCTTCTTCAAGATTTTAATCTCATTTTTTTTCATTATTTTTGTTTTATGTTCTTTGTAGTAATCTGTAAATCTAATCTTCACAATTTGGCTTGGAAATTGTTGTGTTTTTTATGCAGTGTTAGTTGGACCCCTTCCTTTCTGCTTAAAAGATATGTCCTAACTGGAATTCGCGATGGTCCGCATGAACCATTTATTGCAGATTCAGTAGACTTCGTTGTTTCTCAGGTAAAGTCTCAATTGTCCAGTTATGTACTCGGCACCCATGTAGGTTTTGAACTCTCATTATGCGCTGAATGCCCTTTTAGTGGGTGTTTGCTCTAACTATTTATGCAAGGTATTGAGAATATTCTGTACAGTTGTAAACTAATTTAGGTATGGCCTCAGTTTCCTTTGAACAAGGGAGGCAAATTTTCTTTGCAACAGAAGCATCTCTGTTCAAAACATCTACAAGTATTATTTTCTATGCTGTAGCATATTTAGTACAGTTTTGCACACTTTTTTTAACTTGAACTGTATTGATTTGTTATTTATCTTGGCTGTTATCACTGCTTCTGTCTTAAGTTTAAAACAATTCTGTGGTGCAGTGTGGCCTTTTTGTGTTGTTTATGAATGTCGATATTCTGGCTAAATGAAGGTTCTTTTTTTTTTCAAGGAAAAAAAAGGCTGGATGCTGTCATCATGTTGATTATTGTTTCTTCTTTTATTGTTTCAAAGATAACTAAGAAAAATGAGCCCTCTTGGTTCACAACAGCCTTTTTTTTCTTTTCTTTTTTGATAACCTAGGACCAGTCTGGAACTCAATCATTTTTTGTGGGCACTTCCTGAATCTTCAACCGTTTTGTTCACATCTACCAATTTAAATTGAAAAACATGTGCTACATTGAAGAACCTTGTTCATCTGTCGGTTTTATGAAATGTGATTTTCAATCCAGGTTGAAACACTCTCAAGAGATGAATTGGCCTCAAGGTTGACTTTGAATGTTGATGCTGCTTCTGTTGGATCTCTTTTACTTTCAGATTCATCCATCACTATAATGGATGTAAGTTTATCAGAAAACTGTTTCTATATGTTTTCTTTTTGATTCTTTGAAGTACCCATCAGCCATTACATGAAGTTTTCAATTGCTACCTGTTTTCTTGTTGGTGCTTTCGAGTGGATAAGATGCTCTTCCTTGTGGATAGTCCATCTAGTTTTAAGTCAGTAATGCTGTCCCTTAAGAAATATATTTTATGATCTGAGTTTCTAGGACACTGAGAAGCCAAGTTGCATAGTGCCATTTTTTCAAGCGCAGTCTATTTTGTTTCTGTTTCTGTTTTGTTGCTTGTTTCTGGGCACTGCAAATACTTGAATTCTTAATGGTTCTTGGTTTTATAATACCAGTATTCTTATTTGAAGCTTGCTTTTAACTTAATGCTGTTAGATGGGAAATAGGGACGGGAAGCATTTGCTCAACGGGTTTTTTTGACATGTAAAGTATTTGCTCTGTGGTATTTTTTGACATGTACTACCATTTCCTCCTGAAGACGAATGACTATTGTGCAATTCCTCAACAACTGAAAGATCAATTGAGTGAAAGATATCCTGAAGCAAGGCGAGCTCAGTTGAAGACTGGAGGAGATTTTCCATTTCTTTCACGCTCAGATGAAGTCAACTTGCACCTTCAGGTTAACAAATATCTGTATTTGCTCACAAGCAGTTTTATGTTTATTGCTCTTGCCTGCTGACACTGTACTCTGTATCCTGTGATTGGCTATCTGCAACATGCAGCTACACCTGCGACGGGTTGGGGTGGAAGCACGACCAGATCTGGTCCGGGGCATCCCAAAGGATGGCACTGGTGGGAGCTATAGTGAAAGTGAGGATGGTAAAGGAGATCAAGATGATCAAACCAAAGATAACAGAGGAAACTTGGAAAGTCCATCCAGGGAAAGTGAGTTATCCCCAGCTCCAGAAGGTTCAGAATCTCATGGTTTAGATGAGCAGCTCCTCATTAATGCCAAATATTCATTCAGTGGTCAGCAAGACAGATTGCGTCTCTGTGAACTATTGAGTAAAGAACAGAACATAGCCCCTGAACTCCTTTCACGATTTACTGTGGAATATTTTCTTCAATGCTTGCTTTTCACTTGTGTGGGATCATTGTACATTATTTCCAAGCTGTTTCCAGAAACTCTTGAGAATTGCTGTAAAGTAGATATTTGCACGGCTGTTCACGTTGTTGTCTAAGATCATACAATCATTGCAAATTTTCTTGCCCGGAGGTTACTAGTGTTTTGGTCAAGGAACAGTTTGATATTTTTGTAAAATTGTCGTTCAAGGTTTTTCTTCATTATTAAAATGGTCGGTTGAATTCAGTGTATGCCAAGATTTTTTAAACTAGCTTGCCACCAGTTGGTTTTTAAGCGTGGCTGAATTTATTTCTGCATTGCAAACGGAAGCCCTGGTATGGACAGGCATGCAGGCCATGAAACAGTAGGTTTGGTATGATTGAATTTTTTTTATCTGGAAAAGGAAGATAAAATTCGATACCTCTTGAGAAAAACATACAAGATACTGAAATGACAATATTGCTCACACTGAAAGGGATTGAGAAAAACATCAGACAAGGGTACCTTAAACCCAGAAGAAACACAACCTCATCCTAGGTACCTAACATATTATACAAATAACATTAACAATACTAATTACCGATTAATTTGTCTTGGAAATAAATAAATAACTACTTTATCTATATAACTTCTGTAATTACAGATCAACAAAAACCTAATTTTTCTTGAAAAATAAAAATAAAAAACAGTTTATCTATAATATTTACATTATTTGACCTGATTCAACTCTTTACAGATGTGAATATTATATATAATAATAAATTGATATAAATAAATAAATAGGAATTAGTTTAATATGGATTGAAAATTTTAAAAATCCTTCGACCTAATATGTACTTCTGTGCCCATTTTCCTTTTTCAAGTTTGAATCCAATAATGTGTTTGAAAGTGATTTGTTAATGGATTCTATCATATTGTAATAAATAAATAAAAACTTTTATTTATGGTAATTGTTTCTAGAGATGGAACTGGTCCCTGTGATGTGCAGTTACTTCATAATAACGTGCCTGAATTACATACAGCAGCTGCTGGAAAAGTAACTAAATTTTGCCGCATTATCCATGAACACCTCTACCATAGCTCCAAACTCATTGGGATTGTTCTTTGTAATGATTATTTTGCCTCTACCATAAAACACTTTAAATTAGTTTTCAATGGCATTAAAATCTTTTCACAAGACTTATTAGCTATTATGAAATTTATTAGGGATAGATGAGTTTTCCTCCCATCTCAATTGCACTGTAAAACAACTGAAAGCATTCTCGAAAGCAAAAAAAATAATCAAATATGGCATCAACAAATATTTTTATCTTTTTAAAATGGTTTTTGGTTATTATAATGACAACAGACGAGAAATTTAGTATTTGATAATATTAATAATAATAAACAATAAAAATATTTCTCTAATTAATGGACCTTATCTTATGTTCTCTTCATGGTTTGACCAAATTAAGAGCTACAAGTCTAATAAATTAGGTCACAAGTTTGAAAAAATAATATATTTTTAATAAATAAATATAAAATAATTTTAAAGTTCTATTTTTTATTGAATTATTTCAAACTCTTAATATTGATCACAGGTTATGGTTTTGCAAGATATCTTATGCTGACTCGATTTTGATTGTGGTGATTATAGGTTTGTTATGATAGGGTTTTTAATGTTTTTTTACCCCATTTTGATATCTAAATATTATTTTTTACATAAAAATAATACCGGCTCATGGCGAATCACATGCATCGAGGCTAGTATATATTAAAAGAAAATTGAAAACCATGGCTGCTTCCCGTCCAAACACCTAGGCCTACCTCTATTTTTATGGCCGCCAAAGGTGGCTTGAAAATGAACCAGTGGGTGACACTTTGCTCTCTAATTGGGTGATAGGGATTGCGGTGTAACCGGTGGTTGTAAAAAAATTGAGGTTTTGAGTGTTTGGTTAATATAGAAAAATTAAAAAAGCATGTGATTCCCCTCAAAATTATATTAAACCTGTGTTTTAAATTGCTGTTTTCCGTGTATTTTTTGATGAGAGAATGGGGGCGGGGCTGCGGGGTTATTTTTTAGTTTGTTATTAATTATATTTTTATATAAAAAATATATTTTTAATATTCATAAAATCTAAAAATTAATTAAAATATAAATAAATATATTAGAAGGAGATCGCAATATAATTTTTGTTTGTAATCCTAATTTTGTTTCAAATGATATTTTACTATATGTTGTTTCGGGATCGTAGAGACCTCCAAGTATGGATTTATAGTTTGTGGTGAAATTACAAGTAGTTTGATGGAAGAATAAAATCATGTGTCTAATTTACTTGAATTATTAATTATATTCTATTATTATAATTATTAAATATTTAAAAAAAACAACACACACACACACTTTAAAGTAATTTCACAAGTTAAAAGTAATATGAAAAGTTTGGTAACCAAACACTTGAAACTGTTTTTCATTAATTTCAAACTCCACCACAATTTTAACCAAATACTTTAAAAATTATTTTGAATTGCAGGTAAAGTGCTTTTCATAAAACTATTTTTTTTAAATTTCAAACACAAAAGTAAAATCAATACTAAACACACCCTGAATGATGTGTTGTTCACTCTCTCTCTCTCTCTCTCTCTCTCTCTACACACACACACGTTTTCTAGGTTTTTTTTTTTTACCAAGTGCGCATGCCCATCCTTCCAAGCCTAATTGCTTGACCTCTTTTTAGATGCTCTTTTAATTACTATTTTGTTAAAAAAAATAGAATAAAATTCACTGAAAATAAAATTATTCAAATGATGTTTCGAAAATTATTCAATTATATCATAATTTTTAAAAATGAATTTTGGTTTAATGGTAATGAGCTATCATATGTCAACCTCGTATGATTGTTAATTTACTCATGAATATTAAATAACAAATATATGTATTTCCTAATTTTTTTTATGTAAGTTTTATATATTATTTTATTTTGTTTCGGTTTGATTAAAGGTTTTTAAATAGTATGATGGTGTTTCAAGGCTAAAAACATATTTATCATAACGATTTCAGGTGAAAAACAGGTGTTTTTTCAGTCCAAACACCTGGAGGCTGATTTTTCGATCCCCAGAGGTGAAAACAAATGCTCTGATACGTTTCTCGCAAGGTGTTTTCCGTTAAAATAAAAAGAAACACTGGAGCCCAAAACACGTGCTTTTTCATGTTTTATTTTTTTACTCCCAATCCTAACATTCAAGTCCAAGCCAAACTTTTAGCAGCGAGATGAGCGTCAGGCCTTCCAAACTTGTTTGTCGCCCTAGTTATCTTCAATTATGGATCCATCCGGTGATTATTAAAAATTGAAAGCATGATTTCAACACTAATTTCAATCTTGAATGAGGTTCAACCATGGCATTTTAAATGATCAAAACCTGGTTGCCTTTCGATTAACAGAAAGTACAAAAACATCACTGTCTTCAAATAAAAGAGAGCCGCCACCAGAACACGGAAAAAACATAAGATAAAGCAAAGCATACAACGACTTGTATTGTAAAACAAATTTCAGAGTACAAGCCAAAACTTATAATCGGAACAGTTCACTCACTGTCAATCCAACTAGAGTTGTCCTAGTAAAAGAAACCCAGCACTTTGCCACCAACATTCTTTCTTCTGGCCTCTTCATGGTCCATAATGCCAGCAGAAGTTGTCAAGACAATATATCCAAACTGCAAAATTCAGCCAATAATGTGAGGTCATGCACCGTGTTCCATCATGAGGAACTACTTCGGTACCCACATGAACAATACATCATATTTCATGAAACTGGATGCAATTAAAACACCCTGACAAAATTGAAGTTGATATGATCTCATAAAGCAGAAAGGAGTTTGCTTGGTGGCAGACAGTAAACTCTAAACAACTTGACTCTGGACATCCATTTACAAGCTTACAATATCTTACCATTCACATTTCACACAGGAAGCTTAATCTAGAAATTGAATTTGAACAGAATAGAAAGTTGGAGCTGACCTGTCTTGAAGGAAGCAACCTTGCAGTCCAAGTTTCAATCTCCTTGACACCCACATCAAAACGTGGACTGATAACACCACATTTGTTCAGTCTTCCATTCAGCTCGACCACAATTTTACCAGCCCTGTGATCATCTACAAACTCAAACTCGCCAATATATCCTGCAGTTAAACCAAATAAATTATGAGTTCTGATTCATAGTAATTAAGCAATTAGAAATAGAATTCTGGTTAAAATGGCATTGTACCGTGCTTCTGCATCACCAAAAGAAACTTGATGATCACCTTTGAGGAAGGCCTGATCATGACCTGACGCTTCCCACGTTTCTCTGCATTGTACATGCTCTTCAGAGCATCATTCAAAACACTAACTCGCACCATTGTTGCTGCTACACATGAATGTTAAGAACATCGTTAACATCTAGCAAAAGATGTCTAAGAGAATACAAATTTCTAAAGCCATAATGGCTACACAACCCTCGGTTTTCCACTCTTGAGATAATGTTTACTCAACAAAGGCCAGAGGATAAGCAAAGCTCTGCATAAAATCTTAGTTTTTCTTGATATAAGAGGCTTATCAGCCAACCTTGAATCAAGCTAGTTTTTAATCTAAACAATTAATATCTTTAGCCATTCAATAACTCCATTAGAGGCTTCAGAAGCATGGTATACCCATTAAAGAAATTGTTTTTGAGTTGCACCTAACAAGCAGCTATAAAAACCAATCAAATCAAGCTCTAGGACTCCTTTCAGTATTTTCATCTTTTTTTTTCAATTCCCAGCAGCCAAACGAAATTTAAATCACCATATCCAGGCCTAGAGCTCCGGAACGTGAAGCAAAGAAACATGCACGATCCTATAAGAATCAATGATCAAGCTTATTCTTTTGCAAGAATGAATGAGAATTGCTTTTTTTTTAAAATGATAGATTTCTTTGAAAGAGACACTCGATTGGTTGATGAGAACAGATTGAACGAAGCATAGATAACAGGAAATCAAAATCACAAGAAGAGAGAAAAGAATAAAAGATGTACCTCAAGCAAAAGCAGAGAGCGATCTGCAGAGGCGCCTACCGAGCTAGGGTTTTTGAACGAAAGTAGAGCCGTGAAACGTTGATGAGAAATAGGGTTTTAAATGAGGCTCAGGTATTTAGGCCTTTTGTTACAAGTAGTCCAGAGCGTTGCACAAATGGGCTGGCATCTGAGATACAAGCCCGTTTCAGCTCGTCTCGTAAGCTCTCTATGTATTTATTAAATTATGGAAGAAAAATAGATCAACGACGTGTTGTGAATAACTCTTTTGTATAAAAATATATTAAATAATTGTTTGGTTTTTTTATGAATATATTAGAATATATTGTTATAAAATAATATAAATTATATTCTGGGATCTTAATATAAGCTTGAGCTTTTAAATGAGATTGTTTTTTGATATATTATCAGAGTTGTGTTGACCCAACGGTCACGTATTTAAATCCCACCATCCCATTTTATTTGATAAAAATCAAGTACAAGGTGATGTAGATCTGAGCAAGTTTTAAGTTCAAATGACTTTCATTTAATATAAATCATATTTTAGGGTTTCACTTATATGCTTAAGTTTTTAAATGAGATAATTCATTAACATATATTTTCAACTTATAGATATTTGACTCTTAAATATAGTTTTTTTTTAAATTATAAAAATAATAAATAATATATATATATATATATATATATATATATATATATATATATATATATATATATATATATATATATATCAGTTGATATAATATAATTTTTTAACATAACAAATCAAATAACAACCCAATCAATAGATAAAAAAATCTAATTGAAAAAAATGATAAATATGATTGAGACAAAAATAAATTAAATGGAAAAATTAATTTTTCATTTATTTACAAAAAAAGGTCACTAAACACCAAATCTCAATTATTTTTTCACCTGAAAACATGGGAAATAATAATTCATAAACCTTTAAAATCAATTTTTAACAGCAAAATATATTCTAATCGATTTAAAAACTTAAAATCAAATCATAAAATTTCTTTTCTGTATTATTGAAAGTGAAAATATCTTTATTGAATTCCTTTCTTATAGCATAATCTATAGATATCAAATTTAAAGTTATTGGTGGTCGGAATCTGTTTTCTCCCTTCAAAATCTGCAATGATTTTTTCAAGATCAAGGGGCTGACAAAAAAAGTCTGGAATTAAAATAAAAAAAAAACTAGAAACACCCAAACATAAATAAATAAAAAATGTAGTTCGGATAAAAATGGTAATCTACGAAGAAGGCTCATAATAAAAATCACGTTATTTCTGGCTTTCGGCATTTTGTTTCTTGTGGAAGGTATTAAGCCAGGATGATAGGAACAAGATCAGGTTAGGTGAATGTAGTTCTGTCATAAACAAAAACAAAAACTAATAAAAAACAAAAAAAAATTGAATACATAATCAATTTGATTATATAATTGTAATGAAATGTGTATCAAGACTGTCTAATTACAATATTGCCACAATGGATTTTACTGCAGGAATTTTTTTTTAATCAAATTAATTTGATGCACGAAGACTAGCTAGTTTCGTTTATTGATTATATATAATTAAATATAGACATGTTCATTGACATGTGAAACTAAGTGATTTTTTGGTATTATAGCTAAATTGGTGTTTGACTATGGTTATTTTTTTTTTATTTTAAATGAATATGTTTTTATGTTTTTAGATTATTTTGATATATTGATGTTACAAATGATTTTTTAAAAATAAAAAAATATTTTTTGATGTATTTTTATACAAAATACATTTTAAAAAGCAACAGCAATCACACTCCCAAACACCCCCTAAATATAATTTTGATTGCACATGCATTCACTTAATACAATAAGATTAAACTATATTATTTTATAAAATCTTTTTTAAATAGTGTTATTCTCTATTATTTTCAAATTCACTGAGATGACATCTGTGTCCAGTGACTTCTAACTTTTTTCAATAGATCAGTGTTAGGAGTACATCAATAATTGATAAGTTTTCAGTGATAGTTTAAAATTTCGTTTGAAAAATATTTTTAAAAAATATTAATTATTTATTTAATATTTTAAAATTATTTTAATATAATAATATCAGTTTTTTTTTTTTTTTTTTAAAGTATCATTTTAAATAAAAACTAGCTTCCATGGGTAATTTTACAAACGTATGGCTGCAGAGGTCACGCGGATCACATTGACTCATATGTTTTTCCAAGAGCTTGTTTGGGAAGGTAATTACAGTAATTTTTAAAAATATTTTTTGTGTTGAAATATATTAAAATATTATTTTTTTATTTTTTAAAAAATACTTTTAATATCAACGTATCAAAATAATTTAAAAACATTAACAATTAATTTTTAAAATAAAAAAAAAATTCAAAAACAGCCCAAAACGCTTTTTGACCGCAGTCCCGGGGTCCAAGTTGCCAGCACTTGAGACTCTATAAACCTACCAGTTTCTGGCTTTAACCTTCCTGTATCTGACCTCTAGAAGAAGAGACCATGGAAACCCCTCCGCCTCTTCGTTTAACCTTCATCTTATTCATAATTATAAGTCTTTTCTCATGTTCATGGTACTCTTTCAACCTACCACCAGCCTTGTCCGGCGAATCTCAGGCAACCGCATGGCTGTACAGCTCCAAGAGCAGAGTTCGTGCGCGCCCGGGCTCAGTTTTGGAGATCCAAAATCACGAACCCAGAAATCACATGGAAGATGTCCCTCACCATCCCTTAGACCCACTAACCATGCAAGAAATCTACAAGGTGCGGACCATTCTTTCAACCCATCCACCCTTCTCGCCTTCTTTCCCAGCTATTCACTCGCTATCCCTTGACGAGCCTCGCAAGGATTTGGTATTGAACTGGAAAGAAGGTGACCCTCTCCCTCCCAGGAAAGCCCTTGTGATTGCACTGTTGAATGGTCAGTCTCATGTGCTCTCTGTTGACCTGGATTTGGGTCTGGTCACGAGCAATAAAATCAACCGTGGCTCAGGTTACCCAATGTTAACGATGAACGACATTTCGGTGGCATTGGAAGTGGCTCTCTCTTACAAGGAATTGAACAAGTCTACCGTCAAACGTGGGCTCTCACCATCTGATGTAACATGCGTCACTCCATCAGCAGGGTGGTTTGGGCCGGATGAGGAAGGAAGGAGGGTCATAAAGGTCCAATGCTTCTCAAACCAAGGCACACCCAATTTCTACATGAGACCACTTGAAGGGCTGACCATGACAGTGGACATAGACAAGAGAGAGGTGGTGAAATTCACTGACTCAGGCCGAGAAATTCCTGTCCCGAAAGCTACTAACACTGATTACCGATTCAAGAACGAAAAAGAACCACTCAAAATAAAAGCGATTAATCCAATATCAATTGAGCAACCATTAGGGCCTAGCTTTACAGTTGAAGATAGGCACATAGTGAAATGGGCTAACTGGGAGTTCCATCTGAAGGCTGACCAGCGAGCTGGCATCGTGATTTCACGAGCCATGCTTAGTGACGCAGAAACCGGGGTCCCTAGAAGTGTCATGTACAAAGGATTCTCTTCAGAATTATTTGTGCCTTACATGGATCCCGACGAGAATTGGTACTTCAAGTCATACATGGATGCTGGTGAATTCGGTCTGGGAGCGACAGCAATGTCACTCGTGCCACTAAATGATTGTCCCAGGAACTCTTATTATATGGATGGAATATTTGTGTCATCGGATGGGAAACCATTTGTTCAGCCGAACATGATTTGTGTGTTCGAACGTTATGCTGGTGATATTAGCTGGCGGCACTCGGAGGTCCCGGTCAATGGTTTCGATGTAAGTAACATGACTGTTGATGCCCGTACATTTTTTTGCATTTCCCTAAATAAGAAGCACAAGGAACAAATGAAATGAGGCGTGATTTTTATGCCTTTTCAAACACTGGATTTTTTTCAGATTAGAGAGGCAAGACCAAAGGTGACACTTGTGGCTCGAATGGCAGCGTCAGTGGGAAACTATGACTACATATTTGACTGGGAATTTCAAACCGATGGTTTGGTCCATGTCACGGTAAATTTTATGTACATACTTTAGTTTTGTCTCTTTTTTTGCGCGTGATAGAAAATAATACGCTGATGGCACTCAGTTCATTCTATGATTAGTGAATACTGATAAGATCTATTAGGTGTTTAATCAGGCCATTAGTTTTATTCTTGTTCCTTGTAGAATTGTGCTGCCCTCGCGCTAACCACATGATTCTAAGCAGGTTGCTCTTTCAGGGATGCTGATGGTGAAAGGCACTCCTCATCAAACTGTGGATCAAATGCCTAGCCAGGAAGCAGCTTCGGGTCCTCTAGTCTCGGAAAATGTCATCGGTGTTGTCCACGATCACTTCATTACCTTCCATCTTGACATGGATATTGATGACACTAACAACACATTTGTTAAGGTTGATTTAGTTAAGGAAGCGACCTTGCCAGGCCAATCACCCAGGAAAAGCTACCTAAAAGCAAAACGAAACATAGCGAAAACAGAGGATGATGCACGAATTAAGCTTAAGCTCTATGAACCTTCAGAATTTCATGTAATTAACCCTTCAAGACGGTCCAGGTTGGGAAATCCAGCCGGGTACAAGATCGTCCCTGGTGGGAATGCAGCTAGCTTGCTCGATCACCTCGATCCTCCGCAGCTAAGAAGTGCTTTCACAAACAATCAGGTATTCATGTCACGACGGACATGGCAATTAATTTCACTATCTTCGATGGTTTATGTATTAACCATAGTTCTAGTTAATTTGTTTCAAGTGCTTTTTTCTTTTTTAATATTGTCTACTAGATATGGGTGACACCTTATAATCGGAATGAGCAATGGGCTGGTGGACTCTTCACGTATCAGAGCAGAGGAGACGACACCCTTGCTGTGTGGTCTGCGAGGTATATCTGCAAATGATTTTGTTGGTTACCAGCAGAAATTTAACTAAGTACAGGACTTGCTTTCATGGTGAGCAGGAACCGGGCAATTGAGAATAAAGATATCGTGTTGTGGTACACCCTGGGATTCCATCACATACCGTGCCAGGAGGATTTTCCCGTGATGCCCACCGTGTCATCTAGCTTTCAACTAAAACCCGTCAATTTCTTCGAAAGCAATCCGATTCTAAAGGCAGCGCCGGTGTTTGAAAGTGACCTGCCAGTTTGCAGGCCAGCTTCCTCATCTTAGTCAGCGCCGTTACCTTCATTTATCCCTTCCGTTTTCACGCGAGCATGTAATGAAGCGCCATGAGAGTGTATTTTTAAATAAAATATAATCTGTATGTTGATTATAGTTTAATAGGTTCTGTAGTGGCCGATACGTTTTTGTATTTGTATAGATATATATTAATTATTAATAAATCTTGATTTATAAATATAGAGCAAAGATAAAATTGATGGAAACGAAGTAATCTGCAAAGAAATTATAAAATTACTATAATTATAGAATTTATATTACATTAAAGTATTATTTTTAAAATATTCATGATCTATACTATTTTAAATACTAAATATTTATTAAAGTTATATAGAGTAATATATATTATGTTTTTTCTTTATGAAATGAAATAATTATTTGTAAAGGTCAAGAAAATGGTCGTTATAAGACATGTATTAATGTATAATATTATTGATGGAAATTATGTGAAGCGATGACATGGCACTCCTTAAGAAATTATTTTCAATAATTCTATGTTGTGGTTCAATATTCAACAAACAAATAGTAAAAAAAATGATTAGCAGACTTGGTTCAGGGTCTAATCCGGCTCAAAACCGAGGTCATTAGTTGATTGCGTTAATAAATTATTTTTATATAAATATAAATATACCTGGTATAAATTATAAATAACTCGCAACTTGCAATACATAAATATCTGGAATCCCGGTGATTCCGTGGCACGAAATGATTCTGGTCCATTCACGACGATGGATTCCTTGAATGTGAGATGACAGTGCATCAAAATGTCTGTATCGCTGCTTTTCAATTATCATTTTTTATTTTAAAAAGAATCGTTTATTATATCAGTGGGGTTACATGGTTTATTATATGAGCGATTAAAGTTGTCATTTTGACGATGGTTTTTTTTTTTAATTAAAATAAAATATTTTAGTTTTGGAGTGTTTTGATTTCATCTATAATTAATTATATAAAAAATTAAAATATTAATTTAATAAATATAATTTAAATTTAAAATAAATTAATTTTAAATTATATAATATAAATATGAGTTTGTGTGTAGAATTAAAATACTTTTATCATTTTTGAGTAATTTATGATAAATCCATATTTTCAATTATTTCTTTGATTGAGATATTTTCCTTAAAAAATAAAAATATAATTACTTACCTATCAGTCTCTTTCCTTTTCACCCTCTCCTTCATCTCCCAGCCTGGGATATGAAGCAGCTAGCTTCATTCTATATATACCTGGAAAGCCCAGGCTCTGCTATACCTGGAAAGCTTCTCCTCCGCCCCTCCCCTGTGACTAGCCTGTGTCAGTTGTGATAAACCCTAAACTGTTTTTTTCTCCTCTGAACTCACTCTTTTCAAAAATTTGCCGAGAGAACGAAGGAAAAATAGTGAAAGCGGTAAGAAAACCTGATGCGTTTCTGATTCGAATAAATTTGATTTAATTTCTGAATTAAGATTCATGCAAGATAGACGAGAAGATGACAAACTAAGGGGTCCCGGTAATGGAACCAACCAGTCCTTTTGCGAGGGAAAAGAAGGTCTAATTGACAGGGCAGCAAGATCCTCCCTCAACAACCAAGCCTTCTAACGAAATAAAAGCCGCAGCATAAACACGCAATTATAAAATTTGGGGAAGAAGAAGTGAAGAACCGATGAGAGTGATGCCGCCGACAGCTTAAACAGGCTATTTATTTTGGTTTTTTAAGTCCGACACGGCACAGCCGGTGTGACTCCGATTGATATTTGATCAAAACATTTAATGCGTTTGCGAATGATATTTAATCAAAAAATTTAAAAAAAAACCGAAATTAAAATTAAAATAAAAATAATATCGTTTTATCTTGAAAATATTTTTACCGAAACAAAACGAACAACTATTCTACTTCTCCACAAGAACTGCTGGAAGAATTAGATAATATCCCATAAATAATTCTATATATTTAGATTGCTTAATTAACGAAGCATGCCTTGTTATAAAATTATTCACTCTAAAAAAACAAAGAAATATTATGGTGCTTTACTGTTTATAAAATTACTCCCTTAACTAACATAATAGAGATATGAAGCATCTCAATTTTTTTCTAACCCTCTTTTTTTTAATTTTACTTTTCAATTTTCTTTTAATGTTATCATTTAATATTTTATTTATTTTGAAATAATCATTATACTTTATTTTTTTTAATGAAGTTATCTTGATTTCAAATAAATATTATAATATTTGATCGATACTCAATTTCTGCAAGCTACTATTTTCATTATCATAACACTAAATAAAAAATAGAAAAACAAAATTCAGTGGACTCCATAGTCTCGATCATGTCTTTTGCAAGTTAAGTTACAAATCTCATGTTGATCTAATATATCGATGTCTTAGTATTATTAAAAAATCATATATGGGATTCCTTGAAAGTCTCAAGCCGCATCAAACATTTTTTTTAAATATATAATTATTATATAGTTATCATTTTCTCATGATGTATTTGAAATTTAAGTGGCACGCTAACTAATACCATGCATTTAGTCTCCTCATTGCCATCAATATGATGTTGATATTCAGTCCTAACTCCATCATCTCATCAAGGACAAGAAATTAGATTTTTCAAGAACATGTAAATTTCCTTCTTGTTTGACAATAATTCTTATATCTTGGTACTGGTCCAATAAATTTGGTTTGATCAATTTATTATAATCAAGTATGTTACATGAAGATATGTTTATTTTTACTCATGACAGTCTATCAACATATTCAAGTAAAGATATCGAGTATTGATATCATGTATACATGCTTATAACTAAATTCAAATAAGGTCTCCAGTCTTAACTTGAGATCATGCTATTTTTTTTGCAAATTAATAGCCCTCCTTAATTTGAGAAATCTCACTTGGATCTTTTAGTGGGCTAAAATCTTATCTATTTATGACTTTATATAACTATAAAAATTATAATAAATTAATTTATGCAGATAATATAGGTTATCATTCATATCTTTATGTGATTCCCGAATCAGTGAAGTCACATACTATTTATCTAAATATATCATATATGTTTTGCACAAGCACCACCTCTAATCTTACATAATCATGAATAACTCATTCAAATCATATAGGTTAGTTAAGTATGACTCGATTTTATATTATTAAATATATTCGATTAACAATAACATTAAAAAGCTCAACAAGATATTCATGAACAAAACTCTAGTTTTATGCATATATAAATCAGAAAGCTATAAATCATGTTCTTAAAATATACTTAATTTATTAATGAAGGATTTATCATCAATTTTAATAAATTTTTATTACATGGCATAATTGATATATCATAAATAATAATTACATGTTAGCATACACCTCTAACATGTAATTCTAATTGAATGATTATAAACATACCTAAACTAATTCCCTTAAGTCATAAAAGAGAATTAGACGGTCCAAACCTAGCATGCACCTCTAACATGTAATAATTACATAACTATCTCCATATAGTTTATATCAAACTTCTACTTGTTTATTATCCTTAATCATGTTAACATTGGGTTAAGATAAAAATATAACACTCTATATAGAAGATAACTTAATAATCTCAAGATTATGAATTATCTACGCAACTATCACGTGAGTTTTGCCATAAATATAAATTATCTCTTCATGTGAAATTATCTTGCAGACTAGTAAATGTACATGTCATATAACAAGAATCTACATATTAGTTTCCAACTATCCCTCACACCTTAGTTCCTCGGAGCAATTATTTTATTTTATAAAGAAAGGAACATAATATATACTAGTCCCAACAACTCCAATTAATATTCAATCTTAATAGGAATGATGCAATAAAAATTTTATACTTATAACAACTTTATAATTTTCCTTGCAAAAGATTTTTATCCCATAAATTTTATCTCTGTTTTAGATCCATTAATAAAACATAAATAAATATTAAAAATATAAAAAACTTTTATTAGGAATAAATATTTTTTACATGAATAAAAACAGTGCAATGTGCAACCAAATAATTGATTAAATGACAAATTCATTATTTTTCCTCAAATATTTTATTATTTTTTTTTCTGATTTTTTTTTCTATTCTTCCAAGTTCAATTGTTTTCAATTAAAGAGGGTTATGTACAATTTAGCTTTCTATATATATATATATATATATATATATATATATATTCGTGTTTCTATGTAACGTAAACTTTAGTGGAAAATAAAAATATAAAAATATATGAGTTAAAAAGAGTCTCGATATATATATATATATATATATATATTCGTGTTTCTATGTAACGTAAACTTTAGTGGAAAATAAAAATATAAAAATATATGAGTTAAAAAGAGTCTCGATATATATATATATATATATATATATATATATATATATATATAAAACATAAACTTTAATGGAAAATAAAAATATAAAAATATATGAGTTAAAAAGAGAGTCTCGATATCAATCAACGAGGAATAATTAAATAGGTATAATATAAGGTTTTCACGTGATATCAGTACTTGGACGAGGATATCAATGGTAATTTATTTTATATATTTATCGCCTAAATGCATGGTATTTGTATTTGTTTTTTTGTCGGCTTTCAGTTCTCAAATACCAGGGAAGTTTATTCTGACGTTCAAAAAAGACAAAAGGAAACCATTTTAATTTCTCGGCTTTTGTATATGTTTTTTTATGTAGATGCTCTTCGCTGTTCATTTCCACTCCTTACACTTTTAGAGCACACACTCTCACAAATTAACAGTGTGTAACCAGAAACCAGGATTAGATGGAATCAAGAAATTTCCTACGTTTCCTTGCTATCTCTCTCAGTGTATCTCTTGTCTTGTTCTTCACTTGGGTTCATCTCCCCTACGCTCCGCAACCAAACACCACCACTGACCTCCTCTACTGCTCCACCAACTCTCCTTGGTGCACCTCCAAGAACCGCTTTCAGTCTATCAATAAACCATCCACCGCCGATAATATCCTCCGAAAACCACCAAATCCCAAGCACCACAAACACGAGTCAGACACTCCACACCATCCCCTGGACCCCTTGACAATCTCAGAGATCAACAAGGTCCGTACAGTTCTAAAATCACACCCCCTTTTCAGGTCATCGTCTCCCTTTGCTTTCCACTCTATAGTCTTGGAAGAGCCAGATAAAACACTTGTCCTTAAATGGAAAAAGGGAGACTCCTTGTTGCCAAGAAAAGCAGCCGTGGTGGCACGCGTGGCTGGCAAGTCACACTTGTTAACGGTGGATATAAGTACAGGCGAGGTGGCTGTGCAAGAAACTGGTTCTCGCTCAGGTTACCCCACCATGACAATAGAGGACATGACATCCTCTACGTGGGCCCCGCTGTCGAACGCTGATTTCAACCGTACAATCATCGAGCGTGGAGTTGATCTTCAGGACCTTGCATGCTTGCCAATCTCTTTAGGTTGGTTTGGTGAAAATGAAGAGAACAGGAGATTGATTAAGGTGCAGTGCTACTCCATGGAGGGCACTGCAAACTTTTACATGAGACCGATAGAAGGGTTGACTGTTTTGCTTGATATGGATAGCAAAGAAGTGGTGGAGATATCAGATAAGGGGAGGGACATACCTATACCAAAAGCAGCCAACACTGATTATCGCTATTCTGCACAGGAAATCAATCCTGGGATGATGTTTGTCAATCCAATTTCAATCGAGCAACCAAAAGGGCCGAGTTTTACGGTTGAAGATGAGCACTTGGTTAAATGGGCTAATTGGGAATTCCACCTTAAACCCGACCCAAGAGCTGGTGTGATCATTTCACGGGCCAAGGTTCGGGACCCAGATAGCGGGGAGATGAGGAATGTGATGTATAAAGGGTTTACTAGCGAGTTATTTGTGCCTTACATGGACCCCACCGATGCTTGGTATTTTAAGACGTATATGGATGCGGGTGAGTACGGGTTTGGGTTGCAGGCCATGCCACTTGACCCGCTTAATGATTGTCCGAGGAATGCCTATTACATGGATGGTGTGTTTGCCGCTGGTGATGGAACTCCATATGTCAGATCACATATGGTTTGCGTGTTCGAGCGTTATGCCGGTGATATTGGATGGCGGCACACGGAGAGTCCGATTACGGGTATGGAGGTAAGAAGTTTTGGATCCGAGAATTTAATTTATTTCAAAAAACAGTGTCTCATCATTTTTATATAAATTAACTAACTAAACCATTATAGTTCTAGACAGCAGCCAATCCAATAGATTAGACTATCGATTAACATTATTATTCATATTTTATTTAGATAGATTTTCATTTTGAATCGGGTTGAAATTAAAACTGATCAAACCATGAACCTGAATGGAAGTGAATCACATCAAACCCACGTTTACTTGAAGGTCATTCGTTTTATGTTGAATTTTAGCTAAACCTAATAAAATGATTAATTTATTATAAGATTTTTTTTATCAAAATGATATTTTCTGAATTTAGACAATAAACTTAGTACTATAACATGTTCTAGCTATGAAGAGCATTTCGGAAATAAAACTATCAAGTAAAAAACCACAAAATTTCCTAATTTGCTGACACGAGTTTAGCTATTAACTTATCCAAGTAAGCTGTCGTAGTGTGGATGTGTTCCTGAGCTGTACTCATTTTTTTACCCTCTCCCGTTTGTCGTTTGTTTCATGTTGTTTCGGCAGATTAGAGAAGTTAGACCGAAGGTGACGCTAGTGGTTAGAATGGCAGCATCGGTTGCAAACTACGATTATATAGTTGACTGGGAGTTCCAAACCGACGGACTAATCAGAATCAAGGTTAGTGGCGACTTTCAATGACTTTCCCGGGACGGAAATCTTATTTTCTGTTGTTTGAAATATTGTATTATATGAATATTAGTCCAATTTATAATTTTCTACATAAGTTAAGGGGAAAGTATCTTTCGGTGGTTGAAGTTTTTCTTGATCATCTTGCAACTGTCTTCCACTAGTTGCAGGACGTCACGTTTGAGCTTTTATTTGCCATTATTACAGCTGCTAATCAAGAAAGCATGCGCAGGTTGGACTTAGTGGTATTCTGATGGTGAAAGGCACCTCTTACGTGAACACGAACCAAGTTCCGGGTCAACAAAATCTGTATGGCACCCTGTTATCGGAAAACGTAATAGGCGTTATCCATGACCACTACATTACATTTTACCTCGACATGGACATAGATGGCACTGATAATTCCTTCGTCGAGGTGAACATTAAAAAGCAAAAGACCTCGCCCGGAGAATCACCGAGAAGGAGTTACTTGAAAGCTATAAGAAACGTGGCAAAGACAGAAAAGGATGCACAAATTCAGTTTAAACTTTATGATCCATCTGAGTTCCATGTGGTTAACCCGATGAAAAGGACTCGGGTTGGAAACCCCGTTGGGTACAAGGTGGTTCCTGCTGGCACAGCTGCTAGCCTGCTAGATCATGACGATCCTCCCCAGAAACGTGGTGCATTTACAAACAACCAAATATGGGTCACTCCATATAACCAGAGCGAGCAATGGGCTGGTGGGTTATTTGTTTACCAGAGCCAAGGTGAAGACACTCTTGCAGTGTGGTCTGAGAGGTATGGATTTCCACTCAAATTAAAAACCAAAATACTACTCTCGCAATTCATCCTTGGAAATCTCCAGCTTTCCATCATTTATTAAAACATTTCACTTCTTTTTTTCAGGGATCGTCCAATAGAGAACAAGGACATCGTATTGTGGTACACTTTGGGCTTCCATCACGTACCGTGCCAAGAGGACTTCCCCATCATGCCGACTGTATCGTCGAGTTTTGATCTGAAGCCTGTCAATTTCTTTGAGAGCAACCCAATTCTCCGGACACCACCTAACGTTGAAAAAGATTTGCCTGTATGCAAGCCTGCTGCTTCGGCCTGATCAACTAACTGTAGCTCTTCCGTTCGCATACATGTGGCAGTAGCAGAGTGAAAACCGTGAGCTCAATAATGTAGATGAACATATCAGAATAACTCGCACAAAAAATAGGGGCGCTGGATTAATCACTGTTTTATGACACCTCTACGAGGCCAGAATAGATGGTATTGCATATAACACCAAGCCATTTTCTGTATCAATTTTACTGTTTATATATATATATATATTAATATTAATGTGGATTAAAATATATTTTTTGAATTAATTTCATCGATCAGTATTAAATTAATTCATAATTGAAATTCTAAATTTATTTATTTATTTAAGATTATCCTTGTGACTTTTACATGTGTAACGAAGAATGATCTAAATTAATAAAATATATTTCATATCATTCTCAATATTAAATAAATAAATAAAAAAAATACTAATATGCAATTTATTTTAAATTCATTATTTAAAAAAAATACATTAAGAACACTTTTTTTTTAATTCAAAAATATTTTTATTTTGACCTCGCTATATAGAACAAGCTGATGTGATAGTCTGAGCCAATATATCATTGTCAATTTCACTTTTAATTTAGTTTAATTTAAAACATTAAAATCATTCACAATTGTTGTAATAAAAAAAGGGTTAAAATGATTGGTTATGAAATATATCTAACTAATCCGGTGGTGGAAATCTCTCACGAGCATATGCAGAGACGTTATCCCTTTTGGGCCAATGGGTTCCCGTCGGGCCTAGCTGGACAGCAAATTATTAATTCAAGTCTTCTCAATATATTTACAAATCAGATATATTTCTTAAAAATATTTATTCCCTAATGATAATTGTTTCAATAGCTCAGCTCCACGTGTAAATTCTAGTCAAAATTTGACTAGCGATTACTCTGTTTTTGTCTTGCGAAAAGATCATCGAAGACGTCTTATCAGCGTAATTTTAGAGTTCAAAATGAATCAGTGGCTTAGATTTGCTATTCAAGTCGTGGAAAAGAAAATAACCTCTACCTATTATGATCGTACAAGACTTGTGAGGTTACTAATTAGCTTCACTTGATATAATTGACCCGTGTTTTGTTGTATTATGGGCAGGATTTTTTTTAATATAAAGAAATATCCGCGCAATGGAAAGCTTTTTCTTATTATCATTAAACTCGGTTTAATAAATTATTTTTAAACTATCTTTTTTTTGTAAAATGATTTAAATAATTGATTATATATATAATATCAAGATTTTATTTTCTAATTCATGCATCCTTTTTTATTTTTTCATAACAAAATTATTTTTATGTTGGCAGCATAGTTCATTGAATGACAAATGACAGTAATAGAAATGATATTCGTGAAAACTATAATGATTTGAATTAAAAATATATATTTTTTAAATAAACTTATTCATGTGTTTTTTTTTTATTTTGATAAAATATATTTTTTTATGAGAAGAATGATTTTTTAAAGTGAAATTTATTCTAATCAAGAAATCAAGTTTCAATCATAATAATAATAATAATAATAATAAATTTATTACTCACCAATATGAAAAAAAAAAACTACTGATAATAAATTTGAGCAGTTTATATAAAAAATTAAAGAATTAAAAAAACAGAGAATTCTTGATTAGGTTATCATTTCTGCATTGGATAGTAATGGTAATAAAATTTATGGATTAATTTACTGGAAGCTAAAAGGTCAATCATTTCTTTCGATGTACATGTGGATATTTTTATTTTAAATTAATTTTTTAATATTTTAATTTATTTTGATATACTATTATAAAAAAATAATTCTTAGAAAATAAAAAAAATATTATTTTAATATATTTCTGAATAATATAATTGTACAAAACAATTTTAATCACACTTCCAAATCAATACAAAGTTATATTCATAGTTCAAGTTATTTTTTAAAATATTTTTTATTTAAAAACACTTTAAAATACATTCTATGAGCTATAAAGATTATAAATTCAGCTGTATTATATACTGTATGAGAAAATATTGTTACAAATCACACAATTGTAAACCCTCGATGGATTAGGTGAAAAACTTTCGGTTATAAATGAGGGATACCAAGGTAAAAATATTGAGAAACGTATATTCTTCAAGTAGTGTGAAGAAATCTTGGTGTTGATTCATCAATGAATTGTACTTTTAAAACTGAATTATTAAAGAATATTTAGGTATGGTTACATAGGAGTGAGAAAAAAAAAACCCTTATTAAACTAAAAAATATTAACCGAGTAAAACCAAATCATTAAAAAAACTGATTAAATTAATTAGAACTTTTTTTAAATATCTGGTCCTGTTTGATTTTTTGGTTTTTTAAAGAAAAAAAGGGTCAATCAAAACCAAACTAATTTAAATTAAAAAAATATAAAATATAAGGTATATATTTTTTATTCTTTTAGTTCAGTTCAATTTTTTTGGTTTGCTTCTATTTTGGATAGATGAAATAAGGGAAAACTTGGTTAAAATTAAAAAAAAACCTAAAAAACTGAAACTAATTTTTGTAGTTAAAAAACATAACCGAAACTGGTTGGTTTAAACTAGGCTTGGTTCAATTTATTTTTTTTGTTTAATTATTTTTATTGATAAAAATTGAACCGAACAAAATATGTTCACCCCTAGTTTCATACTTAAGGCATAGACATAGGCTTGTCGAACCACTTTAAAAATTGATGTTTTAAAAATTGATGTTGTAATCTCTCCTTCTTATCCTTTTACTTTATACAATTTAATTTATTATTGGTTAATTATGTTTAATTATTTGTTTGAATTGATTGCATTGTATATTTTTACTAGTGGCACAACAAGTTCACCTTTTTTAAGTGAATTATTATTTAATATTTGAGATTGTGACTTACATGTAAGGTGTTTTTTTGAATATTAAATAAACTTGTTTTCTTTTAAAAAAATAGAACAACAACAAAAAACTTCCTATAAAAAACACATTAAATATTTTTTAAATTGCATATTGCCAAGTCTCTATAATAAAAATCATATTTGTAGAAAATAATAATAAAATTCATGGCATGATTTAGTATTTTTTTAATACTAAAATTCAAGAAATTTTTTTTCGCATGCATTTCTGAATTTAATATCATGTTTGTTACATCCAGATATAAGAACTTGGCCTCAATTTAAAAAAAAAAAATCAATATTTATTCTAACATGAAAGATTATGAACTTAAATATAAGATGTATTTTTAGTTTTTTTTTAAAACAAATGTAAAAATATATTTGTATTTTATAATTACTAAGCTTGACTCATAAAGTCATGGTTCACTTTACTATGGTGAATCAACTTTTAAGCCTTAAATAGATCAATAATAAAAACACACAACAATGCCTCAGTAAACATATAAATAGATAATGTAGATTTAACTTAGTTAAAGTATACTAGTAGTGATAATATCATCTCTAAACACAAATAATCTCTTAATCTAAATATCAAATATTGCTAAGGTTCTTAGTGATCAAAATACGAGTTGACGATTTTAATTTATTTGAACTAATGAAAAACAATGATTTTTATTATTATCATTTTCACTCATGCAAGAATCTCAATCGGGGGAGGACATCACCATGACGGTGAACACACAATCACCATGGCAACAATCATTAATGATTTATTTATTTATTGATAGACATAATTCTTGATTACATGATTAAAGTAAAAAAAACACATTAAAAAAAACTTACATATATAATGTTATTTTTATCTATAAAAGATAAGGTTCTTGTCCGAGCACCATGCTGAGTTTTTTTCTATGTAAAAAACTGAATGATTTTTTGCATGTTGTAAATGGTTACTTTAATATTTAATTAGTAAAATTATAATGGATAAAATTTGTTATAAATAAGTTTTTTCGTCTAAAAAGAATATTATAATCGAAATGCAGGGGAAGCGATTCGTATATTTTTTAAATATAGATAACTTGGGCAAATTTATCTACCTATTTTGCTTATGTGTTGCTTTATTTTTTTTTTATTACATAATATTAGATCTAAAATAGTATATATAAAAATGTTGTAAAAATAATTTTTTAATCAAAACAACCTAAAATCTAAGGATTAAATTTTTCTAAGAAATAAAACAAAAAAAAAGAGAAATAACTAGAATTAAAAACCAAAATTAAGAGCGTATATATATAAACATGGATAAAAAAATGGGCTATTTAGAAATATATATAAAAAATAAAGGAATTAAAATAAAGAATTAAAAGTATATGGGTTGAAATGAAAATAAAATATTTAAATAATTTTAATAGAAGGATTAAATTAAAAAAAATTAAAAGTGTTGCAAGGGAAAAATAAATAATTCTTTTATTTTTTGATTTAGTGTTGATCCATTTATTTTTTCATTAATTTTGGTATAATTCTAAATAATTTGTTTGTATTTATGAATCTATACTCTTAGTTTTGACTGTTGATCCATTTATTCTTTCATTAATTTTGGTATAATTCTAAATAATTTATTTGTACTTATGTATCTATACTCTTAGTTTTGACTTTTATATTTTATTAAAATTTATCTTTGTATTAAATATAGTTTTGGTTAAAAAAACAGAGTAAGTTTACTTCTGGTAGTGTTAAATGAAAGTAAAATCCTATCTTATGCTTGTATAATTAATCTTCAGTTATTAGTTATTTTTTATATTTTTTAAAGCCTCAATATTGAACAAATATCAAAATATATAATTATTTTTAAGAGAACAAACCTCATTATTTTAAATGCATTATTTAGAATAAAATGAATATATTTTAAATGCATTATTTACAAGTAAAAATCTTGTAAATTGATTATTTCACTCTAATGTATAACATTATTAAGAAAATAATGAACTATTAATATTTTTTGACATGTTATAAAATTTGGTTCTATCTATGGAGAAATATAGGGCAAGTGACTTATATATTTTTATTTGTAGATAATTTGACCATATGTTTTATCTATTTTGTCTATATGTAGTTCTATATATTCTTTATTCATGTAATATTAAATCTGAAATATCATACATAAAAAAACAATAAAAATAAACCTTAAAAAAAAAATAACATCAATTGATGAATTATTTCATTATTATTGTCATTGTTATTATTATGATTGTTAAATGTCATAATTATTATAACTGCCATTATAAATATTATTATAAATAAATAATATTCTAATTATTATTGTTAATACTATTGATGATGCCATAAATATTACTAGAAAAAAAATTAAATTATTTTTTAATTTTATAAGATTTATTGCTCTTATTATTATATTAAAAGTATTTCAGAACACTGATAATAATTTTTTTCAGAAAAACCTAGGTCATATATATATATATATATAAAGATATTAAAATTAAAAAACCCTAAAAACAGTGGAAAAAATAAAAATTAGAAATAAAAACTAAAAGCATGTACATATAAACATAGACAGAAATAAGAACATTTTAAGAAATATCTATAAAAAATAAAAGAATTAAAATAAAATTCAAGATTAAAAGTATAAAGGACAAAATGAAAAAAAAAATATAATAAATTTAATTTAAAGGACAAAATTGAAACAAATCTAAATTTTGGTACTGGAAATTAAAGAATTTAAATTAAACTAGAAAATTAAAAGAATAAAGACCGAAATAAAAATCAAATATATAATCAATTTGAATGAAAGGATACAATTGAAACATATTAAAACTTTGATACTAAAAATATTAAGGATTTCAAACTAGTTTGAAAATTAAAAGACTGATGCCATAAATATTACTAGAAAAAAAAAATTATTTTTTAATTTTATAAGATTTATTGCTCTTATTATTATATTAAAAGTATTTCAGAACACTGATAATAATTTTTTCCAGAAAAACCTAGGTCATATATATATATATATATATATTAAAATTAAAAAACCCTAAAAACAGTGGAAAAAATAAAAATTAGAAATAAAAACTAAGAGCATGTACATATAAACATAGACAGAAATAAGAACATTTTAAGAAATATCTATAAAAAATAAAAGAATTAAAATAAAATTCAAGATTAAAAGTATAAAGGACAAAATGAAAAAAAAATATAATAAATTTAATTTAAAGGACAAAATTGAAACAAATCTAAAATTTGGTACTGGAAATTAAAGAATTTAAATTAAACCAGAAAATTAAAAGAATAAAGACCGAAATAAAAATCAAACATATAATCAATTTGAATGAAAGGATACAATTGAAACATATTAAAACTTTGATACTAAAAATATTAAGGATTTCAAACTAGTTTGAAAATTAAAAGACTGATGACTGAAATGAAATTATAATATATAATTAATTTTAATTAAAAAATAAAATTAAAATAAATCAAAACTTAAAAAAAAAGAAAAAAAAGCCACGAGTACCTGGCAGAAATAGAGCAGCGACTGCCTTGTTTGGTTTGATATTTTTCCACGAGAACTAGAACATAGTTATTTTTCCACAAAACCTAAACAGTTTCTCTCTCCCGTCGCTAGCATCCCACCACCGTGACCATAAGTGTTAGTTGCTGGATAATTTTGGTAGATTTATGTTTTGACAATTGAAGGAGCCAGGGCCTCCACTTGAATGTAATATTCAATTTCGGGAAAATACTTGTTATCTATTAATTGAAAATGCTGAGCCTAAATAGGCTAGAATTACAAGTTAAATAACTACCCACTACATAATTAACTCCCCACATCAGATAACCCCCCATTACAATAAACTGAAATACATAAATTAAATAACAGTCCTTATACTAAGCTGGATTTCATCCCGACCCCTAAAGTAAATAATAATTAATTTCTGCCCCCCTCTATAAAACAAATAAACCCTAAATTACTTTCAGACATCCTTCCTTCTCTTGCGGCGCCTTCTCTCTCAGCGTGTAAAACGAACCCTTCTCTCTCGGCGTGTAACAAAGCCTCTCCCTTCAGACGAACTCGTCCGCGAGTTCAGGGTGAAGCCGGCGAAGCTCATCGGCGTCGATCCACGTGGCGTCTTCCACTCTGGTTCCCTTCCATTTCACCAGTAAGTCAACCCCTGCTCTATTTCCTTTTTTCTTAAGTCTTCGTTCTAAAATCTCTTCTGGTTCGGGTGATAGTGTCCCGTCGTTCATCATCCTTGGTAGCTTAGGGTTTGGGTTAACCCGATCTCCCACTTTCTTCTTGAGGCAGGACACATGGAACACTGGGTAGATTTTTGATCCTTCGGGTAGCTCGAGTTTGTAGGCCACAGTACTGATCCTCTGAACCACCTTGAAGGGTCCGAAATACCATGGTGCTAGCTTCAAGTTCTTCCTCACCGCGACTGTCACTTGCCGGTAAGGTCTCAGCCTTAAGTACACCCAGTCCCCAACTTCGAATTCTCTTTCAATTCTCTTCCTATCTGCGTAGTTCTTCATTCTAATTTGTGCTTTTCGCAGGTTTTCTTGAGCTAGGGCAAGCACATGCTCCCTGTTCCTTAACTCGTCATTAACTGCTTGCACAGTAGTGGTCTCGGCTTCATAAGGAAGAAGCTGCGGAGGTGGTCGTTCGTAGACAAGCTCAAAGGGGGTGTATCCAGTCGAAGCATGCTCTGAAGAGTTGTATGCCCACTCGGCCATGGCCAGCCAATTGGCCCAATCTTTGGGTCGATCGCTGGTGAAGCACCTGAGGTAACCCTCAAGCCATTTGTTCATAATTTCAGTCTGTCCGTCAGTTTAAGGGTGATAGGTTGAACTCATCAATAGTTTAGTTCCACTAAGTTGAAATAATTCCTGCCAAAACCTGGTTTTTAATATTGCATCACGATCACTGACTATGCTATGTGGCATCCCATGTAGTTTAAATACATTATCCATGAAAACTTTGGCTACTGTGGCTGCTGCGTAAGGATGAACCAAGGGTAAAAAATGGCAGTACTTGCTGAATCGATCCACCACCACTAGAATGACATTATATCCCTTAGACATAGGTAAACCTTCAATAAAGTCCATGCTAATATCCACCCATACTTGATTTGGTAGTTGTAATGGTTGTAAAAGCCCAGCAGGCTTTAAATTATCTGTCTTGTTTCTCTGGCACACTTCACACTCTTTAATAATGCTTTGAATGTCCTTCTTCATGTCATGCCAAAAGAACTCTTTTTTAATGCGTGAATATGTTTTCTGTGAACCAGTGTGCCCTCCTGTAGGGCTGCTATGGAAATACTGCATGATTAGCTCTTGTTGCTCCTTCATAGTCCCTAGATGAACCCTTCCTTTGTAGAACAAAACCCCCCCTTTGAATTGGTACTTCAGTGTATCTAGTTGTCCAGAGTTGTATTTACTAATCAACTCTTTCAACTCAGAGTCTTGGTTGTAGTTATGAGAGAGTGTGTCCCACCATTGAACTTTCACCAAGCTTATGGCTCGTGCTTCCCCTTGAAAAGTCTCTAGATTTGAGGCTGCATTTTCTTCTTGTCCTGGCATCCGAGACAAGGCATCTGCTGCCTTGTTTTCTTTGCCGCTCCTGTACTCCACACTCACGTCAAACCCCAATAACTTGGTTATCCACCTTTGCTGGAATGGGGTTCCCACTTTTTGCTCCAAAAGGTGCTTCAATGCTTGTTGGTCAGTTCTGACCACAAATTGATGTCCCAGCAAGTAGTGTCTCCACTTTTGTATAGCCAATACAAGTGCCAAGAACTCCTTTTCATAACTAGACAGCAGTAGGTTCTTCCCCTTTAAGGCTTGACTTAGATAAGCAATGGGCCTTCCTTCTTGCATTATAACAGCCCCTAAGCCATACTTCGAAGCATCACATTCCACCACAAAGATTTTTGAAAAGTCTGGTGTAGCAAGGACTAGAGGTGTCACCATGGCTGCCTTTAGGGCAATGAAAGCCTTGTCAGCCCCTTCATTCCACTGAAATGCATTCTTCTTGAGTAGAGCAGTGAGGGGTGCTGCAATGCTACAATACCCTTTGACAAACCTGCGGTAATATCCTGTTAAACCCAAAAATCCTCTTAAGGATTTCAGATTTTTAGGTTCAGGCCAGTTTATCATCGCTGCTATTTTTGTTGGATCTGCTTTGACTCCTTCTCCTGAAATGATATGCCCTAGGTACTCCATCTCTTTACACCCAAAGACACACTTGGAGAGTTTAGCATACAACTGGTTTTGAGTTAACACCTCTAGGACAGCCCCTAGATGTTTACCATGCTCCTTCATAGTTTTGCTATACACCAAAATATCATCAAAGAAAACTAAAACAAGTCTCCTAAGATATGGCCTAAAAACTTCATTCATCAGCCCTTGAAAGGTGGCTGGGGCATTAGTGAGCCCAAAAAGCATCACTAGGAATTCATATTGCCCTTCATGAGTACAAAAAGCAGTTTTTGGTATATCTTCAGGCTTCATTCTAATTTGATGGTAGCCTGACCTTAAATCAAGCTTAGAAAAATGTTCTGCACCATGTATTTCATCCAAGAGTTCAGTTATATTAGGGATAGGAAACTTAGCTTTGACAATATCCTTGTTGAGTGCTCTATAATCAATGCACATCCTCCAGCTGCCATCGGCCTTTCTCACCAGCAAAACAGGTGATGAGTATGGACTTTGGCTATTTTGTATGATTCCATTCTGCAATATTTCCTTCACTAACTTCTCAATTTCTTCTTTTTGATAATATGGATATCTGTATGGCCTGCTGCTGGTGGGCTTGGCTGCTGCATGAAGCTGAATTTGGTTGTCATGGCTTCTTCTAGGAGGTAACCCCTTTGGCTCATTGAAAACTTCTGAGAATTGATCTAGAATAAGCTGCATTTCTGGTGCTATTGTTACTGACTTGGTAGTATTTTCCATCAGCTGCAACCAAATACCCTTCCGTTCGGCCAAAGTGGTTTTGTTGAGGTTCTGCTCCTCCACTATCCTCTTATCTGGTTTCTTCAGCCCTTGCAAGGTAAGCTCCTGCCCATTCATAGTAAATTTCATGAATAATCCAATGAAATTCCATTGAATGGTTCCCAAACTTCTTAACCAATCTACTCCCAATACCACATCACAGCCTCCTAAAGTGAGTAAAAATAGTTTAGCTGTAATGTTACAAGCCTGCAGTGTCAATTTTACAGCCTTGCAATGACCCAAACATGGCAGTGTTTCTCCATTAGCTACTTGTACTGACATTCTACTACTCTCCACTATCAATTTCTCTTTTTTAGCTACCTTGATGTTGATGAAGCTGTGAGTACTTCCAGTGTCAATGAGGACAAGGACTGGACATTTTCCAATTCTCCCTACTATTCTCATGGTCTTTGGAGATGGTGCACCAGCAATGGCATGCAGAGATATGCCCAGTAATTCAGCTTGTATATCACCAGATATATCTCCAGTTGATTCTGGGCTGAAACTCTCTTCTGCCCATTCTTCTTCTTCTTCAAAATCCATTCCTTCTAATAGATACAGCCGCGGTTTGTTGCATTTATGGCCTGACTGGTACCTTTCTTCACAAAAGTAGCATAAACCTTTCTCTCGCCTTTCTTGCATCTGATTAGGACTGATTCTTTTGATGGGATATGGGTTTCTTTTTGGAAAATGTGAGTTGTTTCTTGCATGTTGAGGTGCTGGTAATTTGAGGGTTGTGTTTGTTGCTGGAAATTTGGTCATGGGGTTTATGCTGTATGGTTTAGGTTGGATTCTCAGGTTGTTTGTGTAGGATTGGTTAGGTGTTGAACTGGTTTTGTAGGGATTATATTTTCGGTTGACTTCTTTTTCTTGCAGGCGAGCTAGTCCGAAGGCAACAACTAAGGTTGTTGGCTTGAACATAGTGACAATAATCTTCAATTCATCCTTCAAACCACTCAAAAAGGTACTTATACGGAAATCTTCACTTACCCCATGTACTTTGTTGGATAGAATCTCAAAAATTGACTGATATTCTTCCACATTTCCTGTTTGTTTCAGTTTGGTAAAAAACCCCACTGGATCCTCAAATGCTGTTGGACCAAATCTGTTACGAAGCACCTCCAAGAATTCTTCCCAGCTAGCCACAAGGCTAGAATCCTTCAACCAATAGTACCATGTCAAGGCCTTTCCCTCCATGTGGAAAGAAGCCAATTCCATCTTCTGATTTTCTGGTGTCCTGAAATAAGAAAAGAATTGTCGCGCCTTCAAAATCCATTCACTAGGATCTCCGCCATCGAATCGGGGAAAATCTAATTGAAGTGATCTTGCTTGAATGCCTCCATTAACTTCACACAAAAGGTTAGTGTTTCCACTTGTATTGGTTGATGTCCCTTCTCCTGAATTGAGTTTTGCTGTGAGTTGGGCCAGACTTTCATAGCTGGATGCTAAGTTGTTTAATTGCTGCAGGATTCCTTCCATAAGTAGTCCATGTCTGGACTGCTCCTCTATCAACTTGGTTGTTACTTCTTGCAAATGGTGAACTGAATCAGAGAGTTACGAAATTCTGGTGCCCTCAGCCATGTCGCAGGAACGATGACTCTGATACCACTTGTTGGCTGTTGGATAATTTTGGTAGATTTATGTTTTGACAATTGAAGGAGCCAGGGCCTCCACTTGAATGTAATATTCAATTTTGGGAAAATACTCGTTATCTATTAATTGAAAATGCTGAGCCTAAATAGGCTAGAATTACATGTTAAATAACTACCCACTACATAATTAACTCCCCACGTCAGATAACCCCCCATTACAATAAACTGAAATACATAAATTAAATAACAGTCCTTATACTAAGCTGGATTTCGTCCCGACCCCTAAAGTAAATAATAATTAATTTCTGCCCCCCTCTATAAAGCAAATAAACCCTAAATTACTTTCAGACATCCTTCCTTCTTTTGCGGCGCCTTCTCTCTTGGCGTGTAAAACGAACCCTTCTCTCTCGGCGTGTAACAATAAGCCAGTGACCGCGTTCAACATCTCGGTATTCTCGGGTGCAAATTAAAATGTAGTGGTGAGACCTACAAGGATCGTGTATATTGTGTTGAATTTCTATTTCTTTGTTTGCAGGTATTATTTGTCGTGAAAGAAAAAGGGAGAAGAACACAGAGTGAAGAAGAGATGATACGCAGAAATGGAGGTAAAACAGTTTTTTATTATATTTCTTGAATACAAGGTGTTTGACGAAATGTCTTTTTTTACTGTTATGACAGTAAGTCAATTTTCATTTTTTCTTATACAATTGTAAATAAATATCTGACAGTAATTATATTGATCTTCTGTCGTTGTAATTTCATGATTTTCTAGCTAGTAAAATGGCGAGTCCTTTCAGGTCTCATAACAATGTGGAGAACGAAACTTTTTGTAACATCGAAAGTAGGGTCTTGTCATCTATTGTCACCAAGGTTAAGAGGTGTCGATTCAAAGTTGATATCGTGATCATTTAAAATTTAAATTCTTAATATTAATTTTGCAAAATTAATTATGAAAATTAAATAAAAAGACTTAATTTTTTTCGAGTCTACCATAGTAAAAGGATAGCACAATTATTGTTAATCATTAATGGTGTTATTAACGGAAAGAATATATCCAAATAATAATTTATAATAAATTTATCTTTGTAGTTGAAATTTTAAAAAATAATTTAAAAATTATAATTAATCGTGGTTGATTTGATTTAAATAAGTATTTGATTAAATTTGTTGTTCAATAAAAAACATTATGTTAAAAATATTTGATTAAAATTATGATTGGAATTTATGCTTTAAATTATTCTAACCGGATAATTTGTTCATCCTATTTTTTTATAGTTTATAAAATTGTTAAGCCTTGCTGTATTCAACTTGAATCACTCAAAGCATCATCATCATGGTAGCCTACATAATATTCAAAGAAGACAAGGAAGGAGTGAAACACAAAAGGACCACCCAAACGTAACGATGACGTAGGGAGAACCAAAGGCCAGTCAAGGTGACAAGTAGGGAAGGAGTGAAACACAAAAGGACCACACAAGTGTAATGATGACGTAGGGAGGACCAAAGGCTAGTCAAGGTGACAAGTAAGGATGTCGGAGATGAGGATGTGTTGTTTTCATGATCTGCATCAAAAGCCAAACTGACCACTCAATTCTTCTAATGGTCCCTACCTATTGGATGCTAATAGATGCTTTCCGCGTCAGTTTTGACTGCACAAAACCTAACGAGGACTCTTGCCCACGAAAATGCATAAAAAACCACATTAACCTTTTTTCACAACCACCTTAGAAATCATCTAATTTCCTAGTCAATGAATTTCTCGTTCAAAACTAGCTTCTCCATAATGGAGACTCATGAATTTTATCTCCTTTGTTAAATTATTTCCAACTTGTATCTATATATTTATTTTTGAAATCATGTCCTAGAAAATAACAAATAAGATATTCCTAAGCACTATAAAATTTCTCTATTTATATCCTATTTAAAATACCTATATTTTATGTTATTTTAAAATATAAGGTCTTTGTAATAAAAAATGATTTAAAAAAAACAAATTTGTAATTTAAGAGTAAAACAATCAAGATTGCTAATTTAACTAATTTATATATAATAACATTATTGATGGCGTGCATAACTTTTTGAAGACCGGATTTCTCAATTTGATTAAATCTTCCAACATGTACTGGAATTGAAAAAAGTTGTTTGATGTCATGCTAGTTGTTTATTCCAACAGGGAGGTACTAAATTCTTGAAAAAGACAAGATTGCTTTCTTAATTTTGCACTCTTTTTCTTTTTTCTTTTTTCTTCTAAGGGTGTATTTGATATTGCTTTTGCTTTTATGATTGAGGTTTTAAAAAAATAGTTTCATAAAAAGCACTTTAGCTATAGTTTAAAATAAGTTTTGAAGTGTTTGGTTTAAACTATGGTTGAGTTTGAGGTTGAAAAAAAACAGTTTTGTGTGTTTGGTTATCATGCTTTTCATATTACTGTCAACTTGTGAAATTACTTTAAAGGACACACACACACATATATAAATTGTTTTTAAAATTTTGTAGATTAATAATCAAAAAAATAAAATTTAATTAATAATTCATGAAAAAAATAGATATTTGTTTTTATTCTCCCATCAAACTACTCGCAATTTCATCATGAACATATATTTCCCTTCCATCAGGACTGATTTGTATCTAAATATTTTTTATTTTTTTTTAAAAAATATATTTTTTTAAAAACAGACTAGGCCGAGAGCAGGCTCAGCCGAATTGGGTCAAAGCCTAACTCTGTTGGACTCGGGCTGGGCCAAGTGCAGCTCAGCCTGAGTCCATCTTTTTTTAAAGGAAGATGTGAAACGGTGCACTGCACTATTCACGTCTTCTTCACGTGGACAGTGCAACACTACTGTTTACGTGTCTGACCAACTACGATGAAAGTTTCAAAGGTCGATGCTGATGGGTAGAGGAGGCCGAGATGAGGTCATAAAAAATGATGGCATCGTCGGAAAATGGTGGCTTATGGTGGCTGGTACGAGCACCAAAAGCCTGCTGTGGAGAGAGAGACGCCACTGTGTAAAGAGAGAAAGCATCGCCATGGAGAGAGAGAGAGAGAGAGAGAGAGAAGCTCTGGTTTATCATGTTTTCTGGTTCGTACACTTGAAGGAGGAGGATGGTTCGCGATCATGAACCTGCAAGAAGATGACTTGTCATTGTTGTTGCTGTTACTGAATTATCAAAAAGAGACGTGGCTGTTGATTTATGGTTGTAATTATTATTATATATATTGGAGGGAGGGCATTTGGAGGAGGAGGGCATGAAAAAGGGATTGGTTGAATGTACGTTGGGGGACGTCTACTTGATATCACATTTTCTGGTTCATTAGTTCATCATGTTGAAGGAGAAGGAGGGTTGTTTGCTCGATGAAGGTGCGTGAATTGTTTTGTCTGCTTGATCATCTCTGCCTTTTTTTTTAATAAGAATCAGTCACTGTAGTGACTTATGTCCGTTTGATAAAACACAAGAAAAGCATAAAAAAATCATTTTGCTGCTTCTCGTAAACCATTGTTTCAGTGATTTTTTTGGTGAATCTCATATAAATTAATCTGCGTTCTATACATTATCAAACACTATAAACTTGCTTATTGTTTAAACACCCGTCAGATTTCATTACCAAACACCTTCATAGTCTATCAAATGGGCGATGTTATTGTCTGGAATTCTTGAGCGAGGAATCGTAGAGATAAAAGGCGTGCTATTAGGAAACTGATGTTATCAAATGACACTTGTTTTTTATGTTATGCGTCGATGGGTTCGAGTGGTCGTCACATGATTTCCTTTGAGAATGATGGCATTTCACATCAAGATGAAGACAAGTTTTTTTTTGTGTGGAAAGAATGCCTAAACGAGCCCCTCACCCGTCGTCTATTATTTTTTTTGGCTCTCACTGTAATTTATTGCCTACAATGAATGCAGACATTCTCAACTCCAAAAATTGAATCTTATTTGGCTTATAAAATCTCTCCGACCGGCCAGTGCCAGCCTGGCTGGACACTGATTCAACAGTCATCATCTGAGATTTTAGTATTTCGCATGATATAAATAAAAGTCAAAATCATGATGCGTCATATAGCCTCACGCGCCACACAAGTGTGATATACCAAACAAAGTGGTGTGATAATGGAGGCTATCGCTGGCATTATACGAAGAAAAAAGAATAATTGTAACCGGGCAACAAGAAACATGGTCCCCGCTGAAAATCAAACCGTCGACAGATTACTCCAACTGGACAACTTGGTTATGAGCATGTAATTAATTTTTTTATGTGAAATTTATTCTAATCAAGAAATCAAGTTTCAATTAAAAAAAACCATGAATGAATCATTATCACTCGCCAAATAAGGAAAAAAAACATTATTTTAATAAAACTCAGAACAAAACATATATTAAAATGTAATTTCAACAGCGGAAAAAACAGGTTTTTTAACTAAAAAAAACTAAAAAGCCATAATTAATTTTAATTTTTTTTAGTTAAAAAACTGAATCAAAACTGACTGGTTTAAAAAATTGATAAAAGTTTTTTGCATGCATTTCTGAATTTAATATCAAATTTATTACATACATACATACAAACTTGGCCTAAATTTTAAAAATAACAAAAATCAATTTATTTATTTTAATATGAAAGATTATGAATTTATATATAAGATGTATTTTTAGTATTAAATAAACAAATGCAAAAATATATTTAAACTTTATAATAATTACGCTTGACCCATAAAATCACTGTTCACTCTACTAGGGTGAATAAACTTTTAACCCTTAGATTGATCAATAATAAAAAACACAACAATGCTTTAGTAATCATATAAAGAAATAATGTAGATTAACTTATTTAAAGTATAATAGTAGTGATAATATCTTCTCCAGATACAAATAATCACTTTATTTAAAGTATAATAGGGTTATTGATGATCAAAATACGAAGTTACGATTCCAAACTATTTTAACTGATGAAAAACAATGATTTTTTTATTATTATTTTCAATCAAACTCAAGAATCTCAATCGTCGAAGACAATTACCACAGCATTGCACACACAATTACCACGACGACAATAGTTAATAATTTATTTATTTATTAATACGTATAATTCTTGATTACATGATTAAAGTACAGAAACACACTAAAAAAAACTTATATAATGTTTTTTTTATTTATGTATAAAAGATATAAATATCTTACCCGCGACTAAGCACGGTCACATAACTAGTTTTGTTGCAGGTTGAAATGCCTCAGTGACTGCACAGGACAAATGCAGATTGCAGATCCTTCCACCCTCAGGCTAGTAAAGCTCTGAATTACACAGCCTAGGTGCTGGGATAACTATTAAGGGTTTTTTTTTCTTAATAACTATGCCATATCTATCTGATAGTTCCAGCACCCCTCCAACTGGCAGCTTCCACTCAAAGGAGTGCAACAATGAAGCCTGTAAAAACATTAGCATCTTCTCTGCTAAAGGGAGCCCTGCGCAAACCCTCCTTCCAGATCCAAAAGGGAGATACTGAAAATTGTTGCCGGAATAATCAAATGAGCCAACAGTGTCATCATTCAAAAACCTCTCCGGTCTAAATTCTAATGGATTGTCCCACTGATTAGGATCCCTTTGAATTGCGTAAACATTCAGAAAAACTGTAGTGCCCTTAGGAACGATATATCCTCCTACCGTGCATGATTGCCTTGAAAAACGAGGCACCAAGAGAGGCAGTGCAGGATGCAAACGAAATGTCTCCTTCATCACAGCGGATAAATACCGTAACTTGGGCAAGTGGAATTCTTCTACAACGTTGTTCGATCCAACAACTTCCTGTAATTCTTGGTATACCTTTTGTCTTACCTCCTGATGTTGCATTAATCGTGCCATTGTCCATTCGATCATTGTAGTAGTTGTGTCAGTTCCACCCACGAAAATATCCTACATGTAAATAATAACATTAATATTGTTAGCGCGAGCTACTTAGCTAGATGCACGATTCTGATCAGCAGCAGAGTCATGCAAATTTGTGAGTTGAGGGTTTAACCTCCAGATAAACAGCAATATCATGTTGCCGTTGGTGTTGTAAGCAATATTATCGTATTATTGTAAAGGAAGACACTATAAATACAAATACAAACAAATTGGACTCAAATAAACAGATATAACAAGTGAGAATTGCCAAATTAATTATTGGTCCAAAGAAATATTAAATGGATGGTCGAATATGAAAATCGTATTTCTCACAAAAAAACTGGGATTATACCATTCCATACTTCCTAAGAAATGTTTAAAAAGGAGAGAAAATGAAATTTTTAACCATTGCATACTTTCTAAGAAATTTTCAAAAAGAAGGGAATCAAAATAGTCATACATACCATTAGAATGGCTTTGACTTGGTCCATCGTAAATGATCTTGCCGGATCTTCATGCTTGTTAAGATCCAAGAGAATCTGCAGGAAGTCTTTTCCCTCATCCATATGTGCCTTTTCTTCATTCGAACGTTGCTCGATTGCATATTGAAGAAATTGATCGAGAGTAACTGCTATTTGCTTTGCTTTTCTCTCTATACCTTGCAAGTCAAACCTAGCCAGCACGGGGAAAAGATCCGAAACATTAGGTTTTCCTAGCAGCACCATCATCTCTGCTGCATGGCTCCTGAACTGGGAAACGAAATCAGTCCATTTCTCTCCTTGGATTGTGCCACCCCCCAACAAAATCCCCAGGACAGCGTTTATGCTTGTTACATATGCCAATTCACCGAAGTCTACGGGGCTGCCGATCTTATTATACACATCTGTAATAGCCTTTTTAACCTCCCGTTTTCTCAGTTCATAAGAAGCATCAAGGCTCGCATTACTTAGCATTTCGCGCACGAAAATCTTGCGCATCTTTGTCCAGAGAGGACCGTAAGAGGACCAGGCGATATCATTTCCGCCGTACGTGAGCAGCCGGGCGGAAATAGGTGGATCTCGATCGGCAAATATGGTATCCTTGTCACGAACAATTTCTTTGGCTAGTCGTGGTGAGCTGACCACCATACACAATTTGTTTCCGAGTCTTAGCTTGTAGATAGGGCCATAGACCCCAGCTAGTTCAGTGAACTTCTTGTGGAGTTCATAACCAAGAAATGGAAGGTATCCCACTAATGGCAAGCCACGAGGACCTGGCGGAGATGGAGCAGGGACTGCCTTCTTTGGTTTGATATTGTTCCACAAGAACCAGAACATTGTTATCATGGTGACTACCATGATGAAAACTGTTCTAAACAGTTTCTCTCTCTCGTTGCTAGCATCCCACCACCGTGACCACAAGCCAGTGACCGTGCTCAACATCTCGGTTTTCTCGATCCGGTGCAAATTAAGATGTAGCAGTGAGACCTATAAGGATCATATATATTGTGTTGAATTTCTATTTCTTTGTTTGCAGGTATTATTTATTGTAAAAGAAGAAAGGAGAAGAACACAGAGTGATTTCGGGCCTGTTCGGGAGGGCGGTTGCTGTAGTTTTTGAAAATATTTTTTGTGCTGAAATATATTAAAATGATATTTTTTTATTTTTTAAAAATTATTTTTGACATCAACACATCAAAATGATCTAAAACATCAAACCATCATTTTTTTTTTTTAAAAAATAACAAAACGCGGTTTGGCCGCCCACCCAAACAAGCACGAAGAGATGAAACGCATAAATAGAGGCAAAACAGTTTTTAATTTTGTCTGTTTTCCAGATGGAAGTTTTTTTTTTTTGTAACTTTTAATTAAAATTAATTATATATATTATTTTTTATTTTGTTTTTTATTATTTTGATTTTTGATTTTTTTTTCTTTAATTTTTTCAGGCCTATAGATTTTGAATTTTTATCAATTTTATTTCTTTAATTAAAATTAATCATATATATTATTTTTTATTTTAATTTTTGATATTCTAAAAATGAATAAAAAACAAGGCATCATTAATAGAACGAAGATGACATGACAATGTCAATTACAGAAATTATTGTCTTTCCTTTGTTGTTCGAAAAATCAAAAATTGACGAATAAGCAAATGCTGAATGTAAGAAAGAAACAAAAATGGAATAGCAACTTTGCCATGACAAATACTTGACGATCACGGGTGGTTGTTTTCAATGCCTTCAAGCACGAGGTTAAACGGTGGCGGTTCAAAGTTGATATCGAGATCATTTAAAATTTAAATTCTTAATATTAATTTTGCAAAATTAATTATGAAAATGAAATAAAAAGACTGAATGTTTTCGAGTCTACCATAGTAACAGGACAACACAATTATTGTTAATCATTAATGGTGTTATTAACGGAAAGAATATATCCAAATAATGATTTGCAATAAGTTTGTCTTTGTGGTTACAATTTAAAAAAATAGTTTAGAAAAATTATAATTAGTCGTGGTTGATTTGATTTAAATAAGTGGTTGGTTTAATTTCCTGTTCAATAAAAAATATTATGTTAAAAATATTTGATTAAAATTGTGATTGGAATTAATGCTGTAAATTATTCTAAGTGGATAATTTGTTCATCCTATTTTTTTATAGTTTATAAAATTGTCAAGCTTTGCCGTATTTAACTTGAATCACTCAAAGCATCATCATCATGGTCGTCTACATAATATTAAAAGAACACGGGGAAGGACTGGAACACAAAAGGACCGCAAAAACAAAACAAAGATGCAGGGAGGACCGCAGAAACATTGTTTTCGTGGTCTGCATCCAAAGCCAAACTAACCACTCAATTCTCCTAGTGGTCCTTACCTTTTGGATGCTGAGTGATGCTTTCCATGTCAGTTGTGACTGCACAAAACCTAACAAAGACTGTTGCCAATGAAAATGCATTAAAAACCACATTAACCTATCCATTCAATTAGAGGGAGATATTAGTTTAGCTATATGTCACCTTTGACATTGTATTTTAAAAATATTTTTTTATGTTTTTAGATTATTTTGATGTGTTAATATTAAAAATAGTTTTTAAAAAATAAAATATTATTCAAATATTTTTCTAAATGAAAATACATTAAAAAATAACTTCAACAACACTCGTAAACATATCATCAAGGGGAATGAGATAGTTGACTTCTCTCTACCAAAATGTTCCTTTAACAAAGATCCCAATCTCTGTTGGAAATGTATCCAAAACCACAAATTTCTTACACTTAATTTGATTTTTCCTAGAGCACACAATGCAACCATCCCTTATTTTTATTAATGTGGATATTCAGGTCAATTTGTGCACACCACAACCCATCCTCTCTTTTTTATATAATGGGTAATGGTAATGTTGAAAATACCAAACATTTGAGTATTTGTGTTGATGATATTGAATGCACATATTATTTAGGATACATAGGGAGTTTACAAGCTTTAATTATTTTATTCCAATAAGGATTAAAAAAACTATATCAATAAAGATTTTCAAAACAAATCATTTTAAACTAGGATTCCTTAATGTTCAACAAGGATTCTAAAAATAAATCACATCTACCAATTACCTTCTTTAAATTGATGATGTTTTTAAATACTCGGTTTAGCAAGGAAAAGCTCGGTTTAGCAATGAAAAGCTCAATGTGATGCTTTTCTTAGCATTAAGCTATAGCCTTTCATTTTTATATTCTCCAAGGGTATATACTCACTATAATATCCTTCCTTTTTTTGGTTTCTAATTATATTTATTTATGTTTAGATTTTAGTTTTTAAGTGTGATATCAAAAGGTTTATGATCTATACAATAGGTCTTAAGTTCGAGTTAGGACATGTACTTCTTGTAAGAGTTTGTAACAACCAATGTTTTACTTGCTCATCTAAGTCCACAAAATATATTTTTTGAGAACAAGATTTCCTTCTGTTAAAAAAAAAAATAATCCCCTAATCACTTTGCATTTTAAACTATAGTAATATAAAACCAGCATGTGACCCTAAATAACTTATTATCACAACCACCTTGGAGATCATCTATTTTTGTAGTCAATGAATTTCTCGTTCAAAACTAGCTTCTCCTTTTTTTTAATGGAGATTCCATGAATTTTATCTTATTTTTAAAATTATTTCCAACTTGTATCTATCTATTTATTTTTCAAATCATTTCCTAGAAAATAACAAATAAGTTATTCCTAAGCACCATAAAATTTCTCAATTTATATCCTATTTAAAATACATATATTTTATGTTATTTTAAAATATAAGGTCTTTGTAATTAAAAAAATGATTTAAAAAAACAAAATTTTAATTTAAGAGTAAAATAATCAAGATTGCTATTTTAACTAGTTTATATATAATAACATTTTTGAATTCAATTATGTGGTATAGTATTTCATTTTAAATATAAGTTGCAATTAATTATCAATTCAATTCCTTTTTAATTAAATTAAATTCAATATATAATTTGATTCCAAGAAGAAATTTTATTACTAATTTTATATGAGAGTTTGGATCAATGATGTAGCCTCTCGTATAAAAATTACATGGGAGCCTTGTTTGGAGATCACTGAAAGCTGTATATCTAAAAAGAAAGTAGTGAATCTGCAAACATGATTTTAATCCTTCCGGTTCTTTTCATTTTGTTGAAGATGATTTGAAATTGGGATCCTCTCGATTCTCCTCACTCTAATGATGAAAGTAATTTCTAGGAAATAGATACCCTAGTATCTTGGGAAAAAGCCATAAAATCAGGGGATGTTAAACATGATTACACTGATAATGACCATATAAGTGATTGTGGAGCAGATTGAACTGGTGGCCAACTCCGAATCTACGGTGGCGGAGACTCACGAGTGCTCCGGACATATTAGAATTGACAGTTAGATCACAAAAAAATGTCAAAAATTAGAGAGACGAGTAACTTTATCTCTGAAATATGGTGAAGACAACAATGATGGCGTGCATAACTTTTTGGAAACTGGACTTCTCAATTTGATTGAATCTTACAACATGTACTAGAATTGCTAAAAGCTCTTTGATGTCACGCTAGTTGTTTATTCCAACAAGGAGGTACTGTCACGTGCCTAGTCATCTCACAGTTCGGACATACAGGCTTTTGTGGAGACTAAGGCCAACTGGGCTAGTTAGTCTGGTTAGGGGATCAGTTGGGTTTGTTAGTTTTAAATCTAATTTAGTCAGGTCAATTAGTCCAGTCAGTATTATTTCAATTTCATGCCACGTGTAAAGTCGGTGATAAGGCTAAGCATAGATTAGTTCAGTTTGGTTGATATTAGCTGCTTAGATGAGGATTAGTTGTCAGTGTTTTCATTAATCACGCCAGGTTGATTGTTTTTTTAGTATTTAAAGATATCAGTGGAAATAAGAAGGGTGAACAATTATTTCCCAATTTTAGTTTCTGGAGGTTGTGGATTCCTTGAAATTCCATACTTAAAATTTCTTAACTATATTCTTAAATCAGGTCGACTGAAGGATCATAACATTGGTATCATAGCCGGCGTCCATGGCTGAGGTTGCTGGAACTAGGTATTCTCAACTAGCTAAATCCTTGGCATCTTTCAAACAAAATCAGAATCAATATCAACAAAGTCATAATGCATTACAACAGATGGTGCAAGGATTAACATAGAAAGTGGATTTGATATCCTCACATGTAGAGGCATTGGTGCAGATGGAGGCTGCTCAAAACACAGGAGAACCAGGCGGGTCATTCCAACAAACTACTAATCCTCTTTTTGAGGACCATGAAGGAATCCAGACAAGGGCAGTAAGATTGGATTTTCCTAGATTTAATAGAGATAACCCTAATGGTTGGGTTTACTGAGCCATTCAATTTTTTAATTATCATCAAACTAATCCTCACCATCGGATCTTATTAGCCTCTTTTCACATGGAAGGGAAGACATTAGTATGGTTTCAAGATATTGAAGCTACGGGGGGACTTAATAGTTGGGATGGGTTTGTAGGTGCCCTTCATACAAGATTTAGGCCATCACCTTATGATGATCCCATGGAGGCTCTCATCAGGCTTAAACAACTACTACAGTGGAAGACTACAAGAGCCAATTTGAGTCATTCTTAAATTAACTCAGAGGGTTAGCTGAGTTGTACAAACTCAGCTATTTCCTCAATGGATTGCTGGAGGACATTATGTTCATGGTCAGAATGCCTAACCCTCCAAATTTATACATGGATTTCAGGTTAGCAAAAATATAAGAAGAAAATGTGGTTGCTCTTAAAAGAACTGCCAAATTGAGGCTAATAGGCCCTAAGGTCTTGAGTGGACCCATGAGTAAGCTCGAGAGAAGAGCAGTGGTTTCAGTACAGAGATTAAGCCCAGATCAAATGAAGGAGAGACAGGATAAAGGCCTCTGCTATAATTATGATGAAAAATAGGGGCCCAACCACAAGTGCAAATCGGCTCGATTATTTATTATGGAAGGTGAGGACTTAGAAGAGGAGATGTTTAAAGTAGGAATTACAAATTTAAGAGAAGGTAGTTCTAATAAGGTAATTTTATAAGAATCAGTCGAGCCAAAAATTGCTATCCATGCGTTGTGTGGGTCACCTGACCTAAAAACCATGAGGTTTGTAGGATACATTGGAAAGAGGGTCATGGTCATACTGGTGGATACGGGAAGTCCCCATAATTTCATGGATCCCTCAGTCGTTCAAGGAGCTAAGTTACCCTATAATGCCAAGGAGTTACTAAAAGTCAGGGTAGCCAATGGACATACAGTAAACTATGAAGTTAATATAGAGGTTGTACTACCACATATGCAGGGTAGTGTCTATGCAATTGATTTTTATATTTTAACGTTGAGAGGATGTGATATTGTTCTCGGTGTGCACTGGCTTAGAACCCTGGGACCGATTCTATGGAATTTCTCCAAGTTGTACATGGAGTTTTTAATCTTGGACAACCCACATAAATTACAAGGTATGGCATCTATTGACATCTCATTAATTGAAGGGAAATTTTTTTTTAGTAAAGCATCTAGGCAGAATAAAAGAGGGCTAGTCATTCAGCTAATAAATCCTAAAAATTCACAATTATGGTCCATTGATAGTCTCAAGGATCCCTTGATTGACAACTTAATCAAACAATTCTCGGAAGCTTTTGCCGAGCTTATAGAATTAGCACATACCCGAACACATGATCATCATATTATCCTACAGCATGAATCAAAACCAGTCTGTGTTGCACCTTATAGATACCCGTACTACCAAAAATTTGAGATTAAAAAAATAGTATAGGAAATGCTAAACATAGGGATAGTAAGACCCAGTCAAAGTCCTTTCTCATCACCAGTATTACTTGTTAGAAAACAAGATGGGAGTTGGAGGCTTTGTGTGGATTATAGGGCCCTTAACAAGGAACCATTAAGGTAAAATTCTCCATACCTATAGTAGATGAACTTCTTGATGAACTACATGGGGCCACCATATTTAGTAAGCTAGATCTAAGGTTAGGTTACCACCAGATTAGGGTCCACCCGGAGGATATACCTAAAACAACATTTCATACCCATGAAGGCCATTATGAATTCTTAGTTATACCTTTTGGTCTCACAAATGTCCCGGTCACTTTCTAAATCCTCATGAATGACATATTTAAACCATATTTAAGAAAATTTATCTTGAATTTTTTTTATGACATTCTAGTTTACAACCAAAATACTTTTGACCACATCTACCATTTATAGATTGTATTGGATATCTTAAAACAACATCAGCTATTTGCTAAAATGTCAAAATATTGTTTCGAGAGTACTGAGATTGAATACCTTGGGCATTTAATCTCAAAGGAGGGGGTGAAAGCTAACCCAAATAAAATTGAGGCAATGATCAATTAACCATTATCAACCAGTCTCAAATCACTTAGGGGTTTCCTAGGATTGACAGGGTACTATAGGAAATTTATTAAGGGCTATGGAATCATAGCAGCCCCCTTTACAGTATTATTGAAAAAAATTCCTTTCATTGGATAGACTTAGCAAGATAAGCTTTTCAGGATCTAAAAAAAATTGTGACTAATCCTCTTGTCTTGATTTTACCTGATTTTTCTATTCCTTTCATTATTCAATGTGATGCCTCTGATATTGGCGTGAGAGCTGTTTTGATACAACAAGGCAGACCTATAGCCTACATGAGTCAGGCTTTACAGAGGAAGGCATTGCAATTATCAACCTATGAGAAGGAGCTAATGACTTTAGTTTTGGCAGCTAAGAAATGGAGACCCTACCTATTGGGTCACCACTTCAAGATATAAACTGATCATCATAGTCTCAAGTATTTACTAGAACAAAAGGTTGGGACCCCACTTCAGCAGAAATGGATCTCCAAAGTCTTGGGTTATGAATTTATGGTGGAATATAAGTGTAAACCCCGAGAAATAAATGTAAGTGTTAAATTAAAGGAATAAATTAAAAGATGAATAAAATAAATTGAGATGGGGTGAAATTAAATTAAATGAAAATATTATGATTTAAATTATAAGAAGAGAAGACGTGGGGTAAAAAGAATACATTTAAAGGAGATGGGGGCCTAAGTGCAATAAGAGAAATTGAGGAGTATAAATACCCCTCTTCTCTCTCATTTTCAGCAAAATGAGGGGGAGAAAGGGAGGGAGATTTTTATATTCTCTTGCTCAATTAAAGAAAATTTCAAAGAGAAAGTGAGATTAAGGGTTACCAAAATATTCAAACATAAAAAACCCAAGGATTTGGAGTATTATTAAAAGAACAAAGTGAAGGAAAAGGAGTGTTTGAGCTGCCAACAATAGGAAGAGAAAGAAGAGAGGAGGATATTGTGATTTCACAAGCTATTAGGATCTTGAATCTTTCTTGGTAAGGTCTTTCTTATATGCATCTAAAAGATTCTTGACTTTATGATTAAATTGCATTATTTTTCTTTATGAATTTTGGGTTAGGGTTCTTGAAACATTTTGGGGGAAATGTGAAATCACGTGAAATTGATGAATGTGACATGAAATAGGATGAAATGAGAGTTAATTGGCAAGATAAATGACAAGAAAAAAGGGGGAAACTTAAGAAAGGCCATGACTGGCCATTGAGGGCAGAAATTAGAAGGGAAAGATCATGTGTTTTGTAAAATAATTATTGTATATGTTGTGTTGCATGTGAATGGTTATGTAATGAATGATTGATCATGAAAATAATGAGGGAAGTCTTGTTTCTCCAAGGCCAACTTTCAGCCAAATGCATGAGCTGCAGAAGTGAATAACTTGACAAATTCATCTATTGACTTTCAGAGAGAATTTGAGTGGGAAAACAAGAGAATTAGGATTGGGTTCCTTCATAAACATTGTAGTTCTAGATGTCTACTATCCAACAAAACTTGTTTTATTTAATTTGAAATTTTATAAATCTAGTTAAGGGTCATTCAACGTGACTGTGTAGGGTAGACTTTGCAGAACGACAAGTCTGTCACATTCGTGATGCATTTCATGAATTTTGGGGACAGAACTGGGTTTTCTTCCCTTCATAAGAGTTTTATCCCTATATGTTAGCTTTCTAATGAGATAAAAGTTGTACAAAAAGGAGTTCTAAAACTCCTGTTATAGTGAAAAATCTGGGTAGAGGTCAAAATCCGACCTCTACTGGCAGCTTTGAGAAGAAAAGGGGGAAAGAAATGGGAAGTCACGAAACGATGAAGTTAGATGCATTAAAGGAAAAAAAAACAAGTTATGTTTGAAAATGAGTATTTATAATGATATTTTGGTTGACAAAAGTTATCAAGAGTAACAAATTTAAAGGCATATTAAAATTGTTCAGTGTGATTGTTATGAGGAGTATCGGTGGTTGGAAATGATTTATGAGAATTTTTTATAATTGCAAGAGGGAACACAAGTGTGGTGCCATAACAGCAACAAGGGACCACATGCAGAGCATCCACAGCAGGTAGGTGATTCAAGCCTATGTTTTTAATTTGATTTTCATAGTGAAAATGTGTGATTTATGCTTAAAGTTTTGGTGGAAGTTTGAGAAGCCATGATGTATTAATTAGAATATTTAAGGTTTGTGTATCATTAAAGTTTAGAAATATCATGAACAAAATATGGCGGTTGCTAGTATACATTTAGTGTATGCTATGATCCCAGATAAAGGGATTGGCAAGAATGGCTAACATACATTTATTGTATGCTAGGATCCCGAGTAAAGGGATCGGAAAAAAATTGCTAACATATATTTAGTGTATGTTAGGATCCCGGATAAGAGGATCATCATGAATAACTGTCATACATTTAGTGTATGCCAGGATTTCGGATAAAGAAATCACCAAAGAAAATGGCTAACATACATTTTAGTATATCTTAAGATCTCTGATAAGGGGATCATCATGAATAACTGTCATACATTAAGTGTATGCTAGGATCCCAAATAAGGAGATCACTATGCATAGGCTAATATACATTTATTGTATGTTAGAATCCCGGATAAAGGGATTGTGGTGCAATGCTTAAACACGCATTCATGTATGTTGAACTTTCAAGAGTAAAGTAAAAAATGTATGAGGTATGTTATGGACCTGGGAAAGGGTCTTCTCCGATTTCTAATGTCGGTAGGGTGATAAAGGTATCAGAAACGCTTAGTCTTGGTAATGCTTAGTATGGGTAATACTTGGTATCAGTTATATTTATTATCGACAATATATAAGAGGGGAAGATGGTTTGATTTTCAAATAGCTATGTTGATTATTTCAATTATATACGATTGCATGTTATGGGTTTAATAACTTTAATATGATTTCTTCTAGAATTTTCTTTAAGAGATTATCTTGTATCTCTATTGCAGGTCTTTGTCTTCCATCAGGAGTAAAGCTATCATTTCTTAGTTTTTATATCCAATAGTAACTTGTATAAATTAAATGTTAGTAAATTGATATGTATGTTCACTATTTTTGATAAAATATTGGAATGTAAGAAAATTAGCTTGTTTTGTTGTATTTTACTATATGTGACTGGATTTATATCAACTCTAGTGTAAATGGTTGAATGATACTAAATGTATGATTATTAATTATGGTTGTGATGAAGGTGATGTTTAAAGTTTCGTAAACCCCAAGATGAATGGGTCAAGATTGAATTAAGGGTTATGTTACTGCCCACCTGTTACTGTTTCAGGATCTGTTAGTATTTGAGGACTTGTTACTATTTTGAACTAGTTACTGTTTCAGGACCTGTTACTGTTTTAGGGCCTGTTATTGTTTCGGACCTATTACTGTTTCAGGACCTGTTATTGTTTAAGGACCTGTTACTGTTTCAAGACCTGTTATTGTTTGAGACATGTTACTGTTTCAGGTTCTGTTATTGTTTGAGGACATGTTACTGTTTCGAGACATGTTATTGTTTGAGACATGTTATTGTTTTAAGACCTGTTATTATTTAGAGACATGTTATAACTCTAGTGATAAAAAAAAATTATTATTACATTTCTGGGTGAGTGTATTAATAAGATTACGTGGTAGTTCCCAAAAGTGGGGAGTGTTACAATAAGCAGGGGAAGGAAAGCAGGGTAGCAGACACACTATCAAGACAAATGGAAGCACAAGAGTAAACATGTATACCAGTTATTATAGTCCCATGTAATTATTGGGTGGACCAACTGAATACTAGTTATGCAGCAAACATTAAATTATAACAGATTATAGAGGAGCTGAAACAAGGAAGAGGTACTGCCCCACATTATCAAAAAATAAATGGATTATTGTTTCACCAGGGTAGATTAACTATTCCCTTATCTAGTGAGTTGCGACAACAAATTCTACAGCTACTACATAGCATCCCACAGGGCGGGCACTCTGGCCAGCCAAGTCATCTCACGGTCAGGGCGGTAGGGTTTTGTGGAGACCAAGGCCAACTGGGCTAGTTAGTTTGGTTAGGGGATCAGTTGGGTTTGTTAGTTTTAAACCTAGTTTAGTCAAGTCAATTAATCCATTCAATGTTATTTCAATTTCATACCACATGTAAAGCCGGCGATAAGGCTGAGTATATATTAGTTTAGTTTGATTGATATTAGTTGCTTAGATGAGGATTAACTGTTAGTGTTTTCATTAATGACGCTAGGTTGATTGTTTCTATTTAGTATTTAAAGATATCAGTGGAAATAAGAAGGGCGAACAATTATTTCCCAATTTTAGATTCTGGATGTTGTGGATTCCTCTAAATTCCATACTTAAAATTTCTTAACTACATTCTTAAATTAGGTCGACTGAAGGATCGTAACAGGTACTGAATTCTTGAAAAAGATGTAGATTGCTTTCTTAATTTCTCAATCTTTTTCTTTCTTCTTCTCCTTAGTCTGCTCCTATTCTATCAAATGGGCGGTGTTATTGTATGGAATTCTTGAGCGATGAATCGTAGAGATAAAAGACGTGCTATTAGGAAAGTTATGTTATCAAATTACCATTGTTTTTTTTTGTTATCGCTTCATTATTAATCCACCCTTCCACATGTCATTTTTATAATAGTGGCTGAAAATTATACTATAAATCAGATGATGCATGGGTACATGGAGAATCACCATTTTGATTATTGTAAGTACATCTTCTTCAATCTATTGGTAGAGATCTGGGTTGGAGAATCTTGGTGTTGGAGTTACAACAAGAGGGTTATTCAACTTCAAAACAATCCCAAACTTCTCCGTGAGATCCTCTTTCTTACTTGCAGGTAATTTCCAGTCAAAAGAATGCAGAAGCGTAGCAAGGAAATACAGAAACATCCTCTTAGACATTGCTAGATTCTCCTTCCGGACCCAAACGGGAAGTAATTGAAGTCACTTCCACTGTAGTCAATTTTACTGCTCAAGAACCTCTACGGCTTAAACTTCATTGGTTTTTCCCAAATGGAAGGATCCCTGTGTTGAAAAAGTTAAAGTAAATATTTCAAAAGATTATTCCACATTGGTAAAACACAAAAGACCCCTTGAGTGCAAAGAGTATATATAGGACCTACTATCCCACATTGGAGAAAGAAGACTCTCATCAAGTGTTTATATACTAAAACTTGAGATGGGGTAGTAACCAACAAAGGAAGTAGAAGTGAGCTCGCGTACATGAGGATGAGTTGAGTAAGAGGAAAGCCTCCAATTCACCTCCGATTCACCCCCCCTGCGCGAGAGGCAACGCCAATACTCTCTGAAATCTTTTTGTTGTTTTGTTAAAATATTTGAATGACACTTAAACTGAAAATATTAAATTTGTAAACACTGAAAATTATTTCTAACAGTTACAAATTTCAAAGCTTTTTCGGTTTTGATTTTCAGAGTTATTGTGAACATAAAAGCTATAATTTAAATTATTATAACAACTACAATTTAAATTTAAATTATTATAACAGTTTTATTTTTAAATTATTGTAACAACCACTTTAATTTCATAAATATGGTTGTTACATTATAATAGCCTATAAATACTATGCTATAGTTTTCAGATAAAGATTCGAAAAATACTTCTATTCTTCTTCCTCCCATTGTCTAGACTTCTCTTGTTCTTTTTCTTAGTTGTTGTTGTGTTCCCCTCTCATTTTAGAGGAAGAGCTTGTTGAATCCTAGAGGGTACTTCATTGTTGGAGAAATATCTTTAAGGACAGTGTACAACACGCCTCAAGTTATTATTTTGTTTTTGTTCCTTGCATTCCATTAAATTTAACAACACCCTGTGCACTGCCCATACATTGATAAAAATTAGAGAACCCTTTGGAACAGAGTAGCCTCCGATACTGCAAGTTTGACTAGGGCAATGAGGGACTAACAGTGGGAGAACTGGGTGCAACCTCAATGTTTCTTTCATGATGGCATGCAAGCATGGCAATTTGTAAATGTGAGACTCCTCTACCATGTTGTCCTAGCCAACTACGTTGTCCAGTTCAGCTTGAGCTTTTCTCATTACTTCTGGTGTGTTCATTACTTCAGCAATGGCAAACTCAATCGCGTTAGATGATGTGTCTGTACCACCGAGAACCATATACTATAATTAATTAACCAAATCTTTTAATTAATACACTTTATATTATTTTTTTAATAATAATACATATTTTAAATGATAAAATAATATATGGGTTTGCCTCCCCCAATTATATGGAAGAGAATATTGTTTAAAACAACTCTTCTAGGAATCTATATATTTTAAATTTTCATTTGCTCTCCTATTAAACATTCGAGTCCCGGTAACGATAGAAAAGCCAGTTCATCACGATAACCCACCACTTGTCCGGCAAGCAAGATGCCTCATGACTGTTATGAAATAAAAGAGAAAAAAACTCACCATGAGCAAGGCTTTGATGTGGGTCATGGTTAATGGTGCCTTGACATCCCCCTCGTCCTTCACTTTCAACATAAACTGCAGAAAGCCCTTGCACTCACTGCTACTATCCCCCAACGCATCAAAATTCAATTGTTTTTCAATCATCCTGTCAAAAATGTGATCAAATCTTGGAGTCAAACCACTGATCTTTCTTACAAGGCTTTGCAAATCGAATCTGGCCAAGGCAGGAAAAAAATCTGAAATGTTTGGTGCCCCTAATAATTCAGTCATGTCCGCCACAATCCGCCTGAATTCAGCACCCAGGCTACCCCTTTCCTCACCCTGGACAGTTCCACCCCATAACATACTCGTTATAACATTCAATATTGTTAGAAAAGTTTGCTCTCCCACGGTTATGGGTGACCCGACCTTACTATAGATGTAAGCAACGGTGTTTTGCAATTCGTGGCAACGAAGCTCGTAAACCGCGTCTAACGATGAGTTGCATCCTCCATTCTGGCCCACATAGGCTCCAAACTATATCTAACCTGCCATAGAATGCAATCTGAGCCACAGCAGGCACATCGCGGTTAGCAAATGTTATGTCATGGTCCTTCAGAACTTCGCGAGCCAAATCGGGGGAGCTCACTATGATGCCAAGCTTGTAACCAAGCTGCAGCTTCAGGATTGGTCCATAAGTGCGGGCTAGCTCCGCAAAGCATGTGTGCAGGTGGGTGTTTGGCTCTGCGGTGCGGCCTGTGGTTGAGGCTAACAGCAGAGCCAAACATGTTTGGTAAATTTTGCCCCGCAGTTTTATAATTGTGGGACCCATTAAAACTGTAGTGCGAACCTAAGTTTGCAAAACGCATCAAAATGATGCTTTTCGCCCAAACGACACCTACAGTACTCACCACACAACAGATCTATCTCTCTCACCGATAGCCAACAGATCTGCAAAACCATCGACCCACACAATCTCTCTCAAACCATCGAGAGTGAAACTACTCCCCTTCTCTTTTGTTCATTTGTGTCTCAACCAACTTCCACAACAAATCTTGCTTCTCTTTCGTTCATCTGCGCCCCTCGTCAACTTCTAATAAAAATCAATTCACGGTGCTCATTACCGTAAAGAAAAAAATAGAGAAAATGAGGAATTAAAAATATTGTTTGACTTGAGTCGCTGTTTGTGGAAAAGAAAGGCAAGAAGATGGTCGCGCGAAGCTGGTGGTTCCACTGTTTTGATGGCTGTGCAATAAGAAAGACAATAAATTAGTGGTTTTTCAACACTTTTTCATCTCTGATATGCTTTGAATGGATGGAAGCTAGTTAAGAGCCTAACAGGCCGAATATTCTTGGTTGTTTGAGATAAAAAATTGTGGAAAATTGTAGTTGGTGGTACTGGTAAATAGGCCAATTTTTTTTTTTTTATAGAGAAATATAGATTTTAAAATATGCTTGGTTGTTTGAGATAAAAATAAAATTTTATTTTTGTTTCAAGAATAATTTTTAGATTATTTTTTAATTGATTTAATTTTTATACATGAATTTGAAAATGTGAAAAATATAAATGATTTTTTGAATAATTTGAAGATGTTGTTTTTGTTGAATACAATTATAATCCTAATTATATTCTGGATGATTTTTTTACTAGATATTATAGTTTGCGTAAATGATCAGGAATTGTAGAGGTCTTCACTATGGATTTTATTCGTGATGGCATTGTAAGTAGTTTGATAGAAAAATAAAAATAAAAATCAAATTTACTTGAATTATTAATTATATTATGTTATTATGCTTATTAAATCTACCATATTTAAAAACAATATATATAGATAGATAGATTTGTATATGTGTGTATACATGTCATTTAAAGTAATTTTACAAGTTAACAGCAATATGAAAACTATAGTAACCAAACACACGAAACTGCTTTTCATTAAACCTCAAACTCAATCATAGTTTTAACCAAACACTTCAATTTTAGTTATGAATCATAGTTAAAAACACTTTTCATAAAACTGCTTTTTTTAACCTTAACCATAACAGTAACAGCTATGTCAAACAGACTCTATATCTAGGTATAGAGAGGCTTAGATTGCCGATTAATGGGAGGCCTCTTGGTCCCGGGGGTAGAGATGAACTTCCCTTCTTGGGTTTGACACGTATCCATGCATACCAAGTAACAGCGAAGAGAGCCAGGAGAGTGACAATCGTTCTTCGAGAGGCATCCATATCAAGATTTTCAAGAAATTTTGAAGGGGAAATGACTTTTAGAGAAAGGGAGGAGGAGGATGTGGTCTTTATGGATATGGAATGGGCACTTACGCGTGGCTGGGTTCGAGTGGTCGGCACATTATTTCCTTTGAGAATGACGGCATTTCACATCAAGACGAAGACAAGGTTTTTTTTTTTATTGGAAAAATGCCTAAACGAAGCGAGGACCCCTCACCAGTCGTCTATTAGTTTCTGGCTCTGACTCTAATTTATTGCCGACATTAAATGCAAACAGTCTCAACTCTAAAAATTGAATCTTATTTGGCTTATAAAATATCTCCGACGGGCCTGTGCCTGCCTGGGTACTACCTATGTTTTGAAAATATTTTTGAATTTTTTTATATTTTTTTAAATTAAAATATTTTAATATTTTTATATTATTTTAATATGTTTATGTTAAAAATATTTTTTTAAAAAAATATTTTTTTAATACACCTCTAAACAAAAAGTATTTTAAAAAGAAATTTCAATCGCGTAAAAAACCGAACCACAACTGACCTGTCTAAATCAGGTTCGGGTTTACAGTTTTTTTGATTTTTTTACTGATTTAGTTGCTTTTATTGACAAAAACAAAACCAAACAAAAAATATTCACAGCTAGTTTCTTGAGACGTGGATATAGACTTGTTGAACTACGTTAAAAATTAAATTCGCAATTTCTCCTTCCTATCCTTTTACTTTACACAATTTAATTTTATTATTATTTAATTATTTGTTTGAATTGATTACCTTATTTGTTTTTATTAGTAGAGCAACTAATCACCTATTTTAGGTGTATTATAGTCTTAATCCTAGAACAATACTATTGTCTTTCATTATTTAATATTGGAGATGGTGACTCACATGTTAGGTATTTTTTAAATATTAAATAAACTTGTTTTCATTAAAAATAAAAACAACAGCAACAGCAAAATAACTCTTTAAAAAACACATTAAGGATTTTTTTTAAATTGTATATTCCCAAGTCTCTAATAAAAATCATATTTGTATGAAATAATAATAAAATTCATGCATTATTTAATATTTTTTTTAATATCAAAATTCAAGAAATTTTTTTCCATGCATTTCTGAATTTCATATCAAGTTTATTATATCCATATATAGAACTTGGCCTAAATTTTAAAAACAACAAAAAATCAATTTGTTTATTATGATATGAAAGATTATCAACTTATATATAAGATGTATTTTTAGTATTAAAAATACATGTGAACTTTAAAATGACTAGACTTGACCCATAAAGTCAAGGTTCGCTTTACTAGAGTGAATAAACTTTTAACCCTTAGATTGATCAATACTAATAATAAAAAAAAAACACAACAATGCCTTAGTAATTATATAAATAAATAATGTAGATTAACTTAGTTAAAATATACTAGTAGTGATAATATCCTCTCCAGATACAACTAATCTCTTTATCTAAATATAAAAGATTAGTTAGGGTTATTGCTGATCAAAATACGAAGTTATCATTCCAAACTTTTTTAACCGATGAAAAACAATGATTTTTTATTATTATTTTCAATCACACTCAAGAATCTCAATCGTCGAGGACAATTACCATAACGTTGCACACACAATCACTATAACGACAATCATTAATAATTTATTTATTTATTCATAGGCATAATTCTTGATTACATGATTAAAGTGCAAAAAAACATTAAAAAAACTTATATAATGTTTATTTATTTATTTATATATAAAAGATATAAATATCTTACTCGCGACTAAGCACGGTCATATAACTAGTTTTGTTACAAGTTGAAACTGGTTAATTGCCTGCACAACGTTGCGGATGAAGTAAATAATTTTTACAACTGACGAGATTAAAATATAATATTTTAATATGTAAAGTTTGATATAATAAAGCAAATCAACATACTCTATCATAACAACAGTAATGAAACAGATCAACATACTCTATCATAACAACAGTAACATCGAAATTTTAATTTCTAAAATTATAATCACCATAACTTTCAAAATAATAAATATTATTAAACAAATATGAGAATAAAACAAAAAAAAATTAATAAAAAAGAAACTAAGAAAAAAAACTAAAATTATTATTATTATTATTGCGTTAATAACGAGGGAAAAACAAAATTAAATCAAAGGCTAAAATAAAGCCTAAAAATATTAACAAAAGAGCAAATAAAAAAATAAAATAAATGATAAAAAATAAAAATTATTGCCTGAAAAAATCATTTAACTCAAAAATTAAAAAAACTTTACTTGAAAATTAAAAAAACTTTATTGCACTACGTTGCGGGCTGAGTAAATAATTTTTATAATTGTTGGGATTAAAGAAATTAATAGGATTTGCTAGTCCAAAATTAAAATATAATATCTATATATGTAAAATTTAATATAATAAAACAGATCACCACATTCTATTATAAAAATAGCAAAATCGAAGTCTTAACAATTAAAACTATCATTGCTATTAGTATTAAAATAATAAAAATTATCTCGAGAGAAAATCACTGAAAAATATTAACAAAAGAATAAGTAAGAAAAATAATTAAAATTCTCCTCCTCCTCCTCCTCCTCTTCCTCCTCCTCCTCCTCCTCCTCCTTCTTATTATTATTGTTGTGTTAATAATTAAAAAAAACAAAAATAAGAGAAAGATTAAAATAATCCAAATAACTTTAACAAAAGATCAAACGAAAAAAAAAATATTGGATAAAAAAAATTCATTTGACTTGAAAATAAAAATAAAACAACCAATAAAAAATAAAAGAAAGAAAAAATAAAATAAATGATAAAACAAAAAAAAATTATTCATTGAAAAAAATATTATTTGACTTGAAAATTAAAAAAAAAAAAAAATGACTGCGCTACATTGCGAGCTGAGCAAACAATTTTTATAATTGTTAGGATTATAGAAATTAATAGGATTTACTAGTCCAAAATTAAAATATAATATCTATATATACAAAATTTAATATAATAAAACATATTACCACAACCTATTATAAAAACAACAACATCAATGTTTTAATATCTAAAATTATCATTATTATTACTTTCAAAATAATAAAAATTATCAAATTATTTTGAGAGAAAAAAACTCAAAAACATAAAAAAAAAAAAAAGAGTAAGCAAGAAAAATAACTAAAATTACTAATACTGCTGCTACTAATACTACTACTAGAACTACTATTACTACTACTACTACTGTTGTGTTAATAATGAAAAAAATAAAAATAAATGAAAAGCTAAAAAAATCCTAAATTTTTTAGAAAAAGATCAAACAAAACAATAAAATAAAAATTATCAAGTACAAAAAAGTGATTTGACTTGAAAAAAAACCAATAAAAAACTAAAAGAAAGAACACATGGAGAAAAAAAAAATATCAATTTTCAAATGATCATAGATACATATTAAAATTTAAGAGCTAATTTTTTTTTAAAAAAAAATCACCTCAACAATAACAAAAAAAAAAATTCAAAGCTAAGAGCACATTTATATATAAATGGACAAAAATAGGGACTATTCCATAAATTTAAAAATAATAAAGGGATTAAAATAAAAAATTAAAAGTATAAGGACCGAAATGAAAATCAAATATATTAGCAATTTAAATCAAAGGACAAAATTGAAAAAATCAAAACTTCTGTACCGAATATGTTGACCAATTTAGACCCAATCCGAAAATTAAAAGGAGGACCAAAGTGAAACATTAACATTCAATTGATTTCCATCGAAGAATCCAATCAAACTAAATCAAAACTTACATAACAGAAATCAAGACCATACACAATTAAAAGTGCAGGGACCAAAGTGAAAAAGGCGCAGAACTGGGGCTTCTCCTATAAGTAAGAGAGAGAAACGGGCCAACCGACTTTAATCGGCCATCGCCACGTCCATGGCTACCGGGTGATGAAACGCGCCGCACTGGAAGGAAGAACACATGAAGGCGTATCAACCGAGATGCCGATAGCCCGTTTTCGGAGACCGAAGAACCCATCACGCGTAGCCTCAACAAGGCATGAGGCAGAATACTGTTGATCACATGCTCTGCACACGTCGACAGTACACCAAAAAAATAAAAAAACAATATGGTCAATTAGTGGTCTACCTCTGTGCCTAAGCTGTCATTTTTGTCCTATTAGGGGGCTATATCCGTATTTAGCCATTTCCAAAAAAAAAAACAAAAAGGGTGGCGGACCGGACCGGGAACGCGCAATTACCGTAGAGCCCCTTTGCCCGTGTGCTGTTTTTTTTATCTTTTTCGAGGGGTAAAACCGTTATTTCATTGTGTAAAATCAGGAAAAAGTAGCAAACCAGCAACTCAAACCGACTCAAAACCGAGTAACACTATTCCAATCCACAGTGAAAACACTCATAAGCTACATTGCCAACCCCTATCTGTTTTAGTACATGAGGTAATAATAATGCCTCAGCGACTGCACAGGACAAATGCAGATTGCAGATGCTTCCACCCTCTAGCTAGTAAAGCTCTAAATTACACAGCCTAGGTGCTGGGATAACTATTAAGGGTTTTTTTTTTTTAATAACTATGCCATATCTATCTGATAGTTCTAACACTCCTCCAACTGGCAGCTTCCACTCAAAGCAATGCAACAATGAAGCCTGTAAAAACATCAGCATCTTCTCTGCTAAAGGGAGCCCTGCGCAAACCCTCCTTCCCGATCCTAACGGGAGATACTGAAAATTGTTGCCGGAATAATCAAATGAGCCAGCGGTGTCATCATTCAAAAACCTCCCTGGTCTAAATTCCAATGGATTGTCCCACAGATTAGGATCCCTTTGAATTGCGTAAACATTCAGAAAAACTGTAGTGCCCTTAGGAACGATATATCCTCCTACCGTGCATGATTGCCTTGAAAAAGGGGCACCAAGAGAGGCAGTGCAGGATGCAAACGAAATGTCTCCTTAATCACAGCGGATAAATACTGTAACTTGGGCAAGTGGAATTCTTCTACAACGTTGTTCGATCCAACAACTTCCTGTAATTCTTGGTATACCTTTTGTCTTACCTCCTGATGTTGCATTAATCGTGCCATTGTCCATTCGATCATTGTAGTAGTTGTGTCAGTTCTGTTAGAGAATAATATAAATCATATTATGGGGTCTCACTTACAAGCTTAAGCTTTTAGGTGAGATGGTTCTTCGATATGGTATTAGAGCCTTGTTGACCCAGTGGTCACGAGTTCGAATCTCACCACCTCCATTCTATTTGATAAAAATCAAGCACAAGGTAATGAGCCTGTGCAAGTTTCAAGTCCAAAGTGCTTTCACTTGAGGGGGTGTGTTAGAGAATAATATAAATCATATTATGGGGCCTAACTTACAAGTTTAAACTTTTAGATGAGATGGTTCCTCAACAAGTTCCACCCACAAAAATATCCTACATGTAAACAATAACATTATTGTTGTTAGCGCCAGCTACTTAGCTAGATGCACGATTCTGATCAGCAGCAGAGTCATGCAAATTTGCTAGTTGACGATTTAATCTCAAGATAAATAACAATATCATATTATTATTGTTGTTGTACGCAATATCATATTATTGCTAAGGAAGATACTATACAAACAAACAAATTGTACTCAAATAAAGAGATATAATAAGTGAGAAATGCCAAATTAATTATTGGTCCAAAGAAATATTAAATGGATGGTCGAATATGTAATTCTCACAAAAAACTTGCATGTTTTGTTTTATGTTTAGAATCTTGATACTCCACTTAATTTTGCTATTAAGGACAAATGCATTTCTTATGCATTTTTTTCATGCTCGATATAATATGGATTTGAATGAGGCTCATGCTATGTCAAGGTGGTGTTAGGGATTATTGATGCTTGTAGTCCATATATATGTCTCCAAGACAGACTTGTAAGTCCTCGATATATGTTCCCAAAAAATGATACTTTAGTTTTATCTACCAGTAAGACCTAGAAACATGCATTGCATTGGCTTTAAACGCATAAATAAGAACTGGGATTTAACCATTCCATACTTTCTAGAGATTTTTAAAAGAAGAGAATCAAAATAGTCATACATACCATTATAATGGCTTTGACCTGGTCCATCGTAATTGATGTTGCCGGATCTTCATGCTTGTTAAGATCCAAGAGAATCTGCAGGAAGTCTTTTGCCTCATCCATATGTGCCTTTTCTTCATTCGAACGTTGCTCGATTGCATATTGAAGAAATTGATCGAGAGTAACTGCTAGTCGCTTTGCTTTTATCTCTATACCTTGCAGGTCAAACCTGGCCAGCACGGGGAAAAGATCCGAAACATTAAGTTTTCCTTCTAGCTCCATCATCTCTGCTGCATGACTCCTGAACTGGGAAACGAAATCAGTCCATTTCTCTCCTTGGATTGTGCCACCCCCCAACAAAATCCCCAGGATAGCATTTATGCTTGTTACATATGCCAATTCACCGAAGTCTACGGGGCTGCCGATCTTATTATACACATCTGTAATAGCCTTTTTAACCTCCCATTTTCTCAGTTCATAAGAAGCATCAAGGCTCGCATTACTTTAGCATTTCGCGCACGAAAATCTTGCGCATCTTTGTCCAGGGAGGACCGTAAGAGGACCAGGCGATATCATTTCCGCCGTACGTGAACACCCGGGCGGAAATAGGTGGATCTCGATCGGCAAATATGGTATCCTTGTCACGAACAATTTCTTTGGCTAGTCGTGGTGAGCTGACCACCATAAACAATTTGTTTCCGAGTCTTAGCTTGTAGATAGGGCCATAGACCCCAGCTAGTTCTGTAAACTTTTTGTGGAGGTCATAACCAAGAAATGGAAGGTATCCCACCAATGGCAAGCCACGAGGACCTGGCGGAGATGGAGCAGCTGTAAGTTTTTTCAATTGAATTTCTATTTCTTGTAGAAATCTTCAATTGATTGTTTGGTGTAATTTTGCAGGTGCTCTATTTTGGTTTTTTAAGAAGAACTGTGAACGAGAGAGAGAGTATATGAGCAATAAAGGATTTTTTACAGAAAGAAGGGCAGTACCTTCTAATTCTCTTATTTCTTTTGTTCAATGAATTTTCTGCTTATATACTGCAGAAAATATCCATGCATTACACATGCTTACATTCTTCTGTAACAAACTTGTAACTAACTAGAGAAGTCAAGTTGATCTTCTCTTCTTACAATTGAGTCAGTTAAAAAACTGAAACCATGCATTACAACAACTTCTCTGTTTATCAACTCTGCTCCAGCTTTCTTCTTCTTCTGTTGATGACTGTAAAATCCACGTAAGCAGCTTATTATTCAACACTCCCTCCTAAGGTGCTTACTGGTTTGACACCTGGCATAGACCTCAATTGATTGAATCTATCCTTAGGTAAACTCTTAGTGAATATATCTGCCATTTGATCTTCACTTCGGCAGAACTTCATGTCAATTACACCTCCTTGGATTGCCTCCCTTACGAAATGAATTTTTCTGATAATGTGCCTTGTTTTCTGTTGAAATACTGGATTCTTTGTCATTGCGATTGCTGACATGTTATCACAGTATAGTAGTGTTACCTTTGTTTGCACTTCACCTAAATCATCAAGCACATCCCTTAGCCATATTGCTTGAGTGGTTGCCTCAGAAGCTGAGACATACTCGGCTTCTGCAATTGATAGTGCAACTGTGTTTTGCTTCACTGAAACCCACGAAAAAACCCCACTTCCAAATCCAAATGCATATCCAGAAGTGCTCCTACTGTCATCTTCACTTCCTCCCCAATCTGCATCATAAAATCCTACAAGAGTTGCTGACTTATGCTTAGCATACTCTATCCCATAGTCAAGAGTTCCTTGAACATATCGAAGGACTCTTCTTGCAACTCCCATGTGTTTCTTTGTAGGCTTATTCATGAACCATGACAACAAACTAGCAGTATACATGAGATCAGGCCTTGTTGCTGTCAAGTACAACAGGCTTCCCACAATCCTTCTATAGATATTTTCATCTGCTAGCTCACTTCCATCCTCCTTCCTTAGTTTTTCTCCCATAACCAGGGGAGTTGAGACTGGTTTGCAATCAGCAAGCCCAAACTTCTCCAGTAAAGTTCTTGCATATTTGCTTTGGTGAATGAAGATGCCTTAATCAGATTGCAGCACTCCCATTCCTAGAAAATGATAGAGAAGACCAAGGTCAGTCATCTCATACCTCTGCATCATTTCCCTTTTGAATTCATTCATCATGCTCTCACTGCTACCTGTAAACACTATATCATCCATATAAATGGATACAATAATTTGATTTCCTTCACCATCAGACTTTGTATATAGTGTAGCTTCACTTGCACTCCTTTTGAACTTGCACATAGTGAGATATGCATCAATCTCACTATACCAAGCCCTAGGAGCTTGTTTAAGGCCATATAATGCCTTCTTCAACTTATACACTTTATACCCTGCCTTCTGGACCACAAACCCCTCGGGTTGCTCGACAAAAACATCTTCATCAAGCATTCTATTCAAGAATGCTGACTTAACATCCAACTGGAATAATTTCCAGTTCTTCTGGCTTACAAGTGCTACTAGAGTTCGAATTGTGTCCAGCCTAGCCACTGGTGCAAAGGTCTCATTGTAGTCAATTCCAGGTTTTTGAGCATACCCCTTTGCCACAAGTCTAGCCTTGTACTTGTTAACTGTCCCATCTAGGTTTAGCTTGGTCTTAAACACCCATTTAACCCCAATAACAGGTTTCTTAGTAGGTCTATCCAACAGCTCCCATGTATCATTCTTATCAATCATCTCCAATTCTTCCTTCATAGCACTCTGCCACACTGCTTTTCCAGCTGCTTCTGAATAAGATTCAGGTTCTGCCATGCTCAAATTACATCTAGCATAGATATCCTCCAATGTTCTGATTTTTACTGGAGTTTGTCATCACCCAATTTTTGGGTGACTCCCCAAAATATACCAAAAAATAACAAAAATAAAATAAAAGGGGCTGGTGTCGGAGAAAAATTAATGTGGAAATTTTGAATGTTTTTGAAAGCCCGGTCGTACCTCTTTTTTTCCCAAAAATGAAGGAAAATGCAGATTCGAGGCGAAGATAATTTATTATTAGATAAATCTGCGTAAAAATTAAGTCGGAAGACATAATTATATTTTTATAGGTCAATTTAATTTAATCGTTGGCCGATGTAAAGTGTAATTATGCTTCAGAATTAATTAAGAGCCCAATTGAAGGATTTAATTTAGCGCAAGAGCTTAATTATACTTTAAATGGGTCAAATTAATTTTATTAAGGTCTTAATTAGTGAGAAATTAAGTTTCGAAGCCGAATCTGGGTTCAATTGAGAAAATCAGAATTTTCGGTGACGAAACTCTTCGAAATTAAGCCCAATTGAAGGATTTAATTTAGCGCAAGAGCGTAATTATACTTTAAATGGGTCAAATTAATTTTATTAAGGTCTTAATTAGTGAGAAATTAAGTTTGGAAGCCGAATCTGGGTTCAATTGAGAAAATCAGAATTTTCGGTGACGAAACTCTTCGAAATTAAGCCCAATTGAAGGATTTAATTTAGCGCAAGAGCGTAATTATACTTTAAATGGGTCAAATTAATTTTATTAAGGAGAAATTAAGTTTCGAAGCCGAATCTGGGTTCAATTGAGAAAATCAGAATTTTCGGTGACGAAACTTTTCGAAATTAATTGAAAGCCCAATTGAAGGATTTAATTTAGCGCAAGAGCTTATTTATACTTTAAATGGGTTGAATTAACCTAATTAAGTTTGAAAGCTTAATCTGGGTAAAATTGAGACGATCGGAATTTTCGGCGACGAAACTTTTTGGGTGAATTCGGAAGCCAAAATTAAAGATAAAATATCTTTCTTCCTGGTTTTTCCCATCAAAAAAATCCTTTTTTTGTCCCAACTTATTTATTTCAAATTTAAAAAAAAAAAAAAAAAAAAAGAAAAGAAAAGAAAAGAAAGCCCATCACCGAAGCCATGCTTCACCATGCTGCACCCATACTCAGCCATGCTGCCACCACTCCCTCTGCAAAATCCACCATACTCGGACAACACCCCCATGCCTTGCACCATGCTTTATATGGCTATAAATAAGAGCAGAAAAAATGAAAAAAAAAATGGAGGGTAACGGGGGATATCTGGACAGGGATTGTCACGGAGAGAACATTGTCAAAAGGGGGAACCGGGGAGAAAATTTCAAAATGAAGGGATAAAAACCGGTTGAAAGCAGAGGGGAAACAACACTGTCAGAGGGCGAAAAATATAGAGGGAATGAGAGAATTTTTTTTATCTGCAGAGGAGAAAATTTTAGGGGGGAATCACGGGAAGACCAGTTAACACAAAGAAAAAATATGGAGGAATTTTACGTAGTTAAAACAAGGGTAAGTTTACGTAACAGAGAATAAAAATACAGAAAATTTAAGCAGAGGGAGATAGCTTCATCTTCTTCATCTCCGGCCGAGTCCTCTCTCTCTCCTCCCTCAAGCACAACCTCCGGCAGCACCATCATCTTTATCAGCTCCGGCGACCATTTTCTTCCTCACCGAAGGTGCAGCTCTCCCTCTCCCCGACGGCGTCTCTCTCTCCCGTTGCAGCTCTCTCTCTCTCCAAAAACCAGTGGTAGTCGACGCTCTCTCTCCTCCATCAGCAGCGCCTCCCGGCGAGCACCAGCAGCCTTCCCTCAGCATCGGCAGCTTCTCCCCACGACAGAGGGATCACCAGCAGCAGCCCAGCTCTTCTTCTCCATCGCCAGCAACGTCACAGCAACCTCAAGCAGCCAATTCCAGCACAGACCGACGGCTTTGGGAGCTTCCTCCGGCCACCACGGGCCACCATTTTCGACGCCACCATGACAGGGACAACCACCTCGGTCTCCTCTACCCGGCGGCAGTAGCAGGTAACTCTCTCGTGGTGGTCGGCCGATAAGTACTGTTCACGTCACTGTTCACGTAAATTTCAGTTTACGTGTTTTGCGTTTTTTTTTTTTTAAAAAAAGAAAACCAAATAAAGAAAATCTGTGGGCTGGGCTGTTATCGGCCCAGCCCAGCAGTGGTGGGCCTTTGGCCCACCATGGCTGGCCCATTTAGCTAGGCCGGCTCGGCCCGAATTTTTTTTATTTAATTTTTTTATTTTTTTTAAAAAAACAAAAAATACATTATAAAAAACAAAACAAAAAATGTGTTTGTTTTCGTGCATACGGCCGAATTCCAAGGTTTTTCCATGCATATTTTTCATGAAAAAAAATATATGTTGCATCTTTCACATATTTTGAACGAAACTTGGATATCGTAACCAATTTACGATTATCCATTGGCATTCGGCCAAAATGTCAAAAATAATTTAATAATTATTTTGTTTTAGTTTTCGCGGTGTAAATTTACATTGTAAAGTACACTTGCAGATAGAAAGAATTTTTAACTACGATATCGTAGGTAAAAAAAAAAGGGTTTTTAACTGCGGTGTAAAATTACATCGTAAAGTACACCCGCGGACAAAAAAATATTCTTCCTTTTTAAATGCAGTGTAAAAAAAATAAACTTAAAAAAAACAATCAAACAACAATGCAGCTTACCTTAGGTAGGGTGCACTGGGGGTGACGCGTCTTCCCCTTGCACAACAAGTCCCTTTACCCAAGACTCTCGCAGACCACTAGGTTCCTAGTAACCTTAATACTAGGTGGCGACTCCTTATAATTATAGTTGTAAATTTTACGGCTATAAAAACAACCTCTCACGCACCGGCGGGTCGCGAAGCGCGAAAAATCGCCGTCGCGACAGATGGCGACTCCGCTAGGGACTTCAATGGACTGAGCATTGTTTTTTTATTGTTGTTTTTGAGTTCATTTTTTTTAACTCGCATTGTTACTGTTTTAGCATGCATTTTAATTTCAAGTCATTCATATCATTGGGTGTGAAATAATTTCATCACGCATTTTAATTTTGCGAATAAACCCATTTTTAGGTTAGGTGGGGATTAGCGGTCTGCCTCATGACTTTCAGTCGGGGTTCAGATTCGTGAAACGTCCAACTATGAACTGAGTGTTTACTTGATAATGGCGGTCACATCGTGCCCCAACTATTTCTTGTAAACCCCTACACCACCTTCACGTGAGGCGGTCACTAGGCAGTTCATAGACCTTTTGAGACCAGGTAGAAAGCTCACCCCTCATGTAATGACCTAGAACCTGTCTTTGGATACAAATCCTCCGATAATTCACATGTCATGTATGTACATACATTTACATCCACATGCACACGCATCCATCACTGTACATTATGATAATTCACATGTACATACATTTACATCCACATGCACACACATCCGTTTCACTGTACATAACATGTCATCAACAGGTCAAAAATATAGGTCCCCGAAGAGCTCCTAACACTCGACTCCGTCAGAGAAATATGGAGGATGAAGAGCGTGCACGCCGTGATGCTCATTTTCAAGAAGAACTGGATTCTCTTAAAGCTAGCGTGGCTAATCTTACCAGCTTACTCGAGCAAGCACTAAGGAATGCTTCTAGCGAGGGTCCTTCAACTAGACCCGCAGTTGCTCAAACAGAAACGATGAATCACCATGAAGAGGTGACAGGAGAAAGGGTTCAAGGTCCGGAACAAAATCCAGCTTTCGTTCAAGCAGCAACGCCGACACCTGCCGTAACCCCAACCGTTATACCAACATCAGAGGGTATCGACCAAGATAAAATGGCGATGTTGGAGGCCAGAATAAGGGTCATTGAAGGATTGAACATATATGATCCAATACAAGCTGCCAAAATGTGTCTAGTCCCGAATGTTATGATACCAAAAAAATTTCGTGTTCCTGATTTTATCAAGTACATTGGGACACAGTGCCCCGTCACTCACCTAAAATCATATTGTAACAAAATGGCAGAAGTAGTGCATGATGAAAAATTGCTTATGCATTTTTTCCAAGACAGTTTGAGTGGGGCAACTTTGAATTGGTACATGAGACTAGACAATACCAGGATTCGTAGCTGGAAAGATCTGGTAAATGCTTTCATCAAGCAATATAAATATAACATGGACATTGCTCCTGACAGAACGAGTTTGTCCAACTTAGAAAAGATGAACAGAGAAAGCATAAGGGAATATGCTCAAAGATGGAGAGATCTCGCTGCACAGGTACATCCACCGCTTCTAGATAAAGAAATGGTGACATTATTCGCCAATACGCTAAGAGCACCCTATTACGAACATATAATGGGTAGCTCGGCACAACAATTCACAGATGTTGTAGCCGTGGCAGAGCGGATAGAGCAAGGAATCCGAAGTGGGAGAATTCTCGTACCCGTGGAGAAAGATGGCTTTGAAGGCAAAAGAAAAGTAGTCAGGCATTTTGAAGATGACTACGAGGGCAGAAAAAACCAATTTCAAAATTACCATAACCCTTCATCTGAAATTGCCAACATCAACCTTCAAGCCAAAGGTCCACCTAAAAATTTCCCAAAAAGAAATTACCAGGAAACCCAAGAACAGCTACCTCCGCTACCATTACCTTTAAATGAGATGTATCAAAAGTTGGTAAGCATTGGGCAAATAGCTCCGGAACCTCAGACACCTTTCACCTTACCCCGCTTGGTACAAACCCAACCTCACCTGCGAATATCATGCTGGCGCTGCAGGACATAGCATTCACACTTGTGGTGCCTTCAAGAAGAGGCTCATGCAATTGATCAAAGCAGGGTGGATAACATTCGATGAAAATCTAGGTCCTGCAACTAATTAAGCTACCCCAACAAAAGCTTTTGAAAAGGGAGTGCGCCAACATTGGAAAATGAAGATTGCTTCATAATTGCCTTCTATTTTGATCATGTTTTCGCATGGCATTTTGGCTATGATTTATCAACAATCTTGTTTGTAATGCCACAAGACCTTTTGTTAAACCATCTTTTCTCTCCAATAATATCATGTATTTTCTTTGACTATGACGTGTTCTTGCTTTTTGTTTGAATAACACAGACACGTCATATATCTCTTCCATCCAAATTATACATGATCCCATGATGTCATCAAGATTTTTGGCAAATCAAATTCTAGTACGAAAAGAAATGCCAAATTAATGATTGCTTAACAAATGTGTTCTGGGAATTCAAAGGATTTCATTGAAGGGTGATCTCATATTCCAAAAACCCACATAATAAAGCTAAGCTCTTAGCTAAACCAAATAATCCAAAAAATCAATAATTGATTTTGCATGGAAAAGCAAAGTCTACCGATCCCGAATGCATGTTTTTGAAGTGAAGAGAGGCCATCTTTGATATGCCTTCACAAAATCTTAAATATCCATTGCAGTCCCCATTTGAGCCGAATAATTATTTTTCTGATAATTAACCCTGACTAGGATCGCACCCTACACTGGGGGGCAAGTGCAAAGAGAGAAGAACTCTCAATTACAAAGTAGTCCTCATTGACAAAAGATGCCCAAAGAAAGCTGGGGGGCATAAACATAAAAAATTTTAGTACACTAGCAAATCAATTCAACAATTTAATGGTACTAAAAATCCAACATAGAAAGCCAAAAATTCTGGGGGCCATGTCACAATAAAAACTCAAACAAATACTGGGGGGCATGTCTAGGTAAAAGCCCAAACAAAATGCTGGGGGGCATGTCATGAAAATCAATCATGAGGACTAAAAAGAGTTCTAAGAGTGAGCACTAAGTGATCCTTAGTCTAGAAAACCCTCAAACACCTTTTGAGCATGCAAATATCTTTTTTTCGTAGCCAGCAACCTGAGCCTACATTACAAGCCTAATAAAGTCCTTTCTGATCAAATACAAGTAATCTAGATCAATAGGCAATGCTTTTCCATTCAAAATGGTCCTTACAAATGCTTCACCAAACTTGATCGAAGCCTTTCTGAAATACAAGACTTGCAAATATCATTTCACATTCTTATCAAAGTCAACACAAAACCCGACAATGAGATCACTTGAATTCTTTCGAGAACAAATTTGTTTAAACAAACATCAAAATGGTTTTTATGTTTGGAATGACTTTGAAATTTCAAAAATCTTAGATGAAAACAATTTTTCCAAATAACTATCCCTTTCCTACAAACACTTGAAGCCCAAAACACTGTTGTGGCATGACCTGAATGCGGCAATCAAAATGGTTTTTGTATTTAGAATGACTTTGAAATTCTAAAAATCCCGCATAAAAACACAATCTTTGCAAATAACCAAACACTATTCTTCAAGCCCAAAATACTTGTGGGGCATGACCAGACTGGGGGGCAATCTACAAATACAATTGAAGCCAGCTCCATTATTCTTTTTCAAAGAATCTGGATCAAACTCAGGGGGGCATGTAGATATGGAAAATCTATCATCTCCAGTGGTCAGAATCTTAAGTTGCGGCTCGAGTAAGCAAAAGCAAAAACCGTTAAAGCCAGAGATTCAACCTGAGGAAAGAAAGGTCGGGAAGAAGAAAGGGGACCTATATCTTTCAGGTAAGTATACATGCATCATCATGCATTGCATCCCCATTAAAAATCTAGGAAACATTTTGGAAGGATCGTAATTTACGAACTTTCATTCATCATTTTTGTGCGCTTTCACGCTCCCACCTTTTCCATGTCCTTGAGCATGTTTTTCAACTTTATCTCTTTCCTGATTTTGGGTATCATCATGTATTCCATCCCCGTTGAGAATCTAGGAAATGTTTTGGAGGAATCGTAATTTACGAACCTTCATTCATCATTTTTGTGTACGCCTTCAGGCTCTTACCTCTTTAACGCGCTTTTTAGCCTCATCTTCTTTCCTGAATTTGGTTGTCATCACGCATGGCATCTCCTCACTAATAATCTAAGAAATGTTTTGGTGGAATTGTAATTTACAAACCTCCACTCATTCTTGTGTGCGCCGAAGAGCCCTTACCACTTTCACATCCTTAAGTGCGCTTGCGAGCCTTTCAACAAACACAGATAGAGCGTTATTCAACCCTATCTTCTTCCTTTATTTTAGTGCGCTTACTAGCCATCAACCAACTCAGATAGTGCACTTTTAAGTCCTATCTCTTTCCAGAGCTTGGTGAGCTTGCTAGCCACCATCAATCTTCATCGTTGAGTGCGTTTTCTAACCCTCGACCATCAATGTGAATAGTGCGCTTTATAGCCCTATTTTCCCCCTCATCTTCGAGTGCGTTTTCAGACCCTCGACCATCAATGAAAATAATGCGCTTTCCAGCCCTATTTTCCCCTCATCGTCGAGTGCGTTTTCAGACCCTCGACCATCAATTAAAATAGTGCGCTCTATAGCCCTATTTCCCCTCATCGTCGAGTGCGTTTTCAGACCCTCGACCATCAATTAAAATAGTGCGCTTTCCAGCCCTATTTCCCCTCATCCCTGACCATCAATTAAAATAGTGCGCCTCGAGTGCGTTTTCAGACCCTCGACCATCAATTAAAATAGTGCACTTTATAGCCCTATTTCCCCTCATCTTCGAGTGCGTTTTCAGACCCTTGACCATCAATGAGAATAGTGCGCTTTCCAGCCCTATTTTTCCCCTCATCTTCGAGTGCGTTTTCAGACCCTCGACCATCAATTAAAATAGTGCGCTTTCCAGCCCTATTTCCCCTCGTCGTTGAGTGCGTTTTCTAACCCTCAACCATCAACTAAGATAATGCGCTTTCTAGCCCTATCTTCCATCCCATGAAATCTTCACCTTTCACCCGGGTAGGTCACCCATTACAACGAGACCATCTTCACCTTTTTTTTTTTCACCTGGGTAGGTCACCCATTACAATGAGATCGTCTTCAACATTTTTTTACTTGGGTAGGTCACCCATTACAATGAGATCATCTTCATCACTTTCACCTGGGTAGGTCACCCATTACAACAAGACCATCTTCACCTTTCTGACTTGGGTAGGTCACCCATTACAATGAGACCAACAACTCTATTCTCACTTGGGCAGGTCACCCGCTACAATGAGACCACCTTCACCATTCTCACCTGGGTAGGTCACCCATTACAACGAGATCATCTTCATTACATTTCTTGGGTAGGTCACCCATTACAATAAGACCATTTTCCTGTGCCATTCACAAACATCACCATTTTCCATCCTTTTTGAGTGTCCTCCTTAGGCCCCAATTCTTAAGTAGTGCACTTTCTAGCTCTATCTTACCATTCCTTTCTGAGTGCGCTTTATAGTCCTCATTCTCATTTTTGGAGGGATTGACCATTTCTTGGTTTGATAAATCCATTTTTTTTTCTTTACAACGCTTACTATTTAAAGTCTTTTACAAGACTTTAATCGTAAGCATTGTAAAGAGGGGGGCAACTGTCATCACCCAATTTTTGGGTGACTCCCCAAAATATACCAAAAAATAACAAAAATAAAATAAAAGGGGCTGGTGTCGGAGAAAAATTAATGTAGAAATTTTGAATGTTTTTGAAAGCCCGGTCGTACCTCTTTTTTTCCCAAAAATGAAGGAAAATGCAGATTCGAGGCGAAGATAATTTATTATTAGATAAATCTGCGTAAAAATTAAGTCGGAAGACATAATTATATTTTTATAGGTCAATTTAATTTAATCGTTGGCCGATGTAAAGTGTAATTATGCTTCAGAATTAATTAAGAGCCCAATTGAAGGATTTAATTTAGCGCAAGAGCTTAATTATACTTTAAATGGGTCAAATTAATTTTATTAAGGTCTTAATTAGTGAGAAATTAAGTTTGGAAGGTTCAATTGAGAAAATCAGAATTTTCGGTGACGAAACTCTTCGAAATTAAGCCCAATTGAAGGATTTAATTTAGCGCAAGAGCGTAATTATACTTTAAATGGGTCAAATTAATTTTATTAAGGTCTTAATTAGTGAGAAATTAAGTTTGGAAGCCGAATCTGGGTTCAATTGAGAAAATCAGAATTTTCGGTGACGAAACTCTTCGAAATTAAGCCCAATTGAAGGATTTAATTTAGCGCAAGAGCGTAATTATACTTTAAATGGGTCAAATTAATTTTATTAAGGAGAAATTAAGTTTCGAAGCCGAATCTGGGTTCAATTGAGAAAATCAGAATTTTCGGTGACGAAACTTTTCGAAATTAATTGAAAGCCCAATTGAAGGATTTAATTTAGCGCAAGAGCTTATTTATACTTTAAATGGGTTGAATTAACCTAATTAAGGGCTTGATTGCTTAAAAATTAAGTTTGAAAGCTTAATCTGGGTAAAATTGAGACGATCGGAATTTTCGGCGACGAAACTTTTTGGGTGAATTCGGAAGCCAAAATTAAAGATAAAATATCTTTCTTCCTGGTTTTTCCCATCAAAAAAATCTTTTTTGTCCCAACTTATTTATTTCAAATTTCAAAAAAAAAAAAAAGAGCCCATCACCGGAGCCATGCTTCACCATGTTGCACCCATACTCAGCCATGCTGCCACTGCCACCACTCCCTCTGCAAAATCCACCATACTCGGACAACACCCCCATGCCTTGCACCATGCTTTATATGGCTATAAATAAGAGCAGAAAAAATGAAAAAAAAAATGGAGGGTAACGGGGGATATCTGGACAGGGATTGTCACGGAGAGAACATTGTCAAAAGGGGGAACCGGGGAGAAAATTTCAAAATGAAGGGATAAAAACCGGTTGAAAGCAGAGGGGAAACAACACTGTCAGAGGGCGAAAAATATAGAGGGAATGAGAGAATTTTTTTTATCTGCAGAGGAGAAAATTTTAGGGGGGAATCACGGGAAGACCAGTTAACACAGAAAAAATATGGAGGAATTTTACGTAGTTAAAACAAGGGTAAGTTTACGTAACAGAGAATAAAAATACAGAAAATTTAAGCAGAGGGAGATAGCTTCATCTTCTTCATCTCCGGCCGAGTCCTCTCTCTCTCCTCCCTCAAGCACAACCTCCGGCAGCACCATCATCTTTATCAGCTCCGGCGACCATTTTCTTCCTCACCGAAGGTGCAGCTCTCCCCTCTCTCCTCTCCAAAAAAGTCTTCCTCCATCGCCGGCACCTTCCTCTTCTCCGAGGATCACCAAGACTCTTCTTCTCCATCGCCACGCACAACCTCGCCAATTCCAGCGCGGCGGAGCTCCGCCACCACCACCATTTCCGCCACCATGAGGACAACCACCTCCCTCTACGTAATCTCTGTGGTGGTCGATTACTGTCACGTATTTACGTGTTTTTTTTTTTATAAAAAAACCAAATAAAGAAAATTACCTTTATATTTTTTATTTAAATTTTTTTAAAAAACAAAAATACATTATAAAAACAAAACAAAAATGTGTTTGTTTTCAAATAATTTTTCCATGCATATTTTTCATGAAAAAAAATATATGTTGCATCTTTCACATATTTTGAACGAAACTTGGATATCGTAACCAATTTACGATTATCCATTGGCATTCGGCCAAAATGTCAAAAATAATTTAATAATTATTTTGTTTTAGTTTTCGCGGTGTAAATTTACATTGTAAAGTACACTTGCAGATAGAAAGAATTTTTAACTACGATATCGTAGGTAAAAAAAAAAGGGTTTTTAACCGCGGTGTAAAATTACATCGTAAAGTACACCAGCGGACAAAAAAAAATATTTTTCCTTTTTAAATGCAGTGTAAAAAAAAATAAACTTAAAAAAAAAACAATCAAACAACAATGCAGCTTACCTTAGGTAGGGTGCACTGGGGTGACGCGTCTTCCCCTTGCACAACAAGTCCCCTTACCCAAGACTCTCGCAGACCATTAGGTTCCTAGTGACCTTAATACTAGGTGGCGACTCCTTATAATTATAGTTGTAAATTTTACGGCTATAAAAACAACCCTCCAATTTTCACCGCGCGCCGTTGCTCCCCAAACCCGCGGGGGACGGCGGGGCGCGAAACGCGAAAAATCGCCGTCCCGACAGAGTTGATGCATTAAATCTTGACCCTGAGCTACTGTTATCATCAACATCTCTGTTTTCGACAATTTCCAGAGAGCATTCTTCATTATTTGTCTGAATGCTTTCAGTTTGTGCTTCAGCTTCACTGCCCTGAAGCAACAGATGCATGGGTATAAAATTCTTATCCTCTTCAAGTCCCTTCTTCCATGGAAACTTACTATTCTCATCAAAAACTACACTTCGAGATAGCACGATTTTCTTAGATTGTAGAATATATATTCTATAACCTTTTTCACAGCTGCCATAGCGCATGAATATCCCTTTCTCAGCCTTTCCATCAAACTTCTATCGTAAGCATGTTGGAACATGAGTATAGCACACACATCCAAACACTTTGAGATGTTTTATGCTAGGCCTTCTTTCTGTAAATGCTTCAAAAGGTGTTAGATTTGCCACTGATGTTGTAAAACATCTATTCTGCACATACACAGCTGTATTAACAACTTCGACCCAAAACTCCACAGGAATATCCTTCTCCTTCATCATAGATCTAGCCATCTCAACTATGGTCCTATTCTTCCTCTCAGCCACTCCATTTTGCTGAGGGGAATATGCCACAGTTAGCTGCCTTTCCATCCCTTGTTCTTCATAAAAGTTCTGGAATTTAGTGGAGGTATACTCACCTCCTCTATCACTTCTCAACTTCTTTATTTTGTTGCCACTTTGTAATTCAACAAAGGCTTGAAACTTTTTGAACACATTTAAAGCTCCTGATTTATATTTCAAGAAATACACCCAGCACATTCTTGAAAAATCGTTAATAAATATGATAAGGTACTTGTTACCTCCATTTGATTCATGCTGTATTGGTCCACATAAATCAGTGTGAATCAGCTCAAGTGGTTTGCTTGCCCTCTAACTTCCTTCTTTAGCAAATTTCTCCCTTTTGTGCTTCCCGAGGACACAACCCTCACACACAGCATCAATACTGGTCAAGGTAGGCAATCCAGTAACTAATCTTCTCTGCTGTATTTTCTGTATACTTTCGAAATTCAAATGACCCAGCCTCTTATGCCAAATCCATGATTCTTCAACTACTGATGCTCTTCTTGCTGCAGGTAATATTGATTCAAGAGAGAGTGGGAAACATATATTCCTTTTCATGACCACCCTTGCTAGCACATTTGTAAGGCTTTCATCATAAAAAATGATTGCCTTGTTGCCTCCAAAAAGGATGTAATATCCATCCTCCATCATCTGCCCTACACTCAGCAAATTCTCATCCAGACCTGGAACCAACAGCATTTCCTCAATATACCTCCTTCCTTTACTTGTATAAACCACAAGTTTTCCCTTTCTAGTAGCTTGAACTAAATCACCCGAACCCAGTTTCACTTTACAGGTAAACTCTCTGTTAATGTCAATCAATTTTACCTCTTGAGATGTCATGTGATTACTACATGCACTATCTATAAACCATACATCTTCATCTTTTACACTTGTTGCATGACAAGCATAATACATGGTTCCTGTCGAAACATCCTCCTCCTCTTCTTGTGCATAGTTTGCTAACTGCTTGTAGTTCTTACAATCCTTAGCATTATGCCCAAATTGATTGCATTTACTGCATCTTGCCTTTCCTTTATACCTGCAAATTCTAAAGTGATATTTCTGACACACACCACACTTTGGCTTCACAGAATTTTGACTATTACTTCCTTGTTTATTTTGTGAGATGAAGGAATTATTAGAACTTGCTCCAGTTTGTTGATTCCAGTTTAAACCATAGCTGTTATAGCTATTTGATGACAAGTTTGCAGGTCTTCTTTCTTGCCCTTGTCAACCTTGTCGTGATTTAAAATGTGAGCCCTTGCTACTGCCATAACCTTGACTACTTCCCAATTTTAGGCTACTGAATGCTCTCTCAGTACCTCTTTGTTTTTCCCTCTCATCATACAAACCTTCTCTTCTGTCAAACACCTTGACAGATGCTACTACTTCTTCAGTTCTAAGTACTTCAATATCTTTTGTCTCTTCAATAATTGAGACAATAGATTTATATCTCCTGCTGAGACTCATTAACAATTTTTGCACAATCCTTGTTTCTGTCACATCTTCACCAAGTGATTTAAGATTGTTGATCATGTCAAAAAACTTAGAAAGATAGTAATCTAAGTCTTCTTCATCTGACATTTTCATATATTCAAACTCAACTCTAATGGCTTGAAGTTTAACTGCTCTAACCTTTTTATCTCCTCTGAACTCTCTCTTCAGAATATCCCAAGTTCATTTTGCTGTCTTCTCATTTCTTATCCTTGGAAACAACTCATCATTTATTACTCCTTGAATAATACTTAGAGCTTTTGCATTCTTGATCTTCATTACTTTGGTCATCTCAGGTGCAACAGCAGTTTTTGAACTTCCAGTTTCACTTCCTTCTTCAGATTTCTTCTCAGAATTTGATTGAGACAATCTGCCAAATTCAATCACATCCCAAAGGTCATAAGCAATAAGAACAGTTTCCATTTTGATTGACCAAAAATCGTAATTACTCCCATTGAACTTTGGAGTTTTTAGGTCACCTCCTGAACTTGATGATCCTGCCATGTAGAAACTTGAATTTCTTGATTTCACAACTCATGTCCCTTCTTGATGAATCAGATGTGCTCTGATACCATGTAAGTTTTTTCAATTGAATTTCTATTTCTTGTAGAAATCTTCAATTGATTGTTTGGTGTAATTTTGCAGGTGCTCTGTTTTGGTTTTTTAAGAAGAATTGTGAACGAGAGAGTATATGAGCAATAAAGGATTTTTTATAGAAAGAAGGGCAATACCTTCTAATTCTCTTATTTCTTTTGTTCAATGAATTTTTTGCTTATATACTGTAGAAAATATCCATGCATTACACATGCTTACATTCTTCTGTAACAAACTTGTAACTAACTTGTAACTAACTAGAGAAGTCAAGTTGATCTTCTCTTCTTACAAATGAGTTAGTTAAAAAACTGAAACCATGTATTACAACAACTTCTCTGTTTATCAACTCTGCTCCAACTTTCTTCTTCTTATGTTGATGACTGTAAAATCCACGTAAACAGCTTATTATTCAACAGCAGCGACTGCCTTCTTTGGTTTGATATTGTTCCACAAGAACCAGAAAATTGTTATCATTGTGACTGCCATGATGAGAACTGTTCTGAACAGTTTTTCTCTCTCGTTGCTAGCATCCCACCACCGTGACCATAAGCCAGCGACCACCGTGTGCAGCATCTCGGTATTCTCAGGTGCAAATAAAATGTCGCAGTGAGACCTATAATTAAGGATCTTGATATTGATTATAAGAAATTTATATAGCTAACAACGATAGAAAAGATATTGGAAATCAATATCTGGCAGTAATTATATTGATTTTCTGTCGTTGTAATTTAATGATTTGTAAGCTAACCAATAAAATGGCAAGTATTTTCAGATCTCGTATCAATGTGGGTGGGGAAGGAAGCTTTTTTGTAGCATCGAAAATATTCTATAGAGGGTGTTGTCACCTAATCTTTCACTGTATTTCTTAAAGATTTTTTTATTGAAATAAACAATAGCAAATTCACACATACATTATTATACTATATATTAAAAGAGATCATGGTTCAATTATTGTTTATTATGAGACAAATCATTGTGGATTAAATAGTGTTGTTTAGTTTTTTGTTCGGTTCGGTTTGGCCGGTTTGTTTGGTCCTATGCTTAATGACTCTAACTTCAAGTCTTGAAAAGACAATCTTTTTATTGTTCTTGGTGTTATGGATCTCGACCTTGCGTTAAAGACTGATTCTCCTTCACTCCTTATGGATGAGAGGACCTTTGATGAAAAAAGGGATATGGAAAGGTAGGAGAAATCAAATCGCATGTGTATAATGATCAGGAAGAGATAGCCATTCCAAAAGCATTCAGAGGCACAATGTTTGATCAAATCACTACAGTTACGGAATTTCTTGTCAATATTGAAAAGAGATTTGTCAATAATGAAAAGGCTGAAATCAATCGCCCTTGACAAGTCTCATTTCAATGAAGTATAAGGGCAAAGGAGTACACCTTAGAGATGTCTCATCTTGCTTCCAAGCTAAAAGCATTTAAGCTTGAACTCTATGAGGACTTGCTAGTGCATCTAGTTTTAATCTCTTCCTGTGCAATTTAACCAGTTTAAGGTGAGCTATAATTGTTAGAAAGAGACTTTGTCTCTAAATGAGCTCATCTAACACTGTGTTTAGGAAGAGGAAAGGCTTAAGCAAGATAGGACAAAGAGTGCTCACTTAGCCCCAGCCTTTAAAGACAAGGGAAGAAAAAGAAAGAACACTTAGGAAGCTACAGGTACAGTATCTCAAAAGAAACAATTAACAAAATCAAATGATTCAATCAGTACTAATTGTTTTTTTTTATGGTGCTGAAGGGCATAAAAAGAAGCAATGCACCAACTATCACACTTGGCATGCTAAGAAAGGTATGCTTCTTGCTTTGATCTGTTCTGAAGTTAATTTAACTTCGGTACCTAGACACACATGGTGGTTAGATTCAAGTGCAACAACTCACATCAATGTGTCTATGCAGGGTTGCTTGAGTTGCCGAAAGCCAAATAATATTGAAATATACATCTTTGTTAGCGATGGCAAGACAGTTCATGCTGAGACAACTGGAAAATTTAGATTATTGTTAAAAACCAAACTTTATTTCGATCTTGATGAAACTTTTATTGTATCATCTTTTAGACGGAATTTGATTTCTATTTCTGCTTTAGACAAATCTGGTTATTCTTGTTTATTCAGGAATGAAAATTTAGTTTATTTTATTATTCCAAATTATCCGGTTCTGGTTCTTTATCAGATTACGATAATCTCTATTTAATTAATACCATTGCTTCATTTAATGAATCATTGCAATTAAGTACACGAGGTACCAAGAGAAAATTAAATAGCGAGAATTCAAGTATATTATGGCACAAAAGATTAGGTCATATCTCTAAAAAGAGAATAGAGAGACTTGTGTCAGATAAAATTCTCGATCCCTTAGATTTTATAAATTTTGATATTTGTGTTAATTGTGTTAAGGGTAAACAAACCAATATAAGGAGATTTGTAGCCAGCAAGACTATGGACATCTTAGAGCTCATACATATGGATATTGTTGCACCCTTCACGAGAGCGCAGTGTCGCTACGACCCTCCCTATGAGCTGGGGAAATCATGTTGGGGTTTTATCTTTATTTTTGTGAAAAAGGGAGTCGCCACCTAGTATTATGGTTACTAGAAAACCTAAAATTATCTTTCAGAGATTCTAAGGTAATAGACTAGTTGCGTAAAGGGAAGGTTTTGACACCCCTAGTACGCCCTACCAAGGTAAGCTGCTTGACATTTTGGTTTGCTTATTATATGTTATGGTTTTGATCTTTCATAGAATATGCTGGTTAAATGATGATGGTGTATTATTCCTGTAAAAATATTTTGGATATTTACCACTTTAAGGTTCGTTATCCAAATATTTACGGTCAATAACAGCGAATTATTCCTGCTAATATTTTGAATATTAACCACTTTAGGATTTATTTATCCAAATACCAAACAGTGAATAATAGCAAATTATCCCCACCAATATTTTAGATATTAACCACTTTAGGATTTCTTTATCCAAATACCAAACAGTGAATAATAGCAAATTATCCCTGTCAATATTGTAGATATTAACCACTTTAGAATTTGTTTATCCAAATATCAACAGTAAATAATGATAAATTATCCCAGCCAAATCTTTTGAATATTAAACCCTTTTAGAATTTGTTTATTCAAATATCAATAGTGAATAATGAATTCCTAAAAATAAAAATTTTGATATTTTTGAAATATTGGCCAATACCATTTGGATTTTACAAACATGTTGTAAAATCCAAAAATATGAGAAAATAATTTTTTTTTTACGAAATCAAATGCTAAAACTGTTTTTTTAATCTTCAAAATAATGCTCATTTTTTTTTAAAAAGAAATTTTAAAATATGTTAGCGTATTGGCCGTATGCACAAAAAACAACACATTTTATATATTTTTTTAAAAGGATATATTTTTTATTGAAAATTTTATATTTTGTATATTTTGTATTTTTGTATTTTTTTTTAATTATTGGGGGGCTGGCTGCCCACTTGCTGGGTTTTCAGCCCACTTATCTCATATCGGGCTTAGGCCCACTTAATCTTGGACTGGGCTTTCGACTTATTTTTTATCAGGCCAGACTCTCGCCCCACTATTCTTGGCTTGGACTGGACCTCTAGTCCAGCCCACCTCCTTACGCGCTTGGGCCGGGTACAAAGCCCGACCTGCTTCACTCAAGCCTGACCTATATGAACAGGGGGACGTGAATTACATCTTGTTGCATGTAAGCGAGATGAAGAAGGTGATGAATAATGATGATTTTTCAAGTATGATGAAAAGAGATCTTGTTAGTACCTAGTATAGGAGGTCGAGGTGATGATTCCTGTGGTGGTGGCGCCAGAAATGGAGGCCTATGGTGGATGGAGTGGACGTCAAAAGTTGACGTGCCACGTCGCAACCCCTGTTGCTGCTGCCAACCTTGTCTGGGACCGTGGTTTGGGTCGCTGGTGGAGGGGGAGCTTCTGGTGATATTGGAGTGGTGCAAGGTGGTTGGAGTTGGTGGCTGCTAGAGAGAGAGGGAAGCGCTAACGTGCTGGTTTTAATGAGAGAGAGACAAGGCAAACCGAGAGAGACAAATGGGGGGAGAGAGAGGCTAGAGACGAGGGGAATGAAGATTAACTAAATTTTTACCTAAATTTTCCTCTGTATTCTCTCCTAATTTTGTGTTCTTTCATCAATTTTCCTCTGTCTTTCTCCTCCGTCTCCGCTCATCTTCTTCTCCCTCTCCCTGTCGTGATTTAGTTCCCTGTTATTTATAGCCATGAGAAGCAACCCTTTGGCTACCTATGGCGTGCAGTGAAGGGTTGTCGCTGCCTAAACATTCAATGTCGGGTATGCATGAAGCTGCAGTGCAGCACATTTGAACAGTGCAATTTCTGAGAATATTTAAGTAGGTGAAAGTATGATTTGGTCCCTCAGTTTATAATTGCTCTAATTGTACCTCCAATTGAATTTAAACTTATGATTTTATGCAATTATACCCCGTCAAGATTTCAATATCAAACTTTAGCTTTGCGTCTGGTCCTTGGTTTCTAATTTTCATGTTTTAAACACCAATTGACCATTAGACTCTTAATTCGTTTAATTTGACCCCTGATTTTGCATAATTGGGCTTAAAAATATTCAATTTGATATCCGAAAATTCCAATTTCATCAATTGAAACCGAATTAAATTCAAGAACTCGATTTCTCATTGACTAGGCCCTTAATAAATTTAATTTGACCAATTTAAAGTATAATTAAACCCTTGTACTTATTAAATTCTTCAATTTGACCCTAAATTAATTCTCAAACATAATTAAACTTTTAACTGGCTAATGATTAAATCGAATTGGCACATAAAAATATAATTAAATCTTTCTACGCAGATTTATCCGATAATAAATTATGGTAGTCTTAAATCTGTATTTTTCTCAATTCTAGGCACAAAAGATATACATCGAACTCTTGAAAACTCCCAAAATTTTCACCTTAATTTTCCTACCGACCCCGACCTCTTTTATTTTATTTTTATTATTTCTAGAATGACCCCAAAATTGGGTTACAGCAAATATTTATGAGCCATCTCCAACTGTCACTTGGAATGGTCAATAATATTTCATAATGTTCATAGATGATTTTTCCAGATATGGCTATGTATATCTCATAAGTGAAAAATCACAGTTACTAGATGTGTTCAAAAGTTATAAAGCTGAAGTTGAAAACCAATTCAGTAAAAAGATTAAAAGCGTTAGATCTGACCATGGTGGTGAGTACTATGGTAGATATGACAGTTCAGGAGAACAATGCCCAAGACTATTTGCTAAATTCCTAGATGAATGCGGTATCGTCCCACAATACACTATGTCGGGTTCGCCCAATATGAATAGTATTGCTGAAGGACAAAACATAACGCTTAAAGACATGGTAAGGAGTATGATTAGTCATTCTACCTTATAAGAATTACTCTGAGGAGAAGCACTTAAAACTGCAACATATATCCTTAATGGAATACCCACTAAAGCCACTACCAAAATCCTTTATGAACTTTGGACAAGCAAGAAACCTAGTTTAAAACACTTGCATGTTTGGGGATGTGCAACTAAGGCAAAACCTTATAGGCCTATTGAAAAGAAACTGGACTCTAAGATGATAAGTTGCTATTTTATTGGATACTCAGAAAGATCTAAGGGGTATAAATTTTATGATCCCACAACTAAGTCGATTTTCGAGATGGGAAGTGCCTGATTCTTTAAGGATATCGAGTTTGCGGGAGGTGATATAGCTAAAGACTTTGTCTTTAAAGAGGAATATATTGATATTCTCACAGGTGTTAGTAGCATTGGTCAAGATTCTATTTTTGACCTTGTTCAAGACACAACAAATAAAGACAATATTGAAGAACCTTCTATTCAAGAAATTATTCCAGAAAAACAACCTCGAGCACCTCTAGAATCTATGTCATTAAGAAAATCCACTAGAAAGAAAAGAAGTGCAATATCAAATGATTTATTGTATTTCTCCAAGAAATGAGGTAGATATTTGAGTGATGGAAGATGATCCTATCAACTTCCATCAAGCCATTGAAAGTTTTAACTCTCAAAAGTGGATTTATGCTATGAATGGGAAGATTAAGTCAATTAAAGACAACAATGTGTGAGATCTTGTCCCATTACCTAAAGGTGTGAAACCCATTCGTTATAAATGGATATTTAAGACCAAAAAGGATTCGAAAGGTGACGTGGAGAAGTACAAGGCACGTCTAGTTGCAAAGGGCTTTACACAAAAAGAAGATATCGACTATAAAGAGACTTTCTCTCCGGTATCTTCAAAAGACTCTTTCAGAATTATAATGGCATTGGTGGCTCATTTCAATCTTGAGTTACATCAGATGGATGTAAAGACAACGTTTCTCAATGGTGACATTGATGAGAAGATCTATATGTTGCAACTATTAAAGTTTTTATCTAGAGACCCAAAGAATATGGTTTGCAAACTTAAGAAATCCATCTATGGACTCAAACAAGTATCTTGACAATGGTATTTCAAGTTTCATCAAGTGATTATCTCGTTCGGTTTTGAGATGAATTTGGTCGATGATTGTATATATCATAAGTTCTGTGGGAGTAAATATATTTTCCTGGTTTTATATGTCGATGACATGTTGCTTGCCAGCAACGATATGGGCTTAATGCACGAAACCAAGAAACTTTTAACTAAGAATTTTAAGATGAAAGATCTTGCTGAAGCCTCTTTTGTATTAGGCATTCAAATTCACTGAGATCGCTCTCGAGATATTCTTGGATTATTACAAAAAAAAAATGTATCGGAAAGGTTCTTAAGAGATATGGTATGCAAGACTGTAAACCAGGAAATACCCTTGTGGCTAAGGGAGACAAATATAGTCTCAATCAGTGTCCTAAGAATGATTTTGAGGGGGAAAAAAGGAAATACAAAAAATTTCTTATGCTTTAGTAGTAGGGAGTCTAATGTATACTCAAGTTTATATGTGTCCGGATATTGCATACATTACTAGGATACTGGACAGATATTTAAACAATCCAGGAATAGACTATTGAAAAACAGCTAAACGGGTCTTACGGTATTTACAAAGAACAAAAGACTACATGCTCACATATCAGAGTTTGGCTAATCTAGAGATCATTAGGTATAGTGACTCTGATTTTACTGGATGCCAAGATAGTATGAAATCTACGTTGGGCTATATTTACATGCTAGTTGGAGGTGTTATCTCCTGGAAGAGTGGTAAACAATCACTTATAGCCTCTTCCACATTGACAGTTGAGTTCATAACATGTTGTGAGGCATCCAATCATGGAGTATGACCGTGGAATTTTGTCATGGGACTACGCATAGTGGATGATATTGAAAGACCACTAAAATTATTTTATGATAATAAGTCAGCAGTTTTATATTTCAATAATAATAGAGGCTCATCAAAGTCAGAGCACATAGACATCAAGTTCCTAGTTGTTAAAGAAAGAGATCAGAGTGGACAGTTGTCAGTAGAACATATCAGTACAAACTCTATGGTTACGGATCCGCTTACTTAGGGATTGCCACCCATAATATTTCATGAGCATACTGCTCGTATGGGTTTTTTGAAAATTAATAATATTTAGTTTTAAAGGGAGTTTGTAATTTCAAATGCTTTTATAATATAGATAAGCTGCAGAAAAAAAGTTTTTGGTTTAATTTACACTCTGATTTAAGTATGGTTTGATCTCACTAAGGTTTAAAGGTGGACCAGTTGGAAATAGGCATGTTAAGATCATATTGCATGAAATTTTCATATTATACATCCACATCATGATCCATGTCATTTAGTTGTATTGGCATGCGTGACCTTTGATAGGTTGAGTTACGATAATTATAACGAAGACCGCTTAGATCCTATGTTGGTATGATTATTGAACCGGATTGGTTATAGATACATTTGTTAATTACAACAAAGATTGAGCTCATTTGGTTATTTTTGCAAAACATAATTATGAGATTATACATAGAGCCCAAGTGGGAGATTATTGGATTATTAATCCAACGTTGAGCTTATATGAGAATAATTATGTGTTTGTGGATTGTCAAATAAAGTGAAGCCTATTAAAAAATGATCTACTAAGTATTTTTAGGCATTTAAGATTTTTGGTGCATCTAATAGAGTGTGAACCTTTAATGTGTAGAGATTAAAAGATTATTTTTATTTTAATAATGAGCTAAAATGGGAATACTAAAGGGTGATAATGCCAAAAGGCATGAATACCAAAACATACCCGGCTACCTATATATAGGAGTCATGGTCCCTAAATTATACAGTATTACTTCATTCTCATTTCTGACATTTCATTATCAGAGAGAAAACAAGGTTAAAACAGAGAGAATCAAAGGGCTTTCAAAGAAGAACATGTTAATCAAGAAGGATATCTGTCTGACTCTAGAGAGCGACTTTAGGATATGGATTCAGGTACGCTTTCACTTTATCATTTATGCGTTATTGATAATTCGATATGAATATAATTTTTTTATGCTATGAAATTCTAGTCCTAACACTGGCTTGTTCATTACTTCAACAATGTCAAACTCAATCGCGTTTGAGGATGTGTCTGTACCACCGACAACCATATCCTCTAATTGATTAACCAAATCTTTTAATTAATACAGTTTATATTATTTTATAATAATAAAATATATTTTTAATGATAAAATAATATTTGTGTTTACGTCCCCCAATTATATGGAAGAAAATATTGTTTAAAACAACACTTATGGGAATCTGTATATTTTAAATTATCATATGCTCTCCTATTAAACATTCGAGTCCCGGTAACTATAGAAAAGCCAGTTCATCACGGTATCCCACCACGCGTACGGCAAGCAAGATGCCTCATGACTGTTATGAAATAAAAGAGAGAGAAACTCACCATAAGCAAAGCTTTGATGTGGGTCATGGTTAGTGGTGTATTGACATCCCCCTCATCCTTCACTTTCAACAGAAACTGCAGAAAGTCCTTGCACTCACTGCTGCTATCCCCCAACGCATCAAAATTCAATTGTTTTTCAATCATCCTGTCAAAAATCTGATCCAATCTTGGAGCCAAACCACTCATCTTTCTTGCCAGGACTTGCAAATCGAATCTGGCCAAGGCAGGAAAAAAATCTGAAATGTTTGGTGCCCCCACTAATTCAGTCAAGTCATGTCTGCCACAACTCGCCTGAATTCAGCACCTAGGCTACCCCTTTCCTCACCTTGGACAGTTCCACCTCATAACATGCTCGTTATAACATTCAATATTGTCACATCAAAATTTTATTTCCTTTGAGAATGATGGCATTTCACATCAAGATGAAGACAAAAAGATGAGGACAAAGGGGTTTCAAGAGAATGCCTAAAATGAAACTAAGGAATCCTCCCCAGTCATCTGTAAATCATGATGTGTCATATAGTCTCACGCGCCACACAAGTTGTAATATGCCTGGCGTTATAAACAAAGTGGTGTGATAATGGAGGCCATGGCTGGCATTATACGAAGAAAAAAAAATAATTGTAACTGGGCAACAAGAAACATGGTCCCTAATGAAAAGCAAACCGTCGACGGATTACTCCTACTGAACAACTTGATTACGAGCACATAATTAATTATTTTATGTGAAATTTATTCTAATCAAGAAAGCAAGTTTCAATGAAAAATAAATAAAAGAACCATGGATGAATCATTATCACTCGCCAATATGAAAAAAATCTTCAAAAAATAAATTTGAGAAGCTTATATAAAAAATTAAAGAATTGAAAAAAATAGAGACTTCTTGATTAGGTTATCATTTCAACATTGGATAGGAATGGTAACAAACAATGGCATAAATAGACAATTGCTTAATTATTGTTTTGATGAATTGTTTTTTTTTTGCCTAGCCCAGAAATACCTAGATGTGCATAGTCATGAAAGTCCAAGTCCCTGTTTGTCTTTTTTTAACAAGCAAATCACATGTTATTGACTTTTAGTGCTCATTTGACAATATTTTTTGAAAATGTTTTTGAGAAAATTTATTTATTTATTATTTTTATTTTTTGTTATAAATTAAATTTTTTGATGTTTTTATATCATTTTAATATACCGATGTTAAAAATATTTTTTAAAAAAAAAAACATGATTTTAATACACCTCTAAACAAAAAGTATTTTAAAAAAGAATCTCAATCGTGTAAAAAAACGGGTTTTTTTTACTAAAAAAACCAAAATTATCATTTAGTTTTTTAGTTAAAAAACCAAACCAAAATCGACTGGTTTAAACTAGGTTTGGTTCAATTGCAGTTTTTTTTGAACTTTTTATCAATTTGGTTGCTTTTATTGATAAAAATAGAACTAAACCAAAAATGTTCACTCCTAGTTTCATACTTGAGAAGCGGATATAGACTTGTTTAACTACGTTAAAAACTAAGTTTGAAATTTCTCCTTCCTATCCTTTTACTTGACACAATTTAATTTTATTATTGTTTAATTATTTGTTTGAATTGATTGCATTATTTATTTTTATTAGTGGAACAACTAATTCACCTTTTTTAGGTGTATTACTTTCTTAATCATAGAACAATACTTTTGTCCCTTATTATTTAATATTTGAGATTGTGACTTACATGTTAAGTGTTTTTTAAATATTAAATAAACTTGCTTTCTTAAAAAAAGAAAACAACAACAACAAAAAAAAAACACTTTCTTTAAAAAACACATCAAAGATTTTTTTAATTGCATATTGCTAAGTCTCTATAATAAAAATCATATTTGTATGAAATAACAATAAAATTCATGGCATGATTTAGTATTTTTTAATACCAATACTCAAGAAAAAAAATTATGCGTGAATTTCTAAATTTAATATGAAGTTTATTACATCCAGATATAAGAACTTGGCCTCAATTTAAAAAAAAAATCAAAAAATCAATATTTATTCTAATATGAAAGATTATAAACTTATATAGAAGATGTATCTTTAGTATTAAAAAAACAAATGCAAAAATATATTTGAACTTTAAAATAATTAAGTTTGACCCATAAAGTCACAGTTCACTCTAGTAGGGTGAATCATCTTTTAACCCTTAGATTAATCAATAAAAAAAAACACAACAATATTTTAATAATTATATTAATAAATAATATAGATTAACTTAGTTAAAGTACACTAATAGTGATAATATCCTCTCCAGACACAAATAATCTCTTTATCTAGAAAATATCAAAGATTAGTTAGGGTTATTGATGATCAAAATACGAAGTTATGATTCCAAACTTTTTTAACTGATGAAAAACAATGATTTATTATTATTATTTTCAATCACACTCAAGAATCTCAATCGTCGAGGATAGTTACAATAACGTTGCCCACACAATCACCAAGACAACAATCATTAGTAATTTATTTATTTATTAATACGTATAATTCTTGATTACATTATTAAAGTACAGAAACACACTAAAAAAAACTTATATAATGTTTTTTTTATTTATGTATAAAAGATATAAATATCTTACCCACGACTAAGCACGGTCATATAACTAGTTTTGTTGCAGGTTGAAATGCCTCAGTGACTGCACAGGACAAATGCAGATTGCAGATCTTTCCACCCTCTAGCTAGTAAAGCTCTGAATTACACAGCCTAGGTGCTGGGATAACTATTAAGGGGTTTTTTTTCTTGATAACTATGCCATATCTATCTGATAGTTCCAGCACCCCTCCAACTGGCAGCTTCCACTCAAAGGAGTGCAACAATGAAGCCTGTAAAAACATTAGCATCTTCTCTGCTAAAGGGAGCCCTGCGCAAACCCTCCTTCCCGATCCAAAAGGGAGATACTGAAAATTGTTGCCGGAATAATCAAATGAGCCAGCAGTGTCATCATTCAAAAACCTCTCCGGTCTAAATTCTAATGGATGGTCCCACTGATTAGGATCCCTTTGAATTGCGTAAACATTCAGAAAAACTGTAGTGCCCTTAGGAACGATATATCCTCCTACCGTGCATGATTGCCTTGAAAAACGAGGCACCAAGAGAGGCAGTGCAGGATGCAAACGAAATGTCTCCTTGATCACAGCGGATAAATACCGTAACTTGGGCAAGTGGAATTCTTCTACAACGTTGTTCGATCCAACAACTTCCTGTAATTCTTGGTATACCTTTTGTCTTACCTCCTGATGTTGCATTAATCGTGCCATTGTCCATTCGATCATTGTAGTTGTTGTGTCAGTTCCACCCACGAAAATATCCTACATGTAAACAATAGCATTATTATTGTTAGCGCTAGCTACTTAGCTAGATGCACGATTCTGAATAGCAGCAGAGTCATGCAAATTTGTGAGTTGAGGGTTTAACCTCCAGATAAACAACAATATCATATTGCTGCTGTTGTTGTAAGCAATATTATCGTATTATTGTAAAGGAAGACACTATAAATACAAATACAAACAAATTGGACTCAAATAAACAGATATAACAAGTGAGAATTGCCAAATTAATTATTGGTCCAAAGAAATATTAAATGGATGGTCGATTATGAAAATCGTATTTCTCACAAAAAAAACAGGGATTATACCATTCCATACTTCCTAAGAAATGTTTAAAAAGGAGAGAAAATGAAATTTTTAATCATTCCATACTTTCTAGGAAATTTTCAAAAAGAAGAGAATCAAAATAGTCATACATACCATTAGAATGGCTTTGACTTGGTCCATCGTAAATGATCTTGCCGGATCTTCATGCTTGTTAAGATCCAAGAGAATCTGCAGGAAGTCTTTTCCCTCATCCATATGTGCCTTTTCTTCATTCGAACGTTGCTCGATTGCATATTGAAGAAATTGATCGAGAGTAACTGCTATTCGCTTTGCCTTTCTCTCTATACCTTGCAGGTCAAACCTGGCCAGCACGGGGAAAAGATCCGAAACATTAGGTTTTCCTACCAGCACCATCATCTCTGCTGCATGGCTCCTGAACTGGGAAACGAAATCAGTCCATTTCTCTCCTTGGATTGTGCCACCCCCCAACAAAATCCCTAGGACAGCATTTATGCTTGTTACATATGCCAATTCACCGAAGTCTATAGGGCTGCCGATTTTATTATACACATCTCTAATAGCCTTTTTAACCTCCCGTTTTCTCAGTTCATAAGAAGCATCAAGGCTCTCATTACTTAGCATTTCGCGCACGAAAATCTTGCGCATCTTTGTCCAGGGAGGACCGTAAGAGGACCAGGCGATATCATTTCCGCCGTACGTGAACACCCGGGCGGAAATAGGTGGATCTCGATCGGCAAATATGGTATCCTTGTCACGAACAATTTCTTTGGCTAGTCGTGGTGAGCTGACCACCATACACAATTTGTTTCCGAGTCTTAGCTTGTAGATAGGGCCATAGACCCCAGCTAGTTCAGTGAACTTCTTGTGGAGTTCATAACCAAGAAATGGAAGGTATCCCACTAATGGCAAGCCACGAGGACCTGGCGGAGATGGAGCAGGGACTGCCTTCTTTGGTTTGATATTGTTCCACAAGAACCAGAACATTGTTATCATGGTGACTGCCATGATGAAAACTGTTCTAAACAGTTTCTCTCTCTCGTTGCTAGCATCCCACCACCGTGACCACAAGCCAGTGACCGTGCTCAACATCTCGGTTTTCTCGATCCGGTGCAAATTAAAATGTAGCAGTGAGACCTACAAGGATCATTTATATCGTGTTGAATTTCTATTTCTTTGTTTGCAGGTATTATTGTTGTAAAAGAAGAAAGGAGGAGAACACAGAGTGAAGAAGAGATGAAACGCAGAAATAGAGGCAAAACAGTTTTTAATTTTGTCTGTTTTTCAAATGGAAGTTTTTATTTTTTTTACAATTAATTATATATATTGTTTTTTATTCTTTTGATTTTTGATTTATTTTTTATTCCTTTAATTTTTTTTTTTACCTATAAATTTTGAATTTTTTTTCAATTTTTTTCTTTAATTAAAATTAATTATATATATTATTTTTCATTTTGATTTTTAATCTTCTAAAAACCAAGGCATCATTAAAAGAGCGAAGATGACATGACAATGCCAATTACAGAAATTATTGTTTTTCCTTTGTTGTTCGAGAAATCAAAAATTGACAATGAAGAATAAGCAAATGCTGAATGAAAGAAAGAAACAAAAATGGAATGGCAACTTTATCATGAGAAATACTTGACGATCACGAGTGGTTGTTTTTCAATGTCTTCAAGCACAAGGTTAAAAGGCGTCGGTTCAAAGTTGATATCGAGATCATTTAAAATTTAAATTCTTAATATTAATTTTGCAAAATTAATTATAAAAATGAAATAAAAAGACTGAATTTTTTTCGAGTCTACCATAGTAATTATTGTTAATTATTAATGGTGTTATTACCGGAAAGAATATATCCAAATAATAATTTATAATAAGTTTGTTTTTGTGGTTAAAATTTTAAAAAATAGTTTAGAAAAATTATAATTAGTCGTGGTTGATTTGATTTAAATAAGTGTTTGGTTAAATATGTTATTCAATAAAAAAACATTATGTTAAAAATATTTAGTTAAAATTATTATTAAAATTAATGCTGTAAATTATTCTAACTGGATAATTTGTTTATCCTATTTTTTTATAGTTTATAAAATTGCCAAGCCTTGTTGTATTCCACTTGAATCACTCAAAGCATCATCATCATGGTCGTCTAGATAATATTAAAAGAAGACGGGGAAGGAGTGAAACACAAACGGACCGCACAAGCGAAATGACAACGTAGGTAGGACCAGAGGCTAGCAAAGGTGACAAGAAAGGATTCGGGAGATGAGGATGCATCGTTTTCGTGGTTTGCATCAAAAGCCAAACTAACCACACACATTGTTTTCGTGGTCTGCATCAAAAGCCAAACTGACCACTCAATTCTCCTAATGGTCCCTGCATATTGGATGCTGAGAGATGCTTTTCGTGTCAATTTTGACTGCACAAAACCTTACGAGAACTCTTGCCCATGAAAATGCATAAAAAGCCACATTAACCTCTTCATTCACAAAATGAATAAATATGTCAATTAGAGGGAGATATGAGGTGAGATATAAGTTACCTTTGATATTATATTTTAAAAATATTTTAAAAAAATAAAAAAATATATTTTTTATGTTTTCAGATTATTTTGATGTGCTGGTATCAAAAATATTTTTTAAAAACTAAAATATTATTTAAATACTTTTCTAAATAAAAAATACACTAAAAAACAACTTCAACAACATTCATAAACATGTCATAAAGGTGAATGAGAGAGATGACTTCTCTCCACTGAAATGTTCCTGTAACAAAGATCCCAATCTCCACTGGAATCGTATCCAAAAACCATAAATTTCTTACCCTTAATTTGATTTTTCCTAAAGCACACAATGCAACCATCCTTTTATCTTATTAATATGGATGTTCAGGTTAGTTTGTGCACACCTCAACCCATCCCCTCTTTTTTATACTATGGGTTATGTTGAAAATACCAAACGTTTGAGTATTTGTGCTGATGGTATTGAATACACATATTATTCTGGATACATAGCGAGATTACAAGCTTCAACTATTTTATTCCAATAAGAATTAGAGAAACTATATCAATAAATATTTTCAAAACAAATCATTTTAGACTAGGATTCCTTAACTAGTTCAACAAGGATTCTAAAAATAAATCACTTAATCTATCAATTCCCTTCTTTAAATTAATGATGTTTCTAAATACTTGGTTTAGCAATGAAAAGCTCAATGTGACACTTTTCTTAGCATTTAAGCTATAGCCTTTCTTTTTTATATTCTCCAAGGTTGTACACTCACTATAATATCCTTCCTTTTTTTTTTTTCGGTGTCCAATTATATTTATTTATGTGTAGATTTTAGTTTTTAAGTGTAATATCAAAAAGTTTACGATCTACAGAGTAGATCTCGAGTTTGAGTCAGAAAATACATTTTTTTATAAGAGTTTGTAACAACCAGTATTTTATTTACTTACCTAAGTCCACAAAATATATTTTTCGAGAACAAGATGTCCTTGTATAAAAAAAAATCCCTTAATCACTCTGCATTTTAAACTATAGTAATATAAAACCAGCACGTGACCCTAAATAACTTATTAAGGCAAGTCCAACGGGGAGAGGCATCCCACCAACCAAAACTAAATTTTTGAATTTTTTGCTATTTTCGTTCATATGAGGTCTCCAACGGGAGAGCCAAATTGGGAGCCAAAATGACTTTTTTTTACCTGCAGAGTCATTTCTACATATTTTAACCAGAGAGCCAAAATAAAATATTACCGTTGAGGCTGACCGCATCTCCTCAATAGATCCAAGAGTTTCATGCTGGTAGCTTCTTTTGGTTGATAAAATGGTTACTCCTTAATTTTCAAGTAAAATTGGTTTCAATCAGATAAAAGGGTTGTTCCCTCAACATCCTCAAAGACATAAAGACCTAAGCTTTAAGCAAAATAATGGGCTTGGTTGCTAATTATAGCATAATTAAAGACAAAACAAGAGAACCTCAGTTGGTGATTCTAAAGTAAAATTAGTGAACGATGAGAAGTAACCTGAATTGCTTGGAGCCATTGTTTCTTGAGGACGCAATTAGTTAAAGTTTCAGCTACAGTGTTGACCCAAGCCTTGGCTTGCTCCTGCGGTCTAATTTCTTCTTGATGCTTTTTATTGCAGTTCTCCTGGGACGTGAATCATCAGTAAATCTAGGGAATTCACCTTGTTGCCAATGCTTCTTTGGAAAGAGAAGGGTTCATCACAAGCTTAGTTCACACATTAAATTCCTCTAACACTGCTTTATCTATTTCAAGGCGAGAGAGAGAGAGAGGAAAAAGGCATGGGAGAAGTAGAAGCAAATTAGATAGAGTGGCAGAGAGAGTGTGGTGCTTGCAAGGAAAGCTTCACTCTTTCAAGGGGGCGGCAGCGTGAGTAAAGGGAGAAGATAACAATTGTAGAGTTTTTTAAGTTTAAGATTAAGGGGAACAGACAGGTGTGGGGTGGGGTTGAGAGGTTTTATAGTAATTATTATTATTATTAATTATTATTATATTATAATAATTATTATTATTAATTATAATAATAATAGTTGACATAAAAAAAGAGTATTAATCTGTAATTAATTTAATTGAATTATTTATAATGGAATGTATTTTAATTAATTATATTTGAATTTATTGGTTATTTTTTAATGTGTTCGTTTTGTCTTTTTAAGTTTTTCTAACATTCAAAGACAATAAGAAACATTAAATAACTTTAAATATAACAACCATAAAAAAAAATACGATTACTTAAAAAACATACAATAAGTAGCTTAAATTTTAAATTTCAAATATTGCAGGTGTTTTAATTATATTTAAATTCATTTTTTAATTTAAATATAATTAAAAAAATTATATTTGGAGGGTTTTTCAAAAGCAACTATTTAATTATATAACTTACTCCTATTAATTATATAATTAATTGCATAATTAAACTATATACAAAATAATTTTATTTTATTTTAAATAATATAAAAAAATGATTTTTCAAAATGGCTTTTACCATTGGAGTACGCATCAACAAAAAAATCATATATACACTACTCAAAGAGTCATTTTAAAGATTTCATTCTCCAAAATTCCTCCTCCCATTGGACTTGCCTTTATCACAACCACCTTGGAAATCATCTATTTTCGTAGTCAATGAATTTCTTGTTCAAAACTAGCTTCTCCCCCTTTTTTTTTTAATTGAGACTCCATGAATTTTATCTCCTTTGTTAAATTATTTCCAACCTGTATCTATCTATTTATTTTTCAAATCATGTCCTAGAAAATAACAAATAAGATATTCTTAAGCACCATAAAATTTCTCTATTTATATCCTATTTAAAATACCTATATTTTATGTTATTTTAAAATATAAGGTCTTTGTAATAAAAAAATGATTTAAAAAAACAAATTTGTAATTTAAGAGCAAAATAATCAAGATTGCTAATTTAACTAATTTATATATAATAACATTATTGAATTCAATTATGTGGTTTAGTATTTTATTTTAAATATAAGTTGTAATTAATTATCAATTCAAGTTCTTTCTAATTAAATTAAATTCAATATATAATTTGATTCTAAGAAAAAAATTTATTACTAATTTTATATGAGAGTTTGGATCAATGATGTATTCTCTCAAATAAAAATTACACGGGAGCCTTGTTTGGAGATCACTGAAAGCTGCATATAAAAAAGAAAGCAGTGAATCTGCAAACATGACTTTAATCCTTCCGGTTCTTGTCATTTTGCTGAAAATGATTTGAAATTGGGATCCTCTCTCGATTCTCCTCACTCTAATGATGTGAGTAATTTCCAGGAAATAAATACCCTAGTAGCAAGGGAACAAGCCATAAAATCAGGGAATGTTCAACATGATTACACTGATAATGACCATATAAGTGATTGTGGAGCAGATTGAACCGGTGGCCAACTCCGAATCTATAGTGGTGGATACTCATATGTGCTCCGGAGATATTGGATTTGACAGCTAGATCACAAAAAAAATGACAAAAACTGGAGAGACAAGTAACTTTATCTCTAAAATATGGTGAAGACAACAATGATGGCGTGCACAACTTTTTAGTAACCGGACTTCTCAATTTGATTGAATCTTCCAACATGTACCGGAATTGCTAAAAGTTGTTTGATGTCACGCTAGTTGTTTATTCCAACGGGGAGGTACTGAATTCTTGAAAAAGATGTAGATTGCTTTCTTAATTTCTCAATCTTTTTCTTTCTTCTTCTTCTTCTTAGTCTGCTCCTATTCTATCAAATGGGCGGTGTTATTGTTTGGAATTCTTGAGCGATGAATCATAGAGATAATTGGCGTGGTATTAGGAAATTGATGTTATCAAATGGCTGTTGTTTTTTTTTGTTATCGTTTCATAATTAATCCACCCTTCCACATGTCATTTATATAATGGTGGCTGAAAATTATACTGGAAAGCAGTTGATGCACATGTATATCTACATGGAGAATCACCGTTTTGATTATTGTAAGTACATCTTCTTCAATCTACTAGTAGAGAGTTGGGTTGGATAATCTTGGTGTTGGAGTTGCAACAAGAGGGTTCTTCAACTTCAAAACAATCCCAAACTTCTCCGTGAGATCCACTTTCTTACCTGCAGGTAATTTCCAATCAAAAGAATGCAGAAGCGTAGCAAGGAAATACAGAAACATCCTCTCGGCCATTGCTATCCCAGCACAGATTCTCCTTCCGGACCCAAACGGGAAGTAATTGAAGTCACTTCCACTGTAGTCAATTTTACTGCTCAAGAACCTCTCCGGCTTAAACTCCACCGGGTTTTCCCAAATTGAAGGATCCCTGTGCACTGCCCATACATTGATAAAAATTCGAGAACCCTTTGGAATAGAGTAGCCTCCGATAGTGCAAGTTTCACTAGGGCAATGAGGGACTAGCAATGGGAGAATTGGGTGCAGCCTCAATGTTTCTTTCATGATGGCATGCAAGTATGTCAATTTGTAAATGTGAGACTCCTCTACCATGTTGTCCTTGCCAACTACGTTGTCCAGTTCATCTTGAGCTTTTCTCATTACTTCTGGCTTGTTCATTACTTCAGCAATGGCAAACTCAATCGCGTTAGAGGATGTGTCTGTACCACCGAGAACCATATCCTGCAATTAATTAACCAAATCTTTTAATTAATACGATTTATATTATTTTTTTAATAATAATACATATTTTAAATGATAAAATAATATATGGGTTTGCCTCCCCCAGCTGTATGGAAGAGAATATTGTTTAAAACAACACTTTCAGGAATCTGTATATTTTAAATTATCATCTGCTCTCCTATTATACATTCGAGTCCCGGTAACGACAGAAAAGCCAGTTCATCACGATATCCCACCACTTGTCCGGCAAGCAAGATGCCTCATTACTGTTATGAAATAAAAGAGAAAAAAACTCACCATAAGCAAGGCTTTGATGTGGGTCATGGTTAATGGTGTCTTGACATCCCCCTCATCCTTCACTTTCAACAGAAACTGCAGAAAGTCCTTGCACTCAATGCTACTATCCCCCAACGCATCAAAATTCAATTGCTTTTCAATCATCCTGTCAAAAATCTGATCAAATCTTGGAGCCAAACCACTCATCTTTCTTACCAAGCCTTGCAAATCGAATCTGGCCAAGGCAGGAAAAAAATCTGAAATGTTTGCCGCCCCCAGTAATTCAGTCATGTCCGCCACAACCCGCCTGAATTCAGCACCTAGGCTACCCCTTTCCTCACCCTGGACAGTTCCGCCCCATAACATGCTCGTTATAACATTCAATATTGTCAGAAAAATTTGCTCTCCCACGTTGATTGGTGACCCGGCCTTACTATAGATGTAAGTAACAGTGTTTTGCACTTCCCGGCGGCGAAGCCCGTAAACCGTGTCTAACGATGAGTTGCTGAGCATTTTGAGGACACTGACTTTTCTTAGCATCCTCCACTCTGGCCCATATGGGCTCCAAACTATATCTAACCCACCATAGGCTGCTATCCGGGCCACAGCAGGCACATCGCGGTTAGCAAATGTTATGTCATGGTCTTTAAGAACTTCGCGAGCCAAATCAGGGGAGCTCACTATGATGCCAAGCTTGTAACCAAGCTGCAGCTTCAGGATTGGTCCGTAAGTGCGGGCTAGCGCAGCAAAGTATGTGTGTAGATCTGGGTCTAGAGAGGCTAGATTGCCAATCAATGGGAGGCCTCTCGGACCCGGGGGCAGAGATGAACTTCCCTTCTTGGATTTGACACGTATCCATGCATACCAAGTAATAGCGAAGAGAGCCAGGAGAGTGACTATCTTGCTTGTAGAAACATCCATATCAACATTTTCAAGAAAAATTGACAGGGGGGTCATGGTGTTCGATAGCAACAGGGGAGATGAGTTTCAGAGAAAGTGAGGAGAGGTGGAGGTCTCTAAGGATATGGAATGGGCACTTGTGTGTGGCTTGGTTGAAGTGGTCGTCACATCTATATTTTATTTATTTATTTCCTTTGAGAATGATGGCATTTCACATCTAGATGAAGACAAAAGGGGTTTCAAGAGAACGCCTAAAATGAAGCTGAGGAATCCTCCCCAGTCGTCTATTATTTTTTGGCTCTTACTATAATTTATTGGCGGTGGATTCTTCGTTTAGAAAAATCAGAAAATAAACACGTGGACTTCCAAACTCCGTGTCGGCGAAAGGTTTATAAAAACAAACTTAAAAGAAAAATAAATTCAGAGAGAGACGAGAAGAGATTGAAATTTTGAAGAAAAAACTTCTCCAGCTGGTTGAGATTGTCTGCAACTTATGCTAAACTAGAATTAAAACAGAACTTAGGGTTATATGATTTTTTTTCTTCAACAAAGAAATTTATACACATTTTTTTCATTTAAAACAATCTAAAATAAAAAATAAAAATTTTATGCATAAATATAATTCAATAAATTAAAAGTTATGTATGTTAATAAATAAAAAATCATACATGATAACTAACTAAAAAACAAGATAAAAAAATCAAAAGACATGCAGATGTAACTATTTTATCTCGCAAAATATGATATCTATTTAGTTATGTTTGTCAAATTTGTTTATTAAAATAATTTTTATTCAATCAAACAATAATATTAAGATAAATATATTAAATTGACTGAATAAAAGAAAAAAAATTATGGAAGACTACACTTATTAAGTTTTATCTTAAAAAATATAAAAAAAATGTTTTCAAATATAAAGCTGTGATGAGCCCGTGTGACCGAGCCCTAATTATTTTAACCTTATCCTATAGGACAAGTAACATGTCGTCCACCTCAATTTATTTTAGAAAAATCAAACGATATGTTGTCCGGTTTTGCAATAGCTGGAAAATCAAGACTTAAATTCATTTTCCCTGAAAACTTTTTTTCAATTAATTCAAAACCCAAAATAACACGTCATAGAAATCATGTAGCACTACCAATGGCCTAAAACAAGATTGATTCAACAGCCATCATCTGAATGATTTTAACACTTGGCATGATAATTCACCAAATATAAATACAAGTCAAAAATCATGATGCGTCACAGTCTCACGCGCCACACAAGTGTGATATACCAGACAAAGTGGTGCGATAATGGAGGCTGTGGCTGACGTTATACGAATAAAAAATAGGCAACAAGAAACATAGTCCCTTCTGAAAATCAAACCGTCGACAGATTACTCCAACTGAACACCTTCGTTATGAGCACATAATAAAAAAAAAATTATGTGAAATTATACAATAAATTAAAAGAGGTCAGGAAAACATTATAGATTGTGAGTGTTTTCATTATGGATTATAATAGTGTATTTTTAGGTCGGTTCAGTTCTTGGTTCGTTCAGTTCGGTTGGTTTTCCGGTTTTCTAATTTTTTTATTATTATTTGCACAGTAAAATAGTGTTTTTAGCCCTCGAAAAAGATAAAAAATCAGTTATGGGTGGAGGGGCTCCGCTATAATTGCACAATTTCAGACCGGTCCGGTTCGCCTACCTTTTTCTTATTTTATATTTTTTGAAAATGACTAATTACAGATATAGCCCTAATAAGACAAAATTGTTAACTAAGACACAGGGGTATAATAGTAATTGACCATCATTTTTTATTATTTTTTTCTTCATATTGTTGTGTGTCACACGCGACCGATAGTATTCCGCCCCACATCCTCTTTAGGCGGCTCGTGAGAGATGGTCCTGTGGTCGGAGATGGGCTACCAACGTCTCTTTCAATGCGCCACCGCATGGTCTTCCTCCCGGTGCGGCGCGTTTTATCCTCCGACAACCATGGACACGGTGGCGGCCGTTTAAAGTCGTTGCAGTCGTTTCTCTCTCTCCTTCACGTCAAAGTACAGGCGAGTCCCCCGGGTTTCGTTATGTTTCATTTTGGACCTTGTACTTTTAATTTCGTTTATGGTCTTTATTTTTGTTATATAGGTTTTGATTTAGTTCGATTAGGTCCTTCGATTGAAATTAATTCAATGCCAATGTTTCACTTCGGTCCTCTTTCTTTTAATTTCCGGATTAAGCTTAAAAAGATTCATTAACTTCGGTACAGCAGTTTCAATTTTTGCAATTTTGTCCTTTAATTGAAATTGATAATATATTTAATTTTCATTTCAGCCATTATACTTTTAATTTTTTATTTTACTCCCTTAATATTTCATTTTTATTTCAACTCTTATACGTTTAATTTTTTATTTTAATCCCTTTATTTTTTTATACTGAATAACCTTTACTTTTGTTCATGTATATATAAATGTGCTTTTAGCTTTGATTTTTAATTTTTGTTTTTTTCTTATTTGTTGAGTTGATATTTTTTTCAGAAAAATTGGCTCTTAAATTTTATTTTGTATTTATGATTATAAAATTGATATTTCTATTTTTTTTCTCCCTTTGCTCTTTCTTTTAGTTTTTTTATTTGTTTCTTTATTTTTATTTTCAAGTCAAATATCTTTTTTTACCGAATAATTTTTATTTTATTTTTTTATTTGATATTTTGTTAAAGTTTTTAAGATTTTTTTAGTCTTTCATTTATTTTATTTTTTTCATTATTAACACAATAATAATAATAATAATAATAATTAAAAAAAATTTCTTGCTTACTCTTTTGTTAATGTTTTTAGATTTTTTTTCTCTTGGGATAATTTGATAATTTTTATTGCTGTGATAGTAATAATAATGATAATTTTTATTTATTTTTTATTTTTTTGTTTGATCTTTTGTTAAAGTTTTTAGGATTTTTTTAGTCTTTCATTATTAATACAGATATAATAATAATAATAATAATAATAATTTATTTTATTTTTTCTTGCTTACTCTTTTGTTAATATTTTTTAGGGTTTTCTTCTCGGGATAATTTGATAATCTTTTTTGTTTTGACAGTAATAACAATGATAATTTTTATTTTTATTTTATTTTTTTGTTTGATCTTTTAGTAAAGTTTTTAGGAATTTTTTAGTCTTTCATTTATTTATTTTTTTTCTTTAATAATAATAATAATAATAATTTAATTATTTTTCTTGCTTACTATTTTGTTAATGTTTTTTTTTCCTCGGAATAATTTAATAATTTTTATTGTTTTGATAGTAATAGCAATGATAATTTTGGATGTTACGACTCCGATGTTGCTATTGTTATAATAGGGTGTGTTGATCTATTTCATTATATTAAAGTTTGCTTATATAAATATTATATTTTAATTTTAATCCAGCAAATCTTATAAAAATTATTTGCTTAGCCCGCAATGTAGAGCAATAATTTTTAAATTTTCAAGTTAAATGATTTTTTTTCAACTAATAATTTTTGTTTTTGTTTTATCATCTATTATATTTTTTATTTTCACTTTTATTAAAGTTTTTATGATTTTTCTAGTCTTTGATTTAATTTTGCCTTTTTCATTATTAGCTCAATTATAATATTAATAATAGTAGTAATTTTAATTTTTGTTCTTATTTTTTCTGTTAATTTTTTTGTATTTTTTCCTCAGGGTAATTTATTAATTTTATTATTTTGATGGTGATAGTGATGATAATTTTATATGTTAAAAATTTAATGTTATTGTTGTTATAATAAAGTATGTTCATCTGTTTCATTATATCAAACTTTACATGTATAAATATTCTATTTTAATCTCAACAATTATAAAAATTATTTACTCGACCTACAATGTAGTGCAAACTGACAACATCACAAAGGTTGATGTAAATGTTGGAAAAAAACTATGTTTTCCCTCTTTTTTTTTGTTGAAAAACTTTCGAGGTAATTACCTATTCCCGTCTCTTTGATGTTAAAGCTTCGACATTATTATTGATGTAGGGTGTATTGATGTACTGTATCATATCAAACTTTGCATGTGTAGATATTATATTTTATTTTTAAATTAATAAAATCTATAAATTACTTCAAATCCAACTATTATAAAAATTATATATTGTCCGCAACGTAGTGTGGGCAATCTAACTAGTTTATTCTAATCAAGAAAGAAAGTTTCAATAAAACAAAAAAAAACCATGGATGGATCATTATCACTAGCCAATTTGAAAAAAAATCTACAAATAATATTTTTTTAATAGTTTTCTTGTTTGCTCTTTTGTAGAATTGTTTTGGTTTTATTTTTTATTTTTTAGGTCAATTTAATAATTTTTTATTATTTGGATAATCATGATGATGATAATTTTAATTGTTATAATCATATTAATAATAGTGATGTAATAATAGATTTTCAATGATTCCTTTTTTCTATTTATAAGTAAAAAAAATCAACGACTTATTTTTATTATTTAGTTGTTGTAGGTGTTAGCACAATTTATATTTTATTATTTTATTTGATTTACATTACATTATTAAGTAAGTTAATCCTAATACAGTGAATTTAATAATTCAAGTATCTAAATATTCTTAATTTTTCTATGGAGATAATAATTTTATGCAGTTGATTTTGTTAAAACCTGTTAAGCAAATAAATCCATATAAATTAAAAATTCATAGATTTTATTAGAAACTCGCATTTTATAAAAATTTTGAATAAATTTATTATTTTTCAAAAATTTATAATATTAGAAAAAATACTCACTCTTATTTTTTTCATTAAAAAATATGATTTTGGCTACATTTAGTTAAAAAAAAATACTCACTCTTTTTTAAAGTTTTTAGGTTTTTTGTTTTATTTTTCAAGATAATTTTGTGATTTTTATTGTTTACACAACAATAATAATATATTTGGGATTTTATTTTTCTTTCTTTCTCTTCCTTTACAACTTTTATTTTTCTTTTATTCTTCAGAACAATTTAATAATTTTGATAATCATTTTAAAATTGATATTTCTTCTATTTTTCTCCCTTTGTTGTTTGATTATTATTATTATTTATTCTTCAAATCAAATAATTTTTTATGCTGATAATATTTATTTTGGTTGTTTTTATGTGCATTTTTTGTTAGAGTTTTTTTGTTTTTTGTTTTATCCTTCAAGTTAATTTTATAGTTTTCATTATTCACGTAGTAGTAGTAGTAGTAATCTTAGTGGTTATTTTTTGTTTTCTTGCTTACTCTTCTGTTAAAATAAAAATCGTTTTGATTTTTAATATTAATAACAAAAAATGTTAATAGTGTATTTACTTCCCTTTGTTTTTCAACTCAAATATTATTTTTTATATGCTAGTAACAATTGTTTTTTTCCTTGAATTATAATAATAACAATAAAAATAATCATTCAACTAATTTATCGTTCAATGTTGTATTTATTAAGAATTAAGTTTTCAAGCTTATGTATTTATAATGTTTCAAATATAATATCACGGATTAATGGTTTACAAAAATTTAGTAACTCAATGTTATCATTAATTTTTTATCTTGTTTCTTGAAAATAGTATTGCTTAACATTAGTATTAAATACAAAAAATTGTCTTATAATTAATTTTTTTAACATTCCTAAACCAAAATTCTATTTAGAATATTAAAATGACCACAAAAACAACATACATAGCCTTCATAGCATGATTATTATTTTTTTATAACTTAGGTGTCCGAATCAGCTCATGCACACCTCAATTAATTCCATGGGCCCTAGAGTGAACAACTAGTTACCAACCTCCTGTGACTTCGAGAGTTGTGTTACTCAAACTAAGTTTTCATAACATGATTGTTTAAAGGAAAAATGAAATTCACTATATCATATGTTTAGATGTATTTTGTTTTATGAAATATATCTATACATGCACATACACACATGTATACATTGAAAGTATAATATTATAGAAGTATAATCAAGTAAAATATTTTTATATATATAACATCTATCATAAGCTATTGTTGGGTTATTCCTCCAATTTATCCAAAAATAACAAAAATAAAATAAAAGTGGCTAGAATCGGTAGAAAAATCAATGTGAAAAATGTAGATTTTGAGAGTCCATTCGTACATCTTTTGTGGAAAAAAATGAAGAAAAATGCAGATACAATGCTAAAATAATTTATCATTGGATAAATTTACATAAAAATTAAGCTGAAAGATATAATTATATTTTTTTAGGCCAATTTGATTTAATTATGGGGAAATTTAAAGTATAATTATGTTTAGAATTTAGGGTCCAATTGAAGGATTTAATTAAGTTTAAGAACTTAATTATACTCTAAATTGATAAAATTTATTTTATTAGGAGCTTAATCGATGAAAAATCAACTTTTTGAGCTTAGTTCAAGTTCATTTAAAAAAATTAGAATTTTTGGAGGCGGATTGAATTTGTTCCAAGTCAATTGTATAAAGTGAGGGGTAAAATTGAAGGAAATTGAGTGTTTAATGGTCAATTAAGGGTCGAATTGCATAAATCTGAAACCAAGGGCTAGAATAAAAAAAGACACACAAAGCTAAGGTTACTATTGAAATTTTAGTGGGGATACAATTGCATAAATTTAAAAGTTTAAAGTCAATTGGGGGTTCAATTAGAACAAGTATAAATTGAGGGACCAAAACGTATCTACACCACAAAGCCTGCGACACACTGCTGAACACACATCGCGACAAGCACGTTGCTGCAAGAGATAACCCACCACTGCACACAATGACTACCATCTGTGTCTATAAATAGCACTGATCATAGCATGCTCAAGGGGAGAGCATGAAATAATAGGAGGAGAATAAACACAAAAACAAGGGGGGGTGAGGATTGATTTACAAAGCCGCGCAAAAAAATACAAAAGCCATCTGTGACAGCCACTCTTCTTCCCCGGTGTTGGCATGACACCAACACTAACAACTCTTTCCCCATTGCGATGTTATCTCTCTTTGCGTGTCTCTGTTTGTCTCTCTACGCTGCAACAACCTAGTATGACTTCTTCTTCGGCAATACAGCAACAAACCGCTAGCCCCTCTATAGCGGGTGAGTTTTTTGCAGCCAACTACCACCTATTTTCTCTTCTCCACACTAGCAACTCCCTTAACAGGCCTAACTCTTCTTCTTCAATGTCGGCGACGCAACAGGAACAACGATGACAACACAATCTAGCAGCAAGCTTCTACCACTCATCCTAACCATTATAGACCACCATTTCCAGCACCACCACCATAAGATGAATTACCTCGACCTCCTCTAACCAGTGGCAGTGGCTAGTGAGCCTCTCATCACACTCAACCGACGATCCTGTTACAGTTCATAGAACAAGTGAACAATACGGGAGTGAATTAATTCATTATGTATTGTTCACGCAATACGTGAATGGTGAACCAATTTTTTTTTTCTTTTATCTCTGGTTGCACTCGTTTTTGGCGCCGCCTAGTTGGCTAAGTCTAGTCCATCCCAAGTCCACCAGACTTGGGCATTTTGGCCCACCTTGGCTGAGCCGACTCATTTAGTTGGATCATGCTCAATCTTATTTTTTTTTATTTAAAAAACAATAAAAAAAATTGCATCTTAAAAAAAGGTGTTTCTTTCGTGCATACGACCAAATTCTGAGTTTTTTCCAAGCATATTTTTCATAAAAAAGCATATTTTGCATCTTTCACATGTTTTGAATGAAAATTGGATATTGTAACTAGTTTATGATTATCCGTTGGAATGTGGATAAAATATTAAAAAAATTAACAATTATTTTATTTTAGCTATCGGGTGTAAAATTACATTGTAAAGTACACCAGCAAATAATAAAAAAAATCCTCTAAAATACGGTGTAAAAAAATTTCAAACTTTAGAATGGTCAAGTTTTTGGCTCCCATAAGATAGAGATTCTTTCACGAAGAGAGATCTACTTCGAGTCTTAAAAAAGACCAACAAATAAAAATTTGATTTAGAAAAAAAACAATCAAACAACAATGCAACTTACCTTAGATGGAGTGCACTGGGGTGATGCGTCTTCCTTTTGACAAAGACCAAATTGATTGTTTTTCAAGTTAATTGGTTGAAGTCAAGGGTAAAATTGAAGAAAAATGAGAGTTTAATGATCAATTAAGGGTCAAATTGCATAAATATGAAACCAATGACCAAAATAAAAAAGATACGCAAAGTTAAGGTTGCTAATGAAATTTTTATGGGGATACAATTGCACAAATTTAAAAGTTTATAGCCAATTGGGGGTGCAATTAGAATAATTATAAATAGAGGAACTAGAATGTATTTGCACCTTCTCCTAAATCCTACAGACATGTTAATGCACGTACGTCGCTCCAGAAGGTAACCTACCGCTGCACGCAATGGTTACCTTCTACGCCTATAAATAACACATAGGAGATACACAGACGAGGGATGAGGGGGGCAAACTTACAGAGATGATTGCAAAGTTAGCTGGAAAAAAACACACACACATAGCAACCAACAACAACCACTCTTCCTCGACACTGACAGGACCTCCACCATTGGTAGCAATTCTCTCTCTCTCTCCCCCCTCCAGTAGCAATTCTCGACCACCTTGCATCATCTCTTGGCGACCTCTCCTCTTTCTAAGTAGCTCCACTGCAACCTCCAATAGCAACATCCAACTCCATTGATGCAATAATATCTCCTCAAGCACAAATCAGCAAGCTTCTGATGCCTCTCCTGGCTACCATAGACCAATTTTGATGTCATCACCACTAGTAGAACTATGTTAGCCTTCTATACCCGGTGACAGTGACAGGTACGCTGATCATCTTGTTCAGCCAATCTCCATTTTACAATTCACCATTTGGTGAACAGTGGTGAATTAATTGACTCACTCCCACATCTCACTGTTCTGCATGTGAACAGTGGGATGGTCAGGCTGGAAGGCCAGCTAGATAGGAGTGCGCGCTGTCAGCCCGCCAAAGGGATGGGTTGTTTAGCTGATTTGTGTTGGTCAACCCAACCCCTAAATGATTGGTCTCTCGGCCCATCTAGGCTCGGCAGCCAACCAAAAAAATATAGATATAAAAAAATCTAAAAATCAAAATATAATAAATTGCATAAAATAAAATAAATAAATTTTTGACTTTTTAAAAAAAAATACAAACAAAATGTGTTATTTTTGTGCACACGACCGAATTCCAAGGTTTTTCCAAATGATTTTTCAAAAAAACATGTAATATCTTTCTCATGTTGTGAAACAAAAATTGGATATCGTAATTGGTTTATAATTATCTGTTGGAATTTGGCCAAAATATAAAGGAAAAAAAACAAATAATATTTTATTTTAGCCATTAGGGTGTAAAATTACATTGTAAAATATATCTGCAGATAGTAAAAAGGTGATTTTTGAAATGCAACATAAAAAATTTCAAATTTCAAAATGGTTAGGTTTTTGACCCCTACAAGGTAAAGACTCTCTCACGAAGAGAGATCTACCTCAAGCCTTAGAAAAGACCAATGACTAAAAAACTAGCTTAAAAAAAACAATTAAATAACAATGGTATGGTGCAATAGAAATGACACGTCTTCCCTTTACATAATATATTCCCTTACCCAAACCATCGCAGGTTATTAAGTTTCCTAATAACTTCGATACTAAATAACGGATGACTCCTAGTAATTACCATCGTAATTTTATAATTATAAAACACTATTTTACCGCAAGATGTTTTTTCCCGAGGATGGTAGAGTGTGCGACAGTGGCGAAGACTCACGTGTGCTCTGAAGATAATGGAATTGACAGTCAGATCACCAAAAAAATTGTCAGAAACCGAAGAGACGAGTAACTTTAGCTCCTTTAAAATATGGTGAAGACAACAATGATGGCGTGCACAACTTGTTCGAAACCAGATTTCCCAATTTGATTGAATCTTCCAACACGTACCGGAATTGTTAAAAGGTGTTTCATGTTACGCTAGTTGTTTATCCCTATGGGGTGATACTGAATTCTTGAAAAAGATGTAGATTGCTTTCTTGATTTCGAAATCTTTTTCTTTCTTGTTCTATTTTTTTCTTATTTTCTTCTTCTTCATCATCTTCATTTTAGGTTGCTCCTATTCTATCAAGTGGATGATGTTATTGTTTGGAATTCTTGAGTGATGAATCGTAGATATAAAAGGCGTGCTATTAGGAAACTGATGTTATCAAATGGTTGTTGTTTTTTATGTTATCTTTTCATTCTTAATCCACCCTTTATATAATAGTGGCTGAATATTATTCTAGAAAGCAGATGAGCACGGGTACATGGGGAATCACCGTATTGATCATTGCATGTACATCTTCTGCAATCTACCGGTAGAGAGCTGGGTTGGATAATCTTGGTGTTGGAGCTGCAACAGGAGGGTTCTTCAATTTCAATACAATCCCATACTTCTCTGTGAGATCCACTTTCTTACCTGCAGGTAATTTCCAATCAAAAGAATGCAGAAATGTAGCAAGGAAATACAGAAACATCCTCTCGGCCATTGCTATCCCAGCACACATTCTTCTTCCGGACCCAAACGGGAAATAACTGAAGTCACTTCCACTGTAGTCAAATTTATTGTCCAAGAACCTCTCCGGTTTAAATTCCATTGGGTTTTCCCAAATTGAAGGGTCCCTGTGCACTGTCCATACATTGATAAAAATTCGAGAACCCTTCGGAACAGAGTAGCCTCCGATAGTGCAAGTTTCACTAGGGCAATGAGGGACTAGCAGTGGGAGAACTGGGTGCAGCCTCAATGTTTCTTTCATGATGGCATGCAAGTATGATAATTTGTAAACGTGAGACTCCTCTACCATGTTGTCCTTGCCAACTACGTTGTCCAGTTCATCTTGAGCTTTTCTCATTACTTCTGGCTTGTTCATTACTTCAGCAATGGCAAACTCAATTGCATTAGAGGTTGTGTCTGTACCAGCCACAATCATATCCTGTCATTGATTAACCATATCTTTTAATTAATACAATTTGCCATATCTTTTAATTAATAGTTTGCATTATTTTTTAAAAATAATATATATTTTTTAAATGATAAAATAATATATGGGTTTGCCTCCCCCAATTATGTGGAAGAGAATATTGTGTAAGACAATATTTTTGGGAATCTGTATATTTTAAATTATCATCTGCTCTCCTATTAAACATTCAAGTCTCGGTAACGACAGAAAAGGCAGTTCATCACGATATCCCACCACTCGTCCGGCAACCAAGATGCCTCATAATGGCTGTGGCAATCGCAAGCGTATCTGATAATTCATAATCATAATAAAAGTTATGAAATAAAAGAGAAAAACTAACCATAAGCAAGGCTTTGATGTGGGTCAGGGTTAATGGTGTCTTGGCATCCCCCTCATCCTTCACTTTCAACAGAAACTGCAGAAAGTCCTTGCACTCACTGCTACTATCCCCCAACTCATCAAAATTCAATTGTTTCTCAATCATCCTGTCAAAAATATGATCAAATCTTGTAGCCAAACCACTCATCTTTCTTACCAGGCCTTGCAAATCGAATCTGGCCAAGGCAGGAAACAAATCTGAAATGTTTGGCGCCCCCAATAAGTCAGTAATGTCCGCCACAACCCGCCTGAATTCAGCACCTAGTCTACCCCTTTCCTCACCCTGGACCGTTCCACCCCATAACATGCTCGTTATAACATTCAATATTGTCAGAAAAGTTTGCTCTCCCAAGTTGATGGGTGACCCGGCCTTCCTATATATGTAAGCAACGGTGTTTTGCACTTCGCGGCGGCGAAGCCCGTAAACCGAGTCTAACGTTGAGCTGCTGAGCATTTTCTGGACACAAACTTTTCTTAGCATCCTCCACTCTGGTCCATATGGGCTCCAAGGTATATCTAACCCATCATAGAATGCTATCCGGGCCATAGCAGGCACATCACGGTTAGCAAATGTTATGTCATGATCCTTAAGAACTTCGCGGGCCAAATCAGGGGAGCTCACTATGATGGCAAGCTTGTAACCAAGTTGCAGCTTCAGGATTGGTCCGTAAGTGCGAGCTAGCCCAGCAAAGTATGTGTGAAGATCTGGGCCTAGAGAAGCTAGATTGCCGATTAATGGGAGGCCTCTTGGACCAGGGGGTAGAGATGAACTTCCCTTCTTGGATTTGACACGTATCCATGCATACCAAGTAATAGCGAAGAGAGCCAGGAGAGTGACTGTCGTGCTTGTAGAAGCATCCATATCAAGATTTTCAAGAAAAATCGACAGGGGGGTCATGGTGTTCGATAACAACAGGGGAGATGAGTTTCAGAGAGTGAGGGGGGTCTTTATGGATACGGAATGAGTTCGAGTGGTCGTCACATCAATACTTTAAACAAAGCGAGGCATCCTCGTGCTTTGTTTATGTTTATCTAGCTTTTCTACAAGTCAGGTTAAATTATTTTTTAATATAAAAAATACTGCATAATACAAAAATTTGCATGATAAAAAACCTAATCACGTGTTCACAAAACAACAGGGGAGATGATGAATTTCAGAGAAAGTGAGGAGGAGGAGGAGGAGGTTGTCTTTATGGATACGGAACCGTCACTTATGTGTGGCCGAGTGGTTGTCACATCATTTCCTCTGAGAAAAAATGAAGCATTACCTTGCCTAAAATGAAGCCTCACCCTTTAGTATAATTTATTGGCTTGTTTGCGGTGGATTCTTGGTTTAGAAAATCAGAAAATAAACATGTGGACTTCCAAACTCCTTGCTGGCGAAAGGTTTATAAAAACAAACATAAAAGAAAAATAAATTCAAAGAGACGAGAACGTAAACTTATGGTTGAACTAGAATTAAAATAGAACTTAGGGTGATTGACATTGTTTCTTTCGATACTTAACCCGGGGGGTTATATATTTTTAATTTGATTATATTTTACAATGAATGTAAACAGTCTCAGCTCTAAGACTTGAATCTTATTAGGCGTATAGAATCTCTCCGACCGGCCAGTACCTGCCTGACTGGATATTGATTCAACAGTCATCATCTGAGATTTTAGCACTTGGCAGGATAATTCACCAAATATAAATACAAGTCAAAAATCATGATGCGTCATTATAGGAAGAAAAAAGAAGAAGTGTGATAATGGAGGCTGTGGCTGGCATTATACGAAGAAAAAAGAATAATTGTAACTAGGCAACTAGAAACATAGTCCCTACTGAAAATCAAACCGTCGACAGATTACTCGAACTGAACAACTTCGTTATGAGCACATGACCGAAGTTAATGCCAACGCAACCACATTGTTCTACAGTTCTTTTCAACAAGTTGGTACTGTCTGTGGAATGTGGTGCTTCAGTAACCCAAAAAGCAGAAGTCAACAAACAAAATGCAGGAACAGGTCACTACCGCAGCCTGAAACGCTACTTTCAGACTCCCGGGAGAAGAGAACTGTTGTAGGTTCATAACAAAAGCAAGAGATTCTGTTACTTAAATACCTGAAGGTAAAAAGAAACTCTACATTCTTCATATTGTAAGGTCTTCTAGATACAGCATTATATAATCAATGATCCTAGCTATCTTTATATACACAAGCTCAAGGACTGCCTCCGCATTCAAGGGGCAAATTGTCCAACCAGGAATCATCTAAGAGAGGGGTCGAAGGTTCCATCTCGGTAGGCCATTCTGAACTAACATCTATTTCATCATAGATAATAGGTTTACATTTTCCATCGTGACTTTGGGTGATGGCTTGTAACCAAAGATTGCAGTGCGCGAAAAGCAAATCATTGAATTTTTCAAGCTCCGCTCTGTTACGTTTCTTGGTGTGTACGCTCTCAAAGGTGCTCCAATTCCACCTGCACCAGTGGGAACTGCAGGGCTGGCTAAGTATCTTTATTGCAACTCTCTGAAGTGTGGGAATTTCATAGCCATATCCAGCCCACCAATCACCTAAAGATGCACATTGCCATAAAAATGAGATTCTAATCTGCTAACATATAAAATCTCAAGGCAGTTAAAAAAATGAACCTCATATCTCGAAACACATGAAAAATATGGGCAACCCAGGACAAAGGAGCCGCATTTATTGGCAATCAAATGACATGTCAGAGATCTCCAAAGTTGATTCAGCCTGTATTGCAGTGTTCATAAACTTAATGATTCTATTCTGACCAACAGTAACCTCATCTGCCAACAATTACTATCTCTGTTGGCTGCTGCTTGGTTTTCCGATCCCAAGGAACACATGTATGGGGATATTTCGTTTTACCAAGTATTTTAACGCCCCATGAAAAGAATTGATTGGTAATGAATGCAGCTTAAACATACCTGGGGAATTCAGCGTCCTTCCCATAATAGCAAATTCTGTACCAAGAGCGCCTTGTGCATTTATGTATATTGGGTGTTCTTTAGTGATTTCTATTTTGTCTTGATTTGTTGTAGCCATCTTTATCATAGTGTCTTGAAATCCATTCCTCATCCTCAAATCAATCTTAAAATTCGGGTTATAGAAAATTGAAGGATTAAGGAATGCTGCGGCTGCCTGTAATGGGGAGTGAAGCTGCAGATTCCATCTTCGATCAATGATCTCCCAAATTGGCATATATTTCTCTTCAATACCCTTATAGTATCCCTTGATTGCAGCCTTTGCTCTTTCTATTCCCTCGTATATATAGCCCATCGCAGGCATGTCCCCATCAACAATCCTTAGGATTTTAATAAGAGGTTCAGACACGCTGACAGCTTCATGTGCAGACTTCCAAAAGCGATCTTGATAGAGCAAGGATTTGATAGCTTGAGCCTCAGGACGTATACGATGCATGGATGATAGACATTCTGAATGTGAAAACATGTTCTTTAGATTGTCCTCCTGAATAACAATGGCGCTTAAGGAGAGATAATCTGTGACAAATCTACTAATTCTTGGTCTGATCAATTCCCTTCCACCAGTGAACTTCCTCATCATGTTCAAAGTCCACGCGTGACTATACATGTAGCTTGTAATGGTCTTTGCCTCTTCCAAAACCATCCCCATCCACTCCTGTTTACCAATATCCTCCAACATCTTATCGATACAATATGAAGCACAAGGCGACCAAAACAATGAGTTGTATTTGGACATGAGAAGCTTCCCTGCATATACATAACTCGCTGCACTATCTGTTATTACTTGTACAACATTTTCCACACCAACTTCCAAGACAAATGACTCTAGAAGCTCGAACAAATAAGTAGCGTCATCTTCATGACCTGATATATCAACTGATTTCAAAAATAGCGTCCCTTTCAGGCATGTGACTGAGATTACAATAATTGATTTGTTCCTACCATCAGACCAGCTATCACACAAGATTGTACAGCCTGTTTCTTTCCACTCGTCTCTGTATTTCTTGTAACAGTCATGTATGTCATCTTTCACTTTTTCCAGGAGGGTAGATCTCAATTTTTCATAACTTGGAGCTCTATAACCTGCCCCGCATTCTGCTACAGCATCCACCATTTCCTGATAGTATATGGATTTAGAAGCATTAAAAGGAATAGAATTGTGGAAGAAGAACACAGCAATTTTCTTATCAACATCATCCTGCCTTTTCTTTTGAGCATCATCCACTTCTGGCTGTGCACTGGGTGAAGGACGTGGAAATAACAAAGAGGGACCGGTGCTGCCATGTTGTCCACTAGATCCATGGTTAGGATGTGCACCACCACTAGCTGAAGAGCTATTTTGTTGAGCGTTGGCTGCCCGTTCCACCTTCAGTTTCTTGGGAGTTTTCTGCTTCTTGGGAGTGCTTAATATACCACGAATGTGATCCCGCACATCATCTGGAACTTCTGTACAGGGTACTATATCTTTGTTCTTTATTTGAGCCAAATGAAACTTCATTCTGTATACCCCTCCACTGAACTCCCGATGACAATAATTGCATCTAACCTTCTGTCTCGTGGCATCCACAAGAACACAGTGTTCCCAACACGCATCTCTTCCACGAACCATTACCACTAAAACAAATCAGAATATCAAATTTAGATGCAGAAAGGGGCATACATTTGAGCCAGCAGCACTGTCGTTTTTTGTCAGAAGTGATTGACAAAGATGGAGACTTGAGGTAAATTAAAATGTATAAGATGAATGCAAGCCTTTCACATTTTGCACAGCAAAACTTTGAACAAAAACACGGAGGGCATATCGCCCTCCAGAGTAGTCCAGTAAAGAATGCCACAATGCATATAAGCATCAAATTTGAGGACAGAGTATCAATCATTGCTAAAAAAGTAGATACTCTCCCGATAAAATACCCAGCAAAAGGGCAAGCAGGCAAAACAGATGAAGCTGCATCAAACAACGTGGTTAGACTGAAGCAATGCCAAGGAAACCTTAGCTTTTAAACACAGGAATAATTCAGACCTTGCTTTGTAACTCATACAACTGGCAGATGACATCAATTTTAAAATAATTATAAATGCTGATCGTCCAAAAAGCTTGTTTAGCTGCAAATAATCTATATGCAAATTAATAAACTCTGCAAAAATGTTGAACTCTAATTTGGTAGCTCCAACACAATATTATTAAATATACCATCATCTGATAAACCTGGACCTTCATATTTTTCAAACTTCTAACCTTGACGGTTCCAATTTCTTCAGAAAAAAGAAAACTTAAAACTCTATTAGCCAAAAAAAAAAAAACCTTTTTTACTGGCAATAAAATATTTCAAAAAAAACAAAAAACAATTATTAATGCAGCATATTAAACACTGACTGACTTGTGAAAAAAATCATACCACACCATAACAGTCCGCATAAAATCCCAGTTTTTAACATGTACACAAATTTGTAAATTCTTGATGATATAGCTTCTTCTTCTTCTTTCCCATTTGCTTTCCTTTGGATAAATGTTTCCGTTATTTTTCTTGGTTGTAACTACTTTAATGTTTCTTCATACGATAGAACTCAAGCTGTTAGATCTCTTTAAGTGCAAAAAAATGACAGTCTCAGAGTACCATAAAAAAAATACTAATAGATTAACAAAAATGAAATGCAAAAACTCGAAAGCTAGAGAAACAGAAGGGGTGGTAAATCCTTCTCTAGAAAGAAAGAAATTTATTTTCCTTTTGTTGTTACCTGGATCTGATTCTTGTGACAGAGGGAAATTCGGGGATTGGTCGGAATCTGGAGAAAACTGTGGATCGGCGATTTGGAAGGAAGATCAGAAACGAGGAAATGGAAAACAACGCCGATAAATTAGTTGAAATCGTCTTTGCTACTTTCACGTGATTAGTGCGTGGCTCTATTATGCTGACGTGTACTACATAAAGTTCCTATTGGCATAATTGGAATAGAAGCAGAGCAATTCGACGCCTCGCCTTCGATTGAAGAAAATAAGGTAAAAAATTATACAATAAGCTCGGTAGCTTGTGAGTAAAATTATTATAGATTATAATAGTGTTGTTTATTTTTTGGATCGGTTCGGTTCATTGGTTTATTGTATTTTTCAATTTTATATAGTAAAATAACGGCTTTGTCTCTCAAAAAAAACAAAAAAAAAAGTTTTGGATGGAGGGGTTCTACGATAATTGTATATTTTCGGTCCAATTCGTACTGGTTTGCTGTATTTGTTTTTTTTTTTTTATTTCTTTACATAATAAAATAATCATTATATCCCTCATAAAGGAAAAAAAATTATCTCTGAACGGGAGGGGTGCCATGAAAATTTCATATTTTTTGAAAATAACTAAATATGGATATAACCTCTAATAAGACAAAATTGATGACTTAGTCACAGGGATAGACAGTTAATTTACCATAATTTTTTATTATTTTTCTCGGAATACTATTTGCGTGTTTGGCACACATGACCAACAGAATTCGACCTTGCGTCCTGTTCGAGTAGCGCATGAAGCCTATTCAAGTAGAAAGAAATGGGCTTCCGACGTCTCCGTTTATTCGTCGCCATGTGATCTTCCTCGCGATGCAGTGTATTTTGGTAAATGGTGGTCGTCCCCGTTACAGTGGTCGGTTAAAGTTTTTTTTTCTATTTTCTCTCTCCTGCACAGTAAAGTACAGGAGAGGCCCCTCGGTTTTATTGATGTTTCACTTCTGTAATTGTACTTTTAATTTTGTGTATGGTCCTTATTTCTGTTATATAAGTTTTGATTTAGTTCAATTGAATCCTTCAATTGAAATTAAATATATATTAAGGTTTCACTTCGGTCCTCCTTCTTTTAATTTCCAGATTATGTTTAAATACCTTAATATATTCGGTACAAAAGTTTTATTTTTTTTTAATTTTTTCAATTTTATCTTTTGATTTAAATTGATAATATATTTGATTTTCATTTCAACTCTTATGCCTTTAATTTTTTATTTTAATCCCTTTATTTTTTTTATATTTATGAAATAGCCTCTATTTTTATCCATGTATATATAAGTGCTCTCTTATATTTGGTTTTTAATTTATGTTATTTTTTTATTTGTTGGGGTGGTATTTTTTGAAAAAAAATAACTCTTAATTTTATTTTGTGTCTATGATCATTTGAAAATTGATATTTCTGTTTTTTTTTCCTTCCTTTGTTCTTTCTTTTAGTTTTTTTATTCGGTTTGTTTATTTATTTTCAAATCAAATGAATTTTTTCACCTGAAAATTTTTATTTTATTTTTTTGTTTGATCTTTTGTTAAAGTTTTTAGGATATTTTTAGTCTTTCATTTATTTTTGTTTTTTTTTCATTATTAACACAATAATAACAATAACAATAACAATAACAATAACAATAACAATAATAATAATAATTTTAGTTGTTTTCTTTACTTACTCTTTTGTTAATGTTTTTGAGTTTTTTTCTCTCGGGATAATTTAATAATTTTTATTATTTTGATAGTAATAACAATGATAATTTTAGATGTTAAAATTTCGATGTTGCTAATGTTGTAATATGGTGTGTTGATCTGTTTTATTATATTAAACTTTCCATATATAGATATTATATTTTAATTTTGAACTAGCAAATTATATTAACTTCTTTAATCCCAATGACTATAAAAATTATTTGCTCAGCTCGCAACGTAGTGCAGTCAATTTTTTTAATTTTCAAGTCAAGTAAAAATTTTTTCAACTAATAATTTTTATTTTATTTATCATTTATTTTATTTTTTTATTTGCTATTTTGTTAATGTTTTTAGGCTTTGATTTAATTTTATTTTTTTCATTATCAACACATTAATAGTATTAATTTTATTTTTATTCTTACTTATTTTTTTGTGTTTTTTTCTTGGGGTAGTTTAATGATTTTTATTGTTTTGGCAGTATTAATAAAATTAATTTTATATGTTGAGACTTAGATGTCATTGTTGTTATAATAGGATATGTTGATATATTTCATTATATTAAACTTTATATGTATAAATATTATATTTTAATCTCAACAGTAATAAAAATTGTTTGCTCCGCCTGCAACGTAGTGCGGGCAATTAACTAGTAGATACTATATAAAATCATTTGATATTATTATTAAATTCAATCTCTAAATTATTTTTAAAATCTTATAATTTGAGTTCTATTTATTTTAAATTTAAAATTAAATTATATAGATTTTAGTTTAATATGATATAATCAATTTAATTGATCTAAAAATAATCTACATAGCTGGTAAAAATAATTTAAAGATGTAGTTGACAAGAAAAAATATTTTTCAATATAATTTCTTGTCAAAATTAAAATATATAAAGTTATATTAACATAACTTATAATCTAAAGACATGTCTTATAAAAAAAACAATTGGGAAAATGAGATGAAGTTTCTCTAAGATGATTTAATCAACTTAATCATTATATAATTGAAGAAGAAAGAAGAAGCTTCATATGAACAATGAAAATTCATTATATTTTAAGGTTTTTGTTTGAGGTAATTGGTATCACTTTATATTTCTCATAAAACCAAAATAAATATTTGTTGTTTATGCTTTTTCTGAAAAATCGTTTACTGTTTTATTATTTTAAGTACATTACTAGTGACAATAATGAGGTAGATAATTGAAATAGTGGGACAGGAATGGTGTGCAAATAATATTATTACTAGAAGTTGAAATGAAAATTTGTCAATATTATGAGTAGATACCCTCTAAACATTTTTAAGAGATTTGAATGATCTTATTTGATAACCAGATAAAAAAAATAAATGAGAATGAGATAACCTTGTAAATAAATAAAGCTTAATAATTAGTAAATCAAACTTTAAAGAATAAATTAAAATAAATAAATAAATAAAATAAAATCTCTGACTTCAGTTAGCATGCCAAATTCATAGATCGATCATAAGACAAGGATCACCCCATACAAAAAAAAATTAACAAAACAACCGAGGTCATCTCTAAGGCAAATTAGATGATGAAAGAGAAAATTAAAATAATATATATAAAAAATTAAGTCAATCCGAGTAAAACCGACTAACTTATGACCTGAAACATAAAATCAAGATAACCACGTAAAAAATAAGAAAAAAACATGAAGCTCAAGGCCCAACAATCTAATATTGAGTGATGATATTGAAAATTTTTTTTTTAAAAATAGACCTAAAATAAAAGATCAAGGTAAAAATATATAATATTTGAAACCCGTGATCTAAGTCATTAGATTGAGATTATTCTATAAAAAACATGAAAAAAGCACAAAGAAAAATTTCAAGTCATCTAAATATCTAATGATGAAATTGAAAAAAAAAATGAAAACAAATAGCAATTATAAAAATGAGGATCAAATATAGTATAAAAATTAAATAAAATAAAACAATGAGTGATAAAAATTAAAAACAAAATAAAATGGTAAAAAAATAATGATTAAATCAGATACAAAAATTAAATGAAATCAAATGTTATTGGAAGAAATTGAAAACAAAATCAATTTCAAAAGGCATTAAAAGCAAAACAAATAATAAAAATAAAAATTAATAAAAAACATTTAATTTTTTGGAAAGGAAAGTGCAAAACCCAAGGTGAAGAGAGAGAGAGAAGCGAATAAAAAGAAATTCAATCGGAGTTCAATCGTTGTTACATCTTGCACGATGACTGCCATGAAGAGAATGTCAAGAAAACCTCCAAAACTGTCATATAAGGTTATGTTTGACCACTACAAAACACTTATATGCTGTCCAAATAGCGTGAACATATCTCATTTGTTGCATATGAGTTGCACAAATTACTATTTTTGTTTTTAAATAATATCTTATATTTATTAAAATACTAAATTTCTTCTAAGTCAATTTAATTATAACAAAAAAAAAATAAGATAGTCATTTTACAAAAGTAAAAATCCAAAACATCCCTAGTTTTAGTTAAATAAACTTTATTTTAATAGTAGTTTAATCATTTTATTATGCATTAAAAAAATAGAAATAATATTTTGTTCCCAATCATTCTAAAATAATAATAAACACTTGTGAAAATATTGTGTTACCCTAGTATCTAGTTCGCTGGATTTGCTAAGGTAAAATAATCATTACATTGTCCCATGAACAGTGAAATATACATCGTCAATAGAGAAAAGGACCTTATTTTAAAAAAAAAAACTTAATATCAATCACTTGATATGCAAATAGTATTCACCATTCCACTCAATGCTCACTCAACGAGGAAGCTAATCTGGCCTTTTGCTAGACGGTGTCAAACCTAGACAACATTTAGAAAAGCTAAGTGAAATCAAGAAATAAGAAATAGATAATCAGTTAACCATTTTTACAAGAACCATAGATATCAAGTGGCACCAACCTCTAAAAATCTATCCATGGCAATCAATTCGAAACCCCTTTACCTTGAAGAGAAATGAATTCCTATGCGCTTCACTCCTTGTCAACATGTCCAATAAATCACATAACCATGGGGTCCATCCCAATATTCGCTACTGAAGAAGCTGCATTGGAACAAGAAAATTCTGCATACCACATTCGATTCCAATTTCGTTATATAATTGATCAACAGCAGAGACATTTATCAATTGGAATATTCATTCAAATATGAGGAACACACGCCATGTTGAGATTGGATTATTTGCATGTTTCCCAGTTCACATTCACCACGAGTGTAGTCAACTTTCACTCACACGTTTAAAAAGAAATTTTAACATGGCACTGCTTGCCATGAGAATTTCAACATTGTTTTGAGAAAAACAATTGTCCTAACAAATTTCTAAATGTACCATGACAGCACAGCTTACATCCCGATAAGGGTAATTAGTGTTTTGTTTATTTGCACAGCAAAAATGCAATTCTCTCATCTCCCAAAACCCACAATTGGGCTGGAATCATGTGTATCACTTAAGAAATTTTCCTTCCAAGAAGGTCTACTTATCTGCTGAATTTTGTTGTTGCTTAGCTCTGCGAACACATTCATAATAACTCTTAGTAAAGGGGGCACATTTCAAAATATCATCAGCGTGCTCCTTGTAGCATGCCTTGCAAGCATCATAATCAGACAAACAAGGCATAGTCTTCTGGTATGGAAGCTTGAATTCCTTATCGCGAAGATCCTTGGCTCTTTCTGTAACTTGCTGCGCCATGTTATCCTCCTGCTTCAGCAACTTTTCTAGAACCCTCTCGCTCTCTCGAATGACTGATCGAATTGCATCCAACTCGGCATTTGCAGGCTGTACAGGTTGGGTTATTGGCAGGTACATTGGAGTTTGAACTGACCATCCTGGAGAGGCAATCCTTTTGTGAGTCTCAGAATCACCATGCAGCTGTTTCTCATTCACCATAGGTTTGGGCTGGGGAGGTTCTCGTTGGGTCTTAGTTTTAGTCTTCTTTGTTTTCTTCTTTAATTTCTCCCCGTCATTAGCAAACCGATTAACAAGTTCTGGAGTAATTTGAATTGAAAAATCACCCATAACAGCAATTTCCCAAAAATATAACAAAAAACCCTGAAAACACCAATAGAAGTTCAAGCTAGATTAGAAACAAATAATTCAAACTCCTGCCTACTCTTTTCAAATATACATGAAAACTCTCTTCAAGACATTAACTAGTAACTGGCCTGTTGTTGCAGCTTACAAGGGATTGCTTAAGAAATATTGTGGTTGGTTGACAGGCAACATGAATCCAGTATAAAAAAGAGGATACAATAACAGAAGAAGGTCAATACAGAAACAAATTGAAGTTATCAAGGCCAGCCAAAAGTACATGGAAAGATTAAGCATACGCAACATAAAATTATGCTTTCAAATTGCACTGAAAAGAGGCGAGCGAGGGAGCTTGTCAATGACTTGAAGCAATCAAAGAACAAGGAATTCCATCTAATCAATTGCTAAAAAAAGTACACTTAAACACGAATCGAAGGCAATCCACCAGGCACGACAACGGATAATGTGCAAGACACAATACATTATAATGCACGACTTCCAAATCATCGTAAATGGCGAAATGAATTGAATTCTAACAAAAACAATTAAAAAAGATGTTTATCAATTGAAACCCAGCAACATAATTCTAGGGTTTTGATTTCACTCAGTTAGTGCGATACTTGCTAAAGGTAAGAGATGGGATTAGAAAATTAAGGATTGGGAATGAAAAGACCTGTGAGAAAAAATGAAAGCAGAGAATCGCCACCCGCGAACAATTCACCTCTTCTGCACTAGAATGGTCCGTTTCCTTCCATAAGAAAGCGATGCCGTGTCCTTCTTTGAATTTAGGGGGGTTCCGAAACTGCCAGACGACCCTCTAAGAGTCTAATTGACTTGTAGAACGACTTGTCGTTCCAGTTTTTGTTTTTTAAGAGTAAACTATATCTTAGTCCCTATAGTTTAATAAAACTTAATTCTATACTCTTAGCAAATGATTTCAAGTGGCAGCATTACTCGAAGAGATGAGTTGACGAGCTTTAGGCAAAAGAGCATTTAATACAAGCGAATGCTATTATTAAATAATAATAATAATTATTATTATTATTATTAATCCAAGAATTGTAAAAAAATCAGACTTCGTACAATGGAAGGCTGTGGAAATTTAAACTAGACAGGTCATCTATTGATTAAAAAGAAATTTACACAGAGCCAAGTGCATGGGCTTTGCATTGATGTCTATAAATGCTTGGGCTCTAATTTTAGGGTGGGTAGGCGCGTGAGATTATCCTAGCAGGCTGAGTGCTTCTCTTCTGTACACACACACAGTCACACACTTAATTCAACTGGTTTGGATTTTTATGAATATTTATTTTAATGACATTTAAGTTAATTATTAAAAAAAAAAAAAACATGTTTTTGTATAAAAAACTACAAAGGAAATGAAAACCTCATGTAATAAAATATATTTAATTTTTATGATTACATGCTAGAATTATCAATCAAAACCATTTCAGTATCTGGTAACCCAGCTAGTTTGCATCCTCGAGTCATCTGTGATGATCTCATGATGTCTCGTGACCCAGAGATCCACGGGTTTACAGCAGAAGGCTTTCCATGATTATTTTTGTTGTGGTGGTGGTTCAGAAGCTAGGTCAAAATGATCATGCACAGAGCATAACCCTAACACAACAGCGGAAATGTACGAGCAGCGATCGAGCTCATCTCACAACCATTTCATTCGAGGTAGTACCCGGTGTGGGTGTGTAGCTTGTATCAATTTCCTTATGATATCGGTCAGATAAACTTGCCTTTCTTGACTTGTTAGCACCCTCACTACTTTCCAATTGTAATGGTGTGTTTGGTGGCACTTAATTAATGGTTCTTTTCAGTTTTCTCCCATGGCCGCTTCCTACTCTGAATAATTATTTTTGACTTGAACTCTTCACATAACTGTAGAGTCCCATAACCTTACAGTTAGACGGTACATTCACATCACAGAGATGGGGGATGGCCACCTTTGCCTCGTTATATAACGTGGACTCTTTTGTTTTTTCAGAAAAAAAACTCTCGAAAGCTTCTGCAGCATCAGATAAATTGTGCTTTGTTTTGTCTTAAGAGCATATCAGTGGAGCTTTTTTTTATATATACAATGCCAATGCTACGCCACAACGCTCCTATTCAGTCGAGGTCATTCTTCCCTACACCTTTTCAGTAATGCATACAAAGATACACACACACACAGATATATATATATATATATATATATATATATATATATATATATATATATATATATATATATATATATATATATTTCACCAGTAATTAACATTATTTTATCAGAAGTACCAAACTCCAATACTAAAAGCATCTTTGCATTGCAATTTAAGGTGAATTGTTAGGGCAAACCATTAGTTTAATTACGTGACTTCATAAATAATTTTTATATTGCAAAACTTGCCTTGACTTGTTTCTTAAGAAAATTCACATTGACACAAACCTTTGTATCATGATTGTGCAACTTGACAGGATAACTTCGTGCTTACACTTGATGGCTTGGTTTTTTCTTATCAACTGAACGAAAATTAAATTAGCTTTTTGATAGTAACATTTTTCAACTCACTGTCAAACATGGAATCTTGATTGTTACATATGTTGAATTTTAAGGTCTATATATCGGCATGTCGCCATCAAGTCAAGAATATAAAAAGATCAATTAGATTATTTTATTTTATTCTTTTCTGTATTTGATAAGACATTCTTTCAAAATAAAATCTTCTCAATCAAGCTCTTGGTGACATGAAAGCTTTGGACTTTGGCAATGTACTGACCAGTGGCTGCACACACACTGAGGTGTTATTTCTTCAGTTAAATCATGCATCATTCCTTGTCAAAGAGAAGAAATTGTCAATATCCGGTTTTGTTTCCAACCTAGCTAGCTAATTGTTAATTAATTTTGATCAATTCTAGCTAGCTTTACACATCAAGAAGTAATATTTTCCTGTAAAATAAGTGATTAATATTCCCTTGGCTTTGTCGTTACTGGCATAATCTGCGTGCTTTACAATGGGGGTTAAAGTGGCATTGCAGAAACCTTTAATCATCAATAGAAACAATTAGGCGAAATTTACTGTTCTAAATTAAAGAATCTGAATCAAATCCAAAAGGGTAAATTTCGATGCCATTAATCCATTATGTTTTACGGGGGCATGCCAAAAGATCTATATTCTGAGCAGCAGGTAGGCGGTCGGGAGGTTCTGGGGTGAATCAATCAGGGCCGTGGTGTTTTTTAGAACTGATAACTAGCTCGACCAAAGAACTAAAGATAATAGGCATATCAAGATGAGAGATATCATGATTAAGACTGTTGCTTAAGGTGAAATTATATCGGTGCAAACATCCTGTTCAAGTGCATTTTTTCTCCAGAATATATTTTGAATGATGATGATAAGGTAACAAGTTGTTAAGAAGATTCATTTATGGAGTCTGTGCTCATTCAAGTTTTTATTTTATCTTCTCGGCCCAAACTACGGTGGCATATCCTTGCCACGTCACACGCGGCACTGTATCAAATGAATATACAGGATCATTCATGGGAATATCCTATTATGTCAGCCACTTAAGAAAGTTGCTGATCATTATATATGTATATATATCCATGACAGGTAATCAATACTCTCCGAGACACGTGTAATATAGAAGAGGGCATCAAGCCTTCAACACTTCAGTATTGACAATATAAAGTATACAACTGCTTTCGTGTAAACTATACGAGCACTAGCACTTAAAACAATGGAAATTTCTTGAACAGCGCCCGGGTATTTCATGATCTGATTCAAGGTTTTGTTTCTTCTTCTTCTATATTTCAGTGTTTGAAGTTTTCAATTTTCTGGACATCCTGAATAAAGATAAAACTTCGATGTTTTTTTTTCAAAGACAGCTATATATTGCCCCTTTTTTCCTGGATGAATCTTTCACTTCAATTGGCGGAACTCTTTGTGCTTGAATTCGTAAATTCTGAAAAGTTGCACAAAGGCATATAGCTGCTTGCTTGATGAACAGCACACCAAACTGCGTCAGTAACCTGAAAAGTTTTCAAAATTATAGGGACGCGTCCTTTACAAAGCATGTTGAGTTTAGACAGGCTAGGTGATATCCATGCTAATATTCCTATTTGATTAGAGAGGCTATTTACCAAAGCTTAAGTCCCGTATGGATATGAGCAGAAGTAAATTCTTTATATGTGCAGGGTAACGAAATCCTTGTTGAGACCAGTAGCTAGCTAGCATTGAAGGAAAATCAGACTTGTCCGAGCTAGTTAAGAACAGAAGATTAAGAGTGCAATTATTGGACTATTCACTTTCTTCATAGTTAAACGAAAAAACAATAACATCATCCACTTTATTCCCATCGTATTTACATTATTTACAAATAATTATAATGCTGTAAAAAAAACCCACTAGCATTTTGACAATATAAGCCAGAGCCTGTCCCTATCTCTTACATATGACATTACAACATTTGTAAAGCACAAATGAATGTCACATTTTGAATGATTTTGGTTTGAGATCACTGTTTGATTGGGTTGGTGAGAAACCTCAGAAGTCGACCGGTTTACTTCGACCCTACAGTAATAATTATCATCTGATGAAACATACTACAGATAAAATTCAACCCTGAGAACTAACTTCAGCTACACATGATACTTTGTAACATGTTCACATTTGACACTGTAAAATCTTCTCATCATCACTCTAGCGTGCACACGTATAATCTAGTACTGTTTGTGCTCCATCTCTAATGTGTTGTGTGCACTGATAAATTCCATGCTGTCGAAACAATCGAATCCGAAATCGTGAACGCCAAAATCTTGACAGTCCGATAACCGTGTGTGATTATCCTCCCATGGTGGATAACCCATGTCGACTTCGTTAGTATTAGCCGCAGCCGGAGGAATTATATTGCTCCATGATGCATCAACTAGCGGGAGCTCGTCCATCCACAAGCTATTCAGTAATATTTCATCATTGCAAATACTATCTAACAAGATCGAATCCTCAGGACTAGAAGAATTTTCTGCCGGTGATCTTGAATTATCGTCCGAATTAATAACGATGCCATCATTTTCTGGCGTAACATTGTTGCTACTAGATTCTGGCAAAATATCAGCATGAGATGATGAACTTTCTTCAGGCTTGGCTTCTTTGTGCAAGGGTTCGTGTGTGACAGGATCAATTCCCCTCTTGAGAAGCTTCTTCTTGATATGAGTGTTCCAGTGATTCTTAATCTCATTGTCTGTCCTTCCTGGCAATCTAGCTGCAATCTTGGACCACCTAATTAAAAATAAAAGAAGCCGAAACTGTATTTAACTTCCATTTCAAAATCAAGCACCAAAAATTCATTAAAAGTTATCTAGATATCGTCTGCATCTTAAGCAAGCAGTAATATAAGCAGGCAATGAACTAAGAAAAATGATGACTAATTTATAATACCATAATCTGTGGCATAATTATTCTTGCACTTTATACCAACTTTCAATTCCATATGACTCTTTTAATTGAGACTTTATGGCCCTGTCATATATTCCACATTCTTTTTTTTTTTTCCTTCCTTTGGTCATAAGAATACAAGAATAACAATATCTTGTTTCAAATACCATTAGTGTTCAAAATCAGAGATGTTATCACAACCAAGCATATCACATCTTTTGAAAATCTAATTAATTAAGGTCACGATTAGGTGCATCTTCTTCGAATGCAATGGGTCTACGACCTAATTAACTTCCGTGTCAAGCACTTCAATTCAAAATGCAGTACATGTTGATCTTTCAGGTCTCTACCTACACTGTAGTAACATTTTTAACGTACTCCGCATATGTTAGCAGAAAAACATGTCCACGAAGACACACACCCCACCAGACACCATTAATAATTAAAACAACCAAAACATGTAAACTTAATGCATGTGATCCATCGATCATCGACATGTAAGAAGATAACGTGGAGAAGAGATTTAACCTATTGCCAAGACGAGCATGAAGATCAATAACCAGCTGTTCTTCTGCTTCAGTAAGAAGCCCTCTCTTCAAGTCAGGGCGAAGATAATTAGTCCATCGAAGCCGGCAACTCTTGCCGCATCGTCGGAGTCCTGCTAGCTTAGGGACAGCTCTCCAACAGCACTGGCCATTGGTGAGAATGAAGTTGATGAGTTTTTTATCCTCCTCGGCTGTCCATGGACCTTTCTTAACCCCGAGTTTGTCACAGCAAGGTTGCCTTCCCATTTGCACACACTAGCTAGCTCGCTGACAATAGCTAATTAAGCTTACACTACTAAAACAAAGTAATAAGTCTCGCCAGTATTAGTACTCGTAAAGACTCAAAGCCCCACAACCACCTTTATATTCCTACCCTAAGTGCTTATATATAAATAAATTTATACACCCATGTATGAAGGGAGAGATAGAGATTCCAGGGTCCAGAATTGGTTGTGAAAGGGACACGGGAACTAAAATGGCTTGTTCTGGTTTATGCGGGCACACAAAAAATGAGTGAAAGAGAATGATAAATGACCGAAGGACAGAGCCCCATCTAAACAGCCCAAAACATTAAAAAGAAAATGAAAAAGAAACTCTTCCCATTTTCACACACAACCCCACTCCCTGAATGCACTCTTACTCCACCATTCCATCACCTATTTCGTCATCTCCACGTTCAAGTGTCCCTTGTAATACTTGTAGTCTGTTATACAATTTGCTAATCAACAGGTAATATGTCTTAATTTGCATTAATGACATTAACCGTTGGATATGTACACAAATCTCTTAGATGGGTTTTGATTTTATAAATATTTGACCAGAACCTCTGTAATGTACCATGGATTGATTCCTTCGGATGAATAAAACTATAAAGGAACAGAGATATCTAGAAATAGTAGCAAGAGTGAAATACACGCACCACCGAAGAAGAGTGGCATATATTAATTTTTTAAATTGCAGTATATTACATGTCATGTCGAGATATTGCAAAAGAAAATATTACAAAATTTAATTTATTGTAATTGACGAGTCAACATCTGTTTTAAATACCAGAAAAAACTAGCAACTTATGAAAAAAGTCCATTTCAATTCGTAATCTTTTCAATAATTACCAAAACTTTATTCATGTTACAGTTGGATCCCTAACGATTAAGAAAAGGAGATAATTGAGGACTGTGAAAAGAAGAGAAAGGAGGTAATTGAGGGCTGTGAAGAGAAGATAGAGACCGCAACATCATGTGTAAGATTCTTGAAAGTACAGTCACAAAAAAAAAACGTTATTTTTATCGAAGTGTTGAATGGAGCCATGTTTATATTCTTTTGAGTTTAAAAATATTTAGTAATTTTGAAAAAATCATTTTTTTATGAAAAATAAAGGAAAGAGATATATTTCGGTTATGATAAAGTAAAAGAACAAGACATAAAAAAAGCAAATCATTTCCCCAAAATAAAATCACCCGACAAACATTCAACCGGATCAATCATCGGATGTCAAACAGTTCGGGAACATGTTCAAGTTCATGGAAAAATTAAGTTCATGTTATGGTGAATATATATCTTACTTGCCGATTCACGTGTATCCTCTCAAAATTACCATAAATTTCGTTACGGGAAACTCCAAATTATTTTTAAGTGCGATGCCATTCGTTACAACCAAAGACGTCTTTGTAGAAAGAGCCCTAATATCAATCTCAAGTTGTTGAGTTTCCATGAGCAATTGTGACTATGTTGAAGCCATTAATGATCAATTCCTATTGTATTGATTACTCTTTCGACTACATCTCGCAACACTTATCCATCTTCTTACAGCTGCTTTGCGTTTCCTGATATGTAGGATTATGGAGTTGAAAGAAGAATTCTGATCAATTATGTGCCTTGTAATTGGAAAGCATAAAAGCAATGGCAAGGGGCACTTTTAGGATATTGCAGGCAAAATGCGATATGACTGTGGAAAATCTAGCCATTGAGAATTGAAATCCGGCCATCAAATATGTGACTTTGGTGGGATGGAAGGGCTTCAAGCAATTTGAGAACTGAATTCTTATTGTTCTACATTAATTTCAACTTTACACCTTCGACTATAACAGGAAAAGGGTGCTGTGTTCAGCGTGGGGAAGAGATCAGAAAGACATCATTTGACGTTTGAAAATTAGTGGTGTTGCTTTTGTCTAAATAGAGTGTATATTTTGTCAAGAAACATGTTTCTAAACGACCGAGTTGCTTCCTTATCAGCGCACAAAGGTAATTAAACAACTTGCCAGATCTACTTATCTTCTAAGCTCTACAATCAATAGCTTAATGAGAATCCATAAGAAAAACTTGGTGCTGTATATGTCCATGCTTCTTTTTAATTTCTCTCTAGACATTTGTATCCTCTACCCTTTATTTCTTTCTTTTCTTTTTTCCATAGAGCAAAGAAAGATAATTTGCTTAACTAGACTCGCGTCTAACCTTTCCATTAGTTTAGTTTAGGTAATTAACTACATTCCAACATGATAATTACCTAGCTTACTTAGCTGGGATTTTTTAACGCGCCAATCAACTGATCTTTCCCAGGACTCTAGCTATACAAGCTCGGTACTCTTACCTTTATTAACTGCTAAGCATATTACAAGCACTCTCATAGATATGCGTGCACATTTTGATAAAAACAAAATATATAGAAAATGATTGGTCGATGCATGAATCTAATTCAAGGTTAACTGACTGCCTGAAGCACTTCAAATCCTAACCATCGATTGATAAAGGTTTTTCTCTTAATAATTGGTTGGATGAAAATCAGACGATAACTTTACAACCAAGTGGTGTAAGCCTTTGTTTGATCATGGGACCGGTTTGGCTTGGCCCGGCACACTTGTCTCTATAGAGGAACCTCCATGTCAAACTTTAAATCAATATCTTGACCTTGCGATGTCAAGATTATTATTGTCTTATTAAACATACATATAGGTGAGATTTTGGGGTAGTTCATAACCCAATTTGTTGGTTTTTTGACTTCTGTCTCATGGTTTAGGTGACTCTAGTTCAAATGTGGACCCTTTGCCCTCAGCACCGCGTCTTCAGTTGTCGTGAACCATCGACGCCCTCTTTTTTTGGTTATCTCACAGTGCTGCCTCCAATAGGCTCTGTTTTATCTGAAGTTGTCAAGTAATTAAGTCGCGCCCACAGAAATGGAGTTAAAATTCAAATGGAAAGCTTCAGCTGACTTAGTTGCAGGGCAATGTGTACGTATGCCTTGATCAGTTTAAATGTTTTGCCCTACTTATATTTGTACGTACGTTTAATGAACATATGTTTCGAAAGAATCATACAAGTACAAATACTTTCTCCATAAGTAGATTGAAGTGATAGAAAATCGATAACTGCGTGCTGGAGATCATAATTATCAGTTCATGCATGTGTGAAACTTGCTATGTGCTCATGATCTCCCACCAACCATTAACTAAGAATGCAAAATCAGCCACGTCGAAGCTTTCCCACAGCAAGAATAGCCGGATATTATTTGCAGGTCACCAAACTTCCCAGTTTCTATGTAAACTAGCTAGCTAGAGAAAAGAGATGATAAATTTATTGATATTTATATCTAGGTAGAGACAATTATGTCTCAAATAAACATCTTACATAAAATCTGAAATTAAAACTCTAGAATATTATTTTTATTATTCTCGAAAACATTCTCTCAAATCAAAACTCTTTGGATTTGAAACTTGCACACAGTCTCGCATTATTTTATGCTTGATTTTTATCAAATAAAATAAAAATTATGAGATTCGAACCTGTAACCAATGACAAGGATGGTGAAATTCAAATTCATGACTGATGTATCAACAAGATTCTAATACTATGTCAAAAAACTATTTCACTTAAAAATTTAAACCATTAAATGAGATCAAATATAATTTATATTATTCTTGAAATAAAAATGAACCAACTTTAATGTGACTGAATTGGGTAAGGTAGCTGAGTTCTGTCTGTCTGGTTTGAACGTAGCCACGCAGCTGGATATATACTTGTAGCAGTTGTGAGTTCATGATCACCTTAAAGACCATTGCTCCTAGCATAAGTACAATTTACAATTCCTTCATGCTGTTTTTCCTCTTCTCTGTGTTTATTATTAATTATATAATGATATGCCCGATGTTTTATTTATACAAAAATAATTTCATCATTTAAAAAAATATATTTTATCAGCCTAAATAAACAAAATAAAATTTCGATTATCTTACATTTTTAGATATACCCGAGGTTCTCTTTTGTATTTACAGTACCTTCTCCTTATTACAGTAACGACTAAGAGAAATATATATATATATAATTGCTCGGGTTTAACTTTGGATTAGCGTGCATTTACAGTGATGAAGTAAAGATTTTGCCGAACGCTCCAAAATGTATACAAGAAGTAAAAACCTTATTTAACGGTGACAATAAGGATTTTGGACCTGGTCAAAGATGTTTTGTAATAATGTGGTTATACGAGGAGTTGTTGGATTGCATCAGTGGTTGATTTTGTATTGATATTATTGTTAAGAAAAAAGATGGCATGCATCTGGACACATGTCAGCATGTCCCTGGCCTCTTCGGATGGTGGTTGGGACATCGTGCACTGCTCATGCATATCTTTTCAGGAGGATATTGTATTCATCTTGGCTTTTCCTCCCTTGAACATTCTTATCTGCTCCCTGACGGTTGAAAATGTGTTTTAAAAATATTTTAAAAGAATTATAATTATAATTTTATTTTTATTTTTTTTATATTTTGATATCCTAATATTAAAAATCAATCTCAATTACACTATCGTACATAATATACCACGTTTCACCAATCTAGTAAAAATAAAATGGTATCCCATCCCTCACATTACACTGTGGAGTGTGGACATCATTGATTGTTCATTTTAAAATGTTTTTTTTTATTTTGTCATCCAACTTTATTTCTTTTCAATTGCATCCTTCCAAGTTATATTAGCATCGGTTTAAGCATCAAGACATTTTTCACCTCGCAGGTTCTTACGTATGCCAAGGGTCAAGGAATATTTAAACATCAAAATAAAGATTAATTTATGAGATAGAATTTTAGATTGTACTTAAGATAATAATTTTTATTATCTTCCTAGAGGGTTCTTGATATGTCAGGAAAGAACTGGTATTAAATTAGTGTTCAATTTCTACGGATAGAATTTGATTTTATTAATTAGAAAACTTTGAACTGAGGGCCAAAATTCATAATCAGAAAAATTCAACCCATTTTATTATTTTCCATTTTTTTTTCATTTTTTTTATGTTGTGGTCTAAAATTTAGTCATGTTCATGTTTCAATCTCTAGGTTTGCGCAAGGAGAGAGATAGAGTTTAATTATATAAGAGAAGTTCTATTTAGGTTTATTTTCACTCATCCTACAGGGAAAGTAGATCGAGGCTTAGGGGTTTTTTAATCAAGATTTAAAAGTTGTTTTGAGGTTAGATATGGGTTAGTTTAGTTTTATAGGTTATTTTAGATGTTTTCAAGGAAAATAGTGTTAGAAACAAGTTTTTAGATCCAATTTTAAAATATAGTTAGGGTGCTATTTTATCAAATTCCATCCAATTTTAACTTTTCTTTTCAAATAAGCTTAGAACATTTTTTTTTCATATTAGCAAGTGTTTTTTTTTACTCATCTCTTTATAATTTGTTTATTTAGTTTAATTTGGTTCCATAGCTTTTTTTCATGCGTTGATTATTATTATAAAATAATTAAATTATTTTTAAAAAATAAAGTTATTAAACCTAATAGTCTATACAACTCAGGTGGTTGCGAGTTCTATAAATTCATACATGTTGACTCAAATCAATTTAAAATATCATTACCGCACTATTTTATATAAAAATAAAATGAATAGTTTTGATGATTAGGAGGTTGACCCATGAAATTGATTGAATCATATTGTCTCAACTCCTGCCTGATATAATTTGGAAGCTGAGTTGAGAAAAATTTGAGTGAGTGGTATCCAAGTTGATACATCAATATAAGGGTTTAATAATATTCCTAAAAGCTCATTACATGCAAGGTTGTCAAAATCGTGATTTCGACACAACATAAAAGGCTCTTCTGAAATTCGAATCATAAGATTGGATTGTAAATTTATAAAATCATACCTGAAATTTTCCGTATAAAAATCATAAAATCACAGCTAAAATCGTATAGGTAGAAAAATTATAACTAAAATATTTTTGAACACAATACAACACAATTACAGTCAATTGGCCATAAAACTTAATTAGTTAAGGTTTATACATGATTTAAAATAACTTAAAAATACATTACAAAATAATTATGTCCATAGAATTTTATTAGGTAAAAATTAACAAATTTAAAACAAATATTCAGCTGGCATGCAATATAAATTAAAATTAATCTCATTTTCATATCCCTCGCTATTTCTAAGACTTATATCAATAGTATCATTATCGAAATGATAATTAGTACTACCACTAACACCAACACCAATATTATTAATATTAGCTCCAACACCAACAAATTATTTCGGCATTCATACATGAAAATGATTTAAAAACACCAAAATATTTAACTTAAAGTAAAAACTAAAAAAATTACTTTTTTCAAAAATTCTAAATATAAATTCTATATTTAATATTTAATATTTAAATCAAGAAATTTTTATTTTTATTGTCTAAGAAATACTCTATGCGTGCATTTAAAAAATTTATTTTTCAAACTATAACAATGATTTTTCAAATCATTGAGAGAGAAGGGAGGAGGGGACATGGACTGGACGAGGTTTAGGGGGGTCATGGCTAGAGGTGTGGCAACCTGGCAGGGCATGAGTTTAGGGATGGTTGTTAGCGCAGACTGCAGAGTCTAAAATATGAAGGCGCAGATGCAAGTCACACAACATCAATTATAGATTATAAATTTAATATTTAAATCAAGAAATTTTTATTTTTATTGTCTAAGAAATACTCTATGCATGCATTTAAAAAATTTAATTTTCAAACCATAACAATGATTTTTCAAATAATTTAAACTATTTTCAAACCATAACAATGTTTTTTCAAACCATTTAGAGAGAAGGGAGGAACTGGACGAGGTTTAGGAGGGGAGGGGGCTTGGCTAGAGATGTGGCAACCTAGCAGGGCATGGGTTTAGGGATGGTTGTTGGCGCAAACTGCAGAGTCTAAAATATGAAGGTGCAGATGCAAGTCACGCAACATCAGTTATAAATTTAATATTTAAATCAAGAAATTTTTATTTTTATTGTCTAAGAAATACTCTATGCATGCATTTAAAAAATTTAATTTTCAAACCATAACAATGATTTTTCAAACAATTTAAACCATTTTCAAACCATAACAATGTTTTTTCAAACCATTTAGAGAGGAAAGGAGGGGGCGTGGACTGGACGAGGTTTAAGGGGGGCTTGGCTAGAGGTGTGGCAACCTAACAGGGCATGGGTTTAGGGATGGTTGTTGGCGCAGATTACAGAGTCTAAAACATGAAGGTACAAATGCAAGTCACACAACATCAGTTATAAATTTAATATTTAAATCAATAAATTTTTATTTTTATTGTCTAAGAAATACTCTATGCATGCATTTAAAAAATTTAATTTTCAAACCATAACAATGATTTTTCAAATAATTTAAACCATTTTCAAACCATTTAGGGAGAATGGGGGCGTGGACTAGCCTAGGTTTTTTTTCTTTTTTTTTTTAGGGGGTGGCTTGGCTACAGGTGTGGCAGCCTAGCAGGGTATGGGTTTAGGGGTGGTTGTTAGCGCAGACTGCAGAGTCTAAAACATAAAGACGTGGACGCTAATCACGCAACATTAATTACTTGGATCATAAAATCAGACCGATCTGGTCCAATTTTACGATCAAGATCAATTTTGCCATTTTTTTTCAGAGTTTAAAAAGAATCGATTTTTTAACCTGATTTGACAAGTTTTATTGAGTTGACTTGCAAAATCGTATGATTTTGCGAGTCAACTTGTGAGTTTAACAACAATGCTTACATGTACACAATAATGTGTTGGATTGATGTTCTTATACCATTCATGTCAAAATACCATAATAATATTTTTTTTTATTTAAACTTGTGTTCATGGTTATGATAGCATGTTGCCTGGGGAATAGATATTTTAATTAAGAGTTTCCAAAACTAATTGGGCGCGTGATAAGATAGATGAGTTATAATTAGATAAATATCTTTTTGTCCTTATCTTAATATATTATTTATGACTGTTTTTTCATTTTTATTAAATAAAAAATAATAATGCAATGAAGTTATATTTTTTAAAATAAAAAAATAATAAGAAAAGAAAGTTATGCTAGAAAATAATCTCGGGTCCATGAAATTCAAAATAAATAAATGGTTCCTCGCAATATAATAGTATGTATCTTTTTTTGAAGGAAAAACATCAGGAAGCTCAGCGCGTGATTATTTGAGAATCTGAGTTATATATGTAGAGTGAACTGCTGTAAATAATATTATGTGCAGTAAATCACATGTTTAACTGCCTTAACTACTTTAAATTATTCACATGTCGGCATCGCATGATCCCACTTGTGTGCTACTGGCAAGGATCCAAAGAGGAGAGCACAGTCATGCTTCAAAACACCATCAAGCACACATCACAGTGACCTCTGAACTACCAATTAATGGGGAAATTGAGGTGATTACTTTCCAAATAATTTGAGCACTGACATTGCTATGGTGTGAAGACAATCGAGAGATTCATCGGAAAGCCTGATTGCATGCTTATAGAGCAATATTCCCGTCATTAAAATAAATAAATAAAAACAAAGCCCATGTATTGTCTGCGGATTTTAACTGCAGCAGAAAAAATCTCGTGTCCAATCTAGGAATTGAAACAAGCTTTCTCGAGAGAAGTGTCAAAACTTTCCCTGACATAGCCCCAGCTCAATTCTTGGTGTCAAAACTTTCTTTAACATAAAGACTAGATCATGCTTTGCATAGCCACCCACGGGTTGGCTAGGTGGCTGATTGAGAGCCATAATTTTAGTCTATGAAAATTTATATTCAACCATATTAATTTTCTAGCTGTACGTCTAAATAAATTGTCAATCAAACGCGTCCGTCCATCCATCCAGGAAAAAAAAACAAAAAAAACAGGGCTTGATAGCTAATTAACAGTAATCTTTTTATGGATGACGTTTCGGGAAGAAAAAAAAAGATGTTTGAGATGAAAGAATTGCAGGATCTGAGATTGACCACTAGTCTCTCGACGCAAAAAGGACATGTCATTGGTCGGCAAAACCCAATGGGTGACCTTTCTTTTTCCTTGTCTGCCTGTAGGAGAAGTAGTTTTTTGAAGCAATGGCAATACTGTAATTGTCTGTTCACTTGTATTAAAAAAAATATTTTTTTTATTTTTTTTATTTTAAAAAATAATATTTTTATATCATTTTGATGTAATTCTGAACAAAAAATATTTTTAAAAATAACTTCAACCATGCTTCTAAATAAAAACTAAAATAAGTGCTTTTTTTGCCACATACATTAAACACAATCATTAAAATGAATTAACAATATTCATAATAGAAACAAATAACGTTATTTACTAGCAATCTTAAATTTCAACATATTCTCTTTTGTACGTTTAAAAAAAAAGATTTTTAAAATTTTATTTTTTTTAAATTAATTTTTTTTGTATTTTTAGATAATTTGGATATGCTAAGAATACTTTAAAAAAATAATAATTTTAAAGTAAAAAACAATCACTATAACAATATCAAATTAGCTTCATGATTAGCTTTTTGCCTTAAAAACATGTATCATTTTTAAATTAATTTTTTTTAGAAATTATTATCTGTATTTTTTTAAATTCTCAATTTCAAGTCTCCTACAATTTTAAATTTACAGAAAAATCATGTTTGTAGATATTATCGTAATAGAATTCAAACAACAATGCAAATCAATTAAAAATCCAATTAACTGATATATCTTATAACTACCAATGCATGCCGAAGTCTTAATTGGAGCTATGAGAGACGGAGATGAAAGAATCGATGTGACTTGCACGGTGGTTCGAGAATAGATGCAGGAATTTCATTTCAAACGGGAATCCAATTTCCAAGAATCCTCAAAACCCAGAAGAGAGTATCCAAACCAGGGGAGTTTCTTTTCAATTAACAACAAATAAAATTAAGGAGAGAGCTGTTGAATTCAATTTCCTTCGAATCAATGATTTTTTTTTTGGAACGAAAGCAAAGGAAACAGAAATGAAGAGGCGGCCTAATGCAACCTGTTTCTTCGATGGCAACAGAGCCCCAAACCCATATATTCAACTTTGTGCCCACCCGTCTCCGTTTTGTGTTTCCCAATTGAGGTGACATCCAAAGATTAGAAGACTAGGGCAGCCTTTCCTTTTTTTGCTTGGCTGTAACCCCCGCAGTTTGCAACAGCAAACCAACAGTTGGGAACAAACAGAGAAAGAAGCCAGTTTGTGTTTACATAAAACACATCACTGCTCCCGAAAACGTTTGAGTGAAATCTAAGCTTCTCTTCCTTCTATGAAGTAAATCGTTTTTTGTCCAAAAGCAAAAAACATAAATTCCCAGCACAACAAAGAGTAGCCCTGGTCCTTGCCAACACAGCAACTGAAAAACAAGATTTATCAAGCTGTGACACCTGAAAACACAAGGATTGACCCAAGCACAAAGTCAACAACTTCGACAACCACCCATTGAAGGTCCTGCAAATTTGCTCATCATCTTTGCAATTATAGGAGCCACCTTGGGGTTTGCTTGATGTTTAGCAAGATTAGCTGGGTTCTTCATAACTGCAAAATGATCACCCATGGGAATGAGAAACATTAGCAAACATGTAAATTAGAATTCTACATTAAAACATGTGTATAAATTATCAGAGCAAGAACTAGTGTGACCATGAAGACTCTACAGGTGAATAGTGAATAATTTACCCAGCGTATTGTAAGTTTCTAATCTTTGTTTCTTACCATCCTTGGATTCAGTTACACAGGCACATGTTTCATACAGATAGATATCTTTATATTACCCTGGCTAGATGAACATGATTAAATGAATACCCACACTAGATACAAACCAGAAGAAGCTAATCCATCAAGGTTAAAATAAAAAACCGGCAACAGAATCAAATAAAATATAAAAGGCGAACAAAAATTCTACCGTCTTGAACTGCAGCCATGATTTCTGGGTCACTAAATGCGGCCATCAATTCAGGGTCCTGGCCAAACAACAGACAATAAATACACTTCAAACAGCAAGCACAAAACCATAGAGCATTCACTGGCTAAGAAATTCAATTGTGAGCATTATGCCCTACAAAAAAGTAAGTGTGGAAGTGTGTGTGTGTGTGTGTATCAGTGCCAGTGTGGGAGTCGGTGCACAGAATGTGATCGTATCATTTAAAGTAAATTGCATGGCCAATTTTATTTGCATTTGTCAAATAAAAAACGACAAGAATTTGTAAAAAGAAAATAAAGCCAATGTTATTTGTATTTGGCAGCACAAAAATATTAACAAGAATTTCTTTTCAGCAAAACATTAACATATACTTAGAAGCATCGTAATTTACTTTTGTATATGATATAAAATGGCCAATTAGCAATGAGTTCTATGACACTTACATTCAATATTTTGCTATAATCAACATTTCCTGGCATCCCTCCTGGCATGGCACCTGGGAAACCTCCAGGCATCCCTCCTGGCATGGCACCTGGGAAACCTCCAGGCATCCCTCCTGGCATGGCACCTGGGAAACCTCCAGACATCCCCCCTGGGCCACATGGGCAACCTCCTGAACATCCACCCGGCATGCCTCCAGGTTTTCTACTGGAAGATGTCTGCTCTTGCTTCTTGGCCTTCTCATACTCAGCCTTTAAGCAGGAGGAAATAAGTCTCATGACAACAGCAAGCTAAAATGTCAGGATGATCATGATCATAGTTACCTGAGCTTTGGCACGGCGGCGTTGCCTCTCACGCTCAGCCTTTCTATCCCTCCTCTCTTTGTGTAGTCTTTCATACTTCCTGCGGTGTTCCTCAATCCTATGTGCATTTGGTTCAACCTGTGTAATATAGCATTTGCAGTGAGATGGCAAAAAAAAATACTATGCAGTACACCGATGAAATTTTTCTTTAGCATTTCAGCCATGAACTAAAAAAGCAAGCAACCACACATGCATCAACTTTTTGTATGGAGACAGGGCCCAGATGACCAAAAACTTAGTTGTTTAGTTCCTGCTGTACTTGGTTTGGTAAACTCGTTCCATTGAAATTAAATTAAAAATTCTGAAATTGGATATTGCCAGTTACACACGTGAGTCCTAAAGATAGACTGGCATACAGAAATCCACATTGAAACAATCCCACTCCCAACCATAACTTAATTTTTTTGTTCTTAAAAATAAATAAAGGGTAATCTTAGTTTACATCACATTTATCTATTCAAACAGCAAAGGCAGAAGAATCTCCAGCTGTATGGTTCTCCATCTCCTCCCGAGTACATTCAACAAGAAACTTAACATATGACTAGCATTTGTCTACTTTAGCTGAATATAAAGCATTTCATATGCATCGAGAACAAAATGTAAGCGGTGATATTATACTGCATTTGAATATCTATCATTTCATAAACAGTTTCCATTGCTTCCATCATTTTAAAATCTGACAGTACTGGAAATACAAGAAAAGGTACAAACACGCATGGAGAGAGTAGAGAGAGAGACCTTCTTAAGCACAACACTTATCTCCTCATCATAATCTAACTTCGATGCCAGATGAAGATCCTTAGCAGAATCTTCCCACTGACCGAGCATTGCCTGTGCCATGCCACGAGACTTGTATCCCTTAGCTGAATCCGGGTTAATCTGAAATCACCATTAAATTTATAAGTAGAATAAAATTCACCTCAAAGTATCCCTTCATACAAAAACATGCATGGACTATTATATACAGATGTAAAGAGTGTAAATAAATAGTACAGACAACAACCTCGAGAGCTGCATTAGCATCCCGGATAGCTGCATTGGGTTTCTTCATTTTGATGTAAACAGTAGCTGTAAAGCATCACAGGTTCACAATATTAACAACATAGAGGAAAATATACATACAAATCTCATGCGTACAACTTTTCGATAAGAGTAGCAGGAAACCTTACAAACAAAAATGTACCTCTTGTAGCGTACATGATTGCTGATGTAGGATTGAGAGAAATTGCTTCTGTCAAATGCTCAATCGCTTCCTCAAATTTATCTGCATAGTGTGAAATTACATACACAAATATCACCATAAAACCAATTTAAACTACTACAACACACGCACGCATATAGTCGAAATTTCCACATGATAAGGTAAAAGGGTGAAAGCTTGTATACCATACCTTTAGAGAGAGCTTCCATGGCTTTAGCCTTGGCCTCCTGAGAAGCATCGCGACATTCCTCTGTAACCTCTACAGAGGGGTCTCCCATCTACAAATTGTCAAGTCCATTATCAAAGAAAAAGAAAAAAGCAACCAATACACACCGTATTATAATTGCTTTGAAGAAATAAAAGTATAACAATACCTTCTGTGGAGGATCATTATCAGGGTCAACAGTGTCGCCTTCGAGCTCAAGATCGGATTCAATAATCTCATCCTCCTCTTCGACTTGAGGTTCTACATGTGACTGTTCCTTCTCCTCCATTTCGTCGTCACTCTCCTCAACCACATAGCTCTTCTACGCAAAAACCCATTTAGACTTCAGTTAAGGATCATGTCAAATAATATGAGAGTGAAATAAAATAAAAACGAAGGGGGTACCGATTTGGAGTCTTCGTGCTTGTGAGCAGAGGCAGGGAGCTTAGCGCCGAGACTAAAAGTAATGGTATCGGAAGTGAGAGAGGTATAAGTGAAATTATTCAAATAATTATTAGTATTATTATTTTTATACCTTTCGAGGTAGTCGCGGAAGAAGAACAGGGAAGGATCGGCGAGGATGGATGGCCTGGATTTGCACTGTTCGATAAATTGCTTCAATTCCTCTAGTTTTGCTGCCTCCATTTCAGACAGGCACTTTCGGCTTCTTTGCGAGAGGGCTTTAAGAATTGCCGGAGGGGTGGTCTTTAATTATTTATTATCATTTATTGGGTTTTTCTAGTAGCTTCTATCTATAATTGGATATGGATCATATAAATCGAGTGTGGCGGGCCTACTGTATATCTATAGTAGCATCTCTTTACCTTTTTGTCTAGGCCCGGTTATTTTTGGAGATAGGCAAAGCCCATTTCATAATATAACCATTTGCTTATTTTTATTTTTCTTATTAAATTCAATTATAGTGTTTAAGTAGTTATGTTGAAGAACATTTTTTGTTAAAAATATATATTAATAAAAAAAATCTAATTTAAATTATTTATGTTTTAAAATTAATTATCGACTGGTGAGAATCTTAAAAATTACTATGCAACACCAGGCAGGGAAAAAACAAGACGAAAATTTAATTTCCAATTGAAGTCGGAGAGCTGCATGCATATATTAGAGTTGCCGGGCCCAGCTGAGGATGAGTTTTTTTCTTTTTCTTTTTCCTGTCACCTTCCCTCGAATCTAAACAGGCTCTACTGTGGCAAACTTAGCGCAGTAGTGTAATCCATAGCTTCAGAATACAGACAGATTAAAATGGAGGGCATTGCTGATGGCTGATATAATCAGATCGAAGTCGATCAAGCAACCATGCTAAAAGACAGATAACCCTAGTAGATATAAAAAATGAATCCCATCGTCATAAAATAACAAAATTGAAACTAAAAAATCATCACCAAGTTATGGGAGCAAAACACATTCAGACGCAAATGTTGAATCAGGTCTCACATAATCTGAATAAATTAAGAGGGAGTAAGCAATAAGGGTACTGTTCATATCAGTGAGATATCAATCCAGAGAAAGAGATGGCCCAAAAAAGCCGTAGAGGGAGGAGTATGACTGTCTACTACATGAATGCTCTCGACATTAGCAAATCCTGATAGTTGGAAACAACAAATTACAAACTCGATCGCCTAATATAGGAGAGACGCGACCGATAACACGAGCAAGCCTGAAAATCCAGTCCATGACGACATCCTGCTACCGTCATTTTCACCATCCTTTCCGGGAACTGCTGTAGAGGTTAAACAGACGCATTAATGATGAATTCGGTGCCAAGTTTTTGGGAAACGGAAAGGATCGAACATGTTGAATACAGTCAACAGGGCAGAAAATATGATTGTAAGTTTGTAACAACGTCATTCTATAATTCTTCCAATCGTCATTTAAGATATTACCCTTTTCTTTTTTTATCATCCTCGTAAGCTATCATAGACTATCTTAATACATTTAAGATATTATTTTAATATATTTTTATACAAACTATTTGTTTTTTTATTTCAAAATATTTTAAAAAATATTATTTTAATATATCATAGAAGGATTCAATTATGACACATTAATTTAGCAATTGGGTGAGCACGGTTTTTCACCAAAAATCGCCTAAACTGTGAAGTGACTTTCCTTTCCTAATTAATGATATACAGCCCGTCACCAAAATATCATAATCTGATACCCCGGAACATGATGTTCTCAGATATTGATTTTAACTCTTATAGAATCAAAAAATAAATACCTGATCCAGTTGGGGATGGAGCTGAAGCTGCAAGGAGTTAACAGAGAAAAGAAACACAGTTAATTTCATGTTCAAGAACGTATATTACAAAAAACATAATATTGTAGCCGAGAAAAACTGGAATCGGCCTCCTTGATGTGAAAACAAAAATGAAAATTTGAATGGCCATAAGCTGGAAGACTAGAATTTTTACTTTTCTGTTTATGAGAAACGAAATCAGCATAATTTTAAATCTAATTGCAGTTTCTTGAACCCCAGAAGTTCAAAACCATCAATCACCCTCGGAAAAAAAAAAACATGAATCAGATTAGTAGAAATCAATCAAAACTCAGAATCCACAATACCATTGCAATTACTGAGATCAGTGGTGACACCGCATCTCTGGCTGAGCATGACTGCCTGAGAAACATTTAAACCCAGACTCTTAAACAAATTGGGGTCGTTGTAGATTTTGCAGAGACAAGGAAGCTCCTTTGCAACTGCTTCTTTGATGGAGTTGCAGCAACTGCCTGGTGGTTGGGTCGTGGTGCTGAGGTAGGGTTGGCATGGTATTAACTTAGATGCACAAGAAGTAGATGAGTCTTGTGCTTTAGTTAAGGTTGCCGTGCTTGAAATAAAAACTACGACCATCATCGCCATCATAGAAATCTTGAGAGGAGAAGCCATTTCAGTGTTTCTTCGTATTGCCAATGAGGAGAAACTTTAAATTTCTTGGTGTATATATAGCCGGTCGTTTGGTTAGTTGTTTGTCGTTCAAGTAAGTGGGAAAAATTGATGATAAAGGAAAAGGTGAGAAAATTAGACACACACGTGACTTCAATGTGCGTCAAAACCACGCTCTCCTGGTATTTGTAAGGGTTATTGATCCGATCTATAATTATTATAGTATATTCTCAACTCGCAAACTATAATTCATTTTAATAATTTAATTTTTGGTTTGATTTGTTTTTCAAAATTTAGGCTTTTTTTAATTTTATATTTCTTATTCTAATTTATTTGAGATTATATTTTATAATCTATTGTTATTTGATTTATATATGGCTCATAATCAATGTTATTGGTTTAGGGGGTGTATGCGAGTGTGGTTGCGGTTGCTTTTCAAAATGTTTTTCGTTTAGAAATATATCAAAATATTATTTTTTTTATTTTTTAAAATTATTTTTTACATCAACATATCAAAATGATCTAAAAACACTAAAAAAATTATTTAAAATATAAAAATAAATAAATTCAAATTTCAGCAAAAAACTGATTGGAATACAGTGTCAAACAGGCACTTAGCAGATTAGCTTGATTGGCTTGAATTTTTTTTCTTTAAAAATATTTTGATAAACTATTATGGATAGATGCATAAATTACTGTAAATTATAAGTCATCACACAAGTATTCATCATCAAGTTAAATCATGAAATACATGAGTTCAATTATTATATAATCATTTAACTGATGAGAAACATTATATATTGAAAGATAATTTTTATATTGCTAATCCATGATGAAACTCTTTTGCCTAAGATACTATAAAATTAAAAATGTCCAAACTTATAGATATTATACTACCTAAAAAATACATATCTGATTAGGTGCAAAACCCATAGGCTTGCTCGACATAAATCCAAAAATAGCAAGGGAAAGGCTATTAATATCTTTAAAAATTATCAAGCGCGTGATAGTATAATTCACATGACATAGTGGATAGAGTCATGGTATACCCCTCTGGTGATGAAGTTTTAAAATATTTTAATAGAATATATACTTAATTTTTAATGAAGCCATGTAACATACGTATTATGTTACAAGTGGTATTATGTAATCTAAATCTCTAATGAATTTTATCATTTCAAAAAGGTGTCTCTTCCAGAGAGGTGATTTTTGTGCTTATAAACAACAAAGATTATTATCTCCTAATCGATATGGGATAGTAATATCATCATAGTCCCCCATACGAGGATTTTAAGGTTGATATATCCAAATATAACATCAATAACAATATGTGTTCATACTTGTATATTATGGTATTCACCCAAAGAGATATTGTTTGATCATAACCACATGTTTAATTTTAATTTTTTTAAAAGGTATCTCTTGAAAGAAAAAAAAAAGAGCATATAAACGACCAAAGAAAATGAAGATGTTACGAGTTTCATTTGCAAAAATTAAGTTTCATACAAACCAAGTCCTCTCTTTTGCTTACAATAATTTTAAATTGTTGATCCGGTAGTTAATAGTTAAAAAGATCCCCATCCTTTGGCTTGACGCGTTCAAATCTTGGGGTCAAAGAATATTTGAGAAATTATTGAATTTATTAAATAATACATCATAGTAATGCGTTCAAAAAATATTTTAAATTATTTTTTAGTAATTTTAGATTATTTTTATGTATTAATGTAAAAAAATATTTTAATATATTTTAAAAAATAATTTAAGAAACAATTTCAACTAACCTCCACACCATTCTATTAATAATGATTTAAAAACATATTTCTCTTTTTGTTCACAATTTTAAGTGACCCGTCGATCAAATTCCAATTTAATGCGAAATTTCCCGAGTACCTAACCCAATTCTATCGTCTCGTACCCGAGGAAAGTAGTTGGGCGAGAATAAATTTGAAAGTAATCGCCTTGGTAACCGGAGAAGGGTGTGGACGACCTTAACTTCAAGATGAATCACGGAATTATGTTTTTTTTTTTTTTAAATTAAATATTTTTAGATTATTTTCTTAATATCGAAAATATTTTTTTAAATAAAAAATATTATTTATATATATTTTCAAATAAAAAATATTTTTAAAAACAGATATAGAAAAACTATTCTTTGAAGGTATTATTACTTTCTTTTTTACATTTTTTAAAATAATCACGCTACAATACTAATCTAAACAGAATTATAGTATTGTTTAATATTATATAAATTATTATTTTTCAAAATATTTTTAATCTAACTATGATAGTTAATCATGATTTTTTTAATATTTTTTTAATAAAATCATCTTGATTTAATGACTTGTGTCTCCTGGGTCTAACAGACCAACTGAAGTTATTTTTTATTTTTTTTATCTTGTTTTACAATATTAGACTGATTAAAAATTGAATTAAATTATTTATTTTGATTTTCTTAATATAAAGTTATTGTAATCGTACACTATAAGTCGTGAGTTCGACATATTAACTCAAGCTAGGTTATGTTTTTATTTTTATTATTTAATATTAAATTAATTATAAATTAAATTACATAGTTTATTTTGATTTGTTTCTATTAAATTATCCTCTTTTTATAATTTAAATTATAAATTTAATATATTAATCCAATATGCCGGAGAATTCAACGAATGTGTTCACGGCGCGTCCGTTGAAATATGAAAATAGACCTGTGAATCCGTTCTAGCATTGATGAGAAAGTGAGTTGCTGGAAGCCTATCAAAGGTACAGCTGATTGGACCGCTAGATTAAGTGGACTGCTAGATTAATTAATTAGATGTGTAATATGTATCTGCAAGCATCAAAATATCCAAGATCAGCCAAGCACGCAGCGGGCGAGAGTCCCTAAACGCGGCAGGAAGCTGCAAAGGTCACATCCACGCGCCGTGTTTCACACTTTAGAGTCAATGCCACAGGACGGCTTATGAATTTTTGTTCCATTCCTTAACTGGAAAGCAACAATTTAATGCATCATTCTCGCCTCGAAGGCAACCCCTTGATGATCCTCGCCTCGAAGTAACAATAAAAAATTTGATTTGTATTGTTTTTTTATAAAAATCATTTTTTGTGATTGAATTTTTTTTTAATTCTAGCTTTTAATATTTGATTTATTAAAATATACCCTACATGTTTTGTTTTAGGTTTATGGCTTACAATTAAATTACCTCAGTCATATATTCCCATTATTATTATTATTTTAAAAAAATATTATATTTATATATATATATATATATATATATATATATATATATATATATATATAAACCCCCCATAAATTTCACAAGTTAACTTGATGGGTCACATTTTTTATTTATCACTATTTTTATTCTGTCATTCAATATTGATTTTTTCATGAAATATATATATATATATATATATATATATATATATATATATATATATAATTATTTTTTAATATTTATATATTATTTTTATGTATTAATATCAAAAATAATTTTAAAAAATAACTTCAACCGTCCCAACCAATTTTTTATAATCAAATAGTATTTTTAGGACATCAGGACTTAAGATTAAATGCAAGGTTGTTAATACCGTTCCGGTTTTTATATTGGTAAGGAACGTTTTGGTTTCGGAACATTTCGGTGTGCCGTTTCGGGGTTGTACTGTTCATATATATATATATATATATGAAAAAATTAAAATATTAATTTAACAAGTATAATTGAAATTCAAGATAAATTAACTTTAAATTATACAATACAAACACAAAATCAAACAAATATAATATTAAAATTAGAAGAAAAAAACCACAAATTAATCAAAATAAAGAAGATTTTAAGGCCGGAATGATACACCCGAAACAGAACCAAGACGTTCCGGCCAGAATTTTCGAAACGGACAGGAATTAAAACCGAAATGAAAACGATACCGTTTTGTCTCGGTTTTATTAACAAAAAATATTCTGATTGTTCTGAGTGGAATGGAATAGAATTGACAACCCTGATTAAATGCTGATTAAATGCGTAATTATCAGAAGAAAGAAAAGCACCCCAGCCATGATTCGTGTGGCACCATGCATAAGGATTGGTACGATTTTTTTACACAACAGCAATGAAGAAAAACATTGTGGTAGTTCAGATGTCTGGTCACAAAGAAACTTCAAAGAAAACTTGTTCCCTTTCATAAGTAAGAAAAGCCACGTGTGATTACTCTGATTTGGTATTGTAAGACTCCATTGCAAAGACAAATGAATTGATCGTCGGCCCGTTGGCTAACCCCGCTATTAATGATTTAAAATAAAAACATCGATCATGTTTCATTTAATATTATTTAATTTCAAGGTGCCTTTTTCCCACCCTTTCGTTTCATATTATCTCTACGTAACTAGCTATTTTTTAATTAAAATATTAAATTGATTTTCAGCTAACATGGTAATAAAAAAATCTATTATAAAAGAATTCATTCAAGAACAATTTAATAATAATAATTAAATCACCTTAATACCTACGACTAGAAGTCAACGCTCCCAATAACTAGTGTTGACTCTTCTTTTGGTGCAGGTGGCAAAACTACAGTGTTTTTCAAAGGGGGTTAACTTTTGTTAATGAGCCAGTCTGTTAAAGCTATTGTTAGTTATATTTTAGGGCCATGGGGTTGGGCTGGACTTGAAACTCCCCGTATTAACTTTACAAACCATGCCCATTCCAATGTGCCCTCATCAAACAATTGGCAACGATGATGCAACATCTCATCTAACGGTTGTCATTCCCGCCATCGTCAACAGATAGATATTACACGACAAAAAGCAAATCAGATAGATAACACCATAAGATAACACAAACCGTTGAAAACACAAGTGCCTCTTCACTTACTGTCTCAGAGCTTTTTGAAACGGCCATCATCGAATGGCCTCTCTAACACTCGGCGGCTTCAGCCGCATTACTGTCCGTACAAGACCAGTCACAAGAACCAGCTACAGACCCTGCAGAATATCCTGCGTTAGTTGGGTATCTCAACTTTTCATTTCCTTTTTCAATTCAATGCCTCAGTGTCATCTTCAAATTGTTCATAAACCACTCTGCGTTCAATAATCCCTTTGTGTTATCCGTTTTTGTTTCATTTTATGCGAGAAAAGGACCCAGAGGGGCTATATGGGCAACCACAAACAGGCCATTTAGCTCGTCGGGAGATGAAAAGAAGGCTCGAGAAAGACGCAGAGTTTCGCGAGGAGCTTGAGCAGCAAGCTCGTGAAGAAAAACAGCGTCGCCAAGCTCTTCGCCAAGTAATAGTTCAATTAATTAATCGGTATTATTGTAAATATTCGCTATTATTTTGTATTTTTGTGATTTTTGTGGGGTGTGTGGACGTTGGATTAGTCTAGGGTGATACCGGACACTCCAGAAAAGCTGATAGAGTACTTTCTCGATACCGAAGCTCAAGAGATTGAGTTTGAGATTTCTAGACTGAGGCCACGGTTAGTCCCTTTCAGTTTTAAGCTCTGATGCCTTATTTATTTATTTATTTTGTGGATAATAGTGTGAGTTGTTACAATCGGCAACATGTTTGAGACTTCGCCTCTTCCAATGAAATGGTTCTCAAATGGCTAAGCTATTTTTCTTGACATTTTTTTTAATAAAAACCAATGATATGATCCCGCTTTGTTTTGGTATGGACTTTCTCAAGTATTACGGTCCCAATGTAAGCAAAGTTAGTTTCAAACCCCAGTTCTGAAGGAGGAAATAGCTTTTTCTTGAATTGTCCTTCTTTTCCATCAATTGCTTCGTTCGCATGATTGCTCGTGGCTGCCTTTCAGCTGTGCCATTCACTCTCATGCACAGAGTAAAGGAAGAATGTCAAGTACCATGCATCATGATAAGTGCCACTTTAGGATCATACTCATCCTAGCATAAGAATGGGATTTTATCTACCGACCTCAAATTTTGCCTTTAAACCATGCCTGTGGAATTTGCAGGTTGAACCAGGAATTTTTCTCGCACCTACAATTTGAACTGGGGCAGCTTCGTTTTGCTGTTTCAAAAACTGAGGTTCACTCAAGAGTTATACGTGAATGCTGAACCCCTTTTCCATAACCATATCAAACCTATTTATGGAAATGTTGGTGATTGTTGTAGGAGATGGAAGACAGATTGATTGAGTTGGAAGCTCTACAGAAAGCTCTGCAGGAAGGAACAGGTTTGTAGTCTCTGCAAACTTCCTAAGAAGAATTAATTTTCTCCAGCTTACTGAAACTGATGGAACTGGGTCCCTCGTCTTCTTATAGAAGCCTACGATAAAATGCAACGTGACCTTGTAAAAGCAAAGAAAAGCCTGACAAAAATCTTGACATCAACGGATGTAAAAACCACTGTATGCACTACCCTTTTCAGTCATCAATCTTTTAATTCAAATCTTTTACAATTCTTTTGCCTTATTAATTATGTTAGTTAGGTTGACTTTGCATCTTTGGTTTCCATGCCAGTTGTTGGAAATGGTTGAGCAGAATGAACTTAACAGATCATTGTTAACGCTTCTTGATGAAAACATAGCAAGCGCCAACCAAGGTAAACAGGTAAGAGCTGGAGACTAAATTTTGTTCTCAACCTGTTTTGCAATCTTTCTCTCTTCTCAGTGTTGCCTTTGGGGTCAAGGAACACAATAAATAAATCATATTTATATGAATGTGGCACCACAATCAGCATACAGGATAGTGATATATTAGAGCAGGTTTCTTCTAAGAGCTACTATGACCATAAACATTCGAGACAAATAATGAACTTATAAATGCGTTTCCAGTCTGACATTCAAAAGGATTTGATGTCTTCCTCTTCATTTTGTATCACTGTTTGCATGTGTTTCGAATAAAATTTCTACCAGATATATACTCATTCAACATCGTAAACATATCCCTGTTGAATGCGTTTCCTTCTCATTTTGTCTTACTCTTCATTTTGTACTCATTCAACATCTGTAAACATTTCCCTTCAACTTTTCCTTTTGAAAAAGAAAAGAAACATAAGTCCTAAACTGCATGATTAATGATTTACTAGCTAGATTGAACTTTTTAATGATTTGTATTGTGCAGAAAGAAGCAGCAGCTTTCATGGAAAAGCTGCGTGCAGCTGTTCTCAAGTACATGACCATTTAGCACGAAGGTGATAAATAATGGAACCTTTGAACTTTGATGCATTTTTTTTTTTTGAATTTAGCTTGAAAATGTATTTGATTTATGAGTATTAGATAGATCATTCTAATATTAACATGAAAGCAATTGATTTAATGCATAAAGTTCTGCTTGATTTAAACTTTTACATAAACTGACCTGTAGTTCCTTACACCAGACTGAAACGGTACTGAAATTGGAATTCTTACACAGCTAAAAGTTTCTGTAGCATGAGATTGGTGTGCTTTACAAGATCTACATTTCAAATCCTATCCAAAACAACATAAAATGTGAACTATATCTCAATCACCTTCCTTCTAAACATCGTAGAATTTTTGTTCATTGTATTGAAGCCAAATGTTGTTTGAGTAAAAGGCATTTGAAAATGTGTATGTTTGTAAGCACTCACAATAAATTAAGTTTGATGCAATACAGTATGTTTGGACCTTACGTGTTTCAATTATGGGCTGAATAGTTACAGTAGAGGTTATCTAGTGAAAACAATTCTGATTATGGAAAAGGATGAAGCCTTGCTTCTGTAGCACCAGGAAGCAACAAACAATTTTCTAGACATCTCTCATCCACGCAGGTGTATGCGAGAGTTGTAGAGACTGGCTTGTTATTGGCCTATCTAAAAGGATAAGGATTAAAAAAATATACTGGATTATCCATGCAAATGATAATTTTAAAAGATTAATGCAGGCGTTGAACGATTTGCACAGGACCAAGGTGTTTTCGTCAGTGAAGTGAGCAACACATTGACATTAGCACGTTAGTTATAGCTGCTACTGGGTGATGTGGGGTGGAAGAATCATAAAATAAGGATCACTCAGGTGAACTTATGTTTTTGCTGGTTTATGTTTGGCTGCAATGCGAGACAGAGACTTGTACCTCAGAAAATTATATCAGAAAATATTTTATGCAAGAATCATCCAGATCCATCCACTGTAATTTTTTTCTACACGATGCGTGTTTGATGCATTGGATTTCCCCCCCTTTGTTTCTTGAATCTAGAATGCTCCTTAACTTATCCTTTTCACATTATGGCTCTTTTAGCCGAATCTTGCTTTTTGTTGTGTTTTGGTCCTTCATGAGATCAAATTGATGTAGTTTGTTTTGGTGCTTTTGAATTGAGGTTGATTTCCCTTTGGAGAATTTAAACCCGCAAACCCTCCTCAAAGAGGGATTGTTGGCGCAAGTCGAGCTAGAGTGTCATTGATCAATGGATGTAGTTACCATACTTGTTCATTTTAGGAGGTAAGGCAAGCATAGACACGTACTTGAGAGATTAATATCTTCACTAGCATGATAGACTAGTATTCGAAGGGAAACTCCAACCATGTCTTCTCCTTCAGATCAAAATCAGACCTCCAATCTCAACACCTAACCCCTGTCCAATACTGATATCAATGAAAAATTAACCACTGAGATTAATATCTTAGTGGTGCTTGACTATATCAATGGTATTGCCCTGTGTTGCCCTACTGAGGGCTCCCCTATTGTTGATCCTTATGAAAGACAAGTTAATTTTGAGGGATATCCTAGCCTCCATCTCACCCACTATAGCACCACTCAGCAGCAGCTGAAACATCCTTTGAAACTTGGAAAAAACTTAGTGTTCTCTATGCTAGCCGTTCCATAGCATGAGCTATGTCCATAACAAGAGCTATGTATTTACAAGAACTCACCTTAATCCAATAGGGAAACATGTTAATTTTAGATTATATGCACGTTGTCAAAGCTCTACCCGATGAAATTGTCATTATTGATTATCCTGATGTGGATGATGAGCTAGCCATCCATGTTCTTAATGGGTTAGGACCTGATTTTCATGAAATTACTGCACTGATTCGTGCAAGAGGGACATCCTTGGCCTTCGAAGAACTCCATAATCTTTTGATTGGCCATGAAGCTTATCTTCGCCGTCTCGAGAGCGCGTCCCAACAGAATGTGGTCTCTGCAAAATACTCCTCTAAAATTAGGAACAATTACTGTGGGAAAATGATCAAGAAGAGCTCTAGATCCAACATTATCAATATCGTTTTGGTTGATATTTTATTTTTTTATTGATATAAAATATTTTCATTCGTTTCAGAGTATATTGTTTATATATATATATATATATATATATATATATATATGGAAAAAATATATAATTTTTTTTTTATAAAATCAAAGTTGACGCAATAATTTTATTTTTTTATAAAATATATATTTTTTTAATTTTTATTATTTTGGTTTTGGTTTTGGTTTTTTGCATTTTTAATATTCTCATAAACAATAATATATATAAAATCACTAGCAATGCGCATGCACTGGTTAATCATTTTGCACCTAGACGCCGTGCCAAAAATTCTTAGATTTCGTCGAGGCAGAAGGTTCTTATCATGTGTGATCATCATGTGGTGTTACAAGTAAAGGTTACATATGTTATGCCAAGTTGTGTTTGAACTTGCTGCTTGTATGTAAATGTAAGATAAATGACCTTAAATTTCTGACAAGCTCCTGATAGTATTGTAAAATACCATTGTTATGTTTCCTGTAAAAATAGCAGAGTGCATCACCTCACCCGTCTGTCTCTTTCATGGCCCACATAGCTATAAGTCATCTCCAATCCTTCGCTGAAATGTAGCAGTCATAGTTCATCGGGAAAATAGGTGAAAAACTCAACCTGCTTGATTTTGTTTTCTGAAACCGCCTTTCGTAATCGTTAGTTTTTTTCGTGTTCAAATAATATTCATCATTATTGGTCATGACTTGAAGATATACGACACTTATTGCGCATGATATCTTCCTATTCGGACGTTGTGTAGGGATTTAATGAAATTCATAGTTGATTGAAGCTAAAATGAGCCATTCAAGACGTTATACGCTATCAATCATGCCAAGTGGAACTCTATCTGAAATCTTTCTATCCTGTAAAATGTGGATGATATTTTTTTATTATTTGACATGGAAATGTTTCAACCTAAATCTCTGTACTGTCATCGGTGATTAGTGGAAGCCATATTGCCTGTTTTTTAATTTTGTTGGGAGTGCGTTTAGTGCTCGATGATACTACGTTACGTTCTGTAATGGCTTTCTAATCAATGAAACGACAATTGACCGACTTTAAGCTCAAGGAGAACGAGGTGACAGTCCGACCATAAGCCGTGGACAAAATAAACAAAACAAAGTTAAAGCTAAAGCATGATTACTGATTTGATTATATAAAATATCAGTTTACTTTTGACAATTTTTGATTTACTGTCCCAGCTGGGCAACCAAATCCGGTTCTGGTTGATTTCGCACATCACTAAATGCAATCTAAAGCATTAAAAGTAGGGATCTTTTTGCAGTGCTTATCTTCTCAAGTTATCCATGCAAATTTTATATGAATGAACTGACGATTGTCCATAAAACATTCTGCTAGTCACAGTGAACTCAAAGTGACGATGGCAAAGGAGGGTCTAGCCATGCCACTCCGTTCCAGAGAAGTCTTCAATGAAGGTAACGATCCCAAAGACCAACATGTGAAGCAGAGACATGTTCGAATTGGAGCAAAAACTATCATCTCAAAGTTACAAACGTTATATTCCTCATGTTTCCAGTTTTGCTGAGATTTTCAGGTAAGCAATTTAAACCCTGAAATCCTTGCGAGTTCCTGCAATAAATTCCCTTTTGTTGAAAGGGTTGGGACTTCACATGAGACCATCAGGTTGAGTATATTAATTATATTTATCTCATCATAGTGGTGGGAAGCCAAAAGCCAAAATCCATCTCCATGAAAGCTGAAACACGCAATAAGAAAAGAGGTTTCCCAGTCCCCACAAAGTGGTGGATGATCACGCGAGGCTCGACTTGCACAGGAAAAAGGAAAGGAAAATGGTGTGGACAAGAACTAGGTGTAGCAATACGGAGCGCTAACGGGAAGTTAAATTAATAAAAGAAACACATCTAGTTTCATTTTCAGACAATATTACAAGAATGAAGAAAGAAAAGGAGGATTAAAAATATGTTAGCACGTAGCTATGGGGGCGGGCGGACCTAGATTGCTTTCAATATTAAAATTCTATATAAGGTTCCATTTTATTAAGAACTCGATCTGAAACAAGATATTCTGTCGAGAAACCTGGACTGGGTTCAACACATATTAGATTTTAAATGCCTAGTGGCTTGAGTTTTCAGTAGCGCACTGCATATCATCTGACAGAAAAGACATTAGACATGAGCAGCTGATGTCGAATGATTGCTGATCTTACAATATCAGTGGTATTACAAGAGCTAGCTGGACGGGGCTTTTCATGTTGGATTTCTCTTATGCATAACCCAAGCAATGGATTCAACAGTGTCAGACCCCCCTGCCTCATCACATTCAGCACCATCCGTGGTGTCTTTTGTTTTTTTGTTTGCAGAACCGTGAGGATTTTCTACCGAACTGCAAAATTTGCAGTAAAAGTAACCTGATTTTTAAACGAAACTTTTCATCATTGGTTTCGAGCCATCAAACGAAGGCCCACCCACGCACCCACCTTCCCAATCAATCATTCAATCATCTCTCTATATAATTAACAATATTATCACACATTTCACAATATCTTCAATGTTCTTGCCTCAGGTAACACCTTACCCGGTTCAAATTTTAATTTCACAATCCCTGAAAAAGACATAAGAGAAAGGATGGTCAACAATTTGATTGGTTGCAGTGTAGTTTTCAATAAATACACGCCGTCTTATTTTTGCATTTAAAAAACGTTTCTGAAAATAGAAAAAAATTATTGTTTTTAAATTATTATTATTTTAATATATTTACAAATATAAAACAGTTTAAAAAATAAATATGACCCAGCATTTTCAATCATCCTTCTAAGAGAGTATATAATATTTGTTGTTTTAAAATCATTTCGCTTGAAATTAAATGATTTTCTCCTTAAATGGTTGCTAATAAATAGCCACTAGAGATTTATATAATTATTAAATTTAAAATTCATAAAATTAATCAAAATATACACAAACTAATCAAAAATCATATTAATAAAAATAATATTTATCCTTTCAGAAGCGATAAGTTTTTACACGTAGTTTGGTTGGTTCCTGAACCTGTGGTCTTATTAGAGCCGATAATATGGGGTAGGAATTTCTGACTGGGGCCGAAGGCCAGAAGACTAGCTTGACCTGAAAATTTAGATTACGGAAACAGAAATAGATAGGCAGGAGACTTACTTGAAAACGGTAAGCGTTGATTAAATCATTTGTCTTAACTAATCACGAGTCAAATTCAACAAAGATTAATATCTTACTTAAAAAAAAGATTAATATCTTTTTTAAAATGGTCACAACTGCAGTAGAGATGAGACGACTGCTCATTCAGTGATAAATAAACTGGTTTTTATCTTGGATTTTTTTCCCTTTAAGAAAATAGCTTTTCAAAAAAAAATTATTTATATATTAAAATAAAAATTACTTTGAAAACATGTGAAAAAGAAAACAGAGATTTTCCGTTCAGAATATGATTTCTGGTATTGAATGAAAGCAATGACATAACCTGTCTAAGTATTTTTGGAAAGGTTCACACGCAATTTCATCTTGAATAAAGACACTTAGCCTTTCTTTCACTATCTCGTTCATCCTTAAAATCAGGCTCGTCCTCCCTCTTTCAACGAACCAAAGTTGAGCCTTTATATAATTCGGGCTCTCTTCCTTCTCATGCTCAACGAAGTTACTTTAGCTTGCGAAACAGGGAGAAATGGAAACTTCTGTTTCAGGCCTTGCTATAGCAGCTGTTCTCTTTCTCCAATTCTCTGTTAACTCATCATGCTCAGCCACTAGATCTTTACCTTCAAGAAGCACAAATATAGAATATATTAAAACTACTTGTTATAACACCACACTGTATCCTAAATTATGCTACCACACCCTTGCAATCTATGCTAGCACAATCGAAACCGACCCTAAACTACTGGCTAGTACTGCCCTTAATGTGAGCCTCAGAAACACCTACTCGACATCAAGGTTGATGAAAAGGGTGTCCAAACTTCCTGTTCTAGAGCCTAGAGTGGTTGCGGCCATGTTAGATTGTACAGAGGAGGTTGGGGACTCGGTGTATGAGCTGCAAAGGTCCATGGAAGAGATGGGTCATGCTGGTGGGTCAACGTTTTCTAAGGCAATGAGTGATGTAGAAACATGGGTTAGTGCAGCATTAACAGACGATGATACCTGCTTGGATGGATTTACTGAAGAGGTCATGGATAAAAAAGTGGCGGCCATTATTAAGAGACACATACAAAGAACGGCACGTTTGACTAGCAATGCTTTGGCTCTTGTCAATAGATATGCTTCAACTCAAGCCAGTTTACCATAATCAAGTCCTTGGAAATCGTAAGGAATCCAATCCCAAGCTGTCAAAGCTCATGCATGTAGGAATTTTTAGCCTGAGCTATCTCTGTCTTCTGCAGTTTCTGAAGATACTATCTTGTTTTCAAATAAAACTTGGTCTCTGTGGCTATGGATAGATATTCTATGAAACATTTCTTTTAAGTTCAATTGCCCTAAAGTCAAATTGGCATGCTGTAAAAGTTGGGTCGGGTTTCTTGAACTGAAACTTCAGTTTCTCTCGTTGCCTCTGGTATTGGATACTATTGTACTGTGAATTACCTGCGGCATGCTGTTATCAACTATACGAGTCAATTGCACAGCATTACGGTGCAGTTTTTTTTTTTAATAAAATGAGAATTTTTCCATAATATTATAAATTTGAATAAAATAATAATTTCATGAATAATTTTCATCAAATGTAAGCTTCTAATAAAATATATGAATTTTAAATTAATATAAATTTATTTGTTTAATATATTTGAATGAAAATTAAATGTTTTGTTTTTTAAAAAAATAATGTTAAGCAACACAATTTTAAAAATAAAACAAAATACAAGATAACATTGAGCCACAAAAATTTTCCAAGTCATTAATTCAGGTTATTAGATCTGAAATACTATATATTAAAAATTATAAAACTCAATTCTTAACAAATATATTAAATAATGAATTATTTCAATTATTATTCTCATTGTTTTTATTATGATTGTTAAATTGTCACTATTATTATAGTGACCACAAACCATTACTTTAAATAATTAATATTTTAATTATTATTTGCATCACTATTGTTGTCATTATCATTATTGTTATTATCATTATCATCATTATTATAATTATTATTATTTACTAAATCATCGTTACAGTTATTGTCATTACAATTATAACTAATACCATCACTATTTATTATTATGATTATTATCTAAATAATGAGAATTATTATTATTACATCACATTGATAGAGTTGGGATGGGAAGGAAAACAAGGAAGACATGGAAGCTAAGGATGCTTATTTGGTTGAACTTATAAATCAACACATAACATTTAATGCTCCTAAATGTCATGACATCAGAATACGCAGGCATGAGCTGGCTGAAATATGTGTGAGCGTGGAATATAAATGAAATATTGTTGTGAATCTATAAGAAAATAAATAAAAATAATAATAAATTATCAGGATATCCCTCCCTTTTAAAAAGATATTGATTTTGTCTTTTTTAAAAAATAAAATAATTATTTCATTGTTCAAATAAATATAAAAATAAATAAATAAACTAGTTAGCTAAATCGACCAAAATTATACAATTATCTTCTAACCTCTTAGTGCCCATTTGACATTGCTGCCAAACCTCTCTTTTAAAAAAAGCTGATTGAAAAAAAATAAATGAGTATTTGGTTAGGTTAAAAGTTGAAAAAATTATGGTGGACCCATGAAATAAAAATAAAGAAACGCAGGTTTGTGAAAGGCATCAAAATGTTGCTTTTCACTCATTAGAAAAGCTGGGGAGGGGGGTGGGGTTAAGGGGTGTGCGTGTGTAAATAAGGCTGGGTTGGGGCTGGGTGTGTGTATATATATATTTATATTTTCTTATAATTTTTTTTTAATATTAAAATAATTTAAAAATTAATTACAATAATAAATATATTAGAAAAATATCACAATATAATTTTTATCTTGCAATTTTAATTTTATTTTAAATAATATTCACAATATAATTTTTATCTTGCAATTTTAATTTTATTTTAAATAATATTTTACAATTATTTCGGAATCGGAGAGCCCTTCACGTATAGATTTAGTTTAGATGAAATTACAAGTAGTTTGATGGGAGAATAAAAACAAGTGTCTAATTTAATTGAATTATTAATTATATTTTTTTATTATAATTATTAAATATTTAAAAAACAATATATATGTATAATGTGTGTGTGCACGTGTATTTTATAATTTCACAAGTTAAAAGCAAAATAAAAAACTTGTTAACAAAACACATAAAACTATTTTTTTTTTCAACTTCAAACTTAACCACAGTTTTAACCAAACACTTCACTGGTTATTTTGAACCATAATAAAAATATTTTTTTTAAAACTATTTTTTTTTCAACCTCAACCACAAAAGCAAAAGCAATTCCAAACAAAACCTGATCCAATAACTTTATTATATCTTTTCGAGAGATTAATTCATCATTTTACTGTAAAAAAATATAAAAAAAAAAGGAAATACTGAAAATTCTACTGTTGCCGTTGAATAACAGCTCGCCCACGACACCATTTAACTTACAAGTTAATGCCTTGAAACGACCTGAAAACAGCATCCTCCATGTCAGAAAAGGGTTTGGAGATAAACATTGGTTTCCTTCTGTCATTATGAATAAATGAGTTGTTTTTTAAATAATATTTTGTTAATATAAACTATTTTTAACATCACATCAATATCATTTAGAAATGCAGAGAAAAATTAGAATAAAAAAAGAAGCTGAAAGTTGCAAAGCCTAGAGTAACCTTTTCCACTAGTTGAGGGGGGCAAGCACAGGTGTGTCCGCACGCAAACAAATATATTTCAACAAACATCTCATAAACTGCTTTTCCAACTAAATTAATTTTCACCATCTGTCCCTTTCAAATTCACATTTGAAATTACAAATCACTGGTTAAAAAGGTAAAACAAAACCAAAAAACGGTAAATGTTCATGTAAATGGTTTTTTTCATTCAAATCTATCTCATCTGGACGATCCCAGCATGGACAAGCTTCTGAATCTTGCTTGTCACCATTGGGTTCTTCATGTGTTCCTGAGCCGCCTTAGGGTTCTCTTGGAAGTCAACCAACACCTGAAATTGGGACAGAATGTATCATTACCAAGCACAAATGCAGCCATTTTGGGTTTCGCCGGGAAAGGATGACATGGCAGTTCGGATACTTACCTGTCTCATGACAGGATCTGAGAGAATGTTTTGAATTTCTGGGTCCTGCATTGCTTTGGCCTGGCAAGAGGGAAGACACAAACTCAAGACCATGATCAAGATAACTCTTTGATCTTCTGAGAATAAACAGCAGTCAGCATGCAATCTTACCTGTCTCTCTTTCAGTTCCTCTGGGCTTAGGTCACCACGGCTGGCCTTATTGAGCTGCTCCACACATCTGTAAAATAAGTGTGAGCGAAATCAAGACTCTCCCATCTATGGGTACACTTAAACGTAAACGAATCTAGATGAAAATAAATACCTTCTGACACCATCTAGCAATTCCTGGTTATGGGGGTCATGTTTCAGACCCTCCTGATAAGTTTCCAAAGCTTTATCATACTCTTTCATAAAGAATTGTACAGCACCTTTTCTTGTATAACCCTTAGAAAAAGTTGGATCAAGTTCAATGCACTTCTCTGCGTCCTTCAATCCCTCGGGCAGAGCTCCTAGTTTAGTGTAGCATGCAGCTCTGTTACTATATGCCTGAAAACAGCAACCAGCCATGAATTAGAGTTGAACAGCTGAAACTTTTCACATGCATAAGAAAATGCTTGGATGGCTATTTACCTTAGGATCTTTAGGATTCCTTCTCAAAGATTCTGTGTAGTGCTTCACAGCCTCTGGATACTTTTGCTGCTTGAAATATTCATTGCCTGCAGAAAACGCATACCAACACAATATGCATATATGTGAGGAAATTCATTAATTAAATGCCAGAATAACATGAACAACATTCAAAGGAATGGCCAGCAACTTAATATAAACAAAGAATGGCTTGGCTACCTTTCTCACGTTCTTCCTCAGCCAATTTTGGATCAAAGTATTCTTGTTGCTCAAGATCCTTCTTTGCTTTCTCAGCTTCATTTAGTTTCTTCAGTGTGTCAGGATTGCGATGCTCTGTCAGGGCTTTCTGGAAGGTCTCAATGGCTCGTTCATAGTCCTTCGAGCATCTTGCTGTTTTTGCCAAGGCAGTTCCTTTCCTTGTCAATGCTCTTGCTATCATCTTAAAATCTGATCTAAGCTCTCTACCCCTTTCAACAGCTTTGTCACAATCTTTGATACATTCGTCATTCTGAAAATCACAGTAATTGGATCAGAGAAAGGGTAAAGGTGAAATCAAATAGTAACAAGTGCTGCTATATACTACAACTGCGTTCTGTATTAAACCATGCACAGTGATGTGGAACAACAAAGGAAGCAAAACTCGTGTCTTTCATATACAAAGGTATTGCTATAAAATTGGAAAATTTGTCCAGGTCTATGTTTTATTTTCTATTTGGTGTTTTATTAGTCCCAAGGAGTAACCTGCTTTATTAGGTTTTTCCTATTCCAAATACTTTTAGCAAGTAATTAGCTTTATTAGGTTTTCGCTATTCTACATGGACTTAGTATTTTAATATTTAGGAATTTAAGTCCTGCAGTGGATTTAGACTACTATAACTCTATAAAAGTACATAGTCCTTCAATAATATCAATAACAATAAAAGTCCCACGCATTTTGATTGTGACTGAATCTTCCTTAGGCATGACTCCCAAGAACCCTTAATGTGTAGCTTAGGTTTTTTTTTTCCTAGCCTCTCTCCGTGAGAGGCCTGAAAACCATATTAGTGTGACTCAAAGTTTCTACAATTCCCAGCAGAATTCACTTCAATGCAGACTTAAATTGTCTCCAAAGTCAGATTCAGAACAGCCTTCAAAGCAGTCCTGCATCAAATGGTATCAAAGCTTCAAGATTCTGAAGTTTTATTACGTTCTACTTCAACCATGATAACCATCACTGAATTGAATTCAAAACCTTCTTGCACAATTTGGAAACAAGACAACATTTATGGAGCTAGGTAGAATTAATGCAAACACCTAAAAAACTATCATGTTTAAACAGCCACTCCCATAGCACATGTTTTTGTTGATCAGAAACTAGAATTATTTCCCAAACGGAAGATTCAACAAGAAAATGACGGAATTTCAAATTGATAATGACGTGGAGAGTAAAAGTGACAAAAAGGAATTCTCTAATCAGTTTATTACAAAGCCTAAAGAGCTATATTTCGCACTTGATGGAGCTCAACCAAAAAAAGAACATGTGGCGAACAATGCTAATGAACACAAGGAAAGCAAGGAGAAGGTGGTATTGTCAGCACAAGTGAACTTCATTATTCCTGATTTTGATGGTGAAATTGGTAATAAAAAAATTCATAATCATTTTTGTCGCCAACAAAGAAGTTTTAGATTCTATTTAAAGGGCATTGCATCACGGCCAGGATTTGAGTTTTCTCCAACTAGGGGAGAAAGATGCGGACAACATAGGTTGCAAAACTTGTCTTTTTCTAAGCTAGGAGATTTGTGTAATTGCTGGAAAATCAGGAAAAAGTGTCTAGGTATTAATTTCTATTTAGCATTTTATTTCTCCTAAGGGATAACCAGCCTTATTAGGTCTTTCATATTCTACAGACTTGTTATTTTATTATTTAGGAATGCAAGTCCTTAACGGATTGGGACTACTAGAACTCTATAAATATGTGTGTAGCCTTTCAATATTATGAATAACAGTTTATGAATAAAAATTCCAGCAATTTGCTTTTGATTGTATGACTCAATATCCCTTTGGCGTGAAGCTTTAGATTTTTTCTATCCCCTAGGTGTGACTCCAAAGAACCCCGGATGTGAAGCTTTAGGTTTTTTTCTATCATATAGGTGTGACTCATAGGAACCCTATTAGTGTGACTCTAATAATTTCAACAATTCCCAGCAAAAGTCCACTTCAATACAGCCCTAAGCAGCCTCCAAAGTAAGATTCAGAACAGCATTCAGGGGTGTTTGGCTGGGCAGCGCAACCACTACTTCACCAAATTTTGAATTGTTTTTGCTTTAAATTATTTTTTAAAATTGTTTTAATATGTTGATAATAATAAAATTTTAAATATATATCATTCAAATGCATTTCTAAGTGAAAATCACTTTAAAAAGTAACCTCTAACATACTCCCAAACACTCCCATCAAAGCTGCTCTGCATCACACAGATAAGAACATAACAGAAAGAACATAACAGAAAGAACAAATTTATGACAGAAGTAAGCGCAAACAGAAGCCTCAAAAGGCTAGTCCCTGTTAGCATAATCACATAAAAAACTTCATAGCAGAGAAAGCTAATCAGCCTACAAGTGCTCACCTAAATTTCTCTAGATTGCTCGTAGGAAAAACAGGACAAATATGCCCAAATTCCATTGAAGTATGAGCATCATAAACCAATTTCACACAAAAATTTCCAAACAATTAAAAGTATCTCTTTCTCAAGTAATATAGTTCATTGAAATAATTGCCAAAACTTGCAACTCCTTTTTGACCTAACTTATGAAGGAAAGGGTGGGAGAAAACAGATTGTTTCATGGTAGAGTTATAATTAAAGGAAGCAGAAAGGGACAGATATATCCACTAGCAGATTTGTTTTCATGCTCATGTATCTCTCAGACTCCATTGACTCTTCCTATCTAATAGTCACTAAGAGAGATAATCAATACTATAATATGAGCTCTATGTTGACTTGAAAGAATCGCCCTTTAACAGCCTATGACATCATTAACATAATTTATTTACTTCAATAAGATTAAACATCATTCACCTAATGGAGAACATTATTTGAAAATCATAGAGCCATCAAAATATTTAATTTACCTTTCCCATCTCCAAATAAACAGCAGCACGATTCGTCAAAAACGAGATATCCTCATCATCAAGCTCCATTGCCTTCGTATAATGCTCAATAGCCTTCTCAAATTCCTTCTTTTTGTAAGCAGCATTCCCCAACTCCTTTTCTTTCACTGCTTGCGCCTTCCTCTCTTTCGCTTCCTTCTCCTCCGTTACCTCCATTGGCTCTGGTTCCACCACCTTCTCCTCCGTTACCTCCATTGGCTCTGGTTCCACCACCTTCTCCACCTTCCTCTCTGGAGCGGACGGCTGCGAAGTGGACGTCCCCTCCGGGATCTCCATATCGTCCCCTGCATTCGGTTCTCTTAACTTCACATTCAACAAAACCCCCAAAGCTTGCATCACTCTCTGATCCTTCAAGTAGAGATTTAAATTACTAGGGTTTTTCTGAATGTCTTGCATCATCTTAACAAAATCGGGTTGCTGCAAATACATTCTTGTGGATGGATCCGCCGTCAGCTTCGCCCACATCTCTGGACCGGAGAAAGCATCACCAAACGGACTCGGCGGGGGCGCCGCACGGCTTCTGGAGGCAGCTGCTTGAGCATCAGCCAAGCCGGATTTCAACCCTTCATTATTTGGATCAATCTCGAGTCCCTTCTTGTAGGCAGAGATAGCGTCTTGGATTTGCCGCAAGCCAAGGTGAGCGGCGCCGAGCCGAGAGTAGCCTTTGGACCAGTCCGGCTTCAACTCAACGGTTTTCTTGGCGTCTTGTAGAGCATCGGCGTAGTTGTGTAGAGAAGCGTGAGCCGCCGATCTGTTAGAGTAGAGCACGTGATTAGTTGGAGAAAGAGCAATGGCATCTGTGAAGTGCTTGACGGCGGCGGCGTAATCCCCAGAAGAAAAGGCAGCGTTGCCTTTGGCTTTGGCTTCTTCGGCCATGTTGGACGGTGTCGAGTTATGTCGTCTAGGGGATTGAGGGGTATTTTGAGATAGTTTTCTTTCTTTCAGAGAGAGAGAAGGGTGCGAGGGACAAAGGGGGCATATAAGGAAAGAAGAGGACGAGAGAGTTCTGGTAAGAAATTTGAGTTCTGGAATGTTCTTTTCTTATGTTTTTTACTAATTGGATTCGAATTCGCTGGATGGGATGAGGGTGTTTGGTGACGGGGATTGTAAGGGTGAGGGTCTGGTCAAGTGGCGTTTTTGTTTTGACTAATTTGACTCGAATATTTTGGAATTTAAAAGGGTTTTATTTTAAATTATTATGTAATATACTAAATGAAAATACGAGTCGGTTACTGTAGTTTTTGTGTGTTTTTACTGTTCAAAATCATTGTATCATGTGTCTATTTTTACTGTAGATTATAATAATATTGCTCAATTTTCAGGTCATTCAGGTGATCAGTTCGTTGGTTTTTCGTTTTTTTATAGGGTGAAATTGCGGTTTTATCCCTCTAAGAAGACAAAAAAAAAAGGCATATGGGTGGAGGGGCTCCGAAGTAATTGCACATTCTGGTCCGATCCCATCTGATTTGCCCCACTTTTGGTTTTTTATTATTTTCTTAAAATGGCTAAATACAAATTTAATCCCTAATAAGACAAGATTTATGACTTAGGCACAAAGACAGATCAATAATTGACCATTATTTTTTATTATTTTTTTCAATTTACTGTCAGCGCGTTGGGAACCCGCGATTGACAGTGTTACTCCTCGTGCCCTGTTAAGGTGGCGTGCGAGGGCCGCTCAGGTCAACGAAGATGAGCGACTGGCGTCTCACCTGATGCGCCTCCCCTTGATCTTCCTTCTGATACGCACGTGTCTTTGCATGTGGTCGTCGAGGATGCGGTGGTGACATGTTAAAACCGTTGACACCGTTTCTCTCTCTCCTGCATATAAAAGTATAGGAGAGACCCCTAATTTTGTAGCTTTTTCACTTTCGTCCTAACATTTTTAATTTTGTATATGATTCTGATTTTTATTATATAAGTTTTGATTTAATTTGATTGGGTCCTTCAATTGAAATCAATTAAATGTTAAAGTTTCACTTCAGTCCTCTTTCTTTTAATTTCCGGATTGGGTTTAAATAGCTCAATATATTCGGTACACAAGTTTCAATTTTATCTTTTTATTGAAATTAATAATATATTTGATTTTTATTTTTGCTCTTATACTTTTAATTTCTTATTTTAATCTCTTTAGTTGTCATATTTCTTTAATAATCTCTACTTTTGTCCATGTGTATATAAGTGTGCTATTGGTTTTTATTTTTATTTTTTATTATTTTCTTATCTGTTGAGTTGATATTTCTTTAAAAAAAAGTTTTGAAATTTTATTCTGTATCTATGATCATTTGAAAATTGAAATTTTTATTTTTTTCCTCCCTTTGTTCTTTCTTTTAGTTTTTTATTGGTTTTTTTTATTATTATTTCCAAGTCAAATACAATTTTTTTTACCTCATAATTTTTATTTTATTTTTGTGTTTGATCTTTTGTTAATTTTTTTAGGATTTTTTTAGTTTTTTATTTATTTTTATTCTTTTTCATTATGACAATAATAATAATAATAATAATAATAATAATAATAATAATAATTTTAGTTATTTTTCTTGCTTGCTACTTTATTAATTTTTTGAAGTTTTTTCTCTCAGGATAATTTGATAATTTTTATTATTTTGACAATGATTGCAATGATAAGTTTAGATGTTAAGCCTTTGATATTTCTATTTTCATAATAGGGTGTGGTGATTTATTTTATTATATTAAATTTTACATATATAGATATTATAATTTAATTTTGGACCAACAAATCCTATTAATTTCTTTAATCCTGTCAATTATAAAAATTGTTTGCTCAACCCGCAACGTAGTGCAATTAGTTTTTTTAATTTTCAAGTCAAATGATTTTTTCCAATTAATAATTTTTATCTTTATTTTATCATTTATTTTATTGTTTTTATTTTCTCTTTCTTTTATTTTTTATTGGTTTTTTTTTTATTATTATTTTCATGTCAAATGCAATTTTTTTACCTCGTAATTTTTATTTTATTTTTTTATTTGAACTTTTGTTAAAAATTTTTGGATATTTTTAATCTTTCATTTATTTTTGTTCTTTTTCATTATAACCACGATGATGATGATGATGATGATTTTCGTTATTTTTCTTGCTTACTCCTTTATTAATGTTCTGGAGTTTTTTTTTTCTCAAGATAATTTGATAATTTTTATTATTTTAACAGTAACAACAATTATAATTTTAAATGTTAAGACTTTGATGTTATTATTTTTATAATAGGGTGTGGTGATCTATTTTATTATATTAAATTTTGCATATATAGATATTATAATTTAATTTTAGACCAACAAATCCTGTTAATTTCTTTAATCCCACCAATTATAAAAATTGTTTGCTCAGCCAGCAACGTAATGCCGTTAATTTTTTTAATTTTCAAGTTAAATAATTTTTTTTTCAGTTAATAATTTTTATCTTTGTTTTATCATTTATTTTATTGTTTTTAATTTATCTTTATTTAATTTTTTTATTGGGTTTTTTTTTTATTATTTTCAAGTCAAATAAATTTTTTTTACCTCATAGTTTTTTTTTTTTTTGATCTTTCATTAAAGTTGTTAGGATTTTTTTAGTCTTTCATTTATTTTTGTTTTCTTTTTTATTATTAACACAATAATAATAATAATAATAATAATAATAATAATAATAATTTTAGTTATTTTTCTTACTTACTCTTTTGTTAATGTTTTTCAGTTTTTTTCTCTCAGGATAATTTGATAATTTTTATTATTTTAACAATAATAACATTGATAATTTTAGATGTTAAGACTTCGATATTGCTGTTTTTATAATATGGTGTGGTGATCTGTTTTATTATATTAAATTTTGCATATATAGATATTATATTTAAATTTTGAACCAACAAATCCTATTAATTTCTTTACTTCCGACAATTATAAAAAATTATTTGTTAAGTCCGCAACATAGTGCAGTCTATTTTTTTAATTTTCAAGTCAAATTATTTTTTTTTTCAGGTTAATAATTTTTATTTTTTTATCGTTTATTTATTTAGTCTTTCTTTTATTTTTTTGTTGGTTATTTATTATTATTTTCAAGTCAAATGAATTTTTTTATCTCATAATTTTTTTTTTATTTGATCTTTCATTTAAGTTATTAGGATTTTTTTAGTCTTTTATTTATTTTTTTCATTATTAACACAATAATAAGATTAAGAATAAGAATTTCAATTATTTTTTTTCTTACTCTTTTGTTAATGTTTTTCATATTTTTTTCTCTCGGGATAATTTGATAATTTTTATTGTTTTGAAAATAATAGCAATGATAATTTTAAATGTTAAAACTTCGATGTTGCTATTTTTATAATAGGGTGTGATGATATATTTTATCATATTAAATTTTTTATATATAAATATTATATTGTAATTTTGAACCAACAAATCCTATTAATTTCTCTAATACCAATAATTATAAAAATTATTTGCTTAACCCACAACGTAGTGCAATCAATTTTTTTTAATTTTCAAGGCAAATACTTTTTCTTTCAATTAATAATTTTTATTTTTATTTTATCATTTTTTTTTATTTTTTCTTTCTTTTATTTTTGTATTGTTTTTTTTTCTTTTTAAGTCAAATGAATTTTTTTTACCTCGTAATTTTTATTTTTATTTTGTTTGATCTTTTCCTAAAGTTATTTGGATTTTTTAATCTTTTATTTATTTATTTCATTATTAACATAATAATAATAATAATAATAATAATAATAATAATAATAATAGAAGAAGAAGAAGAAGAAGAAGAAGAAGAATTTTATTTATTTTTCTTACTTACTCTTTTGTTAATGTTTTTTATTTTTTCTCTCTCGAGATAATTTGATAATTTTTATTGTTTTGACAATAATAACAATGATAGTTTTAGATGTTAGTACTTTAATGTTGTTATTTTTATAATATAATGTGGTGATCTGTTTTATTATATTAAATTTTACATAAATAGGTATTATATTTTAATTTTGGACCAGCAAATCCTATTAATTTATTCAATTCTAATAATTATAAAAATTATTTACTCAGCCCGCAACGTAGTACGATAATTTTTTTTAATTTTCAAGTCAATTGATTTTTTTCAGTCATTAATTTTTTATCATTTTTTATTTTTTTATTTGCTCTTTTGTTAATGTTTTCAGGCTGTTTTTTAGCCTATGATTTAATTTTGTTTTTTTCCTGTTATTAACGCAATAATAATAATAATAATAATAATAATAATAATTTTAGTTTCTGTTCTTACTTGTTTTTTTTTTGTGTTTTTTTTCTCAAGTTTGTTTAATAAAGTTTATTGTTTTGACAATAATAATAATTATAATTTTAGAAGTTAAGAATTCGATATTACTGTTGTTATGATAGAGTATATTGATTTGTTTCATTATATTAAATTTTACATATTAAAATCTTATATTTTAATCTTAACAATTATAAAAATTATTTATTCTGCCCATACTATGCTCACAACATATTACAGATAATTAACTAATTTTACACTATTTGTCGAGTTTCGAAGAAAATTGATAAAAGGAAAATAACTGAGATAGATTAATTTGATTATGTAATAAGGATAACTATTATTCAGGATCCATGAAGGGAATCTTTCTAATCCTTTTCTATTGATTAAACAAAATGATTGGTTAGAAGGAACCGGTTGATTAGCACTACTTCCGATGAATATATATATATATATATATATATATTAAAGGGATGATTGCTTGACCCCTTTGAAAAACAAAATTATCCAGAAAACTCATCAAAATATTTTTATATTTATTTATCTCTAATACAAAATCTTCATACCAAAACAACCCAAATATTTCACTATTACTTAATACCATTAAGTAATTTGACTTTTTCAAATATGAAATAAAAAAAATATTAATGGATTTTACTTCAAAAATATTTAACAAGGTTATCTATTTACACCATTATATTTAGAATTATTATATTATATGTGTAGTTGCATTTTATGAAATAAACTATTTATAAATATATGATATGATATAAAAAATATATATAATTTTTTTTTATTGTAAATGATCAAATAATTACATTCAATGCTCTATATAAGTTAAATAAAATTGAAAAACAAATACAAAATTATTTTCTATAACATAATCAAATATTTGAAAATATTTTTCAACTTATTTTCCATTACATTGCTGAATATTTTGAAAAAAAATATTTTTCTGGAATTTATTTTATAAAAATCTATTTTTCCTTAAAAATCACTTTTAAAAAACAAAAATACATTACTTCCCAGCGAATAAATTGTGCCTTTGTTCGGAAAGAAACAGAGAGCCAACCATGTATTTAATTATTAGAAATGCATACAAGCCACAAAATGCATCGTTCGAGAGCCTGATCCCAATTTATCTCGGAAGCAAGGGCTTCCATTTATGTAATTAAAAGCTGGAACATTAAGTGGCACTGCGATGCAACCAGTTTTTCGTTAAAATTTGAATTTTTTTTTTATATTTTAAATAAAAAATTTTAGTATTTTTAAATCATTTTGATATACTGATATTAAAAATAATTTTTAAAAAATAAAAAATATCATTTTAATATATTTTTAAATAAAAAATACTTTGAAAAGTAACCACAACCACACTCCCAAACACCCCTTAAATCAATACGTTACAGTCTATAGGATAACAAATTAAAGCATTTGGTAACGAAATATAGAAAAAAGTTGACCCAGAAAAAAAAAATCTTCTTTGGAATGCCAATCCACCAGTATCTCTAGTGCATCCAGTTAACAAGATATTACTCCCAATCTGAAAATCACAGCATACCATGCACTTCACACAGTTTCAAGCATGCCATGCTATCATTAGAGAAATATTCTACAAGGTTGAAGTTTTGCCTATGCACCACAATGCAGATGCTCATTAGCATCTTTCTTGTGGAAGACAGATCCTTATTGTAAAGGAACCAGAGATGTAACAAAACTCTCTCAAATGCCTTTGTATTTCGCTCACCCAATTCAAAATTTTAATTCATAGAATGAAAACAATGATTTTTTTTTTCAGTATTTCCCCCTCCATGAAGACCACTTTAGTTTCAACTGGTGCCATAAAGGAGAAATACCCAGAACTCCACGTGCTAGCCTTGGATCAAACACATCAAAATGTACCCGTCTCAGGGTGTCCAAGAAAACTTGGGCAGGCACAGCTGGCAGAAGCACTGAACGAGCCTCAGCAGGGACTGTTCCAGCTAATGAACGAGCCTTCAGCAAATGGACATTGGCTACAGATGCCATATCATATACAGCATTACATAAACTCTCGCGTGAGTCCAAGCGGATTTCAAATCGACCTCCCTCCTTAACCAGCAATCCATGTTTGGCTGCCACTTCAGTTGGTATGTAACAAAAGTGTCGGTTCTGACTAGCATGATATGGAAGTGATCTAAGCAGCAAAAGAAGGCCACTTGCCTTACCAACATGTGATGCTGCATGATCAGCTGCAGTGGACTTGATACCACCAGCTTGAAGAGTCATATACAAAAGGGTTGATACAGTGTCCTCGGCATATTTTTCCAACTCTTCTATTGTTTCTGGGATGTCAGTAGCCTCTCTCCTCGCATCGTTAATCCGAGCTTCAACAGGCCGTTTCAGCCAGCCCTTGCTAATTCTATTCTCAGATATCACTGATGAGAGAGCCTGAGCAGTTGGGTGCTCAATCACTTTGTTAGCATAGATCTTATCTATAGCTTCTTGCCACCACAGAAGGCGCATAAGACCAATACTGGGATTTGAAGCAACATCCATAGCTTTGGCAGTTTCAACATTGAAGGCACGGAGTGCGAATGCAGCCTTCCGGATGTTCGGAGGAAGTTCAAGGAGGCAGAGATAGTGATGATAATCATAACTTCGCACTTGCTGTACACAATAGGAGAAAGCTGTTCGTAAGCTACTAGAAGCACCGTTCATCAAATCACCACTGTGGTTCCTCCTGTAAATGCATGATAGTTATACAGGGAGCAAATCTAAATAATGATTTAAAAGAACAAAACTCCCTCTTTTATGTCTGGGTAAAGCAGATTATTTAGAAAAACCATAGAGGAGAAAGATCCACTTTAGTCCCCAGAGATCAGCAATTGATTCACAATTTTGTTCACTTAGATTCCAAATGGTCCAAGTAAAAGAACAAGTAACAATGATAGGAGTAAAAATCTCATAAATTTATCAATGTAACTTGCAAGTTATAGAACTTGTCAGTAGTAAACGATGCACTTCTAGGCATGTAAGAGAGAGGCGGTTGCTCAAAAACCATACAAAAGATGTTAGCGACAAACTTAAGATGTCCAGCATGTCATACACAGTAACCCTTATATTAGTGATAAAAACAATTTATTAAACTGACTCACTGTGCAATATCTTTTATTACAAATGCATTTTCTAACAGAGTCGGTTTCAGTTCATTTGTTGCTCAAGCCGAACCACTTGGATTATTCTAACTCTCCATGTTTTCTATGTGAGCCAAGAACAGCTCACAGAATCTCAAGATTTCAAAGACAACAATTTTTCGTGGAGGACTTCCACATATGATGTCAAAGTGCACGGGTGGGAACAATGGATTCATAGTTTCCTTGATATATTCTGGCCATTGCCCAACATCATTCCTTAAGAACACAGCCCAGTGCAGAAAACAGGATGCTTCCAGGGAAAGAAATTGTGCCCAAATTTAAGATTACTGTTAGTTCAGAGTGAGGAAATTACAGGTGGTAATCCTTATAGACCAAGCATGTCGAATTTCAAACCAAACGAGATCTTAACATTACAGTCACGTTTGTCTCGAGGAATATGATTGAATAACTGGAAGCTTTAAATTCGAAAAATGAAGAGAAATTAAAATCCAGCAAACGGGTGGTTGGTGGAAACCAGGAGCAACCACAGAGCTAACAAATTTGAAAACAGATCACTGAAAAAATGCAGCTTAAGAACGTTTCTCATAGGTATTTAATCAAACGAAATGAGGGCATTCTAAGGCATCGAGCTTTCTGAGCGAAAAGAGGAAGTGCATAAGGCAACCAAATCCATACGAGGAAGTAATAGTTACATAGAGCAAAGAAATCAAGTAATTTAAGGATAATCTTCACGCTGAAATGATTGCAGCTTACCGATAGAGAGAGATGGAAAGAGAGGAAATCCCAGGTGAAGCTTTCAAAAGACAGAGAATCCGGATTCCTTATGCGATGTTGGGGGGGAGAGCGACAACATCAAAATGTTCGTGTGGCATCCACAAAAACCTACCTTGTGGAGGTGAAATTCTGGGCATTGATTTTGTCTCCACGAAACGGCACCATTTCTAACAGCACTGCTTTCCCTCTCCCCCTAAACGCCGCGTTTTATCCCTTTTTATATCAGCAGTAAAGCTTCTTCATAAATTATAAAATTGATTTACAACGACATGAAGCAACTTAATAAATTATAAAGTGTATTGGCTCAATTGAAAACATATTGCAATCAATAAAAAGACACGCCATCTGTCTATTTTAAAAAAATAAAATAAAGAGCAAACGACACGCTTCACAGCAAAAGACATTTAGTGATTTTTTTAAAATCTTGCTTCATTTCTTTATGAAGATGGCGATGTAGTGAATGGTTGGAGTAATTAAGAATAGATGATCTGATCACTTATAATCTTATAACTAATTGTATTAAGAACACATGGCCGTCCAACTCCAAATCAAGTTGCTAAACTGGGAGGTATAGTGGCAGTTTCTTGAGAAACATACTGCATAACTGAGCTGTCTGCAATTTATGTTCTCCCCTCTATTTGAGCACAAAAATCTGCAAAAGCTGGCCTGACCTAACAATCGTAACGAAACAATCTGAAAAACCCTTCTTTCTCTGAACAAGCAAAACCACTTTCCTATCTCTAAAACCTCACAAGAGATTGATTAACACAGCTCCAAAGAACACAGCCATCAAAACACAGCCTTCCACTTGCATTGTTATGGGACCTACCATTCTTTAACTTTTACCCTGCGTGTCAACCCCTTGCTTTGCATGGCATCTTACACCGCTCTATCACCCCCACTTTATAAACCCCTTCTCCGTTTCTCCTCCAGCCAGCAACTGGCTAGCTCCTCCTAATTTTCTCCCCAGGCTTTTTTCATCTTCATTAGTTTTTGTGTTTGACCATTGCTGCTGCGATCACTTTTTTCTTGAACAGGTCAACAACTCTCCGATGGAGACCAGCAAGGCCTCTTTTTTGTCTGCTATTTTACTACTTGTGATGCTGTCTTTTCTACATGCACAAAGTGGTCAAGCCGCCCGGTTGAGCACCGTTGAGCCAAGGATTCGTATGCCAACAGAGGGAGATGAACCAGAAGTCGATGATGATGGTCAAGAAATTGGCTCAAGATGGGCGGTTCTTGTGGCCGGTTCAAGTGGTTACGGAAATTACAGGCATCAGGTGAAGCTCACTAAAATTAGCTACCTAGACAGCTAGACCCCCACCTTCCTTTTGTTCTTTTAGAAAAGACCAGGTGGCTAATCCATCTTCACGGACTTGATTCGTTAACCAATGAGCTTAGTATTGTCATTAGAAGATCGTAGTGCATGTATTTTTTTATATTATTTTTTACTTTTTTTTGTTGGATGAGAAATCCTATGTATGTTATTGATCATTGATGTGGATACATGTACAGGCGGATGTTTGCCATGCATATCAACTATTAAGAAAAGGCGGGATAAAACAAGAGAACATAGTGGTGTTTATGTATGATGATATAGCCATGCATGATCTGAACCCAAGGCCTGGAGTTATCATCAACCATCCGCAAGGAGATGATGTTTATGCTGGTGTGCCTAAGGTAACCCTATTCGCTTATTGAATTATTATTTACACTATATATATACACATTGCTTGTGAAAATAGTAATTATTTTAATTTGGATTGCTACTGTAATTGTTTTAACTATTTTATAGGAGAACTGAAGGGGGTTGAATCACGTCTAATTATTTCGATCTCTTCGGACCCCACTTTGATGGGATACCGCCCCCCGCCCCCCATCCCCTTTGTGGTTAAGGTTGCCTTTTAGTAGTAATCATGTCTGCCATGGTGAATCTTTTGGTTGATGTGTGCCATCCTAAATTTGTAATCGATAGTGGTTGGATTTGGACGAAAGGCTTACGGCCAAATTGAGACAATTAATTACTGTTCATATTTAAGTTATAAGCCATGATTTGGCATTTAATTGTGAAAAATTCAATTGACTGTTGAAATTCTTTCTTTTGTATATGGTAGGATTACACTGGTGAACAGGTTACTACAGAGAATCTGTATGCAGTACTTCTTGGTAACAAGAGTGCTGTCAAAGGAGGAAGTGGCAAGGTTGTGGATAGCAAGCCCAATGACAGGATCTTCTTGTACTATTCTGACCATGGAGGTCCTGGAGTTCTTGGTAAGTAATTTTTCTACCTTTTTCATGTTGCTCAGTTTCGTTTCTTAGCCTTCAAAATGCCAGTAGTCTTGACATCTGGTCTTAAATATTTCAGTTGCTAGCTCAACAATAACAGCACCATTCATTTCACTTCAAATCTGTTCCTCTGTTTCGGTTTTGATCAAGGTTTAATTCTGAAAGAAAGCATAACTTGCTCATACCTTGTGAACACAGGGATGCCAAATATGCCTTTTCTTTATGCAATGGATTTCATCGAGGTTCTGAAGAAGAAACATGCATCTGGGAGCTACAAAGAAATGGTAAAGGGGGCGTTTAATTTTACATCATTATCAGTAATTCTACAGATTACAAACAATTTTGGGGTGGACAGGTAATGTATATAGAAGCTTGCGAGAGTGGGAGCATCTTCGAAGGGATCATGCCTCAGGACCTAAACATTTACGTGACGACAGCATCAAATGCGGAAGAGAGTAGCTGGGGAACTTATTGTCCTGGGATGGATCCACCTCCACCCCCGGAGTATATCACTTGCTTAGGGGATTTGTACAGTATTGCTTGGATGGAAGATAGGTTTGTATAATATTGGCTGTTGCTGCCCCACTTACCATTGGCTACATAAACCAACCAGCTCATTCTTGTTCTACGGTAGTAGTTCACAATTATTAAAGCCCCCTTTCCGAGGTAATCAATAGTTTATCAGCGTTTATAATTTTTTCTTATTAACTCTCCCTTCTTCTGCAGTGAAACGCACAATCAGAAGAAAGAAACACTTAAGCAGCAATATCATTCGGTAATACCGACAATTATCACTGAATGAGCATTTCTACACAGCTTAATTTGAATTTGTTACTGCTAAAGGGCTAGCGTAACTCGCGATTTTTGTTTATGCAGGTGAAAGAGAGGACTTCCAATTACAATACATTCACTTCTGGATCCCATGTGATGCAATATGGGAACGAAAGCCTCAAAGGGGAGAAGCTTTATTTGTACCAAGGTTTCGATCCAGCTAGTGTAAACTTCCCTCCGAACAATGGCCACATTGGTGCTCGTATGGATGCTGTTAACCAGAGAGATGCGGAACTTGTTTTCCTCTGGCAAATGGTCAGTGCAACAAATGGTTTGAGCATGACAATTTATATTTCCTCCGGTTCCATAATTTTGCTTTGGTCGTGCAGTACAGAAGAGCTGAAGGTGGGTCAGAGAAGAAGACCCAAATCCTCAATCAGATTAAAGAGACAACGAGGCATAGAACTCACTTGGACAGCAGCATGGAATTGATTGGAACTCTATTATTTGGACCTCATAAAGGTTCCGCCACCCTTACATCTATTAGGGAACCCGGTTCGCCCCTAGCAGATGACTGGAAATGCTTAAAATCAATGGTAATATCGCATTAATGCTTGTTCAAGTCTCTTTTCCTTTGCTGCGCATTCATTTTGTTGTTAATTACTAGCGACATGTGAACTTCGAAAATTCTAGGTTCGATTGTTTGAAACACATTGTGGATCACTGACTCAGTATGGCATGAAACACATGCGAGCATTTGCCAACATTTGCAATGGTGGCGTCTCTCTAGCCTCCATGGAGGAAGCTTGTGTGACCGCTTGTAGTGACCGCGATGCTGAGGAACCGCATCCTTCAAACCAAGGGTACAGTGCTTGATAGCTGAAAAAAATGGAATTAGCTTCCAGCTGCATGTTGAATATGTTATTATACATATTTTTAGATGCTTCATCTCAGCAGTAGCATTCTATACCCAGTTGTTCTTTGGGGGTGATTTTTTTTTTTTTTTTTGGGGGGGGGAATGAAAAAGGCAAGGCTTACGCCCTCACCACTTGTATCAATTTCAACTTCTGTGCATGTGTGGCTTGTTTTCCCATAAAACTGTGCTCGAGATCTGTTCCGGGCTGCTCATTGAGGATTTTATTTCCCTGCATGCCTGAGATTTCTGAGGAACAGCTGACCAGATTAATCCGATCATAACAAAAATTAAGGGGCTAACTTGGCTATGAAGATGAGTTCTAACTTGACATCAATGAGCATATGAATTTGGTTTTCTCCTGATAAAGATAAAAATGAAGTGATATTTGTTAGAGAATAATATAAATTATATTATGAGACTTCACTTATAAACTTAAATTTTTAAGTGTAATAATTATTTAATATGGTATCAGAGTTTTAAGTTCGAATCTCATTATCTCATTCCAATTGATAAAAATCAAGTACAAGGTAATGTGGATTTGTACAAGTTTCAAGCTCAAAGAACTTTCATTTGAAAAGATGTATTAGAGAATAATATAAATTTAATTAAGAATTTATTAACTTAAATTTTTAGATAAAATGATTCGTTAACAATATTGTTTAGCCCCAAGATTCAGTGCAAGTCGTAGGGAACCGAGAGTTTCTAGCAAAGCCCAGAAGTACTTATTTCAAGGTCACCTGGACGAAGATATTTGCAGCCCAAAAGGCCAAGATCAAAGTATCTTGAATGCTAATTTGGATTGCTAGTGCTTTTATAAAATTTTGTTTTTATATTAAATTTAATCCTTTTTTATCTTTGGATCTCCTTAAAAAAAAAAAAAGCCAATCTTCATTCTTCAAAATTCAATTTGTTAAATTTAGTACATTCATTGCCTTTTGTTTTAAATAAATATAGGTTTGTCATCTAAGTTTGTTTCTTCTTTAATATATATATATATATCCAACCCACAAAACGGGGCTATAGCCCAAGCAATAAGCAGAATCTACTTGTAGCGTCACGGCCATGCCGAAAGATTCGCGAGCTGGGTCAAGCGCTCAAACTATGGCTGTCTGGACCAAACCTTTTCCTTCTTTCAACGGAGAATGAGCTGTCTTGTATGTTAATCTGCTTCGCTCACCAATTTGATAAGCCCATTTAGTGCATGTTGGGCTTTATAAGTGATCTGGGCTTTCATGTTCTGTTGATAGTGCTCCTCAAAGCCCATTTGAAAGGGTGTATAGTCATCGAAGATCCTCCTTTCGGCCAAGGGGGTTAGTTGGGTTCTCAATTCCTAAAATGCTATTCTGTTCGATTAATGCCCCAAGAGTACAATAGGGAAACGGCACAGCTTACCTCTCGAGATTGATTTAAGATTTAGTTGTTTTGTAGTTGACGTGTGTGAAGTCATAAAAAAATTGAATACTTTTAAAATAAGGATATTGTCTCATAAATACAACTGTTAGAACTTAATTATCCAATTAAGACATACTTAAATATAAATTAAAGAAAACAAGAAAAACGCAAGCTTTAAATTCAAATACACATTTATTTTGAAAGTAAATAAAATTGGACTTTTCTTTACAATTTACACTACTAAAACAACTTGGAGAATAATTTTTTTTTTTCTAATATGATTTTTGATATTAAATAAATCAACCATTAAAAAAAAACCGATACTTATTTTTTAGTTAATTTAGCATCAATTAATCCTAATCACAGAACAACCTTCATTATGCATACAAAATTTAATTACATGACAATATTGAAATTAAGATAGGAATAATTAATTCATGATAATTAAACACGCAGAGATTTAATTTAATTAAAACTTATATTTTTTAAGTAATAAATAGTCAAACATGAAATTAAAAACTAGATAATCCCTCTACTTAAGATAATTAGTCATGAATCCATCATAAGCTAATTAACTAACAATATATTTAAAACTAGAAACATAGAAAAATTAAGTCATCAATCATCAAGTTTAATCATAGAAAAAAACAAACTTCTTGGCTACACCGACTCCGATCAATATGCTTCTTCTTCTTTTATGAGTTGATTGTATTGAAAATGTCTCATTTAGCTTATTTTTTACATTTTGAATTTCCATAGCACTTTTAAGCACAAAATAAAATAACTAAGTTATTATAAGAAATAATAAAATAACCAAGGGATAGGAAGAACAAGCTCCATATCTCCTTGTGGGTTCATGTGTGAACACAAACACTAGGCGCATAGCCTTATATAAGGATTCTGTACTGATGACCTTATCTGGAGAAGCCCCACAACCCTACAAGGATTGCTTCTTCATCTACTGTTACTGATTTGCGCGACAACACAGATCTTTCTCATTTATACATGGTACTGCACCTGATTCTCTTGCAAGAACAGTTCACATTGGCCTTGTAAAAGGTTGATGCCTGTAAACCACAAACAAGTGCCCATGTTCAAGAACTTGGAGGAAAAGCAACAAACATGGCAACCTGGATTTTCGGTGAGAGAGACATTTTTGTCTATTTTCAAACTGTTTATGTCTGCTACGCGGTTGGACCACCTAAACGCGATCATCGTTTCATTGAATAAATTACAGATAAATAAATATGCAGATGTTTAATTTTCTCCACATTTACAAAGGTTTGTCTTGAACAAGAAGAACTAACTCTATATTAATCTTAATTATAGATACTTTCACCCTCCAGATGCAGGGATATATTTGCCATCTTGAAACCTAAGAACAGTAAAATGATCCTAAGGACCTGCACCATTAATTCAGATATATAGATGCATTGAAACTGTTTTAATTTGTTGATCAAGTGTTTCATAATTTAAAAAAAAAAAAACAGGGCGAGTGAGTGATGAGTGAGTGGTGTATATATAATGGCCGGTCTAGGACCAGTTGCTATAATGAAAGCATCATCTTAGTTGACACCTGTATTTCATTCCTGTCCCGCTCCACCAACACTAAGCCATTCTCGTAGGGTTTCCCCCTGCATCGCATATGTTGCGTAACTTCAATCTTCAAACCAGTGAATTGTGCTGAAGAGGCAGTCGTCGTAGTGCATTAAGCTGCTGAGTCAAAATATATAAGTCTTGCCCTTAATCCTAACTCGCTGTCATAAACTTGACACTATGCAATGTGTATTTTTGGAAAGTCTTGTGACATCATGCAACCTGAAAAATTTATGATTTATTGACCCGGTCAGATTTAGCCGGATAAATTCTAATTTTATTCTTACAAAACTAGGTGGATTTAGAGTCTGTTTGGTATTGCGGTTGTTGTTGTGGTTGAAATTAAAAAAAAACAGTTTATAAAAAAATATTTTTTCTGCAATTTTAAACACATATTATGTAATAATTATTTATATTTTAATTAATTTTTAAATTATTTTAATATTAAAAATATATTTTTTATATTAATAAACATATATTATGTAAACATTACTCATATGTTAATTAATTTTTAGATTATTTTAATATTAAAAAAATATTTTGTATATTAATAAACATATATTATGTAAACATTATTTATATTTTAATTAATTGTTAGATTATATATATATATATATACACCCACAGCCCCCCAATTGAATCGCAGCAAGAAAAGCAGTAAATTGCTGCTTTTCTTGCACCGGCGTTTCGAAATAAATTGAATGTGGGACTCATGCCTTGTACCGGCGTTTTGTAGATAACCAAACACATGTGAAGACTGCTTTTCTCAAACTTCTAACGCCACATCAATACCAAACAGATACTTAATAAAAATATTAGCATTTGGATTAACCCTATAAAATAGTTACCTGCAACTTTTTCTGAGGCAGTTTTCAATTTGGGTCCGGCAACTATGACATGATGTTGACTGCGTGATCGCCAATAACAATCAGGTCATAGTTCTGATGATCTCTACACTGCGCATGTTCATTGCATTTCCAGATTACACTAGATATGTTGGCAAGCTTTCATGCCAAAACCAAGCAAGCTGGCCCCTTGATCTACATTTCATATTTAACCCATCACATAGCGACCCCCCCCCCCCCCCACACACAAAAAAAAAAGGACTTTAAACTTTTCTTGAATCTCTTGGCATCTCCTTTCTGCTCCAGATTGTGCCTGATCATTATTGTAAAAATTGTATAGATGAAATTGAACATGATTGTAATCATTTCAAATTCCACTCTCTCACCCTTGAAAATGTTCTGGTTTCTTAACCTTGTTATTATTGCCATAATTGGTATTATTATTCTGAAGGGGACATATAAACCAAAACGTAATCATGGTCTGATCTGCTGCTATGTTGACATAATTCTTTATTTCATTCTGCTCATTCCCTAACACACAGAAGAGCCACCACCACAGAAAATGACATCGAGATTGTAATTATTAGCCATCACGCCTTGAGCAACCAGCAGTGAAATGATGCCGCTGCTCCTGTGTGCATGTGTTTTTGTGCAGGAACAGTTGACCTTTGAAGTCAATACTCAACTCCACAGTGTCCATTAAATAAATGGTTTTTAATATTATATTTGACATTTACCATTAATTTACTTATCATGATCATAATTAGAGAGGTGGGATTTATTTGTTTTAGCAACAACAAGACAAGAATAATTTATTGTTGGTAATTTCTAATGAGATTTTTGAGAAAATAATAAAAGTTTCAATTGCAATTCGACATATCAATATTTTTTGACGGACATTCTCTCAACATATTATAATGAAATAAAATCCGATAATATTTTTCCATATTTATTGTGTTTTAAATTATTAGGGGCAGACCAAAGGTGCTGATATTGAATGATCACCGGGGCTCAAGCACCCAACCTCTAAACGACAGCGCGGGGACAGGACATGAAAGAAAATATTCTAGATAGATTACCCTGTTCCCCCCGGTCAACATTTTGTTGATATTTTTGCTTAGCGCTCCATCAAGACGCCAAATTCAGACCAAGAAACAGCAACAACAAGACAAGAAAGAAGATCTTTTGGATTACCAGTTACTGCGGTTTGTAATTGCATTTCAAACAAAAATATGAAAATTATCTTTAAAAAAATTATTTTAATTTCTGAAGCTTTATGTCTACATCCACATACGCAAGAAGCTTTATTTTACCATGTTTCCTTTTAAAATAAAATAAAAATCAATGTATTATTACAGTTCCCATGCCATTAAGCAAATGACAACAAGGAAAAAAAGGTTGAGTTTTAGATAATGCAAACCCTAATACATCTAAAAAGAAACAATAAAAAGACCAAAACATTAAAAATAATATAAGATATCAATCACTTCAAAGCATAATGTCTTATAAACCTCTGAATATATCTGAAGCTGTACAAGAAAATCTACGATTAAAGTTTCTCAACCATGATAACAAATGATGATAAAAAACGAACCCATAAACATTATTTTAGTCTAGTTTCTTTATAGTGAGAATCATCTTGTTTCTAGTAATTCAAATATCCTAGAAAATACTATGATATATAAGAAGAGATGTATACTTTTGAATATTATATATCAAATTAGAGATACATAATATATATTTATAGTAGATTAATAATATCCCTCTACCTTATTGTAGGGCATGCCCTCATATCCCCATCCTCTTAATTCATCGTAGCAATAAGAAGAGTAATTTACAACTTTCTTTTCTGTTGTTTTCTCTTTTGACATCGCTTTCTTTATATATATATATATAGTTGCTTCTTGCTTTTGTGATTCTATTATTAGAAAGAAGGTTTCTTTCTTATATATTAACCAAATCAATTAGAGAAGAGTTTACTGCATTGATGAATTATAACAGTACTGGAGCACTACCAATCAATAAACCTTTTTTTCTATATATTAAAAAAAAAACCTGCTTTGCTCCCGATTAATCCAGTCAATGGAACGGTTTCCTTTTTGAGATAATAAAATAAGTAATTATACTGCATAAACATTGACCATTTTTAAGCATCCTTATCACTAGTTATTGGAGTAACTTGAAGCCTCGGGAATGCCGATATATTTTTATGATGGCGAATTTCAAAATGCCATGAAATATATGACTTCAAAATCCTATATAAAAGCACAGTTCGAAATCGACATTTCTTTATTATAAACCGATAAAAAAAAATCATTTCCACTCCGATGATCTTGTTTTTGTTCTGGGGTATGAGTAAGCTTATGATTTAATAATAATTATATCGCAATCGAAGACCGGGTTCATAAGAAAAAATGTACAGTCTCGAAAGTGAATATGGCAGGGAGGAAATTTTAGGAGCCGTCAAAATCAATTAAGGATCCAAACAAAACCCCTTTTTTCTAAAAAAGAACAAGTTATTTTCTTAGTTAACTTACATCAGTTGGATGTCAGCTGTTGCAAATGCTCTACATCGATCTAATTAAGTCTACTGCTAATTATAATATGATTGAGAAATTATTGGAATATTCAAATATCCCGGAGGATAAATATGGCGGGCACTGTCGATCCTCATATTTTTTAGATTATAGCGTGTAAATGATAAGTCAGGCATGTTTTGTTCATCATATAAAAAATAAATACTAATACATTGGTCTCAAACGTCTGGCCTACTTGTGCTGATATTGCCCAAGCTTTACTCCATACCCTTACAGGTGCATGCACATTCTATGAAAGACCTGGTGCAAACGTAAAATTCCAAACACCTAGTTGTTTGTGACTGTCTTTTGCCACTGTAGCTCCATGTCAAGCTATCATTTTCTTAAATTGAAATGATTCTTGATAAGTTTGATGTTTTGATTAACTATTATATTAAGCTCGATCAGCTAGCTACACATGGTAGGTAACCGATCGATAGGAAGTCGTCAAGGTGGCCGAGAGACAACTGACTCGATATAAGAGAATTTACTGATAATACAACTTTTTCTAGATTTTTGAAGCCTCCCACATGTCATGGACATTAGCCAGGCATGGGGATGAGGGAAGAGAGAAAGGACAATAGAACTTTTCGGGTACCTGTTCATCCTTGGCTGATCGTGGGGAACCATAACAATAATGAATCCGTTTCAGCAATGATTGAAATTAAGATGCCCCTCTATTCGCTGTATTATTCAGCTTACCACTCGCTACAACGTCCTTCATCAACCTTCATTTATGTGCACAAAACAAAAGTGAAGTCATCGATTGATGCTAATGTGCATACATATATCCGAAAAATGAAGTGGTAAAAAATCCCACGAGAAGTTTTCAGAGAAAATTATCTGTGTTTTTCAAGTAGCGAAGATTTAGCTCCTAAACCACCAATACTCGTTTGATGGCAACACGCCCGTTGTAAAAATTTGATTGTGCTCTGTATTGTAGTTACGGCATCGCATACAGTAAGGTAACATATCATGTGTGTTCTATAATTTGCACCAAATTATAACGACTCATGAGAGAGAGAGAGAGAGAGAGAGAGATCTAGTTTGGTTCTGGATAAAATCATAGGCATCTGGATAAATTTGTCCTCAAATGTCAACTTTAGGGCAAGCTTGGTTGCAGGAGAAGATTACAGTGGGTTCAGGTTTGATCCTTTTGCTTCACTTCTTGATCACTTGTTACAACAAAACAGAGCTAGCTTATGATTCTGTCAGGCTATTCTTTGCTCTTACGGCCATAACTGCAGGCGATAAACCGGGAAAGCATTAGGGTTATTAGTGACTATATAATATAATAGTAGCTTAGCTTAGCTTAGCTTATCGGTTTCTACAAAGATTAAATACAGCTAATAAAAGAGAGGAAAAGTGGGAAAGCATGCAAGTGTCAAGCCAGGAAAGCATTAGCTTCACTGGCGAAAAAATGCCAGGTAGTGGGGCCAAAACGGGATAACAGGGTGGGGCCCACGGGCACAACCGGCCTGCAATCGAAATTGTGAGCTTAATGATCGTGGGGGGCTAGCCCACATCTATATTATTCTGTTTTATGGGGCCCATTTTCCACTGCGGTAGGCTCACAAAAATAGAATTTAAAACACACCACCCTTTGAAATTAAAAAATGAACGGTTTGATTTATACAAAATTTAAATGAGTAAAGATTAATAAAAATAAAATCATTTTTCTAATATTATATGAAAAATACACATTATTAATAGGAAACATCTTTTTTATTTTTTATTCTAGTTAGTAAAGACCTTGTTGTTCAAAAATTTCTCTATTAAGGATATGAGAGAAACAGTCTGTATATCGATAATAAATATTTATAAAGATGAATCTAAAGTATCGCTTGAATTGTTTTAATTGATATACACCACAAGATGCTAGAATGATTTGACATGAAAAATATGACACGTCTATCTATCTTTGCATATAGTATACGTCTCTTTAAGGATACGTGATATATAACATATTGAGAAAGACACAATAAAAATTAATTATTCCATTTACTTTGGATATATGAGCCATCATGTATTTGACATTATGTACAAAACTAGATGTATCTTATGCTTTAAGAATAACAAGTAGATATTAATCTAATCCAGGTGATTGTCATTGAAAGATAGTTAAAAATATTATCAATCATTTAAGAAGATCTAAGAATGTTTTTCTAGTCTATGGAGAACATCAACTGGATTTTCAAGGTTATTTATATGTTGGTTTTCAATTAGATATTATGATAGTATTCCTCAGTCATGATATGTTTTTACATTAAATGATGATTTTGAGTAAAAAGAGTTTCAAATAATATCACAATATATTTTGCAACTAAAGCTAAATGCATGTTTGTGTCTGGAGCGATAAAAAAAAATCTAGTTCAAGAAGTTTATCATTAAACTAGCTGTGTTTTTAAAATTATTGATCGAGTAATTTAGTATTGTAATAGCAACAAAGTCATTACAGAAATAAGGGAACCGATGTTTTATCAAAGATCCAAACATGTACTTAGATGATTTCATTTGATTGGAGAAATCATATAAAGAAAATATATAAAGATAGAGCAAATATTCATTAAAAACACTCTTGTAAATCCTCTTTTAAGTCATTGTCTCGGCTAAAGTATCGCCATGTATAATGATAAGATATTTAATACATGGACGATTGACTTTAGTGGAAATGAGAGATTACTATTGTATATGTCATATACTGTATATGTCATATTCTTATAAAATATATTTATTAATAACAAAAATTATCTTTATATTTAATATCACTTGCATTTGATTAATGGATTTAATGTTTGATTAATAAATATAGAGTGAAGATAAAGTTCATAAGACAAAAATAATTATTATTGCATCAAAACATTATTTCTAAATATTTCATGTCACTGTTTTATTAACCAAAACTATTAAAACATATAAATATTATATTAATTATTTTATGAAAAGAAGTGTTTGCTATTATAAATTAAGGTATATAAAATACTTAGAATTAATATGTAAATGTTTGTCATATAAAAGATACACTGAATGGTAACATATGAAAATTTTATATGTAGAGATCACTTATGTATATGAAAAATCTTATATTACTATTATATAAATTATTCTTAAACTTGAGATTACTAAATTATCTTATATAAGAAGTATTGTGTTTTAATCTTGACTACACATTATCTTAATCAAGGATAACATATAAGAAAATATTGAGTATAGCATAACCACGTGAATATATTTAGCAACCAAGAGATGATTTATCACTCTAAAAGAATTAGGAACAATGCTTAATCTATTCTCATATAGTATTGATTGTTGAATTGTTGAACAGGGTGGAATAAAATTTTAAAAAAGTTCTAAATTATTCTTGATGAAAATATAATAATTATATTAAGGAGTAAATTATTAAAAAATTAAGTCAGACCACTTATAATTTTCTTAATACTTAGAGATCTTGACATGCTGCTAAACATTACATATACTTTTCAGATATAAATCAATCAATTATTGAATTAATAATAAATTAAATTATTTTATTTTATTTTATTTAGAATTATGATTTATATTCAGGGCAACTTATTTGGAAATCTAATGAATTACACATATAAGAACAATTGATTAAAAACTCAGATGCGATGATTGATTAAGTGTGACTTGATTCTAGATAAATTTTAAAAATTAAAGACCAAGTATAATTAGTATAGATGATTATAATTCTATACCAAGAAAAAAATTAAGAAGGGAATCAGTAGAACAAAATTATTCTAAAATTATATGCATGATAGTTGTTATGGAAAAACTAATAATATTTTTAATTATAATTTTTTTATATTTTATTATAAATAAAATGTTATGCCTCTTATATTTTTTAGACAATACAGTATAGAATATACACGCCTACAATCTAAAATAAAAGAACTAGTACTTAAATGTATAGCAACCTTTCTCTTTTAAAAGGGTCAATAAGAATTTTTATTGGTGATTTGTGTAAATTACCGTTAAAGCTTGAATATTTAGATGATTTTATGATTTGTGATAATTCGTTCTTGAACTAATTAATCAAAATAAAAATAAACATCTAATCTTTTGTTAATCTTTATATAACTCTAAACAACTCTTGATATTTCTAATGAAATTCTTATAACTCTAAAAAAAATTAAATATAATATTTTTACTACAATCATGTTTTGTAGAAAACCCATTGGTGATATCTCACATTGAATTCTTAATACAATAATATTGATATTAAATTATTTTATAAAAAATATATAAAATCTTTTTAAAAAATAATTTTAATATCAGTATATAAAAACAACATGAAAATTTTCTTAAAAATAATTTACAATAAATAAACTTTTTTATACAGACAAATAAACATGCTTTTGAAACACGCTTTTCAATTTTTTAAATTCCATACGTGTTCTAATCGGCTGATATCACGTGGAGTGGGGTGAAAAAATTATCGAGCTGGCACGCGCGCTTGCACAAAAGGTTCTGTTTTCCCTTACCGAAAAATTAGCTCGGCTATGAGCGGAGCGGAGCGGAGCTGAAGCTGGTTTAAATATCTTGAAAGTAAAATTTGGAGAAGCATGAAGCATCACCATCGCGATACTCGGGGTCGGCTGGTGGGGGTCCAGGTGAAAGTTATGGAAAGCATTGAATAAAAAATATTATTATAAAAAAAGGAAAGACAGGAGACCCAACCAACCACAGGCCGCGTGCGATTGCCGGTAATAAGGATAATTTAGTTTATTATTTTAAGGTTGTTTTTATTTTATTCTCCAGTCATCGAGTATGGAAGGTTGTTTTTAAATAATATTTTTTATTTATTTTTAAATAATTTTAATATTAAAAATATTTTTTAAAAAAAATACATTGTAAAACTAGTAGACAAGCCGGAAGCATATCTTGCTCAGTGTTTGCAGTGCGGGGTGGAGAAAGGGCGGCAGTCAATGAATTACATTAAAAGGATAAGGTATTAATATAGCAAAAATCAGTTAATTTAATTAAAACTTTTAATTATATAGTCAATTCATTCAAATCTAATTCAATTTTAATTGAGTTAAAAATAAAAACTTGTTGTTATTATTATTATTATTATAATAAAATAATTGACCCAGTAATCTATGAAATTTCTTGATTTTTGTTAGTTTAGTTTGTAGTATGGAAACTATGAATATATATTCAAACATAAGAATATGTTATTACCATGCAAGTCTGATTTCTTGTTTATTGTCGCCAAAAATGATCTTTTAGTGGTTTTCGAACATATTTATACATGAATTGAGTTGGTGAAGTTTCAGTGTGTATTTGAAAATATAGTTAAGGTTGTTTTTAAAAATATTTTTTTTATTTTTTAAAAATTATTTTTGATATCAACGTATCAAAATGATTTAAAAACATTAAATTTTTTAATTTAAAAAAATATAAGATATTTTTTCAAGAACACCTGTCAATCTTTTTATTATACAATGATAAATTTTATTTTTCTAATTTAATTAATGTTCAGGAAAGATAAGACACAAGGTAATTAAGGTGCCGGAAGCTACAGGGTGGGAAGATTACGGTGCACGTTTGGGTACAAAAAGAGTTACATCTTGTATGTTCCCTTTCAGCCGAGAAAATCTAGAATGCTGATTGAACTATTATCATCATTAGTCTGAGCGTGTACACCACGCTCGCGGTGTTGGGTTGAAATTGACCTCCAATACACTATAGTTGAGAAACAAATTAATTACCATAGAAAATACAGAGAAGTTGCTTCCAGCTGATTGATTTATTCAAAAAAATAATTTTAAGCACACGGTTTGGCATAAACGAGAGATAATTTATTTATTTTTGTCTTGTTTCAATATATATATATATATATATATATGTAATTTTTTATTTTTTATTTTGATCTTTATTCAAATCTAGAGACTAAATTAAATAAAAAAATAACATAAATCAAAAATCAAATTTAAGAGTATAGATATATAAGTATAAACAAACAATAAAGATTGTATAAAAAGGACCGAAAAAAATAAAAAAATTAAAATCAAACTAAAATTTAAAAGAAAAAAGACTGAAATAAAAAATAAAATATATAATTGCTTTCAATTGAATATCAAAACTGTAATAAATTCAAACATTGAGACTAAAAAAAATAAATGGATTTTAAAAGAAAAAAAATTAAAAAAACAAGGGTCAAAATAAAAAATAGCATGTATGATCAATTTTAATTGGAAAGCAAAATTGAAACAAACCAAAACATGAAGACCAACAAAATTAAAGGAAAATAAACCAAAAGAATAAGGGATGAAATGAAAAATAACATATATAATTAATTTTAATTAAAGGATAAAATTAAAAAAATCAAAACTTCTATAGAAGCATTCAAGGAAAAAAATAAAATAAAAAGATTAGGGACTAAAATGTATTTTGACGTCGTGGAGAGAGAAAAGCATGAAAATAGGAAAACCGACCACTAACAAGCGTCCACTCACTTTTTGTCGACACGAACACCACCATGTGGAAGAGGACGTGGCAGCGTACTAGGAGACATGACATTTAGGCAGTTCCTTAGCCTCCGTACACAGAACACGTCTTCTAAAGGCATGTGATGGATGCAACGACAGACGCTTCTAGCGACGTGTTTACTGGTAAATAATAAACAAATATGAAACTACTTAAACACTCTCTGAATTGGAGATAATACTTAAGAAAACTTGGTATCAAAATATCGTTATGCCCCCCAACCCCAGTGCTTTATTTTTTTCTTTTCCGAGGATATTTTTGTAGTTATATTATTCACCCAAACGTAAAAAATCAAATATGCTTTCATCATCAACGCATTGTTTTTGTCACATCTGAGGGTAGAAAAGTGAATTTAGCATTTAGAGACAATGTACTAAACCAAAAATACCCTTAAATCTTCTTCATTTTGTTATCTGCTTCCGGAGATAAATTAATAATTTTACTATGCAAAAAAATATGAAAAAAAATAAAAACACCCTCCAATAATTAGATTATGTAAATTGGTCTCTAAAAAAAGCAAAAATATCCCGAGACTAAAAGTTAAATTTTAATACACTAAAAATCAAAACGATAATTATACTATTATAATATAATATATAGGAATATGAGTATACTGTTATTGTGTTTAAGTGACCCGATTTATCTTCTTTTTAATGTAGTAAAATCGTTTTAAATATAAGTATATGTGAAAGAAAAATACATATTGATTGATTATATATATTATCGATACATTTTCGAGGTTTTAAAAAGAAAAGAGATGTTGTAGCTTTATTGGAGGGAGGGTTTGCCCTAACCAGGTGACCACGATCTGAAATTAGCATCCATTAAATGATCGATCGCTATAGATGTACATCATTGTCGCTACGTCTTTTTTCTTATTCCTTTTTTGTTAATTCAATGTTTGTTCTTTTAAAGAACCCCAAATCATCTTTACCGTTTGATGTTCTCGCATCATCACCGATCTTCTCGATCTCTTTTGTAACCTCAATAGCCGAACATTCTCTTCTATGGGTCATCAGTTTCTGGTAGAGGTTACCTCCTCTTTCTCTCTCTAAAAGCTTAGCTCGAGCCATTATACGCCCCCTTTTTTACGTGCAAAGCTTTTCCAGCAATCAAGCTCCCACTTAAACGATGAGAGAGAGAGAGAGAGAGAGAGAGAGAGAGAGATTATAAGCGCATGTGTGCGCTTCTACTCATTTTCATGATCCATGCTTCTTATTTAACCCTATCTCTTTTCTCTTCCCCGATCTTCAAATACCTTTCGTTCCCTTTCGCAGCCCCTTTCTTTCCCTTCCTCGGGATCTGATCATTCCCTTGTCTCTTAGTCTCTTTGGACAACTACTAGACATTCCATCAATCAAGAGTACCAGAAGTCGGGGATTTACCTCAATTCCCGAGGATCACTTTTAGTGCCTTCTTCTTTCTTGTTTGTTTGCTTTTCCTCTATCTTTCTGTTTTGTTTTTTTCTGGTTCCGTTTCCTTGTTAAAAAGGTACAAGTGGAAGTGATCACAAAAGCTAACTTAAAGTTTCTCTTTTCTTTGAGCTGATTGGTGGGTTCTCGAGTTTGGATTCATTACCAACCAGATCTAGCAGGGATTTCTTACTTGGCAAGAGTGCATTCTAGCCAGAGGATTTTCAAGGTTGGGTTTCAGGTGCTTCCTCCGCTCCTTCCTTTACTCTTTCTGATATAGCTTCTTCTCCTTCTTCTAATTCTTTTCTTCTCTTTCTAGGGTTTCTCTCTCTGTCTGTTTTGTTTTTTGTTTTTTTTAGTCGCAGGGTTCTGGCTATTTGTGACCATTTTAACCGCGCAAGTTTCTGATCTAAACTCTTAGAATCTTATGATTCGTTTTGATATAAATTAGAGGACATGTAGAGATTAAACAACATAGAATTGAAATTGTGGACATGATGTCTGTATTATTATTTCTCTCACTCTTACATTATATAGTCTTCTTAATTAACACCAAAATGACGAATTTTAAGTTCTAAGATGATAATCAGTTATGATAATTGCAAAGATACCTCTTCTAGCGAAACCGAGGGGTTAATTAACTGCGTAATAGTTTTTCCTATGTTTTTTTTACACTATTAAATTACTTATTCATAGCTTAATATTTGGTATTAGTGTTCCTCCCCCTTTTAAGAGGTCTTGAATTCGAAAATCTCGTTTGGAAAAAAGAAAAAGAAAAGTAATGACATAATTACAATGAACAAAATGGAATTCAAGGACTTATTTTTAAGGAAGCCTGTTTTTTTATGGGAAAATTTCAGCTCGACAAACTATTTTTCTTGCTACAAATAGAAGGATTGATTTTGTTCTCTTAGAGATCACAATGGCGATTAATATTTTTGCTAGGAATGGGAAGAATATGTCCTCGCTCTTTGTGGCCAATTAAGTGCTTCACAAACAATGTTTTATTTAGTCAATACGTACCCAGTTGCTTTGATTTTCTGGTCAACAAGACATCTATATTCCATGCCGGGCTATCTATTTAACTTAGGAAACACAATCTTGTTTGGATCTTTTCTTTTATTATTATCTTATTTAGCAGGAGACAGTCCTGCCTCAGACCTGCGCGTAAGATAAGTTCGAACATTAATTGTATCCCATGTACGTAAGTAGTTAATTTGTTCTACATCGGAGAGGCTACTTAACCAAATCTTGTGTTGTGTCATTTATACTCCAGTGGTTGATATATGAATTTTTACAACGTTCTTTCACTGCTACTACTCTAATTAGATTTTGAAAATTGATCACAGTATTTTATGTGTGTAAGTGTGGACTCAAATTCAGTATAATCACTGCATCCTTTTACTTACATATGGTTGCTGCATTTTAATGCAGATTAAATTTTCAGTTCTTGGAAGAGATGAACACCTTTTCGGATGTTCCCCCGGGCTTTAGATTCCATCCATCAGATGAAGAGCTTGTTGATTACTACCTTAGAAAAAAAGTCGCTTCAAAAAGAATTGACCTCGATGTCATTAAGGATGTTGATCTCTATAGAATTGAACCGTGGGATCTTCAAGGTACGTAGTAAATTAATTAATATTCGCAACTGTACTTTGCTAATGACTTTTAAATGGAAATGAAAAGGTCGCTAGTTCATGGTAGAACATATTTTAATTTATAATTGTTTTTATTTGTTTGAATAGAACTTTGCAAACTCGGAACTGAAGATCAAAATGAATGGTACTTCTTCAGCCATAAAGATAAGAAGTATCCTACTGGAACTCGCACTAATAGAGCGACAAAAGCTGGGTTTTGGAAAGCTACTGGAAGAGACAAGGCTATCTACTCTAGGCATAGCTTGATTGGCATGAGAAAAACCCTAGTGTTTTACAAAGGACGAGCTCCAAATGGGCAAAAGTTAGATTGGATCATGCATGAATATCGACTAGAAACAAATGAAAACGGAACCCCCGAGGCAAGTCATTTTTTTTATCATGAATTTTAATTTTTCCTACTTCACAAAATTCTTGATAGTTGCCAATGTGCTATACTATTTTATCCTTCATATTGACTTGGGAAAAAATCTGTATGCATACCGAAAAAGGCTCCCTCTAGAGCTCGTTCCTTCTTTTTAATTAGTGTTGGTTTGATCGCCAAAAGGGATGCCTAAAGAAACTAAGTCATAACTTGGGGCCTCAATTATGCATAATCGTTATTTTTTTTTTTTATTTCCAATTAGAAATTAATTATTTTGATGGTTCTAATTCTTATGTACTGATGATGTAAACTGTAGCGCATATAGGATAGATGCCGAAGTACTTAAAAGGTGTGTGGTGGGGATCTTTCTGGTGCATGGATTAGATACTTTTACACAACAACTTCAGATTCTGTATCGAGTAGAATAGTTTGACAGCTAGAATAATTTGATACCATCCCTTCTACCTGAGAAGAAGTCAGAAACGAAATCAAACTTAATTTAAATTGAGCCTGCTTCAATTTTTAGCTAGTATCTACAATTTTGTTTTTGGCTGTCTTTACATAATTAAACATAAACATAATAATAATTCTCTTGCAAGTACACAAATAAACATGCATATTGCCTGTGAAACTAAAGTCAAATCGCCTAATATGAGATTGCTGAAACTACAACAGGAAGAAGGATGGGTTGTATGCAGGGTGTTCAAGAAGCGAATGCCGACAATGAGAAAAGTAAGTGACTACGACTCACCATGTTGGTATGATGACCAGGTTTCGTTCATGCCAGAAACTGATTCTCCAAGGAGAATATCTGAACCACATGCGTCATACCATCATCACTATCCATGCAAGCACGAGCTTGAGTTGCAATACAATATGCCTCACGACCCTTTCCTCCAGCTTCCTCAATTAGAAAGCCCAAAAGTTCCACACTTAGCAGCAACGGCGAGTTGTAATTCAGTTATAGCATATGGTTATGACAGGACCAATGGGAACGCCTTGCAGTCATCTACCCTTACACAGGAAGAACAAATGCAGCAATGCCATCAACAAAATTTAAACTCACTTTACAGAAACAATAATAGTGAGCAAGCTGTAGACCAAGTGACTGATTGGCGGGTCCTTGACAAATTTGTTGCTTCTCAGTTAGCAAGCCATGAGGATGCGTCCAGGGGAACCGATAACTTCTCCAATACAGCCACCTTTAATGCAGCCGAGCAGATGAACGTACTTGCCAACAAAACCAAGGGGTCAGAAAGTGCACTGGAATATGCATCGACGTCTACGTCAAGTTGCCAAATTGATCCATGGAAGTGAGAGCATATAATAATGATTAATTACTAGAAGACCATACTAATTATAGTAACTGCACTTATTATGGAGAAGGAATATGTTCCAAGGTGCTGTACATCATAAAACTAAAATGGTATTGTCGTAGCTATTATATATGGACCATCTGTGTCCATATATACCGATGAATACCAGGTTACTCGTTAAAGAACAAATGCCAAGAAACAAGAAGCCAGTATCTTAAGGTGGTATATAGTTGAGATTTGTTGGAATCCACTCAGTTATTGAATGTCGGATGTATCTTTCCTTCAAGTTATTGCATTTGAAGGGTTATGCTGTAATGGTCCTTTTCTATTTAGATAATCTCTGTAGGTCCAATCGATCCAAGCATTAAGGTGTCTGTTTGAAATCCCCCTTCAGTTTTCACAGCGATTGTTTGAAGATGTATTTTTTCGCTTCTTTCAATAAGAAAAAAACGTAGTCCACCATGAATGATAGTTATCTCATAAGGAAAGATTCCTCTATTTAACTGTCTTCTACTAGTTCTGCAGCTTTATTTTTGTACTCCCTTTTCACCACTGGCTTCCCCGTGGCGTTTAGGTGCTATGACTATTCTCCGTGCTTCACTCGATTATTAAAAAAAAAAAAGTACTCCGTGATTATAAAAAGAAATGCATTTTATATTAAATTTGTGATTTCTGGACGCCAAATCAATTTGGGTCTCTACGGCATACATATACTCATTAATTATTTTGAAATAAATATTGTGAATATATATATATATATATCCTAACATATAGTATATTTCAATAAAAAATAAAATTGCTGTCTTTCTTTTCTTTTTCATTTGATTTTTCGCCTCCTTGTCTACTAACACCATTAGATAAATGGCCAATGATGAAGCTAATTAATACTTTTCTGGAAAATGCCTAATTGATCAACCTAGCATCTAAATTTGATCATATAGGAAAAGTGTTTAGAACACCAATTTAGAATTTCCATCCCTGTTGGTATATAGCAGGAGGCGTGTGTGACAATAATTGTGAAGTATTTAACGAAATGGAAAATGTCTGACTTTGCATGCGTAAAAGAATAGTTTCGCTAATGCAGTTAAGGCGCGACCAGACCATTTTATTGCTAATTAATATCAGGATATAGGAATATTGCTTGAATATTCAAAACTAAAAGTTTCTGTATCGTAGCAGAATAGTAGTTTAATTTGTAGTCAAAATCTATGTAACATGCTCTTCCTAACGTTATATATGATGGAACAGAAATTAAACTTAACTCATCCTAATTAAAACAACAATCTTTCCTTAAAAGATAAACTAACTCACAGGTCCTGGATGTGCGTAGACGGAAGCTGCTTCACCTAAAAGTATATTCTATTAAGTTTTGATAGGTTCGAACTTTGAATTCTCTACAAATAACAATTCATTTGTTCGAGCTCGAAATATTTTTATCCATTTTAGTGACAATGCCACGTTAAACTCAGCAAAAACATGGCATTAACAGTAAAATGGCTAAGAACTTCTCGAGCTCAAACAAAGAATCGGCACAACTCAATGACAATTCTATATAGAGTACTTCCCCAAATACCAGAGAGAGAGAGAGAGAGAGAGAGAGAGAGAGAGAGAGAGAGAGAGAGAGAGAGAGAGAGAGAGGGAGGGAGGGAGAACTCAGGGAACAGAGATAAGACGTAGAAAAGCAGCAATAAAAACTCTCACCCAAACAAAGAAATGGCAACTAGCTAGCAAGCTATTATTTTCATGACTTCAAAAAATTACTGTTAATAAAATAAGAATGGTCAATCTCCTTCCTCTGTGCACGAGCACGACACAAATGCTAGTGAGAACCTGTTAAAGAATCGGCATGACGTGCGTGCTCATCCTGTTTCGATGCTCAAGCATTATCCAAACCATGCCTTTATTCTATAATATTATACGTACCTGTCGAAGAAGATGAATCAAGATGCATCCGAGAATCTTCTTGATGAATTTATATCAACTTCTTGACAAGTCGAAATTGTATCAAACAAAATTCGATCGACAACCCAGAACTTCAGCTTATATCAACTGCAAGAGCTGGCCTTAGATTCGGATGATCATTAATGAAAACTCATGGCTATTTGTGTGTACTAGACAGCGAGAAGTTCATGTGTTGAAAGTCTTACCCGGAGCCTTAAATACTGCTGACAAGGAACAAGGGAACATATCAATCACTGGGTCTGTCACAGTCGATAACATGACTAATTAACAAAGAAGAAAAGTATGTTTGCTCGGATGTTATTGACCAGGAAAGCAACCTCTTACTTGGGTTGAAGTCAAGCAGTAAAATCCCTTTAAAGCAATGAAAATTTCGCAGGCGACATAATGAGTGGGCGTGCTGTCATGGACACTGGTACGGAGAGAGAGGTAGAGAAGCATTCTTAATGGGAGGACTATCCTCAAGGAGGTAGGAAAAAGAAAATAGAAAGGAAGCGCATCGTGCTGACTAAGTTTGATATGCTGCAGGCTAGCTTGTCCTTTCTCATTAGGGTTTTGTACTCTCATGGCATTACTTGTGGTAAAAGAAACCAAAGGTATTTGCCATGCAATAATGTCTCTCATTTCATATGAGAGAAGAGAGGGTTCGACCTCCAAAACCCAAAAGAAGCAAACCATGCGCATTGATGCAGTTTGTGTGAGTGAATAATTAGGGTTTTACAACTAAACATGCTGTTTGCAGACTTAGACAGACAACATCATTCACCATGTGAAGCAAACATTACCCATGTGAGCCAGCATTAATTATTAGCGTGCATCCTTGGCCACTCGGATCCCAAACCTCAACATTTCCCGGAGCCAGATTTCTCTTACTTCTCAACTATACCACGCTAATTTTGGTCCCGGCCTTTCGGTCGCTGTTGACTTTCTGTGACTTTTATATATATATATATATATATATATACTCTAGTCAGTGGAAGGTGCAACCCCACCATCAATTGATTATCACGTAAGACATTTCTGTTTCGACGATTACATAATTTTGGTGTAATATCCTATATTAAAACTATATTTTTTGTCAATTATAGTAAATTATCGTGGATATTATTATATATAAGCTTGTAACACAAGATTTAATTTATTCGGGGCTTGTTAATATATACGTAAATGGGCTCTTTCCTCTAAATAAAGTTAAACCTTCTTAATGGGCCACATTCTGGAGTATATCATGCAGTGCATCTTGTATTAGAAAAGCACAGCTTCGACATGCATACACGCCATGGTTATATGCTTTTGACTCTCGTAGAAAACCTTGTACGCCTGATGATAGGTAGCATAAAGATCAAAAGGGTAAAGATGTAACTATCTTTCTTTTCAATAGAAAAGATGAAAAGAGAAAAAAAGAAGCAGCTATCAATGATTCAGGTACGTATTCCTTGACTCTGTCTGTGTGTGTGTAAGAGGTAGAAACCTACAGAAGGCACGTGATATATACATATAGAAGTAATATAGTCGATATGGCTCGGAAGCAAAGACGAGATCATGAAAGTTGAATTTCTCATGAGAATGTTTTTTCCCCCCTGTATAAGGCATGCATGCAAAGGTCAAACAACACCTCAATTCGAGTTGACAATGTTTCCAGCGAAAATGCTCAGGCCATTTGTGGGCTGGTTTTTATCATGAAAACAAAAATGGGGCGGGATCAATTTTGGAAAAGGACAACAAATTGGGCTTACCGGGCTCCTCTTAAGAGCCTTGTTACGTTCAAAATCATCATTCTAATGGATCATATGAACTCCCTCGTTAAATTATATTGGGCCTTGTTTAATATCTTTCAAGGCCTTACAGGCTACTATCTCCTGTACGAAGTCTAGGCCTTATGTGAACCCACCGAGCTGATATCACCGGTGTGTGTTATTAATTACTAAAGGCAAAGTTAACTAAATATTAATCAAAAAGATAAACCAAGACTTTTTGGGCTTTTTTATAGCACTGTCTGCATGTGCTGGCAGGTTGATTGCATTTTAAATTTTGTATTTTTTTATTATATAATAAAATAAAAAAAATAATTTGAGGCAATAGAGTTTATAACTCATTCAAGAATTTAGTGGGTTAATTAAATATTGATCAAATAGTCGATTTAGGCTCTTTGTTTATATATGTTGTTTATCACACAATGAATATAGTCTTAGGAAACTATCTTTTTAGGAGAAATATAATCCTAAAATTTATAAGTTGGATTTTAAAATTATAATAATAATGATTTTAATTCTTATAATGGCCTAGATCGATGATCAATCTCACTTGTGACCCGAGTTTTATCTCAAGCTGACCTTTGAATCGGGTTTTAAATTATAGTAATTATTATTTTTATTCTCATACTAACTTGGTTCATTATGACCTAGGTTTTGTCCCAATTAAACCCTTGAGTTAAGTTTTAAAACTGCAATAATAATTATTTTAATTCTTAAATATTTTAGCTGATAATTTTGGAATTGAAAGTTTTGGAAAAAAAATAATATTATAAAAATAAAAGATATTATATTTGAATACATGTCCTCTTTGTACCTCATTATATTGAATTATATAAATTAACAATACACTAAAATGTGTGGGGAAAACACTGTAGCTCCCCACATATTTTACTGTAGATTTCAATAGTTTTTTTTTTTTTTTTACTTCCGGATTATATTTTTCATTTCTTTTTTTTTTTCATTTTATTCGTTTCTTTCTTTTTTTTATTGTTTTTTTTTTATTATTTTTTTTTGTTTTTTTTTTCTATTTTTTTTTTGTTATTATGTTTTTTTCTAATTTTTTTTCATATTTTCCCATGAAATATTTTTTTTGCTGGTTATAATTTTTTTCTTTTTTGACTTATATATATTTATTTTTTATTTATTTTGTATAATTAGAATATTTGACTAGCTTAAACGCACCATGATTAATCCTCAGATGCAATTTTTTTATAGCTTTTTTTCCTTTTTTTTTATTATATTTTTTTCCATTAAATTTTTTTTCTTTCTGGTTATATTTTTTTAATTTTTTTTCTTTTCCACTTATATATATATATATGATCGAGATGTCTGGGTTAGCTTAAATGCACTATGATTAATCCTCATATCCAATTTTTTTAGAGTTTTTTTTTGTTTTTTCATGATTATGTTTTTTTTTCTGATTTTTTTTAAAAAAAATTTCCATGAAATATTTTTTTTGCTGGTTATATTTTTTTTATATATTTTTTGCTTTTTCGTCTTTTTATATATATATATATATATATATATATATATATATATATATATATATATATATATATATATATATATATATATATATTTTTTTTATGATTGGGGTATCCTAACTAGCTTAAGCGTGCCACAATTAATCCGCGGATCTATTTTTTGTTATAACCATAGTATTCAAAGCAGCTTATGTGTAACAAGACTAATCCTCAGACTTTTTTTCTTTGCTAAAATGCTTTTCTTATATTTTTATTTTGTCTACTTATATTTTTTTTATAACCGGAGTTTATGAACCAGTTTATGTACACTACAACTAATTCTCAAACCGAATTTTTTTTTAAAACAATATGGATTGCTATAGTGCTTTCATGCTTATATTTTTTTATAATCATAGTCTCTGAGTCAGCTTATGATTTTTTTTTATTTTTTTTTAACTTATATATTTTTCCTATAACCAGGATTTCTGGGCCGCCTTAGGCGCACGATAACTAATCCCCGAACTAATTTTTTTTTGGTAAATAGGGTGTCCAGGGCACTTTGCGTGCACCGTGACTAATCCACCGACCAATTTATTATTTTTTCTTAAAAGAATTTCTTATACCTTTTTTGTTCACTTATACATTTTCTCTTCTTATCACCAGACCAAATTTTTTTTGTAACTGGTGTTTCCGAATTAACTTAAGCACACCATGGCTAATTCTTGGACCGAATTTGTTTTTTTTAAGCAATATGGATTGTAAATGATGTGGAGAAAACATTGTAGCTCCCCACACATAATATTGTTGATGGTAATAGTATTTTCCCACTATGGTGTTTTTTTCCCCTATTTTTTGCTTCTTCTATTTTTTACCTTTTTTTTTCTTCATTTTTTTCCTTTTTATGTTTATTTTTTCATTTTTTTCCCCAAAACATTTTTTTGCCCATTATACTTTTTTATATTCTTTTTTATTTTTCCACCTATATATATTTTTTTTATTATTTTTTTAACTGGGGTGTCTTAAGCACACCATGATTAATTCCCGTATCCATTTTTTTGTATAACCAGAGTGTTCAGACCAACTTATATGTACTATGACAATCTCTTGACACATTTATTTTTTTTCTAAAGTGTTATCCTGTTGATACTTTTTTTATATACTTTTATTTTGTTCACTTATATATTTTTTTATAATCGGAATCCCTGGACCGGCTTAAGCACACCACAACTAATTCATAAGCCAATTTTTTTTAAAATAATAATATGGATTGCTACATTGTTTTCACACTTATACTCTTTTTTTGCTTTCACTTATATTTGTTTTTTTATAAACATGGTCTTTCAGCCAACTTAAGCTTATATATCCCAATAAGACAAAATCCAAAAGTTGGCTATAAGGTTGTATTGATAATTTATCATTTTTTAATTATATTTTTTGTAGCAGTGTTATGGGCTCGTTTTTGGGCACGACATCAAATTCAGAGCTCATGCATATTTCAGATAGCGCGTGCAGCGACGTAAAATTTCTAAAAATATATAATATTTTTTTATATATTCATTTTATTATGTAAAATGTGTTTAAATAATTTCATGGTATTAGAGGTATTTTCAATTTTTTTTCATTTATGTGCATAGTAGAATAATTATAATACCTTTAAATAAGACAAAAACTAATAATTATCAGTGGGGGTGTCCCGATAATTTTATTTTTTATGGCACAGTAAAACAACTTTTGTAGGATCAAATAAGACAAAATGAAAGAGTCACCTGAGGTAGTGTTTCAAACATTTCACGTTTAATTATACATGTACAGGAAAAAGTTTCACTCTTATTTTTACACTACCAAAGTTAAACTTATTATTTTTTTTAACGCGAGTTGCATTTAATATAAATAAAAATAATAATATAAATTAAAAATCTAAACAAAGAGCAAAGATGTATAGATATAAATAAAAAATTTAAAACTATCTTAAAAGGGCCAAAGAAATTAAGGGATCAAAACTAAATAAAAAAAAAACTAAAATAAAAAATAAAAAATTATATATTAAATCTAGATAAAAAAAATAATTTATTCCCTGCAGTAGAGCACGGTTTACAACTTGTTCATTCTAAATTGTGGAATATTAATATTATCAGCCACCACAATTCACGCGTGCTTTGCAGTAAAGGAATTGTCAATTTTAAAAGCATCGAGTCGGTTTGGTCAAATAGTTCAAGTCCAGATTCAGAATATGGAGAGAACCATTTCAGCTTGAAACGTTTTCCCGTGTTCACTTCTCCCCTTCACAGGTGATTCAACAACTAGCTAGCTACTATAACGTTAAAACATAATCAAAATATCACTCCTGTTTTGTTTTAATATTTTTTATTTTCAATTAAATATTTTCAATATATTAATATCAGAAATATCAGAAATAAAATTTAAAAAATAAAAAATAATTTAATATATTTTCAAATAAAAATTATTTGAAAAAACAAGCCATCCTTATACTCGGCGGTGTCCTTGAGTATCCAAGTTGGAAAACAAGGTCAGGGGAGTGATTGATTGAAGCAAGGCAGAGCTGTGTTCCCTCGAACCCACCCATCCCTTTTGTGGGCCACGAGCATGTCTTTGTGTGGTTGAAAGAGAATAACTAATCCCACAGCAACATAACTGATCTAGGCAAGGCAAGTGGGGTTACCTAAGCTGAAACTCTCAGCTATCAACTCAATCCCCCCCCATTCAATTCGTCCGTACGTGAGTCACAGACCGCACGAGACTGATAGGTTGTTTTAAACTGCGTGTTTTTTTTTAAAAAAATATTTTTTATTTTTAATTAAATATTTTTATATAATAATATCAAAAATAATTTTTAAAATATATAATTTTAATATATTTTTAAATTAAAAATACTTTAAAAAACAAGAGGAAAAACCACATAAAGATCAGGCAGAGGGGCCAAAAATATACACTGCACCACATTGAATATCAAACTTTATCGGATTCTAGCGAGCCCCACCAAAATGAGAGGGAGAGGGAGAAAAGAGAGATCCTCAAATCCCCTCAAACAGCAACAATTAGCTCCTAGCAGGCTTTTACAGTGATAGCTTTTCCTCATTCGTACATCCCTACCCATCAATGCAACCATACATACATGAATGTTGCCCAGCAAGCATGCATCATCACTATTGCTGTAACGGTTAAAACTTTAGATATTTCTGTAATAGAAGTTTATTTTTGTAAAATTTTCTTTGGACAATAGGGTTGATTAGAGAGATTCATGTGCCTAATTGAGTTACCAGGCCCTTGTTTTCCTGCGTGTGCCTGATACTGCTCACTGTGATTCAACATAAGACCAACTGATTAAGGGACTCGCGTGGGGTCGTGGACAAACTCCCACAGTGCTAGGCCCGAGGAAGGTGTGTCGGACTATTAAAGGTAAAAATTAAACTCAAGACATGTTTGATTCCAAGCATATTTAGCTTCTGCATGGTAGCTCGAGCTCAAGTGGGTGCTAAGGTGCACACCCAGCGCAAATGGAATATGCCTTTGGCGCACATTTAGCACAGGTTCACGCTACCATGCTCGAGTCTATATACGTGGGTAAGAGTTGGATCGTGCTTGGTAGCTCGAGATCATAAAGATTACTTGAGGCCTCTCAGGCTTGTTAAACTCGGCTTTATTAGTAGCCCCTCATGTATATATGATACTGATTCATTAGAACTTGTAAAAATACTCGGGTACCATGTAAAAATACTTGGGTACCATGAAAAATTTTTATTGGAGGAATTTCTATTTCCAAACTCATTAGAGGAACTTAAGTTTTATTTGGAACAAGTCTCGTTAGAGAAATTCACTTTAGAGGGAGTTCCATTAGCAAAAACCCAATGGAGAAACTCACTCCATTGTTTAATTGTTAATATAAAATCATTTTTAAATCTCACTTGTTTAATTTGTTCGATTAATATTTATAAAAAAAAAAAAAAGGCTTTCGGACAACATATGCATGAAACTTGCTTGTGTACATTCTACTTTTGTTTTGGAAGCATGGGTAATAAATAGTACTTTGGTGTACAGGAAATCGAAAAGGTCAGCAGGTGTTTTCACTTTCACACCATTTTTTTCAAAACAAGAACTGTTTTGAGCTCAGCTTATTGGCATCACATGATTCATTATTATCCTGTGCTGTCAGCACTCTTGCACCAGGACCCATGCCCTCTGTGAACTACTCAAACCTTGATCTTCTTTTTTTATTGGTAACAAATGTGGTTAATTCTGTTTAGGTTGTTATTTTGTATTTTTAATTAGAATATAATATTTAGTTTTTATAGTGTTTTTACGTGCTATTTCTGAGTTACACACACATATATATAAAATAGTTCAAATACAAAAATAAAATTATTTATAATTGTACAATTTAATATAAAAAAGACACAATAAAATGATATTTTTTGAATAAAATTATGAAGTAAAATATTACGAAAATGTCATTATCAATCTCGCAATATCATTATATTTTCTTATTGCTCTGAAATTTTAACATAATATATATTAATATTGTAAAACTATTCATTATTTAAAAAAAAAAACTATTTGACAAAAACAGAATAGGCAAAACAAAATTGGTATGTTTCATCCGGTATTTGACTGAAAAATCTGGAAATGACCAAAATTTAAAATAAGATAAAAACAATATCATTTTGTTTTATTTTTTTTAACTCGTATGAAATATTTCAACCAAAATATAACGAAATAAACAATTATGATATCAATACGCATTTGTATCAATATTCAATTTGCATTCTCCACCACTTCTAGCTCAAGTATGACCTGAAAATTTATCCCTAGAGATTTACATAGTTGTCATCCTTAAAATTTATAAAATTAGTCAAGATATATATATATAAAAAATACACATTAATAATAATAAAAAATAATAACATGAAGCTTCCTATTACTATAATAAAAACAATGGCAGACAACTGTTTAGAGAAACATTCTCTGATTTTATTACTCTTGTATCCAAATATTACCACAACTAGATCACTGTCTCATATTCTTAGTGTTATACTATTGTTAAGTGATGTTTGAGATATTGGCTCCTCCTTTGAGTGAAATTTCATGTGTCTTCCTTCTTGTACCCTTTCTTTTCATTCAAAAAGTAAAAAATAATGACAAACCCTAATGCCCCATTCTTTTGACGAAGTTGATATATTTTTTATTATTATATTGTATTGATATTATAAATATTTTTTTATACAAAATTTGCTTTCAAAATTAACATGCGCCGAATCATTTGGGCTAAAATCGCTGGAATTAGTGGCTAATAAGGACTCGAGCCCTGTGCTCTATCAGACGTAGGGCAGCAATTGTCAGCGAGCTGGGACTGTACCAGCCTGCATGTTGCGTCAGAGTTTCGATCGAACCTTCAGAAATTTGCTAACGTCCAGAGATTTATGTCAGGCAAGGCCTGGCGCTAGGGCTAGTCTGCCAACATACTAGCCAGTTCTGCTTGCATACAAGTGCAAGTACTGTCAGCAGCAGTATGGTAGTTCTGAGGTTTTTTTTTTTTTTAAATAAAGTATTGCCCAAATTATTATTTCTTACCAACTATCTAACTCAAAAATTATTCAGAAAATTTAATAAATTCATAGATTACACTGTTAATAACATCACCTTCTCAAATATTTTAGACGTTCAAAAGCCGTGGAAGTTTCACAGTTACACCAACGCAGTTGTTTTTATATATATTGAATTGCTCTACAAATTGTGCTGTGACTATCGGGGAATAGACCAGCTTGTAAATAATGTTGTTCTCAGTAACACAGTTTAATGATATGATGTTTTTAATAGCACAACCATGTAAGTAGCTATGCTATTTTCTCAAGTGTTTTTTTATTTTAACTGTGAGCTCACAAAATAAATAAGAAATAAATAAATTTGCTAGTGCTATATATATATATATATATATATATATATATATATATATATATATTACCTATAATATAATTGCCGTGGGTATTTTACTGTTTTGCACTGTAGCTTCTGAGTGTATTTACTGTGGATTGCGACAATGTATTTTTGGGTCGGTTTGGTTCTCGGTTCGGTCGGTTTCCCGGTTTTCCGATTTTTTTATTGTTTTTTGCACAGTGAAATCATGCTTTTAGCCCTTGAAAAAGACAAAAAAAAACGCTTTCGGGTAGAGGGGCTCAGAAGTAATTGCACCCATTCAGACCGGACCGGTCCGCCTACCTTTTCATTATTTAATATTTTATGGGAAATGGCCAATTACCGGTTTGGCCCCCAATAAGACAAAATAGCTGACTTAGGCACGGCATTGGCTTTTATTTTTATTTTTTTTTTAAGTTTTTGCGCCTGAGATGGGCTACGGGGTCTAGATATGTGCGCCTCCTCGATCTTCCTCCCGGTAGCGTTTTCTCTCGAAGTCCGTGGTGGCTTAAAAGTTGTTTCTCTCTCTCACGTCAAAGTGGAGAGTCCCCGATTTTATTAGTTTTCATTTTCCGAAGTTAATTTTATTTATCTTCCTCATTTTTGTTATATAAGTTTTGATTTAGTGGGATTGGGTCCTTCGATTGCAATTAATTGAATGTGCAATGTTCACTTCGATCCTTCTTCTTTTAATTTCCGGATGTAGTTTAAAACACTTAATGCAATTCGGTACAAAAGTTTTATTTTGTTTAATTTTGTCCTTTGATTGAAATAGATAATATATTTAATTTTCATTTCAACCCTTAAACTTTTAATTTTCTATTTAATCCTTTGATATTTCATTTTTATTTCAGCTCTTATACTTTTAATTTTTTTTATTTTAATCCCTTTATTTCTTTATATTTCTAGAATATTCTTTACTTTTGTCCATGTATATATAAGTTTACTCTTAGCTTTTATTTTTAAATATTTTTTATTTTCTTATTTGTTGAGTTGATATTTTTTTCAAAAAAATTAGCTCTTGAATTTTATTTTTTAATTATAATTTGAGAATTGATATTTCTATTTTTTTTCTCTCCCTTTGTTCTTTCTTTTAGTTTTTTCATTTGTTCCTTTATTTTTATTTTCAAGTCAAATTACTTTTTTTACCAAATAATTTTTATTTTATTTTTTGGTTTGATCTTTTATTAAAGTTTTTAAGATTTTTTTACTCTTTCATTTTTTTTATCCATTATTAACATAATAATAATGATGATGATGTTAATAGTAATAAAAATAAAAATAATAATTTAATTGTTTTTCTTCATTCCTCTTTTGTTAATATTTTTTAGGGTTTTTTCCTTTCGGAATAATTTTATAATTTTTATTGTTGTGACAGTAATAATAACAATAATTTTTTTTTTATTATTTTTTTGTTTGATCTTTTGTTAAAGTTTTTAGGATTTTTTTAGTCTTTCATTTTTTTTCTTTCATTATTATCACAAATATAATAATAATAATAATAATAATAATAATAATAATAATAATAATAATAATAATAATAATTTAATTGTTTTTTGATCTTACTCTTTTTTTAATGTTTTTTTTTTCTCTCGGAATAATTTGGTAATTTTTATTGTTGTTGCAGTAATAATAATGATACTTTTTATTTTTCTTTTATGTTTTTTGTTTAATCTTTTGTTAAAGTTTTTAGGATTTTTTTTAGTCTTTCATTTTTTTTCTTTCATTATTAGCCCAAATATCATGATAATAATAATTATTATTATTATTATTATTATTATTATTTTTCTTGCTTACTCTTCTGTTAATCTTTTTTATAGTTTTGATAATAATGTTAATAATAATTTTAATTGCTATAACAATGATAATAACGATAACGTGAGAATAGATTTTCAATGTATGTTTTCATGTTTTTTATCAGTAAAAAATTAACTATTTATATTTGTTATTTGATTATTGCAAATTTTTATTTTGTGTTAATTCATTTAGTTTTTTTTTTAAAAAAAAATACTTTGATAATGTTTATTCTTTACGTTTATATGCATCTATGCTTTTAATTTTTATTTTTTGGTTGCAGTTTTATTTTTAATTGGTTCAGACCTGAAAATCTTATTTATATTGGTAGTCATTTTAAAATTAATATTATTCTCTGTTTCCCTTTATTCATTTCCCCCCCTGTTTTCTCTTATTTTTATTTGTTATTTGGATTATATAATTTTTTATTTTACTATTTACGCAATGATAATGATAATTTTTGTCATTTTTTAATTGTTTTTGTATTAAAATCTTTTGTTTATTTTTTTAATATGTTTCCAGGGATTTTATTTATTTTAATTGTTTTGATAATAATATTAATAATAATTTTAATTGTTATAGCAATGATAATGAAAACAACGCGGGGATAAATTTTCAATTTATGTTTTTGAATTTTGTACATAAAAAATTAACTATTTATTTTTGTTATTTAATTATTACAACTATTTTCACCATTTATATTTTGTTTGGTTTAAATTAGATTATAAAATAAATTAATCTTAATGCAATAAATTTAATAATTCAAATATCCGAATCTTCATGTTTTCTTGATGATGATAATAAATTAATACTGATTATTTCGTTAAAAACTGCGAAATAAATAAATTTATAATGATTTAAAATTCATATATTTTAGGAACAAAATATTCAAATAAATTTATCATTTTGACTAAATTTACAATTCGCATCATGGATCATCCTCGCCAATTTTTTTCTTCAATATTAGCTACATTTTCAATTGATTCACATAAATTTTTTCTTTCATTTCATTTAATAGCTTATGATGTTTATTTGAATAATTGAATTAGCAGGGAGATTAAATGTCTCATTTTAAAGAAGGTTTTGACTTCGTTCTTCATGTCAATATGTCTTTTTTTTGCAATACTTCGTAAGTTATGTAGTTCGCGCTTTTTTGTAATATTTTATGACGCAGTGCCTACATTCTAAAAGATGTAATCTATGCTTGCACAATAAATTCTATTTAAAAATTTATACATTTTATGGCCTAATCTATAATTTTTATTTTATGATATTATATTAATTTATTATCATTAATTTAATCATGTTAAATTATATACACAAAAATGCCCGCGGCAACGCGCGGGCAATATGGCTAGTATATATATAAAACCTGTGTAAATCATGGATAGTATCAGATGGGTTTGAAAATATTTTCTGATATGACTTGCTTGTTCATTCTTATAGCTAGTTTCTTGACTTGCACTACTATAGAAGAGTAATGTAATTAAAATATGTTTATATGTGTTCTTTGTCTACTTAACCTAATGAATTAATCATATTATAATTTGTTTTTTTTTTTATTTGCATGTTTGATATTATTTATTCATTGGGTTGTGGAAAACTTATCATTATATCATTTCAATCTTTTTAGATATATATTGTGTTTTAACTATCTATTGTAACTTACTAGGAGTGTGTTCATGTTTATGATTTATATTGGTAGTCCTAACACTTCTTTTTTGTGTGGACTCTCATTTTGATACCCATCTTACAAGTGTGATGTGCAATGTTCTGTATAGCTTGAGCTTCAATAATATAATAGTTTCTAGGTTAATTTTTTTAAGATGATATGTGCGTGTGTGTATGTATTTATTGCTGATAAAATTATATTCAAGTCCGAGACTTCGTATAAACGATGTGGTCCTAGGAGCGCCTTGATTTATATTTTGATCATGTGCTTAATTTTTATTGTTACATAGTAATTGTAGTCTCTATAAAACATGAGATAAAAGTAGGTTTAAAACCCATGTCATCAACAATTAATGCAAATGTGATTTAGAAAAAGAGGACAACCACCTAATATTGAGGTTTTCCTAAATAACAATTTTCTTTTCATGAAATAGGCATTAGTTATTTTATTAACAATAAATAACAAGATTGTGAATTGATTTGAAAATAATTTAAATTAACCCGCATAATCTTTGATTGAAATAGCAATGGTTTATCACATAATAATGAATTACCCGCATAATCTTTGATTCAAATAGCAATGGTTTATCACATAATAATGAATTCTCTATAGGTTGGCATTAGAACAAGATATTCTATTTTTTTATTGTTGTTGTTGCTACCATAAAGGAGTGTTTGGCACAATGTGTTTTAAAAATAATTTTTTTTACTTTAAATTAAAAAAAATTAGTGTTTTTAAATTATTTTCATGTGGTGATGTCAAAAATAATTTTTTAAAAATAAAAAATATTATTTTGATATATTCTTGAACGAAAAAACTTTCAAAAACTATTTCAAATACACTCCCCAAAAGTAGACAACATTGCTAAAAGCCACACACATATTGAAAACAATGAAAATTGAAAAACAACTAAGAATTTGATTGGCAAAAATAGGTCGAAGAGGAATTTAAATGCATGGACAAACTAAACTAGATATTAGGAAAACAAATTAATTGTACCTTTAAAAGATTTAAATGTGAAGGATAATGCAGACTCAAGGTTACCTATGAGAATACTAGAAAAATTTGCATAAACATTAAGCCAAAAAACTAACTTAGGCCAAAATTAAAATAAATAATTAAGCACAAGGACTTGGTTAGATTTTTAATAAGTTAATTTGATTTATTAAACAATAAATTGATAAAGATTTGAATTGGAAAGCCTAACTCAAAATTAATTGAGAAGACTGGAATATCAAAGGACTACATTTAAATTTTACAAACTTATAAAATAAAGTTAGGGTTGAGATGGTAAGAAAAACAAAGTTTATAGGTTAATTGATGCTAAATTAAAGAAATTCATTATCAAGAACCTCTATGCAAAATGATAATGTATTCAAAGACCACATTCGATTACAAATAAAAGGATGAATTGAAAAAATAGAACTTTAAAGGTTGATTGAGGTTAAAGTCGAAAATATTCAAAATCAATGACTTGGTTGAAAAACATATTAAAAATAGAGGATTCTTTTTAAAATTTCATAAGGGTAAAATTGAATTGAGGGTCCTATAATCAGACTCAATTGAGGGTTTAAAAGAGAAACTTTTAAAACAACTTTGTTTTATTTAGTTCCTTATAAAAAATGAAATAAGAGGGGGCTAAATGACTTGTTGTCGGGTTAAATATCTAAAATCAAGAATCATTATGAAAAATATATAAAAATCAAAGGGTATTTTAAAATTTCACATGGATAAAATTAAATTGATTTCTAAAATCAAATGTAGTTGAGGGTTTTTTTAAAATGGTTTTTTTGGTCTTTAAAAAATGCTGATATGGCTCAAATTTCTTGATAAGGTATTGTAATGGGAAAGGGTTGAATTTGGATTTTCTTAAGAATATAACCATCATATTTGATAAAACATCGACACTTGACAAGAAATATAAAATATTAAAGAGTTGAGTTATTTTACTTTTAATCCAATAACTCATAATTAATTAACATGGCTGTTTATTCAAGAACAGGAATGGATATCGAAAACCGGACCAACGAGCCTTTTACTCATTAGAATGACATTTATAGCACAGAACAAGGGAGCAACTCCCCAAAGGCTTGAATGAATATGGATGGTGATAGTTCCTTAAGACTTTTTAAATGGAAAAAAGAAAACAGAGAGAGAGCGAGAGAGAATGGATTTGACTGTTACCCTTTTGTTTTTCTCCACACAAGTCAAGGAAGCTTGCAAAATTCGTGAAGGAAACCCAAAGAGTAGGAAACCAGGGCAAAAATTCCAACCAAATTTGCTAACACAAGCCAAAAAGAAAAAAATCAAATTACACGAAGTAAGGACGAGGGCAGAAAGAGAAGGATGGCACTGAGATCGTTTCTACTGACTTCAATACTTCTCGATATGTGTGCAAAGACAAAAGAGAACGAGTGGTCAAATCACGAAAAGTAATCCTGCACTTGCCAAATGAAAATTTTCAATAATTATGTACAAAGTAGAGTAATGTTTTTCCCCCATGATTATGGTATGTTAAGTGTAATGAAGTCTTGCTGGCTTTAAATGTAAATGTAAATGCATGTAGATACAGATTTATAGCCCTAAGGAGCCGGAAGCTGGGAAGATGGGGGTTATGGCTTAAGGGCATATTGTCCGGGAGATACAAAGAGGTCTTTGGGTTTGGATGCGGAAATTGAGGCCAAGAAAAGGGCTTCTGGGTTTTAAATCTCGAAACTAAAGGACACTTCAGTCTACACAACACACCCTCTTAACTACTGAAAACAATCGGTCCCTTTGTGGCTCCTCTCCCCCACTTCTGCCGCCTCTATACAGCACACCCTCACCCTCTCTCTCTCTCTCTCGCTCTCTCTAATATGCGTTGGGAATGACAACCACATGTAATTTTCATATTTTCCATAAAAACAATGGTGTTTTCATGATGGTAATTGCATGCATGTGACATACGCATGCATTCATGGGCATATATACTGTATGACGGATTGCACATGTAAATAGAGTGCATGCATGTTACCTATAAACAAGACCAATAAATACAAGGAAGAGAAGGAGTGCCTGTGTCCTCTGCTCTCTTATTGTATCTACTAGACCAAATAGATCACCTTTCTTTCACAACTCTCTCTTACTAATCAAAAGGCAGATCCAAGGAAGTGGTCAATCTATCAATCAATCATCAATCAATCAACTCAGAGATAGAGATAGAGAGCAATCACGAATCAATTTTTTTTAAAGCTCTTGAAAAGGGAATTAAACACCATGTCCAGCTCTTCTTCCTTGTCTTTGAACCATGTTCCTCCCTCCGAGCAACTCTGTTATGTCCATTGCAACATCTGCGACACTGTCCTTGCGGTATTATTTTCACAAATTATCAGCTTTATCGTCTCCAATATTTATGACCCTCTTTCCCCCTTTTGCTTCTACTTTCTTAGACAGTTTAGGTTTCTTTCTTCTTTTTATAATCATTATGCATTTCCTTGATATGTTGGGGCTCTTGGCTTCATGGTAGGTGAGTGTTCCTTGCACCAGCTTATACAAGACAGTTACTGTCCGATGCGGTCACTGCACCAATCTCCTTCCCGTCAACATGCGTGGGTTGCTTTTCCCTTCTGCTAGTCAGTTTCCCTTGGGTCACAATTTCTACTCTCCTTCTCATAATCTACTGGTGTGTAATGGCAAACCTTTAAGTTTCTCTAACCCCTTCTTGCTTTATATGGACTTCTGTGTTTTGATTTTGTAGAATTTCTCATGGTAATGTATGCTGGTGAATAATATTTGTCAGGATGATCAGATCCCAAACCCAACTCCAAACTTCTTGATCAATCAAACCAATGTGAATGATTTTAGCGTTACATTTCGAGGAATGGCTGCTCCTGAACTTCCTAGGCCGCCCGTTATGAACAGACGTGAGAATCATCGTATTTTATTATTTTCCCTTCTTTTATTCTATCAAGAATCTCTCTTTACAAGTCTAGCTAGGTCAAAATACCACATGTTTTCTCTCTTTTTTTTGGAGAGGTTAATGTTTCTCACTTCGACAATATTCTCTTGAAAAATGAAGACCCTTTTATCATTTGATGCGAGAGATTCATGCATTCTCCCTTCTTTATTCAATCAAGAATCTCTGTTGAAGATGACTCGCTAGCACTTTAACATGTCCAATAATAGTATTCTCATAGAGAATCAAAAAAAGGTAATGGTAAAGGAATCATAATCCTTTGCCTTTCTGGCTCACTCGAAACAGTCTTGAAGGTCTTTTGACCTGCAGGTATTTTAGGGGAGAAAGGAACTAATTAATCTGTCACATTAATTAAAAACCATACCCTGTCTTGCTTGCCATTGTAATCATCTGTTTTCTTTTGTGCAGGAGTCCTGATTTAGTAATAACTGCCAGGTCCATTTTCTATTCACTTCTTATAGGTAGTAAAGAGCCCTACACACTTACACAGTACGTAGTAGTACTGACTAGAATTCACATCTTGAACAATGCTCAAAATTCCCTACCATACCTAAGAAATCATCATTTATAGTTACAGGCTGTGTCAAGGAAGTAAGTCAAGTGAGTTTTATCTCCTTCAAATTGAGAGGCTTTAGCCCTCTTTCTTGCTTGATAAAGCTTCTAAGTTTCTTTCTTAATCTAGCTCTATTTTTGTGAGTTAGTTTCCCCACTTTTATCTCAAGCAAACAATTCATCTAACCACAAGAGAACAAAACAATTGTTGGCTATGGTTTGGCCTTTCAGTTAGCAAAATATATAAATAGATAGACAATGAGATCATAAATTAGATTAAAGCAGTACCCCTAAAAGCTACATGCTAATAAAGAATGATTGTATAAATAGCAAGGAATTCTTCATGAAGAAGTGAGTATGAGAGATTGAAATGCGAAGTGATGGTAAAAGAAGATGAGGGGAAAGAAAACAAAACTTAAAAGCTAGCAAAGTGATTTTAACGTGTCTGTTTTGTGGCCTGCCTGTTTATGTCCAGCTCCAGAGAAGAGACAGAGAGTCCCTTCTGCGTACAATCGCTTCATCAAGTGAGTAATAATTATTTCAACCTCTTTATTTTTCTGGGTTTTTTTTGCATTATTATGTGAATAAGCTGCTAAATTTGAAGCAAATTTAAATGGACCAACAATTTTCAGGGACGAGATCCAACGAATCAAGGCTGGAAATCCAGATATAAGTCACAGGGAAGCATTCAGTGCAGCTGCCAAGAATGTAAGATCCATGAGATTTTTCTTAGGGCTTCTAGTCACTTTACCAAATTAGGGTTTTTCTTTTTCAGAACAAGAAAATTACTAGTATAAGCTAAAGCAGTATGTGGGTCCTCTAGACTGATATTATTGTGTCTTATTATGTCAGTGGGCCCACTTCCCACATATTCACTTCGGTCTCATGACAGATCAGACCATGAAGAAGAATAACGTGCGCCAACAGGTATACACTCTTTGTCTGTAGCAGTCTTGCACAATGGATCTTCATCTTGCACGCAATTAAGTACATAAATCAGAGACAGTAACGTTTTCTCTGAATCTGGATTGGTTCAGGAAGGAGAAGATGTTCTGATCAAAGAAGGGTTCTTTGCTTCATCTAGTGTTGGTGTCACTACCCCTTACTAAGAAGTGGATATGCTACGAACTTCTCATCTTGTTTTAGCTTCTTCTAGTACTCTTAGAACGTAGTTGGAGAAAGATTTTAAGGTTAAGATGTTTGTCAAGTACTTTAACAAGCCTGATCACTTCATTACCCATCTACTACAAGGTCGTCTTCTAATGTAGACATCTGATTTACCTAGCATTACATGTACTTTTTGGATGTTCTATGTGTATTTTGCCTGCAGCTTTCCTCTATCTTTAACATTTTTCAAGAACTATATAACTTCTAGTTAATTCATCGGGAAATTTGATGGTCACTAGCTATCTGTCTGATATCTAGTGTTGGTGTCGCACACACCAATAAAATGTATTACACTACAATATTCTAAAAATCAATCATCTCACAACTTTTTTCTGCTAATCGATAGTTGAATGACGTCTAATAGCTGAGTTCAAATGAGGGATTGAGAAAGTCAGTCCATCCGTTTCAAACATTTCATAATTTATCCAAAATATTGTAAACTACAGGGTCTAAATAATAGCAAACGATTGACCTACGTGCGAAGGCCATCAATGTAAGAATTCACACTAATTAGTGATTATTCATTTATATGCTAGTTGCTGAAGTATTGGTGAGATTTTTGTGATTTCAGCAATGCCTTTTAATTTTCTTCTGCCCTTTTCTTTTAAGAGGTTTCTTTCATCATTACAAGCTGGGCTGGTTTTCTGAGTTTGCATATCTTCTTTTTATGTTTCTTTGCTTTTGTTCTTTGACTCTGTTCTAGTTCAGTCTCACTTTGTGTTTCTGGTTTCTCTTTGGGTGTCTTTTAAGTGGGTTTATGTACACCAATCCCAACTTATCAATTGAGCGTGGTCGAGCTATCTGGTTTCTCTTTGGGTGTCTTTTGAGTGAGTTTATGTACACCAATCCCAACTTATCGATTGAGCGTGGTCGAGCTAGATGGTCCATTAATCAACCATCAAGACATGGAAAAAAAATCTTAATTATAAAGAATAACATAACACTATTTGTGAGAAATAAGTAAAATGGGGACAGTTTAGCTGAGATATATATTAAAAGAAAATAATAATAGCAATTAAATTTAGGACTCTTGGAAACTTTGGCGTTGATATTCACAGTGAAAATAATTTAGGTATAACCCGCAGTGTGTTGCGCTAGAATTTAAATAGTTTTTCTCTAAATCTAAACGTTACCACATTTTAAAAACCGGTTGTTCATATTAAGAGAGACCTGCTCATCAGGTTTGGGGCTGAATGCCAAATCGAGATGGATAGCTTCATCATATATCGAGATGGCTTGAGAGAGGTGCCCTAAAAAGAGTTATGGAGGCTGTATCAGAGCTACTGGGAAGAGCTTATGCATGCAGCCACCAGCGTTTTGTACTTGCTCAGCACATCACTGTATATTTATATTTAAATATTTACAGAAATGGTTGAAAAATGACACAAAATCCAACACCGCCTCCCAGTCAAGTCCGACTACTCGCAGCCTTTGAGAAAAGGTGTACTCAGTGGTCCAAAATTATGGAAGGCAAGACTACGCACAAAGTTAATATAAGCTTGAATTCCTTTGCGCATGGTTGGCGGGTCAGTAACGTTCACCTATACCTGGTTAGAGGTTTGTTCTAGATTGTTGTATAGATTCTTTTTAAAAATATTTTCTATATTACAATAATATATTATTTTTAAAATTCTTCGCATGTTTAATAGATATCACCCTTTCATGTTTCACATAATTTTATGGTTTTTCATTATAATATGCTAACTTTTTACCTTTCACCACTCATTCTAGATAAAAATATTCTTTAAGGAAACAATTTAAATCATACTAATTAATCGTTTAATAGTACAATCTAAAATAATATAAAAACTCAAGAAGCAATAAAAACTAAAAACTAAGAATGCAAAACTATAAATACAAAGCCATGAATAAAAAAATGAATTTTTGTGAAATATGAATGATATAAAGACAAATAAAAATAAAAGGTCTAATGGTATAAGGCTTAAATAAGCCAACTAAAAACATACAGGATTTTTTATGGGGTATGAGCTAAAGAAAAGGATGAAAATGTTATGATTTTACAATTAAAAAGGTTTACACATCATAAGATCTAATTTTTAATGAAACATCATCTTGGTGGTCTTCATATAAAGAGGTGATACTAAATTTCCAATAATTTTGAATAAAGGAGATAGCAAAAATTTGATGAATAATTTATGTATATTTAATCAAGCTTAGAAAAATTTAAAAATTCTTATGATTATGCTATTATTATAGAGCAAGATATTGATTAGAATCCTTAACAAATTAGTATGTACCAACAACAAATAAATGGTGGACCACGAGAAGTAGAAGTATCATCTCCTTAATCACACCTTATAAGATTAACTAGAATTCATAAACGAAGTTCTAAACATGTCAATGAACCTTTATTTAAAGAAGCAAGTGTAAAGGAATATCAATCATTTAAGTAAACATCAAAAGGTTATAAACTGAATAAATCTATGGAGAGAAAAATGGCAATATATTAGAGAAAAATCATACTTGTGATATTATGCTAAAGCCAACAAATAGGTTTACAAGATTATACATCATATAAATGGATTAATTAAAATGTATAAAGCTCGTTTGGTGGCCCCTAAGTTCTCATAATAACTTGACTTAATCATGATGAAATATTCAATCTAATAAAAAAGCTTGTAATTGTATGAGTTTTACTTCCTCTTACAGTTAGCAGATATTAGAAACTATGAAAAATGGATGTGCATAGTGCATTTCTTTATAGGTAGTTGGATCAAGAAATCTAAGTGAACCAACTAATGAGTTTTTAGAATCAAGGTCATCATAAACATGTGTGTAAGATTAGAAAGACACTCTATAAACTAAAACAAGTACTAAGAGCTTGGTATAGTAAGATTACTAAAAAATTTTCCCAAAAAAATTATTTAGTAAAATCTGTAGATTTCAACTTGTTCATAATATAGAGGAAAGCTTGCTATCGTACTAGTTTATGTTGATTTAAGCATCACTAATGATGATAAGGCATACATTCTTCAAACAAAAGAGAATTTACCATTTTATTGTTAGTTGAAAGAACAAAGAGAACATGAGCATTTTTTGGTTTAAATTTGGTATAGAAGTTCCTAGCATAGAAGGGATAATTTTCTACCATAAAATATTCTAAAAATATATTGGAAAAGTTCAAATTGCTTGGGTGCAAGCCAATTTCAACACTAATAGAACCAAATATCAAAATAAGTGTGCTATTAAAGGAAAAGATTTAGAAGATACAAGGATGTATTGATAATTGATAAGTGGTTTGATCTATTAAAACTTGATTCAGCCTAACATTTCATATGCAATTAGTGTGATGAATCAATAAATGTATAAAATCCAAAGAAATCTTCATTTGGAAGTAGTTCAGCAAATATTAAGATATTTGAAGAATATAGTTGACTGGTTATTTGTACAAAAACAAAAAAATTACAAGTTGGTTATTGTGATGTTGACTGAGATCATAAAATAGTAATTCAACTACTGGTTATATGTTTAAACTTAGGTCAATAGCAATTTCTTGGTGTCAAAAGAGACAATCGGTAGAATCTTTAGCAAGCGATTGAGGTAGTTTTGTTGTATTGGCAAAACTCAAGAGAGTGCATGGTTGAGAACACCACACAACAACAATGGCAACTTAAGAGAGTGCATGGTAGATACAATTGATGATTGATCCACTACATCAATAAGCAGATTATGAAGCTGTTTGGCGCGGCGTTTCACCCGCCGCGCCGCAGCTTTTGATTAATTTTTTTTTTTGTATTTTAAATAAAATTTTTTTAGTGTTTTCAGATCATTTTGATGTGCTGATGTCAAAAATAATTTTTAAAAAATAAAAAAAATATCATTTTGATACATCTCGGCACGAAAAACACTTTCAAAAGCTAGCGCAACCGCCCTCTCAAACACCCTCTATGTAGTTTTGTTGTATTGTGGTAATTAGTCAGCAGTTCCTCTGCAGAAAAATCTAGTTTTTCTTCCAATAATTAAACATGTGAAAGTGCATTATCATTTTATCAAAGAAAAGATGTGGCAGCAACAAATTACGTTAAGATCGATCAAAACAGATTATCAAATTGCAGACTTATTCACAAATAGCTCAATTACTGGTAAATTTGAATCATTTCGTCGTCAACATCATGAGGTACAAGGAATGGCAGCTGATGAGCCATCTCGACTGATCAGGCTAAGCAATAGATAAAGGGGGCTGCTCCCACGCAAAAACATTCAGGGAGTAAGTCTACACAATGGCCTCTTAAAAAAAGGAGGCGAATAGACATGATGGTCCAGCTAGGGTGGCATCACCCGATCTGCGGTACAAGGGACCACACGGAGAATCTAAACGAAACATGATTCCAAATTCTATCACGTGTATGGCCTCAATGCATTACAGTCAGTTTCTACGTTAATTGTCACTTTCAAGTATCAATGCTCCGTGTGATTTACTAAGATCTCAGGCAAACAAGGGTAAAATTTTACCTCGACAGATCGCTCTCGACCACTGGTGCCCTACGTATCAAACCTCGAAAGCACAGGCTTTTGAGGGGAAATGCCTGGTTTTTCTAGTGCGGATGATTCATCAAAACTCAATAGTTGGAAAGTTCAAAAAATGTTACACCACTTGCTTCAATAGAGGAAAAGCAACACAGCATTCGTGAGAAGTAGACTGTACTTGATACTTGATATTGTCATCAGTACATAAATTACAGGTATTAAAAGAATGATAGTCCCAATAAATTAAACCAAAAAACCAAGGAGACTAAAATACATGTCAAAATCACCGAAAATTCTTATCAACTGGACTAGAATTACATAACTAAGCACTCACAATCACAAACTGCTCTGAGAAGACAGGCTCGTACAAGCAATGACAAGAGGCAAGTTATCACAAGGGAAGATCAACCGAAAACGGACATGAAAGCAGAGACAGCCATCAGCAGCATGAAGAATAACTTCGATCTGTTAACTGCGATCGATACTGCGAAAGAAATATCTTCTGGCCTGAAAGAAAGAATTTGTTCTATGAGAATCATGTCACGCCTATGAGAGGACTATGAAGAATGTTAAAGTAAACAGGCAATGGTCTATACTTTTGCAATTTGCCAAGTGCACCACAAAAGAGGGCGTTGTCTGGAATGGGTAACTCGGTTTTGTTAGTCTCCTCTGGATTGACAATTCTGACATACGTTTCCTGGCCAAGATACCAGGAGTCAAGGTTTTCTGTTCTGAGGTTCCAGACCCCAACATTGTCAAGTGATACCAAAATTGCCGTCCAAGCTCCCGGATAAACCTATACAGAATAGGAGATCATAATCAAGTTGCAAACAAGAAACAAATAGCTGTATGGATAATCTGCGCTATTAACTAACTTATTCTAGGTATAGCCCTGTCAGTATGACCACCAGTCTGTGCTATTAACTAGCTTATTATAGGTCTTGGCATGTCAGTATTAACACCAGCCACTGACTAGCAAGCAGCTAGTTTAACCTAATCTATTTTCTCAGGCCACCCAATATCTCCTTTAAGAAAAACTGGAAAAAAAATGCTAGAAAAACTTACGGGAGATGAAAAATGATGGCTAAAAACTGGGACAACCATGATTTTCTCAGGGACACTGAATGAATATAAAAATCTTTCAACAACTTACCTGGACTGTGGAGCGTGCAATTCCATCCCACTTGTTATATGTGCCCCTGCTGTTCTCTGTCCATTCACCATAATCCATCCTGAAATAAATCAATGAAACGCGCTTGTGATTGAATCTACATCCTCAAAACCTTTTATACAAATTGATGTATGAAATGAAGTGTTCGAGGATGGAAATGAGTTCATACCCCACAACAAAAACCGCATATCCACTTAGGTGATAGCTATGCATCTTGGTGTCATTGTTCTGCAGAATGACTTCCATAAATCCCCTGTATGTTCCATTGATCACTGACGTTTCCATTTTAGGTGGTCCTGTAAGGGGTGTCTCGGGGAAATCAAGCTTATACGCACCCTTCACTTTGAACTGGTCTGCAAGCCTGATTGGGGTAGTAGGATTGACAAATGATATCCCACTGAGAGTTGCTCGTCTTTTCCCATTAATTGTTACTAGTGGCTTATTTCTCAGCACATAAACATCGGTCACATTGATTGAGCCATATCTGAATGAACCCTGAGGGTTAGGACGTGCACCACTTGCAGAAACATTCCATCTGCACAGTTTGACCAAAGAAATCCTCAGTGAATTATAATGAGCAAAGTTTAAAATAATGAGAAAATTATCTCATACATAAATGCAATTCAGTTAAAATTTGATCGCAAGGTTATAATACAATATTTTCCTTTGGAGCAGCAAGGAATAAGTAGCTTATTTAAGGGTCCTGATTTTTCTATTTTTTGAAGCACACAGTACTTTTTTCTCAAATCACAGTTCCTTTTCTATTTATAGGGAAAGATAAAATTATTAATCAGAGCACTCATTAAAATTCAGAATTGCTACACAATGATAGTGTATTGATGCGTGACTGTTAAGAAGTACTGGCTAGAAATAAGCCTTGTAAAACAATGTGGTAAAGCATTTTAACCACCATAAAAGCCAACCTGATGGATCTTGCTTGGTTCATTGAGAAGGTTTTGTCAAACTCATCATTCGGTGCCTCTGGAAGGGGACCCTTTGCCTTCCCCTTGGAATTTGTGTAGTGCAAGACTGCAACACCAGTAACCCTTTTCCACTGCGATTCATTCACAAACCTTGCACTAGCTACAATGTAGTAATCAGTGCTTGCATTCTGATCCGTGGTGACCAAAAAGGAATAAGATTGTCCTACATGTATATCTAAGCTAGTATAATTTTGTTGCACTGTATATGATCCCTCTGACTCAGCTAAAAGCAGATTGTGGTTCTGGATCCTGAAATTCAAACTAGTTGAAGTTCCAACATTGTGCACACGGATGCGATAGGTTTTCCCTGTCCAATATAGCAACATCAATTATTTAGAAGTGTGAGCTTGATGTTTAGGAACTCCATCATAAGCAATACAGTACAACAACAGTCAGTACAAGGAAGTTCATTCTTACATGATACATCGACAGGTTTAATAACAATAAAGCAATGACAGTTTAAAATGACTAATTTACCAATTCTTTTGGAACTACCCTATTTCCTGAACATGTCAATCATTTAAAAATCAAACGTGTTCCATTAAAATCTGGAGGCCAGTGCCAGTGTAAAATGACTAATTTACCAAATTCACGAAGAGAGTGCCATCTATACATAATTGGAATTTCTTTCATCCCCTGTCATCACTCTACCCCTCGAATTGTCTCACAATAATACCCATAAAGGAAGGGTATATGGTTTGTGTCAATCATTAACTAATTTGGAAGGTTAAAGAACAGCTGCATTGCATTCCTCAAGAAGAAATTTTAACGGTAGGGAGAAGCAATTCCATTTAGTAACAAGGGGGAGCTACTATTAGGATCTTTGTCAATATAACAAATGAATACTAATACCTGGTTGAACTTCAATGGTTTCATGGTCAATGCCATCCGGGACAAGTGTTGTGTTATATTGGTACGGGCCTTTTCCATTAATAAGAACCCCATCTGGCATCCCCAGATCTTTCCCAGCATCAAGAGCCTTCCTCAAAGCCTTCAATCCAAAATTAAAGCATCACAAGTATAAAAACAGATTCCCATCAGCAAACTGACTGTTAAAATTCAACATTTTAACAAATACTAACCGTGTGGTTCCTTTTGTACCAATCACCAATCAAAATGACAATGTCCCCATATGGAGTATCAAAAGGAATTGGAATAATAGCCCGGTTGTTTATAACAAAGCTGCCAAATCCACCAGAAGCTCTCTGCATATGGAGAGTAGGGAAATAAAAGAAACTCCCGATCTGATCTTTAACCTGAAACTGGTAAGTCCAGTTCCACTTTGGAGGAATTGGACAGTTAGTACCAGGAACCCCATCTTGCCATGAACTTCTCCTCTGTTGAATTCCAGACCTATAACATCCATCATCAAATTCCAGTCAGTAAAAGAGGTACATGCCACCATTTATACACTATATTGCCACGCATTTTAACTGTTCACTAGCAAAGAACCAAACTTTAACACTATGCCACTACAATTCACAGTTTAATCCAAAATTAATAGCAAAAAATGCGGCAAGGAAAGAGAAAATACCAATGCATAAGGAGATTCTCATCCAATTTGTTCTTGACATTGATAGCAACATTGTTGTTAGTGGTCACATTGATAGTAGGACCAGGAAACTTTCCATTTATAGCAATAACCTGCAAAGCAAATGCAAAGGAACACCATTTCAGCCTGACTCACAAGCTCATTTTATTCTACTAGCTAAATGTACAGCATTAACTTCGCGTTGCCATTGACTAAGCAAAACTTGGCAGATCTGAAGCTGAAGATAGAAATTAAAGCGAAGCCATTTGTCAAAAATCAAAATTAAGTCCACCATATGAAAAGATCCGCTGAAAGTAGTGTAAAAATGTTGGGAAATTTAGGGAAAGAGAAAGCAGAGGGAGAGATCTCTAAAGAACCAACCTGTTGAGGCACGCCAAGAGGAGAAGCAGTGATGTAGGAGACTTCAAAGTCATAACTAACAAAAGGATCTGCAGCGAAACACAAGCTCAAAAGCAAGCAAATGCGGATAAGAAACAAAGCTAAAAACTTGCTACGCAAAGCCATCCTTTAAGCAACTTTCGATGTTTTAGAACAAAAAAAATAAATACTTTGAACCTAATTCTGTTGTTGGTTATGGTTTACATTAATGGACAGAGAAAAGGGAGAGGAGAAAAAGAGGCCGTCTTTGACAGAGAGAGCGAGAGAGAAACGGCTATATTTCAGTTCACTTTAATTTTAGTGGTGGTTTTTATGTGCTTCTCAAGAAATGAGTATAAGATGTACAGACTGCTGCTCCTCAATCTTTTTGTCGGTAGCCGGTCATAATTCAGGCGTGAAGGACAGAGGAAGAAGAGAGAGAATGGTAGATGCAGGGAGAGAGAAAGAGTGTGGCAACCAGTTGCCAGTTCACAAATAGAAATTTGTTTTGACCATTGTCGAGTCTCAAAGACCCCAACGTTCAGTTACCTCTGGAAAGTATCACATGATTGCCAGCCAATGATCGCGCGTGGCCCATGCATGCATCCCCACTTGTATATAAATCGGGTTTCTGTGTATGGAAAACGTTTTCCTATCTAAAAGATGTTCGATGGGGGATTTTGAGATGAGAGAAAAACGATCGGATGACTGCATTTCATCCATCAAAAAAGATAACATTTGTGTTTATGCCAAAGGGTCTGTCTTCTTCCAAGGAGTTAAATGGAAGTAGCCTTTTCCTCTAAAAAAGCTACAAAATATAAATTAGTTCCATTTTATTATTATTATTATAGCTTAAATATTAATTAATACCCTTGTTTTTATTTTTTAAAAACTTTTTTGTCTTAAATTTATTTTTAAATTAGTGGTTGCTTTTTTTTTTTTTTAGCATTTTTCTTCGTTTTAGAATGCTTCGAAAATATTAGTTTTATTCGTGTTTAACTCCTTTTCTATTATATCTTACATAGATTAGTTATATTTATTTAAAGCATTTATGAAAATGGAAAAAACACAATATATATTTATGAGCACAAAACTTTTGGGATCATGTCATTTGCTTTCATCAAATCTCGATTACCTCATCCCCACCTTATCCAAAAACCTCTCTTTGTGTTTGAGCCTTCATGTAAAACATCCTTGCATACTCCTGAGCCGAAAGTTGACTTAGAAATTAAATTGGCTGGCAGAGACAACATTTGAATAGTACAGAATTTCGCAGGCTGTTATTTCGGTAGAAGCTTGACAGGGAGGGAAGAGTTCTGCAGATGATAACCGATCCCATTCTCAAGAAGAACAGGCTGGCTATTGCATTCTTGTAAGAAAACAAAAGTTTTTTTAAAATATTTATTAAGAAGTTTTTATATGATTCTAATATGTTAATATCAAGAGAATTTTATATAAAAAACAGTACTTCATATATTTTGAATGAGAAAAATACCTTTAAAAATCATTTTACTTTGAATTAATAAGAAATTGATTTTAATTTTATTTTTTTTAGTATTTTTAGATATGATATCAAAAATATTTTTTAAAATATATATATATAAAATATTTTAATATATTTTTAAATAAAAAATACTTTAAAAAAGTGTTGCAACCACACTGCTGGCAATAAGTGGTGGAGCCGGTGAAGATGGCATTGATGATTGACCCTGATACAACTTTCATTTTGTAAATTTTTTTCCCATAGAAATAATCGTTCAACAATTAAATGATTTTTTTTCCTGTTTAATCTGAGGTTTTCTTTCGTTTCTTAACAGCATCATTATTCCCCCCTCCCCAAAAATAAATAAACAAACAAACAAACAAAAATGGATACACATCTGGTTGATTAGATTCTGCTTGTGGCTTTTCCATAACCGAAGCAGAGATGCATTGGTGATTCGTGGGCCATCACCAAAATCATGGTTACCTCTTCAAATTTCATGCAAGGTTGGTGTGGATCATTTCCTTTCACATCATTTCCCTTCACATGAAGTGGGTAGTTGGCTTTGCGATGACTTTTGCAGTTAAGATAACTTATTAAGGCTCCCAGCAGAGGGTACCTAACAAAGTCATCAGACAGAGAGTGCCTTCGGTTTCGAGATCATGGAACGATACCTGATCGGTTTGATAGCAGAATCAGTGTCTCATATGACGTAGTAATCAAGGAATGATACCTGATAGCATAATCAGTATCCCAGGATGTCGGACCAACAGTTCCCGTATTGTTGGATTGGAGAGACACCTGAGAAGATACTGGACTCGGTTAAGAAAGACGTGGAACAGGATTAGTTAAACAAGTAGCAGTTGAAAAAGCATCCTCCCTTTAAATTAAAGGTGATCAAGAGGTTGACAGCATACTAAGTCTAATTTCAACAATTTACATGTGTCGATGTTCTATTGATCTCATTTATTGGTGAGTATTAGGATATGATAGACGATGGGAATATTCCAACTGCGTGCAATATAAAAAATAAAAAAAAGTCTACGATATTGAACAATGCCATCGATCAAAGGAAGTACGAATACTGGAGAGTGCTTGAGGATGAAATTTGTTATTGGAAAACAAATATTAGACCTTTATGAACTTGGTCGTGATAAGGGCCGAGTAATCAATCCTTCACAAGGAAAAACAAGTCATGAAACTCAAAATATATTTAAAATCATGGTGGTTTTTACCACTATTTAAAATGAAGCTCGACTCAAGTAAGGAGTATGGTTGGCAAATTTAGGTTCAACACTGTCAAATATTTTTCTTTGATATGGGCATTATTTCATCACGTATAATATAGTGTATATATTTTTTAGTATTAATGAAAATAAATATTGTATTTTTGGATTGTCTAGTTATTTCAAAGAAAAGAAGAAGAAAGGGAGAGAGAAAAAGATACAGGAAAGGATATGATGATTAGCATTTCACATATTGCTCATTGATCTCCTTATGTTTCTAAAAGTATACTGTTTCCAGTGCTTCATTTCAGACAAATTTCTGACAGAGTTACATACGAATACCAAATGAACATAGCGCAGCATCATTTATCTGGGGGAGGAAGGAGGGAAACACAAGAAGATTGAAGGAAAAATGCACAAGACTATCCATTTCATTTATTCCATGACGCGGAGGTCTTCTCAGATATGAACTAGAAAGCTTTATACATTTGGGGGAGGCCAAATCTTGGCAAATAACTCCTCAACTCGCTTAGCTTGATCAACATAACCATCCAATCCAGCAGCCAGAAGCTCCACGGATGCAGGCCCCATTGCTGATGCAAGGCTTAATTGATCCCATTTAATAAGCTGAGCAGAAAGGGAAGATGGGTAAGAAAATCATCTAGCAGAAACTGAAATGGAGGGATCATTAAGATGAAGAAAATTGCTATAATTCATAGAAATTAATTTTTTTTCTCATCCAATATAAGTGTATGGGAGACAACTGAGGGGGCATTTGTTTCTGGAAAATAAATATTTTCCTATGTTTGCTGAGTTTTAGAAAGGTTGGTAAGCAGGAAATAACTTCTACTAAAACTCAAAAAACCTTTACAGAAATCAAAATCTGAGCGTGAAATTTCCTCTTTTTGATGCCAACCTTGAGCATCTTTAAACTTTAGAAAATGACTATCGGCTCTGGAAAGAGGATAACATTTTACAAGGGATCCACATAAATAAACCAGTTAAAAAATATTGTACAACAATCACATGCTAACACTCAATTGGGATCCACATCAACAAATAAGTTAAAAAACTGTTTGGCAAAAAGTTATCGGCTTTTTGCAAAAATGATTTTCATTTAAAACACCCAAACATTGGAAAATAACTCATTTTCTAGGAAAATGTTTTCACCAGTAAAATATTTCCCTAAATGCAGATTAGTTTACGCCCCCTAAATGAACAGTTTTTTTTTTTTTTTGAAACCAAATCTTACTCCTTTTGTCATGGTTTTCTAAATATTTTTTTTTATTTAAAAAAAAGCACTGTAACTCAATGTCAAACAGGATACAGATAGTTGCAAGCACAGGAATGGAAAGCATGGGCAAGGTAGCGATGTGACTCGCTGATTGTTCTGGCATACTGTTGATGCATGATGATTATGACCTAGAGATAACAGCAGCACATTAGAAGAAAACTATTATATTGACAGGTTCCATAAGCACTGCATGATCCAACAGCACTATTAGATGCAACATGCATGTGAAGCCTAAAATCATAGCTCTGTTTCCTTCGACAATTCTTCATGTGGTTTTCAAGAAATGCATTTTGGTTCACTCTGCTGTGCTTCCTTAACTTAACATTGGAATTTGTGACATCTAAAAGGAGAGAAACGAGAAGATGGAAATAAACCAGACCTCTTCTTCACTGAAACTGTAAGCGACAGCAGAATGTGATGATAACCTCCGAACAAAAGAGTACTTCTCATCAGGAGTGGTTATAGAATCTTTCAGAGATTGCAATACTTTCAATGGTGCAATGATATAGTCAACCCTGAAAAGGAGGCAGAACAAGACTTAAAAGGTAAAATACTGATCTCGATGACTAGCTTTCCAATCCAATTTTCCAGCTAAATATGATAGGAAAAGGGGAGTAGTGTTACCCCAAGAGACTGAATAAATCTTGTTTGTTGCGAACTGCAGCAGCCATCAACTTAGATTTATACCCATATTTGTGGATGTAATTGTAAGCCTTTGTCACCTAAAATGAGTAACTATAGCATGTGAAAAATGTATCTTTTTCCTTGAATGAATAACAATAGTATGTAAAAACAAAAGAATATAGCGCTTCAAATTCTCTAGCTACTAAGATCTTGAGGATGCAGTAAAAAGCAATGGTGGTGTTAATTTATAAGTTGATCATCATTCATTTCTGTATTAAAGCATCAATAAACTAGCCATGTTAAAACCAATAAAACTTTGTTGCAAATTATGAAATTGGTAAATTAGAGATAGCTACTGTTTGACTAACCAGTGCCAGCCCAGGATCCTCTCCTCTTTTTAGAGCAGCTTCAATCTCAGGATCATCAGAATGGTTCCGTGACCAATCCTAGAAGATAAAAAATACACTTCCACAATAAACTAATGCTTCAGCAGCAAATGTTGGCGTCACACAGTAGAAAGGAATACTTACCCTAAGGCGTCCCACAAAAATCTGAATAACAGAAGCACCAGCTTGAGCGGCGGCAGCAGCTTGAGCAAAGCTGAGAAACATGGGAAGACATCTATGTTCAGGAAACTTAAAAACTGTATTGTCATCCTATGAGATATTGAATACCAGAACTCTGACCACAGCAGTCATCTAAATAAATTACCTTTGCAAGAACATTACAGAAAGTGACTGAGATAGACCGGTTGTGATGAAAAAAAATGAAAGCATCCAACGCCAAAAATAAGCAGGTTATCCACAAAGTTGTTTTTTAAAAAATATATAAAAAATAAAAACAAAAACCATGAATATAATGAGAAGGAAAATCTTGTAATTTAGCTGCGCATTCAAATTAATTCAAACAATAAAATATCCAAACCTAAAACAACAGATCAAAATCTATTAGGAAATAAAATTCTAGCTTGAGCAAATCAACACATGTACAAAGTCTCATATACTCTCTTGATGTTCTCAAAGCACAAAGTACAAGATTTGTATCTAACAAAAAAAAGAAGAGGAAATGGCATGCACCCTCAAGTGTCATAACTACCACACAATGTCATTGAAATCCTAAACTGTTGCTGGAGACCATTGAAATCCAGGTTCCAACAGTATACACTCTCACCTTGGTGCACATGTAAGTTCATCCCAATAGATAAAATAAATCGCACTTGCTAATTTGATATCAATGACCAATCAATATTTTTGCTGGTTTAAATAGTTTCAAAGTGGATTTTGGCATTGATCTTCTCAAGCAAACAATGAGTACCTGTAAACAAAAGTCAAATGTGTCTGTATTCCCTCAGACTCCAACAATCTTGAGGCTTCTATTCCCTGCAAGAAGACAAAGTAATAGGGGCAGAAAGGGATAAAAAGAATCGTCAAAGTTATTATTTCAAATTTGAAAAATTCTTAAGATTTCCAGTAAATATATTATGCTCAGATACTCACTTGCCAGGTTGAAGGAATTTTGAATAACAACCGCTCAGGAGGAACATCAATTTCATTGTACAACTTCAGCAAGTCATGCACCTACATATGATATGTATAGAACCACTATCAGATCACATATCATGTCATCTGTTACACAAAAGCTGATATTTCTCGGGCATGCTCTTAATCCACAAGCTATGTAAAAACCAAAACACATGATCAGAAATAGAAATAAGCTTTTATAAGACAACTACTAAAACCAACAGCCGAACTGGTATTTGATCATTTTCGATAAAAAAAAAAATAAAAGGTGTTACCTTTCTAATAATGCCATGGGTGTCATAAGCCAACCGTGCATCCACTTCCGTTGATACTCGGCCGGGCACCAATTTGGATAAATCACCTCCAACATTCACCAAAGCCTATAACAACACCAGCAACCCAAGTCATTATTCCAGCTAATAAAGTTCACATTACATGTATTTCCTAACAAGCAATTATAGAAATCCAACAAAACACACCTTGTTAGCGAAACAGGACAATCTCAACACATCGTTTTCAAGAGCAGAACACCCTGAATCCGCCAATGCGGTGTCCACAGCACTCTACAATTAAACCAAATTTTCAAAATCTATTTCTCAAACTAGTATCGATCAGAATGAAAACAAGAATCCAAAATCCGATACTAAACGTCTGCTTACTCTGAATATTGTATCGGGCAGGCTACAAATACCCAAAAGAAGTGAAGAGCTAACAGTAGCGGCAGTTGGAGGAAACCTGTATATTCATAAAACAACAAAGATAAGCCGGGGGTATCAATAAAAGCAACCCGTTTAAAGAAAGGGAAAAACAACAACAACAACAAATATACTATATACTTCTGGAAATCATCGAAAACGACGGTATCAGGCACGATCTCACTGAAGCTAGACACGGCATCCAACTCAGTGCTAGCACCTATAAAATTGGGGAACCCGAAATCAGTAAAGATTCGCAGTTTAATAAAACGGGATATGGAGAGAGAGAGAGAGAGAGACCAGCATCAAGAGAAGAAGCACGAATTTGAGGAAATGAAGGGTTACGGAGCTTGAGAACAATAGCATTTGAAGATAGTGATCCACTGAGTAACCTCAGTCGCCCTCCTCCTCCTCCTCCTCCTTTCTGTTTTCAAAACAAAGATCAGATAATTGAATGATGAAGCTATAAATAAATGCATTAATTACATAAAAGTGATCACCTGGAGGGAGGAGGATCTGGAGGAGAGAGCAGAAGAGAGCGGAGATTGCAAGGAGAGTGACATTTTCTTTTTGTTTTGTTTCTTTAATGTTCCGTTCGAGAATACATATAATAGTCTTCAACTTCGTTCTTTTTTGTTCTCCTAAAACGTGGATGTGAGAGAGAGTGTGTGTCTTCATCGGTAGATTTTGTTCCATCGGTAGATTTTGTTCTTCCTCTTACCCTGTTTTCTTTTTTTAAAAAATAAATTTCAGAGGTAGATTACTTTTAAATTTATATTAGTATTTTTAAATTTTGTTTTTGATATTTAAACTTTAATCTTTATTATTTGATCTTTTTGTTAAAGGTCTATTTATTTTTAAATTAATTCTCAATTTTAATTTATTACATTTTTTTAATTTCGACATTTTTTTTAATTTCTATTTTTTTTCTTGGTATTTTTTTAAAGATTATAGTGATTTTCAATTTCACCTTCAATCCATCTTTGTGATGTTTTGTTTTTTTATTCTAATTTTATCCTCTTTTTTTTTCCTTTTGTTATTATTTTTTCTGTTTTCAATTTAACTACTTAATCAAAGAATTGTTCTTGCCCTCTAATTTATTTTAAATTTTGATTTTCACTATCATTTTTTTAATTGTTATTTCTTATTTAGATCATTTCGTGTAATTTAGAAGGTGTTTGGTAGTGTGGTGGGATCGGAGTTTCAAAATAAACTTGTGTTTTAGTGTTTGGTAAATGAAAAAACACAGATAATTTTTGGTGGATCCCACCTTTAAAAATCACCAAACATCGATTGATGAAAAGCAGCAGGAGCTGCTTTTCATGTTTCTCAGGTCGAGATGATTTACTCCCTTGCACAACAATGTTACCGTTAACAATGCTTCTAAAATAAAACCCTCACCATCCACTATCTGTACTCCCTTTCACCTTCACCCAATAACCCCATTGAACAAGCTTCTCACTTTCACCTAATAAAAACATTGAGTCCATATTAGTGATTTATTGTGTTAGGTTGCGAGGGGAAAAGTGAGGGGTTTGGGGGGTGTTGGGTTTTGGGGGGCTGACCAAAGAGAAGCAGAGGCAAAAGGGGAGGGGGGGACTGGAGGGGTCTTAAGATGAAGAAGTTGAGAGGGGGGAAGGGTCTCGAAAGAAAGGGTGTGGGGGGGGGGTATTTATATTTTTTAATATTAAAATAATGTAAAAATCTAAAAACTTAATTAAAATATAAATAAATATATAAAAGATATCACAATATAATTTTTATCTCGCAATCTTAATTTTGTTTTAGATGATATTTTATCAGATATTGTTCCTCGATTAAATAGTCAAGAATCGCAAAGACTTTCATATATAGATTTAGTTCATAATGGAATTACAAATAGTTTGAAGGGCAGATAAAAAAAATATCCAATTTACTTAAATTATTCATTACATTATGAGATTATGATTATTAATACAATATACGTATATGTGTGCGCGCGCGCGCGCGTCCTTTAAAGTAATTTTATAAGTTGAAAGCAATATGAAAAACTTGGTAACTAAACACATGAAACTGTTTTTCATTAACCTCAAATTCAATAACAGTTTTAACCAAACACTTCAAAGATTATTTTACTTTTCATAAAACTACTTTTTTAAAATCTCAGCCACAAAAGCAATATCAAATACACTTTTAATTTTTTATAACTCCATTCTTCTACATTTAAATTGTTGTGGATTATATTTCTTGATTTTTCCATGCATAGTGCATCTAATTAATGACTCAATCATGAGTTTTAAAAGTTATCAATCATATAATTTTTAGACCCAACTCGGGGGCAACATAAGGTAACTCATAATCCATAAATTAGATATGTTAACTTGGATCAACCTATTTTTTTATTTTATAAAAAACACATTATGTTAAGAGAAAAAATTAGAGATTTTTGACTCGTCTTTCCATGGCTTATCAAGTTATGGTTTAGCCTTATTTTCTAATTAGATCATATTGAATTAATTCTTTCTCTATTTGTGTTGAAACTTAACACAACATAGGTTTTGATTCTTTTGGGTCATTGTTTAAATCATCAAGCCAAGCCAAGTTTTAAAACAATGATATGTCAAGTTATTTGAGTCTTATTGTCTAGGTCATAATCTTTGCTTGATAAATATAGTTGGTTCAGTTTTTATTACCTAGGTTACATATTTATCACAAAACCTTGGGGTTAATCTTTTTTATTTATCTATTTAATTACATGTTTCCAAAGGAGTTTTTATCTATTTAATTACATGTTTCCAAAGGAGTTTTTCTCTGGTTACCATAGTCATTATCTATCTATATATATATATATATATATATATAGACACACACACTTTCATCCTACACTTTCATCCTAGTTTTTTTTTATTATTATTGTCTTATTAAAAAGTAATTGATCTATTCAACCCAGCCAAGGCTATAACCTAAGTCGTTTTTTTTTTGTTTTTTTTATTGAGCACATGAGACACACATCACTTTTTACGGCGAAACAAATATGGACTCATGACATGGCGCAAGCCATAGGCTACTTATTTGGAAGAATTGGATTGGATATGCCTCGTAGATGAGGTATTTGTTTTTCTAGCTTCGGTTACACTCCGAGCCTTCTCAATAACAATAGAAAAATAAATTGAATTGATCTTGTATTAACCAAGCACCGATGCTACACCGCAAGGGTCTTTTTCTTCGCGCCGAGAATTATGATTAAGTAGCACAAACACATTTTAAAGTAGGAAAAATACTTTGCATCTTAAATTATAGGCCTAAATAGATTGTTTTTTAATAAAAATAAATAAATAAATAAATGATAACAATAATTAGAAAAAATTATAAAACTGGACATACAATATGGGTGTAAGATTTAGATAATCATGTATAAAGAAAAAGCATGAACACTAATTCCACAAAAATCAAATATTAAAATATAAAATTAAAAAACATATAAAAAAAATGCAAAAGAATATCAAAATCAAGCCGTGTTAACCCTTTAAACTTGTGGTTAGATAAACAAATATCGAATAAAAAAAGATCAAAATAAACATAAAAAATATTTAAATCAAAATGATGAAGAATTAAAAAACATCAAAAGAATAAGAAATAATTTTAATATAAAAATAAAATAAAACTTAACGATTGAAAATAAAATTAAAAAATCAATCAAAACATATTATGTAGAACCAACTCTATAAATAGCCTATAAATCAACTTGATAACAATAAAAAATCAAAACACAAAAGACAAAGCTTTATTCTCGTTTCTTTCCTGGATTGTTTACTAATTTAACGAAAATAAAATGTTTTTTTTTTAATTGCAAGGCTAATTAATCCACAAGATAGTTTATGTTAATTAAAAGTGATAATTAGCCTGACGGGGAGTCAATTGCAACACTGTTAACGGAAAACTGTAAGTTCACAGATGCAGCCACCTCAAACGTATCAAAGTAGCCAACAGCCAAATACTTCGTCATCAGCTGACAGCAAAACGAGGCAGTCATCATTCCCTAATAGAAAACATCCCCGAGAACATCATTGCAGCAGGAAACAATACCCAGTTTTCTTGATTAGAAGCACGAATAAGAGTCGCCTGTCAATGACAGTGAGCTTCCTGCGCCTGCTCCAGATGTTGCCTCAAGGTAAAAACCCATTTTACCTTCAGACAACAACAGTTTACTGATACAAAGCATCCATTTTACCATTAAAGTCAAGACTATGAATAAAAAACCAGTAGGAGCGGACAGAAACCAATGACAGAAAAAAGGCGATCGAAACAGATGGGGAATAACTGAAAATTGCAGTATAATAACTGGTCACAGTGACCGAAGCTAAAATCCCAGTAGCAAGACTAAAGACTGCAATTCATAGCATCTTTCAGAAAAAATTGTTTTGAACTTCATCTTAACATCTCTGATATTTTAAATAAATAAATAGACCTTTAAGCTTGAACTTAAAAGCAAAAATGGCTTTACAAGTTGAAACGAGGTAAAAAGGGGGTAAATTGACAATAATTTAAAACCACAGCTCTAAATTGCCGTTCCAAAATGCAAAATAATGAACACCAGCACCATCCGCCTCCTTATTATGCAAAATATCTATAAAATATTCAAAATCAAATTTCTAAACTATGTCTGCAAGTCATCAGATGTCCCTCCTGTAATCATTCAGGATGCATCCGCCTTCTTCCATGTCACCAGGGAATTGAGAAATTTCATCACCTGAGGTATTGTCAAGTTTCCACCATAAGATTTGGCAAGAAAAAAAAAAGGAGATTGGGATAAAGATGGAAAGTTATCGGAAGACATATGATAAAAATTTGAACCTCCGATGGATCTTTGAGAGAGTAAACTGCATTGGTTTCTTTGGGTCTAGATGACACCAAAATTCCACAGCCTCGATTCCCCTCCCGGAGCACCTGATTTTAGAACAAATTATCACATAGAATACACAGATTCCCCCCCTAAATGAAAATTAAAATCTTGTCAAGATTAAATCTTTCAATACCTTGAATGCATCTTCATCTGTCAGATCATCACCAATATAAATTGGGAGCACGTCATCTCTGTTACTTAGACCTGAGACTCAACATATGAGATACAAATGGTTAAAAACCTAACGAAAAACAAATGTATATCACCTAGGATGTTTAGAATAGGCAATATCACCTAGAGATTCAAGCAAAAATTCAACTGCTTTTCCTTTATTCCAGTCAATCATTGGACGGACCTCTAAAACCTGAATACACAAGCGAGTGCAAAATCATATTGTCAAGAAAGCAGCATATCGATAAAATCATACCACCAAAATCAGTATCCAGAAAACAATCACAATACCTTCCGTCCATGAGTTTTTCTCAAACGAGGATATTCATCTAAAACATCCTCAACACAATGTGCAATAGATTGCCAGTTCTGAAGTCAAGTAGAGGCAGGACACATCTTAGAACTTGGTCAAACGAAAAGTCATATAATGGGAGATGTCTCAATGATAAACGTATTTCATGTGAAACGAAGAGTCATATAATGGGAAATATCTCAATGACAAAGGTATTCCATACTTAGAGCAATAGTCTCCTACCTTCTCATCTACATTACGGAAATGTACAGAGACACAAAATTTATGATTCTCAACTTTTGCCCCTTTGATCCCCTTGGTACTCTCGACAAGGGTTCTAAAAACCTGGGTGAAATTCAAGAGAGTCAATTTACCCACTGAAATAACGAGGAGAATTTTATGTTTTATACATGAAACACAACACTATGCACCTCATCGATCATAGGTATAAATTCTCTAGCAGGCTGAAACAGATTTACCTCCTTGCCCTATAAAACTCAAACAGAATGGGCAGCAATTTATATAGTTTATAAGAAGAAGGCTCAATAGAATGTAAAACCCTTAGAGTCTAATTTTGCTGGAAACATGAGGAGAAATACACTCACAAAGAGCCAGTAATCTGATACCTGTTGGTCAGTAGTTGTTTCAGTACAGTTTGGATGGTCATTGGACACTGTTTTTCGTACAGGGCCCAAAATGTCCATCCCATGACTACCAGCATAATACAGTTCTGTTAGTCCTACAAGCTGATAAACCTGGGGAAAATAGAGTAATTTAGCACAATCGCAACAATTTATAATTTACTAGAAAATAAATAGAACAAGTGTATAATGAGGAATTCTCCCCCAACCTTGTCACGACTTCTTCCACTAATAATCGCCGTTGGGAAATATTCTGCAAGGTTTCTTACTGCAAAACGCATCTGAAAACGGTTCTCAATTTAAAGATGGGAGCACCAGATGGTAAAAGATAAAAACGAAGGAGAAAGTTGAACGTCCAGCAAATTCTGAGCAGTTCTTACATCATCAGACATAAGGGCATTATCTGGGTCATCTACTATTGGAGAGAGAGTACCATCGTAATCTAGAAACATTGCTATCCTTTTGTTTTGGGCAAAATTTGCAATTTCCTCAAATGAGTTGAGTGCTGATGGATGCTTGAGCTACACAGTCAGAAAACAGAGAAAAGAAATGACATACAGGCAGAATATAAACCACCCATCAGACTTATCTTGAAAAGCACAACTGTAGCATTGAATGAATTTCTTAAGCATATTGCCCAACGAATCGACCAACAATGAAGCAAGCATTACCATCCATGTGCTGTAAGCTGTGTCAGAACCATCCTTAATGAGCTTCTTGCGAGGGGGTGATGAGGATTTCATGGCATCCAGACATGCATTCGAGCAGACTTCATCAAGTTTCCCAGGCTTTTTTCTAGGAATATTTCTATACTTGCCAGAGGAGAGTGATCCTCCCGATGGTGCGTAAGACATCAAATTAGAATGGATGCCGAGCCTTGCCTTGTTTATTGGAGCAGGATCAGTGAGAACAGGAGAAGAGTGGTTCGACTCGATATCCATAGTAGCCAAATTACTTGGTATTACTTGTAAAGAATGAATTAAAGGTGTGATACCAACAAACACTTGACCAAACAAAAATTTATGCACGATGCCTTTTACCCGACCCTTTTATCAATGAAAAACCACCTCTTCAATGTTTTGTTGTCGCTGCAACTGGGAAAGCAGTTCATCAAGCAAGCACTTCCTGGGAACTGGCCATCACAGAAAAGAATTAAATTTAAACGAAAATTTACATCCAAAATATGATTGCATACCTAAACAGAACCTAGATTCATACCTTCTCATCTCCAAAGCTACACAACATTTGTTGGGTGGCAGAACATTATTTGCACTAGGATTTTGAAGAAATGAAAGAATGGTTCCAGTAAAATGCACCAGAAATATCTGCTTGAAAGATCGATGAAAGAGGCATGTTTAGTCTAGAGAACTTTGCTTACTACACAAATGCGTCTGGAATCTCGCATAAACAAATTGAAACTACCAGCATTCAAATAAAATGGACTCGATTCGTCTTTAAGAAATGCAAAACTTGACCGTACCAATGCTCAGATATCGACCACCATTAATAGAAAACAGCTTGTCCACATCGATATCAAAGTCAGCTATCCTGATACCGACATAGATATTAGAATTTTGGAGCCTTCAGTGCACACAACATTTTACAAAAAAGATGTCAGGATCATAGGCCTAAACTTCATATCAGATTATATAATACCCTGACAAGTTTTTAAAGAGAAATTCCAATGGACATTATTTATTTTTCGCAGCAAAAAGGACAGGGGTTCTAAAGAAGATAGAAGGAAAGAGACAGCAACCTATGGTTTTAACATTTTATCATATTTTTCAGCTTGATTGTATAAATTTTCTTGCTGCAGCTTTTTTTTGGTAGCAAATAATGCATACGAAAAGTAACCAGGAAAAAAACAAAACAAATATGAAGCCAACTCCCATCAAGTAAAATCCTCATCACCTAAAAAATCAAAACTTTAGGAGGACGTGATAGGCCAAAGCACATCCAGACTTGTAGTTTGCTTAGGTGGGGAAAATCAAGATTCACTATTGCAACAACCAAAAACATTAACCAGCACATTTATTATTTTTCCACTCTTCACCACCTCTAAGTGACAATTAACATTGTTAACCAAAAAAAATAAATACACAACAGCTCCGATGATACTCGACAGCACACTACTCGCTACAGACCTGATAATAATTATAAAATCCCAGAACCATGTATATAATTGTTAATAAGCTATTATAATTTAAATTATCTCTTAAAACTCGCCACTTCATCCGCCACGACATGAAGAAAAAAGATGACAAATAATTCTGGGATTTTCCAATTTGTCTAGCGGCAATAGGCATAAAGCAGTAGTATTCTATGATGATATATTGGGGTGTGTGTGTGTGTGTGATCTGTATATATGACATAGAAGTTGAGACCATGCGGGCCAGCAGAAAGGTTATAATTTCACATGTAGATCTAATATACATCATTTTCCATGTCCATTGTTCTTTCAGTAATCAAAATCAATTAATGTACAGATTGCAAAACGAAAATTTCATTTTATTCTGCAATGATAAAACACGACAACAACCAAACGACCATACCCCACCGCGAAATACGTCGTGAAAACTTTCAGGTAATGCTGTCATTTAATTTATTAACTTTCTCTCATCTTGATTATTAGCTCTCTCTAAATCGACGTGGAGTGTTTTCTTTTTTAGGGGGGGGTCTTTGTAGTGTGAAACACCGGTGGGAGACTTTTTCAACACTGAATATATATAATCAACAAAATCTGTGTCATTATCACACAACTATTACCAGGCGAAAACAGCTTCACAGCATCAGAAAAGACATTTAAATTGTAAACAGCACATAGAGCTTTCTTTTCCCATTTCAGGATCATTGCATCACATCAAGAAAAAGCGATATTAACACACGTTTTGAAAGCTCAACGAACTAGTTTTCCTTAATCATAACAATTAACCGACAAAAAAGAAATTCTTGGTAAAATGAAGAAACGGACAACACGGCTTTCAAAATCACCTGCTATGGAATATTAAATTAATACAAAACACACATCTGAGAGATCCAAGAGTTATTTCACCAAAAACCAGCACTAGGCATTCAAAGCTCTTAAAGTATATAGGGTCTCAATCTCCCGAAATAAATGAAGACCAAAACAAGGTAGAGTTACCATATTAAAGGTTTAAGAAAAATAAACAGATTTATGCTTGTCTGGCCAGAAAGAGATGAGAGCCAAGACAGATCTCACAAGAAAGGATTCATACTTATCAATATTGTTGTCACAAAAGTTATAAAAACACTGCACATGAAAATATTTTCAGATTCTACAGTAAATATATATAAAAAACAGCAGAAGTCGTACCTAATCCACGTGTTAACAAATTTGCCTGCCTGTTTTTTTTTTTTTTTTCTAATCAAACAGACAGGACTGATCTCTATAATGCAGTTCTCAGATCAAAAACCACAAACCTGAGATCCCACACAGAGAGGGGGGAAACGCAAAAATAAAAATATGTAAGAGAGTGACACCGAAAGAGAGGGAGAGGGCTGGCTAATATACATACACAAAACGGAAAGGGAAGAAAACAACCACCTCTCTGATAATTAAGAAAGTTGCAGAGGAGACTAAATGTGAGAGAGAAAGCATAGGGAAGGGGAGGGGAGGCGAAAAGAATGGGTATTTATAGAATTTGATACGCCATAGAAGACGTGCTTAACAAGGTAAACCCTAAAAAACCAGGTTTGTTGAATCAGGAAACACCGCTCTAGTTTACCCTTTTTAAACGTAAGACCTTCAATGAAAAACCTGTCTAAATTATTGAATATTTAATCATTTAATATAGTAATAAAATAACTTCCCATTAATAAAAACAACCTTCAAATGCATGTCGTAATTCGGTCCAGTCATAAATCCACTGGTCCCGTCATACCAGTTTTAGCTGGTATGAACAACAGGTTGATCTAATATATAAAATCGCTAAACCTTAAAAAAGTGTTCAAAAAAATCGGATGGAGTAATGAATTTAATGATTTGTGTCTTTTTTCTTTTTTGTTGTTTTAACCACACACACACACACACACATATATATAATATCTGTGGTTAAATTGTGAGTTCATATTGGTCTGAATAATTGATTTTGCAATAAAATGAAAAGTAAAAAAGAAAAATGGTAATTTGACCTAAACAATATTTCAACTGTGAAAAACGGGATCTGCTCGTTGATCTTCGAGATATATCTTTAGGATTCTAAAAGGCAATTCCGTAATAATAGCATTATTAATAATAAAATAATCACGAGAGGGTTGATTAATTAATCAATTAATTAATTAATAGGAGTAGTTGAAAATAATTAGCAGTCGTGGAAGGGGAGGGTTGCTGTTATAGTTTAGTTAGTTGCAATGCATAGAATACGGTAACACGTGTAGCTGGAAGTTAGAGAGAGAGAGAGAGAGCAGTAAGATGGTGGCATCTGAGAAAGTATGAGGAAAGAAGAGGCCACATGCCAGTTTTGGGGGGTCCATGAACACGGGCCGATTCAGCGCTCCCGTCTTTTTCATGCACCGGTGGCATTTTTAAAGCCCTGTTTGCTGCTTTCATTCTCTGAGAAACACTTGCTAGCTAAGTTCCACTTTCTCCGACCACCTTGCTTCAATCCTATTTCAGGTGGAGGTTTAATGGCAACTTGCGGTGTTTGAAAGGAGTTCATCAACTTCATTACTTCTACGGTGTCTTTCTGTGCCCACCATTGGATTTAGGGCTTAGACTGCATGAAGTTATTAATGATCATATCAGAATTGATGCGGTTTAATTACTTTTTTGAAAAAAATAACATAAAAGTATAAATCATATGAGTTTTAATGTAATATATAAAATTTTATATATGATATTTAATTTATTTGAATAAAACACCGAGCAAATCAATAAAATCTTGGGTGATGGACACGTCCTTCAATATTAATTATATTTAAACACAAAAAGAAAAACGTGTGGTAGAAAGCCCTTTTAACCTAACTTATTTTGATTGTGCGCTTAGTATTTAGATAGATAGATAGATAGAGTGACATTACTAGAAAATTGACAAATATATACAAAGCACCAATATTTTTTTCATCGACATTTATTGTGAACTTTACCTGTAGTGTTTTTTCATCTTATTATCCATCAGTAAACATAAATGAAAACAATCTCTTAGTATATATCGATGAAATTATAATGGATAAAAAAGATGTAAGATAACATGTGACTTTTACATACATGATTATTGATGAAAAAATTATGTCAATAAATGCTGGTAGTAAATATAGTAAGAAAATTATCATGCTAGTAAATATCGAGAGATTTAAGGGTAGAATTACAATGGAATTTTAAAAAAAAAAGTACGATGACATGTTATTGTTATCGATAAAATTATCAACAACTTGACCAACAAATATATTGTCATTGGATCTGTGGGTAATTTTAAATTCATGACCTAACCATTGACCCTCCTTTCCACCTCCCATTTTTATTTTTTTTCCTTCTTCATTTCTCTCTCTCTAGAACTAACAAACATCCCTCTTTCTAATTTCAACACAATTCAACATCTCACAACAAATCTAACGATCATAATACTTAGTTTATGGGCATTTATGTTATAATTTAGTTTTTTTAGAAGCTCGTAGTTAGACTTTGGGTTGGGTCGGCCGGTCCGCCTCAGGTGTGCACTGGTCGCCTCTTCCCTTCTACCGGCGATGTGCTCCTGGCCTTAACTGGCCGGGTCGTGCCTCCGGTGCTGTTACTTTGAAGAAATTAGAGTGCTTAAAGCAAGCCTACGCTCTAGATACATTAGCATGGGATAACATCATAGGATTTTGATCCTCTTGTGTTAGCCTTCAGGATCGGGGTAATGATTAACAGGGACAGTTAGAGGCATTCGTATTTCATAGTCAGAGGTGAAATTCTTGGATTTATTAAAGACGAACAGTTGTGAAAGCATTTGTCAAGGATGTTTTCATTAATCAAGAACGAAAGTTGAGGGCTCGAAGACGATCATATACTGTCCTAGTCTCAACCATAAACAATGCCGACCAGGGATTGACAGATATTGCTTTTAGGACTCTGTTAGTACCTTATGAGAAATCAAAGTTTCTAGGTTCTGGAGGGAGTATGGTAGCAAGGCTGAAACTTAAAGGAATAGACGGAAGGGCACCACTAGAAGTGGAGCCTGTGGCTTAATTTGACTCAACACGGGGGAACTTACCAGGTCCAGACATAGTAAAGATTAAAAGACTTCACTTTAAATAAGAAAATCTATTGTTTTTTAATTTAATTTTTCTTACATGTTTCTTTAAGTATATTCATTTTATTTGGGTGCTTATTTGTTTTATAGTTTTTCTCATATAAATTTATTGTATGAATTTATGATTTGTACATGTTAAGGTTTGTTTTAGATTTTATGAATTGTATTTGTTTAGTTGATGTACAATAAATGGTAACATAAATTATATTTGTTTTAGATTTATAATTTATAGTTGATGTTTAGTTATCTTTTAGTGTAAGTGAGCACACATTTTGTTTTATATACAGACTGATTCAATATAGTTAGGGCATTCGCTCCTCTTTCATATTGGTCCTCTTTCATGTTGGTCAGTGATACTCACAATACACAACTTGTCAATTTATAAGTGTTTTGAGTTGAATCATTGGTTTGTTAAGGTTTCATGATGTTTTTAAGGGTTTTCACCAAAAATTGATTGAAAATGAACTTTTAAGGCAAAAGACTCTTCAATATTTTAGAAGTATGATGATAGTTAAAATCTGGGTAGTTTCCTATTAATTGAAAAGTTGTTTGCCATAAGAGGCATCATGTCTCCACTTAATATATAAAAAGATTGGACAATGCACTGTCCACTTTTGATGCTAAAATAAAAAATAATGATTAAAATTCTAGGTTTTTAATTAAGATTAGACCTATGCTCCCGACTTAACCTGACTTGTTTTGTTTTTAGTTTAATTTAACATTTAAAACAATTATCTTGGTTTAAAATAGTATACATATATTAATTTATTGGGTTTTTAAACTAACTAAGAATATATTTTAGTTATTATTTAAAATTCAATTTATAGTTAACAAATTGAATTCAAAATATAATCATTTTCATATTCTATTATATTATATCCAAGTAGAGTAATTATTTTGTGAATAGTATATGAATAATACAATTGTTAGCATAATCAAATAAATATTTCAATAATATTTATATTTCTATTCGAGTTGCGAGTTTGGAAACATAACTTGGATTGATCAAAGTCAATAAAAAATATCATCGTATTAATAGATTTTATATGTGTGTGTGTGTGTGTTAAAGTTTGAATTTTTAATCAAGATTCTACTTGTAAATAAAAATATATTAATAATAATTGCATATTGTTTTATATATTTTAAAAACTATTTTGATTTTTAACAAAACGTGTCGACCAGTTACCTTGTTTGTAGCGTGATTTGGTGCTTATAAAATTAATGATGCTAAATTAGTAACCTAAAAGTAGGATACAAAAACTCTTCCAAAATGCCATTTAATCACTGTTAATACATTGATGGTTGAATGACATATCGATCAGACGTGATTTTTTTGTTTGTTTATAGAGTTTTACACACACACACACACACACACAAATAAACAATGAAAAGAAAGGCAGAAAAATACTAATAAATAAGTGAAATGTAAGTAAGTTTTATCAAATAATATCACCATGTGCAATTGTGTTTTTTTTTTTTTTAAAAAAAAAGAGAGATTAGAAATAAAATATAGAAACCATAGAAGTAAAATATAATAGAAAACCTAGCATGGATGCATAAACTAGGTGGCAGAAAATGGGGAATCTTACCGAGTCACATGTAAAAATCCGAATAGGCGATGAAAGCTGGCTCCTTTTTACAGCTAGAGAAGCACGAATCTAGTGGATAATCACACGCACCATCATCTATTCATCTCGGCTAGCAAAGTCACATGTGAGTATTTAGGATTAAAGGTTATTTTTGAAAATATTTTTGTTTAGAGATATATTAAAATAATATTTTTATTATTTTTTAAAAAGTATTTTTATACTAGAAAAATAAAAAATATTATTGCCAAAAAATAATCTTAAAACACCAAAAAAAAACTTTAAAGTAGAAAATAAAAAAAAATCAAAAATATTTGTGAAATATAATGTCAAACACCCCTAAATTTACTACACTCCTAAAAACTCTATAATAAATGATGTTGATGCCCTTGATCATCTTGTTTTTTATACTCAAATACTAAATTACACTTCCATATCTATTTTCAAATTGGTTCTATTTCATCCATTGTTGCTCCTCATCCCGTTAACTTTGCTTATGCTCTTAAATTGATGTATTTGTAATCCTAAGTATCCTAAGTAGGGTGTTGTAAGAGCATTTCATAATAATTGGATATATATATATATATATATATATATATATATATATATATATATATATATATATATATATTGTTATTTTATCATAACAAGTTAGATAAGTAACAACTTATCTAAGTATTTTTTTAACCATTTGTTCAAGACAACAACTTAATTTCAATAAATTATTATTGTTTAATATTTATGACACTTATCTTTTACAGGTCATATGGACTATATATATGAATGATAAATTGGTGGTTGCTCTAGTTGTATGTATTGTAGAATGAATATAAGAATATTAATGGTCCTACTAGTATTTTTTAAGATGGTTGAGATATATTTTCTAGATCGAGTAGTGCAATAATTTGCCACAAATAACAAATTTCAATCAATATAAATATGAGTGATGTGTTTTAGGTCATAAATCATCATGAAACTTACATATCACAATAGAATGCATTGATAAATGAGATATTTATATAGATGTACTTTGTGATTACAAATGAATTATGATTTTGTGTATAAGTATCACACCTTGGGTCAATACATTATATCTATAGTAAGTTTCTCCACCTATAGACATGCAATACAAGCAACATGTCTAACATATTCAAAATACATTAAGTAATAAGATATTTTTAGAGTTAATATATGTTAAACAATGCATTTTATTTATAAATCCATTATTTTAACATTAATACTTTTTTATTATTAGGTTGTATTGTTGTTATAAGATGGTTAAAAAGTTATATTTGTTCTTTATAATATTAACAAATAACACAAAGGATGCATGTATATGTCTTGGTGATTCATTGTTTTCAGCAATGCACTTGACATCTTTAGAAAAATGTTAACTCTTAATGATATCCTGGTAGAGTACAGGGCCACCCAGGTAGGAGCAAGATATGATTGTGCTATTGATGAGCCTAAATCATTTGGTAGTTGACGTGGACGTGGATAAATATATGAGATATATTAAAATATTTTTGGATTTCAATTAGTAAAATATTTCATTGTTGAGATATTTTTTATGTATGCATGTTTATTATTTGCATTCCCATCATGAAAAGTTTCTCACATAAAACTATAATTCATAAATGTGTCCTGAACGTTTGAGAATCTAGAACAATCAGAGTTTTATTCGTTCATCTGGACTTATAAAGTGTGCTTTATAGAAATTAAGGTTTCGTCTCCTCCAAAACAAATAATTAGAGATGACTATTTAAAATTAATGAAAATGAACCATAATATTTAATTAGTGTTTTAATTTTTTAAAAATAATATTTAATTGATAATACAACTGAAAAATTATAATGATTAATGGAATCATATTTCACAGCCAAGAAATCAATTATATTGCTTTTATGAAACCTCGATATTCTCAAACTAATTAAAAAAAGAAAAAATATCCACGCTGTTAATTTTATAAACTATGCTAGTAGCCCATGATGGCGATGATGAAAGCGCACGCATCAATAAGAAAGGGCAAGGGTGAGACTGAAGACCATTTCAAAGAGAATTTTAAGAGTGTGGTTTTAGTTGTTTTTTAAATTATTTTTCATGTCGAAATATATATTAAAATGATATTTTTTTATTTTTTAAAAATTAATTTTGTTATTAACATATTAAAATGATCTAAATATACTAAAAAAATTCATTTAAAATAAAATTAAAATTAAAATTTGGCAAAACACCGGTTACACCAGCGTTCCAAACAGACACTAAATGTCTATTTGGCACGGCGGCCAAACCTGCGTTTGGCCGCGGTGCACTATTTTTTTTTTGTAATAAAAATTATTTTTTTAATATTTTGGATCATTTTGATGTGCTGATATCAAAAATAATTTTTAAAAAATAAAAAAAATATTATTTTAATATATTTCAACACAAATTTTTTTTAAAAAAACAACCACATCAGCAATCCCAAACACCCCGTACTTGTGAGAATGCAGCCACGCAAGATACACGAGGCGAGACCTTGTCTTCAGCCTGAAAGACAACACAGAGTTCGGGCCCCGCAGCCAAAAATAATCGCACAGGGCTGGGGGAAGCTTTCGGTCCTATAATCGTTGACGTTACATGCTGACATGTAAACGAACTTAGGATGGGGACGCAGCACAGGGTTCCCATCAATAATAATAATCACAGCAAGGGGCCCACAGTTTCGAGCACACAGAAGCTTGGCTGATGACTTCATGAACGGGGGATGATTTGCTGCTGACTCGGACTTTTTTTCCTTGGCACTAAATTTGGAGGGGGCAGGCGTAGCGGTGGCTTTGAGTGAGTGAATGGTCATTTTTAGAGAAAAGAAAGGAAAGCTATCGGCGGCGGCGGCGGCGACACGACGAAGAAGAAGAACGGGTGGTGTAGACTCAACAACCGTTCTCTCCTTCGAGGTAACGTTTGAAGGGGCACGCATTTATGTCTACACTGCTAGTCTTCTCTTTATTGGGCGTACAAGACTATTTTATTTTTTATTTTTCGAGGGAGACGATGAGAGGGAATATTAGTTAGGGTTTGAGGTTTTGGTTCGTTTGAAATTACAAGCGACTCGTGAGTCATAGATTTGCCAAGAACATGTTATTTCCTTAAATATTAGTTATAGTAGGGAATTGTTTTTTTGAGCCTTTTCTCGTGTTTGTTTTTTTCATTTTCTTTAAAGTATTTTAAATTTAAAATTTCTGCAAGCTTTTTAAAATTGTTTTTATTACATGGTTGTACGGCATTTTCATTTGTTTTTTCCAACTTGTAAATATACAAGGATAAACGAGAAAACAAGAATTGAAAAAAAGAGAGTTATGAGTGAATATACCTCATAATATTAAAAATAGATTGATTAATGAATCCACATTAATTTATATACAGGAAAATCATTGTTCCCGTTCAATGGCGGCACAAATTCCATTAACCATTAATTGCGTGAAGCTAAGTTTAATGACAACACATCAATGGTCATTGATGTCTACCCCATCATCAATGTCTTCGAAAAAGTTTTGTAGCAGCAGCAGTGTATACCTATATATAGTCTGTGTTTGAATTGGTAAATGCCCATTAAAAAGGGATCAACTAATTTGAATTTAAGGTATCGATTTCAAGATTAAAATTTATAAAATCAAGAAATGGGACAAGGTTACAAATATGAAATCCCATCTAACTAGCTCTTCTCGTTTGATAATGGTGGCCCAGAGTTACTGCACCTGGATACTTTTGGTATAGAAGAATAATAAAAGCTAGGGGTCCAGGGCATCTTATCGAACTTGGCGTTTCTTTACCTTACAGGGCCATCCCACCACTCAAAACACAGTTCAATCAACATTTGCTAAGCCTTTAGAAAGGAGTTTTCGTGGGTGAGTTGGAGAAAAATCATCTCCTTGCTCCTGCTTGCATAGATGGCACGCGCTTCGTTGCGGGCTGCATCTTAATTCATCAACAATATTTAGTAGAGTAATATGTAAATGAGAAAAATGATGTGGTTTGAGCATAAGCAAAGCATTAGGCAGATCAAAAATTAAATCCAACATGAAATGTGTATAAAAGCAAGCCAAATGCAAGGTGTGGTAGCAAAGCAACTACAGTGAATCAACATCACTAATGTCAAGCTAATCCAAGGCATAAAGTTCTGCCGAAACAAGAGAAGCAAACGTCCAAGGGTGCTGGGAATGCCAATGAACAAACAGCTATAATCGCTTGGTGTTTTGTCAGCAAAAGCACCGACATCACTTACATCGACCATTCCAATAGATCATTCTTATTTTTGCCAACTCCAGTAGTTAGTATCAAGTTGCACAGTTAAAACAACAACACTTCTTGTTCAAGCACAACTTGTTTTCCTATTTTCTTTATATCGTCTAATAATATTTTAGAAAGAGAATGAAATCCAGAGGCCAAGCTGTTCAAAACGAGAAAAATGTTTGGAAGGGCAGTCAAGATACTCAAGCTCGATCAATTTCTTAGTCTTTTCGTGTAACTCTCATATTCAAACTAGCAGGGGTTGTATAGATCCAAATAAAGAGGGGGGGATAGCAATACAAACCAAGGGGAACAACAATGCCAAGCACAAATTAGTCCTGGCATTAGGAACCTGGTTTTAAAGCCGACCATTTTCCAAAGCAAATGAAATAAAATATGTTCTTAAGTTGATTTAGTACATATCTGTAATGTTACCAAGCAAAAATAGAATCAAACTGTGAACACATGTTTTAATAAACGACTTTCCTATCAAAAAGCAAACTCAAAAAGTTATATGTGCAAACACCAAAGCAACTTAGAAGCTGCGCAACAAAAATGTAAATTTATTATTGGTCTCTTTCTCTAATAAAACATAAAAAAAAAGTAATCAAGAGGAGTTCATGTCATTTCCAAAAGCAACACCATTATAAATAAAAATTGTTTTTAAGTGACTGTTTGTGCTTGTGACGGTAAAATATTTCGTTTTTTAAAGTGTTTTTTTATTAAAAATATATATTAAAATAATATATTATTTTTTATTTTAAAAAAAATTATTTTTGATATCATTACATGAAAATATTTTAAAAAACAAAAAAATAATTTAAAATAAAAAATAAAATTTTTAATTTTTTTCAAAAATATTTTTAAAATACAATGTGAAACACCTCTTAATGTTAAACGAATGGGAATTTAAAGATTGAGAAAAAGAAAAATGGAAAGTCCTAAGCTTGAAAAGTGAATAAAAAAGGAAAATCCAAAGGTGCATGCAAGGCTGGAAAAGAAACAAATTGAACCCACAAATCAATTAACTTCCATGGTCGAAAGTCCTGGAATCTTTTTAAAAGAAAAAAAATCGTAAAGGAAAAGAAAGGAAAAAAAATGTTTGAGGGCTAAAAAAGTTAGAGAAAATTTAAAGAGCATTGAGATGAAAATGAGGTGTAAAATGTTAGATAAATTGAAAAGCTTTTGTAAAGTTTTTATTTTTTAAAAGGATAATTAACCCAAGAAGTAACGGTAGCATTTGTTAAACAGTTGCGGTCTTCAGCAAAGTAAATGAAAAAGTGAAATGTCAAAGCAGCTACAGTTAGTGGGAGGAATTTGTTGTCAATACTAAACCTTTACTGTTAATGGAGAAACTCAACAAAAAATTACAAGCTGCAACCAAAAACCACACTGGATTGTAAAGCAACCTCCCCTCCCCCTACTAGAAAAATGAAAACCAAAGACCATATTTGTTGTCAACACTAGGCTTGCCTTGATATAAGAAGCAAGGCTACATCACCTAATACAAAAGCAGGATTACTTAAAGAATGCCTACACAACCGAACACAAACCAAGAACTAAATCAAAGTAAAACACTTTTAGGAAGAGAAAAAAGGAATAGACTCCTCTCAAAACATCGATCAAACATCTGGAGTGCAGGATCGAAAAAGGACAGGCTAAACCAGGTTACATTCTAGCCTTATCGAAACAACATGGCCCCCAACCATCGACAATGGTGCCATATACATAAGATGTCTTTGTGCGAGACTAGCACCATTCATTTAACATAAACCAACGATCAAACTCAACCTAAACAGTCAAAGAAACAAAGATTGATTCCTCCAAAAATCTAAGCTAAACAGTTATTAGGTAAGCAACCAAGGAAAAGAAGGAATGCAATTGGATTTCTATGGAAAGAGACACTCAAAAGTCTACGTGAAAACTTCCACCATCCATTTTCAAAACCAGAATCATCGGGGGGGGGGGGGGAACGTGTAAACCTTGGAAAACAATGAGTTGGTCTGCTGAAGAGAGTCATAAATAATCAACCCAGCCAAGCATTCCCTTCAAAGGAAGGATCCAAAACCTGAGAAAACCATCTGAAATCCAAAAAAAAAGAAGAGAGCAAAGCTTAAGCAGGCTTCCAAAGAATAGAAAATTTCAGAAGAAAAAACAAAGAGAGCATAAATAACGAGCTTGAAAAGAGCAGGGAGCAAATGAAGAGGTTTAGAGGATTGAACCGTCTAATAAGAGGAAAACCAAATGGAAAAAACCTATATACCCAGATGAAAACTCAGTCCCAAGACAGAACTAAAGAAGAAAAAGCACAATACCCAAAGTTCTCAAAACACCAACATCCCAATCAATCCCACCCAGGAAACTGACACGAAAAGCCTATGAACCAGCAATTTCAATAGAAAACAAAAAACAAACGAAACACAAAATAAAACAGAGAGACTTATCTTGTAGCTTGCTAACAAACCAGCATAATGGCAAGAGAAAATAGACAGAACGGAGGTCACGCAACTTGTCACAAGAAACCATGAATGAAATCCAAATATACCAACCCCTATTTTTCTAGTGGACAGGGGACAGCCCCGTACATCACCAGGGGGGCGTACATTTCATTCACAACGATATCACACCTCACTTGATGTAGAGGAAGGCCCACAGCAAACCCAAACCACAGTCACAATCAAGCAATTCCAACCCAACTCCGCCAAAAATAAAAACAAACGCAACAACTTAATGAACTCAAAGCAACCACCCCCTAAACAAAGTTCTTGGCGCACCTTAACACGAACCTGAACCAAACAAAGCCGCTGGAAAGACGCCAAGAAGCCTTAGGGGTCGAGAAGTATGGCTGGAAACATCTCTCATTCGCGCGAAAAGACATACGAGAATTAGCGATTGGCAACAAAAAACACTGCTTGAATCCATAGTAGGTTCAATCTCATATCACAATGTTTCTCTTATCACTTTTATTTTATTTTTTTTGGACTTGAGGCTGTTGGCCATTTTGTTCATTAGTCTGCCACCGTATACTCTCATCACGTGACAAAAATGTTACTGTTAAATTATTAATAGAAGAATCCAACCAAATGGTTTCAAGCTCTCGTGAAGCATGCTCGATCGGATCCCCTCAACAACGTTGATAATTATATAGTACTTAGACTACTGTCTTAATTATACTTGCAGAAATTAACACGGCTAGCTAACTGGCTAATACACTATAGCTAAAGTCGGGGGCAAAAACTAACAATGCAAGTTCTTGGCCCTTGATGATCGTCAATGGGTTGATTTGAAAACTTTCCTTGATCAGTTCTGGCTTGTGTTTGTAAAAAAAATAATAACAATATTTTTAGGAACTCTGTCACACTGAGTCACACACACATACCAAAGAAAGAAAAATCCATTTGAGAGAGAAGATGGAGGAAGCCATGCTGCAAGGACAGCTAGAAGATCAGCTGTAAGCAATTTCATATTGGTTGACAGAATAGAATATAAGCAACTTGGTCAAAGGATAATATATTAAAGAGAAGGAAGACAACATCTGAACTGTCTTAATACCCTAAACAAATTCCTTGCGCAGTTATTATACTTAAAGCTTATCCATTTTGACACTTTTTTTCATTTAATCATTGATTTTTTTAATTTAGATTTATATTATGTATTTATTGGGATTTAGAGTTATAATTTATTTATTTTTATATGGTTACGATGGTATATAAAAATATTAGAATTGGTATTAGAAAAATATTTCATCATGATCTACTTTTAAAAAAAGTTTAGCTAAAACAATAGTTTTTTTTTTTAATGTATTATTAAATTTTAAGAAGTTAATGATCGAGTTTGCAAGTTTAGTGAGGTAGTTCTGATTGATTTAATTCATAGATTTAACATGGTATTTTTCAATTAAACTTTATTATATATAGAAATAAAAATAAAAAATGGTTTTAGAAAAAATATATTATTAAATTTTATAAAATGATTTTGAGAATTTAACCTTTTTTTATAAATATTTTTTATTTTACTCTTTGATATTAACTTAATTAAGTTTTATAAAAAATAAGTTTCATAACTTGTTTTGTTTTTTTATAGTTTGACGCTTAATTATATGATCATTTATTTTTATAATCATATAATTAAAATAAATAATATTTCAGAGGGGAGTAATTAATTTCAATAAAATTTATTATCTAGTTTATAGGTTTGATGTAGTGACCTAAGCTACCCGATTCATGAGTAACATAACATGTATTTTTCCTTACTAGGGAAAGATGTGGCCAGACTACTGCAAATTTCTTTTTCTTTTTTTTTTTTTGTTTTCTTTTCTATCTAAAACTGTCAAAGTTCATGTAAGCTATAGAAGAAATAAAACAAAAATATCCCTTGGATTTTGGAGGCCTGTTTTCTTGAAAAGTTTCTTGCAATTTCCTCGTCAATACAAAGCCGCTAAATTGTATTCCGCGGACAAAATCAGTTCCCATCCTTTTAGCCATTGTCATAAACTGATGTCTGGCTTCCAGTTTTTGCAGTGGTCTAAATGTCAGTGATGCTTCTATAACTTGGAAGGGACCTGACAGAATCTATTACTAGTTCATTCCATACTGCTGACCAACTAGCAACTAGTTTACTGAACAAAGCATACGAAGAAATAGGAATGTTGACTGTGAGGGCTAGCAACTTGGATGAACGTCAGGTAAGGCTATCTGCTAAAATAGGATTTATCAATTCATGGGCCGTCCAGATTGAAATTGAAAATAAATTGTGATTTATTTAGTGTAAGTTAGCCTATAGGACACCCAGCAAGTATATTGCATAAGAGGGCGTCAGAAAACAGCCCAGAACCTGATTATGGCCGTTATTTGAGACGAAGGAAATCTTAAATTATAGAATTATACACAGAAAAAATAATGCGGTAACAGAGATGATAGATCACTTCAATTTCTCAAGTCTTAAGAAATGGCTAATACACTGAGGTTTATCTATCAGGATTAACTGGCAGCTAGTCCAACTTTTGTTCTCAAACTCTGAATCCCCTGTCAGGAAGGGGCTTGAAAAAAGGAAAATGCCTTCGAACTTTCTGGGAGGTTTCAAAGTTCAAAAACAAAAGGGAAACAGAGACATGCACAAGAATTTCAAAACCTCAACACGCCACACAAAGTAGAAACAGTTGATGAAATTTCATCCTGCAAGCCGTTCACAACTTCAATTCATAAAATAGTCGAACAATCTCACCAACATTCAATATTTAATTCCTTCTAGAACTCATACTGATTGTTTTCATCATTCATCGAATATCTAACTTTTTACATCACATTTGAATCGAAGTTCCGACAGTTTTTACCAAATTTAAGAGAAGAAAAAATGAATGAATCACTCACTAGATATAGAATCTAACATAAAAGTCATGCTCACTCCCATTAAGGAATTACGGCTGGTACTCAAGCTTCTTGGCAATGCCCTGCCAACAATATATAGATAGATAGATAGATATAGATTTTATCAGGAGCAATAACAGCAGAAAAACAATACAAAACATAGATTTAGTCTCAAATCCCAATAATTTAACAGAAATTGAACTGATGTGTGAATCTTACCATGGAGTTCAAATGAGGCAGTCTTTCAATACTCGCACAAATTGCAGACAAGAAAAGGAGTATAAGATAAATTAATCAAAGGCCATCTCTTTCACTGATAGGATTCTTGCATCTTTCGAATTCACGGAGCAAATTCTTGTCCTGAAACCCAACAAGAAATTGGGCTAATCCTTCAAGAAACAAAGCCCCCTGATAAACATTCAGTGCAGCAACAATCTCTGATATCACACTTCTTCTTAACCTATTAGCATGCAAAAACACAGTCACTAGCTCCTCCATTTCAGCCTTCATTGCCTCACTGACATCCATTTTCTCCTTTCTCTCGCAATTCACCCATTCTTCTGCAATCTTCCCTGCAAATCCCGACTGTGCTTTTTTCACTCTATCAAGAAGTGCAGGTACCATTAACCTTAATCCACGCTCAATTTGCTCAATCTTGATCATCAAATGCTTTGAAGGGTCTTTCCATGCCATCGCCACATGACAAGGCCTATCAAAGACTAAAACTTTACGGTCATTTTCGGTGTCTTCATCATTGTCTGCTTCATCAAGAAATGACCTGATGAGATTAGTGAATACGTAAGGGTGAAGATCACCAAGAAACAAGAAGGGTATTTCAAGGGAGTTTCTCCAAGAAGGGTAAAGAAGGTAAGGAAGATTTTTGGTATTGGTGGTGGCAGCAAGATCAAGAGATTCGTAGTAAGAGAGCAGGTGGTGGAGGGTGAGGTGGAGGTGAGAGGAGAGGAGAGTAGGGGAGGAAGGAGAGCTGGAAAGGGAATGATGGAGGAGAGGGAGGAGTGTGTTCTTGAGAGTGCTGAACCAGTTTGTGTAGTAGTCTTTGAATGGGATAGGTGTTTGTTTGGTGGTGTTGCTGCGAGAAAAGATGGAGAAAGGGCTTGGCATCTTGGAGAAGAAGAAGATGAGAGTGAATCTTGACGAGCTTTCTTGGAGAGAATACTAGAATGGTTAGAAAGGTGGTATTTGATAGATGGACGAACAAGCTCCCTGGCAATTCTTTGCCTCTTGGTGGGTAGTTATTGCACTACCAGCCGTTACCTGTGGAGGGAGATCAGGGATAATTACAGGAGTTATGGAGATCAGCAATGCCTTCTGAAAGCTGACAAGGATGCAGGTCAATTGATTTCATAGGATATTAGTCCCTTTTTATATTTCAGCTCTCAAACTTTGTTTTTATCATGTTTTCCATTCTTGAATGTAAGAAAGGAAAGACAAAATTGCAGGGATACAGAGAAAAGAGTTGAGGTTTTGCCGAGCTACATTTTGTCTACAAAAATGTCGATCTTGGTATCAATGATTCATCTTTGACACCATGCTGGGAAATGTCTGTTATACTTTTAGACTGATTGAAGGGTTATGGGGGTGGAAATGGAGATGTTTTTAAGGGTATTTATAGGTAAAAACAAGTTAAAATTTAGGTTTTAATAGTCCAAACCTTGAATTTATGTTCATCAAGGTGATTGGTGAATATTACAATAGACGACATGTTATTTATGGATGGCATGTTTTATATTATGTTTTAAAATAATAAAATAGATGACTAGATGTGCATGCCTACCTTGTTGTCTTTTGAAGCTTGGACCCATTTTAGCTTTATTTTATTAGCTCATCACCTTTATTCTTTTAATAAATTATTTTTTTTTATATTTTTTATATAAATTTTAGAATAAAACTCTTCTCAGAACAAAATGTTATGATCATATTTAGAAAGTTATTAGGTTATGTCATACTTTTTAAATACTATTATGGCTTTCATGACAGTATTGACAATTATTTTAGAAATAGTTGTATATGAGTATGATGTACATGTGTTTTTTAAATATTTATCATGAATATTCAATGAAAAAAAGTAAGTATTTATTAATTTAGTTTTTATATAAAATACTATTTTATTTTTCATACAACACATCAAAATTATTGAAAGTTTATTATTTTTTTATTAAAACTTTCTTTTGAAGTCATGATAAATCTTATTTATTTTTTTTATATATAAAACAAACATGTTTTTGTAAAAATATAAAGGAGCACATGAATAAAAAAAGAGATTTTTTTCCCTAAAAATTGACATTTTTTACTTGAAATTTTAAATAATTAAAGTTCTTATAAATATTTATTTTATTCCCAAGACGAAATAAAAATAAATTTCAAACATGGTTTTGCAAAAGAATTAGTGATATCTAAACTAGATTGTATCAGAGTAATTTTTTAATTTCCAAATTAACTTGGACCAATTAATTTTTTTAAAAAAGATTTTTTTAATGGATTGGATCCATTATTGATTAACTTAATTAACATTAAAGTTGGATAAATGAAAATAATAAAGGGAAAAAAATATTAATTTTGGTATTGGCTATGTTGATAAATTCAATATCTTTCTTAAAAAGAATTCTTTTTGTTAATTGGATCGTTTTCTATACTTAATTTCTTAATGGCATTTAAACATATAAATATTGACTTATTTAATAAAGATTAAAGGAAAATAAAATACCATTGTAAAGTGAATGCTTATGCTAAATTTCAAAGCAGTTTTAGTTTTAGTTTTGTGGAAGAAGAAAGATGACCCACATAAATTCTACTGTTTTTCCTCTTTTTTAAAAAATAGAAAATTAAAAAGAAGAAGCATCTCATAGGAAACGACGCCGCATATGTTGGGAGTTGGTGCTCACCACCTCACCACGACCATCTTTCACCGACAAAATTGTTTACTCAAAAAGTCAAACCCACTTGTAGGTTTTTTTTTTTTTTTTTTTAATACAAGAGATGTTCAGACCTTTTTCCACCGAACGGAGTCAAATCCCCCGAATTGTTTTTCTTGTTTTCCCGGAGATTTCCGAACTCCGAATCTATTATTAATATCAATTAAGTTATAATTCAATTACAAATTATATATATATATATATATATATAATAATTTTTAAGAGAAAACTATGTTTTAACTCTAGAAATCCCACTTTACCTCTTATAAGCTGATATTTAGAAACAAACTAATTATTTTTTAAAATATTTTTTATTTTAAAATAATATTTTTTAATTTTTTAAAATTTATTTTTGATAACATATATCAAAACAATATAAAAATAATAAAAAATATATTTTTATAAACGCCAAAATAAACTAGAAAATTAATGAAAAGCTTGTAAAATACAAAGAATAAAATATATTTTTTGAAAAGTAAAAACAATAAAATAAAAACTGTGATACCATTATTAACCCCAAAGTATAATTTTTTGGAAATTATGTGTTTAACACTGGAAATTTAAAACTATAGCAATGTTGCCAACACCTAAGAGGCTAAGACAGTATTAAATGTGATTATGATTTTCTCTCTCTACTCACTCTCCTCTTAACCAAAAGTTTTCTTCTTCTTCTTCCTCTCTCTTATCTCCATGGCCTGCAAGACCATTTCTTTCTTATGCTTCTGCTTCCTTTTCATCTCCATTGATTCAATCATTTCTCAGGACATATCAGACACGAAAACAGACTGCAGTAACCGTTGGATCCACGTCAGAAGGTTACCACCAAGGTTCAATCTTGATCTCCTTGCAAACTGTTCTGAATACTCACTTTTTAACAATTTCTGTCCTTACCTTGCAAACCATGGTTTAGGGCCCAGAACACACAACAAGTCTCAATCTTGGTATCGTTCAAACCCTTTATTATTGGAGCTTATATTCCACCAAAGGATGCTTGAATACCCTTGTTTAACATCAGATCCCAATCAAGCCAATGCCATTTACTTACCTTACTATGCAGCGATTGATGCTTTGAGGTATCTATATGGTCCTGAAGTGAATAACAGCATGGAACATGGGCTTGAATTGTATGGTTATTTACAAGACAACGAAGGGTGGATATGGTCAAGGAATCATGGGGCTGATCATTTCTTGGTCATGTCAAGGCCTGCCTGGGATTTCTCTCAATCTGTAGATGTTGATCCTCCTATTTGGGGTACTTCATTTCTTGAATTGCCAGAGTTTTATAATGTTACTGTTTTGATTGTTGAAGGAAGGGCTTGGCCATGGCAAGAACAGGCTGTGCCCTATTTGACATCATTTCACCCTCCAAATTTAGGATTTCTTGAGTCTTGGATTAAACGTGTCAAGGTGTCAAAAAGGACGACTTTGATGCTTTTTGCAGGTGGGGGTGGCGTTGGTTCCACTCCAAATATCAGGAGGAGTATCAGGAATGAATGCGAAAGCGGCAACTTTAGCAGCAACAGTGACATTTATATCAATAATGGCGAAGGGTTTGATTACCCGAAGATGAGGAAAGTTTGTGATATAGTGGATTGCTCCAACGGGATATGTGAGCATGATCCAATAAGGTATATGAGGCCAATGTTACAAGCAACATTTTGTTTGCAGCCTCCAGGGGATACACCAACTAGGAGGTCGACTTTTGATGGGATTATTGCTGGGTGTATACCAGTTTTCTTTGAAGAACTATCTGCAAAGTCACAGTATGGTTGGCATTTGCCAAAAGAAATGTATAGAGACTTTGCTGTGTTTATACCGAAGGAGGATGTTGTGCTTAAAGGGTTGAGAATTTTGGATGTGCTGACAGGGATACCAAGAAATGAAGTCCTGAGGATGAGGGAGAATGTTATAGAATTGATACCAAGAGTTTTGTACAGGAAGCATGGGAGTTCATCCGGTTTAAGAGCTAGAAAGGATGCCTTCGACATCGCAGTTGAAGGTGCTTTGCAGAGGATCGATTCTAGGTTGAGAGCAAGTGACTTTGATCAATGACCAGATCTCTGTTATTTTCTGGCTGTTTGTAATTATTATTTAATCTTGTTTTAGCTTTCTTGCTATTTTCATCACCTTTATTGCTTAGGTGGAGAGAACGTTACATGATTTGTATTTGTAACAATGTAAGCTACTCAATTTTAAGGAAATTACGCAATTCTGTCATGCAGAGATGCTAAAAGTCACTGGAAATTCAAGACAAACAACAATGGTACAAAAGGGGCATTTAATTGAAGAAAGAAAAATTATAGCAGATGCTAAAAATAAAAGCAACAATAAGATAACAATCAAAACGGAGCTGTTGGAGATTTTGCAAAATACATATGGAACTCGATGGGAGAAAGGGGGAACTGCACGGTACAGGGAAGTCTCTGTTCTCTTCTGTACGGTTATTGGTTGGAAGTGCAACATTTCACCCCCATCTGATGATTGCAGAACCCCAAGTTAAACCGGCTCCAAAGCCTGCAGTTGCAATAGTATGGCCTGATTTCACTTTCCCACTTCTGACAGCTTCATCCAATGCCAAAGGAATGGAAGCAGCACTCGTGTTACCATAATTAGCCAAATTTGATATGATCCTTTCCGGCGGGATTTCTAAGCGTGATGCCACTGAATCAATGATCCTTTGATTTGCCTGCAGAAATTAAACTTGTTAATTATAAGCCTTCCGTCATAAAACTTTAAAAGAATTACTTTGGAGATGCCTCTTGTAATTTGCACATGATTTCATTCGAAATTTTGTCAGTGTAAACTACCTTATGCTTGACTTGTCAGCAGCAGCTTATTTGCACCTTTCATATTGCAAATTAAATATCCAATTATTAATCAATTAATGGACATCAAGTTCGTTCTCGTGCTTTCAGTTCTTCCTAATGCATACAGGCACAAATGGAAGTGAATCTGAGAACCAACATATTTGCCAAACCATTCTCACTAGGCAGATGAAAAATGATACATCATGCTAAATTTGAATTTTAAATTCACCTCTTTGCAGATCAAATGATGAGGTCAGAATCATATACCAGATACAACAAGAAACAGCAGTGTAACAAGCTCAGGTCTTAAAAATGTCTCCTGGAGGTCGATAGTAAGATTGTATTGAAGATTAAAATCAGAGTTCTATGCTTAGTAAATGAATTATGTCACATCTCATACCTGGTGGAGCAGTAACCAGTCGATGCTTGAACCACTGAGACCAGCCTTTTCAAGAGCAGACTCTATCGACTGGGGCACACATTTCACAGCAAAGCGGAAAACCTCTTTTCCATTCATGTGAACGCAGGAAAAGTTGACACGGCGTTTAGGAGGAAAGTCTAAAACTGAGCCATTAGTACCCACTGCATGATCAACTTCATTATCTTTGATGGAGGCGTTTAAATGTCTGAACAAAAAATGGAGGAAACACATTGCATCACATACCAAAAGAAGGAAGTATGGGATTTGTTCACTTGGGAAAATAAAAAAGCACTACCTTCCACCTTCACCATCGCTGTTCACATCAAAACTAAAAAGACCATCATCCTCGATGTCACAGGCCTGAAGGATTATAAAAATGTCAAAATAAATGTACACGTGTGTATTCCCATTTTTAAGCAGCTATTGAATTAAACTGTTTTTCATTGTGGGTGCCTTTTGAGTTCATAAATACTTTCAACAAAACAAAATCTGACATACGAACTAATATAAGACTTTTCTCCAGCCTGAGTGCTGTTGAAGCTTGATAATTGAGGGCATGCACTGAGCAGAAGAAAAAGATTAGAATTCAATATGACAATGCTTGTGATTTTTCTGAGCATGCTATGAATCTATCTTAAATAAACCTGTTCACTTCAAGGGAAGATGAAATCTAGCCATCCGTTCCTTTAATAACTAGTCTGATACAGAGACAGGTGAATAGAAACTGTTTGGTTCTCTTCCTATGTTTCTTTGAAACTAAAAAGTCAATGCAACCTCCAGCCATACCAGCATGATGCAAGGTGCTTAACAACCCTTGGCTACTTTCAGGTATCAGTTAATATGATTAAGCCTCAACGTAAGCTAGAATTAACAGTCATGAACATACAGCCCCCACCATCATTATCAAGAAAATTAGACTCCAAAATAGCATGACTCAATACTTGAATTACTGTAATTACTCATCTAGAGGTACAGGTTAAAAAGTCAAGAAAAAAGAACATTACTTGTACAACTACAGCACCAGCAGCGTCCCCAAAGAGAATACATGTTCCTCTATCCGTCCAGTCAACATATCGAGAAAGAGTATCAGCACCAATAACCAATACATTCTTAAACCCACCTCCTGTAAGTGACATCAGTGAAATCATATCATTTAACCATTTAAGTAATAGCCAAGACTCATAACAGAGAAGCAAACAAGTTTGTTACCCCTAATGTGACAAGCAGCCGAGACTAGACCAAGCACAAATCCACTACATGCAGCAGTAATATCATAAGCCAAGGGATTACTTTTGCAACCCAGAGCTTTTTGGACCTGAGAATTCAAAAGAAAAAAGAGAGCATGGAAGAGTCTTAAAATGACCCCTACAAAAAGCTAATCAGATGAGGTCATAAACAAAGTATTTATGCCATGCAAGAATTTAAAGTTGCTCTTTCCCAATGTGATACCCAGGAATGTGCAGCTCACAATCATCCATGGAAAATTACATAACTAAGGCTTTGAGACCTGAAACAGGATATATGTTCATTTATTTGAAACAATGCAGTTAACTAGTGCAGATTAAACTCTATGCTTGGAAGAAGGAAAATGCAAGAAGATTAAAAATAGGAGAAAGGAATAGAAGCTAATTTTTCATCATCTGGCAAAGAGGAAACAAAACAGGATGAAAATATATAAGGTTATGTATGGCATTTGAACCATATCTTTTGAGTGCAGAATGGAAGAGCTGCAGTTGAAGCATTGTAATATATTCACATACAAAGACATGATGGCAAAATACTTAAACATTTTTTCTCTTTATCTGATAATTCATCCTTCCTATCAAGGATATGAGTTGAAAACCACTTTTCTATTTCTCTTTATTTTCCCATCTCTCAAATCAAACAAAGCTGACATATCAAGCCCAAGCCCCATTGATAATAGATTGCATGGCCCTCTTGAGATTTAATATTCATGTAAAACCAAAATAAGATGTCATCTGAAAAACCAAAGATATCATGTTACAGATATGGATAGAAAACAACAAGCAAGTAAAAGAGCAAAGAAATCAATGGTCAACAAATTTTAAGAGTTGCACACGAAAATGTGTGACTGCAAATTTGTTTGAGCATTTTCAAAAACCATCCTGAACATTGAACAACCATGAAACCAAACCACAAGTATGAAAATTAATAGTTTGATCTGAACACTTGTTACAGTTTGGATTAATCATCCTATAAATCCAATACCTGAGGAGCACTACCAAAAAGATCTTCTGGAGTAGAAGTGCACATCAAGACTAGGTCCAAATCATCAGGGTCAACCCCTGCCATCTGAAGAGCTTTACTTGCTGCCTCTGCTGATAGAGAAATCAAGCTATCTTTTCCTGTAATAGTAATGACAAGACCCAGCTGTTAAAATATTTGCAACAAAAGGGATACCTTGAGTCACAAAAGTAAAAAATCATTGAATGGATGATATGAGCAATAATGCAAGGAAAATCTAAGTATAAGCTGATCACCACAAAATGCAGCAAAATGTTTTGTGATTCAGCAACAATGAGACGTAGGCAATTTGCCCTGAAAAATAAAATAGTGCAAGAGATGTCCGATTGAATGATGTATTCAAAAGATATCATCATGCAGGAAATAAAAAATGGCATCACAATCATACTTCGACCCAGATGAGGTAAAATCTTGCAAGTCCCTCAAATTCATTAAAAGATGATTGCCCTTTGTCTAGCCTCAGGTGCATTTTTTAAATATTGTAATTAAGAGACTGCAGTAACGCAAGCAGAGACATCAAGAATGCTCTTAGCTATCCAATATATGACACCACTGAAATGCATGCAGTTGAAAACCAACCTGTAATAACTCGCCTATTACGAATGCCAGTGCGAACAGATATCCATTCATCAGAAGTATCGACTATTTTTGCAAGGTCATCATTTGAAATCTGAAGACTTGGTAATGCTGAGCCACATCCAACTAATTTGCAGCCTTTACTGACAAGCCTGTGTAAATAGAATAACTTATAAGGTTATTTTTTCTGACACAAATTTTGATCAAATTAGATCATGTAAAACATTCAGCCTAAGGGTGCCCCTCTTGCCCAGGCAGGACTCATGGGTTCTGAGTGACACTAATAGCCAGAGTAAGAAACCAGGGTGACAAAATTTGCAGATGACTAACAGTAGTAGACCAATATGATAAATCTTTTAGAACTCAAGCAAGAAAGAGTTCATGGTAATTAAACTCTGTTATCTGGAATATAAGTAAGCTTTGACCAACAGCTCACGCCTGTCCACAAAGAGATTAAGTAGAATATGTTGTTGATGAATATATCTATGATTTGCACCAAAATCTGTGGTTCTCAAATAAAAGCTTAGCTACTCTTCCAAACACTATTCATGATGACACCATTGAATCTCTGTAAGCAATGAAAGACACATGGAGTAAAAAAATGAAGATCTAGCTGAAAGGATAGCCTATGATCAACTTGTTTATTGAACCAAAGATTGTTAAATATTTAATTAGGAAAGCATGATCGTGCGAAACTTTTAACATGATAGATTAAGTAACCGCATTCTATTGTTGGTTAAAGTTATGAAAAAATTATTTAAATTTTAAATATCACCCTAAATAGTGCAGAATGGAGAAAAAATGAGTGATTAGAATTGTTTCTACAATCAATCCAAAAGATGAACGGGATCCTACAACCAATGCAGTAATCACTATCAACAGAGAATCAGAAATTTATCAGGCTGGCTACCAAACAGAAGCACTCTGCAAATAAAATAACAATGACAGAGAGGAAACAAAGCAGCATTTTCCTTCAGACTCGATGTTCTTCTTGAAACTCCTCAATATCCTCCCGTCATTCACTAAGCCAATCTAATGAATGTGACCTCATGCAAGAGGATTATTAGGAAAAATTATTTGTTTCCTTGGTTATTTTGATTCCTACTTATTTTTGAAAAATATGTTTCTTTAATGTATTTTTATTATTTTTCCTATTTAGTTTAGGAATTTTTATTTTTTGATTCTGTTTAGGCCTAAGACTACTATAATAAGTAAGGTTGTTTTGCTTGTATTTCAATAAACTACTTGAAGAGATATATCCCGTAATAAAATTTTGAATTAGGGTTTTTAAGTGGTGAATTGTGTGTTTCTTGTGCTTGTTGATTCTTTCCGTCTGTGTCATAACCTGTTCTGTTAAAGGAAACTCTAATCTGTAATCCCTACTAATTTGGCATTAACCTAGGAAGATTTGACAAACAATAAATTCATTTTCACTAATTGAAGTGCCATTACATTAGCCTCCTAAAAACCAGACTATTTGAACAGGGATGTTAGCATGCCAGGGAAATGATACACAGTGAGGCAGCTGATCAATTCAAATCAGTCATTGCTCGCTTGCAGAGTACGATGCTATGCAAACCTCAATGTTGTCGATTAAGTTAACTATTCACCATTTGCTATATCAAACAGAGATATCGTTCCAGAACTCCCTCATCATATACACAATTCTTCAAGTTGCTTTGCTATGTGATTCATCTGAAAAAAGAACATGACAGTAGAATGTAATGCACCACCTTGTACAACCAATAATCAGCAAAATCCATTACCGATTCATTTCTATGAACTGAACAGATAGTTTTTTTAAGCTCTCTAACTTTCCACGACATGTTTATACCAAAATCCTTCTTCATCGTCACTTCAAGACACCGTTGAAATCCATCCTCTCAAAAATCACCATGCAATTGATATCCAACTAATGACCCAACAAAAAACTTGCACACTATTACCATATTTAACTCAAGCTTACGAAATTAACAAAGTGAACCCCACATGAAATTGAAATTTCAATTGCAAGGGCTCATGCAACAGCAATTAAGCTGCGAACTCTGCAAGATTTTTCCACTTCATCCAAATATTCACCATCAAATAAACAACCAAGAACATTGCTAATCAAAACCCACTTGCATTAAATACCCATTTGCCAATTGACTCTAGATAAAAGTGATTCAATAACCAAAACACTGACCTTGGCAGTCGAGATTGAGAAGAGGATATCTTCTCGGAGCCTTCAATGGTGCCGGAACACACCACTCTCTTTGAGATTCTTTGAGGGGACCAAATCCCAGATCCAATAACCCCTATTGAAGGCTTAATCCTCCCTCTGAGACTTGGAACTGAAGGACTAAATAACCCAGATGAATTTGCCATAAAAAAAAAAAAAAAACTCTCTTACCAAAAAATGGAAATCTTTATTTTTGAAGAGTGGAAAAAAAATAAAAAAAAGAAATGAAGCAAGGATCTTTTATTGTTGCTGGCTTGCAGCTTCATATATGAGACAACAAAATGAGAAGACAAGTGTACACAGAGCTACAGCCCATGAGACTTCCAATAAAATATATATATATATATAAATGGTGTTTATTTAAGGGAACAAACAGAACGGAGAGAGTGAGTGAGGGCGATGATGCCAAGCCCAAATTGAGGAAACTCCAATACTTTTCCCCCTCTTTCTATGAAGAAACCAATGAGAGCAACGCAATGCTGCTTCTCAATTTCTAAAGATTTGATTTTGTTGTCGATACAATCGAAGTGGTTTAGTTGTTTGTTGGTTGAAATAAAATAAAAAACCAGCTACAATGCTCACAGTCGTCCCCTGCGTGCTAGTATCCATTATTTATGGCAAATATTCACTTCTTCTTTTTTTATTTCTTTTAGGGTTTAATTATAACATGGGTGGAAACAATTCCACATCAAAATAAAATTTAGTTTTTAAACTTTATATCTATTATCGTTCTTTTTTTATTAAAGAAGAGATTGAATAGATTGAATGGATACTTCGGGTAATGCAGATTTCATCTATTTTAGATCATGTTAAAAATAATTTTTTAAATTAAAAAAATATTATTTAAATATATTTTTAAACTAAAATTATTTTTCAAAACAATCTCAAATAATACAGTAATTAGTGTGGCAAGTCGTAACTCTTGAGATCCGATTTGTAATGATAAACTTTACGTTAGTGTTTTACTGTAAACATGATTATTGAATCCAATTTTAAATTTTATAAAATATAATTCAGAGCTTTCAGGCATAAGTGATAGTTTGGGTTGGCAGTTCTTGCAGCCGCTGCAACGTAGAACACATGAGTGCAGTGATAGTTTTGGCTTCTTACATGCCTTCTCCACTTGAATGTTTCTGCTTCATAGATAGAAGAGTTTGTCTGGCTAACCAAGTTCATTCTTTGCATCATCGACCATCTTTCCCCTTTTTTTTTTTGTATTTTCAAATATTTGTTTAATTTTATAAGATAAGTTCATTCAAAGAGTTAATATGGTGTGAAAGATGTATGGAAAAACAATTTTATTTTTGTGGGAAGCCAAGTCTTCAAATTTAAGCGTGTCGTTGGCATGGTAGGCTGGCAGGCAAGAAAGTTTTAGCTAGATTACTAAATCTGTAGCCTCTATTAATGACATGATCAAGAAGCAAGAAAACGGGACAAGATGGATGGAATTGATTAATTAGTTTGGGATCACTTGAAATTAGAAGACGTTCTTCCAATCACATCCAGCCAACAATTCGGCTTCTTTATTGCGATTTGGTGGGGGAAATGGTTTTAATGCAGAGAGTCTTCCTTTCACTATCTGCCAAGTTACCGACTTTATAGCCCTAAATTTTGTTAGGAGTTAGGTTGCCATTAGATCATGGACCAGCTAAGACGCCAAAATAAATAAATTGAGGTTTTGTTTCTGAGTTTCGTCCACGCTTATTATCTTGCTGTCAATGGGGGAGCAGCTTGCTGCCACTCGGGGCTTGCACAAACGTTAAGGGAAGCTTGCAGGGATGGTGCCTGTTCTCAATATTTCACTCTGCAATGCAAAGTTACTATCTCCAAAAACGTTATGTTTATGCATAAACTATCAATTCAACGCCTGTGTTCTCGGCAATGCCTCTCTTTCTCAACCTGTTTTCTTAGAAAATGTTACTTCCTACTAATGGCTATCTATTACCACCATGTCACCTTGCAATGTAAGATGTCAGTCCCCTCACTTGGTTCTTGATTTTGGCTTCTCGTGGTCTTGCCGGTCCTGTTGGTCTCTTGCAGACTAATGTTGGTATGGCCTGCTGTGGAGATCAGTTTGGTGCTGATTTGATCTTGATGTGGCCTATCGTGCTAAGGAAGACCCTGAGGCTGGCCTGGTTGGTTCTGGTTGGTTGACTTGATCATGTGGCTGTTTACAGGGATCTTTCAATGTTGGCTAGGATCGCTGATTGTCTATGCTGCTTAGCTCGGCCTGCTTTATAGTCTCTATTAAGTTTGCTTCTTCCAGGGAGCTTATTCCTTAGATTCTGCTTGTCTCGAAGTTGGTATTGGTATTATTCTTGTTTTGCTTGTTCTCGGGAGCTTGTTCTCTCGTGAACAAGCTTATTTGTGTATACGTGTAAATTTTGACTTATTAGTCACCAGCTTTATTTCACTTTTGATCTTTCAATATACTTGTATTTAATAAAAAAAAAAATATCAATCTTGTTACCAATCACCTAAATATATCAACCTTTTCACCAATGATACAGTAAATTCTAAAATTAAATGACCAAATAAATATATAAATTTCAACCTTTTCACCGATAATACAGTAAATTCTAAAATTAAGTGGCTAAGTAAATATACAAATTTGTTGTGGTGTGCTCGACATTGAATAGCGAGCCTTCCTCGTTAATTTAGTGGTTTTGGGATTAATTCTAAGACTATAAATTTATTGTATTATCAGTGAAAAGATTGAGATTTATATATTTACCTGACCATCTAATTTTAGAATTTAGATGGTCAGGTAAATATACAGATTTGTTGTGGTGTACTCGACATTGAATAGCAAGCCTTCCTCGTTGATTTAGTAGTTTTGGGATTAATTCTAAGATTATGATTTTGAATAAATCATATGGATGGAAAATAGGGTGGAATCAATGTTATTGATTCCCCTAGAAAGGATCATAAATATTGGTTATGAACCAACAACTTGATGCTACAAAACTAAGTTGTTAAAGCTAGTTAGGATAGGGATTTAGGCCACTTGTTGCAGAAGTTATAAGGTTGCAAACTGGTGGGAGAATAAACATATATATCAATGGCAGAGCACAAGAGTTTTGTGTTTTTGCCTTGTTTAATGAGAGGATAAAAGCCTGAAAAGTAATATCAAATACAACTTTCTGAGTTTTTTTATAAAGAATATGATATGCAATGTTAGGAGGCATGTTGTATGGCTTTTATTTTTATTTTTGACTTTATATTAACCAAAATGATGTCATTTTAAACCAAAACATGTTGTTTTGGTCAAAACACATCATTTGTTTTCAATAAAACAACATATATTTTTACTACTTCATATTTAATTGGGTCATAAACATGTCTTTTGATTTCAACCTTCAATCTTTAAATTTGACCAATTTTTTAAACTTAGTCCTTTATCTCGTATATTTTCAATTTCATCCTTGGTTTCCCCTTGAATCTATAATTTTTTTAACTTCCCCTCATTTTCAATCAAATTTGGTCCTTCAATTCATGTGTTTTTTTTATAAAAAAAAAGATATTTGTCTTAAATTTCTTTATTATAATCCTTAATTGAACCTCCCCTCCTCAAACTTTAATTTTTTTTGCAATTTTATCTTTGTTTTCATCCAATCTAGTTTATAAAAATTAAATATATGCTTCTAAAATATTAATCTTTTCAATTAAAACTGAATGAGGCTTCCAAAGTTAATTTTTCATTAATTATGTTCTTAATAAAATTAGTCTGACTCATTGAAAGTCTAACTAAGTCCTTGCACTTGATTAATTTTTTTAATTTAATCCAAATTAATTCTTAAAATTAATTAGATCTTTAATTAGGTCTTAGATTAAATCAAATTGTCCTATTAAAAGTCTAATCAAACCTTTAAACTTGAATTTTATGTAAATTTATCTAATATTCACTAAAGTTAACTTGGATCTACATTGTTCTTCATATTCAGGTTCTTCAAAGGTGCAATTGAGCTTCTAATTTTGCATGTAAATCCTTGTTCATCTTGTTTTTACCAATAAAATTGTTAGTCCTCTTTTTTTTTTTTCATTTGATATTTAGGCACAATATGATCCTTTTTCTTCTATATCTCTAATGAGTGCAAAATGACCTCCTTTTTTAACTCTCTTTTACAAGTTTAATACTTCTTTTTAAGTCAGCAATTGAGTTTTCTATTGATGAAATGATTTTATGTGTTGCATGTTTATTAGATTTAGCCTTTTTAGGACGCTAAGGGCACGTTTAATTACAAGTAAATGAACAATACCCTTAAGACGAGGGGAAAAAATGTTTATCTATATCAAAATATAAAGAATATCCTGAAAACAAGTTAATTTGAAGATGATTTTTATTGTCTTTTTCTCCAAATGAAAAATTATATATTATGAACACTTTCAGATTTTTTGGTTGGGAAATATTATAAAATTTAAGAAATAAACATGTTTTCTAATTTTCTATCAGAGAAGAAAAAATGGAAAACGAGTAGGAATTTAAAATGAAAAAAAAAAAGTTTTGATACTGAACTTGACGCAAGTTCCTATCACGAGATATGGGTATCATTGCCTTTTGTGTTAGTTATATTATCTTATAGCAGATGAAATTATTTTGTGCTTTGGGTAGAAGAAGTCGATGGTGAACATTTCAGCATGAATTAATTGTTTGTGCAAGTTTATTTTCTGCTATAGTTTCACGCTTGCCATCTCTCTGATAACCCAAAAAGAAGAAGAAGAAGCTAATTGATATCATCCGGCATATTAATTTTCGGAAAATATTGAGATTCCTGCTGTTTCAAGTTGCGACTTAAAAGATCTGAAAATCTGGGAACTTTTCGAAACTAAACTGGACGCCAGCTAGTTGAAAGCTTGTCTAGACTTTCATATAATTCACAAACAGGGGCAACTTCACGAAGACTTTTATGTTCAAAGTATTGGTCACTGGTCAGATTCCAAAATTCCTCTTCAGCTATTGCAGTTCGTGTATTGTGTTATTGCTGAATTGAATGGGTTGTTGGTCCGGTAGATGTGGCTGAGGCAGCCCCAGGGCATTACTTCACCGCAACTAACACTGACAGTGCTAAAGGGAGAGTGGGAATGTGAATGGCGTAGGCCCAATACGATGCACAAGGTTAACACCATGAAGATGCATGCCCCAACGTATTTTTCCTTTCTGGTATCCCATTGTTCTGCCATGCAGCTCTCTATGGGCGTTTCTCTTGTAATCTCTGCTCTAAAGTTCGGTAATCAGTAACCTGAAAAATAAAAGGAACTCTGCTACTCTTTTATTAAATAGGCTAGTTCACAACTAGAAAGAAAATCATGAGTTCCCCTTTAACTCTATGGTGTTTACATGATCAATAGCATTAGGCCAATGAGGTTGTACAGTCTAAACTTTTCTTTTGAAAACGACAGAAACACCATAAATGAGAACAATATTAAAACATGCTAACAGGAATCATCCACTGAAAGAAGCAGCAGGAATTGGAATGATGCAGGGGTGGTTACATTCAGCTTATAATGCAAGTAATTTGAATTCTTTCACTCACTGATGCTACCATTAGCAACAGTTTTCAGATGTATTTGCTGAAATCTTCATAGGCTTGCAAGAGCAGGTTGTCATCTTCCCATTCATCGCGTACTGTCTTTGGGTTGGCATACAATCTCTTGACCGTTTCATAGAACATTTGTATTCTCCATTCTTCAAAGCAAGGACACTGACAAAGAGAAGCAACCCAGGCACTGTAGTCGATCTGCAAAAATTACAGCCCAAATAAAAAGGTATATCAGGTAATAAACGCATATGAAATGGTTGTTTTAGCAAATGTACCATGCTTCTGGTTGCAATGCATGCAAATGGTATGGCTAAGCAAAACAAACTTGAAGATTGGTTACAAACCCAACATAAAAAATCACATTGGTATGAAAAACACGAGGAATGTTACAAAAGCGATTCATAGCTATTTACAGATAGAATGGAGCAAAAGAGTTTCCATTCAAAAAGTATTCTGGCACCACTAGCATTGACATGCTCGATGCAACAAAGAGTTAGGCAATCGATTTGGATTAGTCCCTGTCTTATTTCCACTAAGCTCAGAACATAGGCTTTTGTTTGAGTTTAGCCACTAAGTTTGGAACTTGGTCTTTTGTTCAGTTGATTTATGTGGCAGATTAAAATGCAAAACTCTTTAGTTGGAAATGAAGGTTCCAAAAGGGGCGGGGATTGCTGGCAAAGTTTTTTGACAAAGTGCAATATGATTCCACGTTTGAAGCAGAGATAATTTATCCTCAAATGGGAAAAAAAAAAGATCTGTGTTAATTATCACTAACATATCAAGTGAAGACAACATGCGATGGCTAATGATTTTTATTAGTGCAAGGCCTTTAGGATGATTCCTGTACAGTTAAGCTAATTTCTAGCAATGCAACAGGTGCCATACTAAGACTATGGTGAAAGAAGGAAAAAATTTCTACAGGCACAAACACAAGGATTACCATTGTGTCCGCCATGTTATGAGTGTGATGCTTAGGCACACCAGAATCTTCAAGTGTCGAGTAGAAGTTGTTAACATCTTCCATCATGTCCTCTTGTGAAGGGAGCACAATTCGATCAGATAGAACACCAGCAATCCACTTGCTTTGAATTTCAAAGCTTGGGAAAGGTAAATTCTAGCAAAAATGGTACGCCAAGGATTAACTTCAGCAATAAAAGCTAGCTTCCACTAAAAAGAAATGGACATATATCACAGCAGAGCTCAACCCTATAGGGAAGTCCGACAAAGGAAAGCTGCGGGGCAAAAATGGGTGGGAAAACATGCTTGTAGAGTGGTCCAACACGATTGTCATCCACAGTCACAATGCCACTGATTTTGAGGAATGGGAAGTAATACTTGTACCTTGATAAACATGAAAAAATCTCAAATTTCACATTCAGAATGAATATGCATTCAAAAGAAAAGAAAAAAACAGAGAGAGAGAGAGAGAGAGAGATTTTGTTCCTAAACCATAACAAATGAAAGACAAAGTCAAGGTGTAAAAATTACCCTGTGCAGTGCAGAATAATATCAGCAACGATAGAGTTACCATCTCGGAAAGCCACAGAACCATCTTTATGTGCGCTTTCTATCTGCATAATTTTGAGGGGGAACAAGCACTTTAGATCAAGACATCTCCCAGCACCAGGGTCTCTGCAAACTTTCTAATGATAGCCCTCTAGCATTCACTCTCAACATAGGTTGGTACTCTTACCATAGAACGTAGCCATATATTATCACATCCAGCCTGCTTTTCGAATGTATCATCTGCAACTGATCTAGATGCAATGTGCACCTCTTTGGCAATTCCACCAATCTCAAGGGATATATCCATAGCACTCGCAGAACTGCCAATTAAAATTACAACCTGACATGGAAAAACATAAGCAGAAAAGTAAAATGCATTGTAAAAAATGAAAATTAAATGCACATACAAACAGACAGATATTGAAATAAAAGTTATAGAAGGCATCTTAAAATGTACAAAAGAAGAATGTCCCCTATGGTTTGAAAGCTCGAGGTACTCCCACGTTCTGTCATCTTGGAAAACCGATCAATTTTATCCATTTAATTGCAATAGCTCAAGAAAGAAGTTCGGCTTCTAACCAATCCAAACAGGAGAATTACGCCTTAATTTAAGTTTTAAAAAAGAACTTCAAGAGACATTCCGTAGAAGCACTCTATAAGGTAGAGAGAAATATCAAACTTCATACGTACTTTATCCTTGAAGGGATCAGGTGTACGATAGTTATGGCTATGTATTTGCTTTCCGGGCCACAAGTTGATGCCTGAAAGGGATGCAAACTAGAAGATTAAAGACACAGCTAAGACACCAGTATAAAGTATTTTCGAGAATGCATTATGTATTACTGTAATATATCATGCCGGTTTATAAAGACACGAAGATGGCCCAAAATAAAGACACGGGTATTGCCCGATATTTTAAGCACATAATTCAATTTGATAGAAAATGACCAGAAATTTAAAAAAAAAAAATGCACAAGCGAAAAATACCAGGAATCTCAGCAATACGAGGCTGTGTGAAATGTCCATTACAAACGACAACAGCATCAAAAACCTCATCTAGCAGATCATCATCACCATCAAGTCTCGTCCTTTTACTCTTTACTTTCAATTTCTCATTATCAACCATCTCCACACTAACCACTTCACACTCAAACCTCACCATTTCTTCAATCCCAAACTCCCTTGCAAAATCTTGAAGATACTTCAACACTTCCGCATGACCCGGAAACCTTCTCGGGTCACTCCCTTCACCCGCTCGGGGCACGAATGGATAATCCATAAAACCCATCGACTCTCTCGGCAAATTGGTCCGGAGGGCCATGTATAAACTGCTGTGGACGATCTGTCGGGTCGGGTCCAGCCCAAGAGGGTCGGTTTCGACCTGTGGAGTGTACACCCACGTCCCTCCGATTTGGCTATCTTTCTCGAAGACAACCACTTGGTGACCTTCACGCCGGAGCTCACGTGCCGCCACCAAACCGGAGGCGCCGGCACCGATGACAGCTACGTGGCGGGAGGTGAGCGAAGTTGCATTTGATTTTTGCATGTTCGACACGGTCCTTACCGAGTTATACCAGAAGATATTTATACAGGTGAGGTCCTTTCCTCCTTATATGCGGGGATAGCATTTAAAAAAAAAAAAAATTGTGTTTTATTTAAAAATATATTAAAATAATATTTTTAAAATTTATTTTTTATATCAACGAATTAAATATTAAAATAATTTAGAGCATTGAGAAATATTAATTTAAAATAAAAAACACAAAAACAAATATGTTATTAATCATACTCTCAGTCATTGAATAAAATCTTAAATGAGAATGAAAAATAAAATTTTAATTTTATTTATTTAGTCGGAGAGGTAACTTCCATTAGTAATGTTTTAAAAAATGGTAATCTATGTGATTTAATTTGTAAACGTCAAAATAATATTTGACATTTTTTTATATTAATCCCAATGATATTTGATTTTTTATAAATTTTATAATCTATAATCTCTGACCAATATTATCATCTCCTTCGAGTCTCTTCCTTTTTTCTTTTTTTTACATTTCATTTCCCACTGTCAACCATCTCCACGCTCAAACTTCATCGTCTCTGTAATCCCGAACTCCCTTGCAAAACCCTGCAAACTCATCAACACTTTCTTCTCTATGGCCCGTCCGTTAAACCCATTGTCTCTCTTGGCAAATTGATACCGAGGAACTCATAGATGGCGTTATGGACTACGGGTCGGGTCGGTCCCAATAACGTCAGGTTCGGCTCGTGCATCAAACACCTAGATGTCACCTAATTCTTCACCTTTCATGAAGGCCACCACTTCATGGCCCTCCAGACGGAATTCGCGTGCCGTCACAATACATGCAACTCCGGCACCGATCTTGGCCAAGTGAAAGAAGATAGTTTAGGAGGATGAACTTGTACGATTGTGATTGGATTTAAGGAGAATGTGCACACAGGCACACCAGCTGGTGGAGCAGTGAACAAATTACAAGTAAAAAGGTACCCGGAATCTTCGATGAGGATGAATTATTGTCTGGTTGACATGACAGCTATTATGTGGTAAACTGATGAGGCTGCGGGAGAAAGAGAAAGGCAAGAGCTTAATTTATTCATATATATATACGATGGATATCATTCTTTACTCACACAAAGAATGCGAGTAATGGTACTACAAATTAAGGTTTTGACAATTAGGCCACCCTAATAATTTCTCTGCTCCCTTTCCTGTCCTTTGAACACCTCTATTGAGAGATGCAGCTGTTGCTCTGGCTTTTTGAAGTGTACTTTATGAAGTCCGCGTAGGCCTCCAAGACCAGGTCGTCATCATCCCATTCATCACGGTATGTCTCTGGCCGGAGCAGCTTACTCTTGCTAGCTGCATGATACATTTGCTTTCTCCATTCTTCGATCCCCGGGCAACCGCACTGAGAAGCAAGCCAGTTGTCGTACTCGAACTGATAAAAAAGAGATGCAAAATCTGGTAATCAACGTGATTCTAAGAACTAGTTCATAGTTTTTGAAAAAATAATATTTTTTTCTTTATTTCTATGTTTTCAAATAATTTCAATGTATTTGAGGATGACATGATAGTGTCATAAAGGGAACATTCTAAAAAGGGCTATGTGACCTTTTTGGATTAATACATCACACCATTAGCCCATCCATGATGAATAATCAAAGGTTGCAAAAGGAGGGATATAAAGGACACTTTGCCATGAAAAATGACCATACAAAGCTATGCCACACTACAAATCACCAAATGCACAATCAGAACCGCAAGGACCCCGAAACTCAGAAGAAAAAAAGGAATGCAATGATCCATGAAAACATATCTATATATATATGCATAAAAATGGAGAGACAATTGAGATACGAATCATGACATTAAATAAAGAAGACCGGCAGTACTAGTAACTTGAACGAAAATATCTGCATTTACCTATTTCTAGTAATGCCTGAGAAGTGCAGAAAATATAGATCATATTCAGCAACAGACCAATTACAATTGCCATTGGGATTTCTGTTATTATTGGTAAATTGACTAATAAAGTGAAGATTTGATGACTTCCCCATCCTTATCATTCATCCAACAAACTCAAAGAGGATTATTTACACCAATAACCTTCAAACTATAAACCCTGATGACCAATGAGCTTCACTGATGCATTCTGATGAACAAGCTGCTAAATTGATATGGAAAACGGGATACAAAGTACACCATACAGAAGGCATACCTGAGAACCACCCAAATTATGAGTGTGGTGTTTGGGTATGTTGGAAGCTTCGAGTGTCAGATAGAAAGCTTTAACATCTTCCATCATCTCCTCAGGTGACGGAAGTGCAATATGACCTGATAAAACACCAGCAATCCACTTGGTTTGAAGTTCAAACATTGGAAAAGGGACAACCTAGCACCAACCATGGACAAGTTATTTTAACATTGCAATTTTATGTTCAGTAAAAAAAAAAGGAATAAAGCGTTAACAGAGTTGAACCTTCCACGGTAACCCAACAAATGAAAGCCATGGGGCCAAAACTAGTGGGAAAACTTGCTTGTACAGGGGGGCCACACGATTTTCATCCACGGTCACAATGCCATTGGTATCTAGAAAAGGGAAGTGATACTTGTACCTTACAGGCAAGAACAATTGTAACAAAACATTCAGCCATCGATTATTTTCTACGAGCAGAAGTGTGTATAATTTAGCATTGAAATATATGAGAAGTACCCAGTGCAATGTATGATAATGTCAGCAACGACAACTCTCCCGTTTCTGAAGACCACAGAACCATCATCATGCGCACTTTCTATCTGCATCATTTTAATAAATAGAAGCATCTTAGAAGAGGCCCTTCTCGCAAACTTCTCATAACAGTTGCCCAATCTAAATCCAGGTGAGTTCTTTTACCATAGAATGAAGCCACATATTATCAAATCCAGGCTGCTCTTGAAATGTCTCATCTGCAACTGATCTTGAGGTAACATGGACCTCTTTAGCAACTCCAGCAATTTCTCTGGATAGATCAACAGAACTAGCTGAGCTTCCAATCAAAATTGCCACCTGTTCCATCAGGAAAAAAAAAGATCAACCAGGAAATATAAATAGATCTCTTATAAAAGGAGTTACTGCAAGAAGCAGGACCAAGAATGATCATGCACAACACAACAACCTTATAAACAAAGGAAATGATCACAAACCTAGACAAAATTGAAGAGCTACAGATTTCACAGAAAACTATCAATAAAGGAACGTGCATCTTTCACAAAACTGATAATGTGCATTTGCACAGGAGTGGGGCAAGATCATGCAAACAATTTTATTGTAATCTAATATTCCTGAGCGCTTCAGGTTTCTTTACATCAGATGTTGCACTCCTTCCATTCTTGTTTATCTCATATAGGTGGTGGTGCCATGACAAATAGTACTCATACTCATGTGTATCTAATCAAAGATCATTTATACTTTTCATCAGAACGAAAAAAACAAGAAAAAAACTATTAGTCGATTATGGTTCCAACAAGACAGTGTCCTAAGAGGAAAATTCAGGAAGAAATCTTGCCATCAATATTTTTGCATGAAGCTATCCTCGAGACTCACTCGACCACCAACCCTTTTGGTGCAAGCTCAAGACCTTTATCATTACAACAGAACTTTCATTTCAAAAGAATGAGTATAGTGGCTAGAAAATCTCGCACCTAACTAGTAACATTTCATCCTTCGTGCTAATATTTGCATATCTCTACACCTCTACATATATGAACTAAGCATTCAGATAGTTCTCTAACACGAAACTATAGATTCATGCACACAAGTCGAATGCTATTAGAAAATATGTGCACTATAGAGTAACAGAAAAGCAGGTTCGTGGAACCATAGTAGAAACTTGAGACATACTTGATCTTGAAGGCCCTCGGGAGTACGATAATTGTGGCTATGCATCTGTTTTCCTGGCCACGAACTGATCCCTGAAAATATGTCAAGTAAAGAGATCACTCTATTACTTCGTTTCTAGAGTTCCACCTACACAAAGCATGAAACTTGACAGCGTAGAATCCAATACAAACACTGCATAAAGTGGATTCAATCAAATCATACCTGTAAAGAGCGGTTTGAGAGCATAGTGTTTCTTATTTTTTAAAATATTTTTTATTTTAAAAAAATTATTTTTAACATTAATATCAAAACAAATATAAAACAGCAAAAAACAAATAATTTAAAATTTTATGTATAAAATTTTTAAACTATTTTAAATGCAATTTTAAAACATGCTATCAAATACCCTCTAGATCATAAAATCAAACAGGGAGAGGAGGGGGGGAAACACCGGTCAACCCCAACATAAGCTTTCTTCGTAGAATTATACTAACCTCAATCGACAAAATAACCATAACCAGTACTGTATAATATAAATTTCGAGAGAATAAATTTTAAAAAAAATACCCGGTATTTGAGCAATACGAGGTTCAGTGTAATGTCCGTTACAGATAACAACGGCATCATAAATCTCCTCTTCAAAATCAAATCCAAAACCAGCCTCCCTAACATCATCACATATTTTCCTTCTAGACCTCACAATCCACTTTCCAATATTATCCTTAACAGGCCCCACATGAACCACTTCAGTATCAAACCTCACTATTTCATCAATCCCAAACTCCCTTGCAAAATCCTGTAAATACAGCAACACCTCTCGATGGCCCGGAAACCTTCTCTGATCTCTCTTTTTATCATTTTTTGCTATAAAAGGATAGTCTTTGAAACCCATTACTTCTCTTGGGAGGTTGGTGCGGAGGGATCTATAGAGGCTGGAGTGAATTATGCGTCGACTCGGGTCGAGGCCTAACGGGTCAGGCTCGACTCGGGGATTGTACACCCATGTTCCCCCTACTTGGTCGTCTCTTTCAAAGACTACAACATCATGACCCTCTCTCCGGAGCTCACGGGCTGCAACGAGGCCGGCGGCTCCGGCACCTATTACCGCCACGTGGCGGGAGATTGTTGGAGGAAGTAGAGGTGGGGACATTGATAAATGTTTGGTTGGCGCTGTTGCGGTTACCAGTGGAAGAGAGTTCGGTTTTCTGGACACTTGAGAAATGCTGGCATCAGCAGGCTCCCCGTCCATCCAGACCCACACGTGACCATCTGTTGTTATTTTATTTTCCCTACCGATGTCGTGACCTCTGAGTTTTGATTGAACCGGTCGATGGGCCTGACACTTTTGTCTAACTCAAACCGGGCTGGTAGTTGCCTGGCTGTGTATAAAACTTGGGTCGCCACTGCCTTGAAACAAACTCACTTCTAGAAATGGAAAGGTATCTTGCAGTCAGACTTCTACTTATATTTAATGTGTGTGTATATTGGATAAAATAATAATATATATAATATATTATTATTTTATCCAATATACACACACATTAAATATAAGTAGAAGTCTGTATTTTATTCAATACAATTAAAATCATTAAATTACTCTAAAAAAAAATAAAAAAATAAAAAAAATTTAGCAAAAAAAAATAAAAAAATTATTAAAATTATCATTATTATTGCACAAATAATTAAATTATCTAGTCCGAAAAATAGGTAAAATAGCATAAAACACACAAAAAAAGAACAAAGGAAAAAAATGATCAATGTTAATTTTAAAATTATCACCAATAAAAATTAAAATTTTAGGATGGAACCTAGTAAAAATAAAACCCAAATAAAAAATGAAAGAAAAAAAATAATAGAATCATTTTTTATCTATACTATTAACTTTAAAATTTATACTTAAATTTTTTTATTTTTTACTTTAAATTATTTTTTTTATGTTTTTAAATCATTTTCATGTCCTGATGTCGAAATAATTTATTGGAGTTGGAGCTAATATTGGCAATATCAATGTTGGTACCGGTATTAATACTGATAATCATTTTAATAGTAATGCTTTTGATGAATGTATTAAAAATAACAGGAAAACAACGGTCATGAGACTGATTTTAATTTATATAACACATCAACAAAATATTTATTTTAAATTTATTAGTTTTTATCTAATGAAATTCTATGGACATGATTGTTTTGTAATGTAATTTTAAGTTATTTTGAATGATGTATGTACCTTAACTAATGAAATTTTATGGTCATAAATACGCTGTATTATATTCCGAAATATTTTACTCATGATTTTAATATCTTTCTACCTACACGATTTAGCTATGATTTGATAATTTTTGTACGGAAAAATAGCAAGTTGAACTTTGATAGTGTAAAATAAGAGTTAAACTTTTTTCTATGCATGTATAGTTAAATATGAAATGTTTGACATACTACCTCAGGTGACTCTTTTGTTTTGTCTTATTTGAGCCTACAGAAGTTATTTTACTGTGCACTAAAAAAATAAATTATCGAAACACCCCCACTAACAATTCTTGGTTTTTGTCTTATTAAAGGGTTTTATAATTATTGTACTATGCACGAAATGGAAAAAATTGAAAATACCTTTGATACTATGAAATTATTTTAAACACATTTTACATGATAAAACGAATATATAAAAAATTATTATATATTTTTAGAAGTTTTACAATGCCGCATGCGCCATCTAAAATGTGCATGAGCTTTGAAATTGATGTTGTACCCGAAAACGCGCCCATAACACTGTTACAGAAAATATAATTAAAAAATAATAAATTATCAACACACCCTTATAACTAATTTTTGGATTTTGTCTTATAGGGGTATATAAGCTTAAGTTGGCTGAGAGACCATGGTTATAAAAAAAAATATATAAGTGAAAGAAAAAAAAAAGTATAAGCGTAAAAGCACTGTAGCAATCTATATTATTTTAAAAAAAGTTTGGCTTATGAATTAGTTGTGGTGCGTTTAAATTGGTATGGAGATTTCGGTTATAAAAAATATATAAATAAACAAAACAAAAGTATAAGGAAAAAAAGTATTAGTTGAAAAACATTTTAGAAAAAAAAATGGGTTCATGGATTCTCATGGTATACATAAGTTGGTTTGAACACCTTGGTTATAAAAAAAAAATTGAATATGGGAATTAATCGTGATGCGTTTAAGACACCCCGGTTAAAAAAAAACAAAAAAAAATATATAAGTGGAAAAAGAAAAAAGAATATAAAAAAGTATAATGGGCAAAAAAATATTTTTGAGGAAAAAAACATAATAAGAAAAAAATGAAAACAAAGGTAAAAAAAGAAGAAGCAAAAAACAGGGGGAAAAAACACTATAGCAGGGAAGCGCTATTGCAGTCAACAATACCGTGTGAGGACTGTAGCAATCTATATTATTTTAAAAAAAGTTTGGCTTATGAATTAGTCGTGGTGCGTTTAAGCTGGTCTGGAGATTTCGGTTATAAAAAATATATAAATAAAAAAAACAAAAGTATAAGGAAAAAAAGTATCAGTGGGAAAACATTTTAGAAAAAAAAATGGGTTCATGGATTCTCATGGTATACATAAGTTGGTTTGAATACCTTGGTTATAAAAAAAATTGAACATGGGAATTAATCGTGGTGCGCTTAAGACACCCCGGTTAAAAAAATAAAAAACAAAAAAAAATATAAGTGGAAAAAGAAAAAAGAATATAAAAAAGTATAATGGGCAAAAAAATATTTTTGGAGAAAAAAACATAATAAGAAAAAAAAAAAGGAAAAAAAGAAGAAGCAAAAAACAGGGAAAAAAACACTATGGCAAGGAAGCGCTATTGCAATCAACAATACAGTGTGAGGAGCGACAATGCTTTCTCTACACCATTTACAATCCATATTGCTTAAAAAAATAAACTCGGTCCAGGAATCAGTCATGGTGTGCTTAAGCTGACCCGAAGACACTAATTAAAAGAAAATTGGTCCGGTGATAAGAAAAAAAATATATAAGTGAACAAAAAAAGTATAAGAAATTTAAAAAAAATAATAAAATGATCGGGGGATTAGTCGTGGTGCACGAAAGGTGGCCTGGACACCCCGGTCATTAAATATTTTTTGGTCCGGGGATTAGTTATCATGCATCCAAGGCAGCACAGAGATTCTGGTTATAAAAAAATATATATAAGTAAAAAAAAAAAAACATAAGATGACTTAAAGACCATGATTATAAAAAAAATATATAAGTTAAAGAAAACAAAAAAAAATATAAGCATGAAAGCACTGTAGCAATCCATATTGTTTTAAGAACAAATTCAGTTTGGGAATTAGTTGTGGTATACATAAGCTGACCCGTAAACCCCGGTTATAAAAAAATATATAAGCAAACAAACAAAAGTATAGGAAAAGCACTTTAGCAAAAAAAAAATGGGTCCGAGAATTAGTCTTGATACATATAAGTTGCTCTGGACACCTTGGTTATAACAAAAAAAAAAATGAATGAGGGGATTAATTGTGGCGTGCTTAAACTAACTAGGACACTCAATCATAAAAAACAGAAAAATAGTAGAAAAGGAAAAAAAAATTAAAAAAATAAACCAGCAAAAAAATATATCATGGAAAAAAGATGAAAAAAAAATAATCAGGAAAAAAAATATAATCAGGAAAAAACTCTAAAAAACTATAAAAAAAAATTGGATCTGAGGATTAATCGTGGTGTATTTAAGCTAGTCTGGACACCTCGATCATATATATATATATATATATATATATATATATATATATATATATATATATATATATATATATATAAGTGAAAAAAGAAAAAAAATTAAAAGAATATAATCAGAAAAAAAATAAAAAAATATAATCAAGAAAAAAAAAGTTATAAAAAAATTGAATCTGATGATTAATCATGGTGCGTTTAAAGTAGCTAAACACTCTGATTATACAAAATAAATAATATATATATAAAGAAAAAAAAGTATAACTAGGAAAAAAAAATTTTATGGGAAGATATGAAAAAAAAAGAAATAAAAAAAAATAAAAAAAAAACTAGAAAAAAAACAAACAAAAAAGTAATGAAAAAATAAAATCAAAAAAGAAAAGAAAAGAAAAATGTAATCGTAAGTAAAAAAAAATGAAAAGAAAAATGTAATCGGAAGTAAAAAAAATACAAAAAAAAAATATTGTTGAAATTCATAATAAACTACGTGGGGAGCTACAGTGATCTCCCCACACATTTTAGTGTTTTGTATAATGGATTTTATTTATTAATTAATTTTGAGTGAATGATTTATCTTCAATCAGGTGGATGAAATAGATGAATTCGATCCTATTATAACTCCCCAAAAGAAAAGGTAAACGTGGTACATGTTCTAATCATGGGGTGGGTGCAATCTTCTGAAACAACCGGCTTGACCGGTGGTCTAAGACTCCGGCGAACAACATCCTATGACAAGTCATTGTCATAACCCCTGGCGAGGTGTCAAATATATTACGCACCATTCATACCATCCAGACACCTAAATTTGCTAACAATTAAAAACCAAAGTTAACCAACCCAGATGACGTGTCAAATGTATAATAAACAAGATTGGTTGTCCTAAGCGGCCAGACCAAACTTTTTCCAATGTAAAACAAAAATTATTAAGCTAATATTTTTCAGAAGACGAGATAAATATGAGAGTTGGGTTATTGATTTTATTTGATTTAATAATAAGCTTAGTTTATTTAATAATATGATAATAAAAAGACGAAAACAACATATAGAAAAAATAAATTTACTTGAATTAACTTAAATTAATTTTAAACCCACAACTTGACATATTAAATTAGAATAGGGCAATAAAATAGAGAAATTGAAAAACATTAGTTATAATAAAAAAAAAAGACAAAAGACTTAAATCAACTAAGACTAGCATCTCATTTTAATTAAGAAAGGGATTAAAAAAAGAAATAATAAGAATGAATACCAGATTTGATAGATAAAAAAATTCAAATGATGATGAAATTGAAAGAAAAATATAATTTCATGAATCATTTTAAAATAAATAGTAATAAAAACAACATGGACCAAATTGAATATCTATTGATCACATGAGCTGCTTAAGAATAGAGTTGTGGCCATGATGATTCAAACATCACTACGGAAGCTAGTGTTTGTATGCTGTATGACCATGCACATGTTACCTGAAGTGTGTGAATGTAGTCACTTGTGTTCGTGTGAATAATTCATGTCATCCATTTTTTAATATCAAATAATATTTGATACATACATACTAAAAATATTAAATTATTTAATTGGTTGATTAGGGCAAAACCATTTTTTCATAGTGTTTATTTTCATTATCACATTAATCAGGGAAAAATAATTTAAGGTCAGGTTCGGCTCGGGCATCAAACACCTAGATGTCACCTAATTGTTCACCTTTCACAAAGGCCACCACTCCATGGCCCTCCAGACGGAATTCTTGTGCCGTCACAATACCAGCAACTCCGTCACCGATCTCGGCCATGTGGAAGAAGATGATTCAAGAGGATGAAATTGTACGATTGTGATTGGATTTAACGAGAACTAGTAATTGTAACGGTTTCTTGTCCCGATTGGAATTATATTTTTTTTAATATAAAAAATATAATTATGTGAGATTTTTTTATTATAATATAAATTTAGATAAATAATAAATTTATACTGAAATTTTATGAAGTACTCGTTTTCTATAAAATATATGAATTTCAAATGAATATAAATTTATTTGTTTAGTAGATTTCAAAGAAAAAACCAATATAGAATTATCATTATCATTAAAAATAAGAAGATTCAAATATCTGAAATTGTATTAATATTAGTTTATTTTATAATTCAATTTAAATTAAACACAACAGATAAAATATAAATTATGAAAGAACTTGCATTAGTCAAATAACAAAAATAAATAGTTAATTTTCTATCTCCAAAAGAATAAAAATATAAATTGAAAATTCATCCCCACATTACTGTGATTATCATTACTACAACAGTTAAAATTATTATCAATATTACTACTCAAACAGTGAAAATTATTAAATTAAATCGAAGAATTAAAAAAACATATTTTGTCAAAAACACAATAAAAAAATAATAACTAAAATTATCATTATTATTATACAAACAATAAAATCATAAAATCATCTGATCTGAAAATCAGATAAAAAAACAAAGGAAAAAAAGAAGCAATATTAACTTTAAAAATGATTACCAACATCAATTAAAATCTCAAAACTAAACCGAATAGAAATAAAACCCTAATAAAAAATAAAATAATAACAATTTAAAACAAAAACCAAAAATATAAATGAATGGATACGAACAAAAAATAAATATTGTCCAAAAAAGATAAAAAAAAATTAATACTAAATAAAAAATTAAAAGAATAGATGACAAAATAAAAAAAATAAAATATATAATTAATTCCAATTGAATAAAAAAAATATAACAAATCAAAACCTTGGCAGCACAAAACAATAAAAGAATTATTAAAAATAAAATACAATATAATTCATATAAATTAAAATTTCAAAACAGAAAATAATAAATATATATACACACACAAACAGACATATTGTTCCAATATCCAACAACATGTAAAACAGAAAGAATGATTTCCCTTCCTCTTCAAAATTTGACTTATCCTTTGCACACCACGTCATTGTTTTTATTAATTTGCATTTGGCTCACTATTTTCGAGAGGAGAGCATAACAGTTACCTATGATCTAAATGGCGCGAAAAAACACTAGGAATTGCTACATTATTTTCAACACGCCGCCATTTATATAATAGGTAAGGTAATGTGCACACAGGCACACTAGCTGGTGGAGCAGTAAACAAATTACAAGTAAAAAGGTCCTCGGAATCTTCGTTGAGGGCGGTAAACTGATGAGGCTGCGGGAGAAAGAGAAAGGCAAGAGCTTAATTTATTCATATATATATATACGATGGATATCATTCTTGATTCACACAAAGAATGCGAACCATAGAAATACAAATCCAGGTTTTGACAATTAGGCCACCCTAATAATTTCTCTGCTCCCTTTCCTGTCCTTTGAACACCTCTATTGAGAGATGCAGCTGTTGCTCTGGCTTTTTGAAGTGTACTTTATGAAGTCCGCGTAGGCTTCCAAGACCAGGTCGTCGTCATCCCATTCATCACGGTATGTCTCTGGCCGGAGCAGCTTACTCTTGCCAGCTGCATGAAACATTTGCTTTCTCCATTCTTCGATCCCCGGGCAACCGCACTGAGAAGCAAGCCAGTTGTCGTACTCGAACTGATAAAAAAGAGATGCAAAATCTGGTAATCAACGTGATTCCAAGAACATGTTCATAGTTTTTGAAAAAATAATATTTTTTTTCTTTATTTCTATGTTTTCAAATAATTATAATGTATTTGAGGATGACATGATAGTGTCATAAAGGGAACATTCTTCAAGGGCTATGTGACCTTTTTGGATTAATACATCACACCATTAGCTCATCCATGATGAATAATCAAAAGATGCAAAGGGAGGGATGCAAAGGGAGGGAGACAAAGGACCCCGAAAAATGACAAAGGACACTTTGCCATGAAAAATGACCATACAAGGCTATGCCATACTACAAATCACCAAATGCACAATCAGAAATGCAAGGACCCCGAAACTCAGAAGAAAAAAAGGAATGCGATGATCCATGAAAACATATCTACACACACACACACACACACACACACTTGTAGGTCATAAAAGTGGAGAGACAATTGAGATACGAATCATGACATTAAATAAAGAAGACCGGTAGTGCTAGTAACTTGAACGAAAATATCTGCATTTACCTATTTCTAGTAATGGCTGAGAAGTGCAGAAAGTATAGATCATATTCATCAACAGACCAATTACAATTGCCACTGGGATTTCTGTTATCATTGGTAAATTGACTAATAAAGTGAAGATTTGATGACTTCTCCATCCTTATCATTCATCCAACAAACTCAATGAGGATTATTTACACCAATAACCTTCAAACTATAAACCCTGATGACCGATGAACTTCACTGATGCATTCTGATGAACAAGCTGATAAATTGATATGGAAAACGGGATACAAAGTACACCATACAGAAGGCATACCTGAGAACCACCCAAATTATGAGTGTGGCGTTTGGGTATGTTGGAAGCTTCTAGTGACAGATAGAAAGCTTTAACATCTTCCATCATCTCCTCAGGTGACGGAAGTGCAATATGACCAGATAAAACACCAGCAATCCACTCGGTTTGAAGTTCAAACAAGGGAAAAGGGACAGCCTAGCACCAACCATGGACAAGTTATTTTAACATTGCAATTTTATGTTCAGTCAAAAAAAAGGAATAAAGCGTTAACAGAGTTGAACCTTCAGCGGTAACCCAACAAATGAAAGCCACGGGGCCAAAACTGGTGGGAAAACATGCTTGTACAGGGGGCCCACACGATTTTCATCCACGGTCACAATGCCATTGGTATCTAGAAAAGGGAAGTGATACTTGTACCTTACAGGCAAGAACAATTGTAACAAAACATTCAGCCATCGATTATGTTCTACGAGCAGAAGTGTGTATAATTTAGCATTGAAATATATGAGAAGTACCCAGTGCAATGTATGATAATGTCAGCAACGACAACTCTCCCGTTTCTGAAGACCACAGAACCATCATCATGCACGCTTTCTATCTGCATCATTTTAATAAATACAATCATCTTAGAAGAAGCCCTTCTCGCAAACTTCTCATAACAGTTGCCCAATCTAAATCCATGTGAGCTCTTTTACCATAGAATGAAACCACATATTATCAAATCCAGGCTGCTCTTGAAATGTCTCATCTGCAACTGATCTTGAGGTAACATGGACCTCTTTAGCAACTCCAGCAATTTCTCTGGATAGATCAACAGAACTAGCTGAGCTTCCAATCAAAATTGCCACCTGTTCCATCAGGAAAAAAAAAGATCAACCAGGAAATATAAATAGATCTCTTATAAAAGGAGTTACTGCAAGAAGCAGGACCAAGAATGATCATGCACAACACAACAACCTTATAAACAAAGAAAATGATCGCAAACCTAAGACAAAATTAAAGAGCTACAGATTTCACAGAAAACTATCAATAAAGGATTGTGCATCTTTCACAAAAATGATAATGTGCATTTGCACAGGAGTGGGGCAAGATCATGCTAACAATTTTATTGTAATCTAATATTCCTGAGCGCTTCAGGTTTGTTTACATCAGATGTTGTACTCCTTCCATTCTTGTGCACTCCTTTCGTTCTTGCTAATCTCATATAGGTGGTGCCATGACATATAGTACTCATACTCATGTGTATCTAATCAAAGATCATTTATACTTTTTAGAACCAAAAAAAGAAAGAAAGAAAAACAATTACCCAATTATGGTTCCAACAAGACAGATGTCCTAAGAGGAAAATTCAGGAAGAAATCTTGCCATCAATATTTTTGCATGATGCTATCCTCGAGACTCACTCGACCACGAACCCTTTTGGTGCAAGCTCAAGACCTTTATCATTACAACAGAACTTCCATTTCAAAAGAATGAGTATAGTGGCTAGAAAATCTCGCACCTAACTAGTAACATTTCATCCTTCGTGCTAATATCTGCATCTCTCTTCACATCTACATATATAAACTAAGCATTCAGGTAGTTCTCTACCACGAAACTATAGATTCATGCACACAGGTCGAATGCTATGAGAAAATATGAGCAATATAGAGTAACAGAAAAGCAAGTTCGTGAAACAATAGTAGAGACTTGAGACGTACTTGATCTTGAAAGCCCTCGGGAGTACGATGATTGTGGCTATGCATCTGTTTTCCTGGCCACGAACTGATCCCTAAAAATAAGTCAAGTAAAGAGATCACTCTATTGCTTCGTTTGTAGAGTTCCAACTACACAAAGCACGAAATTTGACCGCGTAGAATCCAAATCAAACACTACATAAAGTGGATTCAATCCAATCAAACCAGTAAAGAGCGGTTTGAGAGTATAGTGTTTATTATTTTTTTATAATATTTTAAAAAAAAATACATGAACATAATATTTTTTTATTTTAAAAAAGATATTTTTAACATTAATATAAAAAAAATATAAAACAGCAAAAAATATTTTAAATGCAATTTTAAACCATACTATCAAATACCCTCTGGATCATAAATCAAACACGGAGAAGAGGTGCAAAAACACCGGTCAACCCAAGCATAGGCATTCTTCGTAGAATTATACTACCCTCAATCGACCAAATTGTAAAATCTTAGCAAACTCAGCAATTGACAGTGAGAAAACCGAGAGGCCAACTTACCTTCTCTTCATTCTTCATTAGATTAAATAGGGAATATTACAACGGTTATAATGTTAAATATGGAAATGTACAGAATGGCAGAGCATGCTATATGGGAACTAATACAGGGGAATGAGAGATTCAAGGGGACGTTGATCATGTTGAATCTTGTGGGATTTGAGCTGTTGCTGCAGATTTGGTTGTGGAATTCTTTCCATAAATGACTGGTCTAACATCCCCCCGCAAAGTAATGGGGAGTAAAGTCACCATTAGTTTGGACCGAAGGAAGATAAACCGAGGAGCAGTATGGCCCTTGGTGAAAACATCGCCAATCTGGTCTTGTGTTGAGATATACTTCACTTGAATGTCTTTGTTAAGGACTTTTTCTCGGATGAAGTGATAGTCGATCTCGATGTGTTTGGTGCGAGCATGAAACACTGGATTTGATGCTAGAGCAATAGCACCGATGTTGTCACACCAAATTGTAGGTGTGGAAGACAATAGTATACCAAGTTCTTTCATAAGCATTCGTATCCAATAAAGTTCAGCAGTGACGATTGCAAGGCTGCGGTATTCTGCTTCTGTGCTGCTTTTGGAAACAATGGGTTGTTTCTTGGCTGTCCATGTGATTAGGTTTTGTCCAAGAAATAGCCCATACCCGGTTGTGCTGCGACGATCATCCGGGTTGCCAGCCCAATCGGAATCACAGTAGGCTTGTAATGTTATCTCTCCGGGAGTAAAATAGATTCCATAGTCAATACTCCCCTTAAGATAACGAAGTACTCTTTTTATAGCTACCCAATGAGGCTCTCTTGGGCTGTGCATATATTGACACAATTGGTTGACCGCATAGGCAATGTCGGGGCGTGATATAGTGCAGTACTGAAGAGCACCAACCACGCGACGATATTCAGTTGGATCGTCCAGGAGATCACCTGCAGTGGAGGAGAGTTTCGGTCTAGATACTGTTGGGCAATTGAGAGGCTTAGCACCCACCATATTGGTGCTGTGTAGGAGGTCTGTGATGAAACGAGTTTGGCGTAGGTGTAGTCCATTTGAGTCGCGGCTAGCTTGAACACCTAAGAAAAAACTCAACTCACCCAGATCTTTGACATCAAAAGAGTCATTAAGGAATAGCAGAAATGAATCAATATCATGCTGATTAGAGCTAGTGACTAAGATGTCGTCAACATAAATAAGCACATATAATTTTACAGAATCAGTGGCATAAATGAAAAGTGAGTAATCAGCAGTGGATTCAGTGAAGCCATATTCTAATAGAGATTGTGACAGACGACGAAACCAAGCACGGGGTGCTTGCTTGAGTCCATACAAGGACTTATGCAGGTGGCATACATAATCAGGGTGATTTTCATCTACAAACCCTTGAGGTTGTTCCATAAAAACTTCTTCATCCAAAAAACCATGTAAAAAAGCATTTGAAATATCTAATTGACGTATATTCCAATTAAATGACACTGCTAATGCAAGGATTATCCGAACTGTGGAGTGTTTTACCACAGGGGAGAAGGTCTCGGCATAATCAATGCCATATTGTTGATCAAACCCTTTGGCAACTAATCGCGCTTTATAGCGCTCAATACTGCCATCTGATAACCTTTTAAGCTTAAACACCCATTTATTGCGAACAATGTGTTTACCTGGTGGTCGCGGACAAAGGGACCAGGTGCCATTTACCATTAATGCGTCAAACTCAGACCCCATTGCAGCACGCCAATGAGGAGAAGAGACAGCTTGTGTGTAGGTGGATGGCTCAGTTTCGGTGACCACACTGGAGAGTACCTGCAAGGGATGTCTAGTCGAGTATAGAGAGGTGAAGTCTGGGAAGGATTTGGGTTTTGAATGTCCGGTCATGGAACGAGTGACGACTCGAGTGGAGGTTTGTTCGTTCTGTACTGGTGGTGTTGGGTTTTCTGTAATGGGATGAGGTTGTGATGGAGGGGTTGGAGGGGAATCGGTGGATTGGTCTGGTTGGGGGTCCGAAGATGGGACACTGGGAAGAGGATTTGGTATATTTGGTATGTTTGGTTCTAAGATAGGGAGATCAATTGCAGGAATAAGTGACATGGGTGTTAAAATTTGTGGAGATCTAAAGAGTGAAGAAGTCTTACCTGGGGAGACAGTACTCGGTGAGGCAGGAGAAGAGTTGACTTTATCACGTTTTGCAGGGAAATCTTGCTCATTAAAAATCACATTACGTGATATATATATACGACCAGTGTTATAGTCAAGACACCGATACCCACGTTGTTGGTTTGCATAACCTATAAAAATACATTTTTTTACTTCGAAAAGAAAGTTTATGATTTTCATAAGGCCTTAGTAAAGGAAAACATGCAGACCCAAAAATTTTAAGATGTGAATATTTGGGGATTGTTTTATGTAGCATGTAGAAAGGTGTCAAATGATTTAAAACTTTTGTTGGGAGTCGGTTAATGAGATAGACAGATGTTAGGAAAGCATCAGGCCAATATGTATTAGGTAGATGAGACCGCGCTAAAAGTGTTAGGCCAGTTTCAACTATGTGGCGATTTTTCCTTTCGGCAATTCCATTTTGCTGTGATGTATGAGGGCATGTCAATCTATGAAAAATGCCATTTTCTTGTAAAAAAATTTTAAAATTAGTGGATGTAAATTCACCACCATTGTCGGTTTGTAGTTGTTGGATTTTACAAGAAAATACATTTTCCATAAGAGTTTTGAAATTTTTAAAAATATCAAAAACCTCATTTTTGAATTTGATGGGATATAGCCAAGTAAAGCGAGAAAAATCGTCAACAAAAATAACATAATATTTTGACCCACCAATAGATTGAACAGGAGATGTCCATACATCTGAATGAATAAGTGTTAAAGGGCGATTTGTTTGACGAGTCGAGTCATTAAAGAGTAATTGTTTAGATTTCCCTAAAGGACATGACGAATAAAAACCTAATTTATTTGATGTGGAAACATCTAAGTATTTAGACGTGACCAATTTATTTAAAACAACTTGAGATGGGTGGCCAAGACGATCATGCCATGTGTCGAGTGTGGTTGACACACCAAGTGAAGCCGCAAAGCAGGAAATTTTATTTGAGCAATATTTATTAGTCGCAATCGGATAAAGTCCATTCTCAACTTGCCCTTGGAGTAGTAGTCGCCCCGTGTAGTTCTCCTTCATAGAAAAATCATTACCGGTGAGTATAAAATAACAATCATTGTCCAAACAAAAACGATTGATAGAAATTAAATTTGAGGAAGCATTTGGACAGTGTACGACATTAGATAATGTAAAATTAGAGTTCTTTGAGGCGAGAGATGTAGTACCCATATTTTGGATTACCAAACCTGAGCCATTACCAACGGTGATGGTTTCTTCTCCTTCATAGGGCTGTGAGTTTGTGAGGTTTGCCGTATTGTTGGTGATATGGGCATTAGCCCCACTGTCGGCATACCACATATGTTGGGTATGAGAAGAATTGCCTTCAGCAGCCATGGTAGCGAGATCAGAAGGTGGTACGCGGCCTTGGTAAGAAAAGTTGAACCGATTGTAACAATCAAGAGCCATATGTCCCTTCTTTGTGCAAATTTGACATGTTGGTCTGTTGTCACCAGGATGATTTGTGTTGGGTTTGTGGGGAAAGGATCCCATATGAGCTGGGGAGCGAGAATAGGAATTGGGTGATCGGGATGGGTTTGCAAAACCCGGTCCTTTAGTTCTTTTTGGAGCCATTGATTTGGAATGAGTGGCTGCAAAGGCAAGATTTGTTTCAGTGGGTATGGTAAGGTTTGAGGCCTCCATTAACGTTTCAAAGTTAAGGATTTCGGTCTGAAAATCATCAAGTGATAGCTCTTTTTCTCGGGTTGCAAAGGTAAAGGCAGTGATAAATGGCATAAATTGTGGCTTGAGTCCACTCACAAGGTAAGAGATGAGATCTTGCTCGTCCACTGGTTTGCCTGCAGCAGAGAGTTGATCAGAGAAAAGCTTGGCCTCTTCAATGTAGGAGAGGCAATTTCGGTTCCTTTGTGATATGGTCTGTAGTTGGCGTTTGAGAAATGCCACACGAGACCTTGAGGTTGAGGAAAAACAGGCTTGAAGTGCATCCCAAACTTGTTTAGAAGTCTCTAGATTGAGTACTGTAGAGACAAGTTTCTCAGTAATGGAGGCATAGAGCCAACTGAGAGCACTATTGTCCTTCTTGAACCAGGTGGAAAAGGCAGGATTCGATGATCCATCTGATAGAGTCTTGGCTGGAGCAGGGTTGGTGCTGTCAACAAGACCAACCATGTCATGACTCTTTAAAAATACAAGAAATTGGATCCTCCAGGTAAGATAATTGGGGCCATCCAATTTCGGAAATTGAGGAGTTTGAAGTGAAGAGACCATTTGGTGCGGAAGCAAGGATTGAAAAAGTGTTTTGAGCGTGAGCTTTAGGGCTCTGATACCATGTAAAATCTTAGCAAACTCAGCAATTGACAGTGAGAAAACCGAGAGGCCAACTTACCTTCTCTTCATTCTTCATTAGATTAAATAGGGAATATTACAACGGTTATAATGTTAAATATGGAAATGTAGAGAATGGCAGAGCATGCTATATGGGAACTAATACAGGGGAATGAGAGATTCAAGGGGACGTTGATCATGTTGAATCTTGTGGGATTTGAGCTGTTGCTGCAGATTTGGTTGTGGAATTCTTTCCATAAATGACTGGTCTAACACAAATAACTATAACCAGTCCTGGATAATATAAATTTCGAGAGAACAGAAAAAAACCTACCTGGTATTTGAGCAATACGAGGTTCAGTGTAATGTCCATTACAGATAACAACAGCATCATAAATCTCCTCGTCAACATAAAATCCAAAACCAGCCTCCCTAACATCATCAGATATTTTCCTTTTAGACCTCACAATCCACTTTCCAATATTATCCTTAACATGCTCCACATGAAACACTTCAGTATCAAACCTCACTATTTCTTCTATCCCAAACTCACTTGCAAAATCCTGCAAATACAACAACACCTCTCGATGGCCCGGAAACCTTCTCTGATCTCTCTTTTTCTCATTTTTTGCTATAAAAGGATAGTCTTTGAAACCCATTACTTCTCTTGGGAGGTTGGTGCGGAGGGATCTATAGAGGCTGGAGTGAATTATGCGTCGACTCGGGTCGAGGCTTAACCGGTCAGGCTCGACTCGGGGATTGTACACCCATGTGCCCCCTACTTGGTTGTCTCTTTCAAAGACTACAACATCATGACCCTCTCTCCGGAGCTCACGGGCAGCAACGAGGCCGGCGGCTCCGGCATCTATTACCGCCACGTGGCGGGAGATTGTTGGAGGAAGTAGAGGTGGGGACATTGATAAATGTTTGGTTGGCGCTGTTGCGGTTACCAGTGGAAGAGAGTTCGGTTTTCTGGACACTTGAGAAATGCTGGCGTCAGCAGGGTCCCCGTCCATCCGGACCCAGACGTCACCATGTGTTATATTATTTTCCCGACCGATGTTGTGACCTCTGAGTTTTGACTGAACCTGTCGATGGGCCTGACACTTTTGTCTAACTCAAACCGGGCTTGTATTTGCCTGGCTGTGTATAAAAAGTTGGGTCGCCACTGCCTTGAAACAAACTCACTTCTGGAAATGGAAGGTATCTTGCAGATCAGGCTTCTACTTATATTTAATGTGTGTGTGTGTGCTAGATAAAATAATTAAATATTCATATTTTATTAAATATAATTTATGTTAAATATATAATGAATTTAATAATATTCATACTCTATCTATTATTACTAAATATATATATTCGAAGTTAGTTTAGGAATTTATTCATCAAGTTCAGAATAAAATTTCACTCTCGCTAACATCTCCTTACCTCATTATTTCTCCAATGTCCTAAAAATCTGCTAAATTTTAGTTTTGCTCAAAAACATAATTGCATTTATCTCAATTGTTTTGCCTTGATCGTCCATGATCCATGCGTTTTTTTGTATTATTATTTCTTTAGAGAAATTTATATGGGCAATTGGGATTCTTATAACTATATTTAGATCTTATTTGTTTGTGGGAAATCCATTTTAAAAAAGCTATTTGCAGTGTCATATAAAATAAATTGAAAAACATTTTTCATTGTTTGGTTATGTCATTGAAAATAAGCTAAAAACAATTATTAATATTTTCATTTTTTTTTCAAGTTTTTGAAAACAATGCAAATAAAACGTAACAAATAAAAAAAAATGATGAAATTGAGAAAAATTAATTTTATAACCTATTATAAAATAAAATAAAATAAACAGTAATAAAAATAATGAAGATCAAGTACTGCAGATATAAAAAAATAAAATAAATAGTAATCAAAATAATAAAGATCAAGTATTGCAGATATAAAAAAATAAAATAAAAAATCATAATCACGAGAAGATGAAGAGGCAATATTTATCTGGTATCAAGTTTTAATTCTTTTTGTTAATATTTTTTAATTTTTTTATATTATTTTAATATGTTAATATAGAATAAATGTAAAAAAAATATTTTAATGGATTTCTAAACTAAATATTTTAAAAAACAAAAAGTAATAGTGAAGGGCAGTGTGTGTGTGGGGGGGGGGGCGGGCTAATTGAAATGGTATAAATTAAAAAATGCAATGAAAATAAATAAATTACCTGAAACGATAATCTTTATATTGTTTCTTAAAAAGCAAATAAAAAAATCAAATTGTCCCCAGACAATTACCTAAAAAATAAACGGCGTGGGGATTTTACTGTTTAACTTTTTATTATTCACACATACTCAAATTATTATTTATTATGACAGTAAAATTGCTATTTTAGCCTAGGTCCGAAAATTTTGAACCCCCGGTATCGGGGGTATTTTTGAATTTTTCATAGAATATGGATAATATTTCCGTATTTGTTGCACAGTGAAACAACATAAACAACCCCTGAAAACGATAAATTAATGACTCAAGGACTATAGGTTGTTTCGGTTCTACACATTATTTGCATAGTGAATCGACAGAAACAACCCCTAAAAGGATAAAATAGTGTACAGTAAATGGGGGCTGGAATGTATTTTTCCTCCACGTTTTTTCATAAATATCAGTAGCTTCAGGAGTGTATAGGTAATTAGCCTATTTAAAAAAAAAATTGGATAAACCACCAGTGCGTCATTCGGACATGTCGGCGGTGTTTCACGCGCACTCACCGTTGAGGGGTTGCTTGCAGCCCCTTCAGGCGGTAAAAAATTCACTTTCGTCATGTCAGGAAGTGCGCCACAATGTCCTCTATCTACCATCGCGGGCGCATGCTGGTCATCAGTGTTCAGATAAGCAACGACAGACGGTTTTGTGTCGGTTATCAATTTTCTCTCCTCCTTACGCAAAGTTTGTACCGGTCCCTGCTGTATGTAGGAAGTTTAATTTAGTCCCTGAGGTTTTGATTTTGGTTTTATTATTGATTTTTTTAATTGAAAATTTTATTATTTTCAATTGTGCCATTTAATTAAAACTGATTATATAAGAAAGTTTTTATTTCAATCCTTATTATTTTGATTTTTTGTTCCTTTTTTTTCCGGTATGGATGTTTTGATTTATTTAATTTGGTCCTCCAGTTAAAATTGGTCACATATACAATTTTTCATTTTAGTCTTCCTTATTTTAATTGTTTTATAAAATAACTCATCAATTATCATTATTATTTCCATTATTCATTTTGGTGCAAAGATTTTTATTTGTTTGAATTTTATTCTGCAATTATAATTAATTATATATTTTATTTTTCATTTTTGTCTTTATTCTTTTAATTTTTTATTTGATATTAATTCATTTAGTTTTTTTTTTAATTCTTGGGCATTGTTTTTTTATATATATATTTGTGCTTCTATACTTTTAATTTTTGTTTTTAGTTTTTTTATTGGGGTTTTATTTTTAATTGGTTCAACCCTGAAATTTTAATTTATATTGGTACTCGTTTTAAAAATTAATATTTCTCTCCTTTTCCCTTTATTCATTTTTTATGTAAGTTTTCTATTATTTTTATTCTTTCTTTGGATTAGAAGATTTTTTATAATTTTACTATTTACGCAATGATAATGATAATTTTAGTGATTATTTAAAAAAATCTTTTGTTTTTTTTAATGATTTTTCAGGACAATTGAATTATTTTTACAGTAATGTTGATAATAATTTTAACTATTATGGCAATGATAATAACAATAACATAAGGATTAATTTTCAATTTATTTTTGTCTTTTGGTGAATAGAAAATTAACTACTTATTTTTTTATTTGATTATTGCAGGTTTGTATTTGATATTAATTCATTTTGTTTTCTTTAATTCCTGGGTAATATTTATTTTTTACTCGTAATTATGCATCTATACTTTTAGTTTTTGTTTTTAATTTTTTTTATTGGGGTTTTATTTTTAATAGTTTCAATCCTGAAATTTTAATTTATATTAGTAATCATTTTAAAATTAACATTGCTCTATTTTTTCCTTTATTCATTTTTAATTTAAGTTTTCTGTTATTTTTATTTGTTCTTTTGATTTTATGATTTTACTATTTGCGCAATGATAATGATAATTTTAGTGATTATTTTTTAAAAAAATCTTTGGTTTTTTTTTGATGATTTTTTAGGACAATTGAATTATTTTAATTTATTTGACAATAATGTCGATAATAATTTTAAGTTTTATAACAATAATAAGGACAACAACATAAGTATAGATTTTCAATTTATATTTTTGTCTTTTGGTGGATAGAAAATTTAACTACTTATTTTTATTACTTGATTATTGCAGGTTTTTATTTAATATTAATTCATTTTGTTTTCTTTAATTCCTGGGCAATATTTACTTTTTACTCATATTTATGCATCTATGCATCTATAATTTTAGTTTTTTTTTTAATTTTTTTATTGGGGTTTTATTTTTAATAGTTTCAATCTTGAAATTTTAATTTATATTAGTAATCATCTTAAAATTAATATTGCTATATTTTTTTCTTTATTCATTTTTAATTTAAGTTTTCTGTTATTTTTATTTGTTCTTTCGATTTGATGGTATTTATGATTTTACTATTTACACAATGATAATGATAATTTTAGTGATTATTTAAAAAAAAATCTTTTGTTTTTTTTTAATTATGTTTTAGGATAATTGAATTATTTTAATTATTTTGACAGTAATGCTGATAATAATTTTAAGTTTTATAACAATAATAAGGACAACAACATAAGGATGGATTTTAAATGTATATTTTTGTCTTTTATGTATAGAAAATTAACTATTTATTTTTTATTTGATTATTGCAGGTATTTTTACACTTTATATTTTATTTTTGTTTGGTTTAAATTTAATTATAAAATGAATTAATCTCAATGCAATGAATTCAATAATTCAAATATCCAAATCTTCTTGCGTTTTTAATGATGATGATAAATTTATGCTGATTATTTTTGTTAAAAACCATAATTTATATTGATTTGAAATTTATATATATTATAGAAAACTTGTACTTGATAGAAATTTTGCACAAATTTATTATTTTAACTAAATTTATATTATATTAAAATAAATATATATAATTAATATTTTTTATGTTGAAAAAATTATTGGGTCGTCATCAACGAGGCACGGGGGCATTGACTAATTGCATAATAAGTAGTGTAAGATATGGAAAAAAAAAAAAAAAGATCACCTCTAAAAGAGGTTAACGGGTTTTTCACTGGAATGATAAAAAATAATTATTTTAATAATGAATAGTAATATGTGTCTAAATAGATATATTTTGTGTATACTGTCTCATCAATGGATTTCAGATTTTTATTATTTATTTTTAATTTCATCAAAGCACTTTTTTGGATTTTTATCGAATTTCCACCCTTTGTTATATTCAATTCTTTAAAAAACAATCCTTCTTCCTTGATAATTTGATTAATTCAATACTTATATATATATATATATATATATATATATATATATATATATATATATATATATATATATATATATAATTCCAATTAATTAAATATATATATTTTTATAATATAGATGTTTGAACTAGGTTGTATGTACCTGAAGTAATTTTACAGATGAAATAGAAGATGAGTTAATAAAATTGTAATGAAATCGATAATAGTAAATAAGTAGTTGATTAGTTGAGAAAAGTATTTAATATTGAAAAATTATAATTCAAATTGAAAATAAACAAATGGTAGCATAAATGGCTTTTTTAATAAAAATACAAAGCGCAAATAATTGATCCTACGCGGCAAATTACCTTTCGGTATTTTTATTCACCAAGTAGTTAAAATATATCCTCAACTAATTCAATTGTTTAGGGTTTAGATTCTTGTGGATTTTATTTATTTATTAATTTTGACTGATGATTTATCTTCGATCAGCTGGGTGAAATAGATGAATTAAGTCATATTATAACTCCTCAAAAGAAAAGGTAAACGTAGCACATGTTCTAATCATGGGGTGGGTGCAATCTTCTGAAACGACCGGCTTGACCGGTGGTCTAAGACTCCGGCGAACAACATCCTATGACAAGTCATTGTCGTAACCCCAGGTGAGGTGTCAAATATACTATGCACCATTTATGCCATCCAGTCACCTAAATTTGATAACAATTAAAAACCAAAGTTTACCAGCCCAGATGACGTGTCAAATGTATAATGAACTAGATTGGTTGTCTTAAGCTGCCAGATCAAAAATTTTCCAATGTAAAACAAAAATTATAAAGGTAATATTTTTCAGAAGACCAGATAAATACGAGAGTTGGGTTATTGATTTTATTTGATTTAATAATAAGCTTACTTTATTTAATAATATGATAATACAAAGACGAAAACAACATATAATTTTTTTTTTTTACTTGAATTAACTTAAATTAATTGTGAAACCCATAACATGACAGATTAAATTAGAATAAGACAATAAAATGGTGAAATTGAAAATCATTAATTATAAAAAAAATTTGACAAAAGACTTAAATCAACCTAGATTAGCATCTCATTTTAATGATTTTTTTGCACAATAAAAAGACAACATTACCCTTAAAAAATAAAAAATAAAATTGATGTTTATGATTTTATTTTCACCATGGTTCTCTAGTTATAGTCAATTTAAATGAGAAAGTAATTTAGACTTTTAATATATACAAATATAGTTTTATTATTATCTTTTAAAAAATCCATCCCTCTGCATTTCATTTATTCTTTTAGCCAATGTTATTCCTTATTCTTATTAATATTTATCTTTCTTATTTTATTGATTTATCTTATTTCAAAATTTAGTCCCTCGTCATTTTCTTTGATTTTTTTATATCAAGTTTGATTCTCGTTCATATTATTACTATTTATTCTATTTGTTAATACTGTCTGATTAGAAATTCTAAATCATGATTTCTTCCTGCTTTCCTTTAAAAGTTAATTTCAATATGGTGACCTAAGTCATGAATTTTAAAGATTAATCAAATACAACTTTGATATTTTTAGGTATATTTTTTATTTCATCATTTGACATTAGACTATTAAGTATTCAGATTCATTATTTTATTTTGTTATTTTATGTGGAATTATCCTGATTTTATATTCTTGATCACAAGTTAGTTAAGTTAACCAAGGTTAACTCTAGTTTTTTGTTAGTGTACTATCTATTTATTTATTCAATTTTTTCTTTCATTATTTAGTTTTCTCGAAAAATGATTTGTATTATTTTATTTATATTTTTTATTTAGAGTTATCTCAGTCTCATAACTAGATCGTAAATTGGCATACTAACTCAAGTTATGATTTTTTTTTTTATTCTTAAAACTTAATTTTTTTAGATCGTTCTTTAATATGTGATTTATTGATAGCTGAACTTTAATTGTTTTATGATATTGTCTCAATTTTTTTCTCTTTATTATGAAATAAGATACATGAGATTTTTTTAAGAATATTTAGAGAGTATTTTTATAGTATCAACACAGCCAAAAGATTATGTGAAATTGATTTTAACTGTTCATATAAATTGTAAATCATGTCATTATATAAATAAAAAAAATTAATTTTTTTATTTCATTATGTAATATGAATTGATTATAATTGTACCGTAATACCAAACACATTAAATACTTAGGCCCCGTTTGTTTCCCGGAATTCACTTTCCGGGAAACCACTTTCCAAACTTTCCTGTGTTTGTTTGTCTTCCGGAAAGTTGGTCAACGGAAAACACTTTCCGGTCAACGGAAAACACTTTGGAAAATTTGGACGGAAAACACTTTCCGGAAGTTGTGAAAATTTAAAAATATCATTATTTGCTGATTATATCAAATTTGATCCTCAAACTTTTGATTGCTATATATAATTTGTTTTGAATATTTTATTTTTCAATTCCATCTCTTAAAATTTAATTTTTATATTAATTTTGGTTCTTATTTTTATAATTGCTATTTGCTTTTTTCTTATCATTTTTTTATTGAAATTTTTTATCTATCAAATTTGGTCCTCATTTTTTTTATTGTTACTTATTTTATTTGAAATAATTTATGAAATGTTAATTATTATTATTTTAATTTATTCACCTTTTATTTTTTTTTAAAATTTTTTAGATTTGATCTCTATTATTTTGATTATTATTTATTTTATTTGAGATAATTTATGAAATTATATTTTTTTTTTAATTTCATTCTCATTCAACTTTTTAATTTGTAAGATTTGTTCTTCATTATTTTAATAAACTTGTAAAAAAAATTAATTTATTAATAAATTATATTCCATATCATTTTCCATAACATAAACAAACACTGGAAAGTGTTTTCCAGTTCATTTTCCATAACACTGCTAAACATCGGAATTCATTTTCCCCGGAATTCACTTTCCAAAAGGAAATCACTTTCCAGCAAACAAACGGGGCCTTAGACAACATCCGAATGGCCAATCACAGGATAACAGCTTGACAAGTGCTCTCACTCTCAGTTGCACAGTAACCACAGGACATATAAGCTGTTCAACGTTGGATCACATTTATGATCATGGGACAAGGGACCCACTCGATTTTTTTCCGATCATAACCGGCACCCACGTCACTCATACAAGAGGACGACAGTTCATACATTTCCATCGGTCCACTAAATTTAAATCATAAAATAAATTAGCATGACTTTCCATCACCAACATGGCGTATTGAATTTTCTGTTAGTGTAGAAATATTATTAATTAATTAAAGATAAATTAAAGTAGCGGGTAATTTCACTGTCGCCAAGCTCCGTTTCGTTCATTTAATGAGTTTCCTCTTCTTTTTTTCATTTCAACCATCAAACTTTTATTCTTTACAATTCCATCATTTCAAATTACAATAGCATGATTTCTTTTTTGATATTCCTTTCAATTTTCATATCTCACATATGCTGAGTTCTGAGAGACATTTAATTGATGAATTAGGTTTTGATTTTGCAAAATCAAAATTTATTGGGGTTAGAAATTAAAATTAAAACAACAAGTATTAAAATTGTCAAAAAAACAAAAATAAAAGCCCATATTAGATTTTGGAGTGGACACTTCATTTTGATCCCTGAAATCCTTTTTTCCTATCATTTGGTTCTATTGTTTTGGTAATTTATTTTTAGCACTAAGCTTCATTTTCTTCATGACTTAGTCGTAAGATATTTAAGGAAGTGAAAAAAAAATCACTAGCAAACTTTAAGAAGATAATAAGAATGCTTGAGTTGTCATATCATCATGGCCATTAAAAGGGTTGATTTTCATGATCTTTTTTAGAAGAGTTCAATAAATATTGTCCAATTTAATGATATCAAGTATAACTATCAATTTGATTATTGGATCAAACTAAAATTTTACAAAGAGTCTTATAATATATTATATATCTTGGGTTAAAATTTTAGGGATTCACAGTTCATGAAAGTCTTGCAATAGTGTTGATGATCAAACAAAAATAAAGGGAAAAAAACATTTGCGCACTTTAATGACATTGTTGTAATTTTCTCCAACCTTGAAGTTGTTCATGATGCCAGTGTTAAAAGAAAAAAAAAAGTATAAATCCTTCATTTCTCTTTTATTCCCCCAAAAATCTCTTATGCAGACCACGTTTTAAGGCATAATAAATGAGTTTTTACAATTTAAACAAATAAATACATGATTTGGGAGGGATTAAAGTGAGATAGTAATGAGAGTCAAAAAGGATACTAAAGGATTTGAGATAGGAAGAAGAAAAGAAATGAGTGGAAACTCAATTGAGAATAATTTAAAGCTCAACTAATTATCTGGTCAAGTGCTCAAAATTCATTTATACAGGATTGATTAAAGTTTAGGAGACTAGTAAGAATAATGAAGTTTGCTATTTAGACATAGATAGATAAAACTGGTAAGATATGTCTTGAGGAGAAAACTAATGGGTTAATTTTGTACAATAGTTGAACGTGTGAGTATAATTAAGGACATGTTATTGATATTAGCTTATCATGTTGACATAACATGATAGATGTTTTGATACTTAATCAACTATGTTGATAATAACTAAGGATATGTTGTTGATATTAGTCAACCGTGTTGACATACCTTATGAGATGTCTTGATACTTAGTTGATTGTGTTGAAAATAATTAGGGATATGAGATTTAATACCTAGCGAACCACAAAAATGGTGGCTAAAGTTAAGAATACATCAATTGAGAAAATTGATGTAAATCTTAGTTTGATTACATCAATTGACAAGTATAGATGAACAAGTTTGTGACGAGGAATTCCAGATTATCAATAATATTAAGTTGATTATCTTTAATTAATTATAATAAAGTTTCTTGATAAGGTTGTTGATTTTTTACCAGTTCAAAAAACACACACGCATAAGTGTAAACTAATAATAATAATTGACAACATCTATCCTTGAGAGAGGCAATGAGCGTGTTTGAAAAGACTTGATTGGGTTATTAGACCATGAATGCTAATGATATCAATAAAAACATGTTAATATTAACATTGACTAGGACTTTATTAGCCTAATGGATTATAGAGGTTCATGATATCAATATTAACATGAAAATTAAGTTACCTTTCGAAGTATGGAGGTCAGACATATCAACAAGGCCATGTTGATACTTATAACCTGCTTAGTCATTTCTAGATTATGGAGGCTAATAATATTAATGAGGATGCACTGGTATTGACATTGCCGATATTGGTTGTAAATGGCATCATGACATAAATATTTATCGATTTAATTGGATAAATGACATTATTTTGAATAGAAATGTGCATTAAAATATTGAACTAGATTGCGGGACATGGAAGTTAATATTGATATTCTCATTAATAGCATGTTTATAGAAGTAAATTGAAAGATTGGAAATAATAAAAAAAAAGCATTTTAAAACAATAATTTAGCCCATTAATCAATAAATTAAAATTGATAAGCCAATTTATGGTTCTTAATTTATATGTTTGATTATAGGTTTATCCTAAACGTGAGAAGATTAACATTTAGTCAAAGAAAAACTTATTTTGTTATAACTTAATTAGATCTTATCTAATTTGAAATTTAATGTATTTTATTAACCAACATCTTGTATTCAGCTTATAGGATGACATGTAATTAAAATATTGTGTAAACTTATTTGATGACTATGCTATGTTTTTTAAAAAGTCATGAATATTAGTTAATCCTCTTTATTTTGCCTTTTTTCTTTTCCTTTGCCTCATCAAGTTAGAATAGATGTTGTAAACTGATAAATATAGCCGAAAATAATTAAAGTCCAAAATCCTCTTTTTTTAATTAGTATCATTAGACAAATTACTGATTAATAACCACAAGGAAAAGTCAATTAACATGCTAGCTCATATAAATTGTAAATTATATAAATTATTCTCTTTGCTAAAAAAATTGACAAACATTATGATGCTTTATGTCCGCATGAATAATAAAATACTTTTTTTATTTTTAATTTTATCTTTAATTTTTTTTCTTTGAATTTTATCCTTAAATGTTTTATTAATTTTAAATTGATAATCAATTTGTCTCTTCTATTTTTTTTTCCTACAAGATCATCAATCTTAAGTAAATGTCTTAGCTTTTGGTTAACAATCAATTTTTATACGTGTCTATTTTAGTTATTATATCTTTAAATACATAATTATTTTAAAAAATAATTTTTTCAAACTAAAATTTTTTCATGAATCGAGTCATTAGTTTAGGAATTTAAGTTGCAAAGCCCGGGTTGATCTAATATATAAACTTCAAAATCTTCATAAAAAAGAAAACAATTTATTTTAATTTAAAAAGTTAAATCAATTTTTTATTAGTTGTTCAAGTTGTTTTTTATTATGTAAAGTCAATTAGGTTATATGAAGTTAAGCCTCATACATGTTAACTTTAAACTCGGGGATAAACAATGAGTTAGGTTGAGAAGTTTTAAGACCGACCTATTGTGTCCAAATATATAACAATACCGTATAGTTTTCTTTATTTATTTCCATCTCCTAATTTTTTTCTTTTGATTTTTTTTTGTTAATCACTTTTTTTTTTTAATATTTTGTTGATTTTAAAGTGGTTTTTATACTTTATTTCAGTTTATTTTTTAAGAAGTCATCATAATTTTAAAAACAATATCCAATATTTATTTGGTGTTTAATTATGTTAAAGTATTTTTTTTTATCATACCATTAAATAAAATATTGTTTAAAAAATAAAGCTTTTAAATTGAATGAAGTATATGATTTAGATTGTGAGTTTGGAGGGTTAAAGAAAAAAAACCAAATCAATCTGACATGTTAATAATAAAAAATATATTATATTGAATTTTTTAAAATCAAATTATAATTTTTATTTATTATCAAAATTGATATGAACCAATCAAAACAACCCATTCATTCATGCTAGCCAACTCATCTAAAATTAATTTACATGAGAGCGAGATAAGAAGCTATATAAAAGAATTTAAAATCCAATATTATATAGAATTTAATAGTCAAATAGTTACTCGGCATAACACATTTGTTTTAGGTTGATTTTTTTTATATACAACCTTGTACGGCAACGGCATAGCAGTTGGGCTTCCTGGTAGAAAACAGTAACTAAGGGGACAAAAAGGTAAATTAGAGAATCAAAAGGACATAAATAAATATCCAACAGCGGCACCATGGCTTTTGCAGTTGAAAGTTGAAACTGTCAATCTCTTCAAAAGCCAAAAATCTGATTGGCATAATATAAATATATATATATACAGAGAGAGAGAGAGAGAGAGAGGGACGGAGAGGGAGGGAGGGATGGAATCACAATCACACAACAAAGTAACTAGGCAAGCAAATAGAGAAAGAGACAGAAAGTTAACCCCATTAAAAGAAATGATAGTACTGTAACACAACCCTCACTCTTAGCTACTCCTATGTTAGTAGCTCATCTGTAGTCTCCCTCCCTCTCTACCTCTCCCTCCCTCCCTGTCTCTCTCTCATTATATTCGGTGAGAGAGAAGAAAAAAGAAAAAGGAGAGGAAAAAGAATTCATCTTTCTCACCGGGTTCCCTTTGATCTGATTCCCTTTTCTTTTGACTTGTTTTTCATGATGGGTTTGTATGATTTTTACTTTCTTTTTTGCCATCTGGGTTTGTAAAGAAGAAGCAGAAGATTATTTTGTTAATGGATTCTTTGCTTCATGGTACTTTCTTTTTCCTTTTCTATCTCTGTTTTTTTTTACATATTGTGGGATTTTTTTTCATTTTTGTCTGTTGATGTCATGTTTTTGCTGTGTAATGTTTGTTCTTTTGTGCGTGTCTTGAGTTTTCTATAACAGTGTTTTGTTGTGTATGAGCTGGATGGAATTGGAGTTTTGATCTGTTGAATGTCCGAGTATAAATCGTGATAAAATGTTTTCAAGCTGTAAACTTTACATGCCAAAGAACACATGTTAAGATTATAATTGGTTCATGAGTCATTAACAAAAAAATTTTCTGTTGATGATATGCAAATCCATTTCATTAAATGAAAATCACTGGACCACTTTTTTTGGTGAGAATTGGCTTAGTTTTCAATGCACATGAGTCTCGTTATCGAATAGCTTTATTAAACCTTGATTAGATATTAAGGCATCAGAGCCATCCCTTGTGGCTTGGAAAAATGAGATACTTTCATTTGGGGCTGGCTGCATGAACAGTACACTTGAGAAAGCAACAGTGCTCAAGTGTAAAGTCATATCTGGGTTTTTGTTGGTCATATTTCATGCCCATGTATGCATTGGCTTCTACAAATTTGAACTTTGTTTGCTAGCGAGTAGTGATCAAGGTAGAGCGAGTCAGATCATATATTTGCTTTGTGTGGGACACGCTCCTGTCTTCGCCCCATACTGATGAAAGGGCTAGTTGTTGGTGGTCTGTTGCGTCTGCGTGTGCTGAAAACAGAATCTTGAGCCTGCAAGAATATAAGAGGCTCAGGTGATGGTTTAAATTGTCCGGCATGCAGTTGATATGTACATCATTTCTCATTTTATGCATAAATTGCTTCTCTGGAGCTTACTTTTTATGTGAATGCTGAGTGCCGCTTGGTATTTATCTTGATTTTGCAAGGGAAAGCTTATTTGATTGGTGCTTCTTGGTCTTTCATAGAATGGCCAATTGCTTGATTGATGCTGAGCATCTCATAGTATTAATTCTTTCAAAAAATGCAGGGATGGAGAATGGATGGCATCTTGGTTCTTACTGGTGCTTCCCATCTCATAACTAGAAATTTGCTTTCAAAGATGGAATATAGCTTTTAGAGACAAGTCATTGCAAAATGCAGCTTTTTAAGGATACGACATGTGGTGTGATATGATGGACTTGTTCGACCCTGGCAAGAAGATGTTGATGCAAGGAGATTTCGATCTGAACTCTGCACATCGATATGCAGATTCATTTAAAGGAGTTATAAAGCAGACAATTCTCAAGCAGGAGGTTATATTTAGGACTCAGGTTTTAGCCTCAACATTGCATCACAATACGTTTTTTTAGCAAATTCTGGCATCATATGGTTCCTTTGAGTCTGGTTAAAATTCTATCATGTAGCTTGAACTACTTGTTGAAACTAAGCAGAGCTCTGAGATTATACATGCTAAAAATGGCTTGTCTTAAAGGTGAATCATGACATCATGGTTGATGGCATGAATCATAGAAGCTTGCTGCAATACTCTTATCTCTATTGTTAATTGTTTTCTTCAGGTTCATGAACTCCATCAATTATATAGAACACAAAAGACACTGATGAAGGATCTTGGTAGTAAGGGTTGTGGTGGATACAATTCATGGGATGCAAATGTACAACCATCTTCACCACCTTTTCCAAATCCTTCAAGAATTGAACCACTGGTGAAAGAAACAGGAATTTCCTCAATTTCCAAGGTAAATGAAGCCACCAACTATGAGCTTGCTATTGAAAGTGATCCTTTGTGGGGGGAGAGGAGGATTTCAATTTTTTTCCTTTTTCAATCATGATTTTCTGCCATCTTCGGTGTTTTGTGGCATACCATATGAATGTCTGGCCACTAACAATGACAATAATTTTGGCAATACATTCAGTAGAGACGTACTTGCAATTCCTTTCAATGACCTCCTTGATTGGATTGTTCATGGCTTTTTGTTCTTTCAGTGAAGATGTGTTTGCTGTATCATAAGAACACTCATGATGCACCACATCTAAAAACTTTTCGAAAAATTACAACACACACTTTCATAGTGCTAATGTAAGGAGCTTGTCTTTCAGGTGAGTTCAACACTTGAGTTGTTACATGGGCACCAAGAAACATATTATAGGCTTAAGCAGGGGCCTCTTGATCTTCAACTTTCTGCTAATGAATTCATCAACCATGTTGAGGAAGGTCGCCCAAACAGAGGACATGCATGGAATCCTCTCTCTGCTAATTACTCTTCAGGTACAGAGGAGTTGAAGCTTTCCCTCACCGCTAGAGATGACTATAGAAGAACAGAAGGTGCATTGAAGACTTGGTTAGATAGGAGAACTCATCAGTACTGTTCTGTTATTGATCTGGAATCAGAAGAGAGGATATCGGATGACAGTGTAAAATGCACAACTTCTGTTGGCTGTGCTACTCCAGAAACTTATTTCCCAGGGAAGTGCAAGTCAAAAGTTTCTGCCTTCTCTAGTTTAGTTTTCTCAACTGGTGCAGAGAAAAACCCGCCCGTTGAGATTTCAGAAAGCAGCTCGTTTCAAGAACAAAGTGAATGCTGCCAAGAACAGACCTCTTCTAATGAAGGTACTGATAATCAACCACTTGAAATTAGTTATAGAATTTGGTGCATGGATATATGTTTTTGGATTTTGATCTTGTGCAATAATTATCTGCGACCATGTATTTAGCTTTTTTTATTGGTCTTGCAAGCAGGAATTATGGAGTGCCGTGATGATAACCTTTGTAATAATCTTTCCACCAAAATGCAACCGTCCTCTTCACATAAAGGAGCTGTTTTAGACCTCAACAAAGCTAACTTTGATGACCCATCATGTTTCTCAAACGATCCTCTGGCCTGTCCTTCACCACCAAGATCAGCTGGTGTCTCTGCGGTAGTTTCTAGGAGCATGCAGGAAGAAACCTGTCCAACCACATTTTGGGAGAAACAGGTCAAAAGCTGCTCAAATGAAATTTCTGACATGCTTGCAGAAAATAATTTCATAAATGCTACTGAAGTAGATTTAAACAGCACAACTAGGAGTACAGATGTTTGGGCCGGAAATTTTGAGCCAGATGGAATGAGTGGTACTGTACCAAACCCTACAGGCCCAGAGCCCATACCCAGCTCCCCTGCAGACATTTCTGAAGACCTCGACAGGTACACTGGCGACCACAAGAATGATAATGTTGTGATGAAGGCAAAACTCGCAAAATGTCTTCTACATGATTTAAATCAATTACCTATAGATTCAAGAGAACTGAGCTTTGAGAAGAGCCAAGTGGAAGATGCTGTCTTTTCATGTATTGATCAGTGTCAGAATGATGGACATGGCAATCAATCTCCTGTTTCGTGCAAGTCTGGTATTTATGATAATGATTCAAACAGTGGAAAGACAGTGCACTTTGGCAGCACGTCTGATGATGTGGACACTGATTTGAAAACCCTCTTAGGGTCACAAGTTGCCGATGCCTCATCGGATGAGCATGACCTAAGAACTTCTGACAGTGGTGATTTGAAAAATGAATGCGACGACAAGAAAGAAGAATCAGCTAAAGTTGATGTCTTGATGAAAAGAGCTGCTGAATCACTTCTAGATATGTCTTTGAAGAATTTAGTTTGCTATCAAGATTCTTTTGCCAAAGAAGGGTCCAAAGAGATGAGAAACGAGACAAGGGAGCAGCCACTGTACACTTGCGATTCTTTTGAATTACTGGTTATGGATCTAACGGAGAGCAACGTGGAGGAAAATTCTGTGACATCAAAGCCATATGAAGTAAATGATATGGAAACAAAAGATTTTGGCTCTAAGCTGAGACGAGGACGGAGAATGAAAGATTTCCAGAAGGAGATTCTGCCTGCTCTGGCATCTCTTTCTAGACATGAAATTCATGAAGATATAAACATTATCGAGGGAGTTTTAAGATCAAGAGAATACCGCAAAATCAGAGGCAAGATGGCAGCAAATGGAGAGAACTGGTCTCCACTAGTGAGAAGTAAACGGTCAAGACTCAATCATGTTGGGCGGAGAAGTTGCTTAATGAAGTTCAACTAGAAGTCATTTACAGCTTGATAACTGATCATATCCATTCTAGGTCTATAGAACATCTTTGCATATATAGTAGTAGCACACAGTTTGATCTCATTTCCTAGCTTTAGAAACAGATCCCAATGCTTCAAATAGATGGCTGGTCATCTCATTTTGTTCCAAGCTTTTACTAGAGTAATATTTTTCTTCATGCACGCCTGTCTTCAGCACTTCAATACTTCTGTTTTTCCTCCCCAAAGTTGAAATTTTATTATTTATATGCTATGCTATTCGATGGATAGAAGCGGATTCTAGAAGTTTCATTTTGTGCGCTGCGATTATTGCCCATATATGTATAATGATTAGCTTCTGTAGTTTCATGGTTCATGCAGTGTAAACGGATTCTATCACCAACGCATAGAAACGTCTTCTCCCAGATAATTTACTCTCTGTTGCAGGGCATGTAACAGTAGTCCTCTCGATGGTCAATCGATGATTTTCCTGCCGTTCATACATTATTTGTTGCTGCCTATCGTGGGCATGCTACTGGAAGTCAAACATCGGGCCCAGCTTTCTGACTGTTGACCGCACACATCTTGTCATGTCCTAGCTAGTTTTTTTTTACAGTGAAAGGTTATCTGAAAACAAGATGACTTCACTCCATTTTCGGTTGGTATTTTAAAAAAAAAATTAAAATAAAATATTTTAATTTTGGAGTGTCAGTATTATATATATAATTAAATGTATTATTTAAAAAAATAGTTCAAAAATAAAAATAAAAATATTTAGAATTGTGTAATTTAATTTAAAAAAATACAATAAAATGAATTTTCTGAATAAAATTATGAACATATATAATATTATGAAAATATTATTATCAATCTCATAACATCATTACATTTTTTAATTACTCTGAAATTTTAACATAATATATATATATATATATATATTTCTTGAAAAATTTCATCTTAATCTAGCAGTCGGATTAAGAGATATGATTGATATTTTAAAATTATTCATTATTTAAAAAAATTATTTAGATGAAACGAAACCAATATGTTTGGGCTAGTATTTGATAGAAAATTAAACTGAGATAAAAACAATGTTGTTTTATCTTATTTTTTAAAAATAATAAAAAAAATATTTTGACTGGTTAAAATAGAATAAAATATACAACTATAATTGAGTTTCCTGTGTCTTGGAAGTTAAAAGAGAACATGGAATGTATTATTTTTTTTTAGCATACCAGATGGTTTTGTTTTTCTTAGCGGTTAATGATTTTCTCACTTTATGCCAATAATTGATAATAAAAATGTAAATTCTAAATAAAAATAAATTTAGAAAAAAAATATTTATTAAAAAAAAAAGTTGAATATTTGTTTTTAGGTATTTAGGGCAAGACCATTTTGGAGAGTCAAATATTTAAAATGGCTCCTTGAATAGTATATATATGGTTTTTTTATTGATGTGTTCTCCAATGGTAAAAATCATTTTGGAGAGCCATTTTTTTTATCTTATTTAAAATAAAATTCAATTATTTTGTATATAGTTTAATTATGCAATAAATTATATAATTAGCAGGAGTAAGTTATATAATTAAATAATTGATTTTGAAAAACTCTTCAACAATAAAATTATTATTATTTAATTATATTTAAATTAAAAAAATGAATTTAAATATAATTAAAAGACCCGCAATATTTGAAATTTAAGCTACTTATTTTATATTTCTCAATTAATTGTATGTTTTTTATAGTTATTGTATTTGAAGTTAATTAATATTACTTATTATCTTTGAGTGTTAGAAAAATTTGAAAAAACAAAATGAATACATTAACAAATAACCAATAAGTTCAAACATAATTAATTAACATATATTCTATGACAAATAATTCAATCAAATTAATTACAAATTAATACCCATATTTTTTTATGTTAATTATTATTATTATTATAATTAATAATTATTATTATATAATAATTATAATTATAATATAATAAAAATTACTTAAGCCCCCCACCCCTTCCCCCATCTCAAATCTATTAAAAAACCCTAATCTCCTTCTCTTCTCCCCTCTATTGCCGCCCCCCACCCCCACCCCATTAAATCTCTCTTGAGCCATCATTTTTCTCCCTCCCTCCCTCATTTTCTCTCTTTTTTCTTCTTCTTACAGTTAATCGATCAATCGAGGTCTCTCCCTTTCCTTTTTATTTTCAAACCCTAAACCACACCAGTACTGAGAGAAAAGCAACATCTTGGTCTCCTCGCCCCTTTTCTCAAGTGCTCCCACTTTTCTTGTGCTTTTTCTTGATTGGTTCTGATTGAGCTGATTGCAACTATGACTATCGTATTTTTAGAGCTATTTAAGGTTAAGTTTTGGGAGCTCAAGGCAGGAGGATTTTGAGTTTCCTTATGGTTTTTTATTGACATTTTAGGTTTTTTGATTTCCTCTTATTACTACAAGCTTGCTTGTTTTTTTGGTTCTTTTGGGTTTTGTTGGAATTAAATGAGAGGTTTTCATTGTTGATTGTTGATGCTATGTTTTATATTTCTGCAACGGTAGAATTCCTTGTATTCCAATGATTATTTTTCAATTTAGCACTGCATCCTCTCATCTTTAGGAATGCCTTCCTTGAATTTGAAAAGGCAAAATACCTCTCGGGATGCCTATTCCATTGGAGGTATTAAATTGAACAACAAGAGCTAAAATTAAAAAAAAAAAATAGCTTTGTCTCTTGGGATGCTTTCAGCATTGGACTTGCCCTTAGTGGCTATCACTACACTGTGCCTGGTATCGTAATTTTCTAAATGTTTTTCTAGTAAAAAAAAATATTTTAATTTTATTTTTTAAAACATTTTAATATTAAGACAATGATATCTTGGATTAACTTAAATTAACTTGTTAAACACATGATTTGAACGAGTCTAATAAATTTATTTATTTTAACTTATTATCTTATTTAATCATACGATAATAAAAATACGCATGCATGTGAAAGTGATCGAATCATTTTTATTTTATTTATTTTTTAAAAAATATTTTTTGATAATAAGACAAAAAAAAAGTCTATGATTTTAGTAAAAATCATAAGCAGGTAGGGCATCACGTTTGGTCCATAAAGAAAATGATCAAACCCTCGTACCATCTCTGTTTTTTTCATGTTATCTTTTTTAAATGAATACAAAGCGTTGTCTAACATGGCAGATGACACATCATCTATATTTTTAACCTTATTTTTCATATTTAATTCCTTAAATAATGACAGATAAAAATAAAATAAATAAAAAAGATAAAAGATAGAGAAACAATTCGGCCTGCAAACATTATATATCAAGATGTTAATATATACAGAAACATCATGTCAAATTAAAAATATTATTTGTAATAAATACTAGACACTCATTTGATATATATATATATATAGAGAGAGAGAGAGAGAAACAATTCGGCCTGCAAACATTATATATCAAGATGTTAATATATACAGAAACATCATGTCAAATTAAAAATATTATTTGTAATAAATACTAGAAACTCATTTGATATATATATATATATATATATATATATAGTCTCTAATAATGATCATTGATAAAATAAAATATAAAAAATAAGATAAAATTATTTAATCTCTTTACTATGATTCCTCAACTGTAGCACCACAGGGGGTTGGAGGATTTGGATGTGGTGGTCCATAGGCTAAAGTGATTTATTTTTTAATGAATCCACATCCCCAGGCCTTAATTTCAGTTTAGGTTATGATCAATAAATAATAATTTAATACATCCAGTCAAGTTAATTCATATTATAGTGGACAGGCAGGGCACCTCAAATTAATGGGTAGCCAGCATTTTTTAGGGATTAATTTAATCGAAATAGTTAAAAATAGATTAGAGCTCGTAAAAGTTTATTTTATTTTATTTTAAATTTGTGGACCAGTTGAAATGTGTTCTTTTTATATCTTTTCACATTTATAATTATTTTTTTAAAATATATTTTTATTTGAATAATTATCATATTTTTCTCTCTCTTCAAGGTTATTTTCAAACAATTCTATAGTTTTTTTTTATGATAGTATAAACAATTTCTTTTTGATTAATTATATGTGAGTATGATATGCATCATATTTTAAATATAGATGGAATGTCATTTTTTTTGGTAATTCCTTTATAATTCTTTATATTTTTTATTTTTAATACATTCACGTCAAGATTATCAATTCATTATTTTTTTGTTTTTTTATCAAAAAATTATTTTAAAATTATAATAAACTATGATTTAAAAAAAATATTTCAGCTGAAGTAATTATAATAAAGAACTAACATATTAATAAAGGAAAGGGGTTTTGATTAAAAATATATTTTTATACTTACTTCAAATCATCGAGTTATTTTGGTTATTGATTTTATTCGCTTTCCTTCTTTTTCCCAATAAACAACATTGCTAAAAGAAGATTATATATTTGTTAAGAAAATACATCAATAACAAAAGGAGAATTTATACTATCAATAATATTGCTTTCTACAAAATTTAAATTATTATTCTTTTTCTGAAGAAAATACATTTTAATTTCCATACAATTAAATTAAAAAAAAAAAAAAACAGAGATCACCTCATAATCAAGAGATCAAATATATTTATATGTGTGTGTATTATTTAATTTATCACTTTAGTTTTTAATTATTGTTAATAAAAAAATCTATGATTTATTAATTTATATAATTCTCATTTTTTTTATTAAACCGAAACATCAACTTTTCAATTATAGATTAATTTTTTTTATATAATGTCAGAACACATGCTCACCATGCATGCACTATCTTGTCTCTTGTTACAAATCAATTTGAAATCCTAGTTGCAGCTTAACGTAGTTACTTCATTAGCTGTTAGCTGAGTCAGATTAGAAGATAACACATCAAATCAATTTGGATGGATGCCTTGAGTCTCCCTCTCTCTTTTCTGGTTAACTTGAGTGAGCCTGCCTCTTGATTGATATTAGGGAGCGAAGTTTTTCTAAAGCCATTGTTAGGGGGTGAAGTTGTTTCTTGCCATTTGATATTTTGACTGAGAATTCGGGCTATCCTTACGGAAACCAACTCTATTAATATCAGCAATGATAGAGTGATTCTTGATAACATGAGGCCAAACCTGATCCACATCGCAGGTAAGATTACTGGTGTATGCTTTCTGATATGGTTTCTTTATTGTGACAGAAATCGATAGTAGGAGGAGTGAAGATGAATCCATCAAAAGCCACCCTTTGGGAACAAGCATGCTTCAATGATGAACCCAGAAAGGATATATGCTAATGGTCCAAGTTCTTGAGTGAAAGTGACTGCAATTGCAATCGCTGGCTGGCTAGTGGATTAGATTCATGGGGAAGTGGAATAAGGCCACATGCAACCAAAATTCTTCCCTAAATATTTGAATCTGTGTGTCTTCCTATGCACTAACTTGCCCCCACAATCCACATATATAATGGGATGGTGGATATTTTTTGTTTAAAATTCGATACATAATAAGTTTGACTATACAACTAGTAAAGAATCATGTTTTATACCAGCACATACTTGGGGAAATTCTATTGAATTTATATTGAGACCGTGCCTTCATAAGTAAAATTAATCAGACATAAATATGTTGTTATTTTTTTAAAAATAAATCAATATTAAAATGTAAGAATAAACATTACATGTTGGTTATTAACCATGAAGGAAAAGGGAAAGAAAGAACATCACATATTTAACTATTCTTCATTTGAATTACTCTCTTGTAATCTGATGTTTCATCATGCAAGTTGCAGATTCTTGATTTCTGTTACTAACAACTTAATTCAATGCCATTACTCTGATGCTACAGTTGGTGTTTGGAATGAAAAAACATCATCTTCTATAGTTGATGAGAAATCTGTTTCTTTTTTGTATGAGTTTTGCCGAGGTTTGTTGCTTTATTTTTATCAACGTTACTAAATGATACATAAAGCCGGCACAGTGCAGCTTGAGAATGCGATGACAGTCACCTTTGTTTCTAATCCAGCGTTTTCTTTTTTCTTTTCAAATCTTCTTTATTTTACTTTATTTCTTTGCTCCTTTGTCTCACCTTTTCAAACTTAGTTTACGATCATTTGTCTGTTGATTAGACGAGTTCTGTAACCCAAACTACCGTTGACTATCTTTGAATATCAGTTGCGTACATAAAAAAAATATATGTATCTTCATTACTTGGTTTTGAACATTTTGCTTGCTTAATTGCTTGTGGTTCACCTGCTATCAGAAAAATATAGCTTATCTATTAGATTATGGCTTGTCTCGCCATCCATGGTTGTTAGGCTCTCGCTGTCTAAATGCTTTGTTTGAGCTGCCTTGGAAGCCTATTATCAGGTAGATTTAGATAATAGGTTGTCAGGGTAGCCTAGACTCCAGATTAAATATGAAGGAAGCTCCAGGTGTCTGTGTTTCATTGAGCCCAAGACGGGATTTCAGAGTTCTTGAGGTTGCTCAAAGTAGTTTCAGACAGGCTCATCATCTGTTTAGCTGTATTTCTGATCAAAATCAGAAAAGAAGCATTCAGGAAGTAAGCCTGATTGCACAAGCTACACTAAATGAATTCAGGAGTCTAGTTAGACTCCTTGATGGATCAGAGCAGTCAGAGTGTAAGAGGATCAAGAGAGGTCCTTTGCCACACTCCAATGACATAAACCCAGTTGAATTGATGGATAGTCCCAACTCTGTGCCTAAGAGTCCTGACCACAACTTTTCTCAACCCAATAGGCAGCTGATCCCTCTTCAGAGTATTCAGTCAACAACTTCTTTGATCCATGCCAATGTTATCAACTTGTGCAGGGAAAAACAGAAGACTGAAGACAACGTAGACGTAAAAACTAATTTCATCCCAGGGTTCAACATTTCCCTCTTACAGCCAGGCACATCTTTTTCAAGTTTAGATGGAGGTGGCAGGATAATTCACCATTCAACATCAGAAGTTCTTCCTTCTCAAGATTATTCCGCTATATTTTCCAAGAGCAGGAGTGGAGTGAAAAGTGATGAGAAATGCCTAACCTCAACCGGTGGATGTCACTGCTCAAAGCGAAGGTAAGTACTTGTTTCGATTTTTCATGCATTCTATGTATAGCTAATTTGTTTATTTCACTTAATAGTGAGGAAACGATGGGATTGTGATTTTGGGAGAGATTATTTTGCAGACTTCTCCTTCATGTTATGATGTTAGTGTTCATGATATCATCTTGTACTTAATTTTGTTCAAGAGTGAAAATATTTCCATCTGTTGTCGAGGAAAATATTCTAATTCCATCTTCGATATACAATCTAAATAGGAAATTGAGGATCAAGAAAGTAATTAAGGTCCCTGCTTTAAGTACTAAACTTGCTGACATACCTCCTGATGATCACTATTGGAGAAAATATGGACAGAAGCCTATAAAAGGATCTCCATATCCCAGGTAATTTTCCATCCTGACATTGCCTTCTGCCGATTCTCTTTTGTTGCTGGTAGAGGGAAACTTGTGAGATTTTTTTTTTATCCCTATCCTTGGTAGCAAATAAATTAACGTAACAATATCACAAACAGGATAGAGTGGACTAACACATCATTTCTCCTCATGCTTACCATCTGTGATTTATGAAGCTTGAGACAAATCATTACTGTTTTCTTCTTTTCGCCCCCAAATCAACGTCCCAGTCAAAGCCATAATTGTATTCGCTGCCACGAGTTAATATGTTTGCATATCTTAGAGCAAAGCTACCTAGACAAGTTATATTGCTCACTAACATCATTCATTCCTGGTTTTAAAGAAGCTACTACAAATGCAGCAGTATGAGGGGATGCCCTGCAAGAAAACATGTAGAAAGAAGCTGGGAGGATCCTACCATGTTAGTTGTGTCCTATGAAGGGGATCATAATCACTCCAAAATTGCATTTCAATCTCCCAGTCCCGACATGATGCTTCATATTTAACAATAAAAGCAAACCAAAGGACACCCGAATTTTCCAAGCTGGAATTGACCGGGCACCTGCAAGCTAAGGTTCTTCTGCAGCTTCATATCTAAGGCTCATTATTTTTAACTTTTAGTCTATATGCTTCTTCAGAAATGGTTTTTCAGGTCAACTTGTACGTATGCACTCTCAAGATTTCCTAATAAAATTTCATTAATTTGCTTCATGCATGCATGACTGATTGGTTCTAGTTTGGCTTTCCAGTATCTTTCACTTCAAAAGAAAGACTCAGCCAAGAGTTTTGTCTTGTGCCTTCAGAAATTTACCATGAAAATTAATCTTTTGAGCCTTCTTTCGATTGCTTAGCTCCTATGTCATACCTTCAGAGTATTTGTTTTCCAGGAGCTCTCAACCTCATCAGTCCTCACAAAATATTTAATGACAAATCAAACACGGGTGAATATGCAAATATAAGCAGAGAAGAGCAAATAAAACCATGTTAATATAACTCTTAAAGATATAATTGAAAATTAGTAAAGTTATGTGATAAAATTGGAAATGGGAAAAAACATTCAAGAACCGTTTGGGAAGGGAAAAAAAAAAAAAACTGTTCATTTACGATAGAAGAACAGTAAACTTTCTGGATGAGAAGAAGTGTTTTCCCCAAATTTTTTAGCTCACTAGGCAGTGATAAAAAGGCCGAAAACCTTTTGTTTAGCCACGTAGGGACAATTTTCGAAAGGGCTAGATCATTTATATTTAATGATAAAAGGCCACAAAATTGTTTAGATTTAATTGTAAAAGGCCCAAGACTTTCTCCGGATCCAGGCGTGGGTACTTACCACTGAATCAACCCTCCTCGTCCAAACTTAATTTATTAATTAACAACCCAAACTTGGTCATCTTTGATTTGAAAGTACTGAAATATATGTGATAAAATAATATTTAGTTGCATATATCCTGTCTCAGGAGAATTTCCGGTGTACAAAACTCTATGGGTTGTGGAGTTTTTCTGGGGACATTGCCAAGTGTAAGTTCAAAACTGAATCTTGGACTTGCGCAAATTAAAACCCCCCCTGGAACTCCGTCTTGTCGAAGTCGTATTCGCAGCTTCTTCAATCTCAGTAATTATCGAGACTCTCTTCCGCTAAAGAAAATTGCTTGTTTCCAATCTTGCTGTGGGCTTTGTTGCTGCTGCTAATCGCACTTTTCCGGTCATTGGATACCCTTAATTTCTCGTGAAGAATCCAGGGTTAAATCTTTACTCGATCCTGTTGTTTAAAACTCTCTGGCCATCAAAACCCTCCACATTGTCTTTTTTACGAGAAGTGATTGTCCGAGAGTGCTTCAAAGCTTAGTGAATGATGAATCAAGATCGAAGCATGAGTGGATTATGACTTAAGATGAGGAGTGCCATTAGAAGATGTTCTCTAAAGTTAAGCACCACCCTGTGTTGTTTCTTCTCAACCACTGCTGATGCTTTGCTATGGTGGTAGGTCCAGCATATCATCTACTCTTTAATCTTTTCATGAGTAGCTGGGTAATGGGCAAAGGGTATAACAATGAGTGCCCTTTTCGATCCACTCCATCATCCACGCTACATAAAATATCATATATGCTTTGAAGAAGCTACCTTTTCTTCTCTGTGGCTAATTATCACAGACATGATTTTACGACTCTTCCTTCACTTCTATCACTGCTAGAAGACCAATCTCATCAACTGGGTGCAGAGGCAGCATTATCAGGTTTTAAACTCCTCCTGAACCCCCCCCCCCGACCCCCGTTCCCTCTTTCGTATATTGTTGTCGTCCCCATGCTTGAATAAAATACCTGTGGACAACAAGAAACAACCCGTCATTCATTGTTGGACAAGAAAAAAGAACATTTTTGCTTTAAATATAGTATTTGTGATGGTTCTCTGTTGCAAAATAAAACAGAAAAAATCCTGGAAGTCGCTTTCAACTGAGAATTTTATGTGCTGCTGATGGAAATAAAAAGTTCATGAACATTTTAGTTCCTATTGAACAATCATATCCCGGTAGGAAAATGAATTTGGAAGAGAAAACTCTTGCTAAGAATTCTCTCTTCCAATATTGTACGCCTAATTCATCGTTCTTTTTTAGTACTTGGCCCTTCTTTAAAATACAAGCGTGCGTGTCTCAGCTATTTCTGTCCTAGAAAGCAAGCACCTTTCCTGCTTACATGCATAATAAATTCTATCCGAGCCATGCTTTTTTCTTTTCCTTTCCGAAACCTAGACTTTTGTAAAGCCTTGTATTCCTCGCATGTGAAAAGAGAAGTATTGAAGGGTAAAATGTCCGTTGCTAATATATCGAACTATCAAGTATTCATCTCACGATTTTGGATTGCCTGACTCGGTGCTGCCATAACTGGAGTTACTGGGCTGCACAGCAAGATTTTTTAACGAATGTTGCAGCCTCAGCCTGGACGCAGGACAGCCACCAATATACAGTTTCATTTTTGTTATTGTAGTCTGTGTTTAATTGCAAAGAATCTTTTTTCAAAAAATTGAAGAGAAGATTTCAGAATTTTATTTTATTTCTTCCTATATTTAAAGCAAATAGGTGATGCATCAGCATATTTTATACACTATTTGTTTGCTTGAAAAGCCTGTGATTGTATCTATGCTTGAAAGATATCATCATCAACATTATTTATGTTGATGTAAGGTTTATTTCCACCAAGCATTAAATTAAAGTTGTGTGAGGGATTTTTTTCTTTTCAAAGTTTTTAAAAGAAAATGACATTTTATCTCTTTAACCAGATAAAAAGGTTCAAGGGATTAAAATATTTTTGAGCCACAAAGGTGAAAGGTTCATATTTATATTATTATATCATACATTCTTATAGGATTTATTTATATTATTATATCATACATTCTTATAGGATTTATCATATAAAAAACTAAAAACAAACACTTTGATTTCTAGAATATAACATGCTATTGTGTCATACTCATGATTATGGTGAAATAGATAAAACTTGTTAAGAAATTTTATATTTGAATCACTTTTTATGGAAGGTGTGTATTTCACAAAGTATTTTTCCTTTATAGTGGCCAACATTTCAGCACATATAACGGTGAAAAGTATGGTTATGAGTTATTAGAATATTATGCAATTATGAATATGCCCCTGGTGTTTCCTTTTGATGTTTTAATAAGAGACCAAGACAGTGATGTCATTTTAGAGATTATGACTTTTAAAAATAAAGTTACCCTATCTAGTCATGTTGGCTTCCTCAACTTAACTACAGTTTTTCATTACTTGCTTCATATTGATAAATGTGTTTTTTTTTTATGAAGTATATATAAACAATCCTATAATAAATAGTTATGAACTCTACTTATTAGGGCTTCAATGATAATGGGTTTGAGAAAATTCTAGTTGCTTATCATATTCTCGTCAAGTCTTTAAAGATATACCTTTAGTGTCTTTATCCTCTCGTTGTATAATAGTAAAATAGCTATGTTATTTTCTTGATAGAGTATTAGTGCTGAAATTAAAACTATGATATCATACTTTGGCAGAACTACGAGAAGTTATAAGGAAAATCTTATGTATAATATCAATTTTTATTGTCACTAATTTGAGGATGCTTTTAGCATTTTATTAGTCATTTTAAGGGTTTTTAAGATCATCATAGTTGTCTAAAATTATCTTTTATGGTGACATAATCTTTTAAGAGATGGATGTGTAACACTATAATACAATGGAGATGCCATTGCATGTGGTTAATAAACTTAACTTGGGGATTAACCTGGTCAAGAGACAACAAGTCTGAGCAAATTCTCTATTTTTAGCATTTCCTCTTTAAATCTTTAAGATATTCTCTAGTAATTTTATATTATTTTTGTATAATAGTAAAAGGTTAAAATTGTAATTTTTTAATTACTTTACCAATGCTGAAATAAGAGATAAGTTTCACATGTAGATTATAAAGATCTAAGATAAAGTTAGGATTGAGGTTATCATACCATATCCTAGAATATCAATGAAAAGCTATAGGTAAAATCTTACACGTGATATCAATTTTTGTTATCACTAACTTGAGTACACTACTATCATCTTGTATATGCCTTATAGGGGTTGTAAAATCATCATAGTTGTCCGAAATTGACCTTTTATAGTAATAACATTAGAGAGATGAATGTGTAACAATGTGAAAAAAATAGAGATTCTATTACACATAGGTGCAAAACCTTTTATGGGGGTTGACCGACCAAAAAGTGGGGTCATAGGTCATACACATTGATCCAAGTCAATCTAAAAATAATAATTTTAAAAAATAAAAATTTTAATATTCAATGTATAAAAAGATATGAAAAATCCATATATGTTATAAATACATTAGATGCACATTAAAATGATGACATTACCCTTGAGAAATGGCATTCAAAATTTTTTATATATATATTTTTATCATTGTTTATATATCTATAATCAATTTGAATATGAAGCAATTCAATCTTTTAAGAGGTGAAGAGTACCTATACTATTTTTATATAAAAAAATGATTTTAATAGGTGGAAAATGCCTATATTTTTATACTCTCTCTCTCTCTCTCTCTCTCTCTCTCTCTCTCTCTATATATATATATATATATATATATATATTCTATCTTTCCTCACCTTGAATTTCATGTCTAGCATTTCATTTAAAAAAATTTATCTGATATAGTCCTCGTTTTTCATTGCTATTTTTTTCTCTGTCACTTTCTTGATTTTTTTTTCAATTTCATCCCGCGTCATTTATTTCATTTATCTTTTTTTCAATTTGGTCCTAATTTCTTTATTGCTATTTTTTTTTCTGTAATCCTTTTCTTGGTTTGTTATATATTTCAATGTAGTCCCTCAATAGTTTATTTTGTTTTTATACCAAAGTAGATCATCATTATTTTTATTGGCATTATTATTTTTTATCAATTTCATCATTCATTATTAAATTATTAGGTCTTAAGCTTTATGATTTTTTGTTTTTCTTTCTATGGAGTCATCCCAAACTCGTATTCTATAACATAAGTTGACCAAGTTAATTTGGATTGACTCAAAATTTTTATTTTTTTTTCAAATTGAATTTTTTGTTATCTATACCTTTTATCATTTAGTTTGCTCTTGACCAACATTGTTTTATTCAATCTATTCTATATGAGTTTATCTTTGTTTCATAATTAAGTTATAATTTGGTATGTCGACTCGAGTTTTTTAAAAATTAAAATTTTGTTTTGCTAACTCAATTACTGGCAAAACAAACGTTGACGAACTAAATACAAAAAATCAATTTTTCTCTTAATAAAGTTAGCCTGTTTTACTTTAATTTTTGTTTTGTTATAAAAAAAAAAGATTGTTGATAACTTTTAAGAATATTTAGAGAATTTCTTTTCATAGTATCGACAAACATTTTTTTTTTCAATTAGTCATTAGTGCTTTTAATGTTTTTTTTTAATTGTTGTTGGCTTTTTTTCATATTATTAAATTAAGGCTTTTGAAACTATTTTTTTTTATCATGTATCATTTAACACTTGCTTTATTGGTAATTGAGTTTGACTTTTTTATTTTTATTTTTTTATGTTATCTTTCATTTAATTTTTATTTTATAATCAAATAAGATCATCGAGATGTTTTTAATAATATCCATAGAATTGTTTTCTTCATAATATTGACAAATATATTTTTTCAATTAGTCACTGGTGCATTTCTAGGAGGTGTATTATTATTATTATTACAATGAAAATGAAGTGGGTGGAAGCAGGAATGGCATCAGAAGCAATGCAAGCTACAGACTATCTGTAAACAGAGCAATGAGATTGCGAAGATCTTCACCATTACTCTCGATCACATACTTAATTTTTAGGACCACTTCATAAATGTGTGACATTTCCAAGTCAATGATACATTTTGTCAGTTTCTGTCACACACTGCTTTATTTTTTTCCCCACAAAATTTCCTACAGAAGATCTTCTTCAAATATGAACTCATCTCGACCACACGGGCCCTGCCCACTGCAGCAAAATTGATTGCCGTGGTGTCCCGTCCCATGCACTCCCCTTTCTAAGCTGCTGTCTCTTTTCGAAATTATAATTTATTTCTTTTAGTATTTTTATTTATTTTTATTTTACTATATTTCTTAATAAAAACACTCTAAAAAAACATCATTAAATACAAATTCACTCTCTGCAGGCAACTGCTGAGTTCGACTCTGCTCCGAGAATCGAATACAGTTATTTACTACTTAGGTAGCACGTGGCAGACAACCCTTTTTTTAACATCAAAATACCCTTGTTTAATGTTAGCGTTTTCTTTTTAATTTTAAAGCTAGAAAAAAAATAGGATCAATTACTATCATGTTCCTGTATTTAAGTTACTGTTTTTGTTTTATTAGGGGCTAGAATTGTATTTAGTTAATTTTAAAAAATAATAAATTAAGAAGAAGACCGGCGGGCTAGACCGGTCCGGTCCGGGCCGATATGTGCAATGACGAAGGAGCCTCTGATTTTGGCAGTGTTTTTTGTCGTTTTCGAGGGGTTTTTTCGTTAATGCACTGTTCAAAGTAGGATAAAACAAAAAAAAAGGTGGATAAACTCGCGTGACACATCGGATCAAATTACGAGTGAATAGTACACATGAGTCTACAGCTATGGTGAACCTACAGTGAACTATCATTCTCTTTTAGTGTTTTTGTTAATAGAAATCCAAAGATTTAACTTAATTAAATAAATTTACTTAATTTGATAATATTGTAAAATGAAAAAAATAATTGCAATTAAAAAATTGATTCACGTCAATTTATTTATCAATGTCCAGCACCATTGATCATTCAATAGCTCTTATATCAACACAATATTGTTCTTCATTTATTTCTGGTTGGTTTTACCTTTTTATTTTTAAGAAATAAAAATATTTACATTCTTGGAAAAAAATAAAAATGGGTCCACTTAGTTTAAATTAACTATATAACAAAAAAAATCAACGGCTAAATTTTGATGGTATAGCTACAAATTCAATGTGGATAGCGATAACAAAATTATAATTATATTTTTTTAGCAAAGATTTTAGGTTTATTTTTTAGGTTATTAAAGATTTTTATATTGAAATGACTAAACTATCATTGAATACAGAACAAAATGTATAGGGAATGTTTAGATTCTTGAGTTTTAAAGGCATTGTAAATTAGCTTATTTTTTCTTGAAATTAAAAAAAAAAACCTATAATCTGGGATTTATTTTCATTTTTTTTCATGTAGTTAAATAGGCTAAGGGGGGAAATTGTATTGAAAAATCCCGTTGATTTTTTTATCTAGTTAAGTAGGTTGATGGGTGGTAAATATTATTTTTTTTTTAAAATGACAAACATGCGTGTGAGATGAATTTGTGTGTGCGTGTGGGACACTATATTTTACAACGAGTGTAGTGTCTTTTTTGTTCTATTTGATACTATATTTTAAAAATATTTTTTTAAAAATATAAAAAATATTATTTTTATATTAAATTGATTAGTTTTGACGTGTTTTAAATTATTTCATGTATTGATATTAAAAATAATTTTTAATAAATAAATAAATATTATTTCAATATATTTATAAAAATAAAATATTTTTAAAAATAATATTAATCATATCCTCAAACGAGTCCTTAGCAGGCAACTTCATTTTAGTTTGATTTCCATGATTTTTTTATTGTTTTCTCCCTTTCTTTTCTCTTTTCTTTGTTGGTTTCCAAGTTTAGCCTTGTAAGATTCAAAACACAATCCTTCAATTTGTTTTTCGTTTGAATTTAGTTCCTATTATCTTTCTTATTGTTTTTTTTTTTTATATGAAGTTGTTTATAAAATTTACTTTTTTTAGTTTCATTCATCAAATTTGATACAAATTTTTGTTATTTCCATTTATTTTGTGTTTTATCCTTTCTAACTGGATATATTTTTTAATTTTATCTCTTAATATTTTATTTTATTTTCATGTCAAATTTAGTCTTTATTCTATTTATTTTAATTTTAATTTTTTTAAAATATTTTTTCAATCTGATTCTTCGACATTAAATTTTTTTTTTTAATATTTAGTTTGTTGGGAAGTGAGCTTTGTATTTTTTCAAGATTTTGTGCTTTCAATTTAATTACTCAAATCATGGGTTCAAAAAATTAACACAATTTAATATCATTATTTTTCTACTTATTTTGTTTCATTATTAAATATATATTTTTTAAAAGTAAAGATTCTTATTATTTCTATTTTTTATAAGATTATATCGAACTTATAATTTTGATTATAATTTATCAGGGTAATCTGAGTTAGTTTGATATTTATTATTCGGGTTATAGGTTTGTCATATTAATTTAGATTAACTTGAAAATATTATTTTTTATTTTAACCTGATCATATCTATCCTTACGTGTTTAATTTAATAAAAATTGAGCTATATTATTTATATCATTTCTTTAAAAGAAATCACAGGTTTTCAATCACTATTTTATCATTTGATCCATTTATTGGTGTTGCTTTTTCTTCTTCTTCTTCTAAACAGAATAAAATTAATTTATTCGACCCAATAGGGTCTATAATTAAAGTCACAAATTATCTGCCTCATGATGAAAAGTTAACATCGGGGCTAGTTAAAGACTAAATAAAAACATATTGAAAATATATGGGCTTATATTAGAAACTTAAAACTATAAAAGCCGAGGTAAAATATTTTGATATTTTATTTATATCATGCAGAGAAAGTATTAAGCATGAAAATAAATTATTTATTTAATTATGGAGTTGCTCTAACCAATGAATTGTCAAGCTTATCGCACCCAGCCAGCTAGTGAAAAGTTTACAGCAACAAGGAACTGTCCATCGCGTGAGCATGTGTTCATTTTTTGCCCAAAAAGACAGCAAAAGGTGCATTTGGTGGCCATAGATTTTGCATTGATGGGCTGTTGAGTGGTAAGTGGATGGAGAGAGTGGGGACACGAGATCTTTGGACTATCTTCCAAGGACATATCCCATTTAATAAGTACCCAATCCAACCCCCTCTTAGGCCAATTTAGGTTTTAGGGCACTCTACCCTATATTGTACTATTACTACTACCCTACCGGAGTCTGTCCTCTCACTAGGCATGGGTTAGGACTTAAGACTGGGGAAACATTGGGATAAGTCCTTCCCTTTGCTATAGATAATGCAAGTATGATCTGATCTTGGGCTTCGTGACCTTTTTCTTTACATTCAGGTAATGGGGGGTCGGCGTTCGAATTCAAACTCCTCCTGCTGGGCAAGAACATAGCGAAGGGAATGATATTTATATGCTAAAAAAAACCCAGATTCTGAACCAACAAGATGAAAATAAAAAACCAGCACCGGCAGTCACCATGCTCTCTGGCAATAATGAAGCGTTAAAAGCAGCGATAGCTGAAGGCTGAGATTAAAAAATCAAGAGCTGCAGAGCTCACAACCAAATCCTCAGCCTCGAAGCTATTTTAAAAAACAAGTCCATGGCCCTTCCTTTCTTAAAAGAACAGGATTGGGGTCCAACTCGGCGAATAATGTAATGCAAGTGCCTGAACCAGGAAATCGTTGTTGATAACAAGGGACAACCCTTCATGCTATGCTCTCCTGTTGCGGGCTTAAACGAAGAAACAATATCATCCACGATCATTTCTAACCCTCTCTTGTTTCTTTCCCTAACATCTAGCGCAGGGAAGATTGAGAAACAGAAGGTTGTCGGCTGGGACTTGGGGACAGGTACTCTTTCAGTTTTTTTTTGAATGGAGAGTCCCTACCTAACCCAGCATTCATGCAATAATATTGCACTTCAAAAGGACACCAAGAACAGCACTTCTGCCGCCGCTTGAGACAAAACACGCATGGCATGCCTTTTTATCTTGAAGAGCGATCTCGGATGAAAATAATAGTCTTTGTTTTGCCTTACTGTCGACCAGAACTAGGAAAGAATAATACAGTGAAGACTGCCCTTTTTAATATTATTTATTAGTTATACCCTTGAAATTAAGATTTATTCGTGAGAAATAATATGTATTTGCACCCCCTGAAAGTTATATATTATCTCTGTAGTCTTTCATTTCTTGTTTTATTTTCATGCTTGTAGAGTTCTGGTTCTTCCCTTGCCTAACTATGGTTAGAAATTGAGCATTACTTGTCGGTGGAGGTACAGTAGAGTACCTTAAAAGAAAGTTGTATTGATTAATGATGTCGAGTAAAACACAAGTATTTTGGTGTTTGGTTGAATTTATATTAGAAGTGTTGTTGAGATTTAAAATACACATTCATTTACTTGGACGGCTATGAAAAAGATATTTGTAACGTTAACTACAGCAACTAAAAAATATTAAAACACATCCCAACAATAAAAATAAAATAAATATTTGGAAGGTTGAGAAATGTTTTTATAATAATAATAATAATAATGCGCTTTTTTTAAAACGTGATGGGTCAACCTCCAGTAATTATATGTTGACAAAAATCGCAACTTGAAAAAAAATACAGTCTTTTTTTCTTTTTAACTAACCCTTGTTTTTTTGTTGGTCTAAATTAGTAATTAATCAATATAAATTCAATAATAAAATAAATATTTAAACAATATCTAATAGGCTAGAATAAACTCGAATTAAAAATAATTATTCAATACTAGATAAAAAATAGTATCATAAAAACAAGATTTTCGTGCTAAAATTTCTCTATATAGCACGTATCTCCTATTTTCACATCTTTTTGGTAGACCTCAATCTTGATTAAAGAAATATTGTTCTTTCTTGCTTTGATGAATTTCCGGATCTACCCTGTATAGTTAAAAAACTTGAGATATCTAGTTTTTATCATAACTTGAATAACATGAAACTTATCGCCTTTAACTCTTAGATATGTCTTAAACAATACAAGAAAAATTAGTTTGACAAAGTTAACAAGATTTATCTAGAAATTTTGACTATTTGAAATAATATGTTCTAAAAATTCATTTGATCTAAAACTTATTATAATATAACTTCACATGTACAATATTTTCTTGTAAAATTACAGCTTGATTTGATAATTGATTTGAGAAATATATTTAATCTCACAAAAACAATCTTTAGATATTTTAAAACAAAATTCAAACATAACTTGGATTATATCATATAATCTTTTGGTGCTAATAAAATAATTAGTGGGGTAATATATAATTATTCCATTGAACAATTTTGGAGGAATTTTAAGTGAAGATATGTTTACTATTTTTAATGTATCTTTAATTTTATTTTCTCTATTCCATGTGCTTTTCTTCTTATATGAACATGATATGCACCATAATTGTTTTTAGTGCATGAAATAAAAAAATAATTACTAAAATTAATTACATACAAGAAATAATGAACTTATTTCTGGTGCTCTAAAATTAACAACAAAGAGTTCTTGAAATTGTCTAACAATCAATTTATTTCAAATTTTTAACTGCTTCTTAATTTTTTTTCAAGGGTATATTTCAATTTGAAATTATTAAATTGCATACAAGAAATAATTTATGTTAATCTATAATAAAAACCCATATAAAATTTAATAAGATGCTATTATATATCAACAACTCTGAATTTATCCACTTTTTTTCAGTATCCAAATTAGTTTACTTACATCTCGAAAAATTTCACAAATCTAAAGTTAATAACCATACGAAAAATCAAAATTATAATTATTGAATAGCAAACTGAAGAGATGAACAATTAAAAGCTTGACCGAGGGATTGCATTGGTATTGTTTTTGAATTGACGATGAGATGTCTTTTCGAGTGGGCAGAATGGACATTTTAAATTCCGAACACCACTGATTAACATTCTGTTGACAGGGGCTAGAAGATCTGAGCCGTAAAAAAGCAGTAGAAGTTGACAAGAAGAATCATCATGGTAGACGCAATTCCCAGACGGGATCCGTGTCCATGACACGTTAGACAACCCAACAATGACCAGGTGGATCCATGCGTGTGATGTGCACGTGTATCACATGTCCTCGACGCTGACTAGATCGTGTTGTCTCGAGAGGACCCATTCTGGCGTCACAGCCTCAGTACACTGTCATTTTTATTGGCTATGGAATTTTATACGGCTTCGTTGGCATCCCAGATAAATCTAGGAAGGAATGGTCTTCCCGCAATCAGCGATTCGATTGGATTATTCAAATCCAGCCATCCAATCCACATCTCGTTGGACAGGTGTCTGTTTTCTAGATCTCACTGTACCGATTGATAATGTTAGCAGAAGAAAATAAATAAATATTGCCATGAAGAAGCCCCTCCCTTTTTTATGAAGAAGCCGACGACACCAAGAGAGAGGGAGGCTTGAGATTCTTCTCTTCCTCGTGCAACTTCCTTTAAAATCTATCGAATTCTGGGTCACGAGATTGCGTTTTAGGTGATTTCTGTCAAGGAAAACCAGATTAGAGATAAACTTGGATAGAGAGAGAGAGAGAGAGAGAGAGAGAGAGAGATGGGAGCTTGGGTGTACACAGACGTAAAGCTTGAAATTTGAAGAAAATTATTGAGATTGTGCAGGGCATATCAAACCTGGATCAGCTAACATCAGTACGGTGTTCTTTGTAATTAAATCCTCTTTCTTTTCTTGTTATTGACTAGGAGATTGGAAACTCTCAAATTAAGAGATTTAGGGTTTATGTGATTTGTTAGGAGAAGTGCTAATATGTGTTGTCTATTAGTTAAGGATTTAATTGGATAAATTAAAGACCAATCATGCAATGGTTAAGGATTTAACTGGATAAATTAAAGACCAATCATGCAAGGGTTAAAATGTTAGGGGCCGACCATGAGTAGAAAACCTGGAAGAAATTGAAAAATCAATTGCAAAAATCTCGAAGAAATTCGAACACGTAGAGATGAGAAAGATTCTGACATTCTAGACTTGTATTTATTGACACAAATGGTTATTAGTCTATTTAATTAAATGCATAGATTTTTTAATTAATAATTAAAGTTTTTTTAAAAAAGAAATACATGTACAGTTGTCTTGTCAAAGACAATGATTAAACCTGCGGCAAAAGACGAGGGGAATATGGCATGGAAATTATACAGCGCACAGTTTGTGATCGGGTGGCTTCTTGTCAGCAACGGCAGCCATTCTGAATAAGGATAAATAATTCATATCATCGCTAACCTGCCTCTTTAATTCAGTTGCCTCTTTAATTCAGTGTTTATTCTCTCTCTGGGTGCAAATGTTAGTAGTACGTGTACATATCAATTTATATAAAAATAATATAAATAATTATTATTTTAATATACAAAATAAAGCACATGTTACATATTAATAATTAAATATACTGTATATAAAATATAATAATAGTATCTATAGTAAATTGAGGCACGCCAGAGCATTCTCTTAAAGAGAGAACACTCTTCTTACGGGAGGGAGTATCTTGAAACGACAACACGTACGTTTCACTTGAAGAGAGAACACTCTTCTTACGGGAGGGAGTATCTTGAAACGACAACACGTACGTTTATCTTCCGAGGTACATCAATAGTTGAATCTCTTCCATGTCAGGGTATTTATTACTGTATTTCAAAAATATATTTTTTTATATATGTTTAGATATTTTTATTTTAAAAAATATTATTTTGATTTATTTATAAAAAATATTTTTAAAACCAATTTTAAACACGTTTTTAAACAGACAAGAGGTCCTCAAACCAGCTGGCACTAGTTCACTCCAACAATAAATAAATAGATACAAAATATAAGGTAGGAAATCGTAGTCTTTTAATAATATAAATTACTATTACTTTACTATTACAAAAAATATAAAGGGCGTTGAGTTTTCACTGTAGCACAAGACTCAGTTGACTGTGGATTCGAGCAGTGTAGGGGCGAAAATGGCCCTCGGGCGCGCGGCAAAGGTGGCTGTGAAACGGGGCCAATTTCGGTTTTTCCTTCATTTTTTTTCGGTTTTTCCTTTTTTTTAAAAAAATAGGACAAAATAAGGCATCCGGCTGAGGGGCACCGGCGTAATTGCGCGCGTCCGGACCGGCCCGGTCCGGCCCGGTCCGCCGCAACTTTTTATTTTTTTTTAATTTTCAAAAATGGCTAAATACGATTATAGCCTCCAATAAGACAAAAACACTGAATTGACTTTAGGGCTAGAACGGTAATTGTCCCTATTTCTCGAATTTTTTAATCGGCGTCTGTCAGGGCGTGATCCGCACGCGCCAAGCGGTTTTCCGCCTCATGCTCAGTTCAGGTGGCGCGTGCGCCCTCATACTGCGTCCGGAAATTGTCTACCGGAGGCTATTCCGGTGCGCCGCCGAGTGGTCTTCCTCCCGCGGTGGTGCGTGTATCTACCTAATGTCCGTGGACGCGGCGGAGGCCGGTTCAAGCCGCCGACCAACTTTCTCTCTCTCCTGCACGTCAATGTGCAGGAGAGTCCCCCATATTTGTTAACATTTCACTTAGGTCCCTCAACGTTTAATTTCATTTTGGGTCCTCATTTCTGTTTTATAATTTTTGATTTTGTTCGATTGGGTCCTCCAATTTTAATTAATTGAATGTCAAAGTTTCAATTCGGTCCTGTTACTTTCAATTTCCGGATTGGTTGTATATAAATCAATTAATTCGGTACACAAGTTCCGATTTTTGCAGTTTTGTCCTCTGATTTCAATTGAGAATAAATGTAATTTGCATTTCAGCCCTTTGACTTCTAATTTTTTAATTTAAACCCTTTATATTTGATTTTCATTTAAATCCTTATACTTTTATTTTTTTTTATTTCTAGAATAATCCCTACTTTTGCCCATGTATATATAAGTGTATTTAACACGATAATAATAATAATAATAATAGTAATAGTAATAGTAATAGTAATAATAATAATAACAATGACTTAATTATTTTTTGTTCTTACTCTTCTGCGTTTTTTTTCTTTCTCCCAATAATTTGATAATATTTTTTTTTTGCCGGTGATAGCAACAATAATTGTTTTTGTTTTTTTAATATTTTGTTAAAATTTCTTGCATGTTTTTAGTCTTTCGTTTTTTTTTCCCTTTCATTATTAACATAATAACAATAATAATAGTAATGATAATAATAATTAAATTGTTTTTCGTTCTTGCTCTTTCTTTAATGTTTTTTTTCCCCTCCAGATAATTTGATATTTTTTTTTTACAGTAATAGCAATAATTGTTTTTTTTAATCTTTTTTTAAAGTTTCTAAGATATTTTTAGTGTTTCATTTATTTTTGTTTCTTTCCTTATTAACATAATAATAATAATAATAATAATAATAATAATAATAATTTAATTGTTTCTCTTACTTATTCTTTTGTCAATGTTTTTGAGTTTTTTTTTCCAAGATAATTTAATACTTATTTTATCATTTTCAAATGGTTGATTCATGATTACACTGTGCACATTGCGGACCCACATTTTTTTCTTAAGTGCTGTCCTGCTGGTACATTTTTTTTCTTTGTTTTATACTTTTGTTTTATTCACTTATACATTTTTTTTTATGATCGGGGTCTCCGACCAACGTAAGCACACCACGACTAATTCTTGAGCTAAATTTTTTTACAAACAACATGGATTGCTACAATGCTTTCTCTTAACCACATTTTGGATAGCGCGTGCAGCGTAGAACTTCTAAAAATATATATTAGTTTTTTATATATTCATTTTATTATGTAGAATGTGTTTTAAATAATATCATGATATTAGAGATATTTTCAATTTCTTTCATTTATGTGCATAGTACAATAATCATAATATCCTCAAATAAGACGAAAAAAAGACTATTGCAATCCACAATGCAACTTATTATTGATAGAAAATTACAACTTATTTTATACTGGTTATTTCATTGAAACCTACTAAACAAATAAATTTATGTTCATTTAAAATTTATATATTTTATACAAAACTTGCACTTCATAAAAATTATATACAAATTGATTCTTTTATCTAAATTTATCCTATGATAAAAAAAATCATACATAATAAATATTTTTTTACGTTGAAAAAAATATGATTCCGCCCGCGATGAGGAGTGGGTGCCATGGCTAGATGTTTTCTTTTATTTTTATTTGTTCTTTGGATTAGATAATTTTCATAGTTTTATTATTTACGCAATAATAATGATAATTTTAGTGATTATTTTTTTATAAAATCTTTCGATTTTTTTTAAAGATTTTCCTGAATTTTTAATTTATATCGGTGATCATTTTAAAAGTAATATTACTCTATTTTTCCCCTTATTCATTTTTTTTCTTTTTCTTTATTTGTTCTTTAGATTATATTATTTTTATTATTTTATTATTTATGCAATAATATTGATAATTTTAGTTATTATTTTTTTTAAAAAAATCTTTTGCTTTTTTATTTTGTATTTTTCATGGCAATTTAATTATTTTAATTGTTTTGGCTGTAATGTTAGTAATAATTTTAGCTTTTATAGCAATCATAATGGCAATAACGTCAGGATTAATTTTCAATCTATGTTTTCGTCTTTTTGTTGATAGGAAATGAACAATTTTTTTTTATTTGATTATTGTAGGTATTTTCATAATTTATATTTTATTTTTGTTTAATTTAAATTGAATTATAAAATAAACTAATCTTAATACTGTGAACTTGATAATTCAGATATCCGAGTTTTCTTACTTTTTTAATAATGATGATAAATTTATGCTGGTTATTTCATTTGAAACTACAAAACAGATAAATTTATATCGATTTTAAATTTATATATTTTGTAGAAAACTTGCACTTTACATGAATTCTGCACAAATTTATTATTTTAGCTGAATTTATATTATAATAAAAAAATTACACAATTATTGTTATAGCAGTGATAGCAATGATAGTTTTTATTTTTTTATTATTCTTTTGTATGATCTTCTGTTGAAGTTTTTAGAATTTTTTTTCCCTTCCATTTTTTCCCTTTCATTATTAACAAAAAAATAAAATAAATAATAATAATAATAATAATAATAATAATAATAATAATAATAATAATTTAATATTTTTCCTTGCTTACTCTATTGTCAATGTTTTTAAGGGTTTTTTTTCTTGGCATAATTTGATAACTTTTTTTTCTTTCACAATAATAGCAACGATGGTTTTTTTTTTTCTTTTGTTTTATGTTTTCTTGAAGTTCTTAAGATTTTTTTTTCTTCCATTTTTTTCCTTTCATTATTAAGACAAAAATAAAACATATAAATGAAAATAATAATAATAATAATAATAACAATAATAATAATAATAATAATAATAATAATAATTTTATTGTTTTTCTTGCTTACTCTTTTGTTAATGTTTTTTAAGGTTTTTTTTCCATTAGAACAATTTGATAGTTTTTATGATGTTAACAGTGACAACAATGATAATTTTGGATTTTCATTGTATTTTTTTGTTTGATATTTTTTTTTTTTGCAATTTTTTTAATCTTTCATTTATTTATTTAATCTTTCATGATGATGATGATGATGATGATAATAATAATAATAATAATAATAATAATAATAATAATATTTTAATCATTTTTCTTGCTTGCTATTTTGTTCATGCTTTTTAATTTTTTTCCCTCGGTATAATTTTATAGTTTTTATTGTTTTGATAGTCACAACAACAATAATTTCAGATGTTAAGACTTCGATATTGCTGTTGTTATAATATTTTAAATTAATATTGTTTCCTTTTCCCCTTTTTTTTATTATTATTTTTATTTCCTCTTTGTATTAAATGATTAAATTTTTTTTCTTATCAAAATATTTTGCTCTTTTTTTTTTAATTATAGTTTGCGCTCTTTTGTGATCTTTTATGACGCAATACCTACATTCTAAAAGATATAATCTATGCTTGCGTAACAAACTCTACTTAAAATTTTATACATTTTATCTCCCAATCTATAACTTTTATTTTATTATATCATATAAATTTATCATTGTTAATTTAATTATGTTAAATTATATACATAAAAATACCCGCGGCAACGCGCGGGGGATTTGGCTAGTATATATATAAAACATGTTGAGGTTTTGCTGTAATGATTTCTGTGAATTATGACAGCGTGCTCTCAATTTTACCCTTAATGAATTCCAACCTGCATGTTTTTAGCTGTGGATTTTCATGGTTTTTCATTGCTTTTTTTCTTCCTGCATGTGCTTGTGTTTTTATGGCTGCAAGAGAGCCATTTCAATTGCACGGGCAAGTTGAGTAGCTGGAAGAGAGCGTGGGTAAGTTAATGGGTATATGGATTTAATTTGAGTTGCAGCTATTATTTTTGTTGTTTCGCACTCTTTATTATTATTATTGCTTAATATCCACCAATTGCATTTCTATACTCCCTGTATAATAATATTTAACAATGTGTTTTTCAGTTGCAACTAATTATATATATTGATTTTTAATTTAATTTTTTATTTTTTTTAATTATTTTGATATGCATGTTTTAATTTATTTTAATTGTGATCTTTAATTAAAATTTATCATATATATTACTTTTTATTTCGGTCTTAACTCTTATAATTTTTTTTTAACAAAATTACACTTTATTTTTTTAAATATCTTTATTTGTTCGAATCTCAAGGTTTTTATTTGTTTCAATTGTGTTCTTTAATTGAAATTAATTATATTTTTTTAATTTATTTAAATTGTGTCCTCCAATTAAAATTAGTTATATATGCTGCCTTTTATTTTGGTAGTTATCTTTTAATTTATTAACAAGATTACATTGTATTTTTTTTTTAAATATCTTTATTTATTTCATTCTCAATATTTTTATTAGTTTCAATTTTTTTTCATTTGATTATAATTAATTATATATTTTAATTTAATTTATTTTAACTGTGACTTTCAATTGAAATTAGTCATATATGCTACTTTTCATTTCGATCCTTATTCTTTTAATTTTTTTAACAAAATTACACTGTAATTTTTTTTAAATATCTTTATTTGTTTCAGTCTTAAGGTTTTCATTTGTTTTAATTTTATCATTTAATTGAAATTAATTATATATTTTATTTATCAATTCGATCCTTATTCTTTGAATTTTTTATCTGATATTAATTCATTTGTTTTTTTTATTATTTTTGAAAAATATTTATATTTTTTCTGTATTTATGCATCTATACTTTTAGTTCTTATTTTTAATTTTTGTCATTATATTTTTTTTATTGGGGTTTTATTTTTATCCAGTTTAGTCCTGAAAGTTTAATTTATGTTGATGATCATTTTAAGATTAATATCGCTTCATTTTTCTCTTTGATTTTTTTTTTGTATTTTCTGTTGTTTTTTCTTGTTCTTCGGGTAAGATGATTTTATGACTTTAATGTTTGCATAATAATAATGATAATTTTAATGATTATTGTTTTTTTGTAAACTTTTTTTTTATTTTATTTTTTGGGACAATTTAATAATTATAATTGTTTGTACAGTAATGTTAATAATAATTTAAACTGTTATAATAATGAAATGATGGTAACATGGGGATGAATTTTCAATTTATGTTTTTTTTTTGAGATAGAAAATTAACTATATATTTTTATTATTTGATTATTACAGGTGTTTTTACAATTTATATTTTGTTTGTTGTGTTTAATTTAAATTGAATTATAAAATGAAGTAATTTTAACACAGTGAATTCAATAATTCAGATATCTGAATCTTATTATTTTTTTAATAATGATGATAATTTTATACTGGTTATTTTATTGAAATCTATTAAACAAATAAATTTATTTCGATTTAAAATTCATATATTTTATGAAAAACTTGCACTTCATATAAATTCTACATATATTTATTATTTTACTCAAATTTATATTATAATAAAAAATCTCACACAACTAATATATTTTTTACATTAAAAAAATATAACTATGATAATAACGAGGCGCGGGGCAGTGTTTAATATTAAAATAAACATTGTTAGCACGAGATATATACACGTCAGCGACTGAACATCGTACATTGCCCTATAAAAGGCCCATGTGGCGATGACGATGATCACAAGTCAAAAACCAATTTTCGTAGTATCGTTGGAAGCATTGCTGCCTTTTTATCTTGCTTTGGTGTCGGTTGAAGATTATTCATCTATATATATATATATATATATATATATATATATATATATATATATATATATATATATATATTATATAGATAAGCTTTTTATAACCAATTTTTTTATTTTAATATGTACAATATTGCATGATATTCTTTATTTTGTTTTATTTAATCATTTTCATGAATGTGTGTGTTTTTATTATCTTTTGCTTAAATAAAAAATAATTTTAATTAAAATCATTAAATACTATTTGATATATAATCTATGTTGTATGATAAATATCTTGATCGATATTTGTTTTTTAATTTTTATCTTTAATCAACGTTAATGCTTTTTGTTTTTTATTTACTAACACAGATAATTTTTAATTAATTTATTTAATTGCATACATATATATTTTTGATTTACACGTGAGATTATTATTTGTTTTTTTTGTTGTAAGAACTACGTAAGAAAAGCCTCTATATTAAAAAACATTTGCATGAAAAACAAATTGACCGGTGGCATAACAGAGGTTATAAAGCAAGAGTTCATGGTCGTGCTATGCACCCCTTGTTATTCGGATATTTTTATTATGTTTTAAAAATATTTTTAAAAAATATTTTAAATTAAAATTTTTAATATTTTTATATTATTTCATGCATTAATATAAAAAAATAAAAATATCATTATAATATATTTATAAATAATTTTTTTAAAAATAATAATTTTAACCACACTTCCAAACAAGCACTTATCATTTTTTCTTTAAATCAAATTAGATAATTTTTTATTGTAATATATTTGGTTTTGAATTCTTTATTATAATTTTTTTATAATTTCATCCCTAGATATTTGATTTTTATACTATCTGGTTCTGTTTTTTTTTTAATTTGAAATTGTTTTTCTAAAGTATTTTTCTTCCTGAAGTAACCTTGATATGGAATTATGTTTCAAATTTTAAATTAAAAAAAAAAGCAAGTTGGCATTCTAAACGAGGAAGAGGAGGTAATTCAATGAACCTTGTTTTTTTTCTCTTACTTTTTTTTCCCTTCAAATTAATTTGTTGGGATATCAGTATATTACTAAAATACCTGAAAATATTATTTTTTTAATTTAAAAATAAAAAATAAAAAAAAGTGTTGTTAAAATGAAGTGGCAGTCGCCTCTTTTAAGTTTCCTAACTGACGCGGCTGGCCCATAAAGACCTAACCCCTTCGAGAAATCTCCCGCATCACTCCTTTCCCTCTGCTCTCCGAGAAAAAAAAATCAAGGAGCACTCATGAATGATATCCAGATTCCTGTACGTCCATGTTATCTTTCACCATCGATATATCTTTGGGGTATTGCCAAAGCAAACTCGTGGAAGCTAAGAGACCCTCCTGTAAGAATCATTTAGGCACCAATCTGAAAGCAACGACCTGAACTGGGATGGAGACCTTGCTTGGTAGAGGGCCGGGGGGTTGAAACATGAACTCTAAAGGCATGGCAAGTGCAAATATCACAAGGTAGGACCTAACCTGAAATGTTATTTCATCTTAGCATACCTTATCAGCTAGCAGACAATGAAGGGTGCCTGTCATCTTCCTTTTCATGTCAAATACGTATTCCTGTGATCTGTTTTCTCTCACCGGATACGTGATCCGCGTAGATGGCTAGATCTTCTCTGGTATCTCGAGAATGTTACGCTAATCTTCAAGATAAAGGTTGCCGTCAGCTTCCTTGACCGCCAAGTCTATCCTTTAAATCATAATTAATTATGATAAATTATGGAGTTACTGCTTTATCAGAGAAAAAACAAAAAACAAAACAGTGTAAGGATAGGGTGGCGCGAGTGAATCTCTTTCCTTTAGGATTGGTTCGCAGGAGCGGTAGAATTTGTCCTTGTAAAATTCTAGCTTGCCAGTTTGAATTAATTTTTTTAATTGGGCGAGCTTTTCAAGGGAAGGTAAAATTAACACCCGGAAGGTAAGAGTCTTTATCATTTCATGATTATTTTTTGTATTTTCTTAACAATTTATTATTATTATTTTGTCTTAATTCTTTTTCAGATAAGGATACAAATGAATGACACGTGTACTGATTAAAAATAAATAAATAAATATGTTACGAGCAAACGGGGCCTAAAATGGGTTAGAGAAACAAGGAAGGAGTCGCAAAGCGAATAATCTTTTCTCTAAACCTAATTGGATAATATTACACAGAGACAAGATAACAGAAGCTGCGTACGAAGGTATTTATATTTTATACAGCGGGAGGAGGAAAATAAGTGCACAAACAGAAAAAAGGGAGGAACATAAATAAATAGAAAGCCCTCGTGATTCTTTTTTTTTTTTTTTTTTAATTTTTTTTTAATTTTGCCCTTTTTTGTTATTATCAATCTTCTCTTTCCTTTTCTTGTGCAGAGAGCTCCCTCCGCCTCCTCCCGTCTCTTTCTATAAATACATCACTTTACTTTCAGTATGTGTCGCCTCTCTCTCACGCACCTTTTATCTCCTCTCCCTGTTTTTTTTAATGCCATGAAAAACAGCTAGAGGTGCGAAAGAGAGACACTGAGACAGGCACACACAGGCTTTCTTTCTTTCCGTGTTGTGATAGAATCATTATTATTTAAGACACGGCAAAACTGTTAAAAAAACCACCGCCACCACTCCACATTACAATGTCGGCTTACAGAGATGAAGATCCTCGTATTCATGACATCAAAACTAGGATTCGTGTTGTTCCCAATTTTCCAAAACCAGGTTTTTTCTGTTTTTTTTTTTTTTATTTGCTCTGCTTGGTTGCTTAGAAACATAGACTTAGCGGAAATGGCTTTATGATCTCGAGTTCTGGAGTTAAATTCAAGAATCGGTTGCTGAAACTGGGTCTTGCTTACGAAGTTTCTTCTCGATTCAAAGTATTTTGTTCCTTTTTTTAAATTCTCACCTAGTTGTTTGAGTTTTTCTTTCCATTTCCATTTTGAACGGCACCGAATGTTTATGCTCTTCTGTTGTTTTGGTAAAACACGTTTGAGCTTTCATGATTCAAGACTGCACGTGCTTTTCCATGTATATACTACTCTAACTGCACTGAAAAAGCAGAGAACCTTCGGCTATGCTTCTTTTCTGGTTATAAGTTTATCAGTGATGGTTTATTATGGCAGGTATTATGTTTCAAGATATCACCACCCTGTTACTGAATCCTAAAGCATTCAAGGACACAATTGATTTGTTTGTTGAGAGATACAAAGGCAAAAACATTTCAGTTGTTGCAGGTAAAAATACAAAACAAAACAAAACTCACAAGAAAGAGTGAAAGCCCCCATTTCTGCTCTTTATTCCTTAGCAGATTTTCATTTTGTTTGAGGTGTAATTAGAAGATCTGATCTTAGGCCTTTTAACTACTTTTTATCACTTTGATTTGGGGTTCAAAGTGGTGGGTCCTTTTGCTTACAGAGCAAAATGCACCACTGCCTTGGTGTTTATTTATTTTTATTTTTATTATAAATGGCTTTTCGATGTGCTCATAAACGCCCCCACTATCTTCCTTAGTCTAGCCGTGAATTTTTTTTTAAATAATAACTTATTTTTGAATTGTTTTGATATAAAAAATACATTTTTAAAAATATACTAACCACATTATCAATGGAAGTGACTGTTTGTGTTTATGTGATGATTTCTGTTATATATTCATCTTTTTTTCTCTTTTCTTTACCCTTTTTCTGCAAGGGAGTGATTTCCTGTTTGACTAATGGGTTTTGTTAGTGTGGTGTGTCATTGATTGCTCTCTGCTCTTTTTTTTCCCCTTTAGCGGCTCTCATCTGACCACTCTACGTCTCTCAATTGTAGCTGTTGTTTTTTGTTGTGGGCATGTGCTGGGATCTGATTTGGGTGGATTGTGGTTGGTGATGGCAGCCCACCTTGATAAAATATATACGTGGGACCCAAATGATGCCAAGTTAAGATGGGCCGGCTTCATAAGGCTCTATTGTAACGTGGATTTCCCCTTCTTAGTGTTTGATGTTTTGATCCCGTAACTCTGTCTCTTGTTGTTAGTCATATCCTTCAATATTTCCTTTTGCAGTAGCCAGTTTTGCATCTGAAATTGATGGCATTGTGAGGTTTTAAATGACGAACTGCTGTCTTTTTTATAGTGGTTTTAGGTTTTATCCTGCATTGGGTGATTTTGTAAGATGGGCACGGTCGTATTGCTCTTTGGTTAAAAGGGTCGTGTTCATTCAGAGACTGTATCGTCTTAAATTGCTTATGAGTTATTTTTTATTAGCAGCACGTAATGTGTTGTTATGCACTTCCAAATAATAGCAAACCGTGCAAAGTTGAAGAGGTTTCATGATCTCTTATTGACAGTGCCGTAAGGCCTCATATTGATTTTGCTTTTCGATTATGAAGGATCCGGTCAGCATTCAAGTTGTACTTTGCTTTGTCCCATTTTGTGGGCACTGGAATCTGTCTCCTTGTTAGACCATGTGGATGAATTTTGTCTTGTTGTGTTTATGTGGAACTTTATACATAAGTGGAATCTTCTTTAGAGATTATAGTTCACGTGGAAAAGCTTCGGCCTTTTTCCTTGCCAGATAATTATCTGTGTTTTTCGTACTTATCACCAGTCTATTGATGCTACCGCTGGATTAGCTCTTGTGCATGTTTTCCGTGTTTAGTCAGCTGGGGATCAAGCTTATCAAATTCTAGTGCAGGTTTATGTCACATTCAAGTATCATGGGCATTGAATCTTGCCACTTGAGCTTAAAATAATCACATGATTCATGTTGTTCTCTGCATAGTCCTATTCATCATATATTTAGATGTTGCTTTTTTTAAGTCTTCCCAAACTCTATATATAATGTTTTGCAGCTCATATTATTATTTTTCCTTAATAGAAGTTCCGATAAAAACATTCTATTGGTCAGAATGTTTTCCTTTGCGTCATTTGCGTGTCCTAGCTTTGTGTCGTTCAACTTCCAGGGGGCATTTGATGGTTTTCATCACCTGAAGTACTCCAAGTTCCATGGTGATCAAATCTTAAATATGTTTCTTTATAAGATGTCTTGTAGCCTGCACTGATGCTCTCCTGCAAATCTTGTTAACTGCTGCCACAAACTTTGTATTTGCTTACTGTTACTGCTTATTTTTATTACTTACAAGTGGTCAAGATTCTTTGACTTTTGTGTCGTTTCCATGTGAGGTACTATTTCATGGTTTGAAAGCTTAATAAATGGATACTCCTCCCTAATACACACTTACAAGATTGATGTTTTTACGGATAAAAGACCTCAGCATTCTGTTTAGCGTATAAGAAATTTGGACCAGTACTCTTGTTCGGTAATGCACCGCAGACAAGCTAGAAAATATCCGAAGTCTGTATTCCTGAAATGTGAGCAATTGTCTTTTCAGGAATAGAGGCTCGGGGATTTATATTCGGACCTCCCATTGCTTTGGCAATTGGAGCAAAGTTTGTTCCTCTGAGAAAACCAAGGAAGTTGCCAGGTACTCCCCTCCCCGTCTCCTCACTGATAACTTTTCTACAGTGGCATGAACATGTTTATATTCTAAGATGCATTTGGTATGCTCATGATAAATAGCGAGCTAGTCCTCTGACATCCTGATCGTACATTATTTGATCGCTGTGTTGCATTTTATTTCTTCTACTCTGCATTCTATGGGACTCTACAATTGATACTGATATTTGTTTTAATGGCGCGTCACAATTTTTAATGAAGTTACAAAGGTGTAGCCTGAAACTAAAACCTCACCCATCTTGCTTTTGCTAGTGGATATTTGCACTACTCCATGAACTACATGGAGCTACGCTCATGTGGAGCAATAATCATCCGCTAATTTACATCTTAATTTCATACTCTTACAGTTACTAAAGTGTTAGTTATTGTGTCTATCAGACCCATGTATCCAATGGACTTCTTTTTATCCTTATTAGGTGTGATAGTGGATGTCCATTCTGCGTAAAGAAGCCAAATATCTCTCTCACAGTTGATGTTGTTGCTGTATTCACAGAATGCCTGTCTTCTTCACACTGTTAGCCACCCAACCAGTTTGATGTTTTTTATAAGTGCTTAAGTGATGTGCATTTTCACCTCCTTTTTTTCCCCTCCCCCGATGCTAGCTCAACTGTGAGGAGTGAGTTTGTCCACGTGAATTTTCACTCTCCGAATCATCTGTCACACTAGAGAATTTTTCAGGCACATAAGTATTGATGTCATTGATTTCTGTAGATGTCTCTGTTTTATATGGACTAGAAATCTCAGCTTCGAAGAAACCATGTGTGATACTTAATTTATATTTTTCTTTACAATCTTGTTAATAATTATTGTCGTGTTGACAGGCGAAGTTATTTCAGAAAAGTATATTCTTGAATATGGAAGAGATTGTCTTGAGATGCATGTTGGAGCTGTCAAATCAGGGGAACGTGCTTTGGTGGTTGATGATTTGATTGCCACAGGTGGCACTCTGTGTGCTGCCATGAATTTACTCGGTAAACCTCTTTATTGTTAAAAGACTTGAGATTCATGTGTGTTTTAGGTCATGACATGAGCTGTTTGTATAGCGATTATTGTATACAAGAACATAGATAAAATATGCAAGAATGTCCTATTCTTTCGGCAGAATCGAAAAGGAAAACTTAGTTGTGTGATTTGTTTTATTATTTTTGGATCAATCATTTTAGTATCATTTCAATTACTAGAATTAAAATGATATTTCACATTACGAACATCTTTATAAATCTTATCAAGTTAATACAGAAAATTGAGATGAAAAGAAAAGGAAAGCTATGCTCTTTCAATGATGAAAAAATATAAATAGTGGATTATATTCCTATTTATGTAAGTAGAGAAGCGATTAACATTTTTGTAACTTCTCTAGATATATGGACCATCCCATCCCTCATGGACAGACAAACCCAACCTAATGACCAACCTTTCTTTATAATAGTGACCTGATCATTCTTAAATGTGATAGAGTGCATTGATTAAAAAAAAATGAACTGTTTATATGTTTGATTAAAATTCAAATTCAGCTTCTGGTCCACTCACGTGGGGCTTTTAAAATGTCAATCAATCACAATAAACTAGCAATGAACATGCTATTTGGGAGTGAATGATAAACAAGTTTTAATGGCAATATTCTACAGTAGGAGTGATGCATTTACTAGCATTATACATACTGTAAATGTTGGTTGCAGAGCTGTTCAAGTCTTCATAAACAGAATATCCATTCACATGACAAGTTAGAAACCCAAGTTTTGCTGTGCTAGAAAAAGGAAGAAACTGAACAACGATTTTCACCTGGGGTTCATTGTTTCCCATGTGATAAAGAAGTTTCATGGTCTGATCAATGGCTGATTTTTTGTTAAATTTTTCTCCTTGTTGATTGCATTCTAAAAAATCTAACTGAAGCATGGTCCAATCCCTTGTGATAAATTTTGTTTGTTTACTATCCAAATCTTTGTCCTGATTGAGTGCACGGCTCGACTAAATCATCTTTCAGAACGTGCTGGAGCAGAAGTGGTTGAATGCGCATGTGTAATTGAACTACCAGATTTGAAGGTGTGTATGGCTTCATTTTCTTATTGTTCATTATATTTTCTTTTGACCTTTATGTTTGGAGTTTCTTTTAGACATAGGACTTATCGTGCTACAAATTTGTATATCTCTGTTGCTTTATGTTTTGCATTTTTCTGTCCTCTGCCAGCCTGTCTCTCTCACAAACACTCTGTAGCTAATCTTCTTAGTTACTTGAACGGAAGATGCGTTGCATGATTCAACAGTTGATGATCTATGTTCTTGCAATCCTAGAATTTTCAAATGTAACAAGAAAAAACCTTCCTTTTTAGCTCTGACGTCTCAAGGTTTTTTTGACCTATGGCTTGAACTCCTCAGTCATCCAATCACTCCTTGTGTCTCGGTGGCAGCTTCTCTTTAGTTGCTGGTTTCATTTCCCGAGTCTTTTGCTGCGCAACCCAGCTAAGGGTCTGGATATTCAAATATAAGATTTTCAAAGAAATCATAGTTTTTAAAGGAGTTGCCAGCATAGAATTTCTGGGGTAAATAGCTCAATGTCCCTTGTACAATTGGTCAGGTCTTCAACATGTCTTCATGTTTATAATACCAAATTCTCTAATATATCCTTTCATCAAGTATTGTTCATTCTAAAATTATCCTTAAAACTATACAAAAATAAAAAATATTATTAAAAATAAATAATGATCGAGTAATTTTAAAACTCTTTTATTCTTAAAACATTTTGAGAAAAATTTCTATTATATACTTGTATAACTGAAGGATAATTTTGAACTGAAAAATCTAATTTTGTCAATTTGAGTGGAAAAACTCGAAGGTTATATCGAAGAATTAGATACCATACAAATGAAGCTCAATTATAGGGGTATATAAATACATTTCCAATTATACAAGGATAGATTAAGCTATTTACCTTTTACAATCTTGAGAATATTTTTTTAGTGCAACCTTTGAGTTTCCGTGGCAAAATTAGGCTTGGATAATTTAATGGTTCTAAGCAAGTTTTCTGCTGATTTTGCATGGGGTGAAACCATTAGGTTCGAATCCTGTCTACGAGAGATCTTGTGCTCAAAAGTGAAATTAGTCCTTGCGAGAGTTAAAATATGTCTCCATGGTGTCAAATGGAAGAGGATTCTTAAGAAGTGAGTTTTCTTCAGTATGGAAAGAACCTTTAAAGAGGTTCTGATCACCACTTCAGAACCTTAATCGGGTCTTTCCAGAAGCTCCACTGTGTCCAAAAATAATAGGTCAATGGAGACCTCACCAGAGAAGTATATGCATTCCAATATTTATTTTCTTCCAAACAATGCACAACTTGAGGGTGTTTTTTTGGATTGCGGTTTTTTTATCGCCTGTAAATTGTAGGTGCTTCAAGGAAAATTAGTTTTTTCCTTGTTCTGTTTTCATGGAAACTAGACTCGAGTTGAAGTTTCTGTAAGCAGGGTTGGAGTAGCATTACAGCATGACTTTGATGTAGATGCTGATTTTTCTGTAATTCTGAAGCTCAGCAAGTGCTTAAATTGGCAATGGCATTACTCTTACACTCTAATGGTTAATACAAAAGTAGTGCCGCTTATCTTGCTGAGTTTGTTGATGCTTTGAAACTGGCATGTAGATGCCATGCAGTGAAGCATGGTGAATCAAGATATTGTTACCTGTACTTAATGCTTACTATTTGAGCAGCAACACCACTGTACAAACTGTACTTGCACCTTAATGTGTCTTTTCAGTTTGTTTACATGTGTGATAATTCTCATTCACGGATGCATTTGTGATTTTTACGACCATAACCATTCTCTGTAACAAATATGGCATTATTATCACATTTATGGGTCTGATGTTGCAGGGTCGGGAGCGATTGAATGGCAAGCCATTGTATGTCCTCGTGGAGTGCCATTAATCTATGGCAGATGATACAATTCTCCTGTGATGATGCAGAATGATAAATGTACATTAGAGGGATATCATTGGTTATTTTTCAGCTGGGATTTTCCTTTCATTTAGCCCAATTGTTTCGACTCTTAGCGAGTTTTTGATAAATCATGGTGGTTGAGATCCTTGTCATGTGATGTAGAAACATCGAATTTATGTGCAGGGCTTGATTTAAGGAAATGATTGTAGAAATCTCTCTTTTTTTTTCCATCGGGAAAATGAATTTACGTATCCTGTGTTCACCCGAGGTTCAGACTTAAACTTTCAGAACGGAGATTATGTTGCCATCCAATTATTCTCTGCCAAACAATGCAGCAGGCATAACGAATGGAGATAACGGAACCGGGTTAAAAATGACAGTGATTTCTCTGCTCCTCTCCACCATGTTACTTCAATTAGCATGGGTGGGTTCAGTAGAGTCTACTCCACAGTTTGCTGTGGCTATGATATTTTTCTGTTACTGACGTTCGCAGAATGGAAAGCAGGATTCTTTCTTGGAGAAGAAAAACCTTGGCTTGCATGATAAGACGTTGATGTTCACATATTCACTTCAGATTATGTATGGCTTTTGTTGCAGTGTTGGGAATGCACGCAGCACCAGTTCCTTCCCTTCGCAGCTCAGTACACTTATTTATTTATATAGGAGTTTAGGGCGCTCGAACCACCTGCTCCACAGCAATGAATTTCTGCACGTTCACAGTTAATGAATGTGCAGAAATTCAAAACCAAGCCCCCCTAGGTCTGTAGCAGCTGAAACTGTGTTGCGCCGTGCTTAAATGCTTTCGAACTTTCAAGTCATTGTGGGGTTGATCTAGGTTGGACTGATCTTGAAAACAATAATTTTCTACATTGTGAATGAAAATAATAATATTCTATGATGCAACTCCCTACTTGGTATCTAGGAGATCCCGCGATGAGGCCCCTGATTTCGCTTTGTTGTTTTTTGAAAATATTTTTTATTTAAAAATATATTTATTTATTTTAAAAAATTATTTTTAATATCAACAAAAATAATATAAAAATATTAAATTTTTTAAAAACACTTTTATAGAAAACAACTTCTTGATCAGTTTCTAGTTCCAATGGGATCATTGGACATGGACTGCTTGGACCTCGAAAGTCTAAATTGGAAATCTTTGAATTTTTTTTTCTTTTTCGTATTGAATAGCCAAGCAACCATGCCATGAAATTTGTGCCGAGGCCATGAAGTTACAATCCCTGCTTGAACTACCAAGAGACAAATAGGCAGGGACGTGTAGAGTAGGGGGTCAGTATTGCATTAATGAAACTATAGGATTAGAAGTTTGACATTTTGATTTTACGAATAAAAAATCAAACATTTTAATATAATAATTATTCAAACTTTTTTATTTATAAATAATTAAAGATAACCTATTAAATATTTTTTATAATTGTAATACAAATACTTAAACACAGCCATATTTTACTTTCTTCTTTTCTTAACGACGTCATGGTATATTGTAAATTGCTAAGTCAACCTTTTCTTTTATTAGTTCTTGAACGATTATTTGATTTCGATCATTGACTTTTTATTTTTTTTCAACTTTAATGTGTATATAGTTTCAAGCTTAATAGTTTATTTCAGTTCACATGCTACAATATATTTGTGGTGAAAAAAATGTTATGGCATCAAATGAAAGCTTGATATTGAAAAATAGAATTTAATTCGATCAATTACAACAAAAATAAATTTAAAAAAACATGGACTAAATTAAAAACAAACCCTTTTTTCTTTTTATCTTTCACAGGGCACGAGAACACTATAATCTGGCCCCTAAATTCTTGTGGTTTTTATTTTTGATCCCTCACTTGCTAGGGTTTCATGTTTCATTTCCAGATTTATGTTTCAATCCCTGGGATTTGAAGGGAGGGGAGAGGGCTTTTAGAAAAGGGGAGAGGAGATATCAACCATATTCCAATCACTAAACAAATTGATCATGGTGTGAATAAATTCTTCTTTGAGAGATATAGTTAATGAAGGTAGTTTCTGGCTTCCTCAAACTCATAAACACAATCAAACACAATAACTTTTAAAAAATCTCAAGGGTTCAAGGATTCTGTTAAATAATTTGTGATTATTTAGGGTTTGATCTTTTTTTTTTTGCAGTTTGATGAACTTTTTAAGATCGAGTTATCACAGGCCATAAAATGTTTAACTATTTAACTTTTAATAATAATTCACATGAACCAATAGAGATTTGACTAATAGCTTCTAGGATAACACTTTTATGTAATAAAATCCTTATAATTATTAGTATAATTTTCTTTGTAGGTCATTTTATCCAAGGATTATTTCTTAACTTTATGCCCATCTATCAAAGATAAAGGAAAATTTAATATCCTTTACTAATAAATAATTTTATATATATAAACAAAGTTAAATGTTTAAATTAGTGAGCCACAAGCCAACATTTAAATTAACAGGAGGACAACCCACCATTTATGGTATAAAAATATCTGAAGTAATTTTAAAGATAATATTTAAATGAATGTACAATTATAAATTATTGATAAGAAGATTATGATTTGTTTTATGATAATAAAATCAATTGCTTTATGAACAATTACATGTCAGCAAGATATGTATAATTTCTAAAATAATATTATAGCTAACATTTAATATAAATAATAAATATATATATTTGCTTACTGTGAAGTTTTTATATAAATCTACTGTTATGAGATTTGTTCATGCTGATGTGGAAAAAAAAATCATTCCACGATTTTATTTTAATTTCTCAATCAAAACTTTCTTTCACGATCATAAAATGTTCTTACTTAAAATAATATTTCTCATGAAAAAAACTATTTTTGTAAAATTTAAACGAAATACATCAAAAAGAAAATTAGGTTTTCGATTGAAATATGAACAACTCATTCCTTTTCAGTCCCATTATTATATTTTTGAAAACTAGATTTATAAAAATAAAAAATAAAACTTTAGGTTAAAAAATATATTTTCCATCTAGAAACATTGTTTATCATTTTTTTTTTTCAATCTGTAATGAGTTTAGAAAACACATCTCGGAGGCTCTTCATAGCTTGAAAAACTATGAAAAATATAGTTTTATTTATTTACTTATATTTTTATAAAATGAAAGATTAATGAGCCCTAACAAAAAATGAGTTGATGGCGTACCAAATCAGAATCATGGTAAAACGACTGCTGACCCCCCTCAGAATCATGGTAAAACGACTGGTGACCCCCCGCCCTCCCCACCCCACACACACACACACACACACACACTTGTTTTGACCGCACTCTCATATTTAATCCCCCATAAAAAAAAGGGTTAGAAAAGAAGAAGAGGCGGTGGGCTGAATGATGGCAATTATGAGTGCATTGAAACAAAACACAGGGAGGTAGATTAATTAGCATTTATCAACCCAATTTCTCTCATTCACAGTGACAACAGCTCAGCATTTAAAAATTAAAAAAAAAAAGGAAAAAGGAAAATTGTGTTGAAAAATGCGTCGTGAATAAAAAGCGCTTCCCTGGAGATAAAAAGAAAAGAGCGAAAATAATTTCCACGTATCTTTACAATTTATAGATTATAAGAAAACAAGGCAACACCGCGCGACTATCGAATACCAGCAGCTCGCCATTATCCCCGCACACCGAGTCATACCCGACCCGACAGTCATCTATCAACGAGTCTAAATCGATTTGCTTTGTTACCCGACCCGCTACGACCCGACAAACAAGCATGGCTCTCCTTCCCCTACCAGCACCAGCGCTCTCATGAGCTACACCACTCCCGGAAAACGTGCAGACCACTGCCCCTTTCCCCCCCGGGAAAATCCACGCCACACCGCGCGCGTCATGTACACCACCAGCTGGACCCAGGCAATAAAACCGCATCATCTCGTTTCCATCCGCGACGCACCTCGCATTCTCCTCCCACGTGGTCCCACCCGATAACCCGGCCCGGGTTTTGACGTTTTCTCGATATTCTTCAAATCGGGTCACCGTTTTTGACCCGTTCTGCACTTTGAAAATCATCTCGATCCGACCCGGAAATGATTTGTTGCTCCAGCTCGTGTGAAAGATAATCTCCACCACATTTCTTGAAGGGTGTCCCTCGGGCAGCTCGGCGAGGGAAGGGAAAACTGGGTCAGAGTTGCGGGTTGACCGAGAGAGTGACGGGGGTGTAGAAGCGTGTTCAGGTTTGAGCTTTTGTTGGTTCTGACTAACAGGATGGTGTTTAGGCTTTGGTTTCTTGGTTTTGGTTTCAATGATGACATCCTTAATGATTTTTGACGAGGTTTTCCTGCAACTGGAACTGGGTAAGAGGTGTTTTGGGTTCGGATTAAAAACATCGTCAAATGCTCTTGACTTGCATTGCAATGACTTCACCCACCCGCTCGCCATTGAAAGGACCAGCCTGCAGACCTATGGTTTCTTGCAGCAAAACAAAGACCTGTCGTAAAGTTGAAGGAATTGAAAAGAAAACAAGATCGGGAGAGTCTCTTGAACTCTTGCCTTTCTCTTTCTATCTTGAGTTTATGGGATGTTGATGCTGAGGTTATGTTTTCTTTTTCTTGACAGAGGCGAGGAGTTTGTATGGTGCGATCAACGAATGGCATGGGAGGGACATGGCGCGATATATTAAATGGACTGCTTCTGCCCCTGCCTCTTTCACACGCTCACCAGGTATGTTTATGAAATGACGATAATGACCTAGATGGGACTGGACTTTGATTGCCCACGTGCGCGCGCGTTTTGCTTGTTTAATTTGATTTCCCCGACGTGATAAATAGAGAAGGAACAGAAAAACATTGCCTTATGTGGTCTCAGGCATCGGCCGTTAACCCAAGAAGAAGAAGAAGAAGAAGAAGAAGAGAGATTTGGTTCAGGGGGGCATTCTTTTTGACGACAACTATATATTTGGGGTTCGAACGGTGGAAAGTAAAAGGGTTTAAACTTTATATTAAGACTCGCTTCATTTCCCCATTTTTAATTCAATGCTGTCATTATTCTCAATCTTGAGAAGGAAAATGTAATTGCCATATCTTTCCGAGTTAAGTATTCTCTCTCTCTAAATATATTCATATTATTGCAAAAAATAATGTTCGAAAAGAAATTTAAATTCCTCTTTTTAAAAACATGAAAAAGATCAAGTCCCGTGATCCAAATAATAAGATTTGATCAAATCCAAAACAAAAATAAAATTGAAAAGTGAAATTGAAAACAAATTAAGATTTTATAAAAGGATCAATTATAAAAATGAAAATTAAAAATTAAGATTAAAATTGATACTTAATACATTAAGGGTGACTCCAAAATTTTGCATGGTCAGGGAAAAATTTGAGAGGGAAAAAAATATTATCGGTGTTTCAAAGCTGAACCAATACCAATATGATCTACCCTAATATTTCAATGAACAGTGCTTTTCTTCGAGCTATAATATGATCAAAGAGACAAAAAAACAAAACAGTTTGCAGATCGATCTTTATTTACTCAACGAGAAAGAGAATTATAATGATTAAATATTGTTAATAATAGTCAATTACCCTATCGATCGGCAAAGTTGCTTTTCTTCGAGCTATATGATCAAAGATCCCCTGTCAGCAAAGGAGAATAAAAACAAAATCACATGTCTTCTCTTGTTCGGTGAATCCCACGTACAGCAGCAGTATACTGTCTCTTTCTCATTTTTATTAGAAAATGCCGATCGAGTAGCTTGAAATTCATGATCAGTTTTCATTTCGGGCGTACCGTCCATCTGCCCTACAAAGACAAAAAAGGTTAATTATTCTGCATCGATATAGTGTAAATTAGTGAGCACTCAATCCAGTCAAGTCATTTTCCATTGAAGGCCAGCTCTGCCACCTGGTTTTGATCTAGCATTGTTTCTCCTTCTAATCAAAGGAACATTAACTATAAACAGGTTTCTTGGTGAGGCTGAAGTTTCAATGCAATAGGAAACCCTATGGGACCCCTCCAGGCTTTTCGTTTTGTTCTTTATGCATCATTGACTCACCTGCACATATAAAGGCCTCCTTCTTGATAAGAAAAAAACAGGCAGCCTTAACAAATCGCTCAACGAACATTGGTACTTTTAATATCAATGAATGAAATAATTTGTTTGGATCTTAGTTAAGGAGACTTGTTTGAATGATGTTCTTACGGGCAGTCCCTCCATTACAATCAATCCCCATTGTGTTCACAGCGTAATTCAAGAATTTTCTCAGTGGCAATTTTCTATTTTGATTGTAGGGTCCGGGCAATCAAGCTCCACTATCCGGGTTGTTTCAGTCACTACATAACTAGTGGTTTTTCTTTAATTGATCTAAGAACGAATTCCTTGCATTAAACAAAGAGAGAAAAGCATGGAGGGCCAAGGAGGTGGAATCTTTTATTGGAGTTTGAAACGGTACAGGTGATGGAGAATTAGAAGAATGGAAAGAGAATGGAAGCTGGCAGGGAATGCAATACCTATAAAAGCACTGAAATTTAAACTAGTAAAACGACAATTTGTCTTCCACATTTTCTCTTCTTTTTGGATTTTAATATTCCTGAAATCAACTAGCATCATAAGCCAGGCTCAAGATAGGTAGCAAGTCGCTATTCAAAATGTCTGGTACTCATTGGGATAATGGCTAGCGGTTATGTTAGCAGGCGACAGCATTGATTTGTGTAACCCTAACAATGATTTTATATCCATCTTTTCCATGCCAAACAGTACCTACACGGCTCAACTCTTTAGAATTGGTGACTGACATGGACACCCATTAGGTTATCGTAGCAGAGAACTTGAATATTCAAGCAATACCTCAGCGAGTTTTGATTACATGGTAATAATGAATTCCATACGGTCATTTGATTAAAAGAAGTGCAATAGTTTTTGCTTTGGAGATGCTCTTAGTGCTAAATATTGGTGGGTGAAGGTGGGGTTGGGGTTGGGTCGACTTGCCAGCCTTAGCTCTCACGCCTGCAGAATCTATTCGAGCTCCGGGAACTGCGTTCAATGTGGCGTGCTTGGTTTTTAACAAGCCCCCAGAATTTCCACTTTTGTTTCGAAAATGGCATGCATGTTTTAGTTTTCTTGGAGAAGCTTGTTTAGCCATGAGTCCTGCTCACTTTAGCTCTATATTTCTCCATAAACTCACGAGACCGAAATGATTTTACCCCCTAACTTTCGTGCCCGCAGTGGGGACTTTGTCTTTTGCTTTTACCTTCGCCATCCCAGATGTTCATAAATATAGTTGTGTGGGATTTACGTTCACTTATATTTTATTCAAATGTATATTTTAAAAAAACTTGATTTAAAATTATTTTAATATATTAATATTAAAAATATTATTTTAATATATATTTGAAAAAAAAGAGAGACAAAATTCGGAACACGATGCATATTTCGACCATCTTCGAGCCATGAAATAATCAATGCATTTTTTGGCCAGCTAATGCAAATGACTTAAATGCACTTGGACCTGCCCTGTAAATGAGATATTATTTCTTGCATTATATTTCTCGGTCAAAGCCTCATAAATGCCGGCTTAGAATTTTCCCCCCGTGCCTCGTTGTCACTTATCGTTTTGCTGAGTAACATGGGACCCCTTCCCAGCACTTGATAATTCTTACATCTGTATTACCTGTATTAGCAAGAACTAAAAATATATTCATTTATAAAAACACAATATTTTTTTATTCATGCAGAACTTTTTTATTTTCATTAAAATTATTTTACCAGTAAAATGGTTTATTCAAATATATTTTTAAAACAATTAAATAAAAAATAATATTGTCTTTCTAGCTTTTAGATGATGACATGTATAATAAAAGAATAATTAATATGATAAATAATAATAAAAAATATATATCTTTATTGTCATTGAATGGTCATGATTGTTTTTTTTTTTAAATATACAGATTAGATTCATATATGATTATTTACAAAATATTTTTTAATATTATTGTAAACAATAATTTATTTGAAAATTATGGTATAAACAAATGGTTTTTAAATTATATAACCGATATGTTGTTCACTATGACAAAAATTAGGGTATGACTATTTTGAGTCTCAAAACCTTAATTTCAATTTAGTTTTGCTTAAAATTAGGCAAAGAAATATGGTATGAATCTCAATAACTCTATTTTTAACCTTAAAACACCTTTTAATTAGTTGAAAAACTTGAAATCAAATCAAATTACAAAATCAATTTTTCTTAGCATAATTAAAGATCCAAATTGTTGAAGGGTATTAGTTAGTTACCGAGAGTTGTTATTTAGTTTATTAGTTGCAGAATAGTTAGCTTGGAGATAAAGTCAGCTAGCTTTCAAATTGTCAGTTAACTTTTTGATATCATTCATGTTTGTATATAAACGACAAATAGCATAATGAATAAATATAATTTTACAACATGGTATTACAGCCATTCTAAAAAAAAAAAGCCATAAGAAATTGCAATTTCTTGAGTAAGAAGCAAAGAAAGATAAAGAAAATAAACAACCAAGAAAAAGATCAATACAAAGGATGGCGTAAGAAAGCAACAACTTTTTACAGCTTGCAATACCACAATTCAATTATCATTACGATAACTGATCTATGCTTATGGAAAACTTTCTAAGATTAAAAGAATATTGGGGACTGATAAAGAATGAAATTTCTGTCAAGGAAGTTATAAAGCCAACTGAAGGACAACAAAAAAGGAAGAGAAATTGAAAGATTTGAAGGTTAAAAACTATCCATTTTAAGTTATAGATAGGACTGTCATTGAAACCATACTCAATAAAGATAATGCAAAAGCCATTTGGGATTCAATGAAGATGAAATACCAAGGTAAAACGTGCTCAATTGCAAGCTATAACAAGAGAATTCGAGCTTCTTGACATGAAAGAGGATAAAACTATGGATGAATACTCTATTAGGATTCTGACAGTTGCCAACAAGATGAAGGCACATGGAGAAAAAATATAACAGAATATCGTTGTTGAAAAGATCTTGAGGTCACTGATCATAAGGTTCAACTATGTTGTATGCTCCATAGAAGAATTAAATGATCTCTCAGCTATGATCATAGATCGACTTCAAAGCAGTTTGATAGTTCATGAACAAAGAATGGGAGGACAAATGGAGAAAGTGCATGCTTTTAATATCAACATAGCAAGAGTTAAAGGAAGTTTTGAGCATTGATTTAAGTGCAGAGGAAGAAGTCGTGGAATCATCAAGGGGAGAGGCAGAGGTAAAAGTAAGCAATCTTACAATAGAGCACATATTCAGTGTTACAATTGCCTAAAATTAGGATATTTTCAATATGAATGTCCTAACAAAGAAAAGAATATGAATTATGCAGAATTCAATGAGGAAGAAAAAATGCTTCTAATGGCATTTGAAGAAATGAAATACTCAGGAGCTGCAACCACTTGGTTTTTGATTCAAGATGCAGTAATCACCTGTGTAGGAGCAAGGAATGATTTATGGATTTCGATAGTAAATTCAGACAATATGTGAAACCTGGGGACAATTTGAGTATAATGGTTATGGGAAATGGAGATATTAAACTAGTCATAGATGGATTAATTCAGATAATTATAGAAGTGTATCATATACCTGAGATAATAAACAATCTCTTTAGCATTGGTCAATTTCAAGAGAAAAATCTATATGTTCTTATAAAACATGAAGTATGTAGGGTCTATCATACAAGAAAAGGATTAATCATAGAATATCAGATGTTAGCTAATAAGTTGTTTGTAGTATCTTCTGAAGTAATTCCTCTAACCTTAAGTTGTTTTTAAGCCACATCTAAAGACATCTTATCCTTATGGCATCGGAGGTATGGATACTTAAGTCTCAATGGACAAAAACTCTATTTGATAAGAAGATGATCAAAAAATTACCAATGATTAATAAAGCATTATAAATATGTGATGACTGCATTGTTGGAAAACATTACAGGGAAAGCATACCAAAACAAAATGTGTGGAGAGCAACAAAGAAACTTCAACTTGTCCATGCAGACATTTGTGAACCTATTTCACCAACATCAAACAATAGAAAGAGATATGTAATCATGTTTATTGATGATTATAGTAGAAAGACTTCGGCTTATTTCTTGACTCAGAAGTCTGAGGTATTGTCTAGCTTTCAAAGCTATAAATTGCTTATTGAAAAGGAGAGTGGTGAGAGGATTGGTTGTTTGAGAACTGATCGAAAGAGAGAATTCACTTCACTAGAATTCAATGAATTTTGCAGCATACAAGGCATTAGCAGACAACTTACCACACCATATACCCCACAACAAAATGGGGTTGCTGTCAGAGAAGGGGATGCTAAGGAAATTATAGCCTGGAGCAGTCAATTGGGCAATCTATATGTTGAATAAAAGTCCTATTCTAACTGTAAAAAATGTCACCCCTGAATAAGCATGGAGTGACATAAAACCTTGTGTTGATTTCCAAATATTTGGTTGTGTAGCTTATGTGCATATACCTGACAGCCTAAGAAACAAGCTTGACAACAACAACATCAAATGTGTATTTGTAGGCACTAATGCAGAATCCAAAACTTATAGACTCTATGATCCAATCAATAAAAGTATATTAATTAGCAAAGATATAATGTGTGCTGAGAATGAAAAATTAAACTAGGGAAGCAATGCAGATGAGGCAGATCTTGCTGGGCTTGATTATTAAGATACAAATGGTCACTCTAATGCAGAAGAAGGGAAAGAACTAGAATCTAAGCAAGATAATGAAAGAGACACTCACCAGTGAAGGATCAAATTTAGAAAGAAACAGAAGGCAACCAACTTGGTTAAAGGATTATATCACTAGTGAGGAGTTGTATGAACATGAGAAAGGGCATAGTTTAACAATGTTCACATAAACAGTAGATCTAACCACCTTTGAAGAAGTATATAAAGTGTTGAAATGAAGAGAGGCAATGGATATGAAAATGAGAGCAATTGAGAAGAATAGGACATGAGAACTAATTACTTTGCCTAATGGAGCAAAACCATTAGGAGTAAAATGAGTATTTAAAACAAAGTTGAATGAAAAAATATGGACAAGTACAAGGCTAGATTTGTTGCAAAGGGATATTCACAAAGACAAGGGGTTGATTATAAAGAAGTTTTTGCTCCAGTAGCTAGATGGGATAAAATTAGGGCAATTATAGCCCTTGCATCTCATAAGAATTGGTATGTCTTCCAATTGGATGTCAAGAGTGCATTTCTGTATAGGGAACTAAATGAAGAAATTTTTGTTAACCAACCACAAAGATATGAAAGGGAAGGAGAAGAACACAAAGTCTACAAATTAAAGAAGGCTTTGTATGGTCTTAAGCAAACTCCTAGAGCTTGGTACAACAAAATTAAGGTATACTTCATTAAGAAAAGATTTGATAAATATTTATGTGAGCACACATTGTTTATAAAGGCTGGTGATGAAGAAAAGGTACTGATTGTTAGTCTTTATATGGATGATCTCATTTTCACAGGGAATGATGAGGTAATGTTCATAAATTTTAAAGATTTAATGCAGAAGAAATTCGATATATCAGACCTTGGTAAAATGAAGTATTTACTAGGCATAGAGATAGTGTAAACTGCTAATGTTATCTTCATATACCAACAAAAATATGCTCATGAGATACTTGAAAGGTTTGGCATGACACAAAGCAATTCTGTGGCAAATCTAATGATTCCAGGGTGCAAGCTGTCAAAAGGTGGAAATGGTGGCTTAAATACTGATGCTATTGAATATAAGAGATTGGACGGTAGCTTTTTGTATTTAACAGCAACAAGGCCTGATATTATGTACTTAGTAAGTATGATTAGCAGGTACATGGATCAGTCTACAGAAATGCATCTTCAAAGTGCCAAGAGAATACTATGATATTTGAGGGGTGCTGTAGATTTTGAAATCAGTTACAGGAGAGGAGGTGAAGGAAGCATGATAGCATTTTCTAATAGTGATTATGCAGGAGATGTTGATGATAAGAGGAGCACTTTTAGGTATGTATTCATGATAGGGACAGGGGTTGTATCATAGTCCCTATAGAAGAAACAAAAATAGAGTTTATAATAGTTGCTTCATGTGCATGTCAAAGGGTATGGATGAGAAGAATTATGGAAAAGCTTGGTCATGATCGAGGAAGGAGCACAACAATCTACTATAATAACAATTATGCAATTAAGCTTTCAAGAAATCCATTTTTAAATGGAAAAAAGCAAGCATATCGATGCCAGGTTTCATTTCTCACATGAGCTTACAAAAGATGGAATAATTTAGCTAATTCATTGCAGCACACAAAAACAGTTATTTGACATCATGACTAAATCTCTCAAGCTAGAGACATTTCTGAAGCTGAGGGAAAAACTTGGAATGTGTAAATTGACTAACATAAACTGATTGCTGAATGCAATTCAGTTCAAGGAAAGATGCTGAAGGGTATTAGTTATTTACTAAGAGTTAGTAGTTAGTTGCAAAATAGTTAGCTTGGAGATAAAGTTAGCTAGCTTTTAAATTGTCAGTTAACTTTCTGTATTATTCATGTTTGTATATAAGCCACAGATAATACAATGAATAAACATAATTTTACAAAACAAACAACCTCCATCAAGCTAAAATGTCGAATACAAATTCATTGCTACTCTTGTTTTTTTTATGTAATTAGAGTGTGATGGGCTTAAATCTTTATTTTTTCCTCTTTATGACAATATTTTCTCTCTATCCAATGATTTAAAATACGAAAAAAATTAAAATCTAATAGCTAAAATATAAACATAAAAACTATTCTATGTAAAAAATGAAAATAACATCACTTTATCATCACCTAAAATTGGCACCGTAGAAAAACAGTGCAATCCACGATGACACTGCGATAAGCTATAGAAATGAAACAGTAAAACATAGACATGGTTTATTTTTTCTTACAATTATAATTATAATTAATTTTATTGGAGAATAAGACTTGCAAGCAAGCTCGCTCAAATATCCATGGAGTGACAGCAACCGTTGCACTAACAGCAACCCCACATCAATAAACCAGACAAGAATTGAGATGGTAGTGGAAAAGGAAAGAAAAAAGTACTTGAAAATAACGACAGTGCCAAATAATTTTAAATATGAAAGAAAATGAAAAAGACAGCTGAGGAGTGATTATCGGATAAACCAGAGCAATGTGGCAAAGGAAGGACCATGATCATCATCTGATTTTTTTGGCCATGAGGAATTGGGTAAGGGAGGGTGGCTGGGCATGATTTTAGGCCCCATTTCAAGAGTTTGGTCCCCGTATAGACACTCACCCTTGATCTGCACTTCACCATTTTATGGTGCCGACGAGCTTTTCTGTTCACACACACAGCACACAGCTGGGATGCATGCATGCTAATTTTAAACCCGAAATCTTTCACTCTATATGGAAGTCAATTACACAGCAGGATAGGTCGTCGTCAGTCATGTGATGTTCAAGTATAGATAATGAATGGAGCAGCTCGTGATCAAATTCGATTCCTGACATGTTTTTCCTCCCAAGACATCAGATCTTTTTTGGCCATCTTGTTCCCTACCACCACCATGTTTAGGCACGATCTCAGCATAGGTTTTTTTTTTTAAATACTTCACTAGACCGCCCCCATTTAATCATTGAATCGTGCGTTGTCTTTCATGGCTAACAAATCACTGCCTTCGAACTGAATCCACTCGCTCGTCCTAATGCAGGGAGGCATCCTGTTTAGTATCTTCACCGTTTGCTGCCAGTCATTCGCTGTTCGTTTCTTGCACAAATATTATCCATCCCCATTAGCCCCCTGTTTTTCAAACTGTACAAGGAAATGGATTTCATTATCAACCCAGTATTTAAGAAGCAAAATTACTCAGAAGGCCCACTATATATTCTTGTTAAAAAGAGCCCAAAGTCAAGCCCATTGATAGTGGATACTAGCCTGCACAATGATGTTAGAACCCGCTCTAGAAACAGTAACCTTACAGTGTTCAAGAATTGAAAATGAGCATTTACTTTAATTAGCATCACTAGATCTCCAGAACTGATAGACTGGATTAAGAGTGACATTTTCATCCTGGCATGAAAAGCAAAGGCGAGCACAATCCATTTCGTGCATATCACTTACGTTTTGACTTCAGTCAACCCTGCTATTCAAATCAATGTTTGAGCTGATTTTGGTCTTCCTAAACACCCTCACCTCCTACTAGTTTGTGACTTGGCCATCCGGATCAGCGCTCGACTTTTGATCCTGGACTTCCACTCTGTTTATTTTCATTCTCTTTCTTAAATCTTTCCAGGAAATACCAACTCTACTGATGTCTTTTAATTTTTACTTCAACAGTGTACAGGAATTGGTTAACCACGCAGCAGAATAACTTAGTTTTTATGCGTGATGCATAGTATATGGGTTTTCCATTCCATCCTTACATTTCCCTATGCGCCAGTTAATTGTCCATTGAATTCACTAACACGCACAAGGTGGACCTCTCCGAATTAATCTTGATGCGAGATTCATATTCAAGGTATCACTTTGATGCGAAGCTCCAGAATTCTGAGATGATTAGTGGGAGTTCATTGAAACAATAGAATACTGGAATGTGCTGTTGCCTGCTTTTGGAATGCAGCCAAACTAATTTGTATCATTGTTTTGTCTCAATTTGTACAGTTCATTGGTACTTGGCACTAAATATGATTATCTGATCTCTTCAATTTGGCTGAATGCAATTGTTTTTCACCACAATATTATCAAACTGTGATTGATGGAAGTGGTTTCAATGGTACCTGGCATTAAATATTTTCAAATCCACTTCAGTTGCAACAAAAGAAGAAAAAATCTAGCTCTTCGAGGGTCTTCATGCGTCCACTATAATGCTGATGCGAAGGTCAAGCAGTGCATTAACTTTCAGGGCTCAGAACAATAATGCATGCATCTTTTGGAGGCTGAAAAAAAGGGGCTATAATGTTGTCTAAATGTCATTGACGGCCCAAAAAAGTTCCAACTGTCCTTGACTGACATGTGAGCCGGTTTAACTTTAAACTGGTCGGCCCCTTAAATCATAGTTTGTTTCAGTTAAGGAAATATAACGGCCCATAATGGTTGGTGGACTATTTGTGATGACATGCCTTTTCCTACAGAAGTGAGGAAAATAGACTTACAACTTGCCACGCAGAACCCAGATGCAAGTACTGAACTGGAACTGGGGCTGAACTTGTGCGGCTTCAATTTTTGTAATTCTCAATGGAGCACTTGAGGTTTAGCATGGCTCTCGTTTGGGTGTATCATCCATGAAGCAGAAGCATTTGCTTGGAACTGCTCCTCTAGTTGCAGAAGAGATTAATGGGGATTTAATTCATTATCAAAAACGGGGAAAAAAGAAAAAAAAACTAGGGGTGGGGGGCTTCTGGAAGGATCTGTAACGTATTCAGTATTGTATTTTCCAAAGGATAATGTCTCTTTGGGACAATAAAAAAAAGAATAATGAAAAGGTTTAGAAAGTAGTCAGCTCAATGATTTATGCAATTGCAAAACTTGCTTTTGTTTTGTTTTTGATCTAGCTATGATAAGATAACACTATCCGATAAGGTAATGTTTGTTGTTTGATTGATTGATTGATTGATGTATTTCGTGCTGCTTTTAGCCAGTCAATCAGGAAAAGGGACATGGTAAACTTGCAAGATTAGTGCTGACAATGATTGTTGAAACTTCTCTAGTTGCATCGCTGTTTTTGTGTGAGAGTCATGATGGAAATGGGGAACGCGTCCAACGATAAAAAGCTTCAATACTTTGTGCTAACATGCGAAACTGACATCTGGTAACGCCAATGGGGATCAAAAGGATATACTTTTCTGCATGTTAGCTTGTTGTATAGAAAGGAGGTTGTAGAATACTGGATGGTGGTTTTAACATGATCCGTGTCATTATTGTTTTTTCAAGTCCATTTCTAGTTGCTTTATTGAAAAAGATAAGCATATGCGTTCTTCGAATTCTGTACATGTTTACAACTCGTTTTGAGTTGCAATCACATTTTGTCACTGTAGAATCTAAAGATGGTCTCTATCTAGCCTGCTAATGAAAGGGTCCTACCATGGAAATTAAGCCTTTTGAATTTGTGACCTGTTTCCATGTTTGTCTATATCGAGTCTTTCAATGTGGCTGGTCCCCAGATTACCGAAAATGAAGGTTGGTAACCTGCTGTTTGATGATTACGTAATTTTGTTTTGGTTTTGTGGAGATGCTGTTGGAGCTTGTCAATTTGCGAAAATGACAGCTGCATTTGTATGTGCTCTACTTTCTTCATCTACCATTTCTTGATTCTCCTGTTAAATCTAGCACCCTAAACTCTTCAGGAACACAAATGCCCCAATCTCATGGAGTGAAGTGAGATTGAATGGCCAAAGTGCTCCATTGGCGTTTTAAGAGTTTACAGAAAGAAATCCTTGTTTACACACCGCTTTTTAGGCATAAACAGGCCATAGAAGCGCACCTACAGTGCTACCACGATCGACATGAAACATCAAGTTATACGACTTTTAAGTCCACACAAAAACAACCCTGTCATTTCTGTATCGTGGGCAAGTTTTCATTTCACTATCTTACAAAAAGATCAGAGTTGCAGATGATAAAATTACAAAGAATCTCTCTTACTGTACTGTTCTTTGGAGACTTAAGAGGCAATTTTTTAAAGTTTCATTGTATCGACCCCAGATCAAGTTTCGAAATAAATTCATAGCCAAAAACAATCATGGCCAATGTGCCAGGATGCACGGATTTGTTGCTGCTGACCATTTTATGGCTGGTGCAGGTTTATAGAACGGCACCCTAGGCTATGTGGTTGTTCACCTATGTACCTTCAAGATTCATGGACCGATCTAGCACCTGATTGCCTCTGAAATGTTAGACCAGTCAAATGTAACATTTATGGTTATGATCAAATTTAGGACAAAAGTTATGCAGAGAAAGCCTGTTCTGTATAACAGTGACCAGTAACTGTCATCTTATCTTCGTGCTAGCTTGTGAGTGGAAGCCCAAGAAAGTGATGCAAGCATGTGATGCATAGCTGTTTTTATTTTTTATTTATTTATTTTGCAGTTTGTACATACACACTTAAAATTGTTTTGGGAGGCTGGCTGTGGCAACTGTCAATTGCATTTGGTCATTGACTGTTACGGGGACTCGTTTTGGACATATTCTCACTAGCTGAATGATGCTTCTGTTTCCATTTCCCAGAAAGATTTAGGACCACTGGGATCAGAGCAAATTGGGGCTGGATTTTTTACTTAACGTCTTTGGTCTTCTCTTTTCCCCCATCCTCTATTATTCACCAGACTATTTACCCATTCGGTCCTCGTCGCTGGCATAGTCAGATAACCTGGGCAGAGAGAATCAGAGGAGACAGATTGACAAAATGGAAGAGAAATATCTTGGTAAGCGTTTGAAGGGATCATTTGAATGGCTTTTGTCCTCTTTCCGACTAGCTATGAGTCACGTTGAGCAAAGCTTTTTTCATTCATGTTTGTGTGTGTGTGAGAGAGAGAGAGACAGAGACAGAGACACGGGAGTGTCTGCTTATATTTTTTAGCAGCAGTAGATTTTGCTTTCTTCAGAATGCATGCACCCGTCGTTTTATTATTGCAGTAAGAATCATTGTCGTGTAAGAACATGTCAATAAGTCTGCGAATGTAGAAATCAAGTGGGTAAAAACATCATATATATGACAAAGTATCGATACATAAATGTTCTGCTAACCACTGCATAATTTTTATTTTGAAAAAAAAACCCAGATAGTTGAAGGCTACCTCCATACCATCCCTTCAGTATTTATCACATTAGCTTTTTGTAAATGGAAATAAATTAATTTAGTCACTGCAATAACTAAAGAGGGAATCTAGGGCAATCCTAGTTTTGTTTAGAAAGAATGGCTAGGCTATCATTGTAAGAATAACCCACAAGAGTAGGGAAGAAAAGAGAATATAAAATATAATTTTACAATTTGAGTTTGCAGGATGCGCTTATGGTCGCCAGGGAAGATCATATATTCTTCAGATCACTATCATTAGGTAGTTTCCTTGATTTCAATTTCAGAGAGAAAACTTCAAGATCGAAATCATGTCTCCTTCCTCCTTTATGCAGGAGAATATTGGACCGGTACTGCATGAATTTGCAGCTCCATCATAAAACATGATGGATGATTGCCCTCCTACAGTGAAGTACGTTTTTAACTTGTTTTTCCCTCCACACAGTGTTTTAAAGGTATTTTTTAAAAAAATATTTTTTTTATTTTTTATTTTAAATTAAAAATTTTGAGTGTTATTATGTTATTTTCATGTGTCGATATTAAAAATAATTTTTAAAAAATAAAAGATATTATTTTAATATATTTTTAAACAAAAATTATTTTAAAACACCACACAAGCCTACTACGGAAACAAATTGACGGGTTATTATTAATTGTAATCTGTCCTCAAGTTATCACCAATTTTACTACCCTCCTCATGTAATTAAAAAAAAAAGAACGAAATTTGTAGTTATATTCATTAAAAACATATTGAAAAAAGACGAGAAAAAAAAGGGTGGGGAGTAAGTCCACTAAGAACATATAAATTCAAGAACATACATTCCCAGGACACAACTACAAGACAACAATTCTCTAACCAGCAAACCTACCCCATCAGCAATACAAAGACTACAATCTTTGGTTCTATCATCATCAAATCAGATAAGAACCCTGATTTTTTATTGTGAAAATTGATACTGGCGTGTCCCCAAAAATTTCTACTGATTGTCTTATGAAAGACAGAAGTTAAATTTCAATACAAAAGTGCTTCTTGTTGCTACTAGTGGGTTTGAAAATGTTTTTGATAAAAATTATTATTTTAATATATTTTTAAATAAAAAAATAAAAAAGCCTTGGTTGGTTACTTCACCGAGTAATAACCAACCATGCAAGGGATTGATTGCAAAAAAGAAAAATGAGATGTGATATAAAACAACGGTATATTTTTTTATTAATATAAATATCTAAATTAACTTACATGTATTTAAATAATTTAATAAATTTTAAAATTAATAATTATATAAATTTTTAATAGCTATCATTATAACAACTGGAACATGATATTATAATAAAATATTTTTTTTACTCTCAAATAGGAAAAAAATATTTGCCTCTCTTTCCTGTACGGTGCAAGTCGGTCACGCAGATTCATAATTGCAATTCATAAAGTGCTTCCTCATTTATTTTTTTTAAATGAAACACCATTCAAATTTCAAGGACGCAATAATTCTAACATCTTTGTATTGTTCATTTAGTCAATGTGATTAGCATCTCATGTATTTCATAAAGAAAGTCCACAAGAATCGTTTGCTGTTCACACCAGAAATTTCCACTCAATAATATCAGGGTTCTGTTGATAACATCATCGAGCGAGCTTGTCTGGATGCCTCAAGTGGGTCGTGTACATATGTAATCAATGTCTTTTCTCTATTTCCTTTTCTTTTGCTTTTTTAAGGATGTAATCACAAATTTTCTATACTTTGTTTTCCACCAGCTTAATAAAGAAGATAATTTTTTTTACAGGGAAATTGAGGGGGTCCACCATCTTCTTGATGAATGTCTTCCCCTTCAGGCCTGATAAAGCTCTTAGTTTTCAGGAGCCAAGTCCACTCAAAATCCGTTCAAATATTTGTGATTTGCAAGTATAATCGACCCGGCTCCATAACATTCTTCCCTTCAAACTCAGCTTCGATGATCGTCTTTAAAGCGTGCTGCTTTGATATTCCTGATGGAGACCTTCGAGCGGAAGTCTTCGAATAATTCGTTTCTTCGGATTAAAGAAAGCCCATCCTGACAAAGGTGAGAACAGAGCCCAACTAATATGATCGATGAAAAGAGAAATTCCCACATCGAATTCTTGCCTCGAAAGGGTGATGATATGCATGGGCAGGCACATGTTGTGCTGGTGAGGCACAATTTTGATTCGATATAAATTTTGAAATGATAGGGCAGCGTACAAGTGTTGCTCCATGCATCGATGGCATCACGGAGATGTGAGGGGCCGGCCGGGGTCGTATTTTTTAGTGCTCCAATGAGTTGTTTCCCTGCTGGAAGTTGGTGATCTCCATGGGGAAAAAAAGGTCAATGTTAAGTGCCTGAGAAACATGGATGTGATTGTAGGTTGTTGGTTTCTTCGCAATTCTCGACCCACGCCCTTCTCCTTTCAATTAGCGCTTCCCATAATTCGATCGTTCATTGTTGTCCTTGATACTTTTAAATTCGACCCCCCCCCCCTCAACAAATATCTAAGCTTCATGGTTTAAAATCTGGACTACAATCAATATATATATATATGTCACTTACTCACATCTCGTTACAGTTAAATGGCCACAATTTGTATGCTTTAGTTAATGTGTGTGTGAGAGAGATATTAACTGGACTACATAGCTAGGTGGTGTGGCACCCCTCAGAGAAAAATAAAAGTTGTGATGACTTGCATGATCTATTTATTTAGCACATGCACTAACACCTAAGCACAACTATAAGTGGTATCACCCCTTTATGGAGGTGGGAGGCCTTGGTCCTATAAGATTCCTTGGTAAAATTTAATTTCCTTATTAAATTGACACCCACTACTAAAACTTACTTAAGAATCAAGTTAATAATAGTATGCCATAAAATAATCAAACCGAGACCCTAGAATGGATAGCCACGCTGCTGCTGCTCATTTTCTCAAGTTTTCTTATCTACTGGTCGTTGTTTCCTGTTGTAGTTGGGTCATCACTTGCTAGCACCATCATCAAATTGTTTTCTTTTATCATGGATATATATTTCTAGAATTTGAACAAAAAATACCCTCCTTTTTCTAATCGATTCTTTATCACTTGACCATCACCAATTGAGCATCTACCTCACAAGCATGTCATGGATAAAGCTTCACGTGATTATGCATAATTTGCTTATTAGAGTACACCATCCCACATAACTTGGAAATGATGCTCCTCGCTGCTTGCCTCCAAATACACGAACATAAACTATATATATTTTAGTTGATGACCAGGAATTAGTAAGGAATAAAACCAAATTGATGCTACGGTACAAGCAAAGACACACTCACACCTCATCTTTTCTTAGGAAGGGAAATTCTTATGAGCCTAATTTATGAAGGCCCTTGTGTTATAAACCACCAAAAAAAGGTGTATTGAATCTTCCCATGTTTTTTCTTGCTTTTGTCTTCAATTAATACGCAAAACCAACACAAACAAGTAGGGTCCATGGTGGAAATAAGGTGTTCACATACTATATATATATATGGGGTAAATTTTTGTTGGCTGAAGCAATGATTTTGGCAGTAAATCCATATGGAATTATATTAATGATAAAACAAAAATTACCAATAATATATTTTCCTATGATATTTTTTTGTTCGCTATTCCATTAATAATTGTACTCATGATGGAATCAGGCTTTAAACATAAATAGAATATTCCAATGTGTTTTGTTATTTTTTTTGCGACAGTGATCTAACTCAGTTCGCTACAGAATCATCAAATGGAAATAGTAACCGGGCATGCTTGTCTGGACAAATGAAGTTGTGTCGTATGGACAACCGTTCAAAACTCACGAGGGTATTCGATTGGACCCACTTGGGAAAAGTATCATCGGCCATCCAAACCATACAAAACGTCGAGACCTAAACGATCTCAAGATTATAAATAATAATATAAATATAAAAATACGCACTATTAATTAGGATAACTTGACTATTTGTCCTTGTGAAGTTGAGGCTGCAATTTCTACCAAATAATTCATGTACGTACATATTGGACTGCTGTTTCCAAAACTCACTACCTTGATCCTGGTAGTTTTCATGGGAACGCGAACATACTGATGACCTGAAATGAAACCTTAGGATTTTCTCACCTCTCTCCTTTTCGAATCTAAATAAAGGTGGGAGGAGGTTGCGAGAGCTGTGATCAGTCAAAAAATATAGTAATAATGAAGAGTTAAATGCGTGTATCGAGATCGATTTCTTTCAAAAGGTAGAAATCAGCAAGGCGTGGTGGTCTTAAGATCATGCTATTAGCCCTTGTGTCAAGGCGTTCTCCTCTCCTTCGACACATGAGCATGTGGATCCCCACGTACAATCACACAACGAAGGACAGGCTTCACAATTCTCAAGCCTTAATTTATATATATAAAATTAACGTTGTGCTAATGTCAATCAGTGCAAGCAATGCCCTCGAAAACGACTAATAAATAAAAGTTAAGGTGAACACTTTAGTAGGAGTGTTCCTTGCGCGACACTTATAACTTTTGCTTGCCTTTTCAACATGGTGCCTGGAAGCGACTTCTGAGGGAATGTCAATTCTTAAGCTTATTGCGGGGCCGCGTGTAATGGGGTGTTAACGGGGACACATGGCTAGGGGATGAAGCAGAGAGTCTTGGTCTCACAAAGACCTGACACCATTATTTCTTGGAGTGGGGGTTTATGATTTGATTTGCAATTTTCATATTTTAATTCACCTCTCTCTGCTGCTTGGATTGGATTCTCTGTTTCCTGCTTAGCCATGCAATCGAAAACCCATCTCAGCTCTCTATTCACCGCTTCATGGTTTTCGCAAATGCAAACAATGGAAGCCCTATCTTTCTCTCTTTGAATTAGTTAAAATATGCATAATTCAAACACCACCATCTCATTACCAAACAAAACCCCAAGAGATACACAAACCCATTATTTACATGCAAAATAGTACCTACAAACCCTAATTACCAATCTAAACACCACCCCTAAAAAACTCCAAGTTTATCGACAGACGCCATCAATAGCAAGGGAGGTGGCCGACGAAGGTCCTCTTCATAATTAACTTCAGGAACTCGTGAAAACAGATCCTCTGATGGCTGAAGTCCTTTCCGCACAACCAGATCTTCTGCTCTATCCTTTCTAATTTTCATTCATGAATGGTAGATGACAAATTTTAATTATGATATAATATATTGTAATTTCTCAAACTATATATAGTGGATAATTGTAATATGGACCAAACCACGGGATTTCAAGTTTGATTTCTCCAATCTTATTGCATAAATTTTCTTCTTTTATATCACGTTTCTTTTTATACATACTGAGTACCAGATTAGAGAAACAAAATTAATTTTGAAATGTAAATATATATGACAAACCGTAAAATTAAAAATAATAATCTATATATTATGTCATGTTATATGAGATCAATATTCTCCCTCGATTTTTATTATTTATTTTAATCGACTTATTTTTAGGCTTGTTTTTGCATACCCAAATTCTTTGACAATTGAGTTTTAAGCAAATTACTCGCATCAAAATCAGTATAATTATAAAAATTTAATCTCTTAGTCAGTATCAAGCGACCAAATAATTGACAACGTGTGCATGCATGAGACCAATAGTGAAGGATGATTTGCAGAGACATAATAAACACTTGAGATTATGTCAAAATGACGTTTGAGATTTCATTAACTATACAAGTCGAAAGTGTGAGACAGATATTAATCTCTCCGTCTAATCACAGTATGAGAATTAATCGCAACTTGTTGCTCGGCAGCAACACACTGCATACCATCCACCATTAAAAAGAGATCCACAAATGGAGAGAAGATGGTCATTTTCCTTGTGCCAATTTGTATTCTGTTCATCAACCCCACAAATAGTAAAGCTTGGGGGCTCAAGGTTAGCAAGGGGGCTGATGAATTCTAGCTCCATCTATTTACAATTCACGAAATTGACACATCCTTTTCAGATTCTGATAAATTGATGGGCATCAGCAACAATAAGGAGATGCAAGGCCGTATCAGGATTCAGGCCAGTTATTCAATGCGATCAGGGTTCTAATTCCACAAGATTGAATCGAAGTGTTAGCTAAGTCGTCAGGCCTGGTTTCTGACTAGCTTGCAGTGATCACAGACTCTCTCTCTCTCTCTCTTTTTTGAACAAGGGCTGAGTTCTGACTCGTCTATGATTAAGCCACAGGCAAAGTATACTGAGAGTGATCATATATATAACCACAAAATCTACCTAAACCCGAAACTGGTTGTCACGAGTTTACAGAGAGGCACTCCTTGATTGCCAAGGGTGGACTTCCAGATTGACAGGCCATGACATATATGTAGAACTCTTGGCGTACGCCCGAAAATTTGGAAAACCAAAAGCATATTTAGGGGCTTGCGCAAAAATTACATCACGAAAGGCATGGATTGTAGAGGACAGGAATAGATAAATAAAAAAGGGAGGGGGGTTCAATAAGATAAAATAATGTAAACGACGACGTACTGAGCCATGTAATGTGCTTCACCCACCTCCTTTTTTATTGAGGTATACTTTCAATTATTTAAATAACAGGACTGGTTGCGTGGCCTCACCCCAGTTCAGATACATTTTTTTAGAAAGAAAATATTGTTCACTTGATGCAACTGCATTTTTTAGAAAGAAAAAAAATCGTGTCAAATAAAAAAAATGATTTGTGTTTATTTTTTATTTATTTATATAAGTACAAAACGGTCGATTTGTGTTTTTTTTAATTGAAATGTACTTTAACAATCATAATAATCTCCCATTTAAAATACAATGTTTCTACAAAAATCGTGAAAAAGAAATGCATGAATAAGAAAAGAGAGTTTGTCATTAAGAATATACATTACCTGCTGAGCACAAGTCATTATCTATCTATATATCTATATATATTAAACCATGTTGTTGTTGAAACAAAACAAAATAAAATACATAAATGCAAAAAGATATTGCATTTTCCTTGAGAATTTTATCATTACTTTGGAGTATCTATTTTAATTATGATATAAGGAAATAAAAATAAATTAGAAAAGAGCCTCTTCACCGCTCATATAAATGTATTAGTAAGGGATTAAAATGAAAAATCACATATATAATAAATTCAATTGAAGGATATAACCGAAACAAATTAAAACTTCTAAAGAAGAATTCAGGAGGGAAAAATAAATTAAAAGTTTAGGGATTGTAATGAAAACACTATAAACACAAAGGATTGATATGTAATTACACTTGTAGGAGAGAGAAAAGGTGAAATAAAAAGATTAGCCAACTACTATCATGTCTTCAACCATCATTGGATGACACACGCATAATCATCTATTGAGATGGCGGATGAACATTTTTAACCACCCAATAAAATTACAAGCGTTGTCTGAAAAGCAAGGACGAAAGACAACTGTCAGCACGTTAGCGAGACACAAATGCAACTTTTCTTTTAAAAAAAAATTAAACATAGATGAAAATAAAGATAAATTAAAAGCTTAGGGATTGTAATGAAAACACTATAAACACAAAGGATTGATATGTAATTACACCTGTAGGAGAGAGAAAAGGTGAAATAAAGGGATCAACCAACCACCATCATGTTTTCAACCATCATTGGATGACACATGCATAATCATCTGTTGAGATGATGGATGGACATTTTTAACCATCCAATAAAATCGCACGCGTTGTCTGAAAAGCGAGGACGAAAGACAACTGTCAGCACGTTAGCGAGACTTGACTGCAACTTTTCTTTTAAAAAAGAATTAAACATAGATAAAAACAAAAATATAACCACATTGCTAACTCTTATATTGTGTCATTTACGAGGGTACCCTCGTAATTTAGCTACACATTAAATGGTTAAGAACTGACAATACCCTCACATGGAACTGCTATGTTTTGTTTTATCCAAGGGTATACCAAATATTTCAATGTTCATTAACAAACAAAGAAATTGAAAATACCCTTGGCCATTGAATAATGTTTTGTTCGATTCCAGGGGTAAAATGATAATTCAACTGTATAAAAAATGAGAAAGAGACAAAAAAAACCCTAATGATGAGATAATGCTAATCTGGTCTCGTGGAAAATGCCCTCAAGACCAAGAGTTCTTTTTAATGCATTAAGAGACAAAATAATAATTATACCATTATAATCCACAATAATATATGTCTGTTACTATAATATTTATCCCACACGTTATAACTTTTTCTTTAATTACACATAAAAAAAATATCTTCCATCATCATGTTAACAAACATATAAAAAATAACGAGGTTGTTGTCATGGTTAGAAAACACTTTTTCTTAAGAAAATGGATTTTTGTAATTACAGAAGCATGCTTGTGTTAAACCTTATTCCATATAAATATTATCACGGAGAACGAATAGCATTTCACACGTAGGATCAGTATACCACCGGCTTCGATAAGATTAAAGAATGGAAAGCGTGGGGAATGGAAGAGTGAGCCAAACCCGGTTACCGAAACTATTGCCACTGCTATTGTTTATATATATATATATTATGACATCATTATTCCCAAATAATTTTACTAACTATATCTATAAAGATTATCAATAATTACTCGATATTAATTTCTTTTAAAAATATTGGTATTCTAAATAGCTACCACTTATAAATATTTTCTTTCCCAACCATAACATATATAAATCATGCTGACTCACCAATATTTTCGCCTAGCTATATTATCTCTGTAACACACATATATTTTCAAAAAGTGCTAGCAAGTAACATGCGGGTGATTATTCCTCGTGTTTCATCAATAGCGGACACGTTTCAGGAATAGGGTGGACTACCAATTTTGCCCCCTCACGTCCCGCCGAACCACTCTCTCGGATGCTATGACTTTGAGACCCGTACGGACAGGGTGGTTCATTTTAATGGGCCGGCTGGCTCTACCTGTAGGTTTGCTCTCAAAATTAATAACCGCACATGAAAGGGAAAAGCAATCGACTTTCTTCTTCTCTACTTTTTGATGGTCGTAGCAGCAGCGCCCAGCTGCTGAGATATTGACAGTTCTGCATCGCTTTCACAATACAGATGTTATTTATTGGACGTCCAGAAAAGTGTATTTCTTTTTTTTTTTTATTATTATTTATTTCTAATTTTCCAATGATCAAAATATTAATGGAACATGTCCATTCAAGTACTGCCATGCAATAATCTCAGTAATTTTATTTTTTTTCGCCTGATCTTTCCCATACCACTTGGATCCCCAGCCTCATTTTCGAAAAATTGAATTTACCCTTCTCATTGATTTGTCATTTTCACGAAACATTCAAGTGGAAACTTGGTCAAAGATAAACAGACTAGAAATAAGGGTCCTGAGAATTCATTTCGCACGCTCTGGTCTTGAGTCAAAGTATTTGCGAGGTAGGAAGTACTAGAATGCAGTAGCAGTAGTATAATTAAGCAATGGTCCTATCTATGGCCATGGATTGAGTGCTCTCAACTCTGCCTTTATTTATTGGAGCTGCATAATTTGTAGCCACAGCCAACTCTAGAGGTCCCTCACGTTCCCTCTCTTCACTCCCTCCTCTGTTTGCTTTCGCTTTTCTCTGTTTTGTTATTTAGTCAATCCCTACAAGGTGGTATCTCCTTGGCCATGAGCTTGAAATGGTGCAGGTGACTCCGTACTTCAAAACACTGACTCGACGTAAACGAATCCAAACACGACCCTGTTACTTTAGTGGACAGTGAATCTTCGATTTCAGCCGTGAATGGCTCCGATTACAACCCAGTTAAAAGATGTTAATTTTATAATATTTTGACCGTCAAAACCCAGAAAATTCCCATCTCTATAGACTATTGTGAGTCGCACACCATGCGAGACTTGAGATTGCCTTGCTGCGTTAGCTTGTTTTTATTCTTACTTCCTTTTATCTTTACCTATGCGCCCTTTATTCCTTTTAATAAATAATTAATAAGAGAATCTTCCTCCTCCTCCTCCTCCTCCAACCATTTTCGCTCCAATTTTGTGCCACCTCAATACTAATTTGAATTTCAAACGATCGATCTCTTCCATTCCAATCGTCCATTGAAGCTACAGTGAAAAATGGATCCAAAGACAAAGATAGTGAATGCAAATGATAAAAGTGAAGTGCCTTCCAATCCTAATTTGGTGGGCATATCTTTTCTTTGCACACACAAGGAGCTTGCAGAAGAAGAGCAGATCCGTCAAAGCATCACCAGATAACACTGTTTTGTTTGCTGGTGAAGCGTCCGTAGCGTGAAGAAATTTATATGAAAACAATAGCAAGGTAAAATTTCAAGACACGAACGCATATTGAGATTGGCTTCAAAGATTCTAGATAGATAAGTCCCGTTTTCCTGATTATTTATCAACCAATTATGCCGCTAGTTTGATGATTCAAAGTTTTGTAACAACTGTTCAGCTGTTTTTTCACAGATACGAATGGTAAAAAACTACAAGGAAAATTTCCTAAAACCTCTCAAGGTTTTAACATGTCGACGACGTTTTCCCTTTCGCATTTAAAAGACTCATGAATCATGAATCTTTGCCCCCCAGTTAACCTCCATTGCAACACCCCCTCTCTCCCTCATCTTGATTTTAGTGGTCGATCATATCCTCTAATATTATGACACATGTTTATTTGTTGGGATTCTGGAAAACTCCTCCAGAAATAGTATGGCAAATGTTGCTATTGTTATGTTTGTGATTGTTTGAGTGCGATCTGGATAATTTTTGAAAATATTTATTTGTTTAAAAATATATTAAATAATTTATTTTTTATTTTTTAAAATTTATTTTCAATATTAATACATAAAAAAATCTAAACATATTAAAAAAAATAATTTAAAATATTTTTTAAATACTCTTGAATGAAACTCAATAAGAGATCATATCCTCGCAGTGTGATGATGGCATGATCAATTTTAGAGAAACAAAGGAGAAAGTAGGGGAGATGATTGCTGGGGCTGATAGAGATAGAAAGAGAGAAAGAAGGTCAAGAAAATTGCATCCAATCAGGAGGGATTTAGGTAATTTCTCAAAAATAAAAAATAAAAAATAAAAAAGAGATAAGGTAGCACTTCGATAGCATAACTCGAATGGATTTCCATCATCTAGAAAACTTTATACTCCGACGTATAAATTAATTAATCAAATTACTTCAACTGAATAGATGTATTTATCCAACTAAGAAGCTATTTTTGGACAAAATGCAATTAATCTTCTACTCATTTCTCATCACCTATACATTTATACCTCATTTGATAATTACAAATGATTTATTTCATCTCAAAAATATTATTTTCCCGACAAGAAATTCCTTGTTTCGCTCAGATATTGTCGTCGCCATAATAATAATAAAAATAATTTAATTTAGCAATCCATCTCATTTTCCTTTAATTAAACGAGTAAGCTAATTAAGAATTTGATCTACTAAAAATTATTCGACTTATCTAGTTTTTTAATGATTAGATAAAACTCATTTTAGATTCAACTAAAAAAATATTTGGTATTGTGTTTCAAATATATTTTTGAAAAAAAATATTTTTTATTTTAAATTAAAAAAAGTTTTGGTGGTGTTTTTAGATCATTTTAATATGTTGATGTCAAAAATTATTTTTTTTTAAATAAAATAAATATTATTTTAATGCATTTCTAAGTGGAAAATACTTTAAAAAATAAACTCAGTCACACTGTCAAATAGACTCTAAATCAATTATAAGTCAATATTTAAATATATTTATATGTCAGCTAATCAAAAGTGAAATAATGTGGTTATTTTTTTATTTATAAATTTTGGTTTTCCTTATTTACATATTTTAGGTTTATAATTTTGATACTTGAATTATGATTATTATTTTAAATTTTGCAGTTTATCATATTTTTCAAATCAATTAAAAGATCTATTGAAATTAAAGTTAAAAATAATATTAAAATTGAGATACATTTGTATTAAATTATTTTTAATATGAGACGTCATTGATTCAACAGTTTAATAATCCAGACCTTTTTCAAGATAAATGGCTGCATCGAGTACGATAACAATGATTTTTCTCATCATCAATTACCTTACGGCCATCCTCGTCTTCGCTTGCACTCTCAGAAAACAAATAAATTAATATACTCTTCACTATTCTCTTGGGAAAAAAAGAAGAAGAAGAACAAGAAGAAGAAGATTCAGCTCAGCAATTGAATTACCATTCTGCCACCATCCTCTCTTCCATAATTACCCCTTCCCTCTCAGTTTCACTCTCCTCCTTCAATGCACTGCGCGCACACATACACATATTATATATATATATATAGCACAAAAACTGCAACTCTTCTGTACCAGTATAAATATTTTATACCTCAAGGACCCCTTTTATAAACAACCCAGAAACAGAATCATCTCTTTCACCTTTTCGCTCTCTCTCTCGAAGGTATTGCCCAAACACTGTTCATTCTTTCACTATTTCTGCTCTGATTATTGTTGTTGTTGTTGTTGTTGTTGTTTTGATTCTCTTCTCTCTTTTTGTGCGTGTCAATGCAGCAAGAGCTAGCTTGATGTGGGGATTGCCTTTCTTTTTATTATCTGTAGCAAATTAGCATTAAGTTTGTTTTTGGTTCTAAATATGAGGGTCAAAGAAATGCATCCATTATGCTGCATCTCACTAGAGAGTCCAGATATCGGGAGCCAATCACCGGATGCAACGTTGACTCGAGCAAGATCGTTGCCGGCGACATTTTCCGGTGGATCTAACGGCAATGTAGGGAGGAAAGCGGCGGGATCGGAGACGACGGTGGCTGGAGTGCTGTATAAGTGGACGAATTATGGGAAGGGGTGGAGATCGCGGTGGTTCTTGTTGAAAAATGGTGTGCTTTCTTACTCGAAGATTCGTCGGCCGCCGGAGAGTATTAATTCATGTGATGGTGTTAGATTGATTGGAGAAATATCGACGAATCGATTATTGAGATGGGATAGTCGTGGCAGTGGAAGACAGAAAACGCAAAAAACTGTTGGCATTGTCCATTTAAAGGTATCATCAGTAAATTGAAAACCTGGAACGTAAAATCAATATCTATGGATCTAGGAAGTGAAAGTATACGTTTATTTATCTGAATTTTATTTATTTATTTCGAGTTTGGGTTTGCGTGTCTATTTTTCTTCTCTTTCTTTCTATTTTTTTTTTATGGCGGTAGTGGAGGAACTGTTGCTGATATTGGAAAGTTTTTGAAAATAAAGATTTTTCCTTGCCAATTATATGAATTTATTTATTTTGCCATATTGCTTTTGGATTCATACTTGAGTTAGCAAAAGAAAACAAGGAAATATTTCTCCTTTTCTTTATAATTTGATGATGGTGTTGATTTTAATGTATGGAAGGGAGTACTCTGTTTTGGTTTTTGTTTTTACAGTTTCAACTGGTTGTTAATGTATAGTGGGTCACATCAGCAGGGGGTTGGGGTGAGGGTGGGTGGGTGGGTTGGGTATGGTATAGCTGGAATAAGGTACGGTGTTAGGTCTAGATATTTAAAGCCTTGGTCGCACCAACGGTGTTGAATGAATGGATGGATTTTAGCAACCATCAAATGATCTTTCATTTCTTGCTTTTCATCACTGTCTCCAGTTCTCTTTTCACTCTTCCATAGATTCCCACATCCCATCCATTAGCTTCTTTACTGTCCTATTTTTTTTCTTTTCACACCTAGGGTTTTTTTTCCCTCCTACTTTAAAATAATGAACATAGCATTGATCAAATGGTAGGGATGGCGTGTCTCTCTGAAATGATGATGTGGGTTTTGTTTGTTACTGGATTGAGGTGCATTTTGGGATTTGAGTGGCGACGGGGGTAATTCTTTTATTATTATTGTTAATTACAATAAAATAAGCTACTGGATTTTTTGAATTTTTATTATTTGAGTTTTTGGTTTTGATATTGAAGTAGGCACTGAACAATTTGTGGGTGAGACAAGGAGGTGCGGGAATCACTTTTTTTGAGTTTATTAATTTTAATTTTACTGCTAGGGTTTTTAACCTTGAGAAACAGATGATGCTTTTTTGAAAGCATTTTAAAGCATATTTTTTTAATACTCAGTAGATCCATCCGCCTCCAATTTTATGCATCTTTTTTAGCAGTGTCAAACTTTAGCATATATATATATATATATATGTGTGTGTGTGTGTGTGTGTGTGTGTGTGTGTGTGTGTGTATTTTTGTGACATAGACATTGGAATTTGAGTGGTGGTTCTTCGCTTTTGAGTTTTTACACCTGATTTACGTGGCCAAACATTAGTCAGTGTCCTCAACTAGTTAAAGGCTTTTCGTCCAGCTTGGGTTAATTCTTGGTTAGCTGAAAGGCGGGCAGGACTCGGTTCAAGAGTCTTATCGGTTTCTCCTCTGGGCATGTCTTGGTTTTTTTTGTTATAGTGATTTTTTACTTATCCCGGGGAGCCTTGTCCTTCAACATTATAGCTTCTCCTTATCTAAATGAATCTTTGAAATGTTATCCCATTTCAAATTAAGAACACATTCATTATTCCAGCTTATTCCGAATTTTTCATTTTGTTGTTGATTTAGGTAGACAACTGTGCTACAATCTTAGTTATGAAGAATAAAGATAGCATTTTTAGTATGTTTATACTGAACAGTGTGATGTGCAATTGTTGGGAATGTTTATCGGGATGTTGTCTGAAATGGTGTAGCAGATCTCATCATTTCGTGAGAGCAAGTCCGACGATAGGCGGTTTTATATATTTACAGCTACAAAGACACTGCATCTGAGGACTGATTCAAAGAGAGATAGAGTAGCCTGGATACAAGCCTTGGTCTCAACTAGGAGCCTCTTTCCATCAAGATCGCTAAATGATAGTCTCTCCCTTGCATCACATGATTTGGCTATCTCAACTGAAAGGCTTAAAAAACGTTTACTTGAAGAGGGTATCAATGAGAACCTTGTAAAGGATTGCGAGCAGATCATGCTATCCGAGTTTTCTGAAATACAAGGACAAGTAAAAGTTCTTTGTGAAGAAAGGTCCAATTTGCTAGACACATTAAGGCAATTGGAGGTAACTGATGACCACTAACTTTCTATTGGAGATATTGGTAGTGTTCTTCCGTATATTTATGCTCTTTTACACATCTGAATGAATTGTTCTTTTTTGTTCATTGCATTATCATGTCAATTTTAATGAGAGGATGAAATTGTTGTGATCGATCCGTTTCTTGAACACAATGTTTAATTAGAGGATAAATTCAAGTAATTGTTCGTCTTCAAGTGAAAAAAATATTTAGGGTGGCCAATCAAATCTTCATATTTTTGATAATACAAACGTGACCCTAGCTCCTGTATATTAAATGCTATTGACTAGCGTATTTCTCGAGAAAATCCTTGGTTTTGTGCATCTCCAATATCTTCATGGATCAGGTTGCAGCTTAGCATTCCCTTTGTGGTAAAAATATGTCCTACGTGCTTTTAACATACATATTGCTTTCTAATCTCTGTCGAAACTTGTTTGAAAACTTACTATAATAGTGCACGGGCAAGAGCAGAGAGTTAATAGAACGACACATCATGATGCCGATAGGGTTTTGAATTGAAAAAATATAATTTGCAGGCAGGCCATGCAATTTCTACTGTTCGTTTGTAAAATATATATGAGACTATTACAGCATATTGGAAAGGTGTGAATGCTTTGTAATTGATGAGAGTGCCTGGACAAAATAAGTTGCTATATATTTCAATTTATGGAATAAGGAATCACTAATATATTCTGCCAAACATAGACCACTATAATATTAATTTAGAACATAGATGTTCACGTTTGTTCTCTCAGTATTGGTGTGGAGTAATGACTGACACAATACTTTTGTCTTCGCTTTGCAAGTGATGAACAATCTGTGAAAATTGACAAAGTTGATCCAAAAGCTATTTGAATTGTAATATTTTGTTCTGTACCATGGCTTCTCTAAAGTCTGTTTTCTCTCTTATATTTCTTGATGCAACTGTTTGTTTTCTTTACAAGGTGGATGGTTGCGGGTATTATTTTATGAAGTATGTATGCTTTGAAATAAGCTTGCATTACATAACCCCAATTATATTTATTTTTTCCTTATTTTTTTATGCAGGCAGCTAATATCGAGGCTGAAACCGCAGGAATTCCAGATGGTGAATATCAATTGACAAAGCATGAATTCTCAAGTTTACGGCGTGGAAAATATAGTGGTATGGTACCTGGCACCTCATCTTCCTATTTTAAACACAGTATTACTCTTACGAATTACATGAATTTGTCTTTATTCTGATCACTGAAGTTAACTAATGCTTTTACAGCAAAAACTTAAGGGGATATGATTAATTTTCATGGAGTTGTTATATTTTAAATACAGAATGTTATACAACTACTTTCTTAATCTCTTGATTTTAGTGATGTTAATTGGTTGTCTCATATTTATTGAGCAATAGTTCATTACTATTTTGCTATGCCTTATTTATTTATAGCTTTTATTTTTAAAAGATTTCCTGCTCAACCAATTTGCATCAATAACTATATTTCACAAGTCTTCTTTCCATGTAGTCTTATCTCTGGTGTCGTATTGTGAATTTCAGAATATAGCACAACTGAATCTTCTGATGATATTGAGAAACAAGAGCTCGAGGAAGTGTCAGATGAAGATGGAACCTCCTTTTATGACACTAAAGAATATTTTACTGAACCGACTGTCAGTGATTCATCAATGACAGAAGCCACGAAGTACTCAGAGAAGCATAGGAGATGTAATCAACTTGATAGTGAAGAGAAAATGCGCGCTGATAAGCAAGTTTGTGGTTCCGGATATCCACATATTGAAAGGCGAAAAAAGCTTCCTGACCCGGTTGAGAAAGAGAAAGGGGTCAGTCTGTGGTCTATGATCAAAGACAATGTGGGGAAGGATCTCACACGAGTTTGTCTCCCTGTTTACTTTAATGAACCAATATCCTCTCTTCAGAAGTGCTTTGAGGACTTGGAGTACTCCTATCTTTTGGACAGAGCATATGAGTGCGGAAAAGCAGTAAGAGTTACATGCTTTTTAGTCTATTAGATAACCCTCATGTCTTGATTCATATTGGACAACCTTTTCATAATTACACAATGTCCATATCCAGGAGTCTTTAGTATTGAAAATTCCTTATTGAGTATCCATTTTGTTTCTTTACATTGCAGTCCAAAGCTTTTTTGTTTTTCACTTGCATGTGAGATTCATAAATTATGCACGCTCCAATTGTATTGTCTACAATGAGATGGTCAACAACACGGACTCTCTATGGAAAGTGATAAATTTTACTCTTCTTTATATCTTGACTTTTTTCACAGATTATTGTCATTGTAACAAACGTATTTATAAGCATTTTAAATATCTATGAGTAGTTAGGAAACCTGAGCACTTCAGGAACTGAACTCCTCTCTGTTGATGGTGTTTCCTTGCTTTGATACTGACGTGTACGTTAAGGTGACATATGAAGTAACAATAACCGATCTAGCATCTATGGGAAACCAGTGCCCCCCAACTAAATATTATAGACTCCAATAAACAATCTCTCTTGAAATCCATGTATGGAATCTGGCTAAATCCTCACATCGTTTGACCAGCAGATGTTGATAGATTTCAGATAGCATTTAAATCTATAATTTGAGGGCAAAAGCTAGTATAAAAAATCTTAATCATGCAGGAACAAGCTTAATTGCATTGTTAACTCCCAGTTTCTTTCATTTCATGGATTCGTAGGCATGTTTTCCGCATCTAATATTCATGAAAAAGGAAAATCTTATTGGATTGCTGTTTGGTCCTGACTGCTCCGATGCGCTTTATTTTTCAGGGGAACGGTGTCCTAAGGATCCTAAATGTTGCTGCTTTTGCCATCTCTGGATATGCTTCCTCTGAAGGCCGGCACTGTAAACCCTTTAATCCTTTGCTAGGAGAAACTTATGAAGCTGACTTTCCTGATAAAGGAGTTCGTTTCTTCTCTGAAAAGGTCAGGAATCTTCTCAGATTTACAACAGAATAGGATGAATTAACCTAAGCTGTATTTAATATTTATATTGAGCTTAAATCGATCACCAGCTGCTGACTGGTCTTTTTTGGGATATACTGTTTTCTTTTCTTTACTGAATGAAATATAATGACATGCACTTTGGCAGAGTTTCCATTTATTCCATAGAGAATGTTTTAGGAAAAACATGACTGTGTTTCGTGTCATAATAAAAAAGCGGAAGGGCCTGCCTGCACCACACTTTTTTTTCAAAAGGGGAATTAAATGTTTTCATAAATTGCAACACTGGGGAAGAAAACTAGATGCTGGTCAAATCACTGTCGGGGGGCTGGGAGTAAAATTCCATGTAAAATGATTTATTTCTGCTTATTTCTTGAATAGTATTTTAAAAAAAAAATATAGATATATATTTTTTATGTTTAGTCGTGTCACGAAAAGTAAGTTAATTTTTTCCTAGTATTTGGCTGTCACATAAAATAAGCTTGAAAATAATTTATTATTTTTTTTAAATTATAAGAACTAAATTTGTCAGCTAAAAAAATTGAAAGATAATAATTTTTTTTTAAAAAAAATTATAATTTATTTTAAATGAAATAAATTATAGTAAAAAGAATGAAAACAAATCTGATAGACAAAAATTTATGAAAGGTGATGAAATAAAAAAAAATCATAAATTATTTCAAATAAAATAAATATAAAAAAATAAGAATCAAATATAATAGATAAAAAGTCTCAAATAAAAATTATAAGAGAAAATATATAACAATTAAAACCTGATATAAAAATTAAATAAAATAAAAATTTAAGGGAAGAAATTGAAAATAAATAGATATATATATTTGATTTTTTATATAATCAACAAATAACAAGATATTTTTAAATTTTTCATCACTTTAAAAAAAATATTTTCTGTTCAAAATAAAATTAACATTTTTATAGAAATCAAGCTATTTTTTAACTGAAGAGTACTTTATATTGAATAACTTCTTTAATAATAAACGAAGAAGGAAAGTTAATACAGTGATTTTCAAAAAAAGCATTTACATTAAATTAAAGGGTTAAACAAAATTGAACTGCTCATTTATTCTTTGAGAAGACAAAGGACCTGTCTGGTCATCAATGCTTTTCAATGATATTTTGAGTTGAAACAGGTCAGTCACCACCCAACTCTCATTGCCTGCCATTGCGAAGGAAGAGGGTGGAAATTCTGGGGTGACAGCAACCTCCGCACAAAATTTTGGGGGCGGTCAATTCAGCTCGACCCTGTTGGAGTTCTGACCCTTGAGTTTGATGATGGTGAAATCTTCCAGTGGAGCAAGGTATACACTTCGGTGTGACTGTCTGTGCAGGATATGACCAGTGAATTCTTTTGATCTTCTAGCTTCCATTTCTGTCATTATGGTGCATTTGAATTGACACAATATCTGCTTTCCGTCAGGTTACAACAACGATTTATAATCTTATCCTTGGAAAAGTGTATTGTGATCACCATGGGATGATGCATATAAAAGGAAATCGACAGTATTCATGCAAACTCAAATTCAAAGAACAATCTATTCTTGACAGAAATCCTCACCAGGTTAGAAGATGTTAGGTCCTCTGTCTTCATATGGTATACTCATTAGAATACAACATGGTTGGTCCTAGTTCTAGTTATTTTCCAATTCATTCTGTGTCCTGTATTTATAGGTCCAAGGGTTCGTTGAAGATGTTTCAGGTAATAAAGTAGCTTCATTATTTGGGAAGTGGGACGACAGCATGTATTATACTGCTGGGGATGGCACTGGCAAGACAAAGGATCGCGTTACCTCATCTAATGCCACCTTGCTTTGGAAAAGTAATAAGCCGACTCCTAATCTGACTCGGTACAACTTGTCATCATTTGCTATCACTCTAAATGAATTAACGCCAGGACTCCAGGTAGTGATGATTTATCGTATAAATTTCCAGTGAGCATTTTCCTTTTCCTCGTTTGCATCTCTAATTGTTTTTTATAGCCATGTCTGATCCCGGGTATTTGATAACGGATTAAGGACAAGATTCCGCCCACGGATTCCAGACTTAGACCAGATCAGCGGCATTTGGAGAATGGGGAATATGAGAAAGCAAATGAGGAGAAACAACGGCTGGAGAAGAGGCAAAGAATGGTATATTCAGAGCGTTTGATCTTTCTTTGCTTAATTATACTTACATTAATGCAGATATATTGGAATAATTTTATGATCATGGTGTGTGGAGTTGGACTTTCTTTTGGTATGGCAAGAAGATTTCTTTTTTTCCTCAGCTAAGATTTGAGCTTAATTACTATGAGTAACTTGAGATTAGATATCACTAGTATGATTATGGTGTTGCTTGTGCTACATATGAACTAAGGAGATGCGGAGAATTAGGCTGTTATGTTTTTTTTTTTAGTTTACTGATGCCTGGATGTTGATTGATTCTGTTACTTCTATTAACATCATTTAGGCCCTATTTATATTTAAGAATTCTTTACATGGCTAGATTTGAATATTAAGAGCTGGAATTTGTCATAAACCATATATCTGCACTCACAAAGACCCATTATCATTCCTTATTGGAGGTCATTATACCCCGTTCATTCTATGCAGTCAAGGAAATTACAAGAGCATGGATGGAAGCCGAGATGGTTCCAAAAGGAAGGTGAAGATGGATCTTTCCGCTATGTTGGTGGCTACTGGGAAGCCCGAGAGCAGGGAAACTGGGATGGATGTCCAAATATATTTGGCGAATTCAATGAAGACCTCGTGGAATCTTCTGAAGGGCCTTGAATTGATGTGGGTGTGTATTATTCTAAAAACTGCATTTTTACGATTTTTTAAAAGTGCTACTTCTTTGCTTGTTCAATCTCCACAGTAGACTCATGGAATCTTTTTGTGCTGCCTCACCATTGTTTATGGTGAAACGAGAAGCTAAAGCATGGATAAGATTCAAACGGAGAAAAAATATACCTAGTCTAGAAATACTTTCAACATTTGTTTTTGGACTCAGGCATGTGCTCTCCCCATGCCATGCTAGCTGGTGAAAGAGTAGACATGCATTCTGATACAGTAATACGAGTTCCCTCTAAAATTGTGTTTACCATTAATAGAGAATTCCTTGTTGAAAACGAATTTTCCAAGCAGCAAAAATGTGGAAATAAAAACTAACTACAGACTATAGCCCTTCTATTAGAACTGATGTGTGCTTATTGATAATGCAGAAAGGTTGTCACAGAGCAAGTTGTGGACATTTGGTTGGGGTTCCAGATTCTAGCCACCTTCAAAGGTTCTAGTCCAAGGTTGACAAAGTTTTTCCTGTGGACACATAGTGAGCAGCTTAATTTTTCAGTTTACAGAGGATGAACAGGATAGAGCCATTTCCTTGTAGCAATCATAATTGTCTGCTATAAGGTGTTATTTGTGTAATGTAGTCTCTCTCTCTCTCTATTTGTTACAGTTCGTTGAACTATACTAGCCATCGGCTGGAAATTCTATTTTGATATTTATTTATATTTCTGTCAGAAATAAAAGAAAAAAGAAATGTAGTATTGCCACCATCCTGCCCGCAGCTTTTGGTTTAACAAGTAATGGTGTTCTTAGAGTAGGGCTGTCAACTGGGAGAGTCCAACTCCAGCTGGATTGAGATCAACCCTAACTCAGCTGAGATCCTGATGGACTTTTTAAGGTGAGTTGCAGTCTATTTGGAATGGCATAGCTGAATAGAAACTGAATATCAAGAGGTTAACGTGTGGTGTCTCATTTTTTGACCACTCTACTCGGTGAATAGCTTGAGTTTAGGATTCATGGCTGTCTGCTGATCTACTCTACCTTCGTTTGATGATTGGGTTTGGGTTGTTTTGCTGCTGATATAAATAATCAGTCCAAAATTAAAGGTATACAGATTATACTACTACTTTGAACGAGCCAGGTATTCTCAAGAGCCCAAGTCAGTACTCATTTTATCTGTCCATCTAAATATTACCATATTATATAAAAAAAACTAATAGAAATCAGACACATGAGAAGGGTTCACACAGTTTCTTTTTCTCTTCTTTTGGTCACCATTTATTTTTTTATCTCGATTTGACCATTCTACACTAGATTATTTTGAGGCTAAACTCTTTTATTTGTTTCGCTTGGCATGGTATAGGAGACACTGGTGGTGCAAAAAACAAAATCAACTCTTGCCTGATGCTTAATTTAACTAGATTAAAAGAGATTAGATCGAATTAAAATAATTGAAGCTATGGACACTAGACAGTTATTGATCCTCTTTTTTGTTGTAAACATCAGGGACTAAATTGCACTTTTCTTTTTGTTTTTGGCATCATCTTTTTTTTTTCTTTTTAATTTGATCATTTCAAATTAAGCATTTTATAGATTGGACTTGATAGTTTTTTGTTGTTGCTGCTGTCTAAATACAGGGATCTCATATTGTTGAGGAAACAAAACTCTAAAACCCATTTGATGCTCCATTTTACAAAATAAATTATGATTTTATTGATATAAAACAATTAACACTTGAGGGATTAAATTTCTCTTAAAAAATCCCGGGATTGAAAAAGATATGTGGGGCAATTTGACTAGCATGTGCAATGCACACACCAACGTATATATGAATCTCCACAGGGAAATAAGCACCTCAAAATCATGATATTAGTTTGAGTAACTTGTAATTTACTTTGATCATGATAAATCCCAGCCACAGGATTACTTAATCACGAGCTTAACTTTGATTGCAGAACGAACTCGTGACAGTAAAATGCCTGTCCCATATCTTGTAATAATTGCGTCCTCCAAGACAATCTTTTTTTCTGAAATATTTTTTTATTACCACCAGCCCAATAAAAAATTTCCCTTGATCACACACCAGATGCCTATTTTATTTATTAAAAAAAAAAAAAAACAGTCATACCATACAGAGAAATCACTTTAACTCAATCAACTATTTTAATATGGTTTTTAATAGTGTAATTATTGTTTTATCCTTTAAATTTTGATTTTGGGGGTATTTTTTTACCTTCTCATTGCACATGTTTTCACTAGTTGATTATTTGATTGTTTGGAAGTGTGTGCATCTTTTTTCTTTCTTTTTTTGAATACTAAAATTATGATTTTACCATTGGTAGCAGACAAAATAATATTGATTGGACAAGGATATTTTTTATTTTTTATATTGCCGATAAACAATGAAGTAATCATTATAGTCTTCAATAAGATAAAAATCGAGAGTTGTCAATAAGGATGGTTCTGATTTTTCAAGTTTTTATAAACAATAAAAACATTGATGTACCCTCATAATAGACAAAAACAAAATGGTACCGAGAGGGTGTTTAGGTATTTTTGGATTTATAATTTTTTTCCTATAGCAATTATTGGTGTGTCTTCTTGACACCTTGACAATTGTTTTCGATTTGCGCTATATAAACAGTGCATGAGATGTCATTCGGTGATAAAATTACTCATCCGTCATCTCATCTAGTGCGGTGCTAATTTCTCTTCAACATGATGGTACATGTGTCGTCTTAAAGTGATCGGTTGATCATTCCCCCTCATTTTCTCTCTCATGCAACTAAAAATACATGGCAATCTCTTTGTTTATGGTTTTTTCATTTCAATCATTTTCACAAGCATTCTTTCGTTTCAATCTTGATTTGTCTACTGACTTTTTATTGTTTTTGTCATTTTGATTTCTTTTATAAAAATTTTTATTTGTTTTAATTTTATCCTTGAATTAAAAGTGATCAAATATGTTATGTCTCATTTCGATTTTTATTATTTTTTATTTTTTGTTTGTTTTTCATTCTTGTGATTTTTTTTTATGTTAAGGTTTTAATTTATTTTAATTTTATCATTCAATTAAAATTTTTATATATTTTGTTTTTCATTTCATCCATTATTCTTTTAATTTTAATTTTAGTTTTGATTCCTTTAATTTTTTTGATACTTCAGAAACAATCCCTGTTTTTTTTTTTTTATTTATGTGTCTACACTCATAGTTTAGATTTTTAATTTTTAATTTTTCTCTTTTGTTAAGGTTTTACTTTTATTCACTTTAATCTTGAAATAAAATTTGCATTGATAATCTTTTTAAAATTGATATTTCTTTTTTTCTCTTTGTTCTTTTTTTTCTGTTTGATTCTTATTTTTATTTATTCATCAAATCAAATAAAATTTTTAAATGCTAATAATATTTATTTTAATTTTTCCATATATTTTGGGTTTTTTTATTTGCTCTTTTGTTAAAGTTTTTAAAAGACTAATGTTAAGTAATACAATTTTAACAAAATAAGATAAAAAAAATTAAACATAATATTGAGCCAATAAATGTTTTGATATCATTAATCCGAGATATTAAATTTAAAACATTATATATAGAGAAGTTAAGAAACTTAATTCTTAATAGGTACAACATTAAATGGTAAAAATACTAAAATTATTATTCTTATTGTTATTATTATGAATGAAAGTAAAACGAAAAAAAATAATGGCATTAAAAAAAAATTATTTGATTTGAAGAGCATGTGAAAATTATTAAAGGACAAAATAAAATTAGTATTATTATCAATATGAATATAATTATTACAATCATTTGAATTATAATAAAAAATTTATTATCGATATTCTTAATATTGTTTTATGAGTTATTATTACTGATAACACTATGGTCATAATTATTAATATCATAAACACTACAATCATCATAATAAATTATCATTGTTATCATCATTATCATTACTATAACTATTTAGACAATACAAATTATTGAATTATCCTGAAAAGGAGGAAAAAAATATAACAGAAGAGCAAATAAGAAAACAATTATAAAAAACAATCATTAAGATGATGATTATTGTTATTGTTGTTGTGTAAATAATGAAAATCATAAAATTATCTTGAAGAACAGAACAAAAAACCAAAACAACTCTAACAAAAAAGCAAATAAAAACAATCAATATAAATGATAAAAATAAAATAAATATTATTAGCATATAAATAATTTGATTTGATGAATAAAAAAACAATAATAAAAAAAGGAATAAAGTGAAAAAAAAGAAGAAATCTCAATTTTTTAAATGATCATCAACATAAATTCAAATTTCATGACTAAATTGAATAAAAAGAAAATCCTAATAAAAGATAAAATAATAAAAATAAAAAATAAAAAATAAAAATATAGACATATAAATATGATAATAAAAAATTACCCCAAAAAGACTGAAAAAAAAATAATGATCAAAATAAAAAGCAAATTATGTAATGTTTTTGCTTTTATACTTTAACTACTCATATTTGATCTTCGTATCAAATAATATTTTTTGTGTTAATAATATCTATGCTAATAAAATCTTTTCAAAATATATAATATTCTAAAAAGAATCTTACAATGTTAATATTTAATTTTTATATATAAAAAATATATGATTTTAATGGCGACAAAAGCATTGCAAATGGCTCGTCACAAAGAACATGTAGTTTGTCTTGACACTTCGAAAGATAATATCAGTCGTGGGGTGACCGCTAACAACACCAGAGAATTTCTGACGTTAATCAATGACAGGGTACTTCCCTACCAAAAAGAACAGGCACACTAATCCTCAATATATCACTTTTCTAATGGCATTCTCTTTGATTAGATCCACCGCCCGTGAACCAAGACTCTTCTTTCTAGCTCGAAACCCATCACAACTTACTTATAAGTGGGTATTTACTTGGACAATTAGGAGATGAATTAGAGAGGGGGGGGGGGGGGGGTTCCCTAAAAAGGGATCTTTTTATTTGGCCAAACCTATCAGATCTTTACTTTAATGAAAGGACAAATAGCTTAGATGTGACATGAGAATCAATAGATCATTGCCCACTTGAAAATTACTACCGTTTTCTGTTTAGTTTTAAGGCCAAGATTGGCCACTTGGGCATGATATTATGTGGGTATGGGTTCTTGCACCAGACAAGATTTGTTTCCCAGGCCTGGGACAATAGCTTGCGAATGAAAAGTTAAAAAAAAAAGAGTTTTTCCACATGGTTACCGCATTTCATCGGCAGTTTCACGGGCCTTTAGATCTTCTCAATCTCTGGCCAGAAGGAACACTTACGTGAGGGTGTTGCATCCCCCCACGAAGTGGCTTGATTCGAAAACTTTGGTGCTGTGCTCATCTCTTCATCCATTTCACAAATTAAGAAATAGGGTGAAACACTTCATGTTTACCTCTTAGATTTAGTGAAATCCAACCCTCTAATCAAATTAGGATAAATCAACTCCTCCCTACTTTTGATTAGAGATGATTTGAGCCGTATCATCCAGCTCTGTTACTCGTTAAATGATCAGATTAATGCCAAGTGCTTTTAAGTAATTGGACAAAGGATCTTGTATCGGGTCAATTTGGATTTATTTTTCTGAAAATTAGCACCTTTTTTTTTTAAAAAAAAAAAAAACTAGTATATCGGTGAATCTATTTTTTCCCCTGGTAATCTACTGTATGAGTTGGATTTATGCTCTACACGAGGCCATTCTAATTTGGGTTACAATGAGAAAATGATTCCAATGAAAGATTATCGAACAGCACTTGTCACATAACGAAAACACAAAAAACTAAGAAGTAATTCCAAGAACAGGAACACGTGCTGAAACAGAGGGAAAGAAAGGCAAGGCAATACAGTGCACGATCAGGCACAAATGAAGTCAGAGGGTAGCTTCTTCCCACACGTGTTGATAAGCAAGCTCAACGAGATTGGGATATCAATGTTAATGCCGAGGATGTTAGCTTTAATCGCAGTGCAGAGGCACACGGCTGCTTCAAGGTCAACAAGTCCATGAAGTACAGAGCAACAAGGTGTATCCGGTGGGCTTCCAACAACCCCACCTATCGCACCATTAAGCAACTTGGCACAGACACCCAGTTTTAGGGCATCTCTAGGGCAGCTATTTCTTGAAATAATGGGGTCTGTTTTGGGGTTGGGGATAGGCTTAACACAGGTGTTGCAACCACTTGCTACGGCGAAGAAGAGAAGGTTGAGAAAGAGGAAGAGAGCAGCAGGTGAATTCTGGGAATCCATCTCCTCAAACGATATGCCTTACAAGCAGTAATTTGCGTTTAGTATTGTGGAAGAAGTAACATGCATGAGCGTTTTATAGAGTGGAATGGACTCTGTGGAGTGTTTTGCTGCAACTGATAAGACAAAGTAGCACGTATAAAACAAAATATCGACAACCAGAGAGGAAGGAGCATGTGAATTGCGCGGACTGACCAAGAATTTAGCTGGCAATGTAAGAGATTCTAAGATAAATATAAGCTGGTTTTTGTCATAGTTAGTTTTTTAGGTATTTTTTAGTTCATTCTTCGGATCACAAGATCGATAATTGGCTTGCTTAGGCCCCGTGAACAGCATCCCTCGACCTCGTGCTGGGGTTTGCGAATCCACAGGTAGATCGTTTTAATTGTGCAGAAAACTGGATTTTCTATGTTTATCAATGGGCAGAGAGAGAAACAAACAACGCAGTTCGGAAGCCTGCAAAATGCAAGTTAGGAGAACACATGAAACCGAGAACCAGACCACAAGCATCTGGGCTCTGAAAATTAGACCCTATTTACGTGGTCCATGAGGATCGAAAAAATGGCTAGAGAACAGCACTGGCCCGCAAACACTGAGGAGAGTGGCTCAAGAAGATAAAGAAATTATAAAATCAATTTTAGTAGGTACTTTGTTAATTATTTCTATCTTCTTTGATGCTATCTCACTTCTTATGAATCAGTGACGCAAAATTTCTTGAGAAACACAAAATCAATATAGAAGGGTAACTGTGGGCTTGAGTAACTAGTTGATAGGATCTTGGATATAAATATTTAATTTCCTAGTTTTAGAAGGTATTTGGGAGTGTGACCACAATGGAGGTTTAGAAAAAACTATAGTTTTGGTATTTGATAATGACTAAAAAATTCAAAAATTGATGTGGGTTTCATCTCAAAAAGTTAGTCAAACTTGGTTTCGTGAAAAGCAGCAAGTAGTTGCTTTTCATGCGTCTCTTTTCTGCTACTTATCTTCAGTTTATGGTGTGATTTTTTATTATCCAAAAAATATTAACAAATATTACCATTAACATTAATTAAAAAAAAATTGAATTTACTTCACACTGTCCCTCACTGCCTCACCAAAATTAATTCACCATTTGCCTCTTGTTCCTCAGAACCATCCCTCACTCTCCCCTTCTCCATTCCACCCTCTCGTCCCTCAAACTCATCAGAATTATAAATATACACAAACCCATATGTGGACCAACCATGGAAAGATTAGCAGAGTTTTGAAGGAGTTAAAAAGTAAAAGGATCTACATTGAGCCTATCTTTCAAGAAAAGGTTTATAGCCAACCATGATAAACACCTAAACCCTTGTACCCAAAATCCTAAACCCAATTTGTGTATATATAAATAAATGTGTGTGTATATGTATATGTCCTTTAAAATAATTTTACAAGTTGAAAGTAATATAAAAAGTTTGGTAATCAAACACTTGAAATTATTTTTTATTAACCTTAAACTCAATCACAGTTTTAACCAAATACTACAAAAATTATTTTAAATTGCAACTAAAATGCTTTTCATAAAACTGCTTTTTTAAAACCTCAACTACAAAAACAAAAACAATACAAGACACACCCTTAGCCTTCTAGGATACGTAGATACTATGTTCCATGAACCATTTTTTTATAACAATAAATTAAAGTTATTAGATTTAAAATTAAAAAAAATAACTCATTCCAATATATTTAATGATTCTTACTTTAATATATCTATAATTAAGGGTAGTTTAAGTAATTTTCTTAAAATACCCATTAGATAAATGAAATTGAGGTAAATTGCATTTGATCTATCTATAAATGTACAACAAATCCATGAAATCAGAAAATACAAGCAAAGAACACAAAAGATAGAAGAGAAGAAAGTAAAAAAGCCAAGAATGAAGAACAAGAACAAATATTTAAAAGTTCATTCAAAGAGATTCAAGTCTATCAATTAAGAGATCTAAAAAAAAATCATTAAATCAAATTTAGATCTCGCATGGTTAAAACTTTTGAGCTCATATGAATACTATTTGTCTTCATCAAATCAAGTCAAACCAAATTTACATCATATGGATAAACTTTCAAGCTCATGTGAATACTCTTCATCTTCATCAAATCAAGTTAATATCTCACTTAGTTAAATTAGGCTCATGTGAATATCTTTTTATTCAAAGTAAAATCCAAATATGATTGTTAATTAGAAGATTCATGCACGTGACGAGTATTTCAAGAGAGTTTCTATTTTTTCTTGTAATCAAATTTATTAATATAATTTTTGTTAAGCAATTCAAAATACATAAAAGAGAATTAAGGAAAGTAGGTTAGGGTTTCATAATAACAATATCAAATACATGCTTAACTTAACCTAAATACAAAAAAACTATAAATGGACTAAAGCAAGAAACTATTCTACCCTTAATGAATAATAAATAACCTAACCTATATTATATATTCTTAACAATTTTAATATAATTCTTAGTGTATTTGTAAAAGGTGGAGTTTTATGTGTATAATTAAAATTAATAATGAAAGGAAAGGAAATTGTTGGGTCAACGATTGTTTTTTTAATTAAGGAGATTCAATTAAGTCAAATATTGCTACGTGCATGTTTCACAAAGGATTCTCTAATCAATGATATTCAGGCTATCTAAGACAAAGCAAGAGATCAGACAAAGAAGAGATCCAACTCAATGACTTTCAAAACCCTAACCTTTTAAGCTACTCTACTAGCCAAACAGTGAAATAAGAAAATCATTTGGAAATTCTTCTCCTTTTTTTCTTTTTGAAATTTCTGATCAGAGTTACAACGTACCCACAATGTTGTCGATTCAATCAAGTAACAAATTTCTAATCTTCTGCACACCCTTGTCAGGAATCTATCGAAGAAGTTAGAATTATCCTACGGATCAGACCCAATTTTTCTGCTGGCACGACTTCACATCCATAATGTCGACAAATGCCCGTCGACCTCCTAACAGGGGAAAGCACAGATATAATTTCGTAGAATTCTCGTTTTAGCTTCGAATTTCCAGATATACATTATCATCACTTAAGCATTCATCTTCACTATACAATGATAAAACCAATTAGAATCATATAAAGATCTTTGATTTGTGATTAAAACAATAATAAAATCAAACCATGTACCGGGCGCAAGATGGGCTACTGACCTGGTTAAGAAATCGCAACCAAACACAAGCTATAGGAGCTAAAGCTAAAACTGGCCCCACTAGGTATGAATGGATGGAGAATTAAGAAATAATCAAAAATGGTTGAAATCGATATTTTTTCGGCTGATAGCGAACATATTTTCATCAGAATCCACAGTGGACCCCAGATGGAAGGTCTTAGGGTTTCCCGTGACACTCCATCCAGCAAGCAACTTCCACATGAATCAAATAAGCCAAGTTGGAAGTGCGTTGATCATTACAACACAATTTATATAAATCGACAAGATCCATGTTTTATTTTCATAAATGTATAGAGCATATGGAACACTAATCGAAAGGGGGAAAAACTAACTAACAAACAGCTTTATTTGGCGTGCTTAACAAATTAAAACCACCAGAAATAAAAATTTTGAGGTGCTAGCTTGACCTGAGATTTCTTTGTTTTGAGTATCTCTGAGAATTTATGCATGATTTGATTGCAGTGGATCTCCTGATATGGATCAATGGTAGTGCTTCCACGGTGAATGTTGAATTGTTAGTTTCCTCGCATGCATATTTTATTTTTCTCAAAACTCTTTTCATTTTTTATTTATACTTCCTTTATTTTGAGTCTGCTCTTCGCCTTGTGATCATCTATATTTTGCAGCAACCCTCGTTGTTGTCATAATGATTTAATTAGGCTTGTGAAAAAATGCGTGGTGATGATTATCAAGACATTACCCATCTCGTACAGTTTTAAACGAAACACATTCAATGTGGATTTCTTACAAAGGCCGGTCTAGTACAGAAGGGAGGTATGTGAGAGATATGCAACGCCCTTCATGAGAATGAAATTAGAAAAGAATTACAGTCTTTAAGAGAAATAAATGGTCGAGTAAATATATAACTTGCTTTTTAAGCAAATTTCAACCCTCCACGAAAGCTGACATGGGACATGGGCATATGGCAACTCAACTTTGTTCCATCACGAGACACTCAAACAAACAGAACATCTTTAATCGGTAGATGCACAGGATTAATGAAACCAGAATCACCGAAATCTTGGCTAACTAGATAGATCCATGGTAATGATGCTAGGGCCAAGGAACATGGCAATTTGCAAATCCCTAGTCAAAACAAAAACATCCAGCAATTTGCCTAAAATTAACTCTGCCTGTCTGCTGCCAGCTAATTGAATTCCCAGGATCACACATGGGTGGATGGGCTTCTTCCATTTCTCTTGTTATTTTGTCTCAACATGCAAATTAACCGACTGGACCTCCTTGACCCCTATAAAAACCTGCTCCTTATTGCACATACCTTCACCACTACAAGTGCTCTCTTCTATAGCTTCTATTAGCTAGCTAGAAGCATTGTAACTACTAAATTCAAAGAAACACATTAGCGTTTGAGAGAAATGGATCCCAAAAGAACCACATCTATTGCTCTCTTTCTTGTACTCAACCTTGTCTTTTTTTCCCTAGCCACTGCTTGTGGAGGTGGAGGTGGTTGCCCCTCTCCAAATCCTAGATCAAGAACAAGGCCAGGCGGGAACTCGAACCCAACACCAAGCCCTTCTAGTGGAAGGTGCCCTAAGGATGCACTAAAATTAGGTGTTTGTGCTGATTTGCTCGGTTCATTACTTAACGTCACCATTGGCTCGCCCCCAGTACAGCCTTGCTGCAGTGTCATTCAAGGCCTTCTTGATCTCGAGGCTGCTATTTGTCTTTGCACTGCCATCAAAGCTAACATATTGGGCATCAACCTTAACATCCCAATCTCCCTAAGCTTGCTTATCAACGTCTGCGGAAAGCAGGTTCCCAAAGGCTTCCAATGTCCATAAATATATATATTTCCATCATGGTTTTATTACTGTGTTACTTTGCATGTTCTGAAGTATGATTTTCTATTAAGAATTGTGTGATGTAAGGAAAACAGCTGCTTGTTTTCGCTTGTTACGTGCTTTTCTCTTTTATTCAGTTACCACGAATAAGTTTAGTTTTCCTTGATGATTTCCAATGTATTTTTATACCAAATGAATGTTTCTTTTAGCAGTTGATCGTCGTGATTGTCGTCCAAACTTCTGTTATAATAAACCCTTTCATTTCTGTCTAAAATCTTTCGTAGTAAAATCATGCTCCATGTCTATGATTTGCAATAAAATATGATCGCTTGGTTCAAAAGATTTAAGTACTATATTTACTGGATAGTTCATTTCCCGATCTTTTATATTATTCATTTATTCTACCAACCTTTTGATGTTATCAATTGGTTTGAAATTTAGGATTTCTTTATGTTCGTCTTTGACACCATATTAAAATTAATGGTCAAGTTCGGGATCCGTTAAAAATACTTAAATTTTGTGATTGATAGTCTATTCCTGATTTTTTATATTATTAAGTGTTTTATAATTACTATATATGGGTTAACTTATCCAACATATTATATTACATGGAGAAAAAGAGGAGAATATCATTTAATTTAATTAATCATTTTCAAACAACCATTTTTAACTTAAAAATCCTCTTGGGATTGAGATCTGCTCATTCTCACCCCTATTTATTTCTTTAACAGCAAGGTTTTAAAAAACGATTTTATTTCATAAATTGAAATCTTAGATGAAATTTTAAGAATGATTTTGTATTAATTATTTCACGACAATACTATTTTACAAAATGTTAAAGACATCTACTTAATTATGTGTGGTACAAATCTATTTTATCATTTCATAATTTTAATACTTATAAATAATTAAGCAACACCCTTCTGCCAATGGAGTGCTTCTTTTCCAAAAAGAAATGCGGTCTTTAATTCAATAATTACACACATGCAATCTCTTATCAACCAAAGAAGAAGACTACCAAGACGAACGAGTTTAAGCCATGTTGAAAAACAGTGGTGATCGTGCCATTAATTTCCATCACTTGCAACTAATATTAACAAGAGCTTTCTCAGATCGATCTCTTTGAACATTTGTCCATGAGAGCTCTACAATTTTCTGTCAAATCAAAGTTTTCCGCAGAGATTTTGAAGTCAGGATCCTATCCAAGTTGAGGTTTCAAATTCAAACAACTGATTTGTACATTGATGTAGAGACTTCATGGAGCTTTCCCGTGTTTGGAAAAGAGCATGAGATAAGATTTTCTCGTACATGGCTTGCAATAGAAGAGAAAAGAAATAGAAATTAATCTAAATACAACTAAGATTGTGCTATGAAAACACATCCAGAAGAAAATGAAAACTAATTCAAAGCCACGACAGTAATAGCAATTCTACTGAACGAAGACAGCAGTCTCCTTAGTTCACTGATCAAGATCCATAAAGTGATTTGCAATTTCAGCCCGTGACTGAAAACTTTGCTCAGGGGAGGAGGCCAAATTAACGCGTTTCATGGACGTCACATGCAAAAAGAAAAACAGTAGACATTCCCTTCGGCTTAACTTCTCCGGTGCACGAAAAAGCAAAGATTCCATATTTTGTTTGACTCAAAACTTACCAACATGCTTAGTTCTTAAGAAATTAATGATGGCCACCCTAAACGTGTTGAATTACTAATATACTTATGTTCTTGAGACCTCATGATGCTAAAACGACATGTCATTTGACCTCCTACCCAATGTTTGTTTGTTTTTTAATAATATATATACCCAATTAAGAAATCAAAATGTTGTGTCCTTGACGAAGTTTCAATCCCGTGAACAATCATTTGTGCTTTCCAGCTTTTCATCCTGAACACAAACAACGTTGAATAGTTACGCCTTGATCATTATATTTCGGTTGATAAAGAAAACTATCCTGGGTTTAACAGGAACTTTAGTCCCTACTTTTTAATCTTATTTCAGTCCCTTATCATTTCTTTTTTTGTTTCTTTGTTTGCAATCAACCTACCAACTATCTGTTGAAGTTTACTCTGTTAAACAATTCAAAATACATAAAAATATATTTAAGAAAGAAACAAAAAGGTTGAGTTTCATAATAATAATATCAAATACATGTTTAACTTAACCTAATATAGACCAAAGCAAGAGACTATTATACCTTTAATGGATAATAAATAACATAATCTATATATTATATATTCTTAATAGACCGCACTTGACATGCCAACTAGCAATCAAAATTAATATATGCACTGTGTTGTGTGTTTATTTTTGGGGTTTGATATGCTTTTCATAGTATTTTTAAATTATTTTTTACTTGAAATTAAAAATTTTAAGTGATTTCTAAAATCCTAATGTGCTAATAAAAGAAATTTAAAAATATTTTATAATGTATTATCACACTTAGACTAAAAAATTATAGTCATGCACGTGCAATCACATGGTATATCTTAAAGGCTTTGCAAAAAACAAGTTCTATTTTATTTAATAAAATTATTAAATATACTACAATGTATGGAATTTTCACCGTAGCTCCACCAGCTTTTATTATTATTATTATTATTATAACCTTTAAAAGCAAGATTAATGATCAATTTATTAAGGACGAAGAAAAAAAACAAGGGATCAAAGTGTAAAATAAAAAGAAAGTTCATGAGCATTTTAAAATTTCAGAGAAGTTTTGTTTCATTCTCGAACTTTTCTTTCTTTCTTTATAGTCTCCATATTTTTTATTTTGATCTAAGAATTAATTTTCTTTGCATTTTAGTTATTGAGTTGGAAAGGGAGAAGAGAAAGTCCTATAAAATTAGTGGGGAGAAAAACTCATTGGTTTAACCACTTTTTAACCATGAAAATTATAGTGTTTAGTGTTAACAATTTATATTCAACAAAGAAGTTTGATAGAATAGTAGTGGTTTTTGTCTCAAAACTTTTTTGTAAATAGAGATCAAGTTTAGTTTAGGTTTTTTTTTGTGTGATTTTAGGGTTATGTGGTTTATAAAGAGTTTTATGTTGTTTTGAGATATTTTTACATGAAAATGGCATAAAAAATAATTTTATGACAAAACATTATTTTCTTAATTTTTCAGCCACCATAGTATAGTAGTGATTGGATTCTAAATCTAAAAACACGATGTGTCGTTTTTATTAAAAAACCAAAAAAAAAAAAACATGTTATCCATTCATACAAAAAAAAAATCATATGTGAGCTTAGTACCTGTTTGGCACTGTATTGCAATCGGTTTTTTGCTGAAATTTGAATTTTTTTTTGTATTTTAAATTAAATTTTTTTAGTGTTTTTAAATTATTTTGATATGCTGATGTCAAAAATAATTTTAAAAAAAAAAATTATTTTGATGTATTTCTAAACGAAAAGCATTTTAAAAAACAAGTATAACCACACTGACAAACACCCCCTTAAGCTGGAAAGCCCCAAGTTTTTTTAAAAGATGAAGGCATGTTGGGTCACTTGAGTTAGGCCCACGTGTCTTCTTTTTTTTTTAGTTTTTTTAGTATTTTAGAGTTTCTTATTTCTTTCTTATATATTTTTTGAATTAATTTTTATTTTGTCGATTTGAGGAATATTTTTATAAACAAAATGACATAAAATAGAAATAGTGATTATATTAGGACCAAGAAGTTTAGAATAATTTTCTTTTAAGAAAATGTTTCAATAGGTTTTTGAATCTCTAATCAAGACTTGTTTTTGGTTTTACAAAGACAATATAATGAAATAAAAATAAATACTCATACATATCTGCAACCAAATTAATAATTAAAGGTATATTTTAATTTTTCAAAATTAATTATTTCTTAAAATAAAATTAAAATACAGTAAAAAACCCTTAACCGATTTTTTCATCCACCATGGTAGTGATTGAATTCTAGATTTGGACGTGTCACCTTCTTCCACATCCACAACATTGAGGTAATAATAATTTTAACTTGAGAAATAGTTTTGTCTAACTCATAGACTAATAATGCATTAGTGTTTTTTTATTTAGTCTACAGGTTTTATTTTTTCTTACTCAATTTTTAAATTATTTAGTTTAGGAATTCTATAATTTTTATTCAGTTTAGATCAAAAGCTAGTAGAAATAGAGCTGTACATGTAGCTTGTATTGCAGCAAAGTTTTACATTAATAAAATTAAATAATCTGTATGTCTTCTTATAGTTAAAATATTATTGATTTTGATTTATAACTTTATCATCCGTTTAAATGAAGATGTTTTTAGGAGTAAATACATCGAAACGAAAATATTTAGTTCTTAAAAAGCATGGTATGATGATAAAGAGATTGAGATTTAGAGAGAATATCTCAAATTCGAATAAATACGTACACTTTTTATAAGAGCTTATAGCAACTAAATTTTATTTGCTTATTTAGATCTTTAAAATATATTTTTTAAAAAGTGAGTTTCTTCGTATCAAGAAAGAAAAAACTGGAATGTTTAGCTTTATAATGCCCAAGACGCTAGCTTTGATGACAGTGCATAGACAAGCAGCAGCTTGCAGATCGACAGGATTTTCAGCAAGGATATGTTCGTGGAGATCTAACTCCAAGCTTCACCGAACCCAGCACATGCTTTCAACTCTAGGCTATCCTTGAGGCATGTATAGGTAGATCTCACCGAAGTGAAGAGGAGGAGACTAGACGAGCACAAGTTGGCTTTTAAAATCCTTGCCGTGAACCATGACGCCGGGAAAAATGGAGGAGAGACCTCCCTCTTGGAAGACTTGTTTTAGAATCTATTGATTAGCTGTCTCACACATGAAATAATCTTTCGCATTTTTCACTATCCAAGTTTTATGCTGATCGGTGCTTTAAAGAAAAAAAATGTTTTGTTAAAAATACTTTCAAATATATTTTTTTCTTAAAAAAATATATACTTGCACATTAAAATTATAAAAAATATTTATTTAATCTTATTTTTTACAGAAGATACTTTTTGAAGCGTGTCAAATCACATGGTAAAAGTTCATTGTAAAAAACTTTTAAACACATTATCTATTATAAATTAATAAAATAATATTATAATGAATAGTTTTTTATGAGATAGGAAAAACATTATTTCTTTGAGTTTTTGTTAATTAATTAGTAAAAGATCATAAAATCTAAATCAAATGTGAATGGTAATATATATATATATATATATATATAAAGAGATCATGGAAGATTATTCAACAAAAAATCTTAAATGACAATCAATCAGAGAATAATTTGCAAGAAGATATCGAGGCACAAATACGACAAGGAATGACTGCATCTCACAATAGATCGATACCTTTGAATATTTGACTCTCAGTGAGGAAAGCAGGCATAGCCACAAGGATTCCGCAGATATGCTGTCTGGGATTTGTTTATTAATTTCTTAATGGGAGGTCATAGCTTGTGCAAAGTCATAGATGTTTTTAAACTATATTTTCGGATTGTGAAGGTTTAAATTTATGCACTCAAACATCAACAACCTTCAACTATTTATTTTATTTTATCATGTCCAAATTGTAACGCCACAAACCGTGAACCCAAAATAGTTATAATCAATGCGGGTTCACGGTGAATTTAATTTATGATTTTAATTTCAAGGTATATGATTACTAGTATAATAGTTATTGAAGATTTATATAATTATTAATTTTAAAATTTATATAATTAATTAAAGCTTCGTGTAATCTAACTTATAACACCCAAATTAATAATAATAATAAGAAGAAGAAGAATAAAAAAAAAAAAGCTATAACTATTAAACTATCATATCAATTAGTTATTCAAAGTTACGATAAGATATTGGCAAATCATGACGGTCACATATTAATTTGCAATTACAGAGTAATTTTGTGTTCATGACGGTCTGGTTTTCTTTTTTTGTTTTTCCCAGCTACTCATTTCGCAGCCAAAGACGTTCTGAATTCGATGGAGCAAAAAAAAAAAAGTTAACCCACATACTATTAACATCTATGTACTCTATAGTTTAGACTTTAGACAAGTATGTATACTACTAGAAAACACATGTATATTACTAGCTAGGTCATGAATTTAGTAAATTTGAAGTTATTGAAATAATAAAGTTATTATTAAATATAAAGTTAATTATTAAATGATAGTTTCATTAAGATCACCAATTACATTTTATATCATTATTCATAAAAATTATATATATAAAAAAATAGATTGCAGTATTGCCCATGCTGATTGTCTGGGGTTGTATGAATTTACCCAGAAACCTGACATTTCAAACCTTAAGTCACCTTGTTTTCCCAATCTTTTCCTCGTATCTCGCTACATTTTTCAAGTTCTTAAGAGTCATGATGCATATAAATGTTTCATGCGCATGATTCTTTCAATGCAATGAAGGCACTTTTTTCTCTCTAACTAATGGTTATTTTCTAGTATTTTAATTGCCAAACATGTAAGAATAAAGAGATCATAAGTCTTAAACTCCACTTACAACCATTAAAGGCTTGGCCATGCAATCTTATTGATCTCTCAACAGTTATAGAAACCTCCATCAACTACTCAACAATTTCATGAACTATCAACAACTATTCAAGAGCTTCTAAGATCGCCCATCAATTTCTAAATTAAGCTGCAAATTATTATTAAAGAGTTTCTAAAACATACAATTTCTCTTATATTTTCCTGCTATTTTTTACTGAATATATATTATTTTTATCATCTTACTAACTGAGTCCCATCCGCTCAATTCTTGTCTGAAGATTTTCGTGACTTTAATATCAATCACAATATTGCAGAGTGAGATTAGCTAGAACAACCACCACCCAAACAATATTTGCATGCACGTAGGAGATATGGTTTGCTTGTGCCTAATTTTTTACTGCATGCGAGCGGCCCATGCTCACATGTGGTATAAGTCATCACATCAGGACGTCTAATTTGACATTCGACGTCAAATGCGAGGGCATAAATATTCATATTTATGTAATTGGAAGAAGTGATTTGATATTTTTATGGTGTCTGGTGCATGCAGATCGAGTTTAATTTGTTCTCTTAGAGGGAGCCGCCCGCGAGCACACACACATTATTACTACTTTTACTTCTTCCAATTACATATATATGAGCATTAAGGTCCAAAAGATGTGCTTCCCGCGTTTTATTTCAAAGACAATAAGCACAGTACTAGAATCTTCGAGTTCCAATTTCCTTCGTTTCTTCCTTTATGGCCTCGCATTTGACGTGGAATATTACATGTATTGTTCATTCTACAAGTTTGAAAACCGAATTAGGAAGGAAAAAAGCGAGAACATAAATCAAACGTTGTATTATGGAAGCTTAACAGAAATAGATTGCGAGGAAGAAAGGCAAAAGAAGCCTTTCTAGTCACGAAAACAATGACACTAATTGCAAATTACAGCGATTATTGATATAGCAATGTTTATGGCACGCTCCAGCAGCAGCCTAGGTAAAGTCCGAAGACAATTAAAATGAGGTGGAGAAGATAGCAAGGAAAGCTAAATTGTAGGCGGAGATTTTATTAAACTGAAGGATTTAGGAGGGTGGACACTTGAAATCTTCTGCGACCTTCCTGTCGCATTCGTTGAGCAACAACTCCACTGCAACAGGAACATCTAGCTTAATAAGGCCCAGGAGATCAACTTTGATTCGGGTGCAAAGGCAAACAGCAGCCTCAAGATCAACAAGACCATCAATGAGGCTGCAGCATTTGGCCTTTTCTTTCTCACCAACAAAAATTTTCAACAAATTCAGCACATTCGCACATGCTTGCAGCTTCAAGGTATCTCTAGGGCAAGTGCCTTGTGGTAGTGATGGAGGTGGTTGTGGGGGGGGCGGTGACTTGACCATGGGTGGTGGCGGCGGTGGTGACTTGACCATTGGTGATGGGGGCGGATACTTGGCCTTGGGTGGTGGGGGTGACGACTTGACTATTGGTGGTGGTGGTGACGACTTGACCATTGGTGGTGGGGGTGACTTGAACATTGGTGGTGGTGGTGGTGATTTGACCTTGGGGGGTGGTGGCGGTGGTGACTTGACCTTATGTGGTGGCGGTGGTGACCTGACCTTGGGTGGTGGTGGAGGCGGTGAGTTGCTCTTTGGTGACGGTGGGCAATACTCAGCGGAGCTCGGCGAAGCCAAAAATAAGATGTAGAGGGAGAGGAGAAGGACATTGGAGGCTAGTGCTCCTGAACCCATATCTAAAACTCTTGAATGTTTTAGAGATACTACAAGCTCCGCGAGGTTTAAGAAAGAATGCGAGAGGCGGTGGTACGAAATAGAGAAGTGACCGGTTAGGCGTTTTATAGATGGAGATGAAGTACCAGCTGGCTTTCAAAAATCCTTAGACGTGAACCATGCAGCCGGGAAAAATGGAGGGAATAAATTTGTCACGATTTGGAATTGCATGTGGAAGATGCAATAAAATCTTTCTTATCGTTTTTTTCTAAATTATTAGTCGTCTCACATGCAATATTTTCTCATACTTTAATCCATCAAAGCTTTTTTAATTTGAAACCATATTAATTAAAAATATAATCTGAATTTCTCTTGCGGTAATTAATAATTAATTTTGTAAGAGATCAATTTCAGAGCTCGAAATGTAAGAGTCTATGTTTTCATTTATTAAAAGTCAACAAGTAATTATAATTCTTTTTTATGAGTTTTTTAATTAAAGAATATGAACACACACACACTCACAGATTGCTAGACAACCTTGGAGATATCCATGTTATGAATTATTTAAAACAATAATTATATTGTTCAGGTTATAATTAATAACAAATAAAAAAAAATCCCTGTATATATTTTTATCCCCGTCAGAAGACATTCCTCAATAATCACAGCCCGCACTCCTTCCTACAGAATCAATGCCACCCTCCTTCCTCTCTCCTGAAAAAATCAAACCATAGCATCACTCTCCTCCTGCCTCAACATATATACTTTTAAAATAGCATACATGAAGTTTTAAATCTCCTTATTTCTTACCTGATTAACCCAATTTATTTTCGGGTTAAGACTTAATTTATTATTAATACCAAGAAATATAGGTTGGGGTTTTGCATTCACATTTCAAAGCACGGTCACACAATTAAATTAATCTTGTAAGCAAAACTTATTTAACTCGCCTCCAAGAGTTTTTTTTGTATTTTTATTTGGAGTTTTTGCTATAATCAGTTGAATACACAATAGTTTTATAGTTTAATAGATACAAATATTATTTATAAAAGCTGCTTAGTATGTATAGCACACAACAAAGTGTGAGTTGTGGCAACACTATTCAGGTGGCGTGTGAGAAATTGTTTGTTTTATTTTTGGGTTACTATCTTTCATTTACTGTTTGTTTTATTTTTTATAATTTTTAAAATTGGAATTCTTTTTTATTTCATTGTCTTTTTATTTTTTTTCATTTGTCAGATTTGGTTTATATTCTTTTAATTATTATTTGTTTTATTTGAGATTATTTTTATAATTATTTTTTTCATAATTTCACCCTTCTTTGGGTTTTTTTCCTATCAGATTTGTTCTTTATTTTTTTCATTGCTATTTTTTACTTTGATAAATTTTCTAAAATAATTTTTTTTTTAGTTTCACCGTTCAATATTAGTTTGGTTGGAAATTAAGCTTCTTCTTTTTTTCCAATGTTAGGATTTCATGATTTACGAGTTGAGAAGATTTCCTCGAGTTTGCTTTTTTCATATATAGACTCATGTTTTTTTTTATCTTTCAATATTTATTTAATTGGAGAACAGGCTTCATAATTTATTTTATTTATTTTCTATAGAATTTTTCAATGATTTTGAAAATAGCTAGTGTTCTCTCAAGTCTTTCTGTTTATCATATTATGTTAAATAATTAAACATAAGCATTATATATTCACTTTGTGACATTTTATTTATTTGCCTTCCAGGTCATTTCTCTAACAACGCTTGTGACCTCTTTTAATGTCGTCAAGCATCCTTTTGTAATGGCATTAGAAACTTTTCGATGAGCTCTTTCTAATAGCGGGGCGATGTCCATCATGGAGCGACGGTGAGTCTACAATAGACTCTTTTTTCTTTTCCTCCCGGGTATCATATTAACAAATTATTTTGTATATTTAATTATTGTTATTTTTTGTTTTATTTATTATTGATACCTTTTATTTAACCAGGCTTATTGAACCTGATCAAGTTAGTAATATAAGTCTCATATTTTTATTCAATATAGTTTTGCTTCTTTAAAAACAATATAGAAATGGCCACCTCTCTAAATGCACCAAAGTTATATAAAAATAATATACAGTGTGACAAAAATAATCTCAACCAATACATTTATGAAATTACACTTAAATGTGGAACCAAAACAAAGGGATTATTATCATCACACATAAAGTTGTGTGTATTAATTTATAAATTTTAATTTCTTTTAAAACAATGTAAATTACTGTTTGGAGAAGCGATCCCTATTCAGTGATTCCTTTGTGAAGTTAATATTTTTAAAGAAGTGTGGCATTTACATTGAATGTGTCGACAAGCAAAGATATAATTTTAAGATACGTACGTTACACTCCTGTAATTTTAAATCCGGGGGATGAACATGTAGGCCGGCTAGCCGTTCGATGTTACAGGAAAAACCAGAGGGTGAGGGCTGATGTGGAATCTAATGGATATGTTGGAGATCATGTAGACAAGCTCAAAACCACGAAGAAATGCCTAGTTGTTTTAAAAGTGAAGAAAATTGAAATTTTTTATTTTAAATTAAATTAAACTTTTTAGTGTTTTAAGGTTATTTTGATATGATGAATTCAAAAATAATTTAAAAAAATATATTATTTTGATGTTTTTCTGAATAAAAAAAATACTTTGAAAAACAATCTCAATCACACTCCCAAATAGCCCCTTCAAAGTTATCAAACAAGTTTTTTTAATAGAAATAAATTTAATTGTTAGATTATATAGTTTAATATAATAACAATAAATATAATTTTAGGATTCTTGTTTCTTAATCTAACACCTATTTAAACAATTTGTAAGTATTTTCGAAACTGTTTTTTACTAATTATTATCAAAACAACATTTTCATTACAATTTTAAGCTGTCACCTTACAAACCTAAAGTTTTTTTTTTTTTTTTTCATATGATGCGTCAAATGCTTGCACCATTTAACTCGTGTTGTTTTGTAATGAACTATTTGTTAATTATATTCTGAATTCAATGCCCTGAGTGATTTGGGTTATGGTTTTTATTTCAATGGAATCAGGGGTTCCAGTTCAAACACTGATAGCTCATGGATTTATAACTGGATGTCTTTCATGTTTTATAAGGTCTACAGAAAGCATTGACCAGTTTACACAAAATGGGAAGTATCCAATTTCTAGTCATCAGGGTCTTTAACATGGATTCTCTCTTCCAGCCAAAGTGCTTAGAGATTGTTAATTACTTCATTAATAAAAGGATTCCATATAAGCAAACACGGCTTTTGAACATCTTCCACTGGCCACAGGACTACAAAAATTATTTTCTCGAGAAAAACTAATCCACAATGTAATCAAAGGCTGTGGAATAAAACAAGAGGTTAGAGATTACATAAACCGCAAAACACATGCTTAGAGTTGAGATAATCACCCTTATTTTAAACAAACCAATTTAGTGGCAGAAATATAAAAAATGAATCTGAAAAGAGGAACACCATCTTGTTTGAGAACCAGCTTTGAGGAACTTAAAAGGCTGTTTGTTTGATGTTAATTTCAGCCACAACCATTATTTCTAACCATCGCAATTCACAAAGGCAAAATGATGGACAAAAGAGGACAGCCACGAGAAAGAGCAAGAAGGATACAACCACTCCTAGATCAAACCTACCACTCCTAGACCAATCCTACGGTTCTCCACCAAGCTCCACCTTCAGGTTGTCGTATGGATACACCTTCGGTGCCTTATCAAAAGAATAAAAAGAAAGAAAAGCATACTGTTGTCAGCATAAGAAATGTTAAATGTGGAATGGAAAGAAGTTGGGTGTGTGCAAGCGCATGCATCAGAAACCAAAAGTGCTGAATAAGAAACTTGTTTAGAGTGCACAGAAGCAGCACAAATGCATTGAAAGAGGATGCCTAAAATGCTAAACATAAAATACTCTTATATAGAGCAAAATATGAAGATGAAACAAGAAGTTATAAAAAGAACGCATGCAGCTGATGAGATGAAGCGAAAAATTTCCACTATTACATGGGCTTAAATTACCCAGTCTAAGTATATCGGTGCTAGTGATATTCAACTGCTCTGATCAAGTTTTGGGATGAATCTTGCCTCAAATAACCTATATCATGTGCGGTGGTCACAGTTTATGATCACAATTCCAAGAAGGATAGACAGTTTTTGCCTGAAAGCTCCACTTTTTTCTCCAACAAACATAGGGTGTGATATTAATGACTGGATAATTTTCATATATCCAGAGCCATATCAACTGGCTCGATACATAAACCTTTGCTTTAGGAATCAGTGACAACACACAAAAGCACAAGACAGCCTCAAGTATCAACTAGCACCATGAATGTGAAAAGGTATACAAACTCTGACAATGACTAGCAGTTGTTAGAATAAGCAGTTCCAGCAGTTTACAAGTTCTAATGTATCCCATACTTAAGAAATAGGAAATACAGATCAGTATAAATCTGCAGCATTTTGAAAGATATTTGAGAACTTGTCCTAAAGTAGAGGGGTGATTGAGCACTGATAAGGAAATAGATTTGATGTATTCAAATGTAGCACAGATCAAAATTCAACTTCTTCATCCCCTTGTGAATTGGGGGAGTTAAGCTGGGCTGAGCAGTGATCTGCTGTGGCTATAATTGGATAAAGGACACGCCCAAAACAGATACATCAAAGGAAAACTATGGTTCTCTGTCAAGTGTGAGGCTTTAGATTTGGAGGGCGCACATCACATTCTCACTGAAGAGTTTTCTTCCTAAAATTATGAGAAATCAGCTCCCATCACTAATTTTTGCAAGGTCATGTGAGTAATAAGAGGAATCAGTTGTTTGCAATTGCATTATCATCTGAATCCTATGTTCAGTACCATGTTTTGTCCTAACTTGTAATCTCATCATCTCAAAGTTTGCTTCCAGAAAGACGAAGGTTTTATCTTTCTTAATATTTTTTGCACCGTAGCTGAGTATTATAGAAACTAGATGGTTATTACAAGTTCAAGAGCTTAACTTGATAATAAATTTTACATGAATACCAACTTCTTTTAAGAGCATATCAAATAGCTCTTATCCAATGTAACAATGGAAATGATGTCATGAACTAAAGCACATCTGCTTTCCTGACTTTCACCAAACACAATACACTAGGAAAGGGTTGATTAAAATTATATGATCACATGAAGTTGATAGATCTTCATCCAGGAGCTTCTAAGACCCACCAATATGTCCTCTACCATGACATCAACACAAAATTAAATTGAATAGATGTCATCATACAACATTTTTCAACTCAAAAGACAATGTATTTTCACATCACAAAACCCAATAACAAGAACTAGTTTTCTAGACTGATATCAAAATTGCAACAAATGCCAATTCCTTTCAAATACCAAAGCTAAGTCTTATTAACATTTTAAACATTCCCGACTATCCTGACATGCTCTAAGCAGTGTTCTTCTAAAACACTAGAATAACATTTCAATCACAGAATTAGGACAGAATCCAGAGCTCTTATAAACAAGCAGGTCTTAAATCCAACCCCCTCATTTGATGGTCATTTACTTTGCAAGATAGTCTGGCATTAATCAGAGGAATATCATGTCCTAAGTCAGGTCAAAATTCACTTCCAAAGAGATCAAGGTTTTGTCTCTTTGAATAATGTTTGCACTGCAGCTAAGTACCAAGAAATTAAATTGATTATACAAGCTTGACAGCTTAGCTTGATAATATTAAACGTGAATATCAGTTTCTTAACATCGTCATAAGCATAGCTTGTATATGTATATTGAAAATGTGGTTATAGAGACAGCCATCTCTTTTCCTGTAATTGCACAAAATATGATCCCAGTTCAGATGGAAAAGTTTAACTGGCATAAAAATCAAGCCAGAAATTCCAAAACAAACAGCTCATAAAGTAGTAAAAAAACTCCATCTGCATCTTCCTCCAGGAAACTCCAACAAAAACTGATGCACGCGTTCTCTACAATGTCATTAAAAAAAAAAAAGCTGAATTGAAGCAAAACCCACCATATGACTCGAAAGGCAATGTATTTCTCCACTTAATTAAACACAGCAACAAAAGCCCATTCACCAATTGATACCAAAATACCAACAAATATCGATTCCATTCAAGTAAGAAAATCAAATATTTAAATCCAAGTGGAGAGGGAGAGCGAGAGGGAGAGGGAGAGCTCTAATAACCAAAATATGAGTTATTTCACTTACAAATGGAATCGTAGAAGCTTTGTCATTCCACACAACCAACAACCCAAGACTCGCGAAAAATCCCAAACCTCCACATAACCAAGCCAAGGCCTCATACTATTACCATCAAAGAATCCCAGAAGGAAAAGGAAAATCAGGAAACTGAAATTTACAAGTTATAATGATAAAACCAATGGTCACTGATTACCTTTCCAACAGTATCGGCGATTCGATCTATGCAAGGTTCTGGAAACGCAGTCCCATTGTCCCACGTCAGCTCATCATTCACGGAAATCTGAAAGAATAAAAACCCCATATGAGTTTTCTGTGTGGATTTGGGATTTTTTGTAAGAAAATGAAAATAGTAAAAATGTACTGACGGGTTTATCGGGGACGATGTGTTTGCCGACGGGGAGGCCCATGCCGGAACGGAGGCGAAGAGAGGAGGCGACAGAGCGGCTAACGACGCCGTTTCCTCCCATGATCCGTGAAGCCACGTTGCTCAATCTACCTGCCATTTTTGCTTTATATTTACCTCGATCTTCCTTCTTCTACGTTCGGAAATACTATTGTTGTTGTTAGCCAATCTTCACTGCCTATCTGGTGATTTTCCCGAGTGTTTGTGAATTGAAGAATTTTAGCAATTAGAAAGAAAGAGAATTGTTGCTGCTGACCACAGTATGTTAAACGATAGCGTTTCATAAATGAGCGAGGCAATGTTTTGGGCTTGGAGCCCAGTAGCATGGCTTGCTTCAATTTTTTCATTTGCATTAAATGATCATTCACAACAGCTCATTTTTTAAAAATTATGAGTTTGACTGACATAGCTACTGTTATTATGGTTGAGGTTGAAAAAAATAATTTTTTAAAAAATATTTTTAGCTGTGATTTATAGCTAAAATCAAAGTGATTAGTTAAAATTATAGTTGAGTTTGAGCTTTAATGAAAAACAGTTTTGTATATTTGATTATCATGTTTTTCATATTGTTGTCAATTTGTGAAATTATTTTAAATGACACACACACACACACACACACATATATCATTAGTAACAGCATCTGGTAACAATATCATTAGTAATAGCACCTGCATTGTAGTTATAGAGATATAATTCTAAGACCAAATTCAGTTGCAAGTTTCTAATTCATAATCAATTGAAAACCAACATGATTGTGGAGTGAAACGAAGTCACATGTCTTTTTTCCTTTCATCAAGACTAATCTCTATCTATATTTTTTTTATTTTTTAAATATATATTTTAAAAAAATCAAATTGGGACTGACCCAACTAAATGGGTTAGCCTAGCCAAGTTAGGCCAAAATGCCCAACTCTCTTGGACTTGGGCTGGGCCAAGAGAGATCTGGCCCAAGAGTGTAAAAAAAAGAACAAAACACAAAACGGTGCGCTGCTTTCATCGTGAATTAATTCACGAAGTTATTGTTCATGTAACATGTGGGAAGTAACATGGTCGATAATGACGAAAGGGTCATCGGACGATACCGATGGATAAAGGATGTCGAGGTAATTCTTTCTATGGTGGTGGTGTCGTAAATGTTGCCCTGTGGTGGCCGGTAGGATCTTCGAAAGGTTGTGGTTAATGCTACTGCCACCGGTGGTGTTAACGTGAGGGTTTGCTACTGCTATTGCTGAAGAGAGATAGAGTTGTCATTACTATGGAGGAGAGAGAGGGAGTTGTTGCTACTACATGTGTGAAGAGAGAGGGGTAGTGGTCGTGATTGTAGAGAGAGAGACCATCGACAACGGTTATAAGAAGAAGGCAACAACGACGGTAATGAACGCTTTATCTTCAGAAGAAAAAAAACCATTTTCTCCCCCAACCTTATTTGTGGTTCTCTCATGCTATAATTTGTTCAAGCAATCATGTCCCAAATGGGTTTCATCCAACTTTCCAAGCTTAGCTTTAGCTGATATAAAAATGTTACTTGTTAGTTACATATAATTGTTTGTGTTTGAATTGAGTTGGTAATGTCAAAATCTAAATAAACCCATTTGTTCAGCTCGTGTATGCCATGTTTGTCAGTTTGTGTTCAGGTGAAAAGTATCGAAAAGATACTTTTGAAAATATTGTGCAATTGCAGGTATTTAGGTGGGACCTACAGTAAAAAACAAGGGTCTTGTTTAGTTAAATTGTGTTTAGCTCTACGATGAGCCTCAACCGTATGTCACTCTGCAAAGCCAAACATCCACTATAAATGCATCTCATTAACATTTTAAACCCACCCTTTTAAAATTAAGTGGCAAAATAAGCTTGATTTCAATTAAAAAAAAAACTTTTTTAAGAGAGAGAGAGAGAGAGAGACAGGGGTTTTAAAACTACCCTTCTTTAAAAAAATAATTCCAGTGTTATCATCTAGTTTTTGTAAGCATTAGGCAAGCTTTATGGTGCCTTGAATTTGAAGGATTGATGGAGTGATTAAAATTGTTTTTAAAAATATTTTTATTTAAAAATATATTAAAATAATATTTTTTTTTATTTTTTTAAATTTATTTTTAATATCAGCATATAAAATTTCTAAAAATATCACAAAAATAAATTTTAAAAAATATTTTTAAAATGCAGTATCATGTATTAGAGTTTTGAGCTCCTTAGTAACATATTGATCAATGGATTTCAAGAGGATGTGATGGGTCTAGAGACCCACAGTTTCTCGCAAAAGAAGTTGGATGTCTATTTTTCAAAATTAACATAAAAAAATATTTTGATTGAAAGGTAAAATTAAAAAGAATAATAATTTTAATAAAAAATCAAAATCAAAACAATAAAGACCAAACTAGAAAACAAAAGACCATTAATTTGAATTGAAGAAATTAATTGAAAACCAATAAAACTCTTACCAAAACTTACAAAAACATTAAGGTTAAAATTTTAAAACCAAAAAAATAAGGATAAAATTAAATAATATATTTTTTGATAAATTGAAATTGAAAGATAAAATTAAACAAAAATATAACTTCTACAAAAAGACCAATACCAAAAATTAGAAATAAAAAAAATGAAATTGAAATAAAATTTATTGACATTAAAAACTATACGTTTTGTGGTTGAAAATAATCATTTTTAACCTTTTCTCTTTCACCATTTTTATACGACTTCCTCCACCATTTTTCAAACTCAATAATTGATTTTTTCTTAAAACTAAAAATACTGCTCAGTAAAAGTAGGTCTACTAAACCTTTTCTAGTGAATTTGAGATTAGCTATAAGATTTTTTCTTATTTTACATTTTAGTTCTCTTTTCTTGATTTTTTTCAAAAAAGATGGTTATCAACTTGGCATAAAAAATTATGAATAAAAAAAAAAAGTTACCATGGATTACTAATGTTTAGTCAAATCTAAGTATTTAATTTGATACTTATTAACCTGCTAAAAAAAACAAGCTAAAAACAAGAAAAATGGTGTTAATTAATTATTGCCCCGACAATAAATAATGATACTCGTTAACTTGCTAAAAGAAGAGTAAAAAATAGAACAAAGTGCGCCAATCAATTGATGACACAACAACAACAACAACACATAAAAAAAATAATTATTCCAACCCACAATTAATTGAGTATAGATAATGTCTCTTTAGTGCAAACTATCATTGTAAGAGGAAGGTTGTTATATTTAGTTTTCCAATTGTTTGACATGTTTATATTAAGAGTAACTCTAAACAAAATATCAAAATAATATCTCAAATCCAATTTTCTCATATATTATAAAATGTCAAAACCTTGTAAAACATTATTTATTGCAATAATATTTTTTCCCTGGTCTTTTTTACTCTAGTTTATTTTTATTAAAATCATATTTTTTTTCAATATATTTTCCATATAAAATTATTTTGCTTAATGACACTGTGTCATAAGTTCAATGAGTTTATTCGAGTTTTTGTTTAAACTCATCAAATCGATTAAGTCATATTAGATTATTAAGATTGTTTTATATCAAATATAATAAAATATAATAAGCTTTTTCTAAATTTCCTTTTAACATTGAAGTATAAATAAGTAAAAAACAATAATCATATTTATATTATTTAAAAATCATATTAGCAATTTTATTTTTCTAAATAACATCTATGGAAATGCTATAGTGGCATGTTACCTGTTCCACAAACTAGAGTCTTTTTGAATGAAATGAATACTTTATTAACTAGAATATAAATTGTGTGGTGTTTTTACTATACATTTTTTAACTATTCATCTTACTGTTTATCTAGACACAGTTCGTTGTTGATTGCTACAGTAAAATTATCGTTTTACCCCCGCAACCGAAAAATTTTAACCCCTGGACCGGGGGTATTGTAGATATTTTCAGAGGACATGGATACTATTTTTGAATTCTTTGCACAATAAAACTATGAAAATAACCCCCGAAAATGACAAAAAAAAATATGCATGAACCTAGGGTAATGTAGTGCTTTCACCCTAGTTTTTTAATAGATATCGTCGAATCTAGAGGTGTGTAAGTAATTGATCAACTTTTTATTTTTTTCTTGTAACACCGCCGGCGCATCACACACACATGCTAGTAATATTTTGTCCACACACGCTTTTCGGACAGCGCATGCGGCATCTTAAGGCATTGGAAATTGCTTTTTTGCCGTGTCACTTGGTGCACCAACACCCCCTCTACCTCCTAGAGCGGCGCATGTAAGGTGAATCTCGTCGTGAAATCATCGGTGGATTATTTTTCTTTTCTCCTTTTCTCTCTCCTGTTGTTGGAAGTATGACGTGGTCCTTCATATTTGTGGGTGTTTTATTTCATCCCCTGATCTTTTGATTTTGTTTTTCTTACCGATTTCTTCAATGAAAATTTTGATTATTTTTAATTATATCATTCAATTGAAATTGATTATATATAGGATGTTTCATTTCAGTCCTCACTCTTTTGATTTTTAGTTTGTTTTTTGTTTTTTTAATAATTTTGGTATGCAAGTTTTAATTTGTTCGAATTTTATCCTCCTATTGAAATTGGACATACATGCTACTTTTCATTTTGGTCCTTATTATTTTAATTTTTCAACAATTACGCTGTACTATTTTTTTCAAACCCTTTTATTATTTTTTGTCCTAAAGTTTTATTTTGTTTCATTTTTATCCTTCAATTGAAATTAATTATATATTTTATTTTTTATTTTGACACTTGTTCTTTTTTTTATTTGGTATTAATTTCTTTGGTTTTTTGTTCTTCTTGGACAGTATTTATTTTTCATCCATATTTATGTTTTTTGTTTTTGTTTTTAATTTTTTTAATTTTATTTTTTTACTGAGGTTTTATTTTTATTTGGTCCTGTTATGAAATTTTAATTTATATTGGTTATACTATATTTTATTTTTAAAAATCTCTTTATTATTTTTCGCTCTCAAGATTTTGATTTGTTGCAATTTTGTCATTGAATTGGAATTAATTATATATATTATTTTTCATTTCGGAACTTTTTTTTAATTTTTTATTTAATATTGATTCCTTTGATTTTTCAGTTCTTTTTTTATAATGTTTATTTTTTATCCATATTTATTCATTTATACTTTTAGTTTCTGGTTTTGATTTTTATAATTTTATTTTGATTGGAGTTTTATTTTTATTCGGTTTAGTTCTGAAATTTTAATTTATATTGGTAATAATTTTAAAATTAATATTGCTATTTTTTTTGTGTGTGCTTTATGTTATTTTTATCTTTTTTTCGGATCATATGATTTTATAATTTTATTATTTGCATAATAATAATAATAATAATAATAATAATAATAATAATTTTAGTGAGTATTTTCTTATTGTTTTTTTTATGAAAATATTTTGTTTTTTTTTAATTCATTTGATTTTAATTATTTTGACAGTAATGATAATAATAATAACATATAGATGTATTTTTAATTCATGTTTTTTTTAGATATAAAAAAATTAATTATTTATTTTTATTATTAGATTATTACAGGTGTTTTCAGATATTATATTTTGTTTGTTTTGTTTTATTTAAATTAAATTATAAGAAAAACTTAATTTTAATGTAGTAAATTATGGGTAACGGGTCCATTTTTGTACTGTTGGTCAAGTAAAAATCTACTTCCTATTTGATTTTCAAAATATTTTTTTATTTTTAAATATATCAAAATAATATTTTTTTAAAAAAATATTTTTGACAAAAATAATCAAACGAAAAAAAATATTAATTTGAAGAAAAAACAATTTAATAATTTTCAAAATCATTTTTAAAATGAAAAACAAGAATGTTCTAAAATGTATCCACACTGACACGTGACAATACTGGATACTGGGTGAGGGGACGTGTATTCACCATAGCAATTACTACACGTAATTGTTGCAACAGCAAAACAAAGCCATTTTTAATGGATGGGAAACGTTTCTTAAAATGTATCTACATTGACAAAAAGACAATACCGGGTGAAAACAAGCCAAGATACTCCCCACAAAGCGGCACAAATGCCCGGTGACCTTAAAGTCCCAACTGGCTCTGCACCTCCGAGATGGTCCTGGCGGAGTCCCTGAGCCTTTCCGCCTCCTCATCCGTCAAATGCACATTGGTCACCCCCAAAACCCCTCCTCTGCCCAGCAGTGCAGGCAAGCTCAAGAACACATCCCCGTCGCCGATGCCATAAAACCCATTTGCAAGAACTGAAACAGGATGGATTTTCCTCTGATCTCTGAGTATGGACCGAGCCAAGTTAGCAGCTGAGTACCCAATTGCCCAGGATGTGTAGCCCTTAAGACTAATCACTTCATCTGCACTCTCTACAACTGCTTTGTGAATTTTCTCTAGAGCCTCCTTCTCATAGGGTATTTGCTGCTTCTTTAAGAAGCTCAATACGGGCACTCCTCCTACACTAATGCTAGACCACAATGCCACGGAACTATCCCCGTGCTCACCAACAATGTAGGCCTACCAAAGAAAAAGTAAAGATTCAGAAATATTTTTTCCTATAAAAACAATGTAAACAGTTAAAAATTCAAACGCGGATAGCGAAAGTCAATTTTCAATTTTTGACCCCATGATTTGCTCGTGAGAACTTTTTTTTTTCTTCAAAAAAGTACAAAAATACTTTGCAAAAGCATGAAAATGATGGAGATGGAAACGAGAATCATCAAAAGCATATCAACAGAACAACAAGATTGCAGAATATCATCAGAAGATTACAATCACTGATTTCTAATGTTTAGCTAGATTGTGGGGGCTTGTAAAAGATGGAAATGGAAACATGAATCATCAAGATTGCATAATATCATCAGAAGATTATACTAATGTTTAGTTAGAGATAATTGTTTAAGAGGTTTAGCTACAATAAATCTCTCAAAATTTATGCTGTAACCTCCTTGGACAATTCTTGCCATTTATTATGCACTTCTTCTACTTTAAAAACACCCTGCAGCAACACAAATGAATGAAGAAAATATCTACAGTTCTTCTACCTCTTCTCTAAATTATATATAGAAAAATTAAGTAAAATTCTGTAAGAAAGTGTTTTCTTTTCTGTAGAATTCAAAGTGTTATCCGCCAGCTTGCACGCACCAAAGCTTCAAACAAAGTGACATGAAGTCAGATTGAACATATGCTCGAGTGGGATAGATTTTGATTTTGCATAACTACTCAGAAAAACAATAGTTAACAAACAAGACCAATCAATGTCCGCACCTGTACATCCTGGGCGTTGACATCAAGATGATCAGCAATCAAGAACCGAAACCTGGAACTATCCAAATTGGTACCAGATCCAATAACCCGATTCGAAGGAAACCCCGACAACTTCCAGGCCACATAAGTCAACACATCAACAGGATTCGACACAATCATCAAGATCGTATCAGGAGAACACCGAGAAAGCGGGGGTATGATCCCCTGAAACATCTCGACGTTCCTCTGCAACAAATTCAACCTCGACTCCCCGGGAATCTGTCGAGCTCCAGCAGTAACAATACATAGATCAGATCCAACAGTGGCAGAGTAATCAGTAGATGCAAGAATTCTGGTGCGGGGTAAAAAAGCTGCAGCATGCTGGAGATCAAGCATTTCTCCACGGAGCTTGTCAGGTTTGGCATCAACAAGGGCAAGCTCATCAGCTAAGTCTTGCGTTAAAATTGTTTGGGCTATTGCCATGCCTACATTTCCAGTACCGATAACAGAAATTTTGGTGTGGCCGTTGGTGGGTGATGGCGTAGAAGTGTTTTGGGTTGGTTTGAAGAAGATTTGAGACAGGTCTATTCCTCCTGGGCCTAAAGAAGAAGCTGAAGCGCTCTTTTGCATAGTTGCGACTTGGGAGAGAGAGGAGAGTTTTTCTTCTTCTCTTGGAGATGATTTGTTAGCGGGGAGGAGAGATGGGAGTATTTAATGTGGGAAAATGGGGCAGAAGGCTCGATACGTGCAGTGGGGGTCAAGGAGGGATGTTAGATTCGCGGTTATGCCACGCGCCTAGACCAACTCCGAATCACGACAGAGTATGTTTGGTGTTTAGTTAGTTTTTATAGTTGTGATTTGAAAATAAGTTAAGATTTACAAAATTATTTTTAATTGGAGCTTGTTTAATTAAAATATATATATATAGTTAAATTATTATTAAAATCGCAATCTAAAAAAACAGGTGTCTGGTTGCATTAGGTTGAAATTGATGTTGCTAATAAAATAACAAAAAAACAACCATAAATTTATTATCATTGCATTATTGATACATTATAAACACAACATTGCAAATTATAATCCTACTTTTATAGTCCATTAAACTTGCAACAATCTCATCATTAATATAATTGATTATTTATGAGTGTAGTTAAAATTATTTTTTAAGATATTTTTTATTTTAAAATATATTAAAATTATATTTTTTATTTTTAAAAAAATTATATTTGACATCAGTATATCAAAATGATCTAAAATTATCAAAAAAATTAAAAATATTTTAAAAAATGATATCGAATATTCCTAAATAAATACATGCACGAAGCCCTCTTGTCCCCGCGAGTTTGTGAGCATGAAATTATGTTGTTTTAAAAAAAATTCTCGTGAAAATAATAGTATATTAATAAATAAAAAATCCAGTAAGATAAAAGCAATCGCATAGATAAAGAAACTAAGAACTAACCTGGATTTTAGTAATTAGTTGCAAAAACTATTCTTAATGCCTAGAGCACTCTACCATCTGTTCTATTCCACAATTATTATTTCTCTTTTATCAAATATTTTCTTTTATTCTCTCATAAAATGGATTATAGTTTATCTAGCTTGATTATTTATAATTTCTATTAAATGCGCTCTTCTTTTCTTTCTTTTTTCCTTTTCAAGCGACCATGAATAAACTAAAGCAAATTAGCAGCATGTTTGCAGTCTACATTATATCATATAATTATATATTTATTTTCAATTTAATAATATTACAAATAGCATATATCTACTATATACGAGCTAAAATGATATATTTATGATTGGTAAACATCTTTAATTTATAAAAATTATTTTACATGTTACAATCCTAACTCTAACACTCTAAATGTCTATTTGATAGTGTAGTTGTGGTTGTTTTTTAAAGTGATTTTTATTTAGAAATGTATTAAAATAATATTTTTTTTTATTTTTTAAAATTATTTTTGACATCAGCATAATAAAATAATCTAAAAATATTAAAAAAATAATTTAAAATAAAAAATAAAAAAATATTTCTCAAGACTTTTTATCTTGATCGAAAATTTGGAATGACTTGGAAAATGATATTGACAGGTATTTTCCATGTAGATCATTGTCGGGATATTTTTGTGCTAGTAGTGTGTGTGTGTGTATTGAATGGATAAATTTGTTAAATACAAGGTGGTGCTTGGTTTTAGTAAAAAAATTTACAAGGCGGTGCCTGGTTGGAGTAAAAAAGTTAGGTTATGAGCATCAAGGAATAAAAAACTGATTCAGAGATAAGTGTGGAGTATGTGCTGGCAGGCATGCAATAATGAGAGATAAGTGTGGAGTATGTGCTGGCAGGCATGCAATAATCAGACATGTCGTAATGTTAAAAAACTTATAATTTGTATTGTAAATTTCAAAATTGAATCGAAAAATATTTTTTTTTATTAATATATGTATTATAAACTTCAAAATTGAATGGAAAAAATTATAATATTTGTATTATAAATTCACGAATGAAATAAATATTCAATTTCTAAACCTGGGCTCACCTGTTAATCATCAAATAAGTAGAAAGAATATAGTTGTCTATATTTTTAATATCTCGATGATGATATGGTTGAAATAGACATAATTAAAATAATATCTCATAATTAAATAATATCACTATCAAGGATATCATCACTATATATAAAAAAATGATTTTGTCATGTTCTTAATAAATAAATATAAATGATGGTTATTTTTATGTAAGAGATAATGCCACTAAATAGAGTTACGTATTGTCGGTCATTCAAATATATGAAAACCCAAGAAGGTATTATAAAAGGTAAATGTTTGTAACTACGTAACTATAAAAATCAATTTATATAAATTATATAAAAATTCAATTTAAGTTATACTCAATTAAAATATCTAGATTAATTTTTATGTTTTTAACTAATCTAAATAAAATTCAATTTCTAAAAATTATATAAAAATAAATTAGAGACCGGCCTCTCTAATTTATTATAAAAAAGAGGAGAGATGAAGGTTAAAAATTATTTTTAAAAAAATACCCTTTTTTTTTTATCACTGCTCTTTCTGTTATCAAGAGCATTGTGGGAATTTTTTAATAAATAAAACAAGGGACATGTTGTCGTAGAAAATAAAATAAATTCAACGATGATATATATCTTTTAAACATTTAACTTTAACTTATCGAGTGAAGTTTAAATACTATATGAAATTGATTTTAATAGGAAGCCGGTCTCAAAGACGGTGCAAGTGCACGAATTTTGGCAAACGAATTTGAGCAAAAGTTAAGTGCCTGTTTGGCTGTTTTGTTCTATTTTTTTATATTTTAAATGAATATATTTTGATATTTTTAAATCATTTTAATGTGATGATATTAAAAATAATTTTTAAAAAATAAAAAAATATTATTTTGATATATTTAAACATGAAAATCATTTTAAAAAATAACAACAACCACACTCCAAAACACTCTCCTTATACGGACATATATCACGCGCTTCAACTGCGAACTTCGAGGTTCCAATCAATCCTTGCCCGGTGGCGTCCCTGTCGGAACAAATTACATGGAGCAGCGAAATGGAGCCCATATGAACTGTGACGTGGCAATCAAAACGTTGACTCGACTGTACATCGAAGACTCATCAGATCACGTGGTGTGGCTGTTTTTTCCTCAAAAGACTCATTGATGTCCGCTTAACGTTAACGTGTCCGTACTTTTCTTTTTATAATTACGTATGGTCTGAAGGGAAACAAATCTGCTGGCAGCGGTTTCTCATTGGTTCTCTGCGTACCTTTTCAGGTACAGCTTCCAGAATCGTGGAAAAAATAGCCAAACCTGTGGGCCGAATTAATATTCTTGCTCGGAAAATTTTCTGGTATTTCAAAACTACCGGTGTTTATATTGGAAACTTTTACTAGTCAAGGAATATTTTTAAATTTTATTTATTTAATTCCAAGACATTTATAATAAATATTAATAAAAAACAACGAGTTCAATACTAAATAAGGTATTTTTATCCCAAAAAAAATTCGATTCGTATGTCTTTTTCTTAATAAGAATTATTTTTTTATAAGTTGGACTCATAGCGTAAGGGTTTTGGGAAAAAAACAAAACAAGAAGGGTATCGATTACTCTAGGATATATTTTTTTCTATTATAAAACTTACAATAATTATATTAGTTTTTGGGATAATAGCTACATAAAATTTGTATTTTGAACAACTAGATGTCAATACAATATTTCTTCATGGTGATATAAAGAAGGGCATTTCTATATATTAACTAGAGGGATTTGTAGTACTGGAGATAATTATTTTTAGTTTGTTTTGATTTTTTTCCCCCAAAGATTGAGAGCCTATCCAAACCATAAATCAATTCAAATTAATTGATTTTGGTTTGGTTCATTTTAGTTTTTTTTTTTTTATCCAAATCAACAAAACTCATTTTTTATGATTGTGCTTTTTTTATGGGTTTTAGGATTTTTTTTTTATTGATGTAAACAATTAATCAATTCCACTTGCCTAATTTTTAGGTTTTTTTAAAAATATTTTATATATTTTCTCAATCATTCAAAAATCAATTTGATTAGAAACTTAATACATTTTTTTTAGATTTATAATTGGTATATAGCTAAAAAGAAATATTTAAATTATATTAAGATACTTATGGAATCATAACCCTTCTAAATGAACATTATACGAGATAAGAATCATTTTTTTTTTAAATACCCATGAAAACATCCATGATACATAAACAAAATCAGTCATAAATACAAACATGTAAACAAAATAATACAAATCAATAAAATATCTTTATATTTTGATTATGCTTGTCGCACCTCATCGTAAGAGCGTGACGTTGCCGCGATCCTCCCCGTGAGCGGGGAAATTATGTGGGGTTTAATCTTATATTTTATGAAAAAGGGAGTCATCACCTAGTATTATGGTTATTAGTAAACCTAAAACTGGTATTTCAGATATTCTAAGCAAGGAACTGGTTGTGTAAAGGGAAGATTTTAGCACCCCTACTATGACCTATTTAAGATAAGCTACATGACGCTTTGGTTTGCTTATGATTTGTTATGGTTTTGATCTTTCAAAGAATATGTTGATTAAATGATGATGGGGATTGATATTAACCCCTTAGGATTTATTTATCCAAATACCAACAGTGAATAATAACAAATTATCCTCGTCAAATATTTTGGATATTAACTCCTTAGGATTTATTTATCCAAACACTAACAGTGAATAATAGCAAATTATCCTCGTCAAATATTTTGGATATTAACTCTTTAGGATTTATTTATCCAAATACCAACAATGAATAATAACAAATTATCCTCATCAAATATTTTGGATATTAACCCCTTGGGATTTATTTATCCAAACATCAACAGTGAATAATGACAAATTATCCCCGTGAATATTTTGGATATTAACCCCTAAGGATTTATTTATCTAAACATCGACAGTGAATAATAACAAATTATCCTCGTCAAATATTTTGAATATTGACCCCTTAGGATTTATTTATCCAAACACCAACAGTGAATAATAACAAATTATCCCCGTCGAATATTTTGGATATTGACCCCTTAGGATTTATTTATCCAAACACCAACAATGGATAATAGCAAATTATCCCCATTTGATATTTTGGATATTAACCCCTCATGATTTATTTATCCAAACACCGACAGTGAATAATAGTAAATTATCCCTGTTGAATATTTTGGATATTAACCCCTTTAGGATTTATTTATCCAAATATCAACAGTGAATAATAAATTCCTAAATAAAAAAAATAAGATTTTAATATTTTTGGAATATTGGCCAATACCCTTTGGATCTTAATAACATGCGGTAGAATCCAGAAATACGAGAAGTGATTTTTCTTTACGAAATCCATGTTAAAACATATTTTTTCTTCAAACTCTTAGATAATATATATTTTTTGAAAGAAAAAGAATTTTTTTAAATATGCTAGTGTTTTGGTTGTATACACGAAAACAATATATTTTTTTTGTTTTTTACATATATAAAAAATATTTTTTTTATGCAAAATTTTGTATTTTTATATTTTTTTTCCTTCTTTTTTTATTTATTTTTCTATCTGGTGGGTTGGCTAACCAACCCCCCTTGTGGCGGGCTGTCAGCCTGTCTATTGGGGTGGGCTCACGGCCCGCCCAATCTCGTACTGGGCCTAGGCCCGTTTATTCTTGGTCTGGGCTCTGACCCGTTTATTCTCGAACTAGGCTTCCAGTCCAGACGGGTCGAAAGCCTGTCTTTCTCTCGGGCTGGGCTTCCAGCCCAGACAGGTTGGAAGCCTGTCTCATTTAGTAGTCAGCCCGGGTACCAAGCCCGGACTGACCCGCCCAGGTTACTGTTCACAGAATGTGAACAGTAAATTAGGCTGCATGTATGTTGGAGATGATGAATAGTAAAATGGGAGATTTTCGAGTGTGATGAATGACGTACCTGTTAACACCGTTGTGTAGAGGACATCAAGGTGGTTCTTATACTCATGGTGGCATCGAAAATGGTGGCCTGTGATGGTCGGAGTGGGCGTCAGAACGGGGACGGGCTGTGTTTACCGTCGTTGGGGCTGTCATCGTTGCTTTGCCGGAAAAGACGATTGAGTTGCTGGAGTTTGGGGGAGGCTGACTGTGGTGATGAGGGTGGATATGGGTGGTTGAATGGTGGCTATTGGAGAGAGAGAGAGACGCCGGGTCCTCTAGTTTTAGAGAGAGAGAAGGCGACTGGACCAAGAGAGAAGAAAAAAAGAAAAGGAAAGGAGCTGGGGATGACGGGACAGTTTGAAGAAGATTACTGGAGTTTTTACTTGAGATTTTGCCTAATCTCCGATCCACTGTTTCTCCTTCGTTTTTCTCTTCATCCTTTCATTGTAAACTCTATTTTTTCTGTGTTTTCTTTCACATAAAATTTCTTCTCCTCTCTCTCCACTCTTTGTCCATGTCCTCCTCCTCCCATCTGTCTCCCATATTTATAGCAGAGGAAGCAACCCTTCGGCTGCCCATGGCGTGCAGTCGAGGGCTACTACCTATGTATTGCCCGGTAATGGGGCTTTACTTAGGCGGCGTGTGTGCATTGTTCAGATGATTGAACAGCGCACTCTTGCGAAAATGATTTTGCAGAGAAAAAAATATGATTGGGTCCCCCTTCTTATAATTGTTCTAATTGCCCCCCAATTGAATTTAAACTCGTGATTTTGTGCAATTATACCCCGGTTAGAATATTAAATATTAGCCTCGACTTTACACGCCTTTTTTATTTTGTTTCATGATTTTTGATTTGCGCGATTTAACCCTTAATTTACCATTAAACTCTCAATTTGTTCAATTTGGCCCTTGATTTCGCATAAATGGCTTGAAAAAATTAAAATTGGTCTCTGAAAATTCCAATCTCATCAATTATATCTTTCAACTTAATTTTTTCATATATTTATCTGATAATAGATTACATTAGCCGCGAATCTGCACTCTTTTTTGTTTCCGGGTATAAAAAACAGTATGAACGTATCATTACGCTTTTAAATTGGCCAGCGATTAATTTGCACTTTTAATTTAGACAACGATTAAATCCAAATGGCCCATAAAAACATAATTATATATTTCGACTTAATTTCTACGTAGATTTATTCGATAATAAATTACGTTAGCCTTGAATTTGCATTTTCCTTAATTTGTGGGCACAAGAAAGGTATGATCGAGATCTCGAAAACGTTTAAAGTTTCTACCTTGATTTTCTTTTTTGCCGACACCAACCCCTTTTATTTTCTTATTTTTGGGTAGATTTGGGGGAATAACCCAAAATTAGGTTATGACAATGCTAATAATATATAATATGACATTATACTTTTATCATTTTTTTAACAAGTACCCAATAAAAATATATTTTGCAATAGGTGTCATAGCACTTTAAAAAAGATAAAGTGGACCAATTAATTATGTGATCTATTTTTTTTTTTTTATCAAGAGCAAGAGAGCTAGTGAGCCTTAGGTCCTTGGTTATTTCTTGTTTATTTTATAAAATGGATTTTCTTATAACTATCTATTAAATTTTTATTCTTCTCATGATAAATAAGTTGCTCTAAAAATAAATCGATGTGCGCATAAATTTTAAAAAGCAATGCTTGAAGAATATACCAAACAACTCATTAAGTTTGAAGTTCTTTTTTTAATAAAATAAAATACAAATTCAGCCATCTACCTATCAAAATCCATTTATAATTAATAAAATAAAGTACAAATTTAGCCATCTACCTGTCAAAATCCATTTATATAGTCTCATACAAGCAATCTTGAACACTTAACGTTGTAACAATAAATAAAGTCAAGGAAGAAACTTTCAAATACAAACAAGGTTTAATTTTTGTTCAAAAACTAGAGATGAGAGGTGAAAAATGAAGGGAAAAGGTTGCGCAAGAGAATAAAGAAGATTGTTGTGATAAAAATAAAGGTGATTAGTTTGTTTAGGTTTTTTAATCATTTTTTTATATATAGTTTGGTTTTTTTAGGGTTTTTCTTTATTTTCTTGCTTTTTTGGTTTATCATTATAGAGTGTACGAAAATAGATCCTTATTTATAAACTAAGAAAAGGTCTATATGATATGAAGTAAACTATAAGACATTGGTTAAACAAGCTTGACAACTTGATATATAGTTTTCAACACACTTGATACTAGATAAATAAATGTTATCATGCCGAATATTTAGACAACTCCTATTTAATTTTATTATTTTATGTGGATGGTATACTTGTTATAAGGGAAAGTATTTAAAAGATAAATGATTTTATGTAGTTGTCAAAATAATTTACAATATAGAATTATGGATTCAAAACCCTGGCATGAGAATTACTTGAGAAAAAACCAAAGACATGCTAAAACTTGCACAGTCGAAGAATGTTAAAAAGGTTCTTGGTAGATTTAACATTAAATCATGAATATGACTATACAAGCAGGGCTAATTATGTCTCATTTATTTGTTCTATAATGCATGTTATTATTTGTACCAAACTAGACATTTCATATACAGTGAGAGTTATTGGTATATCCATAAATTATCTAGGAAAATAACAGTAAAAAGTGGTGAAATAGATTATAAGATACTCAAAAGATTCCTCGTACATTTATCACAACTTCACTGTTACTAGTTAAAACTAGAGGGTTTTGTAGTTGTTGATTTAGTAGATGATGTTGATAGTAAGAGTTCTATAAATTTTATATATATCATAGACAATATTGTTATTTTTTTAAAGTTTTATTTTTCAAAAAAATATTTCTTTTTTATCAAATAAGTTTAATATATTACATTATTAGTATTTACAAAGAAAATGACATAGTTACAAAACTACTTGAAAGAACTACACATGAAAGATGAGAAAGGTGCTATCTACATCGACAATCAGAGTGTAATTTTTATTTACTAGAATCTAACATTCCATCATATGACCTTCATTCAACTTTCCCTTGATTACGGGTGATTAATGCTTGAGAAGATTTTGTAAAATAGAATTCATTAAAAATATTGAGTAAAGGTGTTACATTTAAGAAAATGAAGTTGCACACAATTGCACTTAGTTTTCTAACTTAGAGGATTTTACACCATGAGTTGTAGAGTGGTGTTGTTAGAGGCTTGTGGTTTATTGCTAATGGTTAATCTACTCTTTGGGTAGAATGTGACTTCTTTGATTTATTTTGGCTCATTATCCGACCTATTTGTGAGTGAATTTGTATTTTTTTTTTATTAATACGAGTGTTAAGGTTAGTTTGCACGCACCTCAACTAATCTCTTCAGGTCTTGAAATGAACGACCAAACAAGTCTCCAGTGGTCATTATATTAGCAACTACAAATCTCGAACCTAACACCACAGAGAGAGTAAACCCTTTAGTCCTAAACTTTTACCACTGACCACTTACTAGATGTTAGTGTATTTGTATTCTTACTAATATTAGTGTTGGTTACTAAATAATGATGATAAAATTATTCTTGTAACATTCCTCCAATAATTGTAAAATCTCTTGTAGCTTTATGGACACATGTTAAATTACTGAACCATGAAAACTCGTTTTGTTTTTGCTTGATTTCTCTCTCTTCATTCACTTTTTATTTCATATTCTAAAACCTTGTGATTCTGAAAAATAATGTTAGAATTCAAATACACACTCAAAAAATGATATCACAAAAGATTCATTCATGACACCTAAAAAAATGTGTTAGCTAAATAATAACTCATAAAATATGATTTTATTATTATTAATAATTTACTAAGTTTTAACATAAAGAAAAAAGATTATATTAATGTATTTTGCAAGAATCATATATATATATATATATATATATATATATATATATATATATATATATAGTTTTTTTTATTAATATGTACTCCAATGATAAAAGTCATCTTAAAGAGCTATTTTTTTTATATTTTTATGTAATTTAATTATACAATTAAATATACAATTAATAGGAGTAAGTTATATAATTAAAAAATTGCTTTTAAAAAACACTCCAGCATTAAAATTATTTTTTTTAATATCATTATCAATATACAAATTACGAATAAATTCACAGCAGCTCTAAACACAAAATTTAAATAAAAAAATAATAATTATATTATTGGAGGGTTTTCTAAAAATAATTATTTAATTATATAACTTACTCTTATTAGTTACATAATTAAACAACATATAAAATAATTATACTATATTTATAATAATATTAATAAAATAACTCTTCAAAATGATTTTTATTATTAGAATACACATTAAAAAAACATATTACTTAATAGCTAAAACAGATCGAGCGATTACTGTAGCAACACTGTTCACCCAAACCTATTGGCATTGTGGAGTGTGCTCCTGTGTGTCATGCCTACATGAACTTGTTTTTATTTTTTAGACAAGCCTTCTTCTTCTTCTTTTTTTATTTATTTATTTGTAGAGTAAAAATGACAAAGAAATGACTGTGGCCGAGTGGTTCACTGCGTGTTGGAAAATTTAGTGCATAGGAGTTCAAACCATTCAACCAACAAAATTGATTTGGGTTGTTTTTTTTTTCTTCTAAAATTCAGGTTTTTGTTTTTTCTTTCTACAATCCTAATTTTTGAAAATTACTGTATGGAAAAGTTGCTTTCCTTTTTTTCTTTTAAACTAGGGTATCAATGACAGCTTACGTGTACCACGACTAATCTCCGGATCTATTTTTTTGTCTTTTTTTTTGTTTCCACTTATATATTTTTTTCCCATGACCAGAGTGTTGGGGTTAAATTATGCGCACCATGATTTTTTTTCTCATTACTGTTTAAAAGGTGCTTTCCCCTTATATTTTTTTTTATAACCATGCTTCTTTTTTTGTTTTTTTAATAGTAATTTTTACTGTTCAATACTATTTGAAAAGGTGTTTTCTATTTTTTTTATTTTAACCAGGCTTTTTTTTTAAACCGGAGTATCCGTTGCAGTTTATGCGCATCGACTAATCTCTGGATCTATTTTTTTATTATTGTTTTTTCCCTATTTTTTATTACCACCTATATATATTTTTTATGATCGGGGTGTCTGGCTTAGTTTACGCACACTATGATTTTTTTTTCTCATTACTGTTTTTTAAAAATGCTTTTCCCTTGCACTTTTTTTATAACCGGGCATTTTTGTTTGTTTTTTAAATAAACGGGGATCTCTTTTAAAAAAAAATTCTATTTTTTTATAAACAAGGTGTCCAGGTCATTTTTTTTTTTAACCGGGCTTCTTTTGTTGTGTTTTTTTTTAATCAGGATATCCGTGGCAGCTTACGTGCATCACGACTAATCTCCGGATCTATTTTTTTTTACATTTTTTTCCTATTTTTTTTTTCATTTATATTTTTTTTTGTTTTTTTTCCCATGACCGGGGTGTACCTATCAATTTACAAGCACTACAAGTTTTTTTCTCACACGATTAATTTCTATACCCATTTTTTTCATATATTTTTTTTTCACTTATATATTTTTTTGCTGTTTTTTATAATCGAAGTATCCAGACCAGCTTACGAGTACCACAATTTTTTTTACCACATATATATATTTTTTTTGTATCTCTGGATCCACTTTTTTTTTTTTATATATTTTTTTCCTGTTTTTTTCTCATTTATACATTTTTTTTGGTTTTTTTTATAACTGTGATATTCGAGCCAGCTTACATGCACCATAATTTTTTTTTCCACGTATATATATTTTTTATAACCGAGGTGTCCAAGACAGCTTACGCACACCATGAATAATCTTCGTAACCATTTTTTTTTAATATTTTTTCTTTTATAACTGGGGTGTATGGGTAAGTTTACGGGCACCATGACTATTATTTTATAGAATGGCTAAAGGATATCACAATTTCAGACAGTAATTAACAGTTATTTCAATTATGATTTTCACTTTTCATTACTCTTTGAATTTTTTTTTATATATATTGTTTACATAATTCTTATTTCTGTCCATGTTTATATGTACATGCTCTTAATTTTTATTTCTATTTTTTTAATTCCACTATTATTAAGATTTTTTTTAATATTTAAATTTTAATTTGTGTTGGTCATCATTTAAAAAATAATATTTGTTATTATTTCTTTTTTTTTTTATTTTTCAAGTTAAATAATTTATTTAAATATAATAATATTTATTTTTTGTTAAGATTGTTAGGTATTAAATTTTCTAATTATTATAGATAAAATATTCAAAATAATAATAATCATTATTTTTAAGTTTTATTTTCTTTTAAATATATCAGAATAATTATATACTTTGATATTTATTTAATATTAGAGCTTTAATATATATTATCATATTTTTATTAGAAAAAAAACCTATTTTTAATAGATTTTATCTATTATAATTTTACTAATTAAATATTAAAATAATAAAATATAACACGCATATCAGTTTCAACGTCGATAACAAAACCAGCGCATCGACGCTGACAAATTCGCTCGTATACACTATTTAAAAATTATTTTTAAAAATATGGCTATCTAGTACCGTTCGACCGAGAGAAGCCACAGTCTGACGAGATCCGCAAATGGAACTACCGCAGCTACCAGAGCTGGAGCGAGTCCAAACCGGACTTCTCAATGGAATATCAAATATCGATATCTCTCTCTCTCTCTTCTCTCCAAACAACGACCTCTCCGCCGCCTCCAACGACGTCATGGCGCCACCGAAGCTCGGCTCTCCACCATTCTCCGACCAAACGGTGTCTCTGACTTCGTTTTCGTTAAGGCTCCTCCGATTACTACGACCGGCATATTAAGTCCCGACTCGACAATCTCAGTGCCGCTTCTATTCATCACCGCTATAAAAGCGTCGTCTTGGTATATAGTTATTTAACACATTCGCTAATTTTTTTTATCTACCATCTTAATTTGGTCAAATTTATAGTTTTATTAAGCTGTAATTAGGTTTTTGAATGTTAAGAAGTTTCCGAGGCTTAAATTAAATTGGATGCTGACCTTTATAGTTAAGGGAAGTTTTGACTCAGAGAAAGTGTTTATAATATGGTTACCCTCGTGGAATTGAGTATTCATTGTGAATAGATGACTAAATTTGATGCATTAGATTGATTATTCATCAAAGAGAGATTGGGAAGATGATGCTAAATGCATTTGTTCCATTGGACATGTCCAAATTTTGTTTGCAGTAGTCCACACATTTTTGAAATTTTTCTCAAGTGATTGCAAATGAAATTAGGATGCCCCGGGTATTTTACTGGAGGAATGAGAGCTTGGAATTGGAAATGAATGCAATCTTTGGAAGTTATTGATTGTTTTTTTGATTTATTATAGATAAAGATGGAATGGGTACCTATTTTTGTTCTATTTGTACTGTTCACGTGGCTTAGGCCTAGGGAAACATGGGAAAGGAGAGGGCAGGCGAAAGGAGAATGTGGGGATCGCCTCTGAAGATTCATTGGGGATATTCCTTGTTAGATATTAGATTCCTTGGTGGCAACTAGTTAGGAGCTCAAAGTTCTGAGTATTGGGTACAAAACAATTGCAGACAATTTAGTTTTGCTTGTATTATAATACAAATATCATGCCCTTCATCCCGTAGTCTATATCTATGATTAGGAAAGGAGTGTGAGCATCTTATTTAGTTTTTGCTCTAGAAGCAAGAAATGGAAGAGAGGATAAGGGATTCGGATTTTAGAGGATTCAAAAGGTTAATTGCACATGCACCACCTCTCCCATACCTATTTGGAGCATGCATTTATCAATTAACAATAATTAAGTGGCATTTTGTGGATTTGAAAACTAGCCATGCTTTAGTCTGCAAACACTTGAAAAAGAAGAAAGTTCAATACTGAATTTTGATATTCCATAATATGATTCCAATCAAATTTATACAGTAGGCAAATGATGCATCGTGGCTAATAAGATGAGTTTTACATACAGGAAATTGATAATACTTTGATGCTAATTGCCAGAACATACAGCTCTATTTAGTAAGCATCCCAATATCGATGACTGATGAATAATATTGAATTGACACTATTAGAAGAAGCAGGTTAGTGCTGTTATTTCTAATGGATATTTCCATATGAATGCTCGCTTTACAAAAACTTTTTAGTAGTCCCAAGCAGAAATTATTGTAAAGACTACACTTTATCATGAGAGACCAGGTTTCATCTAAATTGAGTAATGTCATGCTATGGAATATTGTAATTCAGTATTGAACTATTTTCTTTTCCGTGTTTTTGTAGACTAAAACTTAGCTAGTTTTTAGATCCACTTAATGCCACTTAATTATTGATAAATGAATGCTCCAAATAGGTATAGTATATTTTATACCAACTTTTATGAGGTAGTGCATGTGCAGTTGACCTTCTGAATCCTCCAAAGTCCAAATCCGTTGCCTCCTCTCTCATTTGTTGCTTCTAGAGCAAAAACTAAATAAGATGCTCATACTCCTTTTCTAATCATAGAAATTTACCCCAAATAAGTGGCATTTTGTGTATCTGAATGATGGGCTAAGTTCATTGATTATCTCAGTGTAATACACAGGCCCCGTCCAATATCATTGACTGCAGTGATCACAATAATTCAAAATATTACATTGTTGTTGTTCTGGTACATTGCTATTTACAGTTTTCCTTTCATTTGATGCCTGGGCATCTTACATATGGACACCTCCTTTATTTGAGCACGCCGTTGGATTCAATGCTGAAGCTGTTATTAGCTATTTGTTTGCACTCAACGATGGGAAGATATCTAAAAAGAAAATCAATTGTAAGTTGTTATCATCTTGATGATCATAAAGGCTCATATAACAACATATATAATCATTCTTCAAATGGAAAAGAGTGGTTTATTAATATAGGTTGCAAGTGTTTTTCAAGTCATTATGAATACATTTTATGTGAATTCTCTCATGCCTTTGTGAACAAATAATGTCATCAGTCAGTAACAATTGCAATACAATTCAATGGTTATTATTGCGCATAAGAGGTGGGTAACAATTAAAAAAACTGCCCTTTAACTATTTGGTTATGCATTGGAAGTTGGTGGATATTGCATTAGGTACTGGAGAATGGAGTGGTAATTCAATTTAATTGATGCAAAGTAATGATACCGATGACACTTGTAGCTTTGGAAATCACCATCTACCCAAGCTTTTGGGTTGTTGATCTAGTATATCATAGTTTCCAACAGGGCTGTGCCATGGCAAATCCATTGCGCTAGTGATATCTCTTGATGTTTTACTATTTCCATTATCCTTTCCTTCGTAAGCACAAATAAGCTGAATATACTCTTATAGTTTCCTCATCAATATGAAGAAAAAAGGTAAAATTCAGTTTCCAATGGTTAATTGACAAAATGATAATGATAATAATAATAATAAAGAGTTTGCATGCCTTAGTATATCCGTGGAATGGAGTCCCAAGATGGGACACTGACTCACCTCATGCTTCCTCACATGATTGCAGAAATATTTCTCTATCTTTAATCAGATATCTCTTCTTGTTTAAAATTTACTTATGCGTTCCAATATTCTTTTATTAAAAAGATTGTGGAAATATTGTTTGAAGAATTTCGATTCCCATTTGACTCCGTGTCCGTCCAAATAAATGGCTTGTGGACAACCATCATAACTCAATTGATTTGACTGATAAGAATATTGTTCCCTTTCATAGATGCATAAGTAGTCATGATTTGCCCATTGTCAGTAAAAATGAGAACACGTAGACAAGATTTGTGGAGGACATGGTTTGTATGAAAAATGAACATGGCATGTCGGGTGTCATTGACACCTTTACCTATCTGCTATTGTATGAACACAAGTATGGTTATGAAGAAAATACTTGAAGAGTCATACAGCATCGTGAAAAGTTGAGGAAGTGATGGTTGTCAACAAGATTTGTCATTAGCATGATGACTTTGTTGAATAGGGAACATAAAACAAAAATAAGCTACCACAGGAAACCCTGAAAGAATTGCTTCATTCTCTACCCAAGATGTGTTGAATAATGTCATCACGATAGAAATATTTTAGTGATGGATGCTGTGTTATGTTTGGATGCCCTTTTGTTTCTTTGACTAATAAATCTGTAGGACTGGGCATGGTTAAAATTATCTGGGAACTAGTAGTTTTGATGAATACTTATTTATGTATGATTTTTCACCATAGAAGATGCAAATTTTGCCGTAAATTTTAACCCCCCTTTTCTTCATTTTTGTTGGTGTTTTTCTCTTTTCCCCTGGTAGGCTTGTAACACAAGTGCTGTTTCATCAACCTTTATGTGATTCTTAAATGAGAAGGCAATGCAATGTTGTTTTCTTTCTTTCTTATTTTTAACATGCAGTGAGGTTTGCCCCTGAGGAGACATCAGCTAAGCTGATGTGATATGAACACAATGCAGTGGCGTTTTATCTTGAAAACAGGCATTCGGATAAATACTCATCTTTTTTCCATGAAATCAAGAGATGGAAAGTGCTCTTTCACTTTTTAGTAAATATCTTGACTTTCTCTAGGAAGTAGGAATGACCTTATCATTACTATGTATAGATTTTCTGTTGAGTATTTTATTTCACCTCGTTCTGACTTGGATGTTTCTGTGGTTATAGCCCATCTCATGCTCGAACTTCAAGCATTCCACGCCTCTTCAAGCTCCGTTCTGGCTGACAAATATGTTGGTAATCTGTGGAAGGAAAATTAGTTGCTAAGCTGTACAGCTTAATGCAATTCTCAGAGTTAGAGAATTTTGGATCAGTCCTATCAAGATTTGCTGGTTTTGATCCAATTCTTCACTTGAATGCCTTTTCACTTCCTGTGGTGCAAAGCTTACCTCATGTCTTCTTGATGTGCACATGTACATGTTTTCCGGACAGTACATGCTTCAGTGTTCTGTTTTGCTTGATGCAGCATGAACACTTAGACAGTTTGTCCCAAGGATTAGTGGTCGAGGTGGATACTTATCCCTGTTTTGCTTATGAGTGGTGTGGTTGTTTTGTATACACCGTATGGAAATTTTGGGGAAAAAAGAAGAAAAGTAAACATTATTCATGATTTTTTATTCGTATCATGAATGCTAACATGGAACTACATTTTCTTTAAACAAATCCTCAACTGCTGTGCCAGCTATTGAGTATTCAAGTGGTCCACGGTTCAAAACATCATACTGTCAAATTGGGATGTATCGTAGTGGTCCACTTCAATGGTGATCAAGATCAATGATTTTCTGCTAGTCTGACACTTGGGTTGATACTTAACGTTGAGTTTTTTCGCATAGATATAGGCCTGAGCTAGCTGGGAATATTGAACAGCAAACCGCTGTAGAGATGCATCTCTCTGTGATTGTGCACATACATTTGTTTAGAGAACATCATAAAATGTGAGGGTAAGATGAAGTCTTTCAAAAATATTTGAGATTAGCAGGGAGGATCCAGAAAGATCGACACACACAGGAGTATGGATGTATATACACGAGGCGAGAGAATTATGCCTGTCATTGTTCTCTTACTAATTAGGTTGAAGGGTTTGATCTCAGGTAATTTTGGATGAAGCAATTGTAAGACTCAATCCTGATATCTTCTGGTTGGGTGGTAGAGAGGTTTCTCTGAAGCTGGCGATAAGGACCTTGGAATTTATTGATTTTGTTAAGCCATCCGTAGCCAGCTGCAGTGGCACGTGATGAAACCCAAATTGAAATTATTCTTGGATGAACAAAAGAAGGACATGAAGAGTAAACATTTCCATTAAGTTCTTACCGGGATTTCATTTTAGGACAGTAATGGTATTTGAAGTAGTAGAAACTTCTGCTGTGCACATCATTGGTTCTTGGAATTTGAATTCTGTTGGAAGATCTTTAGATCTGTAGCGAATATATTAATTTTTGCTTTCAGCTAATGACATGGCAGGGAAAAGTCTACATCAATATTTTGCCAATATGATAGCAACTGCGTGCATACATAATCCTTAATACGATGCATGTGTACCTGCTCAGTGCCCTGTTTGTTTTTTCTCCCTTTCTTTCCTTATAAACCAGGGGAAAGCTGCAACTATAACATGATCCCATGTTATGAATGCGTATGCGTAAATCATCGCTTTAAAATTTTGGTTTTGGTAAATGGAACTCATTATTTTTATAGAGGGGCATCTTGTACGGGGCAATACTGGCAATTTCTCCCTTTAGGTATTATCATCATCTTTCACAATTTCCATGGAGCCTGGAGGTGAGGATTCTCAGTCATGATTCTTCATGGTATTTCCTAGAGGTTAGCTGAATTTCCTTTTGTTCCCATGTCGTCGGTTCAGTGTCGATATCACTTTATGCTTGCATGTTATCGTTTTCTCCTGCACGAGTCATTTCACCCCGATATCTGATTTCAGAGACAACCTCCATAAACGGATTCTAACTTCTGATGTCTGCATGATCTGAACCTACGTGGGTTAAATGTATATGTTCTGTGAGAACTCCACCCGTTATTGGAAATCTTCACCAGTCCCTACTTACTGGTTTATTTGAGTTAAATCCACAGACCATTGCAGAGTTATCTGCTACTAACAGTACATGTGAGAAGGCTTTATTGCAGCTATCTACGGAGAGATGTAACTGAAAAATCAAACTGCAACAGATACGTTTGCTTTCATTTTAGAAACACCAACCAACCAACCAACCAACACAACGTCAACAATGGCGAGTCAAGGTTGTCTCTTTTATTCACTAATGTCATTAATACAAAAGCATAAAATACAGTGAATGGGGCCTCCATCCATCTTTTCACTTCTTTAATCACTTAACCACCTCGTTTAAAGTAGCTAGCGACTGAAACATTACACAGTTGTTAGAGAGAGCTGATAGTGTGCATGTCAGAAATTTAGATTGAAGGATACACTTTTTAGGGCATCCTTGCTGTCCAATCACAGATCGAAGAAGCCAACATCCGAGAATTGAAATTATGGCACGCCTCTAAGACCTATCTCGATGTTTTGAAAGGCTTTAAAGTGCTGCTGGAATGAATATTGAAAGGGTTAAATTGAGAGAGTTTGCTGCCCCTAGCTTGTTTTATAATGAAGGTATCGGTGATCCTTTGAACAAGTAGAGAAGACGAATATTTTGTTGACGAAAATGCTTAACAATATAGATATATATCGATCACAGGTATCACTCTTATTACTGACAGAAAATATGAAAAGTGTTCTTTAAATTATTATTTTTTTACTTTGTTCTCATTTTACATTATTGTATGCAAATCTTGGAAACATGATCATCTTCCATTAAACAGAAATTCGGAGGAGCTGGGTCAGAGAAGAGAGCCATTTAAGTACATCTATTATCACAATATATATTGGCCTAGGATTTTTTTTTATTGTGGATGGGCGGTTTCCGATGGGGTTGTGCATAATCCATGACTGCTTCATCCTCTGCAATGTCATTTTCCTCAGATCGCACAGCTTCCTCGGTATCCTTTGCTGTTGATCCTAGCATAGATCGTCCTTGCCCCTTCAATCCCCGGGAAAACAGTCAACCAAATTAACATCTCTATAGATATCCATTTAATTGAATATCCATAACATTTAGTATATATATGTGTGTGTGTGTGAATGCATTTTCATACAGAATCTATCGATGATCAGCTACTACATGTAATTAAGCAAACTCGTACTATATGCTATTCATGATCTCATTGCTTGTATGGTGCATGCATGAGTAAACCAGTCTGCGTTGCCATCCTGATGGAGGACATGGCGAGGAAGATGGGCCATGAGATAGTACCACACCAAAAACATAACTGCCCAACAACCATAAAAACCATCCTTCAATAAATTAACGATAATATGGAGTATGTAACTCACCTCTATTATTTTAGACGCCTGTTGCAAATCAGCCTGTGAAGACACGATAACTTTATTTCCTGCAGGTATAGCATTAATTACTATCATTAGCAACCATAAAAGCAAAGATACATCTCGAAGAACAAAATAAGGAAAGCAGTTTTATAGAGCATATTACTTTCTGACAATTTCTTAACATGTAAGCGTTCAACAAATATTTACAAGACATTGTTTCTCCATTTCCAAAAATATGGAGTAGAAGATTCATGTTTTTCTTAGGTTGCTTTCTGCGCTGAGTTGAAAAATTACCTGAAGTTGCTCCTTTTGTGCCTTCTTCTTGCTTCGTAAGAACTTCTGCATCTTTCTCGTTCATAGTGGTTGCACCAAGTAAACTGATCTTACGAGTGATTATATCATCTCTTCTAACTACTTGTTTTCCTTGTGCTCCTTGATCCTCTGAAGGCATCATCTCTGATGGAGCTGAAGTAGTTCTATGGATTTTCAGTTTATCGACATCCTGCACCAAAACCTGAAAATCTGCCTGCATCATTTATCATGGACGTAATAAAAGTATGGACAAAATTGAATTTTTTACAAGAGAAAAATGAACTTAAATGCATATAATCATTTTTATTCTCTTAATAACCTTGTTCAAGACTTGTTTCTTGGTTTCCTTGTCAGAGAGGCCAAGAAAGCGAGCATTGCATGCATGCAAAGAAAGACAGATGACAAGTAAAAGAAAGATATCAGTAGGCATGGTGAGAGATGATCCTGAAAACTGATGTCACAGAATGAATGACTGTTAAGGATGGTTCACCGTCGTCAGGGCTCTTAAGTATTTGTATTGCTTGGAGTACCAAGTGCATTTAATGCAGGTTTTGTATGGTCTGAGAGAGTTTCTACATGAGAACATGCAAATGTTTGGGTGATGGACCTTGAAAACGAAATTGAAGATATCAGGGGGCCTCTGTCCCCCCCTAATCTAAAATCAACTGTGGAGAAAAAAGAAAACATTATAGAGCCACATAATGAAAATGTGCATGATGGTGGTGGTTTAGTGGAAATTTGAGCTTAAATGTACGTTTTAATGTATAAACCGACAGTATTTCTCAGTCTTTAAGCTGTACCTCAAAGACAATCAGTTAGCTACTCAAATGGTTTCTTACCACATGACTGATGTTAATGTCTGCTGATCTGCAGTACCAATATTCCAGGGCTATTTTTAATTTATCGCTCTGAAAACCAAGAGAGGTACATTGAAATTGCAGACAATCATGTTATTCTGCATCCATCTGAGGCTATAAGATGTCTTCTTCGTTTTTTCCCTTCCAGAAAACAAGTTGAGCGATTCTATTTTCTATATCATCAGCACGTATAGGATTCACCATGGTAAACTAACAACTATCACTTGATATGTGAGGCTATATACAGCAATATAAAAAGAAAATCTAAAGGTCCGACCCATGTGTTTCTACAGAGGAATTCCGTTCCTTGTCTTAATCAGTCCAGTACTAGCTTCTCACTTGAGACAAACGTTTTTCTTTCTTTTTTAATCTTCGCTGACCTTATTTCCATGGAGAATTTCATCTCTCTTGTGAAAGGGGTGACCAGACAATGACCTTATTTCCATGGTGAATTTCATCTCTCTTGTGAAAGGGGTGACCAGACAATGTTCAACGTTTCGATTTACTGTGCATATTATTACTCCTTCCCTCGCACGAAAAAAGTTCTAGTTCTTTTCTCATTTTGCTGTCCCAAATTATGTACTCGATCTGTTGTGCTGTGGGTGTTTGGTAAGATTTATTTTTTAAAAATATTTTTTATTTATAAATTATAAATATATTAAAACAATATTTTTTATTTTTTAATATTTATTTTTGATATAGCACACAAAACAATAAATAAGAAAGTATTAAACAAAATTAATTTAAAACTAAGATAAATTTAAAAGCAAGGAAGAATATCCCTTTCTATTAGGCAAACATTGCATGATACTAATATATAATGCATCGATCTTTCATTAGTTTCATTTCCATTTTATCCATGAACATTTCCGAGCTAATTTAGCTGGTAATAATTAAACAAGCATAAAAATATAACGATTTTCCTCACCGATGCACGAAACAGAGCACGATCTCAAGAAGGATACATGTTCATATACCTCATATGACATGCTAGAATACAAAGAAACATAAAGAAAGGAATGCAAGGAGAAGAAGGGCGGTGACTGAGATGCATCAATAGAACATGATCGTCCTTTAAATATATGCTCCCTGCTCTTGTTTACCGATTTCTGCTGACTTCTCTCGACATTGTTTGGAATTCACAGAAGCAAACAGAAACATCATAAATGTAACAGATGTATAAGTATCAGCATTTAGGTTGGCAATGTCCTGTCACCAAATTCACTTGATCAGACCAAGTTCTTTCCACCCCAGTAATATCGATATACAGCTGGTTTTTAATATCATTAATTATCCATGCTAAGTGTTAGTAATTGTTTTTTTAATCTATATTGCAATGGTAGAGTTCCTTATTCAGCAGCACCACACACACACACACACACACACATATATAAAACCATGTGAAACCTGGCTTCAGAGAGAGGTGTCTTAAGTCTTTTCAAGTGCAAGTTGAAACACTAGGGACATAGAAAAGGAGTGGGATGTAGGGACAGGAAATTGGAGAGACAAGGGTGCATGACTAAACCATAACTTGCACCTCCTCTCTGGGACATGAAAGGGGTCCAAAGTCCGCCCCCAGCGGGGGGGGCGGGGCTATGATCATCGATGCCACGTGGCATGTAAAGCATGCATGTGCTATTCAACGTAAACATGGCATTACCGTGTCAGAGTTTCGGGCCTCCAGTTTGTATCCCAGCAAAGCAAAGTGTTTAATCATGCTGTGTTGATCTCGTGGTTTCATGGTTTTTCAAGGGTCAATTTCACTTGCAGCAGCGAGAAGGGAACTTTGTCCTAAGCAACTGGGAAGGATGCGTGCATCCAAATGACATGGAAAAACCTAAATTCCGAGTTTCACATGGCAAAACTGTTGAAGAATTCACTTTTAACGCTGAGCATTCATGATTGGGGTCGTGCCTCTCAAGTCTTCGAAAACTCAGCACCACATGTAAAAGGCTAAACCTAAATTCTGGGTTTCACATGGCAAAACTGTCGAGGAATTCACTTTTAATGCTTGGCATTCATGGTTGGTGGTCGGGCCTCTCAAGTCTTCCAAAATATAGCAATTTGGCGACGGCTTTCAATGAATGTCAAGAGGGAGTATTGCTGATGTTATTTTTAAAATTAATTTTTTTATTTAGAAATGTATTAGATATTTTAAAAAAATTATTTTTGATATTATAAAAAAAATAAGTTAAAAATATAAAAAAATTAATTTAAAATAAAAAATATATTTTTTTTTAATTTTTTCAATAAAAATATATTTCAAACAACCCATAATCTATTTAGGCCTACATGCGCAAGTACATCATATAACCATGTTTTGTATATATAATGGGAGTACTGTTAATTAAATACAGAGGTCAAAAGGCCAATTTTGTTTCTTTCATTTAGCAATTTTGAGCTCGGCAACGTAGTTTTTTTTTTTTTTTTTTTTTTTTTTTTTTTTTAATACTGCATGAATCTAACATAATCCCACAAGGATCAAGGGACGGGATTTTATCATATCAATAAGGTTTGAAAATAGGGTTGATTGGTGATGGCTTTGATATTCTTTTTCCTCCTTAATTTCTATTATTTAGGTTATTAGATGAGGTTTATAATGATAATTTTATGTTTAGTTTTATTAATTGGAATAAAACTAGGAGACTCGTAACTATTAAATTATTATGTCAATTTTGTAAGCTATTAACTGCACAAAAAATATTAAAAGCCGAAAAAACACTTTATTGCAGATAAGGGGTCAAGGCTTTATAGCAGCCTTTACAGAGCAGAAATACAAAAGAAATAACAAAACCACTAAAGATGTGATCAATTGGTTACATGGAAATCAAATCAAATCTAAACTAAAGTGTCCACAAAATCAAGACATTATTAGCTTAACAACAGCAACGGCTAAAGACTGATTCAAAACTGAACCAGTCAAAAGAACTCCACGTATTAAAATTCTAATACTGTATTAAAAAAATAGTTTAATCTAAAAATTTAAATGGTTAAATAATATCTTAAGAATAATGATTTTGTAATGGTCCAGGCTCTCTCATGGCTACCAACGCACAGATCAAAGGATAGGAGGGTTGTCACTACTTAGGGGGTGTTTGGGATTGCTGTTGCGGTTGCTTTTCAAAACTTTTCAAAAAAAAAATTTTTGCACCGCAGCAAACCTGCGGTGCAAAAGCTAAGCCAAACATGCTTTTAAAAGCTCTAGGTGCTCTCTATGAAAGGGATGAAGTCAAAATGAACGCACATGAAATGACTTTCTCAGCATGCTTATATGCAAAGGAAGAGAGAGAGTGTCATCGTGTAAGGCCAGGATGAGAAAAGGACGACTGAGATGGAGAGAGCAGGGCACTAACACCTGGCAAGGCAATAAAGAAACGAGAGAACAGTGTCGTTTGGAAGTAACAACTGTCAAGCAAGCATGATAAGCATATAAATTACATAAACAAATAAAATACTAATTAGTTTGAAAGGTTATATAAAGAAGAATGAGGGAACAAATTGAGGTATCTAGAGAGAAATTTCTTTGAAGTAAATCAATTGTCCAAGAGATTCGAGCCACTTTGAATCTATCCAAAATATTAGCTGATAGTTTTTTAGTCTAATCTTTAGTTTCTTTCAAGTCTTTTTCTGTTTGATAAACCCTAAAAGAACAAAAACATAGTTAATTTATTTTCTCAAAAAAACCCAATAAAAGCTCTCAAGAGTGGGTTCTCTCACAAAAAAAATTTAATTTAATTTAAGAGTGTTACAGATTGCAAAAACTAATATTTTTTCACCATTAATGCTACACTGAATAAAAAAAAAGATAAACTGCTTTGTCAAAAGAAAGGAAATAATGCAAGGAAAATAGGATTTTCTATAATTTATGAAATCAAAAAATTGTTTTTAATTGCAGCATACCTAGAAGAAAATTATGAAATCATAAATTGTCAGCATTCATAAGGCCGACCCGGGGTTCTCCATTGCATAGTACTACGAGAACAAAATCCCACGACAATGGAAGCCCAGTGCTCCGTTGTTACAGTCGTGCAAGCCATTAGCAAGACCCACGATAGAAACAGGCAATAGCATCAGAGATTTTTTCAAGTGACAATACATATGGCATCATCAAGAGGCTATCTCCTAGAAGGATTTGACACTAGACTGTTAATAAACCATCTCATTTAAAAATTTAAACTTGTAAATTAAATCTTAAAATATAATTTATATTATTTTCTAACACATCATCTCACCCTTTAGGCTTGAAACTTACACAAGCTCATATTATCTTATGCTTGATTTTTATCAAATAGAATAGGAATGGTGAAATTCAAATTTATGACCCCTAGGTCAACAAGACTCTAATACCATATTAAAAAACCATCTCATTTAAAAACTTAAACTTATAAATGATACCTTAAAATATAATTTATATTATTTTCTAATATATACTGGACTCGATATATTCACCGTTCTCTGGAGTCGACCACCATGACCTTACTTTGACATTTCAATTTGATTAATATTTGCTTTATTTTCAAGATAAAAGCTGAAATCGAAACCACTCGATGAAAAAGCTCTCTGTGAATGAAGTATTACGAGAGTGTATGAGAATGAAAGGGTTCGTCAAGCTTATATATATGACTGGAAATATCTTGACAACTAGGCAGAATAAAGAACTATTGACACTAGGGGGTGAAGACAATAGTTATGATATATAATTTGGTGGAACCAGGAAATAAACGAGGCAACCTCGGATGTCTACGTGGAATCCGAGACCCAAAAGAGTTCTCTCCGCTGTAGGTAACATATAGAAACCCGTCTTCGTCCTTTTTCTCCTCATATATGGCACACATGATAACAGCTGCAGACAGCAAACAGCTGACAATGTCATGCAACTTTAACAATCCAGATACTGATGACAAGATCATACGAAAGAGACGATATTTATATATATATATATGCAAGAGTTTACCTGTGGGTGGGAGGACATTGTCCACAAATATAAAGATTGCCTTTTCTGCACTCAACCTGATTCTTTTGAGGATAACATAGATAAACTGTGCTCCAGTCAGGTCAGCTGGAACAAGATACCTGCAATTTTCAGGTTCAGCTTATAGGGAAAAAGCTCAGTATCATTAAGCATAGCAGCTTCTCTAAGTCCCAGTAATAAAAAAAATACATATTTTCTCGGGCTAAATCACTTAAGAAAGGCCATAATTAAAAGATGGAAAGGTATTCCACAGTAATACAACTAAGATATAAGATAAACTATTTCTGTGTCTTATAGGGCTGGTTCAGGAAAAAAAGAGGGGGGGGGGGGGCAAGAGAAATATTTATTGAGATGCTGCTGCATTCTGACAATATCATCAGTTTTCTAATTATTTTTAAGTTATAGCAGAAAGTGAGCACAGGGTTATATTTCAGATTGGTGCAACCTGCAGGAATGGGTGTGTGTTCCCACATGCACAATCAAAGATTGTCAGAGAAACTAAAAACCATTTCTAATGGGTTCCCCTTCATGATGGCGGTGGCAAAGTTGAGATATGCAGAAAATCAGAAAGCTATCCACTCAACTCACTTTTACTTGTCTATGTATCACTTCTTTCAGCCTAATCCACAATCACCTTAAAAACAAACAAGCACAATTAGAGACAGGTCACCTTAAGAACAAACACACAGCTTATGCAAATATAGACTGCAACTACAAAGTAAAGTAATGTGTGAGATTAAAGAGACATTTTAATCAAGTTCTGTATCCTGAAGCAAAAAGAGACTCAATCCAACTGACTATTAATATTATTTACATAGTAGAACAAAGCCAGATCATAAATACAAGGCACTTTTTAATACAGCCCAGAGAAAAGAAAAGTATCCAGAGCATGCAGCAGATCCATTTTTTTACTTGCTCTGCAATGCATCATATATTCATCATCGATTTCCTTGTTTTTAACACTTTCCAACCTATTACTGTAAATAGCACCCACTAGGCATCCCTATGAACGATAAATGCAAACATGATAAACCCAGGAGTAGTTTATTGCTAGATCATTTGGACAAAAGACTACTGTTCAAGGCTTTCATCATATTCATGTGTTAAACTGTAAAACCCCCGTAAGATTTTTAAAATAAATTCAGCAAATATATCGTCCACATGGAAAGTAATGCACCATTCTGCAGTCAACTTTCCACCATATATATATATATATACAACCTTGGTAACAAATAGAGATACAAGACCCCAATTTACAAACAGAAAATAAAAATCTCATTAAGTGGCAGCAGGCACTCTTCTAAGCACAGAAACAGTCCCAGGCATAACATTAATAGTTCTAATGCAAAAGATTTCACGCATGGGAATCAATAATTAGCAATTTAGAGATTGGTCACTCACCGGGATCCTATCTGGGTACTTCTCCCTGATCCTAGCAGCCTCTGCCCTCCTCTTCTCTGAAGAAAAGAAAAGAAAAGGTCAGCACTTTTCATCAATTTGACACGATCAGAAAACGGAAAGCCAACAAAATTCGAAGTACATACCAAGATCATGTTCTTGCTTGAAGTGACTCTTCGCCATTCCTCCTGAAAACAGCACACGGAATAATAAACAAACTTGACCTTTTCCCCTCGCCCCACTAAGAAACTGAGAACTGGCATCCATTAACCCGATCAACAACATAGCAACTAAAGCTTCTTTTTTTCTCTCCCAATTGTAAGGCCCATCTCGGCTTCAATCCATTATCTAAACTTACACAATATTTAACTTTCCCCTTTCTTTTCCCAAGTAAAAAAAAAGGGGGGGATGGGGGAACTAAATGATCATGGTACATGACATACTATTAAAAAAGATGAATTATCCAAAAATAAGAAACAACAACACACACTCTGAAAACTAATAGTTCCAGACAACAATAACAGCCATCTATTCAAAAACATCAAAAGTCCATGTTTAAACCTGGACATGTAGAATATAAGACTTCACCGAAACAAAAAGAACTAGCTTTTAACGGAGCCATTTTTGTCAACCTCATTAAACCACCACTTGAATGGAATAAAAAAAAAATCAAACTTAACAGCATAATTCAAGAAGGAGACGAAGAAATTACAATGCTAAGTTAGAGAAACCATGTACAGTGATCGATAGGTGCAAACCGAACCTTGTGAATACGAAACCAGAAGAGAAAAAAAGAGCTGCTGTTGTTGATGAAGATGAAAAACTTGTGGGTGTTTACTTTGGTTTGGTTGCAGATGAAGTAAAAGCTGTTTGAACTTTTAAGTTTAGTGAAGGTTTGAGACTTCAGATGAAAATGTTTTTTTAACTTATTTTTTATATTAAAATAATATTTTTTAATTTTTTAAAAATTATTTTTGATATTATTATATTTATAATTAATCTGAATTTAAAAAAAATAAATAGAAATCACAAGAACGGGGGAAAATTTTAAAATACAATATACTAAAATCAAATGACATTTGATGAAATTGAAAAGAAAAAAAAGAATCAAAATAATAAAAATCAAATTTGATATAAAAAAATCAAATGAAACCAAATGTTAATTAATGAATTGGAAAAAAATCAATAAAATATATATAATAAAATTTAAAACAAAATATAAATGGCATAACACTTTTTATTTTTGATAACTCAACATGATTTCCTGTGAGAATAGAGAAAAGGAAGGGAGGGTGTGAAAAAGAGCTCATTGGAGCCTAATTATCCCCCCCACCAACACACACTTCACGCTTTCAAAATTAATGCAAAAGATAGCATTTGATCATCTAATGACGTCTCATGCACCGCTTGAATCTTGTAAATATCTCATATTAACTTATTTGACCTAATTATTTATTTTATCCTTGTTTTTCTCAATAAAAATATATTTTTAATCCACTTAATTATTTTATACATTGCACACATTGCATCTGATAAACTGTTTAGCATTATCATACTGCCTTACTTCTTTTTTCATCCTAACATTATTTTTAAATTATTTTTCCTTTTCTCTTTCTCATTTAATTACTATTTCATTATAATTATCAATCATGTTAAATATATATATATATAGCTTGTAAATATGTTTTAGATTCTAATTGATTTCTGGATGTTAGTGTTTTGGATGTAAAAATTAGATAATTTATATTTCTATAATATGTTAGAGATGTGCTATGTTTGAAAATATAATTGAGGTTGTTTTTTAAAGTGTTTTTCAGTTATAAATATATTAAAATAATATTTTTTAAAATTATTTTTAATATCAATACAAAATAATCTAAAAAAGCATCAAAAAATTTTTTTTTTCAAAATTACGAGAGACAAACACCCGTTGTTTGACATGAATTTAAAAAAGAACCATCCACGAAATCGATACAGTTTTGGCACTCAAGAAGAGACATGAACTGAATTTTCCATAGCAAAAACAATTATGGCTGGTGATCATGTGGATTATGGTATTGAAGGAGAGATACTTGGCCACAATTTAATTTATAAAACTCATGATCTAAGATGATGTTCGGTGGAGACGCTGTTTTTATTTATATAAAAAGTGTATAGTTTTATATTCCTATAATTAAGGGTCAACACTACGTATAATTAAGAATTAGGAGAGATTCCAAGTGTCATCTTGTCCTAATAGTTAAAAGGATATATATTTTTTTATGTGTTAAAGTTAAGTCCTATCATGAATGTCTGTTATTCCCGCGATGTCTTACATACTTATTAGGCTTGTAGGAATCTGAAAATTAATTATAATACATGTAAACTAACTCAGAAATCTCGGTTATATATATATATATATAAAAAAAAAAAATCAGGAGAGATTCCATCATCAAGGAGGGAGATAATCCATGAAACTAGGAAATTATTGTCGAGTGAGGATATAAATAAAAATATTTATCTTTTGCAGAGAAAAATAAAAATTATAGATGTGTGGATGATGACTGGATTGTAACGTGCTATAAATGCTAATTAAATATGCTTAAAAGTTGTGTTACAGAAAAAATGAAATTAATAAAGAATTCCAAGAGACAAATTATTATTTAATGCAATTAAATAATTATTACTTTGCCTTTTGACAAAAAAAAAAATGATTAATGACTGGTAGCGTCAGCAGAATGGTATTTTTCAAAGATTCTAAATATATGACATAATATATAATGACTTTGGAGAATTTTTTTATTTTTTAAATATATAATATAAGAACTATGTGTCCTCGTGTAGAATTGGTCTCAAATTGCTCTCAATTTTGGTTCTTTAGATGCTTTTTAAAAATTAACCTTTTCTTAATTTGATTCTTTTGATTTATCTATAATTGGTCTACATGCTTCTTCTTCTTCCTTCAAACTCTTTTCATAAAATTATTTCAATCTTGTATCCATGGTCGGGACTTAGAGGGTTACCATGGTTGAATAATATTTTTTTTGTTTTTTTAATTGTTTCCCCCCTTAGTTACGTCCTTCAATATTGAGTTATTTAAAAATTAAAATTCATAGTTATATTTAGTTTATTTTTAATGGAGTTATCTCGGTATTATAACTAATTTGTAGATTTGACATACTAATCTAAACAGCTAAAATCAATCTTTTTTTTAACTTTATTTGTGTTTTCAATTTTTTTCTTGTTTAGTTATTATCATTTTATTTTTTTTATGGTATTTGAATTAAACAAGTTTATTAAACACAATAGAATTAATGATCGCTTTTTATATTGAAAAAGTTTTGGGATCTAGTGAATTATTATAAGTAAAAGACTAAGTGGGTGTTTAGCGCTGCAGTTCAACCTGTGCGGCTCCACCTGTGGTTGCGTTGAACCGCGGCTCCAAACATAAAGTAACCAAACGGGACCTCAATTTTTAACTGTGGGTCCCACCGAAAAATTTACAGTTGCATCGCAATGTGAGAAGCATTTGTGAGATGTTTCTCACAGAATGCAGAAAGCGAAGAGCATATTCAAGTAATTTAACACGTAAATTTCACAGCGAAGGATGAGAAATTGTTGCCCATTTCTTTTTTCTTGAATTTTATTTTTGATTGTTACCCAAATAGCTATAAGCTGCGAGGAGAGGAAGCACACATGTAACACCGCCCATGGATGTAGTTTTATCATAGAGCTTGGCTTCTCTCACTAGAAACGGTCGTGGATGCAGCTCTTTCTCTCTTCGGCAATCACCGGCGAGCACCATCGGCTGCTTCTTTGACATTGACAGCCTCTCCTCTTTGTCGGCAGCGCCTTCACTGTCCAGTCTTCCCCCACATCTCTGGCGTCGGGCAACTAAACCAGCAGCAACACGGTGCAGCAACCTTCCAATGTTGTCTTCAGTCATCATAGGTCACCATTTACAATACCACCACCACAGAAAGAACCACCTCGGTCTCTCTACATGTAGGTATCGCCCGGTGACTCTCTCGTCACAGTCGGGCATATTACTGTTCACGTGTTACGTGAACATTAAATGCGTGAATTAACACGTGAACAGTAAATGCGTGAATTAATTCTCGTAGACGAATGCAATGCATCATTTTGTGTTTTTTTTACACCAAACGCATCGTTTTGCTTTTTAAAAGAGTCTTAACACTTGGACTGGGTTGCTCTCAGCCCAACCCAAGTCCAACAGGGTTGAGCCAACTTATTTATTTGGGTCAGACCCAGTCCAATTTTTTAAAAAAATATAAAAAATATATTTAAAAAACTAAAAAAATTATGTAATTTACTTGAATTATTAATTATATTTTATTATTATGATAATTAAATCTACAATATTTTAAAAAAATATATGTGTGTGTCCTTTAAAGTAATTTCACAAGTTGACGGCAATATGAAAAACATGGTAATCAAACACTAGAAATTGTTTTTCATTAAACCTCAAACTCAATCACTATTTTAACCAAATACTTTAATTTCAGTTTTGAACCGTAGCTAAAAGCACTTTTCATGAAACTGTTTCTTTTCAACCTTAATCATAACAATAGCAGCTGTATCAAATAGGCTCTAACAGATTTACAGTTTAACAGATAACCAAAAATTAACAATCTTAATATCAATTATGTTTTCCACTAATCATTAAAAAGATGTCAGTCCAAATCAAGTAGCTAACTAATTAGTTAATCACGTATATCATAAATAGGTGGGATATTTTATATGCCTGAAAACTTTGGATCTAGTTTGTGTAGCAGCTAGCTTGACTGGAAAAATGCTTGACATTGTTTCGTGATAGAGGATTTATTAAAGAAAAATGATAATAAAATGTTTTTTTAGTATTGGCTACTCATCCTTTTGAAATGAAAATTGTTATTTTTAATCAATTTGAATTGAATGATAAAATTAATAATTAATAATATTTTTACAAAAAAACCATAGATAAAAAAACATATATTCAAAGAAAAAAAACTAAATTGAAAAATATAATATTTAATAAATTGATATTAAAACAATTTTAATTTTTTTGACTTCCAATGAGATTTTGGTTGCTTTACTATGTTTATTATTTTGTTTTTTCATTTGTCTAAATACAAAATCACCCCTCATCTTAAAATGATAATAACATAAAAAATTATTTTGAGAATACTATATTAACCCACAAAGCTTACATTGAAAAATGTTTTTCTATTTTCATTTTGTGATCCATACCTTATGTGGAAGAATATAAATCTCTACATTTTCAAAAGTTGTCTTAATTTCATTTCACTTCCATTTTCAATTTATTTTCAATTTTTTTTATCATCAATAAGATCTTTCAATATTTTATTATTTATCAACAAGGTTTCTCAATATATCTTCCATAGCTTTTATGTCGTTATATTTTATAAATCTTGGTTTTCCCTCAAACTATACACAATTAATCCCCATAAAGCCTTTTTTACATCTTCATTTTAAGATACATATAAAAATTTGTTTTGGAAGAAAAATCACTTAAAACGTGATCACAAAAATATAATAAATGTAAAATTTAGTACAAAAAAGAAAAATACAAAGTCATATTTAAAAAATATTTCATTAATACTTAATAAAAAATCATTAAATAAAAATCTAATGCATTTAAAAGTGAATTATTAAAAGAAATTATAAAAACACCTCGCTTAATTTATTATAAAAACAAAATCTGAACATGCATCTTTTTATAACTCAAGTAAATTATTTTAAAGTAATTTTCCATGTTTTTTTAATTTCAAAATAAAATTTATTATTTATTTTTATACCAATCATGTGAATTTTTTTTCTTTATAAATTTAACAGATAATCTTGTTAAATGAAATCAATCCTTTTATTTCATACAACAGCGTATGCTTCTCTTTTGAAAAGTGAAATTAAATCCCAGCAAAAAGGCTTGTGTTAATGTTGCAGTTTGGGGATATGGTCTAGCAGGCAAGGCCCAAGCCATGGCTACATTTTGATGAACTGGGCTTTATCCAGAATGATTTTCCCCAAGCCCCGACGTCGACGACAAAATCTTGTATTTTTTTATTTATGATACAACTAAGATTTTAACAATCCTGTAGAAAATATTATAAATTTTTTTAATATATTTTTAAATAAAAAATAATATTGCAGTGCAGGAACTCCCAGTGATGAAATCTATCTGAGTAGAAAATGGCAATCAAGACTTTGGAAAAGATCAGATCATTGTTTGGTGTTCTGCTTTGGATTTGATGCCTTTAGTCAAAGCATTACGAAAGGGTAATGCAATGTAAAAATGCTTTTCAGTATTAAAATAGTAATTTTAATTTTAATTTTAGCATAAATTATTAATTTAATATCTTAATTTTTTTAACAAAATATTAATCTAATCTTAAATGACAAAAGAAAAACATTGAAGAAAAAAATCAAAGTTAAACCAAATTAGCTCTACTGCCCTGACACCTATGACATGAGATCAGGATAAGATTAATTTTCATAATTAATTTTGATGTTTGTAACAGTTGGAGTAAAACTAAATAACAATCATTCAATTTAAATCAAAATATAATTGTTACATTAACAATCATATAATTTCATTAAGATATTATTATATAGTTTTAAGTTTATATAATCCTCTGACTACACAGAACAAAATAAAGTATAGTTTTTTCTTTGAAATTTTTTCTTATTCTTCTAGAAATCTAAGAGATGAAGTTGTGCCCTTTATTTATATTTAAAAATAATATTTTCACATCTCTAAGGCACTTCACTATTTGTTTCCATTTCTAAACAATTATTTAACACCAAGTCCTCCCTCCTATAATAATTAGAGGAGTCATTATCATTGTACGTTTGAACAATTGAATGGGGGGAGGGATCTATAGCATGATAGCTTATTTTGACCGCTACGTTCGATGCAGTCTAGAATTCTGATCGTGCCCTAAGAGATAGACCCGGTCTGAGATTTTCATCCTCGAAAAACACAAAAACAGGTTGGCAAGCAATGTCAAACGAGAGATAGACCCGGTCTGCGATTTTCCATCCTCCGGTCCAAATGCATGCATGTTATTCATTTTCCTCGTCGGTTTATGTATTCATGTTTATCACTATCTCCACATTTTTCTCGTCGTTTGGATGCTGCGGGAATGTCCCATGAGCTTGACACATATCATGCTGATGAACGAAACCAACCTTTTTTTTATTTCTTTTCTCTAAAAGCTTGAAAATTGAGAGTTTTGACTGTTTGTGTTGTTCAATTATTGCGATCATTGTTTTCATTTAATTATATAATATGCAATATACTTTTTAAATAATATAAATATAATATTTTTTATATTTTCACTCTAGTGGGAAAAAATCATTTAAAAAAACCAATTATATTTTAATATATATATAATATTGATATAACCATTTATTAATAATAACAAACTAATACAAGTACAATTAAAACTATTTTTTTATATAAAAATATATTAAAAATATTTTTTAATTTATATATAGAAATAACTCTAGAAATGATATTTAGCTTTCCGTATAACTCTCTTCGTGGGGCTATAAAAAAAAAAAAAAAAGAATTTATATATAGAAATAACTCTAGAAATGATATTTAGTTTTCCGTATAACTCTCTTCGTGGGGCTATAAAAAAAAAAAGAAGAAGCTATTTTTTATTTTTATTTCTTATGTTTTCTTCTTAGCTTTTCTTTTAGTTTTTGCTTTCATAGATTACCGCGTCAAAGAATTTAGAATTTATTTATACGTTATTCTCGTTTGTGGATAGTTAGCTTGTTTTGGTAATCATTTAAAGCTCACAAAATGGGATTAAATCCCGTTCATGCTTGAGATTAAAAACAAAAAATAATCAAGGAATGTGTTTCCTACTGCAACAAGCAGTTAATATACCTCACAATTTTCTTAAGCTATAGTTTCTTGGAGGTGGAGGAAAGAACATGGCTATCCTTCCCATACGCAAAGACTATGAGTCAACAGATGATGAGCATCAAAACAAAGGAAAACGCGAGTCGCATAATTTGGACTTTTCAAACTTTGACTTGTTTTTATTTCATTTTTGCTTCTTTTTTCTTCTACGAAGATGGATACAAACATCAGTGTGCAGGGCAGGTTATAAAAGCAAAGAGCTCCCCATCGATCTATTTATCAAGGGATGTCAGTAAAGAGCCTTGTAGGAATTTAATTTTGTATTTCAAACAATGATGGGGCGTGATTTTATTTGGAACCTCCTGCCATAAAAAAACACAAGAAAAATGAAAATATGAGAGATTGATCAAGGAAAAGAAAATGTAGTGGGGGCAAAGAGGAATTGAGTTGTCACTTACCACTTCATGATAAAATGCTGTGTTTTTTTTGCCAGTCATCACATGGGGCTGAAGACAATCCAAGCTTTCATCCCTGACATGTTCGAATCATATATGGTTTTTCTAAACAATTCATACCAAATTGAGCAAAGCGTGTCCCCCCTCTTCCCCTCCACAGAAAAACAACAAAAAAAAATGGCTGCTTTAATATATTGTGCAGACAAGGGGACACTTCTTTTTGGGCTATGCTTCCCACGAAGCCCTTCGGCTTCCTACTAGTATTGTTTCTTCCACCACAGTCCCACTCCGAGAATGATAAAAGGAAAAGACACACTGTGGAAATGCGTTTAAGACAAGTGCAGTCAAACAAAGATTGTACATTCGAAGTTGATGTCCGATTTTTCAGTGGAAAACACGAGGAAACACCGATCTACATGCATGCCAGCAGTTTACATATCTGGGCATTTATGCATATCTTACATTTGTAGATTCTGTGGTAATAAACCCAGGGGGTCCTTGCACTGGGTGGAATGTTCCTTTCAAATATTTATTATGACAAAGAAACTTGAAAGCTGATCTTCTTAAATCCTAGTCATTCTAATTTGCTCCCATGGAATTAATGTCATTGTAATAATGAAAACGCCAACGTCTTAACCTGCTACCATACAATTGGACCTCGCTTTCCTTGCACATGATGAAGTTAGCCAGATTGAAAACGACCGAAAGATCAGGTACAGATAAACAAGGGGTCCTGAGTAATGGATTCAACCTGTCATTATAACCCTCAACTGGCCCCAGTGAGAAAAAGAAGGGAGCGACAGCAACATTGAAGGGATTACTGTAATCTTCTGTCATATATAGATGCTGACGAAATCTATCGAAGAAGAAATTTTCAACTTGGTTCATGTGATCTTGTTGAAAGGTTATATATCTGGCTCTAATAATCATCCATCTGAATTGCAAAAAAAAAAAAAAAAAGTTAAACATTCTATAGAGCAGTGACCTGGACTTGTACAATGTCTTTTTGTTTCATATAAATGATAAAAACTTTATGGAGTCAGAACAATGAGAATTTAACGTTGTATGTGTGATCTGCTGGTGTCTCAATTCTGTAAAGCAGTGATCATGGGAGGATAAAATCTATCCCTTTAAATATTTATACTGTGCATGTCATTCTTCGAGGGCAGGCACAGATTGATTAAGAGTTAAAACAGCGCACCACTCGGTGGCAGTGATAATCTCAAATCTATTATTTTATTAACAATCATTGTGGTGTGGATCCTACTAATAGCAACATTTTCAGACATAAAAAGAAGTGAACGACGGGAAAACGAAAAACAAATGCCAGGATGAATTTACTTCCCAATGAAAATAACTCCCGACCTACTTAGACACCCCACCAAATATTCAAGTATCGTAATCAGTGAAAAGACTAATTATATGAACATGTTCAGCATGCATGCCATCTAATTTCGCTTACTAATGTGCTGTTGTCATTATTTCTTACGTGAACTTATCTGGTGGCAGCTCTCTTGATTACATTCACATAGACAAAAAAAATCATTTTAAAAGGCACCAATGTTACGTCTGAAAGTGCAAGCTCGTATAAGATTTCAGACAGTAATGTTACGTCTGGTAGAAACTCCGTTCGACGGTGCTGTCGGGATTGAATTTCACTATTGCTGGAAATGAAAGGGGTTGGTGGATATTCTGATAGCTTCTTGTTATGCAAGAAATAAAGTTGGCAGCGAATATCGAGCCGTGTCTATTATCCTTGATGATTTGTTGATTGTGAGCAAATTACTTATGAAAAAAAAAAAAAAATCCCAGCTTCCAGCTTTGATATGAGTAAAATTAATTACAAAAACATAATTACAAAGTACATCAAAAACATATAAGCAAGTATATTTACATACACTTATGTCACCTATTAAATGAGTCGAGTTCATCAAAACATGATTGTTTCATGCGTGAGAGACCTCGTACTCAATCATGAATTCATCAACAGTTAACATCTCTTTTAAGTTTACAAGTGTAATGCAGCAAATAGTGAACCATTGAGATGTATAGATATATCATTTATTTTTATTTTTATCAAAACTATGAGATAAAGATGAGATCTCTTGATCTTCTTGTAGCAACAACACAACCTAATATACATCAAATACATACATTATATTAAAAGTTTAATAAATAAAACACATCATTCAACATTTATTAACTCTAAAAAAACATTTTATATTTATCTTTTTAGTGAGATGAAATAAATTAAAAACCAAGCTCAACATGGATGGTGATATAAATTATATTTGATCATCATGACATCATCTTTGTGAGAATTATCAATGATCCTTATTTTTCTTTGAAACTTTAAAAAATCCTAATTTCACAAAAATATAAAATATGTCCTGTTTCATGCATACAATGAAATTCTAAGAATTTTTCATGTAATTTTTTTTAAATGTATTTTATCATGTTTTTAAAAAACCATTGCTAAAATGCTCTAAAAATCTCTATGTTTTGAAATAATAACTAGGAATTATATCTTAAGCAAAGAATTGGGTATCATTGAGAATTAATAAAAGAACTAAAACATAGTTTGTTAGAAAGTGATCTATTAATTGGATTCAAAGTTATAATTGTCCCAAGAGAGCTAGAAGTCGCAATTGATCAAGAGGAAACATCTACCACAAATATGAGAACTCACATGATGGATCAAAAAATCATCTTTTATTCATTTACTAACAATTTATATAGGGGTCAATGATTATTGTTCCCTTAGAATTTAAACTTTTTAACATTATAAAAATGGTATCTATTTTATTAAGGAATCATCTCATCTAAAAGCTTAAGTTAATAGGTGAGACCCCAACATATGATTTATATTATTCTTTAACACACCCCCTTAAGTGAAAAATCTTTAGGCTCAAAACTAGCACAAACTCACATTACCTTGTGCTTGATTTTTTTTATCAAATAGAATGAAGGTAGTGAGATTTGAACTCATGACTGCTGGGTCAATAAGGCTTTGATACCATGTTAAGAAATCATTTCACCTAAAAACTTAAGCTAATAGGTGATGCCCAAAATATGATTTATATTATTCTTTAACACATTTACTAGAAACGATGGTCACTCCAACATATATATTTTTTTTCTCGCTAGAATTTACCTTCTTTTTCAATTTAATTCTCCTTTTTCCTTATGATTTTTTATCTTTATATATATATATATATATATATATATATATATATATATATATATATATATATATATATGAAATACTTCTGGTGATGTCTTATTTCTAACTTCACCTCTTTTTGCTGGTAAATTTGAGCAATGCTAGCTTGGAAAGTGCCAAGTATAACAAGAGTTGGTATGTCGCATCATTGGTTTTAATGTCAAGAACATTTAATTGTTAAAAAAGTCAGGATATAAAAGCAAAGTCTTCTCTTTAGCAACAAAGCTAATTTTATTTATGCCTTATGCCATCACTTTAGGAGCAAACACTTACTAGGAATGAAAACGCCATGCTCGAGTGATAGCAACTAGTTGTAAAATTTGTTTCTCTACCACCACCATGGGATGTGTGTTAGAGATTGGATGTGCTATAGAGGAGAGTGTGATAATTGGTATGTTTTTGCTGTTTGATTAACTTTCTATGTGATCGGATTTTTCAAATGTGTATTGCAGGTATCAAATCTGAGTCAGGACGTGCTCATCTCGTAAAAACTCGAGACAATTAGAGTTTTATTCGTTTAACCTGAGAATTAACATGCAGAGTGTCTAAATTAAATTTCTGTGTGATCATATTTTTCACATGTGTACTACAGGTGTCATATTTGAGTCAGGACATGCTTGTGCAAAGTTGCAGATGGGAAGGACCTATGTATCAATTGCATGTAGAATACAACTTTGTCTATTTTGAATAGATCCACATTGAATCTAACCACTCGTGACCCATAGCTTTGTAACTAGTTTTTCTTCACATTTTAAAGTAATGAAAAACAAAGAAGCGATGTTAGTGGCTCTGTCACTACTGCAATTATCATTTGAATTCAGGTTGGCAATCACCTTGTTGTAAGACTGTTAAATATCTAATCAGTTGTACTGTTGCTTTTATTCTCATCCACTATATTATCTATTATATTGATATACATTTCACCCGTGTTAAAATTAATTTCTAATTATATGTTGAGTTTAAAAAAATAGAACAAAACACTACTAGAGAGAACTTGAGCTAACATGTAGACCCTGCGTTATAAATCATGAGAATGATATAATCTCATAGAAATTAATAAAAAACCATGATGCAAAATTCCTAACAAACCCAATGTGAATAGATGAAATTGAAAAAAAAAATCAATTACAAAAATGATCCAAGAAAAGAAACACTGCAAAACATAGCAAGTACACCAAGTCTCGTGACCTAGAACGAGATAATCTAGTAGATAAGAAAATAGAAAAAATTATAAAGCTTAATACTGAAGTCAACATAACATTGAAAATAGAACTAAAAAAATTATTTTTAAATGAAAAGACCAAAGTTAGTTTGAGCTACTCGTGACTAATATCCTGAGATTGAAATAATCCCATTGAAAAAAATGATGCAAGCAAAAGCATAAAAGAACAATTAATAAGCACATAAAGATATAATTTTTGGGCTAAAAAAAAGCTGTAAACTCGAACCTTAAGTCCATAGTTTTATTATGTAAAATATAGACAAAATAAAGCATGTTTCTTAAAGAGGTTTACAATTCCTTTTAAAGGCTAGATAATAAAATCAAAATTCTAAAACATGAAGGAAAATAATATAAAATTCAAAATAAAACAAAACAAAATTTGAAAAAAGCAAGAAAAAATAACCCAAACAAGATATTTTGAGCATAATTTAGGGAATCGATTTACAAAATGGATCAAGGAAGTGTGAGCCACTTGAAAATAGGCATCAAGAATCTTTTATAAAATTTTCAACTCAGTATAATGATTATATCAAAAGTTATGGGTTGTTTTTAGTCATCATATTGGTCTAACGCAACTAAATCTTCTCTTAAGCATAACCTGTTAATCTATAAAAGCACATGTTAGGTCATTAACACAATCTATTTAGAGTGAATCCCTATCTTATTATTCAAAACCTTTAGTTTTGGTCACCCCAATACATCAAAGAAAAACAAAGAAAAAAAAATACTATTAAATGATAAAATTAAAAAAATCACAAAAACACTATTGAAAGCTAAGATTAAAAGATAATAAATGTAAAAAATCCAAAAGGAATAAGTATTAACTCAAATTCACCTTTCAAACCCATGAATCTAGTTATGAGAATGAGATGACCTCATTGAAAAAAATAATGATGCCCAATTTATATCTAGCCTCATATTAAATAATAAAATTAAAAAAAATATTTTAAATAAAGATTCAAAACATAAAATAACAATCAAGAGAATAGGGACTAAAGTTGACACAAAAACAAAATGATTGAATATCTTTCAATAATAGTAAACCAACATGATTTTTTTAGGAGATGAAAGAGAAAAATAAGGAGGTCATTAGAATCTCGCCTTCACTCATCTATCAACACGTGTTGCTTCCAACGAAAAAGTCACATGTATCACTAAAATATGATAACTTTACAACACACGTTGGTATGTGTATTGAACAAATGAACAAAGTTATCTTTCCCATCCCTTTTAATCAAGTTTTTGCAAAACTAATAAACTTTTATCATTTAAGCCTTAATTATTTTAGATTACTAAAGTTAGATTTTATTTTGCAAAACTAAGCATTGAACACATGTCAAACCTATAAAAAAAACATCAATTTCATTAATAAAAAAACTCAATGTGAAAGGATTTTATTAAAAAAAATTGATGGACAAAAAAAAAAATTGAGTCTTTTTGTTAAATGTGCAATTTAGTACTTGATATTTGTAAGAAAAAGAATTAAAACTTGTATAATGTTTAAATTCAGTTAAACATCACTTGAGATTTGATCATGTCTCTTGACGCTATAAGTAGCTACTATAAAGTCAAACAAAACATAAAACCAATTTCAATCTCATATTAATTTAATGTAAAACCATCTAAATGAAAATAATAATAACTAAGTGACAAAAAAATGAAAAAAAATCTTTTTTCTCTTATTTTTTTTTATAAGTGGTTAGAGCATTTTAAAGCGAAGAGTCAGAAGATAAATTAAAAGAAAAAAATGTTATTTTTTTGGTTTTCATCCCTTATTTTTACAGTTTAAGGGGAGTTAAAATAATATTTTTAAATTGGAGAACTATATATAAAAAAACTAAAAATTTATTTAATATATTATAATGAAAAAAAAGGTTTGATTAGATTTTTTAGCTAGTTATTATTAAGAAATAATTCTATTAATATCAAATATTTTAAAATACAATTGAATTTTTTATATTTTTTATTGGAATATGTGTGTGTATATAATATTATATTTATACTATTCAACATATTATTTTATTAGTTTTCGTCCTCTAAATAATTTCTCTCCATGAAAATGCTTTTAAGGAGTGCCCTTCAACGTGATTATTAATTAATTTACTCTCTAAAAAAGGATAGAACATTAGCATTATGGAGGGGGGCAGAATGCCAGTACAAGGATGAAAGAAAAGTTGCTAATACCATTATGTACTGTATTATGATCAAGATAACATTTGAAAATAAAATAAATATTTATTCGTTTCATTCTATTATTTTTAAGTGCTTAATTTGAGAATATCTTGAAATTATTTTTGAAAATAATTTATGCTCAAAAATATATTAAAATATTTTTTTTATTTTAAAAAATTATTTTTAATATCTACACATCAAAATAATTTTAAAATACTAAAAAAAAAATGACAAGTCGAAAAGAGTTAAAATAAACGGGGTGTGTATCAATTGTTCCGCTCCAATAGTCAAATATTCTTTTAATACTAATCTTTACTTCACTCATAACATTAATTACTTTTAAATAAATTTAATTATATAAATCTCATTGTTTGATATTTATGAAAATATAATCTATTGGTTCAATAATAAATATTTTGTGTATTTTAATACTAATTTTAAAATGAAACGTGGAAATTTTCTTATAAACTGAAAAATCAAAACCAATACCGAAACAGAAGGATAACTTTATATTAAAGGGTTAAAATAAAATAAAATAAAAAAAGAGAATGAGATAGAGACTAGAGAGGGGGGGGAAGAGGAACACTTTAATGCCTTTTTTATGATGCACGCATCAATGGCAGGACACAGAATGATGGTACATTAGTACTGTTCAGACAGAAGGGCTAGAAGAAGTGAAGAAGCAAATCAATTTAACCACAACCACAGCTTCACAAGAAGAAATATACTGAGAGAGAAAAAGAGAGATTCGTATGGAGTTGAAGAAAGGAGAAATTAGATAAAAATCATGGAGCTCACCAAGAGAAAAAGAGGATTGGTGGATGGTCATAAACTAGCGAAAAAAGATGTTTTGCTGTAATGGGTGAGTTAAAAGAAGAGATTCATGGCATGCAATGAGATATGATTTTGGGTTAAAGAAATCTGAGTTAAAGAACAAGAAAGTTCCTTTCTTCTTTCAAATCTGAGTGTTAGCCTTCTCGAGAGCCAAAGCCATTTATAATTCTTCACTTCACCACCAAAACTTTTGTGCCTTTTCTTCATCTCCCTTCAAATTCTTTTGGCTTCTTAGGTATTTTATAAAAGGGTTGCCCTTTCATTTGCAGGTCAAGGGGTTGTAGATATTGCTGGTTTTGCTTCAATTTATTCTCAACAAGACACTTGGACGCACAGGCAGCAGGAGCAGCAACCTCTTCAAGTTAATAGCTTTGCAAGCAAAGAACCTACCTCAGCTCTTCATATGAGAAGAAGTCAAAGCCCACCCACATCTGTTTCGACTCTCTCGTCCTCCTCAAACGGCGGCGTCGGTGGAAACATCGCCAGCATCACGGCAACAGGCAAAGCAGTGAACCCAGTAAGCAATGAAAGGAAAGATGAATGGGCTACAGAGTTGCAGCCAATCCCAAGTGGACTAGAGTTTGTTTCGTCAGGAGAAAGATGTGGACTTGGACTACAAGATTGGGAGGATATACTGTCAGAGCCGAGCCAAGAACAATCCTTGTTGAGGTGGATAGCTGGGGATGTGGATGACACTCAGTTTGGGCTAAAGCAATTGTTGCAAAGTGGAAATAATCATCTGGAACTTGATGGCAATGCTGGTGCTGGTGCTGGTGGTGGTGGATTGGGGATTGTTGATCAAGGACATGGGTTTGAGTCCTTAAGTGGAATTCCAGGTGGGTTGTCAAGCATTGGTTCTAATTTGGCTCCTTTTCCTGGTCCTGGGGTTTCAAATGCTGGGTCTGGTTTAGTTGCTCCTGGTTCTTTTTCTGGGTTGGTTAATTACAAAAATGTTGGATTCGGAAACAACTACAACTCTAGCGTGCAAAGCCCAGTTTTTAGTTCTCCATCTAACAGTGTATTACTTCCAATTTCTTTGCCTCCTGGTATGGTTTATCATCATAATCAGCAGCAAAATATCGAGGCCTCGGAGGAAAAGCCACATATACTAGATCCACATGTATTGAATCAGCAACAGTCTCATAATCCACACACTCAAAACCCCAACCTTTTCTTGCCACCACCGTTTTCTCAGCAAGAAAATCGGACCCTTCATTCCCAACTCAAGCGCCACAATTCTGGTGTTATAGACCCAATCTCTCATGTAATCCCTAAACTACCAATCTCTGATCCTGGGCAAGAGTTTTTGCTAAGAAAACAACAGCGACAGCAACTGGGGTTTCCACAGGGAGTTCAGTTTCTTCACCACCAACTTCAACAGAAGCCATTGATGGTGAAGAAGGAAGATTTAGGAGTCCAGCACCAGCACCAACATGCTTTGTTGGATCAGCTCTGCAAAGCAGCAGAGATGGTAGGGTCTGGGAATTTCTTACACGCGCAAGGGATATTGGCGCGGCTCAATCAACAGCTCAATCAACAACTCAAGCAACAGCAACAGCAGCAGCCTCTCCATAGGGCAGCTTTCCACTTCAAGGAGGCTCTTCAATTGCTCCTTCTCATGAATGATAACTCAGTCACTGCCCCCCCGCCTAGGAGCCCCACCCCATTTGATGTCATCTTCAAAATGAGTGCTTACAAAGTCTTATCTGAGATTTCTCCACTTATCCAATTTGTCAACTTCACTTGCAATCAGGCTCTTCTTGAAGCAGTTGATGATGCAGATTGTATTCACATAGTGGACTTTGATATTGGATTTGGTGCTCAATGGGCCTCTTTCATGCAGGAACTTCCGCGGAATAGAGGTGCCCGGTCATTGAAAACCACTGCTTTTGCCTCTCCTTCGACTCACCATCCTGTTGAACTTGGTCTTATGCGTGATAACTTGACTCAATTTGCTAATGAGATTGGTCTGAGTTTTGAACTTGATGTGATTAACTTCGATTCTTTGGAGCAAAACTGTTATTCTCTTCCCTTTTTCCGAACAAATGAAAATGAGGCTGTCGTGGTGAATTTCCCTATTTGGTGCTCTTCAAATCAGCCATCTGCATTACCGTCACTGCTGCGCTTCATAAAGCAACTTTCACCGAAGATCGTGGTGTCTTTGGACCGAGGGTCTGACAGAAGTGATCTTCCGTTCCCTCAACATATCCTTCATGCCCTCCAATCTCATGTACACCTATTGGAATCATTGGATGCTGTTAATGCAACTACGGATGCTGTGAACAAGATTGAGAGGTTTTTGCTCCAGCCTAGGATTGAAAGTACTGTGTTGGGGCGTCTTCGTGCACCAGAAAAGATGCCAAATTGGAAGACAATCTTTGCGTCTGTTGGGTTTTCTCCTGTAACTTTCAGTAACTTCACCGAAACTCAAGCAGAATGTGTGGTGAAGAGGACTCCAGCGAGGGGATTTCATGTGGAGAAGCGGCAGACATTGCTTGTGCTCTGTTGGCAGCGTAGAGAGCTTATGACAGCTTCAGCTTGGAGATGCTGAGCAGTAACATTATGACAAGCAAGGGAGGTTGGTTTTTTTGTCTGCTCACAGCTTATGAGAGGTTCCAACTAAATTTACTAATGTGGTATTGTGTCAATAAATTCTGTACTATTGTTGGTCCCTCTGTTAAGGACTTGATATGAATTGTCTAGCTTGTGAGTCTCCTCTTCTTGTGTTTATCTCGTCCCGGTAGAACAAAACATCTAATTAGACAATCTAGGGTATGATTTGTTTTGGAAATGGATATTTGCTTCATAGTAATTTGATGTTATTATGGCAAAAAGGTTCTTTTGTGGCTCTCTATTTTGCTGTGTACTTGACAGCAAATGAGAATTCAAAATGGTAAGTGAACTTACCAGAATTCTGAAGTTCTTAAGTGAACAATTTGGCATTATGTTTCCTAAGGTGTGCCGATTTTGATTTGGTACTCTTGTGTTTTCTCCGGTGTCACTATTTTTACTGACATTGCATTTAAGGAAGTAATAGAGATGTAGAGGTTTCAATAGAGCATGATAAGAGAGATAAGGTGATGAGCCAAGCCAGAAACTAAGGAAATTTAATTCCAGTGCTGTTATCATTTGAGTCTCAAGATATCCACTTTTGTCTCGAGTTCTTCAACATTAATGAGTAAATAAATCGACCATTTAGGTGCAAAACAAAATAATACTGTAATTTAAAGTTCTTGTGATCATTGTTACCAGTTAAGGTGAGCCTATGTACTGTCATTGCTCAACCATCATTCACTAAAGGTGTATGGTATAAGAGTTTATTTTCGCTGGAGGAGTGAGTGAAATGTTGTAAACTCAAATTGCTGTAATGTTGTCCAATTAGACTACGGTAAATTTCACTCTCGAGCGCTTCCTCGTCTTACTGTTTAGAAGCACTCTCTAATTTCCGCCTGCCTGAACTCTTGCTGATTCCCCATGTATCTAGGTTGAGCCCATATCCTTCTTGTTGCCATGCCCTGAATTCTAGTATGTTCTGTGAAATGTGATGATGGTGTAGCTAATGTCTGAAGCAGCAGAGGACCTTGCACAGCAGAAAAATTTACCCCCCATGTCTATCTTTTCAGTGAATCAATATATATACTCTGGTGCAGTTTACTTCATGATGCAACTTAATGAAATACACTTTATGGCTGACTTGGATGCTTTTGAACACATCCGCCGTAGGAGATGGATATCTCATAGATAGCTGCAAATTACAATAGGAGTATGATGGCATTCAACTTTAGACATCCCCGCGGGAAGGACATCTTTACATTATAGTTTCTGTCTCTCTCATTGTTAGTGGAATTAGCTAGGGTTCCTTTATAGCCTACATGCTTTAGAGAAGTAAACCTAGAAAAGTATGCTACTCGATTAGCTGACTTCTGTGTTTTCAATAATAATAAATAAATAAACAGAGGCAATCATATGTCATAACCTTCAGAGGCAAGAAAAAAAAAATACAAAGACACCTAAGATTAGCAAGGCATGCTGAAGCAATCATGACCATTTAAAATAACATGGCTTTGTTGAATATGGTCATGTCTGTTTGTGTCTGAATTTGCATGTATTGCACCGAACACGTAACGCGTCATTCTCTTTTCTTTCTCTACCAAAGTGCTGGCATTATTTGAGTTCCCATTCATTGTCAATGAATTTGTAATTTTTAAAGATCTGGTTACTGGACATCTAATCATTAAACTCTGCTCGCTTACTTTTCTCATCCTTGTTTTGTATTTCATTTTGTAGGCGCTTTGTTTAATCCCATAATGTCTAGTCACTTTTGCTTTGTAGTGGTTAGACATGGACAATAGGCTGGCTGTCTGGTGAATGCCGTCTTGTCGTCCATACAGTATTGGTCTCTTTATCTTTCAAAAACATAGGTCAAGGGAGTTTTGTTCTCTTTTTTACCACAATGAGAAGGTTCAAGTCTTTGCAGGCAAATTCTTCGTGGATAAACTATTTCGGGTACGGATTGCTGGTCAAAAATTGGATTAGGAAGGGGATTCTTAGTTTTCGTATGAAAAAATTAGCTTGAAGATACCCAATTAAGCATTGATGACAACAGGAATAATAAATGAAAATGTGGTAATACAGCAAAATGGCCCCGCATAATTCTGAATTCTAAACCTTATGGACTGATAATCAAATAGGAGGGGAGTACAGGAAACCACAGCAAAATATACAAGTGAACAAGCCTCGTACGGGACAGCAGCATAGATTTATCACAGCCTTCTCGATTTCTTCACCAGTTGTCCAAATGTAAATCAATTGATTGTCTACAGAAACCCCGGTTTCTTTGAGGATAAATCCCTGCCAGCAACCTCGATTGCGGTTAGAGATTTATTTCCTTATTTAACCAAACAAATTATTTTAAGTTACTCAGTATAATAAGGGGGTGTGTGGGTCCTGTAGTTCCACTAAGGCCCCGTTTGATCTATCAAATTTGGTCCTCATTTTTTTTTATTGTTACTTATTTTATTTGAAATAATTTATGAAATGTTAATTATTATTATTTTAATTTATTCACCTTTTATTTTTTTTTAAAATTTTTTTAGATTTGATCTCTATTATTTTGATTATTATTTATTTTATTTGAGATAATTTATGAAATTATATTTTTTTCAATTTCATTCTCATTCAACTTTTTAATTTGTAAGATTTGTTCCTCATTATTTTAATAAACTTGAAAAAAAAATTAATTTATTAATAAATTATTTTCCAGATCATTTTCCATAACATAAACAAACACTGGAAAGTGTTTTCCAGTTCATTTTCCATAACATTGCCAAACATCTGAATTCACTTTCTAGGAATTCACTTTTCAGGAATTCATTTTCCCCGGAATTCACTTTCCAAAAGGAAATCACTTTCCAGCAAACAAACGGGGCCTAAGTCTCTTGTTGGCGCAATAGATTAATGTTTTCGTCCTCACTTTCATCAGTTTGAGGTAAGATGAGAAATTAATATAGACAGGGGCTCATGATCTGCCGATGAGAAGATTGAAAACTTGGATTAATTTAACATAAAGGCTCGTTTTCATAGGGAAAGGCTAACTTCTTCTTTCGCATTTCTAAGCTCCAGGTCGCTTTCTTGAAATGATTTTTCGGTTAACTACCTGTAATAATTGTCTCTTGGCTCGCCATGATTGAAGGTCAAGGATGAGAAATTAAAATATATTAATACAATATAAGCCACTCAGCCAAGTTGCTGCCTCCAGGAAACTGCACTCAAAGAAAGGGATTAAAGAAACCGGAGATTCTGTTATTTGTTTTTTTTTTCTTGGGAAGCTTTTTTCATGTTGATTTGGAAATTTAAGATTTGATTAATTGAACAAGAAAAGAATATGGATTATACCAAATGACGATATTAATTCGTGGAGGCTCACAGTTTTGTAAATAACATCATAAAACATGTCACTTTGTACATTACTTGCAATTCATGTATTTCAGTTTGGATTTAGGCTTGATTGTGTGTGTGTGTGTGTGTAAAATCTATTTTAGGGAGTATATTTTTAGCATCATTTGTTAGGGTAATGAATATAAGTCAAAACCAGTTGAATTGAAAATTGACGTGTTTTAAATTTATCTAATAATGGCTAAGATGATATTTTGGATAATGACTTTTAAGGATAACATCCCCATTAATATGTGCTAGGAAAGTGATGTATGAGAATTTCCATCGATCAAAAGAGTACACAACCTAAATGTCTAACCCTATTGAGTGTAATCAACAATAAACCTTAGGTGAAACTATTGAGTGTAATCAACAATAAACCTTAGGCTTCACCTAAAGTGTGTGTGTGTGTGTATATATATGGGGTATTCTTTCCCCTTCTAAGGATTCACAAATGAGGTGTTTAGTTACTTCTAGCTAGGTTCAAATCAATTGGATCCTAATATATGGACAATTTTAACATTTAAAAACTTTTGTAGGTTTGTTAGGCTTCAACCTACAATTAACATATCAGAAATCACTACAAATTAGTCAATTAGGCTTTGGCATGGATGGTGGCAATGGAGAATATTGGTTTTTTACATTCAAGAGCATGCTTATCAAAGCCATATAGAGGACACTACCACAAAAGCTACAAAATGTTAATAAGTAAAGGAGATAATATTTGGTTGTCAGATGAAACAAAACATTCAATCCCAATGAGATGTTTTAACGAATTAAGGTTGTTCCTATTACTAGAGGGTCTTTCTTTATAAAGTAAATAATAAGTCTCATCAAACCTCAAAAAAGGAGAAAGATTATTTTGTGTAGGCCTCAAATTCATTTAAAAATAGATATTATCGAGTTGTATTGCAAAGTATGTTGATTCATTGTATTTTTAGCTAACTTCATTGTATTTTTAGCTAACTTCATTTTATTTATGTTTTTGTAGCATTAATGGCTAAGAAGAAGAACAAACTTTAATAGGGTTTGTAAAGAAGAGTTTACTTTAGGGTTTTTTTTTACCTTCTATAGTTGGTGGAGGAAAAAGTGAAAAAAAAGGTGATGGAAGAATTTCTTGTTATTATTGGTGAACCCTTTATTTTAAAGGTTTTGTTTTTTAGAGGATGATGGTGGGGTTATAACCTATTAAGAGTTAAAAGTAATGACTTTCTTATAGTTACGAGAATTGTTTTTATTCCACATGCGGTGATTGCAGGTGCTACTACTCATTTTAAAATGAAAAAAATCTCTACCTTGAGGGAATCTTATTTCCCAATCCTAATTATAGAGGCTTTTATAATGGTATTTCCTTTGCCTAAGCCTTCTATCTTAGCAGTTGTTGAAGCAACAACTAGGCTTTCCATTGGGGTCGGTATAATGGAGTTCAAAGATTTATTTTATTTGGTTCATAGCCATATTTATTTTGATTTTCCTACATTGATGGATATAAAAGGTAGCTTATAGAGGTTGTTAGTGGTGGAAATTCAAGTCTTGAGAAGACTAGTCTCAAGGTGGTAAGAGTGCTGATGAGGATTCACATAATCCTGTCAGACATCTCTATCATGTCTGATGAAACATCCACTGTTATTTGATGTTAACCAACCAAATAACCTTTAATTTAAGGAATTCACACATTTTCTTTTTATTTGCTTTTATGATTACCATTTTCAAAATTTACCCTTAACAAATTTTCATTATATGAACCTATTTTTGGAGGTGTTGGGTGCAGAAAAAAGGGTTATGTAATGGAGGTTTTGGCCATGAATAAAGCGAATGAAGTTGCCTTCAAATGGTTCTAAAAGGAAAAACTATTGTGGAAGCCAAATTGTATAACCTTAAGATAATTTATTCCAAGTTGAAGGATCAAACACAAGGCCTTTCCTTTTAATTGGGCTCTAATGAAAAATCACTCTAGGTTATCTATGAGCAGATGATTCTCTTAAGATAAGAGATTCTTAAAATGAGGGCCTTCCAAGTTGGTATGTAGATTGAATTTATTGCAACGTGAGTCGGGTTTACTATAAAGGCATTCTAGAGAGAAAAAACCCAACATTCCTAGAATAAACTGAAAGTGTTATAAGACTCTTATAAAGAGTTCTAGGATTTTTTTAGAGTGTTGACAACTTTGAATAAGATGATGGGATACAATATACTTTTCATCATGTGCAACTTGTATTTTTTTAATCCTTCAAGGGGAATGCAAATGAATTTTAGTGCAACTTTTCATCTACTAAGTTCTTGATTTTATATGCATGTTCTTGGCCAGGCCTGCTACTAACCAACATGAGAATATCTAGTTGAGAAGCTTGAGCTAAATTATTAAACACTTCTTTATGCGTGTTTACATATTTATTTTATTATATTTTGTATGGTTTTGTGGGGTTGATTATTGTGATATACTTTATTAAATAAGAATTCTCTTTTATAGAATTCACGTATTCCAATATTAATTTGCAAGGATATAATGTTCTTTTATAGAGATTTTATTTGGGATTAACGCATGTATTTAGTTTAACATTTTTTGGTCCAATGCCTATACTTGGTTTAATATTTGTAGCTCCAATGCCTAAGCTTAGTTAAATACTTTATTTAACATCCATACTTAGTTAAATATTTATAGGTCTAAGGCCTATACTTTGTTAAATATTTATGGGTCCAACCCTTATCTATAGTTACATATTTCATGTTTTTAAGCTTTGAATTGTTAAACCTTTACAAGGTTTAAAAATCTTATGTCTTTTTTTGGAATTGTAAAGAGATTTTTCTTGTAAATGTGCTCTTATAAGTCTACATGTAATTGCAATAAATTATTAAAAGGCTTTCTTTATCCTATATTTAGAGAGATATACAATTTCACTAGAAAGATGATATTAATCCTTTTCAAGGTAAATTGTTACACTAGGAAGACATTAATTTCTTCCAAGATAATTATGCAATCACACTAAAAAGAATGACTACATCCTATCATTGAATGGTTGAGGGGCTATGCCCTAGGAAGACCTATTTATCCTTGTTATTGAGGTAATATTTATCTCATCTTTAAAGAGATTCGTGATTGCACTAGGAAGATTATATTGATTCTTTTTAGGGTAAACTATGTCATAACATTAGAGAGACAATGATTCCTGTGAAGGTAAGTTGTGTCATAAACTAATGAAACATTAATTCTTTCCAAGATAATTATGCAATCACATTAAAGGGAGCAAACCCATCCTATCCTTCCCATTTTGAGGGGTTTGTGTCCTAATGAAACTATATCCATCCTTATTATTAAAACAATGTTTATCCCATCCTTAGAGAGATTTATAATTGCACTAAGATCATGTCGATCTTTTCCAAAGTAAGCTAGGTCATAACACTAAAATGTTTGAGGGGCTTGTGCCCAAGAGAGATCTTGAAGAATAAAAAAACATTATTCTTTTGAACAACTCAATCTATATATGAGAAGATCATATTCTTAGTCAATGACCATTATTTACTTATATTTCTCTTTGAGGTACAATCAATTTTATAGCACTTTTATTGAGATCATAGTCTCAGGTCTAAGAGGAAGAAAAATTAAGTTTATTTAGTGGATGTTTTCTAAGAGGTTGCTAAATACATTTCTAGAATGATATAGTTTGAACCAATACATTACTTGTACTTTATTGAAAGCTTTTTAAAATCTCAAGGCTTCAACTGACATGCAGTACCTTATAATTTTTTCCTTGATTTTCCTATATGATAATGAGTTGGTAACATATCGATAAAGCAAATGTGTTAGTAGTTGTAAGAAAATTTATGATATACATCATTTGAATTATGCTTTGATTATCTACCTTTGATGGTGAATATGAATTTCAATAGCTAGCTCTTAAAAGAATAATAAATAATTTTTTGATCAAGGTCCTACATATGACATTACTAGTGAGGTTTGAATTTATCTAAGAGACTTGAAAGCCAAACTAATATCTTGGATATTGAGTTAATTTATTGGTTATAATGATCTAAATCATTTTTTCATATCTAAATAGGTTGATGGACAATACCTGATACCTGTAAAATATTATCTATTATGAATTTAGAGTTTTTGATATTTATATAAATATCATATAAGAGAAAACACAATTATCTTCTAAAGAATAATTCTAAGAATAGATATACAATAAAGTGGAGAAAAAAAAATCCTCTTTGAGAGGTATTTTAGTCCTTCTTCACAACCTTTTAAGAATAGATATACAAGATATTTTGGTCCCTTTTTAAGAGAAAAGGTTAAAATGTTTGCAACATATCTATGACTGATTCATCTTGACATACTATGAATCTATGTATAATGAGCTTTAGACTCTGGTTTATTCATGTTTCTATTTTTTTAATTTAAATTTTTTTTTTAATCATTTTAATGTATTGATATTAAAAATAATTGATTAATTTTTAAGAAAAAAATACTTTAAAAAATAATTTCTATCAATATATCAAATATGCTCTTAGTACTGTAGAGGAATATTTTTTTTTGATATTTTATATATTTTCTTAAAAATAACCTGAATAATAATATAAAAAACTCCAATTATTTATATAAAATTCTTTAAAAAACGACCTAACCAAAAAGCTAAAATTTAGGTAGGAAAAACTAATTAAATTCCAAATTAACTAGAAAAATAGCTAAAATTGAAAAAAAAACAGTAATTTCTAGTCTAATTTTAGGAGACCTAAGATTTGATGACCGATATAATCATCTGACCAGATTTAAACTCGAATCAATACTGAATATCTGGCTATCGATCAAGCTTCATATCTAATATGTTCTTCATGTTTAATTTTATTTAAATAACCTATGAACATATTTGCAAACCTTAATGTAACTTTTGAAGACTGTTACAAGTTAAAAAGGAACCTCATTAAAACTACAGAATCTAAATAGAAAAATAAAAATTACCCAGTGATGTCTGATCTATATTTACTAATCACGCCGTTAAGTATCTTGCAAGCCCTTAAACAGAGTTCCTAATAATAAGATATCACTGTGGCTCCCTTTTGCTTCATATCTAAGTAATCTGAAGAATATGCTCCGGCTAAATTTAAAGTGCATTTTGGGGACGACAGCACCACCCCACTCTGTGACGGGCTCTTGAAAATTCACCGCACCAGCTTTCAGCTTTCTTGACAAATCATCAGCAGCTCAGATCCCATAAACAATACAGATTCCACATGCTATGCAATTGGAGGAGATTGAGAGACAAAATTCTAGACACACAACTCACTGGCTACCAATTCCAACTTTATTTTTCAAGCTCCAGAAATCGTTTTCTCGTGTAAAGTGCAATCATTCATCACTTCTCATTTTAAAAGTAAAATGAAGCCTCTTAGGGTGGAGCGTGTTGTACATAATGAATACAAATCTAAAAGTAAAAGTGCCTTTATTTAGATGGAAGAAATATAATTTATTTTGTCATGTATATAGAAAACACATCCCGGTTTTATGGTATAAATCCACAGTAAAACTTACTATTAATATATATTGTCGTGAACTATGAGCCATATGTTGAGGTAACCGAGTGGTCCAAAGCGCGATATAGAGAGAGAGAGCTTTTTATTTATATTAAAAAATAAAAAAACTCATTTAATTTTTATACTAAAATAATAATCGACCAAAAAAAATAGTGGGTTCGAACGTCTAAAATTGAGGTTAGCAAGAAAAAAATCTTTTATTATTTTCTTCGTAAGAATTCTTTTATTTTAATTTTTTTAATAGCTACAACTTCTTTAGTTACTTCTTTTTAATTCACCAATTTATTTCATATATAGTTATTACAATCTCTATATACCATGCATTCTTACAATTAAGGTGTGTCACTAAAAAAATATAGTTTTTTTTTTCTAGTATTTGCAAAGTTTTCGTTATTTCCTTTTGCTATTAATCTTGTTGTTTCTGCTTGTTGAATCATAAAAGATAGTATTTTTTAGAAGATGTTTTTAATTTATGCGCGCTTAAAGTTCTGTTTTGTTTCTGTTCTTCGTTGTATTTTATAAGAACAGAGGGTTGGCCAACATGGATGCAAATTGGCTCTCCTCCTGTGATCGTGCCGAGCAAGGAAATGGAGAGTGGGTCACCCTCAATCAATGCTCTGCCTGGCCAGCCATGTCTGCACTTTTCTTTCACCAACCTAGCAATCAAAATTCTAGCACTAAGCTGCAAACCTGTCATCTTTCCTTCTTTTTATAACCGAATAAACCGAATACTGGTGTCCCTGGTTAAACATGGCAGGGATGCCCACATTTCTAACAAAGCAAATGGAGATAATCAGCATTCCTCTTTTGCCTTGCCAAGATGGTAGCAGGTCTCAGAGTCCATAGACTCTGAGCAGCCATGCAGCAGATCATTGCCTTCGCACTGCACAACTTGCAAACCCTAAAACTAAATCAAACAGATAATCACGACGATGAAAGCCAAAATAGAGCAATAAGACATGGCTTGATTGGTATGTAAGAAAAGTTAAGGTTGCTGTCACACATGAAACAACCTTTTGCTTGTCTTTTGTAAATGCATGCTTTGCCACCCTATCTTCTCCCATCCAATCTGTCCAAGTTTCCTCCATTGTTTCTCTCTCTCAAGCCATGTCTTTGTTTGCGTTAGAAAGAAGCGGTCCTTGATTTCCCTTTCTTATATGCTAAAACACAAAAGTAAGCACTCATGCACGTCAAAAAGAGATTGAAATGTAGGCCCCCAGTCTCTCCCATCTCCCCCATTTTATCTCGTTCTCACAGCCAACTGGTCCATTTTCCTTTTTCTTTGGACCATACAGCTTATGAGTGGAGCTCTGGTTCCTCAAAACTCTTTCTTGGACATCTTGGACGGCTTCCAAATCTGAGATTTCCTCTCTATCTTTCCATCATCCTCTCACTTCCCTCCTTTGATTTCTAATCTTGTCTCTGAAACTTTACGTGATCTCAAAACGGTCAACAAGCATTAGTTGAAAGGTCATTTTCATGGTCTCCTGTGTTATTCTCTACAAACCACTTCTAACCCTGTATCAAAACTTTTCAATGTTTGCTTATTATTAAAATAGTGACTTGATATTCAATACAGTATTTAATCTTCAATTATTTAATTACTATATATTTTATTTTGATTCTCTTTCCATTCCCCCCCTTAAATTCCGATTTTTATTTCATTACTATATGATTGATTTTTAATTATCATCCATCGTGCTTGATTTCAGTTCTTTTATTTGAGATAATTTGTAAAATTGACCAAACTAGTTAAATTTAAAATAGCGTATGAACTTTATTCTTGTCTTCTAAATTTTTAGTTCACTTCTTTATTCAAGTTTCATTTTTAAGCTCTTGTTCATTTAAATTATGCAATTTATTTTTAATTTTGTGCATTACTTTTCAATGATAGTAAGCTAATCTCCTTCTAAAATGGGAGAAACGGAGCCATCATTGTATTATGATATTAAAATAATCATTTTCTTAGTTCTTATCACAAATAATTATTTAATCTAATATTTTATTTGAATAAAGTGGATATTCAAACCAGTTTATACATATCTTAATTAATTTAATGAATCCTGAAATTAATAACTATATAAATATTTAGTGCTTATTAGTTAATTGTCAGCATTACTGTCACGACCCGATTCTAGGATCCATGACCAGGACATAGGCATGGTCCCCCTCCAAGGTTTCACACCTATGCGAACCCAAACTTACACACAAACTTATCTTTCATATTTAGAGTTCAACGCAACGTAAATAACAAAATAGAATTTATAATATAATCTGTGTCTTGATACAAAAATTGAATAATCTTATTATAAATGTGAAACGCTAACTAGATATAAAATAAAAGTACCGATTACAACAAAAATAAATAAATTATGAGATTTCAACAATTAATGATCTGCTAACAAGCTACGAGCCTGAAAATAATAAATAATGAGGGGGTGAGTTCAACAACTCAGTGAGTAAATAATATCTAATATACACATACATTATAATACAATAATGAGAAATATATTATCAAATCAGCTCGAAGTTCTTACAAGAAAGTTTCTCAAGTGAGTCATAGAAAGAATGTAATAGTTAAAGCTCGTCAGAAAATCAGAATACAATGAGCTTGAGGTTCTGTACTGTGGGATGATCAGTCCGCACAGGTTGGTAACTCCTTCGACCAACGAGGGTTTTAGATATGATGGGCACAAAGGCTAACACTACCTTGTTAGCGTGGGTATTCTGACTGGCATACTGTACGTATATATATATCATAATTAAACAGACATATTCATATCTCAAGGCTTAACTCATTGTATCAATAAAATGAGGAGTTATCAATTCACAATCATATATTAGCTCATATCAAGAATGTATATTCAACAATTGATTATGCTTTATTATAATAAAAATAGTAATCAACGTATATATTATCAAGAAGTATAATCCAAATACTAGCAAATTAAATATTTATAATATTTCTCATGCATATTAAATATTATCCACTCACCTGACTCAAAAAGATTGGAATTCAAAAGCAGAATATTGATGGAATTCTACTGACGTATCGCGGGTAAAATATCAGGATTATCTGAATATATAAAAGAAGACATACTATAAAATAACTCAAAAGAATTAAAATCTCTTTAATAAATATATCTAAGAGTTTAATTTATAATTCTTTGTGTTTTGATTCAAACTATCTATTTTTCACAAAACCTAAAAACAATGATTTCTTTTGAAATCTAGTTCAAGATACATTATTCGTAAAATTAATAATAACCCATCAAATAAGCTTCAATTATCCATTAAACCAATATGAAATACTGATATTTCACCTGGGGACCATTATGTAATTTTCTCATATTTTTAGGGTCAAATCATAAATTTATCAAATTGAATGACTAAATTGAACTCCTCATAAATTCATAACTATACTGAAATTTTATCCATAATTCATCCTCAATTCTATCCAAAATCTCAAATTTCACTCAAGGGATCAAACAATAATTTTTCAAAGTTTAGGGACTAAACTATGATTTTCACATTAAGGACCAAAATAAATTTTTGTCATCTTCAACTTCCAGCCCGAAATTCCAGCAAGGGGTTCCCCCCCCCCACCATTTATCAATATTTTCTTACACCAAACACATCAAACAATATTAAAATCATCTACAATCAAACTCATTAAACCATTACCCAATATATTAAACCCTTAACATCTCAATCCATTCATCAATCAAACTCAAATCAAATCTACAAACCCTAATCACCAATACAAACAAAAAGCTTAACTAATATACAATATTTTTACATAATAATACATACACATTACCTTGATAACTTATTTCTCCTCCTTACTTTTTCCTTTCCTTTTTTCTCTTCTTCTCTCTTCCGTTTCTCTTCTCTCCCAAATTTTCATATTACTTCTCTTACTTTCTTTTTCTATTTATATTTTATAAGTTACAATTATATCCTTAATTCATTTATACCTAATCTTAAGCCATCAAAGGCATCAATGCCTTTTCCTATTCATTTTTTTTTCAAAACCCTATAACTACGTTGCGAGCTAAATAAATATTTTTTATAATTATTGGGATTGAAACAATTAATAAATTTTGCTAGTTCAAAAATAAAATATAACATTGATACATGCAACGTTTAATATAATAAAACACATCAACCCACCATATTATAATAACAACAATTTCGAAGGCTTAATATTTAAAAATATTACAACTATTATTGCTAAAAAAATAAAAATTATTAAATTATTTCGAGGAGAAAAAAACTTGAAAACATTAATAAAAGAGAAAGCAAGAAAAAAAATATTATTATTATTACGTGAATAATAGGAAAATAAATTCAATAATAGAATAAAAAAGCCCAAAAACTTTAACAAAAGAGAAAAAAAATTATTAGGTAAAAAAAATCATTTGATGTGAAAATAAAAAAATAAAATAAAAAAATTAAAAGAATAAATAAATAAATATCAATTTTCAAATGATCATAAACACAAACTAAAATTTAAGAACGAAAGTTTTGAAAAAAAATGTTATCTCAAGAAAGAGAAAATAATAAAAATTAAAACCAAAACTATAAGCACATATATATAAACATGAGGAAAATAGAGACTATTTAAGAGCTATAAAAATTTAAAACAATTAAAATTAAAAATTAAAAGTATAAAAACCGAAATGAAAAGCAAATATGCTATAAATTTCAATCAAATAAAAAAAATTGAAAAAATCTAATAAAATATAACATTTATACATGTAAGGTTTGTTATGATGGAACACATCAACACACATTATTATAACAATAAGAACATCAAAACCTCAACATCTAAAAACATTATTATTATTACTGCTAAAACAATAAAAATTATTAAATTACCCCTAGAAAAAAATAACAAAAGAAGAAGAAAAAAACTAAAATTATTATTATTATTTCGTTAACAATGAAAAAAAAATTAAACCAAAGAATTAAAAGTCAAATAACTTTAATAAAAGAGTAAATAAAAAATAAAAATAAAATAAAATTATTAACTAAAAAAATCATTTGATGTAAAAAAAAAAAAACTAATAAAAAAAAATATATAAGTGAAAAAGGAAAAAAAAATAAAAAAAGAGGGAAAAATGATTTAGAGTAAAATAAAAATAAAAAAGAAGAAGCATAGTCGGGGGACCTGAAAAAACATGTAAGTAGCGCCTAACAGGGTCGAACCCTGACTTTATGGTTAGAAAGCACACATTCCATCCACTGAGCTAGGGATGTTTCTCGGCTTTTTTTTATTGTGTTAAAATAAATAAATATAACGAAAACGGTGAACCAAGCCGAACCACCCAACCTCAACTGAAAACTAAGCAACACTATTATAATCTACAATAATTCTTCTCATAATCTACAATAACTGAACCATGATCTCTTTTAATATATAATATAATTATATTAGCAATGATAGAACTAAAATATGAGACTAAAAAATATTAAACTTTTTAATCTCAAACTCTTATATTTAACCATTACTGTATAGTTTGTGTAGCAAATATAACAGGACCCTATCCTTTCTGGTTCCGTAGGAATAATGAAGCAAAACGCGCGCCCACACACACATATACACATACACCAGGCCCAGATAGCTCTTTCTTGCAAGCCCGGCCACATACAAGATCGAGGCCCAGGTAGCTCTTTCTTGCAAGCCCGGACACATACAACATATTATTTTTTTTTCATGTTGTAAAATTTTTGAAATGGAGATTAAAAAATATACAGAATTTCATATCAAATTAATTGACTACCATGTATGTTAATAAATAAAAATAAATTAATGCGATTTTCTTGATCATTTGCCTTGCTTGATATCGGTTTCAGTAGTTATGCTTCTTTATTTTGGTGAATAAAAGTGGATATTCAATGCATATTTATTTGTATTTCTTTATTGTACTCGACTTTAAATCTCAATAAATGGAAAAAAAAAATTTTATTTTCTTGAAAAAAAAATAGTGTTGAACATAAATGAAAGGAATAATCTTTATTATTCAAGATTATTATATAACATTAATTTTATTCAACCCCAAAATGGAAAGTATATATAAACCTTTTTTTAATATATATGCAAACACCACAAGCAATTTGTTTTTCTTTTTTTATGATTGCCAGCCCCAATATTTGAATTGCTCCGACTAATCTGGTGGTTACCCCGAGTTGCATGTCTAACAGTGACAGGTAAAGCTATCAATAGGTGTTGCTGCATATACGAGAACTCGAAATCGAGAATTCGTATAAGCTGAACAAATTGTTTACCATTTAAACCAATTCTATATTTAAAAACAAGATATTTGTTTTTAAATATATTTTAATTATTTCACGAAATACAAAACTTATTTGTCATGATTAATTTCATAATGAATAATTAACATAAGGTGACACCGTTATTCTAATGGACACTTTAGTTATTTTTAAATAATAATAAAAAAAACTATTATAATAGGGTTCACTTGAACGGTAGGAAAAATTATTTAAAATTGTATTTTAAAAATATTTTTGTAAAAGTATTTTTTTTAATATTTTTACTTACTAATATAAAAATAATTTTAATACATTATAAAAAACAATTTAAAAATCAACCTGAATCTGTCTCTACAGTTTTGATAATTATTCATCTCTGATCTCTGTTTACTTTGTTTTCATAAAGAGTAGAGAGAATTCCTAAACCCCCTTTCTCTCCCTCTTCCCCACGATCCACTCAGATCTAAATAAATAAAACCCCCTTTTTTTTATCTTCATTCGGAAAAAAGTAAAGATGGGGATAATTCGGAGTGGGTTCTCGTTCATCGCAGGGACGGTGTTCGGCGTCTACGTTGCTCAAAACTACAACGTTCCAAACGTAAAGAAGATTGCGAATACTGGTCTTATAATCGCCAAGCACTTCGAGGAAAATTATAGGAAGCCCAAGAAGAGAGAAGGCGATGATTGATTTTTATCACTCACTCCCTGTTTTTGGATCACAGGTTGTTATTTTTTTAGTGGTTTTAGGGAGTTTTGAGGGTGGTGCGCTGTAGGCTGTGCCGAGAGGTTTTTGTTTGGGGTAAGAAGACTTTTGGGTTCTGTAATTGGAACAGTTTCCTTTTTTTTTTTTTTTTCAATCAATATCTTGAATTAATAGAATTTTTATTTTTCTGTTTTCGTATCATTCTTTCAATTGTTTCATACTGCTGGCAATTGATGATATTGGCTGAGTGCCTTCACAAGAGCAAAAACAAAACGTGGTTTGCATTGCAATTAATGAATGTTAAAGCAAGTTGTACTGTTGCTCGCCATTTGATTATTTGAGGGATGCATAAATTGAATTGATGCTTAAAATGCATGGGTTTCTAGGACACCATTTGCCTTGCTTGATATCGGTTTCAGTAGTTATGCTTCTTATTTTGGTGAATAGAACTGCGGCGGTTTTAAAATTATACTAAGAAGGATAAATGAAAAATAAAATAAAATTGGGTTCTTATGTTCTAGTTTATAATGATTGTGTTTTCTTCTGTTTCTAAACGAAAGGTACTGTGAACTGAACGATGTTTTCAACAGTTGTCTTGTTGGCTCACTCCTCAGTTCTCAAAACTACAGGACAAGTTAACATATTCATGTCTTTCCTGTGTTCGTGAATTTTGTTTTGCTGTTTCAGTATATATTTTAATCAATTTCTAGGAGACATTTTTCTTTTGGTAACTGGGGTGTCCGGTCCTTAACTAAGGCTACATGTTGCCAACTCCCCTCATCATCACCGATGGTGGAGAGATATCTTTCATCTAGTAGTTTTATGAAACCTGGAGAAATAATGCCTCCTATATAGGTCTATTTAGCACGTCAGTCCTTTGATAACCCATGTCAATTTCCAGAGTTTATATACCTGATATCACCCTTTCTCTGCTGCAAACTCACACGCCTCAACAAATTGCATCATGAGTGTGTAATATTGGTTTTGACAAGCAATGGAGGGTTCTTAACTTGACTGGGGTATCTTTCTATCCCCAGATGATTTGGTGCTCTTTCTACCTCATAAGTCACAACTTCCATTCCCGACTCTTGTGCTGCTGCAACGATCTCTTTGCTAGTGTATCCACAGATTATGACTGCTGTACTTGGCTCTGCTAGGTGGTCTCGTACAGACTCTTTGACCTGGCTCTCAAAGGTATCCACATGGTTCTTTCCACATTCTGCCTAGTGCCCTAGTCATGTGCATATCTGTCATGTATTTTAATCCCTTTCAACTGACTATAGCTCCTTTCCAATCTAGATGATGACGCTCATTGGTGCCGTTATATATGAATGACCTATTAAATTCTCATGAAGGTTTCCTCCTTACATGGATGGCGTGGGTTACTTTAAACACCTGAATTCTGATTGAAACAAATTTAACCTGTTTATTTCCCTTTTTATTGTTGAGTAATGCCACGTGGGTGGTGCTAAGTTTTAAATAGCCTTGTTGATCATAGGCCTCTTCATCTGGTAGGTAGTTGAAGCTCTTATAAATTGACACTTTATGGTACCTGTGCTTACAGATTGCAGTTTCCATTTATTTATACCGTGTACAACTTAAAAAGCAATGCCAGGTGTTTCCTCTAATTCACAAAATCCAGAAATTTTCTTTCTATTTTCAGATAAGATATTTGTATTACATTTGACATTAGCTGCTAGAAATAACATATAACATCACACATGAAGTATAAAGCAGATTAATTTTAAGGATCACACAGCATGTTCACGAACTGATTTTACTTTCCAACTCCAGTAGCAACTTTTAATCAATCGTTAGGTACATAAGGTTGTTCTACTCTTCTTTGTAGATGATATCAAGGGCGAATGGTTCTTCACTTTTTTCAGTGAACGTCACTAATCAATGTATGCCATTTGATCTGGCCTCATACTGGACATTGATCGTCGATCTATAATTTTCAGGATGTTTTCTGTTTTTCCAAAGAGGAAAACTTATTTCTGTACACGATATTCACTCGCAACACTGGTCCTGCTCAAACACTGCCATAAGACTTGTTTCAAGTTAGTGAGCCAAGCACCTAATATTTCAGAGATCATGACAGATAGTGCTTCAAATAATATTTCGCCCATCAGTTTGTTTCTGCCTTCATGATTCTGCAGAATAGTTTGTGTTATTCTATACAAGGAATTGGCAGCTAACACGTTGAGGGGCCACTTTGAAGGGCTTTCAACTTCATATTGATTCATATGTGCTTCTCTTAAACTCCTCAAACCTGTTCTTTGAAGCATCAGCAAGTCCCTCGAGCACTTTGTGCTTGGAGGGACAGTTTTCGGGGATCCACGTCTAGCCACTTTTGGTAGCGATCGACTCCTAGCTGCTCAACATTTTCCGCTTTCCTGATGTAATCAAAATGTTTTTCGCATCCAGGTAATCTTCTATTGAGTTTGACATTCATGAGGCCTCCATGTACACTGCAAATCAGCTGCTTGATTAAACTACTACTGAAATTTGGAAGTGCAACTGCAAAGAGTCACCACAGGAAGAGTCCAACAATTAGGAGGTTCGTCATGTTCTAGAGAGAGAACTAGGTTATAGTCAATCTTTTTCACTCCCTTAAAACCCTCTGCAACAGTTGATTTTTCTAACAGTTTTATGAGATATTTTGGCTGTTTCTTTTTTCTCCTTTGCAGCCAATAATCAGTTTGTCATCATCAGATCAACTAGTTCACCTTCGCCTTTAAGATTCAAAACGAAATGGCTTACATCCATTTCGGACTGGATCGTGACTGATCACGAGTCACTTGAAATGCAGTCGCTGGGGTTTAACTTCTTAATTATGCAAAACTAAGAGAATATTAAAATCCAGTGAACAATGTAAATAGGAATGAATTGAAACATTTTTCTTCCCAACACAATCCAGTTTGCACTCCATTACAAAGGGTCAACTATTGATTTTTCTCATCATGGATAGGTTTCCTGCAGCTCCGGTCATGGATTCATACAGTTAATAGGATAAGCACTCTTTCATCTCTACAAGCAACTGGATCCAGTATCTTTCCACTTTGAATTCTCATTTGTGGCATTTCTTCCCTCTTGTAGGGCACCAGAATCTTACAACAGTGAACCATCTGATTGCGGGGGCAATAGGGCCAACCCCGACTGCAAAAGTTTGCATAAAAAGAACCATAATGGTTGACCACTTATAGTCAGACTCGCCAACGCGTGAATGACCAGGGCATCAAGTATGATCATAGCGTGGCTTCTGCTGAAGTCATGGCACCCGGGAGAAAGAAGGCAACTGGGGCAGTACATGTTACTGAACGTCCCATCACAAACTGGGGGTTGCAGGAATGAGCCACCATCATCCAGAACTTAATTAGATCTTCTTTGAGTTTCTTATCTGGCCTTTTGTCAATATTATCCAAGCATTTGTCCAGAGCCGTTTCAAACTTTTTGTTGTATTTGGCTTCTAAATGTTAGTTGTCGCAGTTATAGCTGAGAAGCTCAAAATTACAAGCAAAATAAGCATGAGAAATAAACACATGTCTTGCTTGTAAAGATATATCATGCCGTTGCCGAACTGAATACTGATATTAACAACAGTAATTACGAGTATTCCCAAAGTTATAATATTTGATAGTATTTCATTGTTGTCCACTGTTCTGAAAGAAGGCATAGAATTATCCATTAGTGCACAAATCAAGACACCACTGCTAAGTTTTGTGAGCTGATCAACACGGCGAGTCATTACGGTGTTAAGATCCATTGACAATTTAACGGCAACACCTATTATGGTTACTGAAGTGGCCTTGATAGAGAAGAATTTGCTAGGAAACCAGAGTTATGTTGGCAGAAGCCACAAATGACATCCACAGCCATAGCAATTGCACAGACCAATGATGCTGCTGCTACATAGAGGCCAATCCATGTTATAGGTGCACTGAAGTTTGCTTCATCCAGGTTGCTGCCGATGCCACAGCCAATCTTTACCATTTATACGTTTCACTTCCAGTAATTCTCCAAGTGATTACTTGGTCTTTTGCTGCATGGCCTGGTTTTGTTGGCAAATGTGTTGATCGAGTTGCTTCAGGTTTGCCCTTCTCTTATCTGCTTGGCACCGGATATTGTCCATGGTCAAGTTAAAATATTCTTTGAAACAAAGCTGGATGACTGCTATATGTATCTCAACCGTATGGCTTGGAGTTGTCAAGGACTGGATTGTCTTAAGATTCCCCAGCAATTTCGTTAAATGGATATTATATCCCATCAATTCTTTAGGGCCCCAGGGATTTGATCCTCTCACTTCTTTTTTATGTATTTCAGTTTCTTACATCACCACTACTTGTGTATGAAAGTCTTGATGCTGTAGCAGTTAATATTATTACAATCTTTTTTGTAAATTGCGACACTGTTGGAAGAATCATGATAAGTTAAGGTTGCTGATGTTGTCAGATAATTTCTAGATTTTTAAGCATATATCTCTAACAGTTGTGGCTATATTGATTCCCCATAAGCTGTCTATATATGATGCTATAAGACATTCTGACCCAACGTACATCAGTGTACAAAGGAAGTTTCTAGTTCTGGTCAAAATGGAAATGCTTAAATTATAGAAGCAATAAGTTGCTCCTGTTTTGCAACTCCAAGCAACTAGTAAATTTATTCCTTGGTTATATACAAGTCGCTTGAAGTGGATAAGGCTGTCTAACTCTTTGCTGAAGATGGAATGAAGGGCAAAGAGATCTTCTAATCATGCATTGAACTTCAAATTATGCATTGAACGCCACTCATCAATGTAGGCCATTTGATCTGGATCTAAAGTGGAAATAGGCTGCTGATCTAGAAGTTTCCGAATCTTTTTTGTTTTTCCAAGAACGAAAACTGCTCTGCGTACACAAAGCTCTCTCTCAATGATAGTCCTGCCCAAACAGTTGAACATGACGCGCTGTAAGTTAGTTAGACAAGCGCCCAGTATATCAGAGATCATGACTGTTAAAGCTTCAAATAATATTTCGTTGATCAAATAATTTCTTCTTTCACAGTTCTGCAGAAGAGTTTGGCTTATCCTGTACATGGAATTAGCAGCCAGTATCTTGATGGGCCACTTTGAAGGTCCTTCCTTCAGACATTGACTCATAGGTGTCTTCTTAAATTCCTCAAACCTGTTCTTTGCGGAATCAGATAGTTTCTCGAGAATTTCCTTAGTGTTTTCTGCTTGCAAAGACAGTTTTCGAAGGTCCACATCTAGCCACTTGTGGTAGAGATCGATTCCTACCCATACAACATTTGCTGTTTTCCTGATGTTAAACAATTCTCCCTTTGCGTCTAGGTTATCTTCTATGAGTCTGACATAAATGAGGCCTTCATTTACACTGCACATCAACTGTTTCATTAAACTACCACTGACATTTGGAAGTGCAACTGCAATGGCTGTCAGAGTTACTACAGGAAGTGCCCAACAGTTAGGAGGTTCACTACCTAACGATAGAACCAGGTCACTGTCAAACTCTCCCACTCCCTTAAATCCTTCTGCAAAGGTTGATTTTTCCATTAGTTCTGTGAGATGCTTTGGCTGTTTCCTTTCCCCCCTTCTCAGCCAATGATCAGTGGCATCAAAGTTGTTCTTCATCATCAACTCAACTAGTTCCTCTTCACCCTCAAGATGCATAACGTAACGGCTGAGATCTGGTTTTGGAGTCGATGGTGACTCTGATCGTGTGTCAGATGAAATGCCGTTGTTGGGTATTATCGTTTTTACCTTCTTACAGAAATCACAGAAAGAGAAAATCCTGATCATGAAGTAAACTGAAATGAACTGAATCACTTTGCTTCCCAACACAATTCCAGTTTGCATTCCAATACAGAGGTCCAACAGTTTGTATTTAACATCATGGGCAAATTTCTTGCAAAACCGGTCCTGGAATCGTATGTTTAGTGGGCACTCTTTTATCTCCACAAGCAACTGGATCCAGTACCTTTCTACTGTCAATACTTTTTTGCCACTTTTCTTCCTTCTGATTGGGCATCTGAAGTTTACAGCATTGAACCATCTGATTGCTGGGGCAATAGTACCAGCTCCTACTGCAATGGTCTGTGTGATGAGAACTAAGATGGTCGACCACTTATAATCAGACTCTCCTGTGCAAAATTTGAATGACCAGGGCATCAAATAAGACCGCAGTATGGCCTGTGCTAAAGTCATGGCACCAAGAAGACAGAATGCACCTGCGGCCTCGCATGTAACTGAACGGCCGACCACGAACTGGGGGCTGCAGGTATGAGCCATCATCCACAATTTCATTAAATCTTCTTTAAGTTCCTTGTCTCCCCTTTTTCTGGTTTCATTCGAATCTTCTTTCAGAGCCATATCATACTTCTTATTATATTTGTATTGGAAATATTTATTATTTACCGGCACAGTCAAAGCCGAAGAGCATAGGATAATAAGCAAAATAAGCATGAGAAACATAATTAAAGCATGCTCTTTCCAGTAAAGATATATTACTCCAGTGCCTAATTGGACTCCCATATTAACAATAGCAGTCACAACGAGTATTCCTAAAGCAATAATATTTGTGCATAAATCATTGTTGTCCATGGTTCCTAGAGAAGGCATAGAGTTACCCATTACTGTACAGAGCAAGGTACCACTGCTAAGTTTTGCGAGCTGATCAACGCGGCGAGGCATAGCAGCGTTTAGATCCACTGACAATTTGACTGCCACGGCTATTATGGTCAGTGAAGTGGCATTAATGGAGGAGAATTTGCTCGGGAACCAGAACTTCTGTTGGCGGGAGCAACGGATTAAATCTACAGTCATAGCAATTGCACAGGCCAGAGAAGCCGCTGCTATGTAGAGACCAATCCAAGGTATAGGTTCGCTGAACTTTGCTTCATTCAGATTCCCATCGATACCACAGCCCAGTTTCCCCATCTATCTGTTTCACTTCCGGTATTTTATTGCGTGTCTGGTTTTGCTGCCAAATTGGCTGGTTGCTTCAGGTTCGCACCTCTCCTCTATGCTTTATCCTGGACATCCTATGCTTTCCAGTTAGTTTGTATGTGACAATGAATGACTGTTGAATATATTTCAGCGTTCAAGGATTGGATTGTCTTTTGATTCCTCAGGGCAGACAGGTTTTTTTTTTTGTCTCCTGTCTTTCTTGTAATGGTAGTCTGTGGATTAAACTATTTTAGAACCTCCAGCATTGAAAACTATTTCGTTGGATCCCCTGAAGTCAATTTCTTGCAACGCAGGATTAATAGTAGGCTGGCGGCTTGACCATGGAAATCTGGAATGTCATTATTTTTGTTAAATAGATATTATTTCCCGTCAGTTCTTCGGGGGGGGCAGGCCAGGGATTTGACTACTTCAACTCTACCCTGAGTGAAAAATCCTGGTACATTGAATCGTGTATCGTGCGTGTCGATTTCCCACATGTCCACCACCACTAATGCTGCTGCATGAACGACAGCAGCTGTTATATCATGATAGTTGCTGGAACCCCGCCATTGGAAGAATTGGGATGGCCGACTCATTTGAAGCTGACAGCTAGAATATCTTGCTGCAATATATTTACCTGAGGATTCCAAATTTCCAGGCTACCTCGATGCTTAAGAATCAAACTGTCTTGCATGGTGACGTGATCACAACTGGTCGAATGCAATAGTAGCCCTTTAAATCATTGGAGCAACCAGTTAATTCTCATCACTCTACCAGTTGTTTTCCGGAAGATGATGCTGTCAGTGATGTTTACATAAAAATATAAGTATTCATTTAAGAATACAAATTGTTGATTATCAAATAGAAAAAAAAAGACAAGAATTCATAGCGACAAATAGAATCTAATCAGTTTGAAGAGTCCTGCTCGATAAAAAAAACTAGAAAGCAGTTGACTAGGAAATGTGGTTAGCCCCGTATATGCAATTAATTATTATTATTATTAATGCTCAAGGCCCGGGCCTCCAGTACCCAAGCCCAACCAGGCAAAAAATACTGGACCGACCGCCCTGGAGGACTCGACCATATTCCAAATAGCTTTGCCGTTCCTTCGATCGATCGATACTTGGAACAATCAGAGATATTTCCATTGAGAGTAAGTTAAACTCCCCTAATTCAATTTTTTTTCTATGATCTTGCGCAATTACTTATATTTTTAATAAATTTCCTTTGCTCTAGGGTTTGAAAATTGCTTCTTTCTTGGTAATTATGGATTGTGTAATCTCGAGTTAATTAAACTTTGCAGGTGATTTGGAAGTGTTTTTGTTAGTTAGATTATGGGAGGTCATGGAGGTCTTAACATTCTTCCTCAAAAGAGATGGAATGTTTACAATTACGACAACAGAGAGAAAGTTAAGAAAGATGAAGAAGCTGCTGCGAGAGATGAGCAACTAAAGCGCGAGGAGGTGAGAAAGCGTGACGCTGAGTTTCGCCTTGAGCGCCTTCGTGCTGCTCGTGGCTTACCTCCCTTGCAAAAACCTGAGGAGCCGGAGCCTGTGGTCGAAGCTGAGGCTTCCATATCGGAACCTAAATCCAACCACATTAATCTCTTTGAAGGGATTAAGATTTTCGACCCTGTTATGGGATTGGAGAAAGAACGAGGTGATGAGAGAGAAGGGTCTAAGAAGAAAAGGAAGACGATGAAGAAAGAGGAGGTGAGGGTTGTGACTGCAGACGATGAGAAGTATAGGTTGGGATATGGACTTGCCGGGAAAGGAGTGAAGTTGCCTTGGTACCTTGAGAGGCGGAGTGACGAGGTGAATAATGAGGCGAGGGGTGAAGATGATGGGTCGACAAGAGGGAAAAAGGAGGTGGGGAAGAAGAGTGGCAGGAAGACTTTGGAAGAGTTAAGGGATGAGAGATTGAAGAGGGAGAGGCATGAGAAGGAGAGGGAAAGAGCTTTGTTGGTAGACAAGAGCAGAAGAGATGGATCTCGATTGAAGGAGAAGGGGTTTTCCAGGAGGTCAGTTTACTGAAAATTCAGGTCAGCATGAGGACAAGAAAAGAGCTCTGTTTTTAGGCCATATGTTTTGGCTCTTATTGACAATATATTTGTATCTTTCAAAATGTGCCTGGAATAAGCATTTTATTCTAATCCTTTATATCATCTTGTTCCCGTGAAATGTTTGTTAGTTCACAGTTGATGTAAACAAAGTGGTTCTATGAAAATACAGCTGCAACAGTATGTGCAACTGATGTTTATTTGGCATGTACTGCTGTTTAGAATGATGTTCCCCTAGATCATGTAGCAGCCACTGCCTTAATAGTATATCAAAATTGGTTCTCGATACCTGAATTTATTATATCTCATACTTCTAAAATGTTGAGTACATTGAGAACCTTTTGGTAGTGTGATTGTGCTAATCTTATTTAGAATATTGAGTTTAATGTAATTGAAGAGCCTGTGTATCTCTATGGTTTGAGTCCCTGATTTGAAATATTAATGTCTTTTATCATATTTTGTTGCCTAAAATGTGCAGTTTTGCATTTGTTTGTGGAAGCTCAGTTGTGCACTGACCTTGGTTTGTATTTTTCTATCTTCTCCAGAAATTGTGAGACTACATGCCTAGTTTGAATGCGATTACATGTTTGTGTTTGCTGTCTCTCAGAAAGGTCCCTTTTGCTGTCATTCTATCAAATTATTAAAATTCAGATCAGTTCCATATCTATTTTTCAATCAATGAGTTTTAAAGGGACAGCGTTGATATCCTTGACCTGCTTATTTAAAGGGTTTCATGGCTCATTTCATGCATTTTTCTTCTCCTCTTTGATCTAGTTGATCTTTTTCCATTGATTTGTGAAAACCTATAAAGATAATTTTGATTTCATCTTCAGGGGCTTAATATGCTTATCTTATGTGAAACAGCAGCCTGAGTTTGAGGCTTATGAAGCAGTCATGACCTTGTTGTTTTGGCTGTGATCTTTTAGTTTCCCCTTTTTCTCATAGTTGTTGCTGTGATCTTTTAGTTATTTTTCTTATACTCGAGGCCTTGACCTTCTAATCTCTCTCTCTCTCTTTTATTTTTAAGTTGAACCAACTAATTTCATTGCATGGAAGGCTGTATACTTGTATTTAGATGCTATGGATATGCCTACATGGATTGCCTTTACTTATACTTTTACCTGTCACGGAGATGTCAACTTAAAGATGTGTTAATCCACTTCTATTGTTATGATTTTAGAATCACTGAGAATTTTAGATGCTAGAGAAAGTAGTAGTCAGCAGATTGATTGTTCTCCCCTTCCCATGCAGGTAGGTCCTGGTTTCTGTAAATGGATATAGCCAATAGCTGGGCTGTGAGATTCTCACAGTTTGTATAGAAGTATTACATGGAGATTATTCCTCTCGAGCTCTTTGTTGTTCTTGTAAATCCAGGCTTCAGAAATTCAGGTGATGCATTTTAGCTCATGATATTTTGCACCATCATCTTCAAAATGGTGCAGACGTATTGCAGTGAATGATAAAGGTGATGCATTTTATCTATAAGCGGTCAAAGAGAGCAATGAAAGCCATTACTCTGTTATTTGTACCTGTACCTGTATCATGTGTTCCGTCTGCATATATGCCGATTGGAGATCAAACACTTGGAAAATGTGGATGATTCCTAATCAGAGTTTTTATTGACAGAAATTCCCGGTGTGCGATTCTTTATTCATGAGATGGTATGTAGCTTCAAAGCCATCGGCATAAGATAATGTGCGTGTGTTGTGACATTAGCCATGAATAAAAATGAATTTCAACGTCATGTATTAATTTATTTTTTTAATAAACTAAGTGGAGGTTTGGATTTCTCAAGTGAGGATATTCTTGTTTGTTTATACAAAGAAATACTGAGGTAATTATCGGATGAATGATAATAGATTGTTCAGGTAAATACTCTAATTGGCTATCAAACTTCTTGTTTTGTTAAGCTTGTTCGATCTCTCATGCACATGACCTTCAGGAAGCACTGAGATGCGTCTATAGAACTTTTTTTTTTCTGTACCTGCTCTAGTATGAATCTGTCCATGCTTGTCTTGCTGTATGGCTGGATCAACAAATTCTTACAATCCAATTAGGAACGGATTTGGACAAGGAATGATAAGAACATGAAGCCCGCAAGATAAAAAAGGCAAAAAGCTTGGAGCGTCGAGTCTTAGTGGCCGTGACATGCCAAAATAATCCATTTTCAACCAAAATTGTTGAAAGCAGGACCACCTTCAATAATGAGAAGCTTACCTGATGAATAAATAAAAAAATATACTAGTATCCAAAGTAATGGATGCTGACAGGCATCAAGTTGAGGTTCTGTTCATATTTTTTTTCTAAAATAAAAATAAAATTTAACTCTAATCTGTAGTGGTTTAAAATCTGTCAGTTGAAAATAATAATTAAATAAATAAGGTAATCTCAGGTTTGGATACAAAAACTAAATGTTTAAATATATGCAGCTAATAATGTTGAATACGGAAGGCTGGCTCTTGAATTTCAGAGAGACAGAGAAGGCAGGAGGAGCTTATGATAATCGTGGTTGATGGTGACAGTAACAAATAAGTCTCTCATGTATTCTCAGGATTTGACGCTTCCCACTTTAAGTGACTACATTTGATGTCTGAACGTCCATTTTCCCTTTCAGATTTTATTTTTCTTACACGATAATTAAGATAGTTCACAAATGACCACCTTATCATCTTATAATGAATTTTAGCACCTCCATTTTATTTATTTACTTATCATGATGAGGAGGGAGAGATTCTTTCGCGTTCATTAATGGCAATGCTTTCATAGTTTTCCTGCTCTAATTTTCCAGGTTCAGGTAATAGTATTGAAAGCAAGTATGAGATGTTCTCAATGTCGACAAAGAGTTTCCCAAGGTATTTCCTGGTTGACTAGTTCGTATTGGAATCCTTTCATTATTATACTTTTATTATTAAATTTTTAATTATTATTCTGTGCACAGCAGGGTCGAAAGAGTACACAGCAATCAAATTTCTATCCCTAATATATCATTGTTATGCTTTTCTTGTCTCAGCAAAATCTGAAGAACAGTTTTCTAAAATTATAAAGCGAACCGTGAGAAGAAAAAAAAGGTTGCTCTCCATCTTCACTGTCCTCAGTTTCCATAATCGGCCTCGCAGATAGCAATGAAGATGACTGTTGTGAAACTCTTCCTCCTACATGTTTCTGATCCAGTATTCAATCCAGCTCGCACACAGTGCAGCTAAAGTGAAAACAGGAAAGTTGTAGCTAACATCCACTTGAATTCCAGGCACTGTATGTGTTCTATGAAATCAAAACCTAGAATACACAGCATAATAATTAACCATCAAATATCTTAAAATATTAATATTTGAATTTTTCAAGGGCGAGTTTTAAACAATCAATAATATAGCATTAAGGAGAAATAATAAACTAGTGCTAGCTACATTTTCAGTGTTGAAGTTTGTAGCAGCGCAGGGATCATGAGATGGATAGGATAACGATCTCGGCTTAATAATAATTAATATATATGTTGGGAGTGTAGATGCATGCACACCCAATTCCCTCACTGACTCCTCGAACGTTTAAAAATCTCTCACTCTCGCACTTCAGAATAGTTTTCAAACCACACAAGTCATGTTCACAACTTAGGCTTTCCATAGTTTATTTATTAAAAATTACAGAAGCACACCAGATTTCTAGGTTGAAGAATATATGCATGGCACATGACTCCCTCGTCAAACCATATGATGGTGGTGATAATCACAGTTTATTTATTTATAATTCTAAACTGGTACCATATTGCAGTCCAATCTTGTGATTTCTCATACACTCCCCCCGATACTGAATGTTGTTATCAACAAGCACTTATTTAATAATTCTCTGCTATTTATCTTTACTTTATTTGCCGACATGATTGAGATTCCTCATAGTTTTCATCCAAGAAAATCCAAGGTTTAGTCAAGCTTGCTAACAGATTAATAAAAGATAGAGCAGGATCTATAAAATAAACAATAGACTGTTTAGGAGCTAGATAGACAGCCACTCGAATGATTTGATTGGTAGTGATCTTCTTCTTTTCTCTCTCTTGGGGTCTATGAACCAGAAAGGCAAGTGCAGTGATACCCTTTTCTTCTTTGACTAATATTGAGTTGACTATCTGATAAAAAAACAACCTAAGGTCAAGAAATTTACCCTTATCTTCTCTTGATCACAATAAAATCTTGGGGGAGAAGATGTGTACTATGAGCTCCTCAAAAACGTTCTACCATTCTGGAGTCTCTTTGAAGTTTGTAATATTTTTTAAAGTCTTGAAAGTAGAAAGCATACATCGCTACTTGTCAAATTTAGGTCTAACATCTTGTTAGACCTATAAATGTTGAGGTTCAATATATAATCATGCCCCAAAAAAATTAGGTCTAACATCTCATCATATTCATAAATTCACAAGTATTTAAGCTTAGTGTAACCGTATCCAGAGAATTTGGGTATGTCATCTCATCAAATACATAAGTATTTAGACTAACATGTGACTGAAATAAATAAATAACAAATAGTGTCATTACTTTTTATTTAGTGTGTAAAATTTTTTTTTTAAAAAAATATATACTTGTAACAATGACAAGTGATCTTGAAGAATGTTTTATTTAACATTGTGATTCAACTGCACCTTTGATTTAATTTTTTTCTTATTTAGCTTAAATTATTATTTTTGTACTATTTTGATATAATGATACTATAAAAAAATAAAAAATATTTGTAAATAAAAAGTATTTAGAAAAGTTACATTTATTTTATTTTATTTTATTTTCAATATAAACTAAAATAGATATGTAAAATCTGCTACGAAAAAAGTTGTACTCTCATGAGGGTAGTTTTTCGAGGCAAGAAGTTGATGCATATTTGTCCCGTTGTTTGTTTTTCACTATATTATAAGAAATTAAATTCTCATTTACAACCTCCCCCCTACAATTTTCAATATATCTCTTTATTTTCAGTTATTTCCATGATAATCATGCAGCGAATCAATCATCTATGGAAAAGAATAAACACACACCCTCATGAAAAACTTCATTTTGAAAGCAACAGCAGGTCTCTCCAAACATAGCAAGATGCTAAAAACCATATGGTTGATAACAATTTTCAGGGCAGATCCTTTCATGGCATTGCCCTCGTTCATGATGGGGATCGAGCTCTCGTAAAAAGTCATGAGGGTCATTGTAGTAGCCAGAATCTGATCCGACTGATATCGTTTATTTGGTGTTTTCCTCTTGGATCTTACCTCTGACATCTAAGGAACCTACATATGGTCTTGAATTTATTCTTTCTTGCTTTCTTTTATTATTATTATTATTTTAAAAATTATCGGATCAACCTTCTGTTGTTGTTGTTGAACAGTCAAACCATTAAATTACCAATCTAGAAAAGAACAAAAAAAGGAAAGAAAAAGAGAAGAGAAGTAGTGCTGCAGAAAGAAAAAACTCAGTATTTCAAACCCCTCTTGCTGCAAGAAAGACCGCATCCATTGGTTGCTCAGAAACCCTACCATGACAATATTGCAGAATGCAGCAGATCATCAGACATGAGAGGAGAGAATAAATGGGTCAAGAAATAGGGCAGATCTTCATGTCTACAAGTGAATGTCACGACGTTACGCACACACTGACACAAATCTACAATCCAATCTAAACCATGTGCTTGCTTCTTTCTTTCTTTTTTCTCTGGAATCCATGTGGCTCCACCTTTCGATCTGCTATGCAAAATACGACCCTTTTGAAGAAATGATCTTCAATTATTTCCCTTCTGCTGCCTCTATCTACTGAAAAAAATTAAAACCCTCTGAGGTAACAGGCAAACTTGTCGAGGCTCAATGAACAAATTATTAGAGAAGGTTTCAATTCGTGGTAAAATAGAAAAATGTTCATCACTCTCCTTGATCAGATTAAAACTAAGCCTTGGTGCTCGCACTTCGCTATTAGCTGGTTTGCAAGAAATAAAATGAGGTTAGAAAATAATATGAAAACGATGATAATAAATTTGTAATTGTGGTGATTAGGTCTGAAGCAATTGGATATTCCAACAAACTAGTAGCTCGAACCATGAAATTCAAATAATCCAATAAAAAACTATAGAAGATTATAAAGTCTTTTTAAAAAAATATAACCCGCGTCATTAGACCTGAATCGTCTAATTTGAAAAAAAATATGAAATTCAGTTCTCAATCATCCAAATATTAGAAAATAAAAATACAAAAAAATAATTATACATAGATTTTTAAATATATCAATTAAACGAAAAGGGTTAAAATTAAAAATTAATTTTCTATTTAATTGAAGGGTAGATTTGAAAATCAAAATCGTAAGAGGAGAAAAATTCAAAAAATGGAGATCAAGATTAACATGATTTTCTCTTTGTAATTATAGGATAAGACTAATACAAAAATAACTCTTACAATGAGAAATCAAAACCATAAGAATCAAATTTGAAAACATAATATCATCAATGTGAATCGATTGATGAAAATTGAAAACTGTTAAGAATTTTTTTTTTAAAAAAAAACAAGAATTAAAATTAAAAATTCAAAGAATAAAGCCCACATCAGAGAATATAAATTTGGTAAACTGAGATTAAAAGAAAAAAAAAAACAAATAAAACTTTTAGAAAAATATCAAGACTGAAATTTATAAATAAAAAAAATAAGAACAGAAGTTAAAATGTCAACAACAAAGAGGGCCAATACATAATTTTCTGTGGAGAAGAGAGGAAAAAGAGAAGAAAAAAGAAAAGTTTATCAGCACCAAATTGAACCACCATTAGAGACACACGTCCCACTGATAGAAAAAAAAAATCTATTTTATATAATAATAACAAGTAGCCCATATATATATAAACTTCAACACCCCTAAAGTAAAATCACTAGTTCATTGATCCAAAAATAATAACAACAGATCGGAAGCTGCTGTTTTAATGAGGAGAGTTACCATAATTTTACCCCAATTGATGTATTTCCACCGACACAAACCACGAATCAAGAAATGCAACCCTTTGGAGGGGAAATAAGTTATACGTACTTGTTGATGAAAACTTCTCATATAAAAAATTGAAGATGGATCCATTTTTCATGTCAACAAAACGATGCAGTAGCTACGCAAATTTTGGTGACCGGGAAGAAAGGGGTCTATCTGCAATGTTATTGAGATGAACTATTAGGGTCTCGTCTGGAAAGGGGCCACAAATTATTAGAACCTTCATGGCCAATATTACGAGTTACAATTTCGGTTCAGATTGATGGCAGGAAATTAAAACTTTGGGATGAATTTCAGGGGAGGTGATAGTATCTGCGAAACTCCTGATATAAATGCTGAAATCAAAAGGAAATAAAAAAAGAATTGAGACAAATGCTGTGCTCGCATCGTTTTGTTGTGTCGATGTAACCTACAGAATAAAAGAAAGAGGAAGAAAAAACCTCCCTCAAATGAAGACATGCTTATCACCTCACCTAAGCATCGCTGCATTACGTTTTGACTTTTTCCCCTTCAGTCACATGCTCACATGGATAATGAAACGAGGTTTTTTCTTTTCTTTTTCATTAATCCTTTCTTATGTTGGCTGTGAATGAAATTCCACGTTAAAAACAACCATTTTTCAATGCATATATATATATATATAAAGTCCACTCTCCCTCTTGGAGCGTCCTTACACCTCCCATGACTCCATATATGTAGTGTTCTGCCCACTGACCTAACCTCATGCCTCCCATTTGCATCTCCCAATTCCCAAGGACCAATCTTTTCTCCCCCATTTCAAGTCACAGCAAACACCACAACTCTAGAGACAAAAATGGCACAAATATGGCTCCTTTGGTGGCCAAAAACCACCACCAAGATTGGTGCTGGTGGTGTCGATACCACTGCCACCACTAAGGCCACCAGCAGTGAAATAGTCGAAAAGAGTGCTGGTAGTACCCAAACCTGTTTTTGTGGGTGTTTGACAAAGCTTTTGAAGAAGCTAAGGAAGAGAGGGAGAATGCTACGCACTGCCACTGCAAGTAGACAATCTTCATTCCAGTTCCAGTATGATCCAATGAGTTATTCTCTCAACTTTGATACAAGTGGGTATGGAGGCATGTTAAATGACGAAGATTACTACCAGTTTTGCGCTTTCACTTCAAGGTTTGTGGCCAACCCATCAAGAAGCAGTACATCTTCTTCTTCAAGAATACTAGTGCCCACTTAATTCTCACTAGAATAAATTACTACTAGCTAGTATTTAAGTCCCAAGTTTTGTTGTCTTGTTTTATTTTCTTCTAGTTTCGAAATTAAGTTAATAAGTCTTAGGTTTCAGGTGCTTGTAACGGGCACAGTTAATGTGTACACTTAATGGATGATAAAATCGTTCCCTATTGAGAATTAGAGAGAAGCTTCAAATAAGGTGGGTGTGTGTGTGTGTGTGTGTGTGTGTGTGTGTGGCCTTTAACGCTATTTTGACCCACGATATTAATTTGACGGGTGCATATATACTTATTTCTTCTGCTGTTTAGCTTTCATGGGAGTGATGAATATGGGAGAAGAGGTAAGCTGTGGTGAAATGGAGGAGTGGGAGCTTTGTAATGAATGAATACAAAAGTAATTTAGTAGTAATTCAGACCTCGTGCCAGAATAAATAACTATGCTCTCCCTTGTCTGAAAAAAAAGGGTTTTATTTATTTATCAAGGGGTGTGCTACGTTCATGTGCAAGGTGAGCTACCAACTCCGAAGTAAAATTGTAAAGAACATCGTTATGCATATGAAGTTGTCTGTAAGGGGAGACAAAATCCCATGATTAATGGCAGGCACAACGATGATTTTGCATAATTAATTAAAGAAAGTATACATGCTACTCATGTACAAGAAGACTTAGATCCGTTGCATTTGACTGAAGTTGTTTTTGTTTTCAAAGTTTCTAATTAAACGACACCATCTTCTTACGTTCTAGTCGTAGGCAGGGCTATGCTTAAATGTTTTTACTTTAGTATATTACTATTAAAACGATATATTAAAATAAAAAGAAAATACAATCTATTTGTTTTGTTTTTTCACCCTCATGTTATCATATATAGCTTTACATTTTAGGATATATTTAGCTATGGATGCTCTTCGACATTCACCGTGATAAAAGTTATTCTAACATTAAATTATATTCACCAAGAAATAAAAATTCTGATTAAAAAACTAAAATTAACAGCAATAAAGATTATTGATGTTGGAGTTGAAAAGTTTATTTTAAAAAGAAAAATTCAATGAACCATTAGATTGAAGTAAGAAAAACTTGTTTTACTTTTATTTAGTTTTGAGGGTGATTAGGTTGTGTTTTGTGATCGAGAATGGGGGTTTAGAGGTTTCTAGAATTTAGTGATTATCTAGTACTGTTTTTTTAAAATATTTTTGAAAAAAAATTTAAAAATTATTTTTTACTTTAAATTTAAAATTTTGGTTGTTTTTATATCATTTTTATTTATTAATATAAAAAATAATTAATTTAATGGATTTTTGAACAAAAAATAATTTTAATTATACTTTCAAAATCATATATATGATGTTAACGTGAAAACACGTTGAGATTCCAGTTTTAGATATTCAATTTCCCAATTATCTAAAGTGGTCAAAAAATTATAGCAATGAACGACCCGTCAACTTAGATAGAAAACTTGTTGTTCGATCATTTTTTATAAATAATAAAAAATTACTACATCCACAAGCTGTACCTTTAAGGTTTAGTGTAGGTTTAGAAATATGGTTATGATTGTGGTTGTTTTAAAAAAAATTATTTAAAAATATATCAAAATAATATTTTTTTAAAATAATTTTTATTATAAACACATGAAAATTAAAAATTTATTAAAATAATATTTTTTATTTTTAAAAAATAATTTTTATTATAAACTCATGAAAATAATCTAAAATTATATATAAAAAACTAATTAAAAGCAGTAACAAACAGGAAGTGCTCAGCTTTTATTTTAAAAAGTCATAGACCTAGCCTTGCAAGCATGGACACGCCTAAGCCATCCTTTCAAGCCACGCATGCATGGACCTCTTGGAATGTCTCCATTTTTAATAATAAAAAAGCTTATATATATATATATATATAATTCTTTAAATATATAATTACAACAATAATATTTTAAAGAATATATAATTATTCCATTATTTTTAAATGTGATAATATGAATAATTATATATGAACCTATTTAATATACAATTTAAAAAATGTCTAGCAAATATTTAATGAAAGAGAAATATAAATTTTGTAATTTTTTTGTTTTGAATTTTTATATAGCTTTTTCAAATTAATTATACTTTTATTTCTTATCCAGTCTCATGAAAAATCATCAGGATACATTTTTTTTTCTTGGAACTTGCTTTTTCGATAATAATAATTTTTTATTTAAAAAACCATGCTTTTGATTAAAAGAAATTACATTTTTAATCAAAAAAGGCAAGTTTTAGCTATAATATGTTTTATCTTAATTCATTGAGATTCTTAGGGATATTTATTTTAATTACTTCAAGCTTTTGTTTAAAAAAAATCATGTTACGTTAACAAAAGAAGAAGAAAGGCATAAAAACAACTCATTTTCTATTGAATTTAAATAGTTTGAACGAGGTTATTTGCCCGTGCTCTGCGCTGGGTTTTTTTCTATGAAAAAAATTAATTGATTTTTTATGTGTTGTAATTAGTTATTTTAATATTTAATTAATAAAATTATAATAATTACATATGTTAGTATTTTTTTAATCGTAAATGAATAGTATAATCGAAACACAGGAGAAGTAGTTTGTATATTTTTTAATTGTAGATAACTTGGGTAAATTTATCTTCCCAATTTTGTATGTAAGTTGTCTTTTTTTCTCAGTAATATCATATTTGAAATATTATATATTTTGCTTTAGAAAAAAACAATCTAAAATCCAAGAATCAATTTTTTCTAAGAAATAAGCTTAAACAAAATAGGACAAAATTAAAATTAAAAGGCAAAATTATTTTTTTATTTTATCAAATTTATTTCTCATATTATTATATTAAAACTATTTAAGAACACTCATATTATTTTTTTGTTCTTTAAAAAATCCTAGTTAATTTTTTTCTATCTATCTATCTATATATTTTTAGGTGCTAATATTAAATAAATATTAAAATATATAATTAGTATCACATATTAATAAGAAGAAAAACCTAAATAAATGACAAAAAAATAAATAGGTAGATTTAAACAGAAAATTGACCTAAAAGATTAGTAAAAAGAATTTTAAAAACAACAATGAGAGAAAATAATAAATATTAATTTAAAAATGATCATCAACAAAAATTAAAATGTAAATATTAAAAAAATAAAAACCTTAATAACAATGAAAATAATAAAAATTGGTGAGACCATAATCATTGTTAGAAAAAAAAAAATTATACGATTTATTACTCATATTATTATATTAAAATTATTTTAGAGCAATGATATTACTTTTTTTCCTAAAAAAATCCAGGTATATATATATAAATCTTAAAATGATCATCAACACAAATTAAATTGTCAAAAAAAATATTAATAGTGAAAATAATAAAAATTGGTGAGACCATAATTACTGCTAAAAAAAATCCATAATTTTTTATTTTATAAGATTTACTACTCATATTATTATATTAAAAGTATTACAGAAAAATAATAATAAAATCAAATAAATATCAAAAAATATAATTAGTCTGACATATTTAAAAGAAAACAAAACTAACAAATAATCATTATCATTATTAATATGTGACTTGAAGGGAATAAAAAGATAAATCATAATAATTATTAATTTTTAAATGATTAACAACACATTTAAATTTGAACATTAAATAAAAAACTTAATAACATTAGAAATGAAGAAAAAATGAGAACAAAAACTAATAGTATTTATATAAATATGGATAGAAATATATATAAAAAAATAAAGGAATTAAAAGTATAAGGGATAAAATAAAATAAAAACATATATAATAAATATAATTTGAAGAACAAAATTGAAATAAAACCAAACATGGATACCAATGTAATTAAATAATTTAAAACAAAATTGAAAATTAAAAGAATTAGAACCGAAATGAAAGTGAAATTTATATTTAATTTGCATGGAGGAAAAAAATTGAAATAGATCAAAATTTTAATACTGAAAATCTTATGGATTCTAGACCAATTTAAAAAATTTAAAGTCTGAGGATCTAAATGAAAGTACAACATATAATTAATTTCAATTAAAGGGCGCAATTGAAACAAATCAAAATTTATATAATAACAATAAATACCATACAAAAACAATTCCAAGTGTAGGGACTAAAGTGAAAATTGAGATAAAACAGTTGTGCTGACGTCGGCATGCGCAGGCGGGAGAGAGAAAAGGTGGGGAATTTTCAAACGACTATTGACACGTCTTTGGCCACCGTGTGCTTACACGCGCTACTCCATTAGAAAGAGAGCATTGATGAAAATCATTCTAGACACTGGTTTGATATTTTTCGATGCTAGAATATGTCGAACACGCCGAATGAACAACGTGTGAGCATTGAAAAAGGACGGCGCGTCTAGTGACGTGCCAACAGTAAATCAATGGGAAATGAATTAAAAATGGTAAATTACCGTCGCACCCCTCATGGACAGAACATGATTTTGTCATTTTCAATAGCTAAAATAATTATTTAACTGTGAAAATAAATAAAGAAATAAATGAACCGGGCAGTTGGAATGGACCAAAATTGTGCAATTACATTCGAACCCCTCAATCCGGTAGCCTTATTTTGTCTTTTTCGAGTGCTAAATGTGTTATTTCACTGTACAAAAGAGAAAAAATTCAGCAGACCAAACGAACTGGACCAGACCGAAAATTGAGCGTAACAGTAATCATGAGTAGTAATTTGTGTAAGCGTGAACAGTAGATCAGGCCTTGATCTGTTTTTGTTTTAGCTGTAGTAATAATTCTTGGAGATACTTATTTTAATCATCTCATAATTAAATTAAAAGAAGTAATAACCCTTCCTCTATCGAGCGGACATATTAACCAGTACAGTTTAAGCGAGATACCATGTTTAAATGTTAAAAGATTGATAGATGAGCCAAGAACAACGAGAAATAATGTATGAATCACTCTTACATTGCCGTAAGCCACCCGATTCTTTTCAACGGGGTTAGGATGAAAAACCCTTGGATTTGGAACCACGTTTGACAGAAGCAGAAATACCAGCAAGGAACACTGTATATTTCATTTTATCTTGCAATAATTTTACACAAGATATCCTAAGTGATCCTCCTATATATGCTAGTTCATCGCTTGTTGAGTCTACAAAAATTCGAGCAATATACTGGAGAGCCGGCATAAAGAATATTGATGTTCCATCCGATACTTAACTATGGTTCTTGGTCAATCACAGGATGATCTGATAGGGTTCCCTCAGAAGATATTTCCTCTACATCAGGCTGTTTGATCAGAGAAAGATCTGACTCAGTCTTGCTAGAATCGCCACTATCAGGTTGATCCAGCCTCTTCTCTGGAATGCTGCAGTGCACCTGAGGGGGCAACCTTTCCGAGTCCATAGGTTCTTCCAAAGCACCTCGCGAATCTGAAATTCCAACTTGGTCAGGAGATTTTGGCAAGGGTACTTTTCTTTCATGGAGGCTCGAGCTTGTTGTACCAGAACCAGAGGATAAATGCGGGCCTGGAGCAACACAGGATGCTACCAATTGAAGAACTTCAGGAGAGGGGGACAATCCCATGGCAGTTTTCTTCTGTATCTTTAAATAAGCAGATGAAGTCAACGAATTCATCTTGTGTAAACTGGGATGAGGCAGGTTAAGGTCAGATTCATTCCATGAGCACCCCGAAGTTTCAGGAACTAATGGTGGGGCCTGTGGGATAGAGGTTGATGCAACATTACTGCCATGGATGCTATTTCTAAAATCCTGGCTACTACTCCCAATATCTAGTGGGAACTGCCTGAACATATGTGACCTCCGCTTCTTTTTCTTCCTCAAAATCCTTCTTGGATCCTTTGGTTGGGAGGGAGGGGGACCAGGTATAATAAAAGGAGGAATAGTTGGCTGATTTTCTCCATATAGCACACGAACTGATTGAGCTATTGCTGATACAGTGGGTGGCAGGTCAGGTTCAGCTGGTTTGACAGGAGGAGCACTGACAGCTTCCCGAAGCCAATGAGGCAGCTTGTTCGACGAACTGCTTCCAACAACTTCTTTGCCCTTTGAATTGAATGGATTCTGCACTTTATTCGGGAACAATACTGAACTGCTTAAATCACCAATTCCCAAATTGTTATGGGAATCGTGCAATCCATGTAATGATCTATCTAGAAGGCTGGGTAATTTCCCATATTTCATGGTATTGTATTCCTCTTCTCTTCGCTGTAAATCAAAGCTGCTTGAGGGATTCAATCCAAAAGAAGCAGCCAAGGTGCTTGCTCCAAAAGAATTGAGAAGAAATGTTTTTTCAGAGGAAACATGTGATGGTCCCACTGAAGAATCTCCAACAAAACTTGCCCGCAACTCATCTGGATTCCAAGTTGGAAATGGGACAAAATGTTCATTCTGCAAACTAAATTGATCCAACGGCTCAAAATGTGGCAGGCTAGAAGACAGATCACCAAAACCCAATTTCATGTCCGTCAGATGTGACTGAAACTTTGATGGGGTAACGAGTCTGCTTCCATGCAAAGCCCGTGTCATCATTCCCTCGGGAATGCTTGGGAACAAGGAAGATTTCGAGGACTTCATTGGCTTCGGCATCTTTGGCAATGCGAAAGCAGACCCATCCAAGAACTTGAATTGTTCCTCCTCCCACCGAGCTGCTAAATCTTCTGAAGTTTTGTACTTGGAGAATTTTAACCTGGGGTCTCTAAGAATGGCATCCCAATTACCCCTTCCATATCTCCGAACACCAACCCAAAGGAAATCAAGTTCATCCTCAGACCAAACATCTATTTTTGATTTCTTTCTATACAAGCTACTTGATCCAGAGCCAGTCCTCATCATTATGTTCTCGAGCACCTTTCTGTGGTTTTCAGGAAATGATGAAAATGCAGATGGCATCTGACCCAAACCCAGTGTGGGAGGAGCATCCCTCTCTAACTGATTATATCTTGTTGCATCCTGCGGGGAGAATTTCAAATTGGGCAACAATGGCATTGCTGGAAGGTCTCGAGTAGAGTCATTAACAGCTTCATGTCTTCTCCCCAGGGACAAGCTTGGTAATAAGTCATGGTTACTAGGCATGCTATTGGAAGGAAGTGGAAATTTGGACAGCAATTTCTCATCAAAAGGCAAGTTTGGCAGCGACATCTTTTCCTGGAAACCAGCAAAACTAGAACTGGAACCTTCCAAATGATCAGAATCCTTCCCTTGTACAGGTGGACACTGCAAGTAATAGTAAAATAAATAGAACATTGCAATAAATAAAAAAGAAAAAAGAAATGCAGCAATGCAATCACACGCATACATAGAATTCTATTTAAAAGTTAACAAAGTTGATGAACTATGAGAGAGAATACCTGACTAAACAGGTGCCATCCATCTGAGAAGTTATTTTTAAGTCGCGGTTGCAAATTTTCAGCTGATGCATCTAGCAATTTTAGCTTGTCTGATGTAGTCTCCTGATGTTTTATATCCGTCTCAATTGAAGTTTCAGAGCAAAGAGGTAGACTAAATGGAAATTCTGGTCCAGGCAATGGCTTGCTTTGTTGGCCCTTTGATCTTGATGAACTTTTGTGCAACATATCCAATTGATTTGCATTGGGAGCACAGAGTCCCAGAACAGGCAACTGATTGATGGAAGAAATCAAGTTTTTATTGCCTGTGCCGTGATTTTGGTGACCTGAAAGGACACTGTCAGAGGGGTGTCCAAGGGAGTTCATAGTAAGATCCAGATGACTGCTCAATTTATGATTAGATAGGTGGCACAACTTTATGGCTGTATTGGCGTTTCTCTTTGTTGCATCTTGCGGACTGAACTCATCATCCTCCAAGTTAATTACAAAAGACTTCTCTTTGCCTTGTTGAGCAAACTCCATGGCCTGATCCCCATCTATTTCATTGGTGGGAGGACAACGAAGAACCAACTCACGTACAAGAAGCTCCTCATTAGGACGAAATACTTCAATTGCATTCTGCTGAGCAAGGCGTTCTTTTTGTCTAGCACGAAGCCTAGCGCTGTCAAAGCAAAGTACATTGAAACAACATTGTCAAATAGTCAAGTCTAAATCATATTTCCCTTCAAGTTTGCCCAAGTAGCATGACATTTTCCACATGTTTCAAGAATATGAAGTCAGATGATTTTATTTTATCTTCTATTTTTGGAGCGGGAAGATCACGCAATAATCTTAACCTAGGGTCCAGTTGAACCCCATACCAATCCTTCATTTTGGCAATTAGATTTCTATTTTTTTTTTAGTTTGTGTTGAGAGCTCTAGGTTTCTTGGGTGAGCAAATTTAACTTACTATTTTGCCTTCAGAGCTCTTCCAGCTGGTGTATATTCCCGCTCAGGCTCTGCTTCAGGCTCCCGGTCCTCTTCACCACCACTCTGCATTTGAAGTTGATAACTAAAACTATGAAAAACCATTATCAAAAAGTAAAAGAAGAGAATAACTATGGCAACAAATGAATGCGCTTGGTGGAAAACAAGAAGGGTTACATTTTTTAGAGATCCACTAAAGCAATGAAAAGATAAGTAGCAAGTGAATCAGAAGTAGTCCAGTAAATAAAAATCATTTATGAAATTATGTTTATTAAAACAAAAATATTTATGTAAAATAAATCTCAATCAGTGCAGCATCAAGCTGAATGCACTGGAAAAATGATGAGAAGGAAGACAAAAGAAAGGTAAATGAAAGGAGTGACAATGAGTAAATTGTGTTATAGAATAATATAAATCATATCTTAGAGTCTCATCTAAAACTTAAGTTTTTAGGTGAAATGATTTTATTAACATGGTATCAGAGCCTTGTTGACCCAACAATCATAAATTCAAATCTCACCATCCTCATTCTGTTTGATAAAACATAAGTACAAAATAATATAGATTTGTATGCAAGTTTCAATCCCAAAAGACTTTCACTTGATGGGGCGTATTAAAGAATAATATAAATTATATCCTGCAACATCATCTAAAACTTAAACTTTTAGATGAGATAGTTTCTTAACAAACTGAACCAAAAAAAATGAAACTGAACTGAGGCTTGTAGTGCACATCAAAGACCAAAATGGAAGCCAAGGTTCGGTTCTCACTGCCAGAGGCCAGTATGACAATCTTAAGCAAAAAAACACATAATAAGTGGTCATTCTACCAAACTCCATAGTTTCAGACCATTTCCAATTTTTGGAGATTTATAATAAATGCCTTCCCATGAAATATTGAGAGAAATATTGCGAGGGGAGTGGAGATTTGGTTGGTTTAGAACACTGATCCAGAACGGATATAATAACCCAGAAAAAGGACAAGGGAAAGCTAAATCAGTCTGTAGCCCAATAAAAAATCACGTGGGATGTAAAGACCTTCCTGGTCCAATCTTCAGAGGCAATTTAATAAACCAGCTTTATATTTATAAACCTCGGAAGCAAATGAAATTACCTCATTCAATGTTTCATTCAGGTGTGGAGTATAAGCTTCCCTGTATGAGACAGCTTTCCTCAAGCGTTTCCCTCGACCAAGAGCAGCTTCCTCCTCGTTTTGATATTTCTCCCATCTAAAACCCAATAAAACATACAACTTAAATAAGCATTCCTGTGAAATAAGTTTCAGCAAACAGCATATGTGAGGAATTGTAATGTTATATCATGAATTGTTTGAATTATGCATGTGATTGATAGGGAATTGGGGGAAAGAAAAAACAAATATTAATGCATAGGAGAGTAATTATGTTCAATTGTTGCATTTCAGTGAAGAAGGGAACCCTGGGAAGACAAATCAGAATTGCAAATTTGCATTTATTGTTTTTCTAGTTAAGAGACGTAAGAGGGGAAGGTATGAAGAGAGGAAGATGATGAAAAGTAATCAAGAGAAAAAGATAACTCCTCGACACCAAGACTACAATGAATTTTCATATAATTTTGTTCCTTCTAAAGAATCAAAATTCTTAGTAGCTCTGAACCATGCAAACAAAATAAAAAAGCATCCCTAGAGCACGTTAAATGACAAAAAAACTAAACTTCAATCAAATAGAACCAAAATGATACGACTTATAAACTGTTGAAGAAGAACCAAGTAAATTCAACTGTTGAAGAAGTTCTATTATAACACGCTTGGAACTTGGCCCATCAAGGAAACTTGAATCTATTACACTTCTAAAACAAAAGTCAAAACAATAAAATAACTACAATAAAAAGAGAGAAACGACCAAATCACTATTAAGCACTTTTTCACGTAAGGGAATTCAAAATTGGAAGGATGCTCATAATTTAATTAAGTTCTACAACAGAAAGCAGTATGATATGGTCAAACAAGGTCAAATCCAATAATTAAAGAAGCAGACCTACTTAAGGTGTCACAAATTCAGCTGAAACAAAAAATAAAGTGAAATTGCTCCAATTCTTAATGGAAGATGCTACCTAAATAACAAAGCCAGTATCATTTCAGGATAACAGCACCATGCATTAACAACTGGTACATTTACCCATAAATATATTAGAATGGACTGAGCTCTCACTTTGGAACTATAAATGAGTAACAAGTCAAGATCAAAAACCAAGAAATAATTAGTTCATAGCCTTGATCAATATAGGAACATATTCATTAAAATAAACCCAATCAAGAACCTGGATTCAAGAGTTTTAACTAGTCTTCCGATCAAAGAAACTCAGAAAAGATAGGCGGGTTCTAGAAAATGTTCATCACATGGCATGGATAGATAATCAGTTAAGTGATTGAATAATAATAAAATGAGTGTAATCAAAATTATCACATTTTTATCAGATCCTGGGTACATAGATCAATATTGGTGAAACAGTATGTTTGACAGCCAAATCTATTCATTTTTTTTTTGTATTATAGAATAAAATTTAGACAGCGTGAGCACAGGTAAAGCTCCTTACCTTACACGCAAAAGCCTGTCCCATTCATTTTCTTCAGTCACATTTACCACATTATCCTCTTTCCTTTCAGGATTTTGTCCGCAGGTATCATCAACCAAAACTGGTGATTCAGCTCCCCCTTGCTCTTCTGTTGTTTCATCATTCCATTCCAAGGACTGCTTAGAGAAATGCAGAGGTATTATTTAACTGAAACCAACAGTATACATATTTTGTTTGGGGTATCCTCATTAGAATTAATCACTATAAATGCAACATTCTGGGGAGGAGGGAGATAAAGTTGCAACCAAAAAGGCAAGAATAAAACAATACAAAGAATATATTCAGAAACATTTTGAAACCTAAAGAAAGTCTCGTCAAATAGCTATTTTAAAGAAGAAAAACTTAGGAGGCTGAAAAAACAGGAACAAGGAAAGTTTAAATAAAACCAAGCAAAACTAGAAAATAACTAAATACTGACTCCTACAGGCTATTCTCTCCCACATAACTTGGTCATAACATTTCATCATATTTGAGTCAAGATGCAACAAACAGTTGCAACAGAGAACATAAGGTCTGGAAAATAAGATTGCTAGTTTCTACCAAGGACAAGTCAAACTTTTAGAAGTGATTGCACAGGATCCATCTATAAAATGAAAACTACAATGAATCAAATGCCAAATATACATGGAGTCATGCTATAATTAAATCCTAAAATTGAGTTAAACAATACACCATTCAGTCATGAGGAGTGGTTATCCAGTTTAGCATGCAAGCAACAGGATTAAGGCAGCCAGTTAAACCTCAAAAGGTTGACTTCATTGGATCCAATTGCAGTGATGATAACTGGAAATTGCGGTGATGAATTAAGTCCAGCTATAAACTAAAAAGCATTTCCAACCATTTGTAACATAGGAACATGACCCAGAGCATCTAACTCAACAAATTCAAATTTAAATAAACTGCAGTTTTGAGAGATGCACCAAGGCATCGGGAAATGATATTTCTACCAAAGATTCTGGTGAAGCAGAAGTACATATTCCAGTAAAATAAAGTAACAATGTTCACCTTTACTGAGCCAAGCATATCATTCTCAAAATCTCCTTCAGCAGCTTCAGTTGACACAGACTGGAGGTTTGAGCGGTCAAGTAACTTTGATATAGCATTTTCATCCCACACAATCTTGTTGCCACCATCTGTACATTTATCTTGGTACACGTCCCCAAGGCCACCACTCCTCTTCCTGTGCTTTTGCTCCGGATCTGCTATTGTGTCATCTTTATCTTTGTTGATATTATTGTCACTATTATCTTTTCCATTCACGCTAGAAGAATCACTAAAAAGCTCTTCTGTTCCCCATCGTAGAATATCTTCCACTTCCTTCTGAGACCCAGACTTATTGACAAAGAGCTGATCAAGCATTAGTTTTTTTCTAGCAAGTTGCAAGATGCGCTCTTCAACGCTGGCGCGAACAACAAGCCTATACACCAGAAGTCTTTTGGATTGCCCAATTCGATGTGCTCTATTCATAGCTTGGATATCAGCATGTGGGTTGAAATCAGAATCATAAATAATGACAGTGTCTGCAGTTGCTAAATTGATTCCAAGGCCACAAGAGCGTGTTGATAACAAGAAGACAAATCGACTTTTGTCTTGGTTAAAACGTGCAATAGCTGTCTGGCGATCCGAGACTGATACAGAACCATCCACTCTTTCATATGTTTTAGGGCCAAACTCTATGGTCAAATAATCCTCAAGGATATCAAGAAGCTTGGTCATTTGTGAAAAAATCAGAACTCTATGACCTTCCTTATATAAGATCTTGAGCATGGAATGCAGCAGAGTCAACTTGGCCGAAGCTTTTATTCGCATTTCATGAAGAAATTCTAGCGTCCCAGAATCAGGCTCGGTACCTGGTATGAGATATGGATGGTTGCAAATTTTTCTCAGCTGCATCACAATGTTTAGCATTGATTGTTGTGCAACTCCTTTTCCAATATTCCGTAACATCTGATAATTCTTTGTTAGCATTGCGCGGTAATATTCAGCTTGGATGGAAGACAGCTCAACAGGAACCATCCGTTCTGTCTTTGGGGGGATATTTTGCATAGCATCCTTTTTTAGCCTTCGAAGCATATGCGGTGAAACAAGTTTCTTCAATTCTTCCACTTTTTCTGCCGTTGTGAGATCATTAAATTTCTCCTCAAAAGAAGATAGAGAGGGAAATGAAGCTGGCTGTAAGAAATTGAGCAAATTATACATCTCACCAATGTTATTCTGAAGAGGGGTACCAGTCAAAAGAACACGGTGTTGGAAAGAGAACGAGTTGAGCAAGCTGAACAGCTTACTTCCTGAATTCTTAAGTCTATGGCCCTCATCAACCACAAGAACTTCCCAAGGAACTCCACGCAAATAAGTGGAATCCGCAAGAACCATTTCATAAGTGGTTAAAAGAACATTAAATTTGTAGGAAGTGGTTTTCTTGTTCATCTCATTGGGATCACTAGCATGCCATTCATACTGGCGAATCATGGCCCTTGCTTTTGCACATCCATGGTACTCCACAACATTTAAGTTGGGAGCCCATAGTGCAAACTCAGAGAACCAGTTAGGCATTGTTGAAAGTGGAACCAAGACCAAGCACGGGAGAGAAGCTTTGAACTCAAAATACAAAGATGAAAGGAAAGCACAAGCAGATACTGTTTTCCCCAGCCCCATCTCATCAGCAAGTATTACATTTTTAGATTTATGCCAACACTTGCGCAACCAATTCAATGCCTCAAGCTGGTGAGGAAACAAGTAACCTCCTTTTAGTTCCTCTGGTTGCTCCATCAGAGTAGCAATTTCATTTTGCAGACCATCACGCCTCCCTTTTTGTAGAGCTTCCCTCGTAAAATCTTTTTCCAGCGTCTGGCGCTCAAACTGATTGAACTGATTGATTAGATGAACTGATTCTTTAAGAAGAGGATCATCCAGACTTTCCCAAGTACATTCATCATAAGGAAGACCGGTCCATTTTACAAAAGCTTCATGGCTGCCATCCTCAGGAGCACGGAGAGCAATTACTCGCTGGGGCTGCTTCCACTTTTCCTCACAGATATTTATCAAAGCTGTTCCATACTTAGCCTTGTAATTTTCTAGTTTTCTCTTCGCAAGAACTTTCAGCTGGGATTCTGAGATCCAACTGTTATGTATATGAGACCTCCCTACCCACTTAACTAGGAATTCATATGATGTTGTCTCTTTGTTAGGACATGCTAGTTCTTCCATGACAGGTTCCGAGACTTTATTTTCACTGCCAGAAGTTTTGGTTTTCATTTCTTCTTTTGTGTCCTTGGTTTCAGGAGAGACATGCATTTCACAAACTTCAGAAACTTGATCTGCATCTGAGTTTTTAAAACAAAAATCAGTAGTTTCTTCAATCACCGGATTTTCATGTTTTTTCACTTTTACTTCTGTTGTTACAGCAGATTCATCTTGATCCTTGCCACCAAAGCCTCCAGAACCTGAATCTTTGTCATCCTTCCCCAGTAAATCCTTGTTCCCACTTTTAAAGTCTTTGCTTGCAGATCTTCTGTATACACGTATCGTGTCCACTCTGATGCCATTCTTCACACTTTCATCCTTCTCAGTACTTTCAATAGCACCAGGACGATCCTCAACATGATTTTCAGCAACCCTGAGATCTGAACAAGTGCCGCCACCGGCTTTTTCCTCCAACTGTCCATGTTCAGTCTCTGATATAAGCATTTCATCAGAAGGCTGGTCATTTTTTGAAATCAGAGATGTACAGCGTGACAAGCTTGCATTTTCACCTTCAATCCGACACCCCAATACCCGATCAACCTGTAATGTGGATATAATCTATTGTATAAATTCAAATATTCCAAGAAGAAAGCATTTTAGGTCTAAGATATTAATAGAATAAAGTCTACAAATTTTCTGAATATAGTTGTTTCACCTGCTGAAGCTCGGTCATGACAATATCTTCACATTTCTGAGTTTCATCTACATGAACCTCTGCTTTATACGACTCTTCTAATGGTTGTGCAACTTCCACGAGATTCTTCTGATGAAACAAATATATTTAATCATAATAATCAAAAAGCCAAAGATATGCATAGGAGCAGTGATAAGTGGCAATGCCAAGAGAAACAGTACTGAGAATGACAAGAGAAACAATTATGGCATGAAGATGATGGCAATGACTGTAAAATATTGAACTGGAGCGTGTAGGGAGTATCTGGTTGGGTGGATTGCATGGTTTATTGGTTTTGCTAGTGTGAAGCCTAAGCATCCTAGGTAGGCAGAGGTTTCGTATTGTATTTGCACATGGTGATGGAGAGAAATAATCTGCTAACAGTAGATGGTGCCAGTAGGAACACCACCAAAAAACAAACTATAGAACTAGCCTGCACATAACATCAGCAAAAAATACTGCAAAACTAGACAGATGGAAGTGGTATACTGTCACGGTGCTAAGAACTAAAGAAGAGTGAAAATTTAGAGTAGAAAGAACCAATAACATGTGGCAAGCACAAAATGGCCTAAGGTGCTGGATCATAGTCATGGTTACCAATCATTATTGTTACTATCTACCATAGTAATGTATGGTTGAGGAGAAATATCGAGAGGATGTCCTTGGAAGATGAAATATCCACAAAACCTATTAAGGGAAAATGAAAGATCATAATAGAAAAAAGATACCTCGTCCTTTTTCTGCAATTCTATGTTCTTGACTTCAACATCTTCTGTTGGCAAAAGTACAAACATTTCATGATTAATGGTTTTCCGTTTCTGGTTCGATATACTAGTTCCAGAACTTGCATTAGTGGTTTTGGATCTATATTTTTTGGAGGTGCGCTTTCCCTTGATGGTCCTGGGCTTTTTAACACTGTCCACACCATTGCCTTCAAGCTTTCTTTTCCTGTTCTCAGAGGCTGCACCAATTGCAAGAACAATTTTCTTTCTTGGAGATCCATTATCACAAGACAAGACATGCTTCTCCCCAGAACCTTCATTATTTGGCTTGGATTCAGTAAGTTTAGAATGAGGCAAGAATTCATCCACAAAGGAAATTGTTTTCTTCCCTGCAGGTGACTCTTTTGGAGATGCATCACATTTCTTTTCATCATCAATGTTCACATGCAATGAAGTGCCATCTACAGAACTAACAGCAGATGGATCACATGACTTGGTGCTACATAATACCTCTGAAGAGGAATCTGGTTCCTTTTCAATGGATTTGGATCCGACTGTTAGAATTGATTTCCCTTTGCTAGAAGACCTTCGCTTGGAGACAATGGAGCTTCCAAAAAGTGCAGATACTTTGTCAGTGCCAGATGACTTAAATCCAGTTCTAGAATTTGTACTGATTATTTTTGTTCTTGCACGTTTTGAAATGGAACCCAGTGGGCTAATGGACTTCAGTGGGTCACTTTTTTTATAGCACTTTGGACATTGCCATTTCCCCATTGGAATGCGCTTCAGGAAACGAATAACAAAAAATTAAAAAATAAGAGGGAACGGTCATTGATATCAACAAAAAAGGCAAAAAGAAATAAGAACGAAGAGAATTATCAGCTTGCAGCTTCAGTACAATTGAAAATACCTTAAGAGGTGGATCAAGGCACTGAAGATGGTACACCCGGGGACAGCTATCACAGCACAACAAATTGCCACCAAGATCACAGATTACACATTCATAGTAATACTGAAAGGCGAAGTTGAATAAAAGGCAACAAGGTGTTAGTGAATGCTAACACATAGCCAAGACACTCGACTCGATATAGCAGTGAAGATAAGTAGCTTGATGAAACTACAAGGACTAACAACTGAAATAAGGTGTTAACATTAGGAACAACATAAATGGACTCTCTTGGCATGTGATTTCAACTTAAGATTTTGAATCCTAATGGTATTTTTGAAAATACACACACACACACAGAGGGAGAGGGAGAGGGAGAGAGATTGTGAACAACAGCTACATGCCTCTTCCATATAAAGGGGTCAACAAAACTTCCCATATTGTTCTTGCATGTTATCCATAGTCATAGTTTCTCACTAAAACAACCAGATGGGAACCTTGCATTGTATTTAAGTTTGGAAGGACCCAGAGTTGGTAAAATTTATAATTCCAAGAAAGGCTAGGGGCACCAGAAAAGAGGATCCTTGGATCATTATTCAACTCAAAAAACAGAGGCTATGTTCAATTGGAGAAAAGATTGTGCTAGAAAAGGTTGCTTTTTTCTAATTACTTGCTACTAATTTTCTTAGTTTTATTGGAATTGATGAGATGAGGAGGGGCTTTTAGTCAGAAACTTCTTCCATTTAAAAACTTCAAATTACATTTTAATGAAAAGAATTTGTGATGTATCATGTAAATATTTTTCACACCAAGGGGTCTTCCTGTCATGATTTGAAAGGAGCATTTTGAGAGGATCTTTGTTTTTTACAGAACATACTCAGCAGCCAAATTTAGATATAAGTTTAAGTGCTGTTTTCTTTTTTCAAAATCTCATATCAGTAATATACATGTAATTTCAACCCGTGATGAAATAGTATTTGCAATTTCTCAAAGAAAAGGAAAGAGCTAGCTAAAAAAAAGTGCCTGAAGTTCCATCAAAGTTTGAATGGAGGAAAGCCTGTTTCATAAAGGGAATTTGGTTCCAAACACATAGGACTTCAAACCCACATGAATGATTCTGTGAGACAAATTGGATCCATATGATGAACATAAATAGCCATGCAACTGGGCATCGAAGAACAAATCCAAAACATATGACAAAAAATAATACAATAAAAATGTGATCCATAAGTTATTGCTCACAGAAAGGTTTTATTGTTCAAAAAAATGAGAAGTAAACTGCCTGTTCAATTAAAAATCAAAGCAAAATGGGTTCACAAACTATCTCTATCAAGGATTTATCATATACTTCTGAGCTGAAGAAACATCTATCCAACAGAAAGCTAAAAAGAACAAAAGTATAACTCACCCCATCATTTCCTTTCTTCTTGGATGAAGATAAATCAGAACTTTGTTCACTCTTTGGCCTGCGTTTAGCAGCAGATGTATTCCTTGGAGATTCCAAGTTATCTTCTTTACCAGTAGAAACAGCTCGTTCATACAGAATCTTTTTTCGTTTTCGCTTCAAGACCCAGTTTCTGCTAATCATTTTACTACTTGTTGAACAGTTATCCTTCATCTTTCAATCCTGTATTTTATATATACCACAAGTGTGCCCACAAAGCATGCCATGCATCAGTGAGGATGTTGCATCGAAGCTCCAAAAGAGCAATCTAAGCCACTACAGCCCCTCAGCATCCTGTTAAACATTTTTAAAGGAGCTCCGATAAGAAAATAGCAGCATTGAAAAACAAATTAGAATGAACCACGTTGGTGACTAACTTTCATATTGCCTACAGGCTATGACAGCAATCTGCAGAGAAAATTGTAAGGCATGATCAGTGCTCAATACAGTTAATCAGACCTTGTCAAATCCTCAAAGAAAAAAAAAGTCACAATTACATGATATCTCCGATGAAAGCAGCACAAGCAATAAGCACAAAAGAAGGTTTTGAATTCAAATTGGCTAAACACTGTATTTATCTGTCTGCTACAACTAAGAGCTTAGGTTATTATTTTCTCTCGGAGAAAGCTAAAATTCTGCTTAAACAGGACAGGATTTAATACCAGATCATCAAAAATTCAAGTCCTGACAGTAGCAAGGGATGCATCTTCTCACTAAACTAGCAAAATCAAGTCACGTAATTGAAAATTGAAAATTGAAAATCAGCATTTCACACTATAGTGTAAACCTGTAGTTTATTTTCAGTTTGGTACAATGCTCGAATTGCCGTAGTGATCCTAAGATAAGTGCTGCAACATCTACCCACGACCAGACTCAAAGCACAACCAACAAAAACCATTGACTTAACTAATCACCAACCAACTTCAAGTTCACCTAATAGCAGAAGATTGACAGACATTTGCTCCATTTTTTAATGCCCATCTGGAATCGACATCAACAAACACCTACAAGCAATACAGAAACCAAAAGCCAACTTCTGCACTAGAAGAACACAGCCGAATCAAGCCACCACAAGCACTGTAGTGAAATCAACTCGTTGTTTGAACTTCAACAATCAAAACATGAAATGTTAAACAAAAGACCAAAACGAGTGCCAAAATTGAAGAATCCAAGCAGAACGGAGATAACCAAGCACATGCATTCACACGCTCAGAACCCAAAACCCCATTTCATTAACTATTTGATGAAACCACATTCTTTTCAAAACCCATGTACCAAATAACTCTATATCACCAAACAATTCAGCACCAATCAATATAACAAGCACAATAACTCTAAAATCAAGCAATATAAGCATCAAAACTGCTAGGAAATTAGCTCAAACCACATAATAACAAAGCAACACATAGAATTAACCCAAAAACCAACTTCAATCAAAGAAATACGTGGTACCCAAACGAGAAAACAAGCTCACCAATCTTTCTTGTGGATAAAAAATCAGTCTTTACTGGATAGAATCCTCAGAAATTGACAAGTCGAGCAAGATATATACTATAGAAAGAGAGGGGGATTAGGGCTTGGAAGTTAAGGAGAGAAAGATATATGAGATACGAGAAAGAGAGAGACAAAGACGGGGGGGGGGGGGGGAGGCAAAGACACAACACACAAGGACACGATACTACAACAACAATAACATCAACTCTAGAATAATAAAAAGCCCCCACCACCTCTCTTATACATATATATAAACACACAATCAATACATTTAGAGAGAGAAGTTTTTAGTCTTTTTTAGAGAGAGAAAGAGAGAATGATACGGTTTCGCCGGGGTCATAGGACGGGGTTACACTCTGACATGGCAGCGCATGAGAGAGAGAGAGAGCCAAAGCCCGTCATATTGTACTACCTACCCACTTATATACTGCCACGTTTCACCACCCGGGTTCATGTTCCAAAAATTTGCCCACCCTTTCCTTTCTTTTCCTTTTTCTCCTAATTTGATCTTGTGCGTCTTTCTAATTTTACTACAACAAGCTCACTCTCTCGATGGTTGAGTTACGTTCAATAGAAAGAAAATGCAGAGAAGAGCGAGTAAATGGAGAGACAAATATTCGTTGCTTTTTGTAGAATGATCCATGGGCACGAGGCAACTAATTCCACAGTAACTTAATTTTGTAGGGAAAGGTTCCGGTCAAGTGTCCGATCCGACTATCTGCTCATCGGCCATTTTGTAGCAGCATATCTATGTGTACCAAATACCAGTAGCTCGTTGGGTTATGGAGATTTGGATTTTTATTCGATGTCTCCGGTATTCGTGAAAGTAATCTCGAAACAATTTTGAATGTTCATGAGGCATTCTTTCCCACCTGCTTTTCGATATCCCCTCTTGATATTATTGCTTCTGTTCAATGCTTGCTTGCTTGTTACCACCATAGCTAGCTATCGATGGGAAATGGAGAAGAGCATGATTTTACTACAATTGTGCAGTGCATGTAATTTCTTTTAATGGAACATGACATGACTATAATCTTATGTGGTAACTGTAAATGAATGATTGATTTACCACGTCTATTCAATGGATGCTGTTGCTCTCAATGGAACAGGATATTGTTAGATCTTGTGTGGATTGAGATTCTTCGTAGTTTTTAAGGTTGGAAGGTGACCCCTTCTTCTTTGTTTCCTTTCTTTATCCTCTTGGGATCAATACACCATTATTACACTGCTGCGTGCAAAGAATCTATTTTTGTGAATCTGGTAATGTAATTGCTCCTCTTCCTTTTTTAGTAGATGGCTCCTTATTGATTATGACGGGAGATTAAGAAGCTAATACGTCATGTCACTTGACGCATACTTACCCGGTTAAGATGTGTCTGTTTATGCGGTTTAACTCGCTGCTTTTTAAATTGTTTTGTTTTAATATTATTTTTTTGTTTTTAAAATATTTCTTATGGTTTTGCAATGTTGGTGTTGAAAATTAAAAAGAAAAAAACAAATTTGTAAAATATTATTTTAATATATTTTTAATTGAAAAGCAATTTTGTAAAAATATTTTTATCATAATACTAAACACATATTTATAGCTCGTTAGTAGAGGGTTTTTTTAAAAGTTTATTTTTAATATTAACATATTAAAACAATTTAAAACACTAAAAAAAGTATATTCTTTTTGAATGGATTTATATTAGCTTGATGATCTAAAGTATTTATCAATGTTAGTCCCGTCAACTAAAAGTTATAGAAAGTATTCAAATATTTAGGTGTGTACGCATTAGACAATTTATGTGTTAAATAAAAAAAGAGGGAATGTGTGAGATGGAGAAAGTAAGAAACGTGGTCGTTTGGACCAGTTTCTAGATGTTCGGGCTTGGTATAAACGTGTAAAAATGGTTGTTGTTTTTTTTTTTTTTTGGGGTGTGAGCATTGCATGCATTAAAGAGTGGGCTTTCTTATTGTCTTTAAATTAAATGGCATGTGCATACCATTTCTACCTTTTATTTTATTTATTTTATCTTTTAAGGTGTGATTAGATTCATATGGTTCATATCTTTATAATGATACTAGAAATGTCATAAATGAAGTTCCATCAAAGTTTATATTAATAAAAAAATTTGTGATCTGCATAATAGATCTTAAGTTCAACTCAAGACATGCACTCCTTGTAAAAGAGTTTTGCTCGTTTATCTATATCCACAAAGTGTGCTTTTCAAAGTGTATAGTTTCCTCGCATGAAAAAAAAAACTATTTCTTTTTAAAGAGCTTTTATTGTTGGGTTTCTTATCACAGGTGAACAATTAGTTTTTTCTATTAATCTAACACCCAATATACACAAACATCAAGTATTGGTATGTCAAACCCTTTTATTTTTTTATTTATTTTACATAATTATCTCTCGTAACTTTTTTTTCTTAGTTGATCATTATATTTGTATTTATTTTTGTTATGGCCATTTATCATTATCATAAATATATTTTACTTATTAGTTTTATTTACAAAATCTTTTTAGTAAGTTAATTTTTCAAAAAAAAAAGATTTAATATTGAAGTTCAGGATACTAATTGATTTCTTTTATTATTTATATTTGTTTTCTTATTAGGAGTTTAATATTGAAATTTGGACTCGGCATGTTAAAAGTTTAAAAAAAAAAACATTGAAGACATGATAAACATTATCTTAATCATTGTCACCAATTTTTATTAGTAAATTGATCATCATACTACCAATTATTAAGGAAAATGACAATTAAAGATTGTTGAAAGAGAATTCATCCCTAAAGTATTTTCTATTCATGTTGATATGCATCTTTTTAGTGGAATTAGTTTTAGGGATCTCTTTTGTTGCAATGACAATAAATATCATTAGAAATTAAAGCGCAAACAAACGAGGAGTATTTAGTAATTTCTCAATATCTATAAAAGGTAATAAAAGAAATTCATTGTCAACGCATTTATAATTAGTCATCTATTATGTGATTAAATTAACTTGATCTTTTTATTTAGCAAACTAAACTAACTTTTACTGTATTGTTTATGTTGGATTTATAAATACTAATTTTGGATACCTTATTTGGCCCAAATCTCTTCCTTTTCATGGTAATCGTCATTTTGGTATCATGTTTTAAAAGGAATAAAGGTTGATTTTTAATCCAATTTGTACCTTTATATGATTTTTTTTTATTGTCGTGGTTTTTTTATGAAGTTTAATTCTAAGATGTATTTCTTGGAATCATAGAGTTTCATGGTATCAACTTTCAATTCAAATGGATTTATGCCTTTATTTAGCATTTATGGTTCTTTTTTTAGTTTTAGTTTTAATATTCTCTTTGTTTCTTGAATGGCCATTTAATGTAATTGCTAGGTGCCTACCTTCTTGAAACACAGAAATTAATCTTTATCAAAACAATTCTAAAGCAATTGGTTTAATTTACATGTTCATCTTTTCATATTAATATTGTTCATTTAACCTTTTTTTTCTCATCCTTTTTTAATTTCTACTTTATCAAGTAGGTACAATTAATCTCATCATCGTTATCCATTCTTTAGTTATGATAAACCTGTTTATTTTCATTTATGTGATGATTCACTATAGTTACTCTTCTATACTAAAAAAAAAAACAATTAACATCAGAGTGTAATTGTTCATTCTTTTTTGTCTCGATTCAACCCCTTGATATATTTTCATTTCCCTTTTTGTTTGAGGTTAATCCATTTTTTTTATTTCATCATTAAAAATTTTCAACCCTCATTTAAGTTGCCTCAAGACTAACTGGGTCGACTAGATAATGGTGGGACAACTCTCACATTATTTAATTTTAAATCAGAACTAATATTGGAGTTAAAATATTTTTTCCTACCAATTTTACCCCCCCTTTTGATTTCATCCTTAAACTTTTTATCAGTCAACCGGATTGCTTTTGAACCAAAAAAGTCAATTGAATTACATCAAGGCAACTCTCACATGATTTTATATCAAAATTAAGTTAGCTAAGAAGTTGGGTCAAAAGTTTTTTTTTCTTTCTTAATTCATTTTTTTCACTTAATTTCATACTTATATTAGTCTATTTGTCTAGTATTGAAAAAGTTGATTGTATTATATTGAGACAACTCTTGCACAATTTAATTTTATACTTGAGAGTAAAATAAAAATTTGAATCAAAAGACTTCAAGGTTTGCCTGTTGAATCAGGTTTGATAATAGTCTCCAATACAGTTATCTATGACTTATGTATTATAAACTAGTAGCCTAAACACTATAACAAAATGGGACTCCTTACAAGGCTTAACTATTCATATGAATAGTACAGAATAATAAATATATTTTTAATTGTCTTATAACAAAATTATGTTGCAGTTCAATTGATCGAAGCACGTCTGTTAGTGGGTACAAGTTGTGGGTTCGAATCTTGCAGGTAGCAATATTTCCTTATGAGCAACATAAATGATAAATGGAGGTTGTCTGCCTCTTACGAAAAGAGAAACAATCACAGGGCAAAGTACGCACGCATGACTTACTACCAGGAGACCAAGCTTCTTCTTCTTCTTTTTTTCTATTTTCTCTTTTTTTCTTTGTTTTGTTTTGGCATTTTGAAATAATTTATTTATTTATAATGAGCCAAATTAATATATTTATTTAATTATTTTGATGCAAATTTGAATCGTATCTTAGTTAGTTAATTTGTGTATATAGGCTTAGATGTTTAAGGTTCAAGCATCGGAAGAGGCAAAAAAAACAAAATAAACAAACACGAATAAATTATTGTCTTTTTTTCCTATTTTTTAAAAAATATTTATAAACCTTTAATAAACACAAAACAAATAAAAAAAATAAGGTCAAATGCGCAAGCTTGACCTTCAAGCTTGCTTTTACGTGGCCTAGATCTTTTATATCTTTTTTTCCCTTGATTTTATTGGCACCATAAAGGAATCTAATTTATTCACTTGCTTTTTTTTTTTTTTATTTGGTTCTCAAATATTGTTATAATTGTTTATTTGAATTTAATAATTTATTTAATTATTATGTACGACAACAACAACAAATTGTTCATGAAAAATAAGTTCAAAACTTTTTTTTATTCTTATAAATTTTAAATGGAATTTCAGAGTAATTTTATCTTATTTATGATCTTTATTTTTAGCTTTCAATCACATATAAAATATAAACATACTATTTTGATTTTTTTTTTATTAGCTTGTTATAAAAACTATAAAATATATTTTCTTAACAAAAAAACTATGATTTCTGTTAAAAAAAAAAAAACTTATTTTTTGTTAAGATAAATAAGAGATATGTTACTAAAAAAAATTTATATTGGTGAAAACAAATCTCAAGCTGATTGTATTTTTAGGTTTGATAATAGTACCAAATTTTTTTTCCAAAATAAAGATAATTTTTTTATGTTTTAAAAATTATTATTATCTTTTAATATAGAGTGAGCATACAAAATAATTTTTAATTAGGAAAGTGAGTGTATCTAAATAAATATGTATAAGTTATGATGGATCATTATATATTTATATATCTGAAAGGTTAACGGGAATTGACTTTCCATGACACAAATATTACTATTGACTCAAGTCAATACTAGTGTTAAATTTTCTTTCTCACATATAATTTGGTAGATGCATGTATTTTGATGTTTTTACTATTGTAATTTTTTTTTAAAATTGTTTTAGTGTTCTTGGATCGTTTTAAAAAAAAAAGATTTATCTAAGCAAAAAGGTTAAGTTAATGTAAACTTGTAAGGCAAAGGGCAAAACAAACTTTATTGTATTTTGACTAACATATATTGTGGAATGTGGATAAGGTTTTCCATCCTTAAGTTTATAGGCTTAAAATATAGAGAGATTTAGATAATAAATCATGACATTTTATAAAATATGAGTCTTAATAGTATATTGAATCTTCTAAAAATACTTTAAACATATGTTTTTACCTTAGTTCTTGATCTAGAATCCTTTATGAGATTAAAACTTACCTAACTAATAAAATTGATCTAGCATTAGGATTCTTAAATAGTAAAATATTAATTAAATTAAAATTTCTAATCTAAATAGAAAATCAATTTCAAATACAATAAGGTAAATAAAAACAATCTCACACGGTAACTTCTAGGCTTTACTTGAAGGCCTTTTCATTTTTAGATCATCATGAAACTTTAACCTAGTAGAAAGTTGAGCCTTCAGAATCTCTTATCAAAATTTTAGCTCGATTCAATTGTTGGATAAAAGTTATACTTGATTTATCAATTTGTATATTGAACTTTTCTTAAACTTCTCATAATCTAAAAATCTTAATTATTAATGAAATAATACAATAAATATTATTATGCCAAGAATATTGAGGAAAAAATATATCTCACATTAGTCCACTTTACTTTTGAAAAACTTATTCTCAAAGTTATCTATCAATGATTCAACCTTTTCTCTTTAAAGAAACAAATAGTTTGAATATAGCATTATCCAACATATTCATGAAGTAACATGTCTTTAATTCGTGGACTTTAAAATATAATTTATGATGTTTACATGTTAAAAAATATATTCATATCTAATGATATACTTTTTGTTCCTATAAAGTACACTTGTAGTTATTTTCCACATTATTTTTTTTTTCAAATTTGACTTCATCATTATTTATGACTTTCAATATTTCTACTTTTCTATATAAGAAAATCTCAAGATAATTTTTCAATATATCTTTATGAGAACTATCAGAAATTATCATATCCATATTCTTGATAGCAAGATCTTCATTCTTGACGAAAAGATCATTGTTAGTCATTTTCTTCTCCAATTTAAAGTCAAAAGACTGAAATTGTTTGTCAACATCTTTTTTTATCATGTTATCTTCAATAGGATTAAATAACTTTGGAATTTTTCTCACACAAAGATTAATAATTGTCTCAAATCTTTCCATGATAAATTTAAAAATTTACTAGTATAAGCTATATTTTTTGAAATCTCAAACCACCATTTTCTAGCATCACAAAAAAAAAAAATATGTATGACAAGCTATACTTTTTTATAACAAAGAAGCTTGTTGAAATAAAAGCAAACTCTAAACTAATTAGTGTCACCACATTCTATAATAACCATATTTATATTCAGTGTCACCATATTTTATAGTAATCATTCACGTTCTACTCCCAACTTATCGTGTCAACTTTTAAACTCACACAACATTCAGGATAGTCTTCAATCCTACAATCCAAAATGGATTGCTACATCATTATCTATCAAATAGAATGATTTATTTTGACACCAATTGACCTAGCATATAACATGTACAACTAGTATTCTTAAACCCTTCTTTTTTAGTAACAGGGATGTCTGGGTCAACTTGCACGCACCACAACTAATCTCTGAACTGACTAAACATCCTGCAAGTCCAATGACCAGGTAAAGCACCGCAGGGGTGACAAGCATGTTTGGCAGGACTTAAACTCGAATAACTGAAAGAAACAAACGCTTCACTGGCCATCATGCCAAAACCCTACTGTCTTCTTAAACCCTATTGTTACATAACTACATTATAGATAAATTTAAAGAATAAAATATTTTATAAAACCTAAATCTTAATAACAGCCTAATTCTAGCAGTTTATTCTTAGTTTTAGATTTAAAATCATGTATAGAAAAATAATTTTAACTACACCTTACTTGACTAATAAAATTCATCTAGCATTAAGATTTTTTAATAATAAAATACTAATCAAATTAAAAGTTCTAATCTAAATATAAAACAATAATCATATACAGTAACTCCCATACCTTACTTGGAGGACTTCTCAATTTCTGACTATCATGAAATTTTAACATGATAGGAAACAAACCTTGAAATTAATCAATTTCAGCCTCATTCAACAATCAAATTAAAAATCAAGCTTAATTCACCGAACTATATTTTGGGCTGTTCTTATACTTTAAGAAAACCTAAAAATCTTAACTTGTTTAATATAACAATACAATAAACATCGTCAAGAATATTAAAAAAATTGTCCCGCGTCATATTCCAAAACTGATCGATCCGAATCTGATCCAACTAACGAATATTACTATATGCAAGGAATACAAAAACCTCATGGGGCTTGTGTAGGGAATACAGGGGCATGTGCTTTTACGGAAATCTTCTCCTACTCAGCTGCCTTGCTGGCCTTGTAGGTGTTTACCAGTTGCATTTGCACATCCTGAGACACAGGTGAATGTTCTTTATATTCCATTGTGAATTCCCCTTTCCCCTGTAAAAAAAGAGAAAAAAATCAGTACGCACAGATAAATATTGAGCAAGGAAACGCTTCGTATTTCCAAAAGGAAAGAAATTTGCATCTCCCATTCATGGTCACCTGCGTCATGGACCGTAGAGCAGTCGAGTAACCAAACATATTGTTCAAAGGCACCTGAAAAGTCAATCACAGTAACTCCTCAGAATCAACTAGTTTGGGGTCAGAGTATAACCAAAGATCTCATGATCATGGTATACGTTTCCACTCATCCTTTTAACTTTTTTTTCTTTTATCAGAAGTAGGCATCGGATACTAAAGAAAATAAAGGGGACAAAGTTGTGCTTACATGGGCTGTTATTACAGAGTCATCTCCATCTTGGTCATTTCCAACAATCAAACCTTTCCTCCTATCACACGGCAAGACAAGCAATTTGATTTCTAGAAATAGCAAAGAGAGAAACAATGATAATACATGGTAAAAAAAGCCACTCACTTGTTAATGTCACCTGCAACTGTACCCTGAAACTCTGTTGGTACTTTCAGTTCCACAAGCATGACAGGTTCCAGTATCACAGGTTTTGCAGCAGTGTAACACTGTTTGATAGAATTTTGTAAAAAGAAAAGGAAATGAGAGGGAATCAGAACTAGAAGCCTCCAAATACAGCCCATTAATAAAGAAATTCACCCCTAAACACAGGATAAGGGAAGTACCTGTCTAAAAGCATATATTGCTGCTAATTTAAATGCAAGTTCGCTAGAATCCACCGCATGGGCAGCACCATCAGTCAAAGCAATTCGAAGATTTTCTACAGGGTGCCCAATTAAAGAACCACTGTGCATGCAAATGCAAAGAGGTCACAACTTTATCATCTGAAAGCACACATGGTGCAAACCTTTATATTACAAATGGTACGAAAAAGTAGCATCAACCTAATTCTCAAAACAATCAATTCTAACACCATATGACAAGACTTCAAATAACTGTAGTCATACAGTTCTCATTTAAATTTTCAGCATGAATTGACCCGAGGGATAGACTAAAAGAGAGAACTTCTAAAATACTTGCAGGATAAAACAGGAACCTTCTCAAAACTACAGAACTATGATAATTATTCTTGCCAAATGCTACTCACGAATTGGCAGCTTCTTTGAAGCCCTTCTCGATTGCAGGAATAAAATTTGATGGTATAACCTGCCCCACGATCATGTTATCAAACTCAAACTTTGTCGTCGACCCTTGTGGAATTGGCTCGATGTACCTGTCCATAGAAAAATACAGCAAGGCAATCCCAGGTATCATATTTATAAAGTCAGTACACTTGGGTTGAAATTGATTATATAGTCCTGAAATAAACAAAGTAAATCCAAACGTAACTACAGCATAGATAGATATACTGCCAAAAGGTGGGCGAAGCAGATGCTTTTTTAGGATATCATTACACCAAAGATACCAAAACAATTGGATTTCAACGTGAGAAATCAATACCAGACACTCACCCGCATACTCTTCCATATTGTCCTTGCCCTCCAGTTTGCTTCTTATGTAAATAATCAAATTCAGCACGCTGAGTAATAGTTTCCCTGAAGTTGACACGAGGTTTCCCAACACTTGCATCAACCTTTTCAAGAAACAGTTGTGGAGGAACATAAATTAATAAAAAGAACATTTCTAGCCAGAATACCAATAAAATGGAAAAGAATTATCATAAAAGCAGAGGTACCTTGTACTCTCTCCTAATCCGTTCCACATATATGTCCAAATGCAATTCTCCCATTCCAGAAATTATGGTCTAACCACAAAAGCATCATTACATTACACCAACAAGTTAATGCATGATTAAAGAAACAGTGCAACATTTTACCAAAACAAACCTGAGCACTCTCAGGATCCAAGCCAACACGGAAAGTGGGATCCTCTTTCTGAAAACGATTCAAAGCTTTTGAAAACTGCATAAATTCCAAAACAAAAATGCATATAAATTGGAGAGCACAATATATCGTGCAAATATTGAACGAGGCACCAAACTTTCCCCCCCCAGAACCTTGATGTCATGGTTATAATTTATAAATTGAGTACAAAACCAGGGAAAAGAAAATACATTTCCTTAGCACTTACTTGTCCTCCAGAGTCTTTTGAAACTGGTTGAATGGCCAATGACATAACTGGCTCAGGGACATTCATAGATGTCATAGTGTATCTAACCGATCCATCTGTAAAAGTATCACCTGTTTAACCAAGAAACATAGAAATATTTAATAACATAAATATTGCATAACAATGAGGAAAAGAAACAATGATGCATTACATAATATGGAAGTCTCAGCTCCCTTCCCAACTAATTACAGGATCTCAAAATTTGTCCCCTGCCCAAGTATAGAAGTAAGCCCTTCTCTTTTTCCAGCAACAAAAATTTTACTTGAAGTGACTTCTGCCTGCCTAGGACATTCTCCTTAAAGATCTATGAAAAAAAAAAAAACTAATGGTGATTTGGCACATGAAGGATTGACCTGAAGCACAATCAACACCAAATACAGCAACTATTTGCCCAGCATGTGCCTCTTGAATGTCCTGTAACATAAAATTCCCCGAGGAAGAGAAAATGTATTAAGCACATATCAGAAGACATGTAATAATCTTCTTTCATATTGAAATAAATACAAAAGGTTCATTTGGAAAAATTATAAGGCTCCATTTGTTTCATGGGGAGTGGTTTCCTAGAAATCACTTTCTGAACTTTCTAATGTTCGTCTACCATTAGAAAAATTGGTTAAAAAAACATTTTTTAGTCAAAGAAGATTTAAACTTAGTTTTCAGGAAAATGTTTTCCTTTTATTTTGGGCAGAAAAAACTTTCCAAAAGCTGCAAAGAATTTAAAAATATATTTTAATTTGTTAAATATATCAAATTTGATCCTTAATCTTTTGATTGCTATATATTATGTTTTGAATTTATTAAAGTTATTTCAATTCTCTTACAAAATGATTTATTTGATTTTTATATCAACTTTGGTTCTCATTATTTAAATTGTTATTTGTTTTTATCTTATCATTTTCTTAATGAACTTTTTTATCTATCATATTTGATATTTTTTATTGTTATTTATTTTATTTGAAGTAATTTATGAAATTAGAAAACTCTTTCAATTTCTTATTTGCCAAATTTGATCTTTATTTTTATGATTACTATTTATTTTTTATAAAATAATTTATGAAATTGAATTTTTTTCACTTCAATCCTTCAACATTTTATCTGTCAGATTTGGTCCTTGTTCTTTTAATAAACTTAAAAAAAGAAGTTAGTTTCCAGCTCATAGCCAACAATAAAAAGTATTTTCTATGACACTACCAAACATTGAAAAATAATTTACTTTTCAAGAATTCACTTTCTATAGAAACCACAACTATTTTCTAGCTAACAAACAGAGCCTAGAAAAAATGTAGTAGTGCAAAAACTTACCTCCATTTCATTAGAGTGCATCCGAACCAAGCGAGGAACCTGCAACGAAAAAATGTTAGGATTGTAACAAGTATGAAACAGAAACCAGATCACATCATGAGTTTAAAACTTGCCTTGATCTTCTTGCCTGTGTTAACGTTAACTATAAAATCACCCTTGCGAATTACACCCTCATAGACTCTTCATTCAGGAAAAAACAAAACTAATAAATGTTAATATGTCTACTGTCTAGTAATCTAGCAGATCATATTCATGCAAAACTTGCAGCATCATTAAATGAAAACTAAACCAGCAATAAGCCATACCTTAGATATGTCAACTGTCCAAAACGCCCTTCTTCTAATTTAAAAGCCAATGCCACGAGTGGTCCATCTGGAGTTCCAGACAAGACAACCTACACACCCCTTGATTAGTATTTTGAGGGGCATAGAAATTGAGATTAAGTTTTTAAACCAAATACCTTTTTTTCACCCTTGGATTGGTCAAGAGCATAGTTATTAACTTCAGGGGGGCAAGGCAAAAAGCTAAGTACACCATCTAAAAGTGGCTGCACTCCCTATAGCAAAAAGGTGACAGAATATGAACAGCAAAGTAAATACAACAAATAATTACCGTCACTTCTACCCAAGACCCAAAGATACAGTGGTAGAGAAAATAAAATACCTTGTTCTTGAATGCACTGCCCATGAATACAGGAACAAATTTCTTTGCTACAGTAGCCCTGCGAATTGCCTCCTACTCAAGAAGATAAAAAATTCTGAAAGTTTAAAGACCACAATAAATAAATGCAATTACAGAATGAAATTTATTGCAAGGAGCAATAAGGTCATCTTTAGAGGACTACATTCGTTGACGAGAAATTTGACAATAATGACAAAAAAGAATTTAAAGTTATGCCCCACCAGCTGATGAATTGGGGAAAAGAGTAAAAAAAGACTTGGGAGGTTGCATATCTTGTTACTATAATAGATGATGAGGTGCATGAAAAATCATTGTTCATGAATATTTACTTTTCTTTCAGAAATACATTTTGTCTCTGGATATACCTCAAGGTCAGAGGTTGTAATAGGCTCATCTGCGAGAAAAACATCTGCAAGTTTATCATCAACTTCCGAAACTGTTTCTATTAGTTCACGCCGTTTTTCTGTAACCAAGGCCTCCATCTCAACTGGTATTTCTGCAGTGACAATTTTTTCACTGAAAGAGCAAATGAATAAAACAAAGTTACATGACAAATTAAAGTAACCCAACATCATATGATCATGTACTCACCCATTTGAGCCATGGAAATAATAAGCTTTCATCTTAACAAGATCGATAAGGCCTTGAAAATCATCTTCCAACCCAATTGGAACTTGAACTGCTGCGCTGTGATGTCTTAGTTTAGACCGTGCCTGAGAAAATGAACCACAGTAGACAGCAGTGAGGGCGAAACCCATATCAATATATCTTTATATGATACATGTTTTCATATCCTTGCGTGTAAAAAACTAAATTAATTGTGACCTTTAGTTTATCTATATTCTCTAATATGCCCAATTTTTCAAATAATATCAATTGTCACATACACTGCACATGATAGCTTAGTTGTGATTGACTTATACGCCCTTAGAGCGTAAAAAGAAACAAACAATCGTTCCAAGTGAGAAAAATAACCGGCGGACATATTAGAGAATATGGATAAACTATAAATTTTAAAAAAAAATTGTACTGTTAAAAAATGGCAAAATAACACATTTTAAAAAACTTTTGGTAAAATAGCACAGTTTCGTACATTTTGCAATTGCAAATTGTAAAATTTAAAATCATCAATGATGGGAAACACGACATTTCAAAATAAAATTGCTAAATGAGATGGCATAAATTACAATGAAGAAAGAAAAAGAAAAAGACCTCAAAGGCACACTAAACTCCATCAGTACCATCACAAAGATCTTGACCAATGACACTAAGGAAGGTGTCAGTGACCGGACTAGACCACACTCTTAGTTCATAGGCAAGTGAATAATTATAATGAGAGATGGGAGGGAGAAAAAAAAAGAATATTAAAGCTTTGATTACGAAACCACAAGTATCACTAGAAAGATCTCGACGGGACAAATGCAATGATACCAAGAAAGGCCATCGATAGTGTTAGAGTGGCCACACTCTCCATTCAAAGGGAAGTGAACAGTTACAATGAGTAAAGAGGAGAGAGAGAGAGAGAGAGAGAGAGAGAGAGAGAGGATGAATGCATATTGAAGCTCTTATTACGAAACCATGAGTATTGTTGAAAAGATCTTGGCCAAACAAATGCAGCACCAAAACAGTCACCAATGGTGACCAAAGTGGTGACCTTACTTGGAGTCGTTGGTGACCTTACGATGACTAAAATTTCATTAACCGCACTATAAACAATAAACAACATAAAACTTCCATTCATTAACAAATGAAATTTAGTTAAACCTAAAGAATGACACTGATTGAGTTTTTATTTCAAAATAACACCCACAATACACTAAAAAGAAACACAAGTTTACCTGATTCAAAACTTTCCAAGGATCAGCTCCCATTCGATCAAGTTTATTAATAAAAGCAAGCCTAGGCACCTCATATCTCCTCATTTGCCTATCCACAGTAATAGACTGACTTTGCACTCCACCAACACTGCACAAAACCAGAATTGCACCATCCAGCACTCTCAGTGCCCTCTCCACCTCTATTGTAAAATCCACATGTCCTGGTGTATCAATTATATTCACCTACACCGCCACAGAAAAAACCATCACTATGTTAAAACAAGCTCTGATTCACCAATAAATGCTTCAGAATCTGTTAGATAATAACTGCATACATTACCAGTCTAAGAACAGTTCAAATGCCATATGCACAAAATTCAACAAATTCATGCTCACGAGATTCTGAATTCATGTGGAAAAGTTTCAAAACGTATCAATCAAAACAATTTCCCAGCCACATTCTGTAAACACTGAACTCAACAAAACAACCTAACAATCCAGGCTAATACACACAAACCCACATTCTTTCTCCGACTCTCCACCCAGTCACTAACTTGCCCATTGACACCACTTAGCTAGTAGTAATTCCACCACAGAAAATCTAAATCCTTCATTTCAAATTATCTCAGACTCTCGTACATACAACTCAATTAACAGTAAAAAAATGATCTCCAGCTCAAATAACAGGTCAACCTAAATTTACCAAAAGTAACAAAAACTCGCAATTCTCTTCTCCAAAACTGCCTCTTTTAACACATAAGCTACCCGAACAAAACGTAAAAATCCAATCTTTTCAATCCCAAATAACACAAAACCCTCACAAAATCCACAATTGACAATGACAAAATCCCCAAATAAAATAAAGTAGACAAACATTGAAACTGCACATTGTTTGTAAGCTAAAACAAGCACAAACTCACACAAAACTCGCAAACGTTTTAAATTGAGCAGAGAATATTCGAAACGTTTGAAATGTTGGAACACCTGGTATCCATTCCAAGTGCAGTAAGTAGCAGCGGACTGAATAGTGATCCCTTTCTCTCTCTCCAAATCCATGGAATCCATCTTGGCCCCAACCCCATCACGGCCGCGAACCTCATGAATCTCGTGAATTCGACCAGTGTAATACAGTATGCGTTCAGTGAGTGTGGTTTTACCGGAATCGATATGAGCTGAGATACCAATATTTCTTAATCTTTCCATCGAGTCCTTCCACCATGGCTCCTTTTCTTCTTTTGTGGTGGCGCGCGCGAGGTTGGAGAAGTGGCGGGAGTGCTGGATTTGGAAGTTGCCCTGGATGAGAGCGATGGTTGGAGACACTGGAGACGTCTTTTTGGAACGGAAGAAGGTATAGGAGAGAAGGCGTGATCCATTATGGAATCGAGTCATGGTGGTGGATGGATTCCCGATTTGGTAGAACCCTAAACCCGAGGAGGAGCGTAGAGGTTAAGGGTGCGGGGGTTTAAGGCGGAGATAAATGTAGAGGTAGAAAAAGACAAATTCTGCCGGGCCGGGCCGGGCCGGGCCGGGCAAATGGATCTTTCTAATCATTAGTTGGTATACCTTCTGTATAGCTTAATAGGGAAAATTAATTTGCTTTTTTTTTTTAATTTAATAATCCCTTCTGTATAAAAATAAACTTGCAAGGTGCTTTATTTTAAACTAGAAATTTTGAATTGAATGACTAATCTTACTCTACAGAAGTTTCTTCATAAAATAACTTTAAAATTCCTAGTACATGACATTATAGTTTTACAATTATCAATGGTATCGCTTACAGCTTAAAAAGTAATTTTTTATTGTCTAATTAAACATTTCACTTAAATTGACAATACTTGAAGGATGCAAGTTAAGGAATGCTTGTTTGTGTGTTCTTTTTGTATTGTAAATTTAAAGTTTATGGTTGGTTTGACCATAGAAAAACGATTGAGGATATTAAAGTTAGTGATATTTGAATAGTAGACCTAAATGTATATATAGCTTCTCTAATATTAGGTTTACTTGGATCCCAAGTTACATTTAAAGAACCAAACAAGTTTAGCGATGCGGGTAACCTAACAATGATACTTGAAATTATGAAAAAAGATATGAGTATGTTATATGATTCATATATTTACATTGACTCCATACCAAGTGACAAGAAAAATGATGGCAATGTTGCTTTGTGATAAGTTGACTCGTTGGAAGAATATGAGTTAGTTGATTCAATAAACTAATTAATAGGACCTCATATTTCCAAGTTTAAGGATGTTAGTAAGGTTTGCAAAAATAATATGCAATGATTAAGCTTTAAGACATAGGATTTCAAACTTACAATCTCAATTTGAGGTTAGACAAATATTATTAGTCAACTCTAAATTAACTAATACAGTTAAACAATGACATATAGGAAATTTATTAGAATACAAGAAGAAGCAACATTGAACCATAAATTATATGTAATTACAATGTATGCATGCACATACTATATCCATAATTACTATCATAAAAATTCTAATTTGGTTGACACCACATATTTATCAATTCATTAGTTATGAAAGATCATCATCATATTGACTTAGATTTTATTACTCTTATGTTTTTGCTAATAATGAGTGCCAAGATAAATATTATAACCATGACCATTCAAGCTACAATATATACCTAATATGATTTTGATGTATTTATATTACTAAGGTGGAGGTAGCTAAAAGAAAGGATTAGAAAGTCTTTTCATTTAGAGCTCCATTTAAAGGGTTCAAGTATTGTAATCCACACTCATTTCTATAGAAGATATAATAAAAACTTATTGATTGGAGTTGCCTGCAATGAGAATAATATGATATTTTACTTGTAATTTGCTACAATAAAAGAAAAGAAAGAGTATTTGAGTAACAAAATCTCTTGATTGATTTAGACATGCATGAAAAGGTACATGATAATTTATTATATTTACTTGGGAGCGTATTTTGAGGCACCCATGTATACATTATAAGTCTAATACAATAAAATTTAATAGATTGGTATGCATTGGTTTTTCTTTCAATATTTATTAAATATCTTGTATGTGCGTGCGCGCGCGCATGTTTATGTAATTGATGACAACTTGTATTCGAGAGTGTGAGAGAGTTGTTGTCACTATTCATGATGCAAGTAATGATGTTCATACTATTTCCACCACTTGGTTCTCATCATGCCATTTTAGACTTGATGAGATTTGGGAGACCGAGCGTCTAAATAATGCAATAGAAAAAGATGAAATAGTTTTGCATGGATGAGGACGAACATGATCATATTTCTGATGATGCATGCTTGTCCACAAGATAACTTAATAGATGTAATTATAATAATGTAATTAGATTTTATGTGAATTCATTTATTTTATATATAAAATAAATTGAGTTTGTTGGTATTATTATAGAGCAATATATGAAATGAATTGTTGAGTTGTTGAATTACATGCTACTTGAATTGTTGATAAATTATATTTAGCATTGAGTTTGTTGATTTCTTACAGAGTACGAATGCTGGAAAAATGGCACTGCCATTGAAATTTTCTAGTGTGGTTTTCCGGGAACAGCAAGACAAACGTTGATGTGTGCTCGTGAGTATTCAATCCTTAATGAGGTATTCAAGTTTTACCATCTGGTATGCATGATATCAGAGTGATGGAAAGGCAGGGCAGTGATCCATTATATATTTATGGATGGAGCCCTAAGAGGAAATTTCCCTTCTTTTTCAAAATGGCCATACTCAAAATCATTTTATTTATTTTTTCTAACAGCAGTCAAATTTGATTTATTTAACTCCATTAACAGGCCAAACTCGAGCTCGTTATTTAAGTGAAAGGTTACCTTTTTATTTAAGTGATAAAGCAAAGAGATGGGAATACCTTTAGACACGCTTTTCCTTCCAATATTCTCTTTAATTTGGATGACAAAGTTGTTAGAAATCTATCAGTTTGACAGTCTTCAATAATAATAACATTTATTCGATCAATTTGTGTTCAAGGATCAAAATCAACATGAAGTTTTTCAGAGTTTATGCTCTACTTGAAATTTACAAAGATTTTTTTTTTACGAATCTAAATGCATAGTGAAAGTGAAAGTAGCAGGGACATTGGAAAAGGGTAAAGTGCCATGAGCATGGTAGCCCAATGTTCACATAAAGTTAGTAGTGCAACTCAGATGCGAAATTGAAATTACCCATAGCCTGCTTGCAATCTTCCTACTCTTACTCTGTATTGTGAATTCCCTTGCCAAATCCCGAGACCTGGCCCTTTTAAATGTATTATCCCCTATAGCTACTACTAATGCAGACCATACTTAGCATGCTACAGGAAAAAAATCAACAGTTGCTTCTAAAAATTTGTTGGGGGGAGCCAACAATGATCCAGAAGAATGTTCCATCTTATGTGCAAATACCGAATGCACAGAGTATTAATTATACATGGAGCTCAAATTTGAAGTTTGTATTTACTATTGACAAAAATTATAGCTTTACATTAAGTTTAATTTCTCCAAGTTCCTGCACAAGCACAAAACTCTACCTCACCTTCACATTGGGAACCCCTTCACCCTAAACATGCAGATAGAATACACAACCTTTATGAAATATATAAAAATACAAATCTTATGATTATATTCCATGACAATTGGCCAAAGTGGCATAGCAAAGGGAAAGACAAGCATCCCTACTTGGGTATCTGTTTAGTTTGACATGATGCTGGCATGACACGTAAGCGCCTGGTGATCTCTGTGAATGATGGACGGGCCAATGGATCAGGTGCCCAACACTGCTCCATTAGCAATCTCCATTCAGGGTCACAAAAGCTCGGTACAGGTGGTCTCAAGGTGTTGTTAACTATGCCTCCTGCAAAGGAGAGGGAACACAGTAAAACAGCAAAGAGACATGTGAATAACAAAGCAGTTCCAGTATCAATAAAAAGTTGTGACACATTTATCAGCAAACACCAATTTATAGAAAGAGGTTATGACACTCCAATATACCTGAACTCTTAAAACAATCCAAACACAGAAAAATATTAGATGAAGAACATAGAAGGCCCAAACTTCAGAACCTGTGGAACATTCACTGTGTGTGCTATGGTGCATCAAAAGTGTAAAACTCGTGTGATGTAACAAAAATGTTTCATATATACCTATGATTGCTCCGTAATGCATATTGGCATAAGGCTCTTCACCAGTGAGAATCTCCCATAAGACAATGCCGAAAGAGAACACATCAACCTGCCAATAAGTGAAGAGCATTAGTTGCATAATTACTGTTGTGAATTGACCAAGAGAAACAATATGCCAAAACTCATGTAACAAAGTCTCGTGTCCTTTTATAAGCATCTTAATAAATTGGCTTGTTTGAAGAAAAAAAAAATCAAGGTAAACAAAATCTGACAGGGATGTAAATGTGCATCTCAGGCAACATGGAAGAAATCTGTTACTTGCCTTTTCAGAAACCTTACTGCTGCCACCATTCAGGAGTTCTGGAGCCATCCATGGAAGAGTTCCCCTTACACCACCAGTAACTAAGGTATTCCTTTTGATCTTTGACAAACCAAAATCACCTACCTGTAATAACAGAAGCATTTATGTTAAACACTAGATTCGCTTGACCACCTTGCTGCTTGCTTAGTAAATAAGATTTCAGAAATCAGGATGATGGATAAGCAGCATGTATCATAAATGGATCCTACTCAAACAGCAACAGTATCACAGTTACCTTGCAAATAGGCCGTAAAGGATCTTTCAGATTTACAAGCAAGTTGTCACATTTCAAATCAAAATGCACAATGTTCTTTGAATGCAAATATTCCATTCCAAAAGCTGCATCCATTGCAATAATCAGACGCTTACGACGATCAAGATGCCTAGACATTCATGAAGATTAGATTAGCAACAACAATGTTAACAGGGAGTGAAATGAAAAGTGGTACAACATCCACAAACACATAGAGATCTTACCTGTCCTTGCTCAGTAAAACATGTCTAAGAGAGCCATTTACCATGAACTCTGCCACAGTGGCAAGCGTTCCTCCTGGCCCATCCTGAACCACTCCATAAAATGCAACTACATTGGGGTGGTGAAGCTTTGAGAGAATTTCAGCTTCACGCCAGAACTCCACAGTCTGAAAAAAATTTAAGTACTGGTTATTGATGCAGAATGAGACACGTATGGAACAGATCCCTATTCTTCTTGATATGCTGGCAGATAGTTTACCATGTTGATCAGCTTGTACATAATTGTGTTAGACTCCACTCATGAAAACCACACCCACTCCGTTCACTCATGTTAAAAAGAACCTACCCTTTGCCAGGCAGTGTGAAAGAAAATTCTTTTTTCTTTCATCTAACTGAAGGTTACTGAAACACTAGAACAGCAGCTACATCAAGCTAAAAGTTAAGACATTCGAAGTATCTCAGATGAATGGCATTTCAGCCTTCTAATCCAAATTTGATCTTGGACACAAAAAATAAGGTTTAACAGCTGCCATATTATTTCCTTACTTACAAGTCAACCATTTACATGCTTATTTGTTCATAACAAAGAGTCACTAGAATGAAAGTCAGCTCACCAATCTTTCTTGTTTTACATCTATTCTTAATCCTAAATAGAATGTAATGATGGAGAGATCCATATGTAATGTTTACAGTATTTTCTAGATACAAATGACTTTTCATGTAAATGAGGATGTGCACAAGGCACTCTAGTCTTGTCCGGTATGAAATGATCTTATAAACTCTTATAATCAGGGAATTGACTTGATTATTAGATTATAGTTTATAAGTTCATAAACGTTTTGAGAAAAATAGATTTGCTAATTCTCTGATTCCAGTTAGCAAGAGGGATGTTAAACTAATAAATAGTTCTAGAAGCTAAAAATGAAATATTGTGTAATTTCAATTGTCAGTCTCATTGATAATCACATGTAAAACTGCCTTATTTACAAAAGTCAACAATTTTCATGCTTAATTTTGATTAAAAAAATCAATAGAAAGAACAGAAGCTCACTAATCTTTCTTGTTCTGATGAACGGCCAGTGAAACAGCTCTTTTTTATACGCTTTATAGCAACATCCGAACCCCTCCATTTTCCATGATAAACAGTACCAAAAGTGCCAGACCCCAATTCTTTCAACTGTTCCAGGTCTTCATTTTTTATGATCTGTAATGAAAAAAAATTACACAACTAAAAGAAATCCTCAATGATAGCCCCAATAACAATGAAGAAAGGTAGGAAGCCTTTTAAAAAATCATCCAATATAATGCAAGACTAACAACAAGTCAATAGATGTTCCATATGCATCTATATGTGCAAAAAAGTGAATGATACAACAGGAATTCAAGTCCACTAGGTCATTCAAAAAGAATGTCTGGATATGCCAATGCGATTACAAGACATCATATTGTTTCATATATTTTTAACTGCATAGGAAGAAATGAGTTTGCAAATGTAGAGCATCACCGTGGAACAAAACAACAAAATTTTCTAGTCAAACATTGCCAATATTAAGGTTGCATGTTACTATATACACTACAGTGAAGAAAGCATTGTCAAGAGGGAAACACAACCTGTGCTACTTCACATTTGCCACCCCAAAAACATCTCCAGTGGGTTGAGCTGTCAACCATGGGTCTCACCCTCCTGTAGGGGAGTGGGTGGTGTAAAAAAGTCCATTTCTCACTTACAATACTTATTTTCTCCTTTTCATGTCTTATGGTTTTGGCAAAAGACATCAGAGCAGATTCTAGATATAAGTTTTGCATATTCCAGTCCTTTAAATCTTTATCAATGCTCTTTTGTTCGACTAGAATAGTACCTTAGCTAAACTAATGGGATTTTCACTTATAAGGATTTCCAAACAATAATCTAATGAAATGAGTCTGCAGCCAACAGAATTTTCAGCTTCAGCCACATGGCCCAGCCATAGTTTGAGGAAAAATGAAAGAAAATACCTGCAAGGTGCTAATATCAAACTCTCGTGAAGGAAGGTCAACAAGAGGTGCACCGATGTTTTGAATGTCCAACTTCCCACCCTGACAGTAATAAGAAAATCAGAATGTCTGGTGAAATGATGAACACCTGGATTATCACACAGACAAAACAATTAAAAAAAAAGACTTGCCAGAGTACCTCGTACTTTGGTTCTTGTATTCTAGCATTCACCTCATCCAACTGTGCACTCTCAGTTTCCTTCAACTCAAAATGACCATAATCTGCATGGGACTCCATGGTGTTCGGTCCAACAACATCAGATGTCTCTTGTCGAACATCTTCCTCAATGTGAGGCAAGGCAATGTGGGGCAAGGCAACTCCATCGGACTTTAAAGGTGGATAACTATAGTCAATGAACGTCCCTCCTTCAACATTTGCAAAGGAAGATGAGTAGCCCAGATGGTCTTGGTCTATAAGGGAAACATCTTTCCTAGCAAATTGATCTTGAGCCAAGTCCCGAAAGTAGGACCAGCGTTTCGGATCATGATTCTCCACGTTCAAGCTTAAGCCCACTCTATCAACAATTGGACTGACTACATTCTCATGGATCTTGGCTTGTGAAAAAATATCAGAGAGGATATCAGGACGAAACCGGTCATTTATATCAATTCGTATATATTTCTGCTCAGAAGTTCCAACACCAATGCTGGGCTCCCCTTGAGATACAACTCTTATTGGGCTCTCTGTCCATGCCAAAGGCTGCACATTCACATTAGTATTGTTCCCATTATTATTGTCAAAAGCAGTCTCAAATCTTTCAAACTCTGGAGGCCCTGGAGCAGCATCTTCTGGATGCTTAGTGGAAGTTCCCTGACTTGCTGTTGGATGTGTCAACCCAACTGTTTCATTGTCATTGATAGAGAGATCAGTGTAGTTGCCCTTAACTTGTGAACCTTCATAACCATCCACTGGATTAAAAACAACACGTCTTGATTCAGATTTCTGCACATTTGACCCAAGGCCTTGAGCAATGCTAGGATTTACTGTACTGATGTTATCAGCAAATTCTTTATAATTCTCAAACTGTGCAAGTCCACCTTCAACAGTCTGAGGATTTGCATAATGTGATTTTGCAAATGAATGGGACTGGTCAGTCTGGGAAGCCACATTTCCTTCGTGCAACTTATCAATTGATTCTATAACTTGTTGAGAGTAACCAGAGCGTGCTTGAGTTAATAATATCTGAGGATCAAAGGAATCCTCAGATTTTGACAAGCGATTTAATCCTGCCTGCTCCTTAGGAATTTGCTCAGAATGAAAAACCCGATGAGGAGCCACAGATGGTTCAAGGTAGCTAAAATCTGTTGGATCGGCCTCAGAACCTCCATATCCTGGGGCAAATGGATCACCAGATGAGTGAAAATGGTCATCCCCATTTCCTGGATGCAAGGAAACAGTATCGTTTTCCACTGCCTGAATTTTAACAGTTTCATTAAGCTTCTGGAGTGAATCATCTCGTTTCATTTTCAATTCCTTTATTCTTGCCTCCTTATCCAGAGTTTGAACTTTCTCAGGTTCATTTATTTTCTGTCCTGAGTTCTCTCTTTTCATTTTTGCATCCTTTACACATGCTTCTGCATCTTGCACAGGAAAACCGTTGTTCAGTTTCTCTTCTGCCAAAACCCCCTGTTGAGTTGGATACATGTGGAAAGGCACTCCCATTAAATTTTCCCTAACTGTTGCATGGATAGGGAGATGTGAACCAAGACCATACTGGATTGGGACCGCCAATGGATTGGTTACCTTTTCATCCACTTGGGGGAAGCTCTCTATAGGATGCATAGAGGATGTTGGATGCGGAATGGCATCTCCATGATGCATCTTCTGGCCATGGTATGGCTGTGAATTAGATTCATGGGCACTAGATGAACCTGTCAGTACTGGTTGAGAAGATTGGGTTGTTGAAGGCAGCATATGAACAGCTGAAGATGGGGCATTACTTCTAGTTAATTCAGCTGCAACTGCAGTGCTGCCCCTCTCAACATTAAGACTAAGTAACTCATCCAAATTGTTCCCTGATGCACTTACCATATTAATTGAATTCTTCCTTGAACCCAAGTCTATACCGTTTACAGCAACTACATATTGAATCTCAGAATTCTCACCCTCTCCACTTCCCAAGCCAAATTGGGAGTCCTCTAGATCATTGCTAGAAAACAAGAACATCCTAGGCTTCTTTGATCCCCCATCTTCTGATACATTGCATTCCTCCATCATGTTCTGAAGATCCTCATCACAGGATACTGAAACCAATGCGTCAAGATCTTCACCAGGAAGCTGATATTTTATAGTGTGAGATTCATTGTAAATTGCCAGTGTTTTCTGCATAAGATCCTGCCAAGAAATATTCTTGCTTATCCGGATAATGCGTGTTTCACCCCCAACATATCTCAGCTTTCCATCACTTGGACGAGGCAAAATTGTACCACCAAAGCTGCAGAGAAACTTCACCTTTGGTGATGAACTATCAGAGGCTCCTGAAGATGTATAGCCATGAATTCCTCGATTGCTGTCATTTTTTGGTGAGGTTCGTGGTGCCGGTCGGATAGGATCATGATAACTTTGGTCTTCATGCACAGAAGATCTCTTCTGGTCAAACTCCTGGTTCCGGGCTTTTTCTACCGTGCTTATCATAGAGTTGTCAGGCCCACTTTCTGAACTCACATGAGATGTTCCCAGCATGTCCTTTAGTTCCATATATCTAGTTGGGCTATTTGGATCAACATGTGCGTTTGGAAAGGGTTGTTGCCAGGGGTTCGCCCTCTCCCGCATAAATTCAAGAGCAAACTCCTCACCAGTCTGAATAGAGTAATTTAGCACAGGCCTAACTCCAATTGACATGTTGTAGTCAGGAGGTCGCATGTTAGTATTAATATTGGCTGATGGATCATGAAAAAACCTTTGGTTTACAGACCCCAAACCTTCATTTCTAGATTCCATGTTATTATATCGAACTTGTTCATTGTTTTTCTGCTGATCTGTAATGCCTTTTCCCAGATTCCTGTCCATTTGGGTCAACTGCACCACTAAGGCAAGATGCCAATAATGCCATATTAGTATAGAATCGCTTGTGTGGGTAACCACATACTTTGCTCGCAAAATGACATCTTTGGAGGAGAAAACCTGAAATGGAAAATAAGCTCTTGCTAATAAGAATTACTTGGTTAATTAGAAACCAAAATGCCTTGCATGACCAATTGAAAAGAAAATATTCGGTGCAAAAGGATAAAATAAATTTAATCATCTCAAGCAGAAGCAAGCACATGATCAAATGCTTATTTAGAATCAAACTTCAATAATTTTACAGGAAAGCTCCCCAGTGACGGCAGAGTTGCACAAAGTAACATGAAATAGATTGATCTACTCACTTAAAATAAGAAATAAAAGGAAATGATTTACACAAAAGGAGCACAAACATGCATGCCTTAGGCCAAAGATGGATCTGCCCTAAAAAATCGTGTAGAGTTTGTATGTCATAAGATTAGCGGGTGCTGCATTTCCATGTGCTTTGGCAAAGAGGACTTAATATTAAAAACTTGCGATCTAGTTACTTTCACTTTCTTTTCTTGGTGACCAAACAAATAGAAAAGTATCAGTTACATTCAAAAATCAAAGTAGCTTCCACTAAATTACTGCATCTCATTGTCCTATGCATCAATCAAGTATTAAAAACACCAGATTTAGTGACTCTAATAAGATATTGCCTTAAAAAATATCTGCAACTAAATTATTTAAATCCACTTGGAAAAAACCCAATCATAAATAAAAGACTGAAAGGTTGCTTTTGAAATTAGGATTAACATAATAATAAACAACAAACCCTAACAAAAACTAGCAAAATTGAAATCAAGCTCAAAAAAATAATCTTAACTCTTAAAAAACCTAAACTCAATAAAAAAAAAAAAAAAAGCACATAGAATTCTCACTCAAAAGCCCAAAATTCACTCTGATTACACCTCAACCCAGCAAAATAAAAAGAAGGGAACATATTTATAAACTAATCACGATCAAAGCTTAAGCAAATGAAAAAGATTTAAAGTTTTTACAAAAATAAATAAAAAGAGTGGATGAGAAGAGTAGAAATAAGAAGCACCGGGAAATCGAAGGAAAGACCGTAAAAGCTGAGGCAGCATCCAGAGTTCTACTGCTTTCTCTCTCTTAAATTTAAAGAATGTTTTAATTTTTTATATATTATTATCAATTGTTTGTGTGTACGTGTGTGTGCAAGCGCTTGGTTGAAGCAGATGCTGTTAGATCTATAAATTTTGCTGGCTTTTTTAATATTAATTTTGTTATTTTGGGGGGGTTTGAGGCATTTGTGTACCGATGATTTTCATCTTGAAATAAAAATATATATAAAAAGTCGGTATTTGCGGAGATGCAAAGGAAACACACGCGTGCGTGTCGACTACGTTTGTATATTTTTATATTTTAAATTTAGAAAAATAAACTAATATTTTAAAATTATTTTATATATTAATATTAAAAATTACAAAAAAAAAAAAAACACATTTTTCAAGTCTTTACCCATCCATGTATCATGATAGTGCCTGATTGGCACTGTGGTTAAATCGGTGTTTGGCTGCGGCTGTTTTTTTTTTTTAAATGAATATATTTTGGTGTTTTTAAATTATTTTGATATGTTGATGTCAAAAATAATTTTTAAAAAATAAAAAATATATTATTTTAATGTATTTCAGCACGAAAAGTACTTTTAAAAACAACCGTAACCACACTCCCAAACACCCCCCTAGTAGTTAGCTTCCATGGTGGGATTTTTGTTTCCAACCCTTTGGATTTGTATGTGAAATTACAAAGATAACCCTTTTTTTATTTTTGTTTAGAGAAAAGTAACTATAGAAAGGAAAATGAGAAGGGACCTTTCCTTTTATTTTAATGTAACAAGATATAATATTCGATTCATCCATGATGAAAATGGAGGTTGGAAAAGCCTTATATAGCAAGTTTGATATTTGTTATTTTTTAAAGTATTTTTTAAAATAATATATAAATATGATATTTATATTTTTTTATTTTTATATTAACATATTAAAATAATCTAAAAATATCAAAAAATTAATTTAAAATAAATCAATTTTTGCATAAATAATTTCCAACTGCAAAATCATCCAAGGCTATTAGAATTTCTAGTGGATATATGTAGGGATTGTTTGAAATTGTAGTAAATATCATGTTTTCAAAGCATTTTTTATTTAGTCTATGATCCATCTATTTACTATAAAAAGTTGGTTATAGGGTCTGTTTGTGTTATAATTTTCAATTGTGCTCTTACAAATTTTATGAAAAATTAAATTGGCTATTATTTCATAGCAAAGCTATTGTATTTTAATCATATGTTTTTTGAGCTCAATATGTAGAAACTATTTTATTTTCTTTAAAAGATAGCTTGAAATGTGAGATAATCTAAATGTTTTGAGCATATAAATATATTAGAAAATTATTATGATGCATACCTCCTATTATTGATTTATGAATGAAAACTTTATAATCTATGTCAAACCTTAAGGTTAATATATGAATGAAAGACACTTGACTTCTTATAATATTTTTTTTTAGCTAGACTAGTGACCTTTTATATATCACCTAATTTTTATGCATTTATTCATCATGAATGATGTTTGGCTTACTGATATAGTCTAATGAGATCTAAGCCTTAATTGTTATTTAATTTTAAAAAACATTATATGATATATGAGTCATATAACACCACTTGAAAAGTTATAATATTTTTATAGTATTCAAAATGTGTAGCAAATAAAAAAAACTCATATTTAAATCAACAATAAAATATATAAGTTATAATGACCACACTTTATAATAAAATACTTCATTCCATATATTATAATATATTGTATCCTCAAAATAAGCACTTAATGAGCAAATAAACTTTATATATGAATTTTTGATAAGTCAATTGGGTCCAACTTTAGATGTCCCAATAAATATAGAAAATAATATTTTGTGTGCATAAAACATCACTTTAATCTCTAAAAATATCATAAGAAAATATATTTAGACAATAAGCTAAAAAAAAATGATCATTAAATAGGTTAGCTAGATCAATATGATCCACATGATCTTTTATATTGTTTTATTGATAATGCTTTAATCATGAGATTCACAATCATTAGCTCAATGTTAATATGCTCAATAAACCCTTCATGTCCTTTAACTTTCTCTCTTGCAATGAGATATTTTATATTGATATATTTGTTTTAACTTTCACTCTTATTATTTTAAGAGAAAAAACTACAACTGAATTATTATTATTACATATTTTTCCTAGTTTGATATGGAAGCGACAACTTTTAGACCATAAATAAAATTTCTTGGCCAAATCATGTCACTGCTTCATAACATGCACTTAATTTGTCTTTAATAATAGATAAAACAAAAATGTTTTTCTTAATAACTCTTCAAGATATAGATCCTATAGCGGAAAAAAAAAATGTATCCTCAAATAGTCTTCTTGTGTAAAAAAAAATATATATCATGAGTAAACTTTTTTATGTATATAAAATAGTAAAATCTGAGTTTGAATAACCAATCACTTTAAAGTGATTATTATGTTTACAAGAAACTTATAATCCTTGGTTCATTGTTGGTATCTAATTACTAACTTTCCATAAATCAATTTTAGGATTGCTTTGGAACCTTCCTAACATTCCTATTTCAAATGCCAAATCAAGTCTTGTACAAACTTATATGTATATCATATTATCAATTACATATGCATAAAAAATGTAACTCATCTATTTTTTCCAATGCATTTTATGGAAATGATTCTAATTAAGTTTGTCTTAATTGACAATGAGTGCTACTAAAGATATGTAGTTTGACATTCCAAGTTTTTCTAAAACTTTTTCAATATAAACCTTTTACGAAAATTTTAATACTTTTTGAGACATATATCTATGAATTTTTATGTCAATGATATAAAAGACTTCATTCAAATCCTTTATATATCAAAGTTTCGAGGAAAAATCACTTTGTATCATGTAGCAAACTCAAGTCCCTAGTTGCAAGTCAAATATAATCTTCATGTAAGATAAGATACACACACACACAAATTAATCTTAAGGTATACACTAATTAGTAGTATTCTCAATAAAATCATATAATACTATAACATTATGAGATCCAATATACCAATATCAGGAGGCTTGTTTTAGTCCATATATAAAATTCTTTAATATACAAAACAATTGGTATTTATGTCATCAATGGAAAAATTTAGGTTGATTAATATTAATAAATGCTGATTTCACATCTATCTAATATAGTTTTTAATAAAAATAAACTACTAATAATATTATTATTCTAAATAAATCCTTTTTAGGAACTAGAGAGAAGATTTCATAGTAGTCTATGTCTTTCTTTCCAATATAACTCTTAGATATAAATCTAGCTTTATATTGCTCAATATTACTAGAAGTATCTCTTTTGGTTTTATAAAATCATTCACAACTAGCAACTTTTAATCCTTCCTAATTCAATGAGGTCACAAACTTGATTTTAGACATATGTTTCATTTTTTTTCCTAGTGACATTATATAATACAATATAATTTTCTTTATTAATGGCTAATAACTATGAATTTTAATTATTTTTAGGTACAACATCAAATTCAGACTCATAAAGATTCATAACATAGCTATTAAAAATTATTTTATTTTTGTTCTTGAAGATCTTAATATTCAATTTCTTCATATGAGTTTACTTCATCAAGAACTAGTTACACTTGAACTTCTTGTTAATTTCTTTTGAATTGGTTGTTATTCGTAATCATCCAAATCATTTTCATGAACAATAACTAGTTTTTTTTATCTTTATACAACTAAGTTCAATCTTATATTTCCTCAAATTCTATCATTCTAAGAAGATTACTCCTTCTAAAATTTAAATCCTCAAGGACTTTAGTATTTCTTGTCACTACTATTTTTGTACTATAAAAAGATAATAAAACCTATATCCTTTAAGGTCCACCACATAATTAATGAAATAGCCATTATTTATTCTTAGTTCTAATTTGTTTAGTTAAGGATTATAAATTCTTACCTTAATAGGAGAACCCTATACATATCTATGATTTAAATTGGGTTTTCATCCATATTATAATTCAAATATGTAAACATAACTTTGGATGAAATCCTATTTAAAATGTATACAACAATCTTTAGTGCTAACTCCATAAGGATAATGATATATTACAATTATTGATCATGCTCTTTATAAACATCCATAAATGTGTGATTTTTTTTTTTGCCATACCTTTTATTGTAACGTGCTAAGCTTATATATTATGAAATAATGTCATCTCCTTCAAGGAATTTTATAAATAGATTTGATATTTGTATTTTTTTTTTCTATGCACATATCATAATACTCTCCACCTTACCATTTAATATATATTTTTTTTTTTACCATAGCTTTGTAGATCTTAAAAGCATCAAGTGTTTAGCCTTGTCAAATAAGAGATATAAAAATATATAAATCTAGAATGATCAAAAATGAATTAGATAAAATTTCTTTGACCATTTAAGGATGATGGTCCACACATGCTAGTATATGATTTCTAAAAATATTTTGCTCCTCGTGGCACATTTAATGGTTTTGTTAGTTTACTTTTCTGTTATGCAATATATACAAATATCAAAATCAATAATATCAATAATGTCCCTCTTTTTCATTATATATTCATGCACACTATTAGAATAGTCAAATGAGTTAACTAAAAGCCTCCTTATTAAGGTGTTGATTAATTTTTAATCAGAATGGATAAATTATTCTTCTATAATTTTTATAAAGTCTTTTTCCTTTAAACATTAAGGGATATAACCTTTAATAATGTTATTTATAAGTGACTTTATTACAATCAAACTTAAGCGATTAGATCACTCTCACTACTCATAATCAATATTTTCTTGAGCATTATATAATTTCATAAGAAAAATCCATTAAACCTAATGAAAATGAATACTTTCCTTAAAGTAAATAGCATAATCACCACGGAACATTGAAATATTGACCATATCAATAAAAATAGTAGAAAAGTTTGTAAAAACCGTGAAAAATACTTTATATAAATTAACCAATGTCAATTTCTTAGTAAATTACAAGCTTCTTGTGAATACAAGTTACATTATGCATATAATTTACTGATTATTTAATAATAAAACTAACAAATTAAAATATCAAGAACAAAACTTATTCACACTCGAGGGCCTATAATAAAATTTGTCCTTAATGTCAATTTCTTATTTTATTACAATCAAATCATAAAAATAACAACCTTCCTGTAAGGCCAAGTCCTTATTTTTATAAAATAATTGCAATTAAGTTATGCAACTTATGAACATTTTAATTTAATAAACTTTAATATGATAATAAAAAATAAAAAAAGATACCATGGCTACGTCTAAGAGGGTGTTTGGGAGGGCGGTAGCTTTTGAAAGTGCTTTTCGTGCTGAAATGTATGAAAATAATATTTTTTATTTTTTAAAAATTATTTTTGACATCAGCACATCAAAATAATCTAAAACACCAAACCACCATTTTTTAAAAACAAAAAAAAGAAAAGCACCAAACCGCCAGTTTGGCCGCTCTCCCAAACGGTGCCTAAGTTAATTAACATCACATATCTTTATTAATTATCAACTAGAAGACTTTAATAATCATATAAATTGTATTGTGATTATCTTTTCTTTAGCAATTTTCTACAAATATATAGATCAATAAATCTCAAAATATTTATTCTTCTTGCACATAGAACTACAATATATCAAAATAGCAAACAATTTATAAATGTTTTGTGCTAACTGTATTTTTTTTTACAGTACCATATATATGTCAATCAAGTTGCTTCTAACATTAACGAAAATCATGTAAGATAATTTCAATATATCAAACATATAAATGAAAAATTAATAGGATACATATCTCTTGTTATTATTAATTAAGTGTTCATGTAACTATCCAGAAAACTTTGTATTGCCAAGAATAAATTAATATATATCAACTTTAGGGTTAGTGTAAGGATAAAACACACAACTTTGCATAATATTTCTTTTTTTACTAAATTATGTGAGAAAATATGAATCTTTGTATTGAAAAACTTGTATCTTCTGTACATATAGTCAATTATCTTTATACAGGGGAAGGGGGGTCTATGATAGGTAAGTTATCTAATTATGTCAATAACAGATTCACATGCTACAATCACTCTTAATCAATTTATAACCGATTGCAGATTATTTTGTTTCCTTTTACACTATGAACCTTTTATATATAATATAATTTTTGAACACCCTGATCTATTAGCCATTCATGATAGATGGTGCTTGACCCATCACTATAGTCCAGATGAACTCTAAATTTTAATTATCACTTAATTTAAAAATTCTACACGACATATAACAACCTTAAGCATTCTTTCCAATATGAAAACCATTGTATCAGCATGTCAGAGCAACATTCAGACATGAAAATCACCTGACCTGGACGAGGAAAAATGCTTTCAAACATGAACAAAGAAAATGTCTCAGTAGCTTGCTGCAGAGTTTATGTACATGTTCAGCAATCCACTCGCTAATGTAAATGCAAACGAAAGTCATACTTGCATCCATTTTCCCTTTTGATGGATTTTCATGGTGAAGATAATGAGAGCATACTCAATATTCAAAGATTTCTTCCCCTGAAAATACAAATCCCCCCCCCCCCCCACAATACATTCCTGGTAGTGATTACTATCTGAAACTATTTGTATTTAAAATGATACCTATTAATCTTTCAATTGTATGTTTGTCCAAGGTCATAATATTTATACAGACATCATGGGAGAAGCCAAAATCTACTAGATCGACAATCAGCATACCTATTGGTTCAAGTGATGGTCAGTCACCGACCTTCTCTGTCTTCTTTTGCTTTTGATTAATTAATTTTGCCAACTATCAATCCAATCATGAAAGAGAGTCAATTATGGAATCATGGAAGCTAGTGTCAATGTCTGTTAAAGTTACAAGTCACCTTCAAATGGCTCAGGCGTAAGGAAATAACAAATTTGGGTACAAAATTTATACTCCAAGAAGTCCAGTTGAAGATAGCAAACATGCTTAGACTACCCTTCAAAATCGCTATACATGAATGATTTGTCCAACATTTAAGAGACTTTCATGAGGAACATTGAGAGCTGCACTGTTCTGTCTGCATATATTCCTAAGAAAAGCATATATATAATCGATAGCTATTTTCTTATATAACTTTGAATCCCTGAGTGCCAGCACCTCTGTATTCCCCAGTATGTGCACAACACCGGCATCTCTGCAGACACTTAAAAATTCTAACTCATTTACCTTAGCTACGTTACTTAGAAAACCAGATGATACGATGGCAGTGTTATTATGCAGATGGCCATTAAGAGACATGATTGAATCTCCTGATGAAACCGTTCTATCCATGTTCAATGGCATTATGTTGCTGAAGTGATTCAGAAGAACATTTGGCTACTCAGTTTCCTAGTCACATATACTGTAGTCATTCGAGTCTGAACATCCATCCATCATGGACTCAAGCCGGACAAATGTGTTGAGACCTTCTAAGAGTTTTTTCACAAAACTTTCATCTCTTTAATGGAGGTCTTTATAACCATATCTTACAGCACAACGAAACATATGAAAATTCATAGGTCCTATTCGCTTGACAAGGAATCTCTCTCCTTCAGGAACTGAGTGGACAGGAAGGTACTTCACACAGACAAAAGCAACTACTGAATGGATGGCAGGTAGGTTTGTGATGAAATAAGAAAAAATATGTGGCACTCCTCTTGCTAATTTAGTGTATACAAGTCCGATTCCAGGGACACGAACTAGTTCTAAGCTGGGACCAAGCCCAAGAATCAATGCCATTGAAACCTTACTGTGCACCTCAAACTCATATCATTTCTTGGTACCATAATGCCACACGTACATGATGGTAAAAAATGCTAAGACGATCATGAGAGGAACCCAGCCACCTTGATTGACCTTACAGAGCACAGAAGAAAAGTAAGTACCCTCCACTACCAGTGATAAACCCGTGAATATCAGGACAAGAATCCAATGGCAACGCCATATTAATAGCATGACTAAAATCATAAGCAATGTGGTCACCAGCATCACTATGACGACTGCAGTCCTTGTTATGACATGAAATAATATACAGAGTAACTATTAAATTTTCAACCAAAGATGTAAACAATCTGATTAACTTCATAATACATGAACATACTAGAAGCATTTCCAATTTGGCTTTGATTCTTAAAACGAAGTTGTCACACCAACACAGAGAATCATAAAGATCCAATTAATGTCTGGAATATATATGTGGCTTAGAACCCTTTTTGATGTATGTACAATTTTAACTCTTGGAAAACAACCAAGTGCAAGGGTCTGCTTGATTAATGAAGAAATGGCACAAATGGTGACTTGGCTTGCAACAACAGCAGCTGCAGTTGGAACTAGAAGTACTGACCAATAAATGCAATTTGTATAATGATAAATGTTACATGTTTTAAATTATAAAAATGCCATCAACCAGATTTGACAAAATTCTGTAAATTTTCACAGAAAAAGAAAATTCTATGTAAATACAAAACAAGAAAAGATTTTTTGGATTAATAACTAAATCACACTATTAGAGACTGCTTTCTGGGGTTTTTTGTTACACAAAGTGCTAGGCCCATTCATTTGTTCAAATGGTCAATTACTAAATAGGAAAGGGTTAAAAAACATGTTAAAGCAATTCAGTTAACAAACAGAGCCAGCCCCATTAAACCTCTTCAGAAACTTATAAGAATTACTTCTCTAAGAATTTTGAAGAAAATGTACCCATCATTAGTGAGTGCTTTGTTGTTTGTCATTAACACATTTACTCTCAATTTTCCTATAGATTTAGGTGTAAGAACTCACAACAATGATTAAATTTTTCTTTGTTCCCATTGCTTTCTATCCATACAGGCACCATTTACTGACAGGTTTTTCTAACTTCCATACAATCTTGATGACAAAAACCATGTTCACATATTATTTGATGGTCCTAATTTTCTTTCTCATTTCCATGACATTCCAGTCACAACAGTCAAGCACCCTAGGAAAACAGAAATGGAGGAAATTGCAAACCTGGAATAAAGCTGTAAAATGCATCAACTATGTGACTTGTGTTCTTCATGAGGTAGGCAGCTTGTCCAGGCAAAAAGTAGGCAGGGAAAAACAACTGTTGTGAAAGCAATCTGTATAGATGGTACAGGAAAATGAGATAGGTCGGCAAACAGGGCCTTGGTTCCCGTAATATTTCAGGACAAATGAATTCAACAGTTTATTGTACACAAGTTTGGTTAATGTCAAAAGGGTTAAAAAGTATGAAAACAAAGATAAATGAAACAAAAATTCAGAGTTCACCTGTTAAGCTAAGCATGATACCTCTGAGGGACAGTCAACTGTCTCTCCCTCCCCTTCTGAAATAACGATATATGTACACTGGTGAAATGGCTTTCAGAACACCCGTACCATATTTCCAAATGTTGAATAAGCCAATCCCTCCAATCAAGAGAAACCAAAGGAGCACAATTGGTGCAAAGAGCCAACTAACCCTATCCACACCATGATGTTGCATGCTGAACAAGCCTAATAATATGACAACAGCAACAAGCACGACTACACCTGACACACAGAGAAGTAGTAACTGATTGATTAGCAGACAAATTTTAAAGTTAATGTAAATGCAAGAAATTGTTCAATTTCAGTAAGAAGATACTACTACTCATGTTGGGGTGATCTAACTTGATTCCTTGAACAGCAGACAACACTGCCACATGTAGCAAAGAAAGAAAGATACATGCATTAGCCACATAATTGTCGTTGATTTATCAAAGTTGGAATGAAGTTTTCCACAAGTGGCATTATGTGCATAAGCACAAAAAGAAAGCAACGTTTCAACCAGTCCAGAACATAACCCAGGGTATCTGAGCATATGCACTCTCCATCACTCCAATGGTTTTTAGAATGGCACTCCTATTATGTTTTGCAACCAGAGATGATGCAAATAAATTTATCACAGTTTGAAATGTGTTTCTACAAATGAAAATGTTGCATCGTTTGGTTTTTTAAGTAAAGCAAAAGACTTCTGATCCACCTTTATTTTAAACCTTTAACGTACATACATAAGCACCTGCATTGTGTTTGCCTTGTATGACTTTAATGGATGGTTAAGTAATTTTTTCACTTTTGATGGTACTTTAGAGTATATATTTTCCTACCTTTTCCTTCTTACTCATTCAACATGCTAGAGAAGGTGGTGAAAGTCTGAAACAAAATGACAATTTGTTTGTGCTCTGCTGAGTTATTTAAACAAACATGACTACATATCACTGCAAATACTAAAAGAGTTAATTTACTCTAACCACTGACCAAAATTTGTATGTTTATCTATTCAAACCATGGTGAAAAATTGTTATCAGATAATGAATTTTTCTTTTTTCATCCATGGATCATCCCACACCCTGTAATTCATTGCTCGTATTTTCATGGCATATACACGTGTTGGATTATAGATACATTGTGCTTATCAATCACAATTCCATGAAACAAACAGGTAAAAAGATAAGAGGACAGATAGTGGTTCTAAGGGAAGGAAACCTGATATAGCAGGTGCAAGAATCCCATCACCAATTACCATGGAAGAGCCAACAAGAGCAAGAACAAGAAACGCATTCTTCCTGAAGGGATGTTCCTCTAACCATCTTTTGGTCCTTCCAGCAAAAGATGTCTCATGGAATGTAGAACGACTATAAGTAGTTAGCTGTTCATCTTTAAGATCTTGGTTAGGGATAGTCTTCACTTTTGCCTGTCGACATAGAAGTGAATAAAGAGCAAATGTCCCACCTGCATGATGAATGGGATAAGTTCCAAGAAACTTACTAGCTCTTTACTGGTTCAGTGTTCCTTGCTAAAAGAAGGATACTGCTACATTTAGATTTTCAAAAGTCATCTAATACTATACATTTTATTTACCTAACCAGAAAAAATATGTGAGAACATCATTGCCTTCAAGATGGCTGGTTGCACACATATTCATAGTTCCAAAAATATCCTGTCATTACATGTTGTACTAATGTTAGTATTGTAATGTAAGCAAATTCTTTCATCTCTTTTTACTGCTATAATTGAATTTCAATAAAAACAAGTTAATGATTTACCTTGGCCATTGTCATTTGCTCTACAGACAATTAAAACATACTTCAGGAGGGGGATAAGAGTAAGGGAATATATGATCAATGAAAGAGCTCCAATTAAATCCTCTAGATCTTCAATTCCATCTGGAAATGTATTGTAGAAAACATACAAAGGAGACGTGCCTAAATCTCCATAGACCACTCCAAGGCTTTGGAAAGCAAGCTGTATAAGCAATAATCTAGAGAATTTCTGAAGAATTAAAGCAGAATTAGCACAAAGAATAAAAGCGGGGTGTGAATCAACCACATTATCAGTGTTCTTATTTTCATACTGTAAGCTGGCATGCCTGTATAGCATGCCATCGACTCTAATGCAAACTTTAATTCAACAACATTTATAATCTCCTTCCTACAGTGTCATCTGTTATCATTACATTAAATAATAAATAAGCTCATTGTAAACTGTTTAAAAAAAAAATTGTTGGCTTTTGAAACAGTTCGTTTGGCAAGGTATTGAAAAGAGCAAATGGTGACATTATACCTTATCCTCGTACTTGTTCCTAAGCTTCTCAGCTTCTGCGTCAATAGGTTGATCAAGATTCTGATCCAAAACCCAGATTCTACTTTTATAATCAATTTCTTCATCACTCTTTCCTCCTGAAGCCATATGCAGAAGAACTAAAATGATTCTTACACTTACACCAGCTCCCTAGTCCAATACCCTCACTACCTCTTCCTCGCGCTTACACCTGAACCAAAAACCAAATCTATGATGCAGTTGCTTCTTCAATTCAAACAAACCAATGAAATCCCAATAGAGGTATAAACAAAAGAAAAACCACATTATCTATAGAGTAAACAAAATGGGCTCATTTCAGCAATTAAAACAAGATATTCAAACGTAGACAACAGATAATTAGAGCCGAGTTCACTAAACTCATTTTTTCTTCTCAACCAAAGTTCAAATCTTTAATTCATTCAGTGCCAACAAGGTTAAGATACTAGAAATCCCAAAAAATCCAAATATATAATAGACATACCCGCGAAGCAAAAGGAGTAAAAGAAGACATGCAGCCCGGGTTTAGTTTTCGCAAGGGAAGGAAGAAAATTCAGTGTCTGGTTTAGGTGGTGCCTTCAACTTCAGCAACATCCCATCATGTCTTTTTGTTAGACATGCAACAGCAATTTTACAGTATACCATGCCGCTCTCATGCCTGAAAAGAAAAGGGTTATCGGATTGGAAGCGATGCCGATGACACGTAAATCTGTAACAGCTAGCGTCGTAAATGACGGCATCATCCCATGTTAATATTCACATTAATGACGGCATCATTTTTACAGCAACTTCTGTCTTGCTCTGAGTTTTTCTTTTCTTTTTTACATAGCACCGTCCTTAATAATAATACTAATAGTAATAGTAATAGTAATAGTAACAAGCAAAACTAAATATAGCATCTCAAAAGTTGGCGTTGACTTCAGTGGATTGTACGGTTTGAATGATAAAAAAAGGGGGATCCAGTTAATGATCCACTTCGAGAATTTAATTATTCAATGTTCAAACAACTCTTTTGGTAGTACTAGGCATTCCATGTTCGGGATTCAGGTCTGTTTACAGTAGCAGTAGGATGGCAATTGTTTTTTTCAAATATATTAAAATAATATTTATTTCATTTTATAAAAACAGAAAATTAATTTAAAATAAAAAAAATTAATTATTGTATTAAAAACACTTTTAAAATACAATATTAAATAAAACACACCTACAGATTCTTCGACCATTATAATATCAAGATTTAGGATTTGTTCTCTTATATATATATATATATATATATAAACAGAGGTGGAACATAGGGGGTGTTTGGGATTGCTGTTGCGGTTACTTTTCAAAAAGTTTTTTGTGCTGAAATACATCAAAATGATGTTTTTTTATTTTTTAAAAATTATTTTTAACATCAGCACATCAAAATAATCTAAAACACCAAAAAAAATTAATTTTTATTGTAAAAAAAAAAAAATTGCACCGCGGCCAAACACAGGTTTGCCCCCGTGCCAAACAGGCACATAATGGCATGTGCCTTCGCCATTAATATCATGTGAAGAAGATAAATGATAATTTTGTTTACTCCTGGCTAGATTTTCACCAATATTGATGAACACCTCCGTCCTTATGTTAGCTTGCTCCTCGAAACATGCAATGTCTGGTTCCATCCTTCTCTGTAGTTCATTAGTAAACCTTTCCATCTAAACAAATTTCATCTCATTTAAGTTATATAATTTATATTATTTTTTAATGTATTCTTTCATGTAACAATTTTTTAGATTTGAAATTTACATAAATCTATAGTATCTTATATTTTATTTTTATCATATAAAATAAGATAAAGAAATTCAAATTCGTGACCACTAAATCAATAAAACTTTGATATTATTTTAAAAAACCAGTTCATCTAAAAACATAAACTTTTAAGTGAGGTCCCAAAATATAATTTATATTATTTTCTAACATAGTTAATCGTCATACTATTGATAGGATAAATATATAAATTTAAATGTTTACTAATTAAATTAACATGATTTTCAAATCATTTTACAAAAATAATAATGATTATAATTGAATTAATTTGTTTAATTTTTGAACCATATAAAATAAATTTTAACTCGACTTAAAGTATAACTTACGGACAAAAACTTAATTATCTTACATAATCAACAATCATTAGAAAGGATACATACATACATACATACATACATATAAAAAAACTCATTAAATAATAATTATCAAGAATTCTATCGCTCCGTGCTTGTGTATTATAACATTTATTAATCATACCCTTCTATAAAATAAATAAATTGTAATCTTTAATTTGTTTTTAGTTTTTAATATACCTCTTTATCAAATTAATTTTGTTAAAATTGATTATCACATGCGCAGCATGCAGGTGATTTTGATATAGAATGTGTTTGATATTATTTTTATTTTTATAGTTTAAGTTTTTAAAAAATAGTTTCATGAAAATCATTTTAGTTGCGGTTCAAAATAATTTTTAAAGTATTTTGTTAAAATTATGGTTGAGTTTATGGTTAATAAAAAATAATTTTAAGTATTTGGTTACCAAGTTTTTCATATTATTTTCATCTTATGAGATTACTTTATATATATATATATATATATTATTTTTTAAAATATTTAATAATTCTAATTATAAAAAATAATTAATAATTCAAGCAAATTAAAATTAGATACTTGTTTTTGTTCTCTCATCAAACTACTTGTAATTTTATCACGAACTATAAATTCATACGTGAAGATCTTTGCGATCCCGGAATAACATATGGTAAAATATCATCTGAAATAAAATTAAAATTGTGAGGCCAAAGTTATATTGTGATCTCTTTCTAATATATTTATTTATATTTTAATTAAGTTTTTAGATTTTTAGACTATTAAAAATATATTTTTTATATTAATAAATATATATTATGTAAACATTATTTATATTTCAATTAATTTTTAGACTATTTTAATAATAAAAATTTATTTAATATTAAAATATATTAATATTAAAGCATTATTTTAATTTTTATTAAAACCTTTCCTCTCTCCTCATCGCACGCACTAGACATATGCTCCCTCTCTCCTCGCCTCATGAAAAACAGTAAAATATTGCTTTCCGTTAACCCGCAGTTGGATTAAATTTTAGGGTGAGGACCACCAGTTTTTTTCAAATTTCTACACAAACCAAACATTTAAAACACTCACTTTTTTTACATCACTAGTCATACAACATTCTCAAACACCCTCTATACTCTTGAAGAACAAACTGAGGTTTATAATTAATTAATTTTTATATAAAAAGTTATGATTGGTAAATAGTATAATATATAAAGGTGTATTGATAATTTTCCTCCATTTTTATTTAAACCAGATCTTAGTTATATGTAACAAGAAAATAAATTGACAACAGATACATGAATAATTTTTTTATAATTTTTTTTTTGATATTATCATTTTTTGTTTGATAATTAAGCGTAATAAAATAATATAAAGAATAAGGATTCCATTTAACAACGTGATGAATTTCGAGGTGATTTAATTATTTTTTAATTCTAATATTTTGTGCTTTCTACTGTCTTTTTTTAAAGCTTTTTTAAGGTTCTGATAGTCAAAATAATTAACATTTGATAGTTAGCATCATATATATATATATATATATAATAACAATTGATATTTATAGAAGTAGAAGCCTCTTTATTATAAATAGTTATTTTCATTCATTTTTATGTGTAACATGAAAATAAATTAATAATATATGCACAGATAAAACTTCTAATAAATTATTTCTTAGTAAATATCGTCTTTTATTGCTATTAGCATTTGCACAATAAAAAACAAAAAATGTCAATGACAACAATAACCTATAAAAAATTAACTAAGATTTTAATTCAATGATTTCATATAATTTAATTAATTTATATATTTTAATGATTTATATTTTTATTAGCTTATTTTCAAGTGTTTTTAGAGATCTTGTAGTTAAAATAAAGTGCCGACATAGTATGGTATAAGTGATATAAATAGTTTGTTTTATACTATTTAGGGTTTTTATGCTGTGTATAAATAAGAAAATATATATATATAAAAAGGGGATTGATCAATATTTTAGCATTCAATCTAAAAAACATAAATAGGAATTAATAATTAAAAAAAAGAATTTTACTAAAAGTGATATATATATATATATATATATATATATATATATATAGAGAGAGAGAGAGAGAGAGAGAGAGAGAGAAATAAGAAATTTAACTAAACAAGTAATTTATGTTGGGTTATAAATTTAGTGTTTATTTGAGAAATTATGGTTGCATTTGTTTTTTAAAGTATTTTTCGTTCATAAATATATAAAAATAATATTTTATTATTATTTTTAAAAATTATTTTTGACATCAATATATAATGATCTAAAAATATCAATTTTTTTAATTTAAAATTTAAAATAAAAAAAATAAAGCATTTCAAGATACTTTTAAAATGCAGCGGAAATTCGAGGATGAAAAACTGCAAATGATGGGGAGGGTAGACTATCTTCCAAGAAGCCATTTCTGATGGCGCACTCTGCTAATAATATTTTCAAAATATATTTATTTGGCATCAAAGACGACATATTACTGAATCCCTCAGAATACGAGACGTCATACTTGTTCTTATTACTGTTTTACAGAAAAAAATATATTTATACATAGAATATCTGTCCGACATTCAAGAGACTCTCATGAGGAACATTTAAAATCATACTGTTTTCTCTACAGATTTTCCTAAGAAATGCATAAATGTAATCAACAGCTATCTTCTTGTAGAATCTTGAATCCCTCCTCGCTCTCACCACCGTATTCCCCATTATGTGCACCACCCCAGCATCCCTGCAATTATTCAAAAATTCTCTGTCGTCAACTTCAGTCTGGCTGCTTCTTTGGCCAGACAGCCTAACGGTAAGATTTGCCTCTGATGGAGACTTGAACTGCACGATCGAGTCAATGGATGAAATAGTGGGATCTGCAAGTGACGGAGTTCTATTTCCATTATTATCCAAAAGGGCTTCTCTTGACCTCTCGGTTTGCTGGCCATATAAACTATACTCGTCTGAGTCTGAACATCCTTCCATCATGGACTCCAGCCGGACAAACAAGAAGAGGCTATCAAAAAGGTTTTTCTCAAAATCTTCATCTTTCTTGTGAAGGTCTTTATATCCATACCTTGCAACACAGCGGAACATGTGAAAATTCTTCGGTCCAATTCGCTTGACAAGAAATCTCTCTTCTTCAGGGACCGTGTAGACAGGGAGGTACTTCACACAGACAAAAACAACAACAGAATGTATGGCAGGTAGATTTGTGATGAAGTGAGAAAAGATGTGGGGGACGCCACTCGCAAGCTCGGTGTACACGAGTCCGATCCCGGGGACTCTCACCAGTCCTAAACTGGGGCCAAGCCCTACGATCCACGCCATGGAAACCTTACTGTGCATCTCAAACTCGTAACGTTTCAATGTGCCATAGTGCCAGACATACATGATGACAAGAAAGGCCGCTGCAATCACAAGGGGAACCCACCCGCCTTGATCCACCTTGAACAGCACAGCAGAGAAGTAGGTGCATTCTACTACAAGTGACAAGCCAGTGAAGAGCACGACAAGAATCCAATGGCAGCGCCATACCAACAACATGATTAGAATCATTAGGAAAGTGGTTACCAGCATGACTATCACAACTGCTGTCCCTGTTGTCAACAAAAATATTTTTCAATTCAGAGCAATGCGTCATAAACAATAAATTGAAATGTACTAGCATATAGTTGAGAAAAAGTTGATGAAACAAAATATATGAGCATAATCTGGCCAGAGAAACTTGGCTTAGATCTGCTTCTTAGATAATCACACGATTAAGAAACCATTTCACCTCAAAATTCAAGTAATTAGGTAAGGTTCTATAATATGATTTATATTATTCTCTAACATATTCTCTCAAGTGAAAGCTCTTTAGGCTTGAAACTTACACAAGTCCACACTACCTTGTATTTGGTTTTTCATCGAATAGAATGAGAATGATGAGATTTGAACTCATAACCTCTAGGTCAATAAGGTTCAAATAGTATGTTAAGGAATTATTTCATCTAAAATCTTAAGTTTTTAGGTGAGACTCTATAATATGATTTATATTATTCTCTAAAATTTAAATTAAGCAAAAAACTTGGAAAAGCACAACCTTTGCCTCTCCACAACTCATTTCATGAAGCTCTCGGAACTCGTTCCCAAAAAGTTGGGAAAAGAACCATAGCAAAGGTTAAGGGGTTAGCAAAACAAAAGAACATTCTTGTTTTTTTTAAAAAAAAAAATCCAGAACGAAATCACACAGGATCGGGCTAATTTCATACAACTTGTCTAAACGCACAGAAATTGCACTCTTTAATAAACTTACCATAAGCATTACCAATTTGACTTTGGTTCTGGAAACCAGCAGTGACACAGATGCAAAGAATCATAAGGATCCAATTCATATCCGGAATATATATCTGGCCTAAGAACTTTTTTGATGTATGCACAACTTTGACTCTTGGGAAGCATCCAAGTGCAAGCGCCTGCTTGATTATTGAAAAAGTTGCGGATATGGTAGCCTGACTTGCGACCACAGCAGCTGCAGTCGCAACAATGAACACTGGCCAATATATACTCTCTGCAAGGAAAGAAGTGTAAATTAGCGTCTGTCCATTGACACATCCTTATCATAATTTTGATAAATGAGTTCCTTGAATAACTACTGAGGTTTTATTTCAGATAAATGAGATTTGAAACTTTTCATGAATCTCAAATCTAAAAGGGACTTGTAATTCTCAAACATATTTTGTGCTTCTCCAAGAGAAAGTTATTTTAGCAATTTGTTCAAACAACCGGGATAACAAATTTTCAAACAATGATTTTCAGTGACCATGAATCATTTCTTACCATATCATATCTGAGAATTTCACCACAGCCTAACAGAGAGCCCAACATATAATTTTTTGTAAATTGGAAATTTGGAGTTTTTAAACACCAGATTTCCCAGTCTCTCTTGAGTTGCAAGGTATTCTTAATCCCCAGGATCTCTCTTTTAAGGAGAACTTGTAAATTTTAATTTCTTACATATAATAAATGCAGGCCTCAAAATTCACAGCCTCCAAGAGAGCTTATTCTGTTACTCTGCTCTCATTACTTCTCTTGCTCTATTTTTGAATTGCATATCAGTAAAATGCTCACATAAAATACACCTCACTATAAGAAGTTGCAGGAAATGATGCAAGATATCAAGAGACAGATGAAAAGGAATCACAGAAAAAAGAAGCAACAATAGAAGTCTGTCTAGGATATTCAACTGTGAGAGAATTTTTACCTGGTATAGAACGATAGAATGCATCAACCACGTGTTCCCTGTTTTGCATAAGATAAGCAGCTTGTCCAGAATATGCTAAAAGAAGGCAAGGAAAAACAACTACTGTAAAAGCAATCTGTATAGCTGCAACCGGAAAATGGGCCAGGTCAGCAAAAAGTGCCTCTATACCTGTAAAAGTTCAGAATAAAAATCAGTGTGCTGCCATAATCTTTGATTTTAAATCAACAAATGTTAAAATGTTTAAACATTAGGGCAGAAAAGGATTTGTGTACTTAAACTTCAAACAAGTATGGAGCCTTCAATTAACTCTGATACTTACCAGTTATACTGAGCATAATCCCTCCAAGGGAGGTCCAACCATCTTTACCTCCCTTTCTTAAATACTTGTAAATATATACAGGTGAAAAGGCTTTCAGAACACCAGTATCATATTTCCAGATGTTGAACAGACCGATACCCCCGATTAACAGAAACCAAAGCAACACAATAGGGGCAAAGAGCCAGCCTACTTTATCCGTCCCATAGTGTTGCATGCTAAACAAACCCACCAATATTACAACAGCAACAACTGTGACTACATCTGCACCAAAGAAAACAGATTGGCTTAAAGATTCAAAACTTTCAAATTGCTAGAAAATCAAGTCAAAGAAACAACACGATTAGTTGCAGAGAGGAAATGGTAAAGACAAGGTTTCGTTGACTGTCAGGAGTAGAAAAATACCACTACTCAGTTCGGGGTGGTTTACCTTGATCCCGCCAGAAGCTGAAAGAACTGCACAGAAGTGTCGTTAAGCATTTCCGTGGGAATTGAAATAAGTAAAAACTATTATGAGCTGACGGCTACATAAACCAAAATATATCACAACTACATGCCCCATATGTCAGATTATCATATGAGACCTGTATCCTTTAATCGCTCTTCAGGTGAAAATACATTAATTGGATTCATTTACCAACAGATCCCATTATTAACCCAAGCATCCAAAGACCTTTCCATAGTAATTAATCAATAAAATTCTAATGTATAAAAATATGCTGTTACATTGAAGCATTTTATATATGGACAGACAGACACAAACAAGATTTACGAGTTAGGCATCAAGGTACCAGATATTGCTGGAGTGAGAATCCCATCCCCGATCACCATACAAGTGCCAACAAGGACAAGAATAAGCAGTGCATTCCTTCGGAATGCATATCTCTCCAACCATCGCTTAGTTTTAGCAGCAAAAGATTGTTCATGGAAAGTGGAACGGCTATATGTTGTAAGCTCTTCATCCGTCCGATGTTGATTTGGAATGGTTCTTACGTTAGCATGCCGACAGAGTAATGAATATAGAGCAAATGTTCCACCTGTTCCATGAAGAGGATGAGTTCCAGTACTGTGTCCCTCATCATCGCCGAGGCTGGAAAAATTACAAATGCATGCTCCGCTAGGCACACATTCAAATTAAAATATACTGTTGAAACCTGACATTCTTACATGAGTTTTTACAAGAACATCACTGTACTATGCATGTTTAAAATGAGGTCACAATGTTTTCTTTCAGTTCACTGGGCTGTATCAGACAAAACTTACTGAAAAACTTATGAGGGAAAAAATTGATCACTTAGGAACAGGCACGGTTGACTGTCAAAATCTGTAGGCATGCAAGGAGAAGCACAAAAACGAAGAAAAATTATGAAGACCACTACTATTCGAGCAGCAAAAATGAGAAAAAAGTCAGAGAACATCAACACTTCTAAAAGTATTTTCTTTATGATTTGGATTTGGAGGTAGGAAAAAATGGAAGAAATCATCCCAGCACATCATTAGATATAGCACTATAAATTCACTTATCAAAATCATAAATCCAGAAAATCAGAGATACGTGCAATCAGCACAACACACCATCCCCAAGTCATTTGCATTGAAACTGGTTTACCTTGACCATTGTCATTTGCTCTACACACAACGAAGACATACTTAAGGAGTGGGATAAGAGTGAGCGAGTATATGATCAATGAAAGAGCTCCAATCACATCCTCTGGGTCTTTGATTCCATGAGGAAATGTATTGTAGAACACGTACAAGGGAGAAGTGCCCAAGTCACCATAAACCACCCCGAGACTCTGGAAGGCAAGCCGTAGAAGCAAAAGCTGCGAGAACTTCTGAAAGTAACAAAATTGTATTAGCAAACAAAATAAAAACCAGCATCAAATCACCAAAATAAACTGAATTGATTAAACGACAATTAGTGCATCAATAAATTAGAAATATGGTATACATCCAAAAATGTCAGCATCCTTGATAGAAGATTTTAGCTGATTAAACTCATTCATTTGTGATTCAAGGAAAAGGTTAAACGGGTCTGCAAATGGAAATTGAAGCAGATATAATAAGGGTTGGTCTCTGAATCAGTTCATCCAGGAAGGGAAATTGACATTAGCAAGGTGCACGTGTTGTCTGACGTCAACAAGATCAATTGAACGTGATTTATTAGTTTGTAGTTTGAGGGGGAGAGAAGGGAAATTGTAATACTGCAGTACCTTTTCTCTGTACGTATTTCTGAGTCTTCCAGCTTCCTCATCCATGGGCTGATCAAGTTTCTGATCCAAATCCCACATACTTCCTTTATTGTTGTCACTGTCTTCCTCAACCTCCACTCTTGAAGTCATTTCCATACTCACTTATGAATTCTCTATCTTTCGCCACACAATCCAATCTCTATCTTTCTCTCTCTCTACTAAAAACCATAAATCCCTCACAAGAATCTCCAGCCAGCACCAAGATTCCAAACCTCAAAAAACAGAACCAATATGATTTTTTTAAAGAAGAAAAACGCAACCCAAGTTTGAAAATCCACTCTTTACTTGAAATACATCCCAAACCCAATACAGAAATAAAACTCACCACTAAACTATAGAAAAAAAACTGTAAGTTATAAAACAAACAATTAATATTTACTTTCAAAACCCGAATCAAGCTGTGAAACTAACACCCATCAAAGAATTGAAAAGAAAACAAGACTGCAGACTTTAGAACGAAAGAGAGCTGTGAATGAAGCAGAATTCAATCATTCAACGAAACAGAGACACTCAATTTAGGACAGAGCAGCTAAAAAACATCTCATAAAACAAAAGAAGTGTGAAAACAGAGGTAAATTTATTAGCTTTGTCGTTATAAATCTCAAGTGGGGTCAGTTCAATCTCAGCCACAGGAACCAAGAAAACCTGTAATAAAAATCTACCATGAACCCATGAAATGAAAGCCAGAGATTGACAAACACGAGTCGGGTAATGAGGTAAAGAGTCGGAGAGAAGGGGACGAAGGGACTCTGTAACAAGACAGAAAAAAAAGAGAGAGGCACAGAAGTCGTTCTTTAGATGCAGATGTCTGCCAGCTTATTTACTAAACTCCTAATTTGGTGCCATTTTGGACTGCAAACAAAGAAGACGAATAAAAGGGAGAGATTTTGCTGCGTAAGCAACAGCTTTTATCCTTTTCTGTCTGTACTGGGAAGATTAGCTATGGCCTTTCTTTTCTCTTGTTCATCTGATTCTCGCTATTTTTACCTGCTTATTATTGAATGATTGAAGTGGTTACGCCAACAAAAAAATGAAGAGAATATATAAATAAAAGGGAATAATGACGACACAATAAGCACACGGGGAAGGTTCTCTCTGCGTTGTCAAATGAAGTTTCATGGATCAGTGTAATATATTTTAACTTAGTCAAATAACTGATTAACAGCCAGGTACCCTTCGGTGAGAAATTTGCAGGTTTTCTGACGTCCTTTCATATGATTGCCTCCCCACCCCCTTTTTTTCCCGATGAAAAAGCAGTGATGATTTTGTTTTGCTTCCATTAAATTGGAATGATAGACAAAAACATGCTGTTTCTGCTGGGGAAATAATTTAATTTATTACCATATAGTAATCATTTAATTTGGTACGGGAATTAAATCCTGAAAAAAAGGGATAATTAGATGGTAAAAAATTTATGGGCACCGCTAAATTCAAGTGACAAACACGATATTTGTTCATCAAAATAATAATAATAAATCTAGGTATGTGTCTGAGGCTGGTGGGGTCTTACATCATGTGCTGATGTTTATGTGTGCGCTTCAAAATAGAAAATTTATATGTTCAGTGCCGATTATCAGTTTGAGATCGAAGAGGATTGGTTTGTCGCCTGCAATTTATTATTTACTGGTTCGAGTTTCGAAACTTTCGGGATCATTGAAAATTCATAATTAATTATTTATTTTAAAATTCATGAAATTAATTGAAATATATATAAAACGAGTTTCTCTGCTATTAATATATATTTTCAATATATATATATATATATATATTGAAAGATATTTTTATTATCATGTTAATCTAATTTCCTCTCTTGTGACTCTCGATGTATTTGAAAGTGAATGGTAACAGATAGGATAAAGATGAGATATTTTTGTTGACTTTATAAAACTATTGACAATATAAATTATTTTCTAGCCTTATCTACTCTTCAACATAAATAGAGAATTTCTAGATATACAGCAACAAGCAAATCTATTTTCCTTTTTAATATTTAGTTTTTGTTTTCTTTTTCTAATAAAAACAACTGAAAATATTTTTAATTGTTTTCTTAAATTAAAATATTATTCTTAAATTTATTTTTAATATGAAACACAAAAAATAATTTAAAAAGTATATAAAAAATAATTTTCATATAAAAGGACAAAACAAATTCTATCTTTTAAACAACTACAAGCAATCGGATGACTGAGCCGCTAAAAGTTATCCAGCCCAAATGATGATAGACAGATGATTAAGATGGCAGAGAATTAAAGAGAAAATGAGTGCGAGAACTTTGGAATTTATCATATCTCAGCGAATTATTGCGATTTGAAAAGAATATTCCAAAGCATCTGAGCCTGAACCCCAGTTGCCATTGCAACCAGAATTCCTCCATGGAAAACGACATGGCGTTTTTTCTGTGCCATTAGCCTTTTCATGAATTTCGGCTGCAATAACACCCCACGCCCAGATCTATGGTTTACGACCACACGCGCCATCTTCACTCAGCCTCCCCCTCTTCCACGCCCTGTTCCCCTGCCTGCTGCTTCAACGTGTTCTGAAGCTACTTTCTTCGGCGCGTGATGAAGCCTGGTTGTAATTATCAATGCTTCTGTCTGCTCCGGAATCCGTAGGCTTGTGTGAGGTTTCCGGTTTCGGATTGATATATGTTAGGGATTGATTGATCCGTTGCATCAAGCCAGATTTTTAATTATTATAGGCCTGTTAGTATCCATTAAACATTGATTATCCAGCCGGGGAAAAGGACACTGGAAAAAGAAAAAAAATTCAGTTCCTTTTAAAATTTAGACTCCCATCTTTTAATTATTGTTTTCGATTTCAACCCTCCTGGAATAAAATAATTACTTAGTATAACTTTTTAAACAGACGATATAGTAATAAGAATTTAATATTAAAAAAAAATTCATGTGATTTTAAATTTAAATCTTATCATTATTAATATAATAATCACTAGCCATTTACATAATTATTTATTTCAAAACATATAATATTAATTAAGCTGCACGCAGGTCAACCCGATACCCATATTAATAAAATAAATAAATAATAAGAGTTTTGTTTTATATTAAAAAAACATAAAAAAAAAAACTCTTATTTTTAACATAAAACAAAACTATATATATATATATATATATATTCGGTTGAATCTCTTAGATCCTACTTGGTTCTCCGTGCTGTCAAAATTTTATATATATATATATATATATTCGGTTGAATCACTTAGATCCTACATGGTTCTCCGTGCTGTCAAAATTATCATATGAAACTAGACATGTCTGATACCTAGTTACAAAGAGCAGACTTAAGCTGTAGGGTTGGAAAAGCGAGTGGAAAAACATGTATAATAAAAGCACAGCAAAGCAGGAGAGAACTAAATTTAAAATATGATTTTATGAAAATACCAATAAAATAAATAATTAAAGAACAAAGGTAGTTATCATTCCGTGGTGAAACACGTGTGTATATTTATATTTAGCCTTCATAATTAATTGAGGGAGTTTTCTTTTCTTACAGAAAGATAAAACTCGTCTTTAATGTCTGAACTAAGAAATTAAAAATAAAAATAAAGCCAAGCTCTTGCTATCATCGAGCAAAAAGAATGGTAAAATTAAAAAATATAAGGTCTTCGAAACCTCTTGCCACGTGGCAAACCGTCATCGATCTAGCATTAAAATCAAGTGATTAGTTAATTAATTAATTAATCATGTCATTATGCTAATGGCATAGATCCAAACATCAAGCAACGAGCAGGGTATGAAAATTATAAATTTTCCTTCAACTAATATTTAATGCATAATATCTCCATTAGTTTAATGATCACAAGCGGTTTATTATTAGATACCAGCGTTTATACTACTGTATTAGGAAACGTTTTAAGTTCGATTGTACCATAATTGGCTTAATTTAAACTAATCAGAACTGCTCAAATAAATTAATTCGATGACGAGATCACACGTTCATTGGACAGCACGCTTTATAATATAGAATATAGAGTACATCAAATTAAATTATAAAAGTTAAATTGCAGAATAAAATAACAATGGAGTGGTGCTTTATTATTTCTTCTTCAGAGGGGCCATGTGCAATATGTGGACTTCCCATATTATAAAGTGGTCTCTCATTTTTACAGTATAGTCCCTTGATTTTTCAATTCTTATATCTAGACCTGGTAGTTTTTAATATTTATTTTTAAATTCTAGTTTTTTTTTAATTATATTTTATACTTGAAATAATGTTGAGAGAAGAGACTCTCTCATGGAAAGAAGAGATGAGATCGGAAACAAGAATTTAATTGGAACACGCAGGTGGGATTTTTCTTTTCATTATGGTCATCTCGTGGAGGCTGATTTTTAACTTAATGTGTGATTTACTTAATTTTATTATTATTATTTGTGGCCTATTTGGTGGGTTTTAATTTGCTAATGCGTGTTAAATATTGTTTTTATTTAATTGTTTTGAGGTGCGAATTGTTTTTTTGGCTAGATTATATTAATAGAAATCCGAAACCCTAAATCCTTGTCATCTCCTTGAAATCGATGTTGGCGATCGGGAAATTATAAGTTATTAATTAATAGAAACATGGACTGTAATTAAGAGGCACCAGCCTGATGGATTGTCAGTCTTGCTTGCAAGACCATTTTTTTTACTTATTTTATTTAAAATAATTTATGAAATGTTAATTATTATTATTTTAATTTATTCACCTTTTATTTTTATTTTTTAAAAAAATTTTAGATTTGATCTCTATTATTTTGATTATTATTTATTTTATTTGAGATAATTTATGAAATTATATTTTTTTTCAATTTCATTCTCATTCAACTTTTTAATTTGTAAGATTTGTTCCTCATTATTTTCATAAAAAATTATTATTATTTGTGGCCTATTTGGTGGGTTTTAATTTGCTAATGCGTGTTAAATATTGTTTTTATTTAATTGTTTTGAGGTGCGAATTGTTTTTTTGGCTAGATTATATTAATAGAAATCTGAAACCCTAAATCATTGTCATCTCCTTGAAATCGATGTTGGCGATCGGGAAATTATAAGCTATTAATTAATAGAAACATGGACTGTAATTAAGAGGCACCAGCCTGATGGATTGTCAGTCTTGCTTGCAAAACCATTTTTTTATATATGGTGAAGATGCAATTTGAATAATCTTCAGCGATCATTTGTTTGCATCGTTGATTTTTTTTTGGTTATATATTCAGATCCTCGCGTACTTTCACTTAAAGAGTGTGATTAAGTTTATTTTTAAAAATATTTTTTTAAAAAAAATATATCAAATAAATTATTTTATTTTTTAAAAATTATTTTTGATATTAGTACATCAAAATAATATAAATAAATTTATTTAAAAATTATTTTTGATATTAGTATATTAAAAAATTATAAATAAATCAATTTAAAAAAATAAAAATTATTTTTGAAATGCATAGAGAAACATGGTTTAAAAGCCGATCACGGGTTTTGGCAATCACCCCTGATGAGATCTCTGACCATGCATGTCGCCGGTGAGGAAGTTAATTTATTTATATGATGCTCCTGTGAAATCCGTATCTGCGGTGACGATGCCAACGTAGGACAGATCTTATGTAGGGACCGAAAAAAGGACATGCATGGAGGTCGATGGTTTTTGACACGTGCGAGACTGCAAGGCATTTGAACTGGTTCCTTTTTTTCAGATAGCTACGGGTAAAATAATCCCAAGTGGGTAATTGAGGGCGGGGGAAAGATACTGCAAACGAGATGATAATTGGAGTTAATTAGGGTGCTGGAAGTTGGGTGTTTTAGGAGGACAGTGTTAGACGCGGTTTGTTTATATGTTTTAACAGTATTTTTTTCTTTATTTTAATTTTATATATATATATATATATAAGATTGTTGGGATGTACGAATGTTGAATATGATTTATTGAGTTTAATAAATAATGTAATATAAACGTATATTTTATGATTTATTATTTTTTTCTTTATTTTATGTTTTATTGATTTTAATATAATAACTTAGTTTTAAATGAGAAATAGTTGCATAAAACACCAACCTAAAATTAGAAATTGTGATGCTAATTCTCTTGTAACTTAAAATTCAAAAAATATTTAGACTATTTGGAAAAAGAAATAAAAAAGAGATTGGAAACATTTTACGTGCTAAAAAAAAAACTCCATAGATTCTCACTCTATATGCAACGTGAAGGTTGAGTTGACATTTTTTTTATTGTCACCAATATTAGATAGTTATTGTAGATAATATATGGTAGTAGAGTAATGAAATATAAAGTTAATTAATCTCTCAAATCTTGACAAACTTGTAAAATCAATTTAAATTTATTGATTTTATTAGTTTGATCATGTTTATCGAGTCAATCATAATTTTATTGATTTTCAAGCTTGAGTTTACAAGCTATATACATGCTAGACTTCAAAATTACTTTATAATTTTAAAAATTAACTTGTGATTTTGACAACATTGTCCATAATCATAATTAAAAAATGGAACAAAAACGGATTTAAAATAAATCACAATCATCAGAACATAATAAAATCAATGTTAAAAATAAAATAAACAAGCATTTTAGTAATACGATAAATAATGATATGCAAGAGGATTAACAGTGAATTCTGTTAAGGAATCATCTCACCTAAAAGGTTAAACTTGTAAGTGAGGCCCCAGAATATGATCTATATTATTCTTTAACACACCCCCTCAAGTGAAAATCATTTGGGCTTGAAACTTGCACAAACCCACATTACATTTTGCTTGATTTTTATCAAATAGAATAGGGGTGGTGAGATTCGAACTCGTAACCGCCGGATCAACAAGACTCTGATACCATGTTAAGAAACCATCTCATCTAAAAGTTCAAGTTTATAGGTAAGGTCCCAAAATATGATTTATATTATTCTTTAACACCCCCTCAAGTGAAAAGTCCCTTGGGCATGAAACTTGCACAGGACCACAATTCATTCTGTTTTATTTTTATCAAATAAAATGGGGTGGTGAGATTCGAACTCGTGACCGCTAGGTCAATAAAGTTTTGATATCATGTTAAGGAACCATCTCACCTAAAAACTCAAGCTTATAAGTAAGATCTCAGAATATGATTTATATTATTCTCTAATAAATTTCTCTCGTACGTTAGTGTTTTTTTTCAATTGCGTTATGTCGGAACATGAATCATGATTTGCATATCGGTCATACCAATATAACCGCCAAATATAATTTAAATTTTATTTTAATCTCTTAATGACAAGAGAAGGACCAGTAAAGTTAAAAGCAAGGACGAGGTACCCATATCTTGCATTATCATCAGTAATAATTAGTTGGGCGTCAACGTCAACGCCCCCCACCACCCTCCCATCGTCAACGCCACTCTCCTATTCCTAGCATTGCAGCCAGGACCAAACCAGTTTGCCGAGGAGCTAGTGGTCCTAATGGCCCGCATTTCAATGCTATATAGTAGAGAGAAAGAGAACATTGCCCACTAATAATAGACTTCGAATGGTACGATGTACTTTTAAATGGTATAACAGGACATATAATGTATGGAAAAAAGGAGCATCACATAACTATAGGCTCGTGCCATCAATTCCTGCTTTTGTTCTCAAAAAAATCAATTTAAAAAATGTTTGATTTCATGGAGTTAATAGCCGGTCCACGAGGATCATACTTTCAAAATAATTCTATAAAGAGATGCTTTGATATATAGCGGAAGATTGTGAAAGCAAATCACAAGTGTTTAATATGGTAGCAATTTTATTACGCTTTAAAGAAAAAATCTTGCAACCAAGTGACCTATCTGTAAAAATTTAAGATTAAAATGGTTGTTTCTCTTATAATTACTAATATAATAATTATTAAAGATTTATAAGGTTGTTAACTCTAGAATTTATAAAAATAGTCAAGATACGTACAACCTAATCTGAACATCCATATTAATAATAATAAAAAATTAAATTTTATTTCTTTTCATATCATTTTATTATCAAGTGAACTTTAAGGATGATAAAATAAATATTTATCTCATGTGCAATGACATGATAAGAAATTTATTGACGAGGGAAGGGGACAAAACAAGGACAAAAGATGGATAATTGCATGGTGTAATTTTAGGCTTCAAAACTTGATTAATTATTGTCAAACTGCCCTCCAAACAAAAAGAAATCAATCTCACATGCAACTTTTAAAACTTTATATAATTCTATTTAGCTTGCATTGTGTAATTTTAGGCTTCAAAACTTATTAATTATTAGCCTTTTAATTTATAAGTTTAGGGCGTAATTAAAAAAAAAACTAATTGTTTGGTCATGGCCTAAATAATAATAAAAAAATCCATTCTATGCATTATTTTTAGGTTTTGAATAGCCATGCGCACACAAACTTTTGAGGCATATAATTTTCAAACACACAAGTTTTTCTATGTATTACAAACACTATTTTTTATTCCAATGACATCACTTATCATAAATTGTTTTTATCAACGATGCACATTAATTCCTCGACCAATGATATATCTTTTTTTTTTTATGAAGAAAACTCAAGAGTTGGGTGTATAAATACAATCATTTACCTAAATCTTGTCATTGATCATACAAAAATAACAATAAAAAGTCAAATCACAAGTGAGTCATCCAAAAGTGCTTGCCACACAAGTAGTAGTCATATAAATTCATTTTTGTTTGGAGAATATAGTTAGAGTTGTTTTTGAAAATATTTTTCATTTGAAAATATATTAAAATGATAATTTTTTATTTTTAAAAAATTATTTTTGATATCAACACATTAAAATAACCTAAAAATATAATTTATTTATTTTTATTTTTAAAATACAGTGTCAAACATGATAAAATCAGCCAAAGCTAGAGTCGGGCTGTTTTATACAATTTCCAACCATGTATGAATGTATACTTGGCTTAATTTTTTTGATCACGAATTTAATTAATTATCCGCCACCATTTAGCGGTTGTGCTTAGACAGCTCGTTTCAAATTAATTATTCCAAATTAAAAATAATATCGTGATTAGCCTTTTATGAAAGAAATAATAGATACATGTATTCATTCTCATGTCATCTCAACCATCCATGTCTTTCGACAATTGAAAGTATTTCAAACAAGCAGTTGATTTATTTTTGTTTAACAAACTTTTGTTAAATTATTTTTAAAATATCAAAGTGTTATTTTTTCATAACCATTTAAAAACAATAAAGTAAGGAAAAAATATATAAAAAAATCATTTATAGTCTTATAGTTTACTCGTCCATCCGCTTGCAGTGATATCATAATGTTTTGGTGCGTCAGAAACGCCAATAATGCTGCTTTTATGGCCGGCAATTATATAACATGGATGCATGTATGGCATGGTGCATGGAAGCATGAGCTTGTCTTGCTGGATGTGTGTCCTTGTTTGGAAGTGGAGACGAGGACATGGGCGCCCATAATCTTTTTCTCTTTTCTCTCTTTTTCTCTTTTTTCCCCCCGAAATTCAATGTGGCAATGAGTGGCTCAATTGCCAACGTGTAATTTGAGGACACATCTCATCCACTCGTGCAACATTTTATTTGCTCAGCGGCTGCTATGATTTTCTTAAGGAAAAATAGAAAACGTGGCAGCGTGTTGTCGCGGGACTGCTGAATTTAAATTTATTAGTGTGTGTGTTGCACGTTGGCTTGCACTTGTTGACCGACCATATTCCGATAACATAATGTTTTGCCTTTTTTTTTTTTTTTACTGCAGAACAGAGATTTTTTTTTTTGAAAAATATAATTTGTGATCTAGATATAATTTTAGTTGTTCTAATTTTTTTATAAGATTTTTATTTAAATTCAAGATTTATTATATAAATCACAATTTTTTTACTATTATATCATGTTTCTTGAAGATATTGCGTGATAGTATAATACTTTTTACTTATAAATATATTATGATAATAATTCTTTTATTTTAAAACATTATTACGATGTAGCTTATAAAAATATTTAGACATACTAGAAATACTAATTTAAAATAAATGAAAACCTTTGAAGAACACAATTTAACCACAAAAACAAAATTATTTAATAATACTATGCCCAACCTAACACCTGCAATCGGAATTTATTAATTAATATTTTTTTAAATAATTAATGAATACTCATTGAATACCTGATAAATAATTTAAAAATATCAATTTTTTTTAACTTTATGAATAAAAAATAGAATATTAATATAAAAAATTCCAACTCACTCAAGGAACTCATTATTTCCATCCCCAAAAACAACCGTCAAATTATTAATAAATAGCTATATATATGGTGGGAAAGATGACTAGCAAACCCTCCTAGCCAGGTTCTGGAATCCAATGCAACCTTCAAACGACCTCTCCAGGTGACCCGACAGGGGAAGCAAGTGAGCTCCTAGTGGCGGCACATCTTCGATTTCACTTCCTTTATGAGTCCACATCTACGTGTCAATTTTGTTTTGGTGATTGATTTATTTTTTTAATTAAAATAAAATATTTTAGTTTAGAAATAGTTTAGCATGTTGTTTTAGGCTATACTGTATATATATATTATAAAAAAATTTAAATTAAAAATAAAATTATTTAGAATGGTGCAATTTAATATAAAATAAAATAATTTTTTTGAATAAAATTATGAACAAGTATAATATTACGAGAATATCATTATCAATCTCGTAAGGCTATTACATTCTCTTATTGTTTTTAAATTTTAACATAATATATATAAATATATCAAGAGACTCGTAAAATTTTATCTTAATTTAAAGAATGGATTAAAAGATATGATTGATATTGTAAAATTATTTTTTATTTTAAAAAATATACTATTTGGATAGAATGAAACCGAAACGTTTAGGTTGATATTTGATAGAAAAATCCAAAATAGACTAAAATTTAAATCGAGATAAAAAATAACATCATTTTATCTTATTTTTTTAATTGTTACAAATATTTTAGCAGTTTATGAAACGGAACAAAACTACGGTTATCATGAATGTGTGGCTAATTATAATTGATTAATGTGTGGCTAATTATAGAAAAGAAATTAGAAAGAACACTAAATGCGTTGTAAGAATTAGATTCATGAATGAAGGCGGGCCGACCCGTATTCGATTATCCGGTGAGATTGCAAGTGGATCAATCAGGACTCTGCAAAATGAATATTTTAGACGAAGAACACATAAACAGCATTTGACATTTGAGAAATGAATCGATCCATGATTAGGACTCAATCTATCAGCAAATACAGAGGTTATTTCTTTTAAGCACTTATTTTTCATGTGCAGATTGGGCTTAAGACCTCAGTATTTAACTAATTATCAGGTTTAGCTTAGTGAAGGGTTTTTTTTTTTTTTTTTTAATTGTAGATTTCGATCTAGAACCTTTGATCTGATGTCTGCGTGTTCTGTCCACAAACAATGTTTCAAATGAAGTACATGTGCCATTACACAAGTCAAGATCAACATCTGCATACTTTTAATCAGGATCCGGTCAACTCTTTAAAGTCTGCTTCGTCTTTCTTTCTTTTATTTTATTTTAAGAAACAGATCACTTTAACTGAGTTCATACCCTCCAAGCAGGAAACGAGTTGGTCGAAATAGACTCACTTTAATTAATTTCATCAGTAAGTGCTTTTCAGTGGGTGGGTAGTATTATAATATATATATAACACAATATTTTTCAGTTTATATATATGTACATACTTCAAATATATATTAATTATTTTATTTTTTTATTGATAATAGATAATGAATACTCATTGGATAACTAAAATTTAATGGGTAGTTTATAAATATCTAAATCTTTACCTGATTAATAATAAATTAAATATAAATATTAAAAAATCAGATCTATGCATCGTATATTATACTAGTCAATATAACAGTAGAAGCTAAAAATTACAGCGAAAAATCTTGTTTAGGAGTGTAGTTGCGGTTATTTTTTAAAGTATTTTTTGTTTAAAAATATATTAAAATAATTTTTTATATCAACACATTAAAATGATCTAAAAATATTAATTTTTTTTAATTTAAAATAAAAATTTTAAACTTTTTTATAAACATTTTCAGATCACAATCTAATCACACCCGAAGTACAAAAACGAAACCCGGAGTACAATTTGTTAATTAAGACTGCTCTTTCTCTTTGAATGTTTTGTTTTAGATTTGCCAGCGACCATCTCATATCAGAGACGCTTCGGGTCCAGTTCTTGGATTTGGCCCAATAACCATTGGGCCAAGGGCCCCCAAGTTTATTAGCATATCCAACACTTTGATGAAAGGGGAAGTTAGACCTTTATATATCACTGGGCCGGGTTTCTTCTTTATTCATTTTTCATTATATAACAAATTAAATATTTATATTATATTTATTGTATTTTGGGTATCGACGTAAGTATCCATTAGCTATATATGTGTGTGGAGGGGAGTAAATTTCATGTTAAATTTAATAATATTCATGTTCATTAGTAATTATATTTCCTTTTTCAATCAAATTAATGAAAGAAGGAGAACTATCAAGTTGATATTTTTAAATTAATTAATTATTTATTTATTTTAGTTTTATTTCTTTTTATTTTTTTTAAATAATATATTACACAAACTACTAATGAAATATCAATCATATATAGAATCACCACCAAACTAGTTCGGTCATGAAGTTCTAGAGAATTTTTTAAAAAAGACAGGCATTTGTCACTGATTGCTATAGACATCATTATGGGTTTATTATGTTGCTGATTTTTATACTCATCTATGAAATCACCAATGAGATAACGCCAGCAATTTTTTTTGTTTGACACTTTTTATATGTAAATTCATCAATAATTATATTATTAATGGAAGGACCAACTAAATAGAAATAACCTATGATAGTTTTAAAACTCATTATATAAACTAATCAGACAAATAAAATTCTCATAAACATGATCCACGTAAAAGTATGAATCTTAGTGACATGACTTGAACATTACTTACTCTTGTAATTGCAGTAAGCTTAGTAGCGATTTGTCAACTTTTTGAAGAAGCGTCACAATTGATGGCATTGTCTCTTGAAATGCCAGCATAAATATGGCTGCGACCCCCGAGATTTATCGTGGCATGTCTAGCTAGAGTAAATTACGGCATGCTAATTCCATCTCTGGTGTTGATTTCTAGCTTGACGTGATTTTCTTCACACCATCACAAGTTTGTCCCTTTGCTTTTGTCCGTCATCGAAACATTTCTTGGGGACTTGAGCATGTGTTTATTAAAGTTTGATTGTTCAAGCTTTTTGAGCTACAGTGCTTCTCCTTTTTTTCCTTGATTCTTGTAACAGGGCTACCGTGCTATTACATCTAGTTAAAGGTTGTCTTGGCAGGAGACATTCTTGAAATGATAACCATCCCGCTGTCCTGTTCCTCTAAGAAGCCATCGTTAGTGTAACCCTACATTCCCCCGAGTTCAGAAACCATGAGTCTGTATGATAATGAACTATAAATAAATTGTTTACTGAAACTAGAGTAGCAGTACTCGACAAATGAACACAGTCAGTTTCTTCTATTGTGCTTGAAGCTTTCAAGAAATAACGATTTCTACTTGTATAGAATAATGGTTAACTTTCCAGACGATCGAGGGGGTCAAAATTTGGATCTCTATTACAGAAATAACTGATGGGTGTTCCTATGTCTCATGACCTCGAATCCCATCTGAGCAAAGTTTGAAAAGTGACGTTCAAATCATTAAATTTAATGCTTTTTTTGGTTATGTGGCTATATATAGCTTTCAACCACAAGTAGACGGGCAAGCTCGGTGATTAACAAGCAATATTGACCGCAAGGAGAGAAATAAAGTTACTTATCGAAACAATTCATCGCTACCCCAAAGGTTATAAAATTACCAGCTAGCTAGGTGAACTAGATCTACCACACACACAAACACACACACACACACACACACACACACACACACACACACACACACACTACTCTTATGATCTTCTTTCAACTCTATCATCCTATGATCAGTAACTGAGAGTTAAAAAAAGATACCATGAATCAAAATTAATGCATGGGATCAAATTAATTTATCTACAATTGCTGATGAAGAACGCAGTTTTTGACGATCTAGGATTATTCTTGATTGCATATATATGTGTATTTTATGCACATCTTATTTCTCACGGATATTTAGCCATTGCGGCTTTGTTTCTTTCTTTCTTTTCTTAGCCAAGATTATATGAACTGGCGATTACTATGATTACAATTAGTGGTCAGAATCATAGTTGTCAATACCGTTCCGGTCGTCGTTCCGGTTTTTCGATTGGAACGGAACGTTCCGGTTTCGGAGCGATTACTATGATTACAATTAGTGGTCAGATAGTAAAGATGGAAGGAATTCGAGTATTTTTTAGCGAATTGAAAGCTATATCCCACTTCATGAGAACCAAACCAAAAGATAAGAACCGATATTACAACATGGAGGGTTCCCTACTAGCTAAGCCACCCATATATATATATATATATATATATATATATCCTGGCCATTGCTAATTGTTTATCCTTTATATATGCATGCTTGCTTCTACTTATGTTTTTTTTCAATCTAAGAACCTTCTATCTCCTATACCAAGTGTGTGTGTGTGTAGTCGAAGTTGTGGAGACCATTAATCTCGTTTTCGTGAAATACTAAATTATTAGACAGCTATAACTAAGGTTTTTCTATTGTGAATTGGTGGCGTCCGATGTGGTGGTCCATAATCCATCACCTCAGCATCCTCTTGTACTTCGTTCTCACCGGAATCCATGGCTTTCTTGACATTATCGGAACCAAATCCTACTACTGATAGTGCTCGCCTTGTTGAGTATCCCTACATCAAAATAAAAACCTCATAATTTCCATGTTATATATTTTGGCGTGAGACAATTCCTTGGATTCATTCTTCAATATATATGTCCAGTAACTATATATGTGATCACAACTTCAGTGATGATCAATTTCATATCTCTATCATAGTAAATATCAATTATTGTGAGAGGTCGCTCAATTTTTAGGTGAATAGGATCTATCTATCTATATATATAATGACGACGACGACTGCTATTGATGAGTTATTCTTTTTCCTTTTCTATGAATGAAATTTATCAGAAAACATTTATAATAGCCAAGATAGCCACACCAGACACCAAAGTTTATAACAAAACATGTGCTATACAGTTTGCTCACAGCACAGATTTATTTCAAAAATACTTTACTAATCAATTTCTACTGCTTCATGCAATGTAGCCCCACTAATGCTAAGAGGCATCTGTAGATAATCATTCAGGGATCAATTGTCCTTCTCACTCTCATCATGGACAAGATGAAAGTGATGGTTCAGGAGCACCTGCTCACTTTTTACTGCCCTAGCTAGGCGCATATATACATATAACGTCAAAAGCATTTAAGTATCATTACCTCTATATTCGTTGCCTTCTTCGATTCCACAAAGGCATTAAGAGACTTAAAAATCTGACTACCTGCATGTTCCATTTCTTTCAGAAAATAGTGTTTGAAAGATACTGCTAATTAATGACTATAAGAGTATCAAACAAACAGCATCAGAGACAATAATGGATCATATAGTAGATTTTTTTCTGCCCAAAACTGGGTGAGAAACAAAGCGATATATTGGGAGACTGGCTGTGGTTATAGCTAGGCGAAGAGCAGTAGTAAAATAACAATCTTAATACTTTCTTAATTGTATAATAAAAGTTCAAAAAGGTAAATATATAAGAATAGCTTCAAAAAGAAAAGTAGCTTCTCAAATCTGTAAGGACAAAAATGCTGTATATATTGGTTAAGGACTTGCTCGAGCTCTATGGAATGGGTGCGTGTCCTGGTTTTAACATTTGCCATTTCTGCTCGATCGGTGTAAGTAATTTCATGTTTTGCCAATGTTCCTGCCCAGCTGCGGAGTTTGGTCTGATCAGCTTTTAGGTAGCACAGGTAAGCAGCTGGAGGGCTTACATATATGTATCCGGGGAGAAGTACATGGTCTAGATAACTTCGTTATCAGATAATTAAAAAAAAAAAAAACAAATTGTGGGCATAAATGCATGATGTAAGTGTTAAGAGGGAACTGATCAGTTATGAGAAGGTGTTCGTGTTCTAGGCATAGCATAATCTGACTGGAACTCAGTAATTTGACGGTGGTTCTGGTGAGGCGTATACCAAGAAACTGAAACAAGAGGCTTGATGGGATTTTGATCATGACCTGAACTTTTGGTAATAGCCTTTGAATCCTTTGATTCTTGAGTCATAATTGCAGCACCAGGAGCGCTACTCTTTTCACTGATGCCCTCTCTATCATTACTTCCAAGAACTGTATCCGTGCTGTGTTCAACTTTCTCTCCAACCTGCATGCACCAGGCCCCATAAAATAAAATTACACGCACAGAAGGTGAACGCAATATCTAATCAAAGAATCCACGAAATATGTTGTAATGTAAGTTCAGGGTACCAACCTTGGCAGAGAACAAGACTTCTGTATGGAAACCCTCGTTCACTCCCCCAATATTTCGAGCATTACATATTGCAGGCATGGAAAGAGACAAGAGAAAAATGAAAAGTGAGGATTTGAAGGTATACATGATTCGTAGAGAGACAAGAAACTAGAAAGATACAGTTATTTAGCGTGTGGAAGGTGATTAAGAGGTGCTTGAGATATTATATGTGTGTTATGTGATGGAATGTAGATCGATGACTACGTAGCTATTTATATCGGTATTCAAAAGGGTTTTGCGACGGCCAAACAGAGACGCATGGAAATGAAATTTGAGTACACTAATGTGATGAGACTCGTGAGAAGGAAGGCATGGTTTGCTTCCCTCTTGATTTACTCAGTTGAAAAGAAAGGTATTGTGACTTAATTTGCTCATTAAACTTAGGAAGTACTGATCTATCCCTTGGTAATAGCTAGCAACAATGAGCTAGTCCCTAATGTAGTTTCAAGCAATTGGTGATCGATTTTCCCAACTTCTAGATTAATTAAACGAACTAACAGAATCAAAAAGTAAAATGTAAAGGACTATAATGTAGACTCATACGAGTAAAAAATTACCATGGGAGAAGCAAAAGATGTCCATGTAAGTGGAGGAAGTCAAGGAGAACAAAGTGTTAGGATTTCAAAGCTATAGAGCTGATGAACCTGCCCATTTGTTAATTTCTTAATTACCCAATAACAACAAATCTTGTCGTCTGATCTCATGCCTGTGGCTCCGTGTTTGTAGCCCTTGCCCACCACGTTGCCTTGACGTTACCATTCTAGAATTTTGTATGCAATTTTTAACTTTAACAGCATTGTAGCAATAAATTATACATGCAGGCATCGAAAAGGTTGGTTGTCTCTCGAAGTACTTCGAAGGTATTATAAAACTCCGGGAATGGTAGACATTATAATACTCGGGAAATTAGGAGTGATATGCGGCTTGTGCCTGTACTTAACTAAGGCCATCTATTTTGCGAAAGCATTACGTGAATTAGATTATCACTCGTATACATTGTAGTGGCTAAATGGTAAGAAGTTTCTCTCAACTCTAAATCATTTTGTAAAAAGAGGAGAAAAATCAGAATTGACCTCCTGCAACTTTTATCAATTTGAAATTGGATGCTTTTATTAGATTTTGTTAGGTTATGAAATTTGTTTAAATTGAACTCGTTATAATTTTTATGAACATTGTTAGTGCGGCGATTAAATCCACCTCTTGTAATAATTTCTGCGTTTTAAATTGACCAGAACTTGACAGTAAACAGTAGGGGTGTGTGTGGCAACAGTCAAAGCAAAGCTAAAGGAATATTTTGATTGGTTCCCTTCGGAGATGCATCATAATCCTGCATTTGTTCCATAAGTAAGTTTACAGGCGGCTGGCCTCACGGGAACCTCGCTGAACAAAGAGGCCTGTACAATCTGCAGATCCATTCCGTGATTGTTCATTCAACGAAACATCAAGGAATTGTCAAATCCTATTAAACCCCATTTATTTGCTGGAAAGTAATTTTCTTTTGAAAAGTGATTTATTTTTGGAAAATAAATTCTAAAAAAAATAAATTCCTTCAAGTTTATTAAAATAATGAGGAACAAATCTTACAAATTAAAAAGTTGAATGAGAATGAAATTGAAAAAGAAAAAAAATTCATAAATTATCTCAAATAAAATAAATAATAATCAAAATAATAAAGATCAAATATAATTTTTTTTTAAAAAAATAAAAGGTGAATAAATTAAAATAATAATAATTAACATTTCATAAATTATTTCAAATAAAATAAATAACAATAAAAAAAATGAGGACCAAATTTGATAGATAAAAAATTTCAATAAAAAAATGATAAGAAAAAAGCAAATAGCAATTATAAAAATTAAATTTTAAGAGATGAAATTGAAAAATAAATATTCAAAACAAATTATATATAGCAATCAAAAATTTGAGGATTAAATTTGATATTATCAGCAAATAATGACATTTCTAAATTTTTCACAACTTCTAGAAAGAGTTTTCCGTCCAAATTTTCAGGAAAACACTTTCCTGAAAACCAAGTCAAATTCTTCTTTGACCGGAAAGTGTTTTCCGTTGACCGAAGAGATAACCATTTGTTACTGGGATTTGCATGGGGTAGAGGCAGACAGCATGAAACAGTACTTTATGAAACGCACACAATTTCATCAGCAAAGAGCCAAGCGGATGCTAAACACAACTGGCTGCAAAATCTCGATTGAAAACTAGCAATTGATGAGATGCTTTAGAAGTAAATCATTGAATTTCCTCGGAATCTAACCGGAGCTACTCAGATCAAACAATACACATTATTCATAATTGCACACTATGTAAGCAGGACAGAGCAGTGTAGCTGCATCCTTTGTAGCTTGGAGTAAATTGACTTGATGTGGTAAATTCTCTTCAGGCTCGTAATACATATACCTACCTCAACCTGTCCATCTATTTATATGTATCGTACTTTATTTTTCCACAGGAAACCGAGAAACTAACAGTGCCTCCTTCCCCCGCTCCCCCCCCCCCCCCCCTCTTCTTTTCCCTTGCAAGTACAAATGACTTAGCATGTACATCTATTGAAGCTTATAAGTATTTGAAAGGGAAAGGGTGCAATAAGAAGAGAGCGGCCTAGGGTGATTGGCAAAGGGCTTGCACAACCCAAAACTTCAGAGACACTCTCCGTATATGGAGGGACAGGTTGACTGATGAGCACATGAAACCATTACAGAATATTCATCTCACATTTGCAGAAGATTATTTACAGTAACAGTAGCAGAATTTGTTCGCTGCAAGTCCTGCAAGGTTTTGATGCATTGGATTCTTAATTAAACAACTACAGAATACTATATTAAGAAAATGAATAGCTTCGAAATGTAATACATGCATACCAAAAAAGGTTGGGAGTCCAGGAACAACACTATATCCGATCTCCTAGTTTATAAGAAGGAAAATGCTCCAACCCTAATTCTTTTAAGTCAACATTCAATCTTGTGAACAGGTTTCCAAAGCAACCATCTAACACTACAGTAATGAATACTAGCAGCAGAATGGAAATGTGTTGCATTGCATCATCACAAGTAGTGAAGCAATGTAGAAGACGAGGAAATCAGTGCAAAAAGAAGAAAAAGAAACGCGCAAGGAAAATGATAGGAAATGATAGTGACGAGTGACAACTTCCCATACTTCATAACTAACCACACAAAAGCTCACGCATGACAAGGAGCAAATGAATAGCCTAGGGACATGTTAACAAAAGTAAATCCAAACAGTACCTGCAGTATCAACTCATCTGAAATGTGGGGCAAAACCTCCCGCACTGTCTCAGCCATGGCAAGTATGCTTGCTATGCTGTCATTTGTGGTGCGTGATGTGGTCCTCATATGTAAACCACCAGTGCCACCAGGACGTCTTCCACCAGCAGCAGGAGGGATGAAAGTGGTAGATGGAGTAGCGTGCGAGGGATTCATTGGCCAAAGGCTCCAAGCAGCATCTTCAAGGGCAGTTTGTGCATAAGTTTCTCCCACAGATGCAAGATGCCTCATCACCATCTGAACTCTACCCAATCCAACTGATCTCATAGCTGTTGAGGGACCAGCCCCATCTGCACCTTGGCTGGGCCAAGTGGGTAGCCAGCTTGAATCCAACCCTGCACTTCTATGGTACAAAGAAAGGGGGAGATCACAATCATTTATGGAAAAAGTGGCACCAATATTTGAAATCACAATCTATGCAATGACTATTTGCCATTTCACTTAAGATTGAATGTTTTTTTTATAAAAGATTAGACAGACTCAGTTAAACTGCGATTTGAGCCAATAACATATTAGAATTTAAAACTTGAGTCATCATTCCAGGTTATCTGAACTCTAAAGTGTACCATCTCTTTTGCCTCCACCTACCTCTTTGGGTAGAAGGAAACTTGTATGTTTTGAAATTTACTTATATCTGTTTTCTAAAGCATAATGTTAAATAGCAGATAGTCCACTGGCTCTAAATTTTGGAAATTCCACAGCCACACAGCCATCGTGGGGGGGGATGATTATTTTTCATCTAGAAGCAGCAATCTGTACTCATTTCTAGGCAATCAAGAAAGACTGATGATCAAAGGTAAGGGTCTCTCACCTCCAAGGGCTGCCTTCCATAGAGTTCCGAATCTGGTTAGGGAATACTCCAGCAGGCAGCACACGACCTGGAGTGTTTTGCCGATCATGTCCTTCATTTATTTGATGAGCAAGTTGTTCATCTGTTAGAGCCTCTCCAGTACGAGTACTTGCTTCATTTTCATGCCTGTCTACAAAAAGTGGCTTCCGACAAGTGGGACAAGAGTATATCTCATTTAAACCCTGATCCAACCTGGCATTATTGAGCAATATTCAGCATTTATTGAGCTCATACACACTAAATTGTCAAAGAGAAGTGCACATAAGTGAAAAGATTCAAGCCATACCAAGATCTCAAGCAAGCAAGATGAAATATGTGACTGCAATGTAGCCTTTTGGCCTTAGCCATAGGTTCCTGTCATTAGCCCAATTCATTACACTTAACAATCTGATTGAAAACTAAAAAGGAAGCAGGAATGAGTAAGCATACCCTACAGATAGCACATTCATCATCATATGCTCGTAGCTCTTCAGATGTTGCATCAGGAAGTGCTGCATGAAGGGCACCTAAAGCTATTCTAAGCTTGATGAATCCTTTTATACGCTTTATGATAGAACTTAGCAATGCCTGATCAAATTACCAGAATACATCAAATCAGTGGGTCAAAAAAAATAAAATCATTCATTTTAAACTGTTCCAAATAAAATGAGGAACAAAATATTTACACGAATATTCAAAAAGAGGACTGCATCCACAAGATGAAACGCTACACCATGAAGCCACCAAATATGCACATAATGGCCAAGTGCCATTAATAAGGTTGCCATGTCTAGCGAAAAACCCAAGTTCCGGATAAGAATGCCTTTCCACTCCAACAATGAACCTGCAGTCGCACTCCTTAATCAGGAAAATGTCATCACATTAAACCCACTAGAAGCATGGTAAAGTTGGATAAACTGGCTAATATATAAAATAGGACCACCAACCAGCATCATGAAAATCATATCTAAAGTACCCTTATAGCACACAATCTGATGACCGTGGTAGAAGAAGTTTTACTTTGTGGCAAAGGGCATTGATTTACATATGGTCTAAGCGAAAAAAAGGAGCACTCTTTTGGTTGAAGAGCTAAGCAGTAAAAAAATAGTCAGTATTGTTTTCAATTAAGATCTTTAAGCTAGTTGACCATTTTTTGTCCTTAATCAGCTTATGATCAGTAAATGTTAATTCATACATATACACTATCTGTTACCCTATAAAGAACTTTCCATTTATTTATTTTGTAATTACACACGCATCCATGAGAATTCAAGAGAAGACAAAAGTCACTGGACAACAAGTGTGAAATACAGATAAAATGCAGCATTCACAAACATTATAATTGCACGCTACAAACTTTATGCAATTGAGCAATGCTTCATCTTTGGCGCAAATAGAACATCGCATGATTATCTTCACTGTTTTAGATTTCTACAGTAAGTGTTGAAATTTTTTGCACATTTCGGAAATTGGCTTTGTTCAGGCAGCATCTTTACTTTGTGCCTGGTCTCCAAGGTGAATTGCCCTCTATAGTATACTGTACATATTAAAAAAAAACTGCAGCCAACCAACCGAGTCAATCTAAGATACTGACATTCATGTAGCAGAATAAAAGTTCAGCAATTACCTGCTCTCATTGCATCAAAAAACTTGAACCTTTGACAATTTGTGCTATTCCCAGCCGAATGATGGAGCCAAATCTCAAGCAACTGAAATCCATGAACCAGCATAGCCTACAGAGAATATAACCTTGTCAACATGTACTATGGCCTCATTGATATTTATATAACCAATTAATGTACCAAACTATAAAATATGTTCTTCAGACATTACTTGCATGGTCTCAAAAGCAATACTGAAAGGCTCAAAGAACAACAGCAGAAACATGGACAAGCCTGTACTTCTGTATATCACGAAACACGTCTTTATCCTGTAACCACCACATGTTGTAGAAATAAAGTGCTTCTCATGATTCAATCGACAGAATCAAATGTAAACAGCTTCCACAGAAAAAGCAAGTTAAGCAATTCCCTCATATGCAACCATGTGAAAAATGTTAGAATTAGAATGAAATAATATCACCTTCCCCATACTGTTATTTCAAAAAGATAAGTTGTTTCTGATACAGGTGCAGCCCCTCATGAGCCCCTCTCAGAATTTAGGAACAGAATGTTTGTGGCAAACAGAGAAACTAAGCATCCTAATCCACCTCTGTCTCGGTTAGACAACCATCATGACCACTCCCAGCCACTTCTCCAAAACCACCCAATCCATTTCCACCAACACAAGGTTAGCACCAATTAAAAAAAGGAAAAATAATTTCATATGTGCAATGACAAAAACGTTCTCTCTTAATTGAAACAAGTGGTGCTGTGCTCCGGTCTTCTACTTCCCAGTATGGTGTCCGATCCACAGATGTACATTATTTTTATAGCTCATACCAAAAAGTCAAATTGTACTATCCATTGCAGATATTTCAAACAGTGATGAGATCAAGTTCTCATGAAGCTTTATTGCCACTATCATGGAAATATGGGCCAGAAGTGCATTTCCAAGATCATGTTTATCGATAAGAGATTAGGTTAGCAAAGAATACCAGAAAAAGTCAACAGATAGGACCAGCATCAATGCTGAATAAACACGAAAATATGTCCATGGTGTTGCAGAAGGAGATGCATTCAAACGTTCAAGTCGATCTCTAGCTAATGCTTGAAACATCTGCACCACCATGCAAAATCCGAGCAATTTTATTACTTTGATGATGAAATTTAACGACAGGTTTTTTTATAATTAAAAAGCACCGCCACCAACCTTTAAAGAGCATAGAACAGTCAACCAAATTGACCAGAGACCTGTTTGTGAAATTGTTGGTGGAATAACCAGTGGCAGAAAGGTTCCCTGAGCAATATTCATAAAATACACAGCAATCACAGAACTATAAGCACAGGTTTTCAACGGAGTAACTAGACTTATCAAACTTCAATTCAACAATACCCTATTCCCAACCAACAATCAAATCATCAAGAGAACTATTACTGAGCCCAAATTCAAAACATTTATCAGCCTGCTAACCAACATCATAGCCTGACAAACAGATTGCAAAATAGCAAGCCCAAATGATTTTTTTTAAAAAAAGAAGAAGCAATTGGTAGATATTCTTGGTTCTGAGAAGTTGGTGGAGCAAAATTTAAGAGAAAAAGGAAAGCTGAACAAACACTTAAAATCAGATTGTCTTATATGGCTTTCTTTCTCATTATTTTAGCTTGTTCAATAAATCATGACAGTAGGCCCAAGAAAGAATTACAACAAACTCGAAGTGCAAACAGAGCTAATACAGTGGTTTGAATGAAGTAGGCTGTCCAATACTGCAGTGAATAATAAAAAAGTTGAACACTTTCCATCTAGACACTTGGTAAGGATACTTACCTTGTAGATAGCATAATTAAGAAGACGTTCCACTAGTTTTCGAGTTTCAGAAGAGTATAGCTCTCCAAAGAAAATAGTCTGCATGTTCAACAACAAAACCAGAACCATCAAAGCAATATCTATGAAGGAAAGCAAGTTCATCGAAATGATAACCAACTAGGAATCTAAGGCACAATTCCATACTTGAGCTATTTTGCCCAAGTGATCTGGGCTAGACACTGTTATTAAAAATGGGCAGGAAACGTGCAGGAGATTGATGTAAACAATGCTAGCTATGTTAGTGATACCACTTGCAAGATTGCGAGGCTTGATTTCAAATTTTCAGTCCGTGGATCCCAAGAATATCTTTTCCCAGTTCTAATAGCCTTGAGATTATATAAAGCTCATCTCTCTTTTTCAAATAAGAAGATTTTACTGGAAAAGAATGATGCGAAAAGTATAGAGAGGATATAACATCAAGTAGTGCAAGTAAAGGCAATCAAATCAGAAGGGCTTCCAGTTGCATATCTGACCTTGAAAACTCCCCTGAATTTCTCAAAGCAATAAATCATAAGGAGACCAAAAGAAAACATCCTATGTTCACGATAATTGATCATAATACACACAAGAACAAGATTACATCCCATTTCTTTCATGCAGCAATTTCTGTTATAACTTCTATTCTAAAGCAATAACCTTATTCCTTTAGACACGATATGCACACCATTAGACAAGTAATAACAACCTAGCAAGCATGCAAACTGAGAAGATGATAGTATAAATATATAAGAATCATATTTCACCATATTTGTGTCATGATTTTAAAACTAAGTAGATCCTCCTACACAAATTGCTCAAGTCACTACATAAATCTCTGAGCTTAAATATTAAGAAATCAATAGTTATAAACCAGAACCCATTTGGAAAAAGTTGAATTAACTCACCTTGAGACAAAGATTGAGTAGTACAAATACATTGAATACAAAATTCACCAACAATGCAATGGTTGCATAAGAACCAAACAGAAGCTCAAGCGCAACGTTGACATTCTCTGAGTTGATAAGATTTTCACCAATCGAACCATCTGATCTCAACCTATCTAAAGACACTTCTGTCCAACATTTTAGACCCACAAAACTCAAAGCCGTGCAGATTGCTGAAATCGCTATAAAACTCACACCCATTTGTAAGCTAAGACAGCCTCTAAACGAAAACCCACCTCCCAAAAACTAAAAAAAAAAAAAAAAAAAACTCACATGCCTCTTCCCAACCAACAGTCACAACTTCACATTAAACCACAAAGAGCAAAACTATAAAGTGATTCGATTAGCTTGAAACTCGAGCCAGAAACTAATAAATTATATTACCGATCAAGAACCCCCTCCCCCGCAAACACAAAAATCTGTAGAAAAAAAATAAATAATCAGCAATCAATCATTAATTTTGAAACAAAAAGATGATCATAAAGTTTTTAGTTTTCATCATCAAATCAATTTGATTAAGAAGAAAATCCCGAACCCCGTTTTTATTTGGACGGAAACGTTAAATAAAACAAAAAGATCAAGTGTGACAGGATCAATTACAATTAATCAAACTTACAGCCAAAAATAGGAAGAAAAAAAAACCTAGATTTACATTAAAAAAAAAAAACAAGAAGAAGAAGAAGAAGACATTGAGGATCATTTGATTGATTGGAGTAAAAAAGAACCTGACTGGATCCAATAAGAAGAAGAAGGTGTTGGTGTTGAGGCTGGGGCTGGGTGGCAGGGAGAATAATAAAAAGGGCTATTTTTTAAAAGAGAGGGAGAGGGAGATGGGACTTCTGCGGGAAAGAAAAGGCGAAATAAAGCACTTCTTGTCAAGTTATTACATATACTCTGTTTTTTATTCATAAATTTAATAAATCTTATTTCAAATACGTATCTTAAAAAAAATATTTTTTATATTTTTAAATTATTTTAATATACTAATATTAAAAATAATTTTTAAAAAATAAATAAAATATATTTTTAAACAAAAACACTTTGAAATCAACCTCAATTACAATTTCAAACAAGTTTTCAGTGTATTATTTTATAAGAATAAATCTGACCTAATTCAAAATATAATAAAAAATTTAAAACTTATATAATTATGAGAAGGTGGAGTGAGTCGTTTTGAATTTGTAGACTAATAACAAGCTTGCATCATGGCTAATTTAAACATATTTATATCAACAGGGTTATTAAGTTATTGACATCTAATACAATATCATCAACAAGGGTGTTGGCGATACCGATTGATTTATTGATTTCTGTGAAATTATTCTATGATCGAGCTAAATTCACCAAGAACTCTTTTAAATTGTTTGCTAAATCTCCATAGCTCCCACTAGACTAACGCGTGCAAAATTAACTGGGGGGGGGGGGGGGGATCAGATTCCAACCATGGCTAGCTAGATCTAGACCCTCTGTCATCCATATATTTATTGGTGTAATACTTGAATTTTGCTATTCAGAAAGACTTGTGGTCGTGTTGAACCTTTGTAAAGGGATGATGTTGCCGTTTTGTCCTTGCCTTGGAGGAGGTATCTCAAAAGATTCTTGCTTTGCATCTCACTTTTTTTCCTTTCTTGGTTAATTTTTAATGCCAAGTTATCCTCTTGGTAATGTTTTGTAGAAAAGCTGAGGGGTCAGCCTTAGATTGGAACCATGAAAAAACCAATTCTCATATGAAGTTTTTCTTGACTTCATAGAATAAATGAACACAAGTTAATTCATTCTCTTTCACCAAAAGTTTTTCCAATGGCTGGCGAAACTCTAAAATATGAGAGCATTTGATCTCACCACTATAATAACTCTTTTATATCTTTATCAATCCTCGCATTAAACTGCAAGCATTAAACAATATTGTTCTGGTCATGCAAGCTCCTCACTTTTCCATGCCATCAACGGAAATTACAACACATAACTCTATTAAGTACATCAAATGCACAAAGATGATCTAAGCTTCAAGAAGAAAAATGATAAAACAATTTTCAAAGCATGGATGATATTGTGACTGAATTCACGATATAAAGAGCACTTCTTAATAGAAAATATTCATAATCATGGATATCACCGTCAATTTTTTCTTAAAATCTCACTTGTATGCTCTTAATAAACAAGACACAAACACAAATAAGATTAGTAAATACATGAGCCATTCAAAATGAACTTCATCACCATCTACTATAAGACTTTTCATCATGTCATTAGTGTTATACCATTCATTTCTTCAAGGATGGTGTCTCTACAAAGACTAACCCGAACAATTGTGATGGTTTTTATTAAAAAAATATCATATAATTAATATTTTTATATTAAAAAATTATAATTTCGGTTGCAATGAAACACGGGTAAGTTGTTTGTTTTTGTGTTTTAAAGTATTTATTTATTTATTCTTCAAATCATTTATATTTTATCTTGATGTACGAAATCAAAATTATCTTTTTCAAATATAAAATTAATAATTATTCTAATATATTTTAAATAGAAAAATATATTTTAAAAGGCAACACCGTATGCACCCCCGAATGCCAAGATTTAATTCAGCTACCCCTTTTGTTATTTCTCCCGTTCTCTCCGGCCAGTTTCTGCCCACGCCAACGTCGCCAAGAAAACGCCGGTCTCCTCTACCTGGGTTCCCGATCTTTCCACCAGCGAAGTATTATCATCCCCATAAAACCCTTATAGTAGAAGCAGCAGCAGTCGAGATGGGTATAATCAGGAGTAGTTTCTCGTTCATAGTAGGAACTGTGTGTGGGGTTTACATCGCTCAAAACTACGATGTACCCAACATCAAGAAGCTTACCACCACTGGACTTTTCATGGCTAAGCTCGTTGAAGAGAAATATCGCAAGCCCAAGTCTCGAAATGACGACGATGACTAGTTAGTTACCTTCTCAACCGTCCCCGGGTCTTTCGTTTTTTGTAATTCTTGAATTGATGGTCATAATACACAGTTTGTTGAAAGAGAACAGTTTGTTGAAAGAGAACAGATATAAAATGGAATTTGATGTTAAAAAGTTTACTTTTGATAGCTTCATTGAATGAATTCTAGATCTTTACTTGCCCTTTTGAAAAATCGATGTCAATTCGAGAATGGATTCTGATTTTTATTGGATCCTTCGAGTTTTATACAAAGTTTTATGTTTCATAGCTGTCTTTGTTTGTTTAGAAGGCATAAAGGGTACTGAGTGATTCATATAATGCTCAAGCTGTTGAAGTTGATGTTTACTGGAGAAACAAATTGAATTAGTTGGTAGTTGCAGAATTAAGTGCTAAGTTTGAAGGGCACAATCTATGATTCTATTCTGTGGCTGGTAACTGCCTTACTCGGGCTGGTTTGATCTGGAAATTCAAAATGTAGGTATTGCTAAACCAGGTGCAGACTGATTCCTTTAAGTCACGGGATATATCAGTCTGATTTTCATTGCTCGTTTGAATTCCTTGATTATATGGAGTAAATTATTTGGCACCACCATGCTATTGTCTCCCGTAAGCTATATAAGTAATCACTGCTAGGCAGCTGGTATCTCTAGTTGTAACAGGCACAATACCAACATTGTTGTGTCTGGTTTAAGCTCCTTTTCCTACCTTTTATCCCCAATGGATCTGATCCATAACCATAGGTTCCTGTAACCTTTTTCCTATGGTTTTGAGCCTATAATTATCACCATCTCATTTCATCTTTTTAGTCATTGAAGCTAAAGCCAAGAGTTCTGGTTTTAGAAAGTAGTAATCTTGTTTTATATTCACACCACCAATATCAGCTCTTCTGGGTTTAGAAGGTAGTAGTAGTAGTAGTAGTAGTACAATAGAACACCTGGTTTGTAGTTTATGGGGCAAGTGCCATGGTCATGGTTCACATGGGGCAAAAGGAGGCAGTGGATATCCAAGCACTCATGAAGAGCTATTTGCATAATAACACTGAGATTATGCTTTAATCCTAAGTCTTAGCCCCATAAATTTATGTCTATCGCCTTAGGCTCAAAGTAGGATGTTGTGTCTCCTGAGATATGGATTTAAAGGTTGTTGGTCATGCTCGTTGCCTTATATGATGCATACGTTTGTGGCCTTTCAGGTTAGCACTAGCATGATTCCAAGGATTGTCAGGTTGTTTGGTTTATTCTCACTATAAAATTTATATCTTATCTGGTTCTTGTGCTTATTCTTTAGTCTGAAAGTAGTTGTTGGTTCATTTCCAAAGACATTTTCTTTTCCAAGTGTTTGGTTGACTTAATTTGAATCCTCCAATGTGTAGTTGCTGTAGAGTTTGTTAAAGAAAGTGATGCATGGGACTAGTATCTGTGCATTCTTATCTAGATTCTGCATGCAAAGGTATTTTTTTGTAAATTCTGTACCTGCTTGAAATTAAATCAGTCGAGGCTAGTAGTTTTCTATGTCGTTTTTCTTTTATTTTATTCAATTTAAATCTGTTTTTCACTTCTAAACCTCTAGACTAACAGATTCTTTTTAAAACCTTCCACAAATCTGGTGTTTTTCTTTTGCATTTATCCATTTGGTGTCACTCAATGTTAAGTCTTAGGGGAATTTGGAAACAATTCTAGACTATTTTTATTGAATGAAATTGCTGCTCTTAATGCTTGAACTTGCTTATAGCTGTTGCCAGCTCAAGACTTTTGACTTGTGGTTGCTAGAAAGATATCCAGAAGTTCACAAATAAGCAAAACCACCAAGTGTCATAGATGGGATTTAAAATGCAGTGTATGGAATGGGCATTTAAATACTTGAAGAGAGAAGATGGTTTCATGGGAAAAATGTACAAGCTGGTTGAAGTGTATACAGACATGATCTTATCACGTTCTATAAATTGCCCTACCTAAGTTGAATCGATTTGGGTTTTCAAGCGAAGGTATTCTGACCAAGAAAGTGTTTTGACCTCGGCACAAAATATGATGTTCATATAATTGTGTCTGACCTTGGGTGTTGAACTTCGGTATTCTTTTGTGTCATTTGCCACAGGGATTTGGACTCTCAGTCATTGACAATTTGTGTACAGTGCATGTGTTTTTGGCCTTCTAAGTTAGCATAAGCATGAATTTACGCGCGTTTTCACTGTAAAATCAAATCTGTATCTTTTCTGGTGATTGTGATAGCGAGTGAATATACTGGTTGTTCATGTTTTGGAAAATTCCGTTTCTTTTATACATTTTCATACAGTAAATTGCAGTAACAGGAAGCTTCACACAGTCTCATTTAGCATCATGTTTGAGCTTCAGACATTTCCAGATCTTTTACTTTGCTTAGGTTCATTAGCTCAATGAAGAAAATCGTAGACATCTTTTCTGTCATGGATGGTCGTATTACAACTAGGAAAGAAAGGGGCATGAGGAGTATGGTAGCATTTAAAATACATCGTGTTCCATGCAGTACCTGTCTTTCGCAATTTGATGGGTTTGAGACAAACAGCTAGGGTTCGGGAATGGGCTTCTTTCTACCTATGCGTGGTTTGGTTTCGATTAAAACTGGTGACAAATTGAAGTGCTGAAATCTTAGCCATGTGAATTATGATCAGCACATCTTTGTCGTTTCTTGGACTTTGTGAGACCCCAAATACTTGGGAACAAACTCCTAATTATGACCCTTAATGGTAATATACGAGACATCATCCTTCGCCGCGGGAACAAAAATTTTTTTTAACTTGTTTTAACTTATATAATTTTTTAATTTGTATTTTGATTTATATTTTTTTATATTTTAGTTTTGATTTTTTTATTTTTTACATCTTTCTGAGATATTTTTTTATTTATATTTATATACCATTGATTTTAGTTTAGACTTTTATTTATTGTTATTTTTATTTGCATTAAATGCAGCCTGTGTCAAAAAATATAGTCCATAGGAATAAAAACAACTCAAAAATTCTAACAAAAGAGGAAGCAAGAAAAATAAAAGTAAAACTATTATCATCAATGTGTAAATAATGGAAAAAATAAAATTACATCAAAGAATAAAACAAAACTATAAAAATTTTAACAAAAGAGCAAATAAAAAAATTAAATTAAAATATTTAAAAAAGAATTATTAGTTGAAAAAAATATTTCGCTTGAAGATTAAAAAAAATTTATTAGTAGTATAAGCACCATAACTATCACAATAAATTACAATTGTTATTATCATTATGATCAATTATACTAATATTATTATTATGATTATAACACATAAAATTATTATAACTAAAATTACTAAATTACCTCGAGAAATAAAAAAAATCTAAATTATTACTATTATTGTGTAAATACATAAAAGTATTATAACTACTATTGCTAAAACAATTAAGATTATTAAATTACTTCAAGGAATAAAACTACCCAAAACTTTAAAAAAAGATGAAGAAAGAACAAAAAAATCTAAAATTATTACTATTGATGTGTGAATAATGGGAAAAAATAAAATTATATCAAAGAATAAAAAAGCCTCAAACTCTTTAAAAAAAAAGTAAAAAAATATAATAAATGATAAAAATAAATTAATATTATTAGTTAAAAAAATAACTTTGGTTTTCATTAAATAAAAATAATTAAGAAACTAATAGAAAGGACAAAGAGAAAAATTAAGAAAAATTAATTTTCCAATGATAAAAAAAACAATCTAAATTCAAGAACAAATTTAAAAAAAAAATATTAGCTAAAAAAAGAGAGGAAATAATAAAAATTAAAAATAGAGACTATTCAAGAAATTTTGAAAACAATAAAGGACTTAAATCTAAAATTTAAAGTATCCGGGTTGAAATGAAAACAAAATATATAATCAATTTTAATTAAAATATAAAATTAAACAAATAAAAATATCTGTACAGAAAATATTAAGAGATTTCAAACCAAACTAGAAAAATTAAAAGAATAAAGACTTAAATGTAAACAAATTATATAATTAATTTAACTTAAAGGACACAATTGAAACAAATCAAAACTTATATCACACCAATAAGGACCAGGCCACACAATTCAAAGAGCAGAGACTAATGTAAAATAATCATAAACAAAGCGATTTCCGTGTAATTTACTATGCAGGAGAGAGAAATGCACAAAACCAATTTCAACCGCCCACCGTCACTTATCGAGCCACCGGGGTATGACACACACACCATCTCGCAACAAAAAACATGGCGACGCATCTAGAGATACATCAGACAAACATTTTTTTATGAGCAAGAGTCAACGCATGAGCCGTCGAACAGGAACATGCAATCAAAAAGGCTCAATGTGTCAGGGGACGCGCTAACAGTAATCCGGATTAAATATTTAAAAACAAAGTCAAATTACCCAAACACCCCTGCCTCTATTTCTTTTATTTTGTCTTTTCCAGGGCTATATGCGTAGTTACATATTTTTTTAAAAATATGAACACCCAGAATTCAAAGAGCAGAGACTAATGTAAAATAATCATAAACAAGGCGATTTCCGTGTAATTTACTATGCAGGAGAGAGAAATGCACAAAACCAATTTCAACCGCCCATCGTCACTTATCGAGCCATTGGGGTATGACACGCACACCATCTCGCAACAAAAAACATGGCGACGCATCTAGAGATACATCAAACAAACATTTTTTTATGAGCAAGAGTCAACGCATGAGCCGTCGAACAGGAACATGCAATCAAAAAGGCTCAATGCGTCAGGGGACGCGCTAACAGTAACCCGGATTAAATATTTAAAAACAAAGTCAAATTACCCAAACACCCCTGCCTCTATTTCTTTTATTTTGTCTTTTCCAGGGCTATATGCGTAGGTACATATTTTTTTTTAAATATGAACACCCAGAAATAGCTCCCCAGGCAAGCTCTCTATTTTGTCTTATTAGAGACTAAAACTATTATTGCACCATGCACATAAATTGTGTAATTACTAAGATACCCCACCAATTTTTCTTGAATTTTATCTTATTAGGGGCTATTTTGGTTATTACATTGTGCACATTAATAGAAATATTGAAAATACTTCTATCTCTAAGGTTTAAATGACCGCACACGAAGGGGTAAAATAATAATTTTATTGTTCCAATCCATAGTGAACTGTGTCTATAGCTACAGTGGAAACGCAATATGTTTTAGGTTTTTTTTTAATTGTAGAAATGGCATCATCATGAGTTTTTTTTTTATATTTTCACTGTAACGATAACATAACTGTAATTTTTAGGGGTTTTTCTTAAGAAAAAAATTCTTACATTTTTTTTCTTTATACTTGGTATATTTATCATTTTTCTAAGAAAGTATCTATTTGTTATCATGTTCTCTCATATCTTCATTTTTTAAATATTTTTTAGTTTTTCTTTGCATTTATTTTTGGAAAAAAGTATTATTTTTTAATTTTTTACACTTGGAATATTCGTTACTCTACACTTAACTTTTTATACCATTTTTTTTTGTTCATATCTTAATTTTTTGTAATTTGTTTTTTTTTGTAGTTTTTTAAATTATTATACAAAGACTAGTAAAATAGTATTTCACAGTAGCTATTGCAACATTGATCTATTTTTCTATATGTTAAAAATCAGCTTAAATTCTTGCATGTTTTTATTAACGCATATGATATCCACTCTATTTTATGATATGCGAGCTTAATTTTTTTCACGATTATATTTTTTACTTGATTTCAAAAAACACAGTAATAAAACTTGTACATTAAACGTTTTTAATATAGAAAAGAAATTACTCGACCTGAAGCAAGACAAGTAAAATAAACATGTTCACTTTTGTTTTTGCATTTATTGAATGGTTCTTGATTTATTTAATTAAATACATGCATATATATATATATATATATATATATATATATATATGATTGTGATTTTATTTTTTAAAAATATATATTTGAAAAGCTTGCATATTTTTTTTCCACAAGAAAAAAATTATTCAACCCATGGAGAAAGCATAAATCAAATAACTATAATGAACTATATATGGATTTTTTGCATTTATGATATATGATAAAAATTGAATTTCATAGAATAAAAGGGATATCCAGAATAATATTAATGTCTTTATGCTTGTCACTCAAATTTGCCCGAGAAGGGTTCCCCTAGATCTCCATCCAAGTTACATTCTTCTATAAGTGTTTTCTTGACCTAGCGAGTTGAAGAGACTTGTTTCTTTACTTTGCACCAGGGTTCAAGTCCCACAATGCACACCTGTCACTCCACGGTATCTTATATGTTTACTGGGTTTGCAGGATATTCAATGAGTCTAAGAATTAATTGTGGTGCATATAAACTGGTTGGACACCCCAATTATATATATATATATATATATATATATATATATATATATATATATATATATATATATATAAATTACGTTCTTTCTAAATAAATCACAAACAATATAAGAGAGTTGTAAATAAATCACAAACAATATAAGAGAGTTGTAACCTAAACACATTGGCGACTCACCTAATCCCCTTTGATTAAGGTTTTTAATATTAATAATGTGATTGATTTGATTAAGGTTTTTAATATTAATAATGTGATTGATTTAGCGTCTGTAAGCAATAGACCTAGCCCTAAAGTTAATATTTGATTTGTTTAAATTTTAAAGAGAGAGGGTGGGTATTTTTTTCCAAGAAAGAAAGGGATAGTCTGTTACTGGCAATATCATTGATGGGAGGGGAGCCTGCTGTTAATGGCAACAATACATGTATGTGCTGGGGAAATTGGAAAGCCAGGAACAAAATGGGCGTTGGAAGGCAATAAAGCCGATGTAGCCGAGTTTTTTTCGAAGGAGCTGATGGCCCGTTTCCATTAAAACTAAATCAGAGCCGAGCCGAGCCTTGAACGGGATACCCACTCAATAAACGGGATATGCTTTTGATCTGGATAATGGTAATACACAGAGTACAGACAGGATCTATCCTTTTTTTTCTAAAACAAACATAAAAAAATCACAGAAGATGTTGTAACATTATCTATAGATTCTCACAAGGAAAAAACATCTAAAAAGGAAAACTTTTGAGCAACCAAGCAACATGCAAATGGAAATATCAAAACCTAATTGAACTAAACAAACATCGTGCAAATATACGTACTCAGACAATGAAGCAGCAAACTTTTTACCAAACCAAGAACAGAACATGAACGAAAACCAGTAGAACTAATGAGGACTCGATGGCTGAGACAAAGGAAGGCATTGTTGGGCTTGTTTTACTGGACCGGGTTTTCATACCTAGTCAAATTGAAGAAGCGAAAGTTGCAGAGACACAAACAGATCGGTCACTTTTACCAACATGGACGGGGGTTGTTTTTCCATTGTACCTCTTCTCTGTGGATCGTTCCAACCTTGTACCATAGCTTGTCAGTTTATTTCATGAAAGATTTTCTTTTCTTCTCCCTCTTTTTTGACAAGGATTTTCAGGCAAATCTTTTGTTTATAAAAATGGGGTGGAGTTGTTTTCAAATAGTTCGAGCGTGACAAAAACAAGGATCCATTATTCGGCCAGCTCCATTCCTTCGCCTCCTTGCTTCCGAGTGGATTTTGAATTTGCAACAAAGGAAATTATTTTATTCTTCACTAAGGAAAATATCCCCCAAGAGTTGAAATTTCTTAGGAGAAATGAATCCAAATCCTAGTGTAGCAAGTGTATAGCCAGATGATTTCCCAATGACCCCAACGGATCCTTCAAAAGTGCAACTTGATGCAACGAAGACTGCAGCGAGCCATATAAAAGCACATCATTATTGAAGCTCTAAACAATTCCCTCTTGCTCATTTTTTATAAACAAAAGCATCCTGCAATTGATCATCGGGACCCCGCTGGCAAAACAGCAATCAATAATCTTAAAAAGCTCTCAGAATCTTAACAGCCCTTCAGGGTTATGTTGCATTGCTTAAATTCGAGTATAACATATGAAAAACTGTACATCTACACAAAAAGAAAAGAACAGGAGTAACAGGACAGACCGTCTTCCCTCCATTTCTTCTTCCTACCTTACTATGTACATGGAGAAGGTTTAAAAACAATCCTCTCCCATCTTCATCCCGATCAAGAGGAGTTTCCCTCGTCATTTTAATCAGGAGAGATCATAAAACACGCTGAAAACCAGTCGCAAATATTGATATAACCCCTGTTACCTCCATTCCTAAATCACACATCAAATGCAGCTGCTTGTGCTTTTGATGTAGGGGATCCTTGGGACCTCGATTCAGCAATCTTTGCAGCCACTTCAGCCACAACAAGTCTAGTCAATAGCAGACCTGCAACTAAAGCTGCAGCCATTAACATTGTGAAAACTGCACTCCAGCTCTTAGCAGAAATGTAACCTGTTAATAAAGGTCCTATTGCAGCTCCGACCGAGCCTGTTCCATCTATGATTGCCGTAACAGTTGCCAATGCCCTTGAGTTCCCTTTCAAGGAGCTGTGCGTTCCCAAGTCAGCCGAGACGGCTGTTGTTATAAGAGCATAAGGACCGTTCACAAGCATGCCAGTAAGAAGCATGAAACCAATGTTAACACCCAAGGAAAGGTGTCCATAGCTCCGGTAGAAGAAGAGAGCAGGGATGGAACAGTACATGAAGCTTGCTGCGGTAATTGCTCTTGCATCAAGGCGATCAGAAATGTGCCCAGCTAAAATGCCCCCAACCACCCCTCCAACATCAAACAATGTTGACAAGTTCCCAGCAGTTCCATCAGATAAGTACTTTCCGTCAATGGCTGCAATATTGATGAGAATTCATGAGACCTCATCATTGATACTAATATGCGGAAGAGCAGGAAAAAGAATACACTTCACCAGTTATAGAATGACAAAAAAACAACGTTTTTAGGTCTAAAATTATGAACGAGTATATTAGGATGTTTAGAGTTCCGACCAGAGTCAGAGAAGTCTCATGAAACCAATGAATCTCATTTTCTCCCTTCATTTTTTAGCACATTAAACATTGCTACACAAAATCAAAAAAGCTAAACAGCCCATTTTACCTGTGTGGCTAATGTAGAAAGGAAGCCAGTAGAGGAAAGTGTAGGCCACCAGTTTGGCAAAAAATAGGCAGAGAGCGAATGGAGCAACTCCGGGTATTTTCCATGCTTCAATGAACCCCACAGCTTCCTGTTTAACATCAGAGACCGATGCCAAAAGAGGCTCTGTAACTCCCTCCCCAGCTTTACTTGGGGAATCCAATTCATCTTCATCTTTGTCAGCCCCAACAGCCTCGGGACTAACAGGCAGTAGTGCAAACACAAGCAAGCCAAAAAAAGTAATGAGGAGACCAGGCAAAACAAAGGACCAGCCCCACCCATAGCTCAACATCGCAGCAGCAATCAAAGAGCCTGAAATATTCCCAACAGAAGTGTGGGCATTCCATATACCCATAATTAGCCCTCTCTTCTTCTTCCCAAACCAGTTACCAACCACTGCAACCACGGAAGGCCATCCAGTTGATTGGAACAACCCAGCAAGCATTTGCACCATCAAGTAATAGTAAAAGTTATGCACATTTGCCCAAAATCCAACGCCGAATAATGAAGTGAATATACCAGTTCCAACCATTCCTATTGTCAAAAAGATCCTTAAATTTATCCTATCACCCAGGTGCCCTGAAAAGTACATTCCCAAGGCGTATATAGCAAGGAAAGCCAAGTCGAGTTCACCAAGCAAGGCTGTCCCATCTGATGTATTAAATGGGGCCCAACCATCTCCAAGTTTCCATGAAAGACTTTTTATCTCAGCAGGTTCACTTGAGTAAGTAATCCTCCATGGGACAAACTTCAACCCCACCTCGGAAGATTCTGGATCAAGGGTGCTCTTGACAATGCTCGTGGTTTTTCGTGCAGCATGGTAGCTAGTGTACGCCAAAAAAGTTACAATCAAGACAATGGCTTGGTGGGTTTTGTAGGAAAGCCTTTTCTTTTTTATGCACTCTAAGAATCGAATACCAATAGGTGGCTTATTTTGGTTTCTTTCAGCTGCTTCGAGAAATGTACCCATGTATGGATTCTTAACTCTTCAAGGAATGAAGAGGATTTAGAGATTCAACTTCCTCTCTTAGAACAAAAGCAGCACGCTGCAGCACAGATAAACAACAACGTTTAACATCAGTTTACAATCATAACTTTGTAACAGAAAAGGGAGAAAAGCACTCAAGCCCGGAACTCTTCTTTTATAGACTTCGAAGTGACTTCTTACGGACTCGTAAAATAGAACATCATGAACTTCACATACAGCATACATGCATGAACTCCAAACGACTGGCTCGGTATTTTCTATATCAATTTCTAACACACAATCCAACTCTAATTATATGAAATAATTTATAAATTACAGAAGTTATTACAGTCTAATACAAGCTTACCATATCTCATAGCAAATCAAACGAAGAAACTCAATTGACACAACTTAAGTTATTCATTGTTGTGTAAGAATGATAACTGAAAAAAGTACTCAAATTAAATTTGCATCAATTAAACAGAGGTGGAATTCAATTTCAGTTAATTTTATAAAATAAAATAAAAAAACTCCCAAATTGTCAGTTAATATTTTAAAAATAGAAAATAAAAACCCCTGAATCTCTCTAAAAGCTACTGATATCTCCGGTTTCCAAAATTACTGTTACATCTATTTCCAAAATTATTTTTGAATTCGGGCCGAATAAAAGCCGTATTGAAGAAAAAAGAAAGAATTATGCAAACCAGAAAAGACGACCTCACAGAAAAAATCTAAAACTTCACTCCTGCAAGGACAGGACTTGTTAGTCTATATATCCACTGTATCTTAACAGAATGAGTCCAGAAAAAAAAAAAAAAAAGTCCGCAATATACAACAGCCAGAAACAAAAATTCAATCAATGGAAAAATTGTTCAACAATCAGACACGAACCCAAATTTTTATTTGGCGGTAAATTTTCAGTTAGAAAAAAACCCATTTCTCAAAATCAACTCCCGATCACTCTCACCTTGACACAAAGAAACACCAACAATGAAATTAAAAACCAAATTTCAAAACTGAAAAAATGAAAATGAACATACATGAATAAACATGGAAACTGAAGTGTAACTGCATACCCTGTTTTGGAGTAACTGAGCTCAAAAGAGATTGTTTGCTCTTGCTTTCTCGTTGTAGAAAACTATCAAATTCACTATCTGAAAAGAGAGAGAAAACCCTGCTTCCTTTTCTTCGTTTCTGATTCTTAACGAAAGAATGACACTGGACGCTGGATGCTTATAACGGGTGGAATCTGAAGCCTGACGTTCTCTAATAGTTTTCTCGTTTTTTCAATTGTCGATTCTGTCCTTGGCTTCATATAGCTAAAAGCTGTTTTGCTTTTATTTTATATTGTGTTACTTGACGGAAATGCCCTTCACTCGCTTAGATCCCTCTGGATTAAGGGAAATGTATTTGTCTTTTTATTATTTTAGTAGTATTTGTTTTATTTTATTTTAGTGATGGTATTTATTAAGCAAAAATTAATCTGGAAATAGTTTTTTTTATTTCAGTTCATTTCTCCTCGTGCTGCATTAAATATGACTTTAATAATTTTCAAAGCGTATTTATTTGATTTGAAGGCAAGTGCGTGGAATCCAATAGAGCAGGTGTAATACCCTAGCTACTCTAATAGACTTCTCCTTTTATCTTCTTTTTTACTTTCATTATCATCCTTATTTTACTTTTAATATTTGTTTGATTTTAAATTTATTTTTTAATATTATTTAGTGTACAAAAGTGTATTATTATCTATTGAGCATTATATTATTTAATATTCAAAAGTAAAAAAATAAATAAACTACACACGTGCACATTGAATGTGTAAATATCGAGCATCTATTATTTAATGAAATGTGTGTTATGACGATATTAAAATATGTATAATTATATTGGATTCAAAATATATAAATTTCCTATATATATGATTCGGTTTGGATCGGGTCGGTTTTGAATTAGGTTTGACAAATATTTACACTTTATTCATTACTTATTAGGCTTAAAAAAAATCACACTCAATTACTTGTTTAGATTTATTCAAGTCCGTATCCATTAAGTTTAGATTATATATAAATTAAGGACCGATTGAATTTTATTTTTATCTTTTTATGTTGAATTATTTATAAATTCACACATAAACCATGCCAAAATACTTATTATATAATAAATAAATGTTTGATCTCCTATTAAAACAAATATCATGCATGTTCGTTTGAGAATTTTAAATTTTGTATGCTTGCAAGTCGTTTCTCATGTTTTTACATTTGTTTGTGGAGTGTAAGATCTCGAAATTTTTTTTTAAAAACAACTTAGTTTATTTTTTATATATATTTTTTAAGGTGTTGATATTAAAAAATATCAAAATATATAATTATCTATTCAATGTGAAACATACACAGCTAAACGACGATTCAACTTCCAAATACAAAAATTATCATTGAAAATAAAAACCCTAAAAAATCCTCAATCCATCAACCAACCTTCTCATATGCGTCTCCTCCTGTCTCTCACTTTTCTCTCCTCTGCAACGACCCAAAGTTTGACTCTTCTTCCAAGTCCAATCAATGGCTGATTTAGCCTCAATGAGCTCTCTGACATTTACGAGGTTATGTTCATGGTCCTGACGGTCTTGATCATGATTTTGAAGGAGTGAGCGTAGATCAGTGGGGATAGCAGGGCGGCCAGTGCTTGCTCATAGGAACATGATGACATTATTTTTTCGGGTTAGTTGCTCGTGTTTTATTAATTTATTTATTAGGGTGACTTTGTAGTTTGTAGAAATGTCTTGCGTCGGATGGTAATGGTATGGATTTCTTGATATTTATACTTGTATTTTATTTATCAAGAAAAAAAATAAAAAGAAGTGTTGATTTTACTTGAATTGTTATTTACATTATAAAAGTATGATTATTGATACAATATATATATATGTGTGTGTGTGTGTATTTATACCCTTTAAAGTAATTTCACAAGTTAAAAAGCAACATGAAAAACATAAAAAAAATCTAAGACCATTAATATTTTTTTGCATGTTAAAAAAACATTTTTGGCCATGAAAATTGTTTCCACCCATTTTGTTTACATGTGACTTTTTATATTTTGTATTCAGGTGATATTAGATCTAAGATATCATACATAAAAAAACCATAAAAGTCAACTTCTAAAAAAATAACATCAATTAATAAATTATTTTGATTATTATCTCATTATTATTATTGTGATTGTTAAATTGTCACAATCATTATAGCTATAATTCTAGCCATTATTGTAAATAATTAATATTATAATTATTAGTGGTAGTGTTGTCGTTATCATCACAATTATTGTTATAATTGTTGTCAATATTACAACAATAATCCTTACGATAATCAACCTCATTATTTTTATTGATATAATTGAAATTAGTATCTTCTTTTTTTTGTTATTATTGATATTTTATATATTATTTTATGAGTTATTGTTATTATTATCATCGAAATCAAGAATAAGATCTGATCCCGAAAAGCCAAAATAGGTCTCATAGAAGTATGGTATAATAAAAACTTGCTCTAAGGCACATATTATTTTATGAGTTATTGTTATTGTATCATCAAAACCATAATTATTAGCACCATAAACATTGTAACTATCACAATAAAATTTCATTTGCTATTACCATGATCATAGCACCTAAAATTATCATTATTATTACTGTTAAAATAATAAAAATTATTAAATTACCCTGAGGAATAAAAAAAACTCAAAAACTATAATAGAAGAGGAAGCAAGAAAAAAAATTATTATTATTGCGTAAATAATAGGAAAAACAAAATTACATAAAAAAAAATCTTAAAACTTTAACAAAAGAGCAAAATAAAAAAAAAATGATACAAAAATACATATTATTTTTCACAAGCTAAATTTAAGAACAAAATTTTCAAAAAAAAAAAACAAATATTACCTCAATAAAAAAAGAAAATGATAAAAATAGAAAACCAAAACTAAGAGCATCTATATAAAAAAATTGAAAAAATAGGGGCTATTTCAAAAATAAAAAAAATACAGGAATTAAAATAAAAAATTAAAAGCATAAGAACCAAAATGAAAATAAAATATAAAATCAATTTCAATCTAATGACAAAATTAAACAAATCTAAACTTCCAAACCAAAATTCTTAAATGATTTAAACCAATCCGAGAATTAAAAGAACAAAGATCGAAATAAAAACAAAATATATAATCAATTTCAATTGAATGACACAGTTAAATAAATCAAAACTTCTATTACAGCAATAAGGACCATTCCAGAAATATAAAAGAGCAGTAACTAATATTAACACACCATCAACGAAAGGGATTTTCTTGCAATTAACCCTGCAGGAGAGAGGAACATGAAACACAAACGTTCAACTAGCTATTGTCATGTCTTTGTACACCACGAGATGACACGCTTACCGCCATAAGGAAGAACACATGTCGGCACATTTGGTAAGACACGGAATGAGTATTTTTAACAACCTAAAGACATCGAATGTGTCACCCTAAGAGAGTGTGAGATAAAAACATTTCAGCGTATCGCAATACGCTCCCACAACATCCCAAGTATAGAATAAAATTAAAAAAAAATACAATTACCTAGACACCCCTGAAGCCAATTCTCAGATTTTTGTCTTTTACGAGGGCAAAAATGTATTTATATTTTTTCAAAATATGTGCAATATCTGAAACATCCCGCAAGCCATTCATGTATTTTATCTTATTGGAGGGTAAAAGGGTTATTTTATTGTTAATTGAAAATGTTAAATTACCGTGACACTCGTGAAGACAAGTGTTAGTTTTTATCTTATTAAAGGATATTAAATTTATTTTACTGTGCATATAAATATAAAAAATCAAAATTACCCTTGATTTCAAAATCAAAATACCTATGTACTGAGAGATGAAATAATAATTTCACCATTACAATTCAAAGTAATATATGTCTAAAACTATAGAAAATTTGATACAGTAATACCATGACCTCATTTAGCTTTATACTTAGCAATAGAGATGACATAAGTATATGTTGCACTAAAATTGTCACACCAGATAACAGGTTGCTGGATAGGTTGAAATCCAAGTTTATTTTATAATCCAGGCAAATATCATAATTCAAATACAGGTCTGCATTTGCCTTCCATGTTACTCCATGCAAATATAACTTGTTGCTTACAAGTTCATGAAATGAGACTCAAACCAAGGCATTTTCTATTTAATCCAGAAATTACCAAAAGATAACAAGAACAGGACCTGACATCCTACGAGCATGACGTGTCTATAAGGTCCCACCAAATCCAAACTGTTCAAAATCACCCCAGCTCCGAACCCAGAATCCTCACCTAGTAATTAACAAGGGCAAATGAGGGGGGATGCATGAGATTATTGAAATAATTTCACAATCTCAGCAGGGCCATTCTTGTAATTCCACCAGCGGACAATCTATCAATCAGGACCGCGGGAACGCATATTCGAATATCCAAAAAGAATTATTCTTGAGCTGCGGAGGATATCCTCCACCCAAAATATTAAACGGCCCAGTGTCCACGTGGATGTACGGAAATGACGAGTCGAGATCGATGGGCGCAGCAGAAGAGGGCGGTGGAAGAAGGATCGCACGTGGCGGCCGGCACCCGTTGATGGCGATGCAGAGAGTAGCTGTCTGTTTCAGAAAGGAGATGGAAACTTCCTTTTTTCTGGCTTGTTTCGATGTCCATTATGTTTCCATTGTTGGTTTCTGAATCTTACGTCGGAGGGTATTGTGCTGTAGCGTGTGGTCAGGATTGCAGGGGCCATCCCTGTCCTTCTTGTTTTTTTATCCGTTCATCTGACAGGAATAGGATGTGCGGGGATTAGTTTTCTGATCGCAAAGAGCTCACGATTGTTGAGCTTTCCGATTCAAATCCTACCGATTTAATTATGGGCCCGCGATTGAATTAACGACCTAATTTGTCATTACTTTAATTAATTGTTTAGACACGAAGCTAGACTCCTGCCCACTGGATTCCAGGATGATTTCAACGTCACAAAAGCGGTGAGTTCGAACATTCATCAAATCCATGTCCACTTAAACCCTAATTCTACTTAACCTGAAAATATTAAATTTAATAGCTATACTCATTTAGCTTAGCTCATCGTCAAATGTCTCTGACAGAGAATTTTAAATCTAAACAGGAGATCTTAGGTTCGAATAAAATCATATATTTATTATAAAAACGTAAGATAATTAGGATTTTATTTGCATATCAAGACCGATAAAATATACATAAAATTTCTTTTCCTTGAATCTAAAAAATATAGCAACATCAAATAATATTAGGTTTAAAAACAAGTTAGAATTATATCGTCGGAGTCTAGTATAATAATGAGCTTAGGGATGTTGGATATGAAAATTATTTCCACTTATTTATTATCAAGTTATCATCATGTCTTTGGATTTTCCACATAAAAATTTAATACTCAAAATATATTTTTTTAAAATATGTGTATCCATCAAATTCATTTTATGAATTGGATTAAAATGGATACAAATCATGTTTGGCCCATTATCTATTTATTACTCATTTATTTATTTTAAAAAAAGATATACCATGCCCATTTAAACACCCACTCACTCAACCTCTACCCTACCTATCACCCCATTTAAATTATTTTATATCCTGATCAATTTTATGATTCAACATCCAAGGTTGCAATTAATGGTTTTTTGATGAAGGACTAAATTGCAACTGCAAAAGAGTTTGGTTAAGAAAAACTTTATAACATGGACTTATTTGTAATATGAATGAAGTTTAGAGACTCCAATAAGTTTTAAAAAACCTCAAAGACTAGAAAATAAATATTTTTTTATGGGTTCGAATTATACAGGTAAAACTTTGATCGTTCTAATTCACTTCTGGCGTCTGCATTATGTAAATTGCACTAAAGGTTCTTTGAATTTAAATAATAAAGAAGGTTAGTGGCATCTTTCATACCATCATCATCATCAACAACAACAATAAAAAAGAAGAAGCACAGCACTGTGTCACCAAGCACCCAGACACCGGCCTGGAAGAAAGAAGGAAGAGAAGTCTTGGCATGCCCACTTGCAGTTGCCGCCCGCAGGATGAGGAGGGGCTGCGTAGAAAAACCGCCGGCCATGCGCAATAAAATGGGAATATTGCAGTGTTTGTCACAACGCGACTTGCATTAATTAATTAATAAATTAATTAATTTATTCACGTTTGTTTTAAGTAAACAAAAATATCATCAGGCTGTGTCGTTTTAAACGCCCTGGCCTCTATATTTTATATATAAAAAATAAAAATGGGCTGCGCAATTGAAAACAACACGACTGATACAATGCTCTTGGACCTCTACTATTTATTTTCTTAAGGTTCTTATTGAAAAGTCAGGCGGGCCGAAGATATAATTCATTTATTTATTTATTGCTTAAACCCCACCCTGCTTTGCCACATAGCTCACGTCCTTCAACATGAATATATGCTAGTGTGATTCATTGAGAGAGTGGTTCAAATTATTTTAAAAAAATAAATATATTAAAATTATTTAAAAAATAATATCATGAAAATAATAGAAAAATTAATTTAATATAAAAAATCATTTTTTTTAATATTTTAAAAAATTGCGAACACAAGGATTAATCAGACACGGACGTAGGAGGTTTCTCCATGCTTTCCTGACTCTAGACAACGATCAGTCAATCTCCTGGCACCACGTCCGAGGGTAGTGGTGCTGGTTACATGAACTTCAATTTGCAACCAGGCCAGCTGGAGGTCTTCATGGTGGTCATGGATTTTTGCCCATCAATTTCCGTGATGGATGATGGCCCTTCCTAGCATAGATACAAGAAAAGGGGGTCCACTAATCTTCATGGTCATAGCAGATCCAAGCTGCAGGAGTCGATTATGAGTATATTTCACACTGTATTTCAAAAAATATTTGATTTTTTTATTTTAAATTAATTTTTTTTATTTTTTATATAGTTTTATGTGCTGATATTAACGATATTTTTTTAAAATAAAAATTATTTTAATATATTTTTAAATAAAATATATTTTTTAAAACAACCATGAACACGCTACTAAACAGTATTAATATAACTTTAATGGGCTGGCGACTGAGGTGATTGTTGGATTGGATCCCAGTCGAAGAGCACCTTGGTCATCTTGTTGCTAGTTTGTGGGCTGGTGACTGCTTTAGTTAATGGCAAACTGTGGCCCAGCATGAAATGGTAACCTGATGCTTTGCTATGATTTCATGTGGAGTTTCTCGCGGTGTTGGAGAAAAAAAAAATGTTTAGTTTGAAAAATAGATAAAATTTAATTTATTTGATTAAGATCGATTGAAGCTTTAAGACAGGATTTAAAACTAAAATTAGTGTTTAAGGGTCTAATTAGATTAAAAAGAAAATCAAAATAGTTGATACATATAACACGTGCCTAGAAATATGAAAAGTGTTAATATACTTGAGCGACTATCTGATTTCAAAGATGGTTTTTATTGGCGTTATTTGATTCTTCTAGGTGTGATCTTCCTTCTAAGATGACACATGCATTCCTCGAAACTTTAGTTTGACTTTATGACTCAATTTTCCCCCCTAATATTTTTTGTTATTTGGTTTTTTAAGGTTAATCTTTAACATTTAATTAATTGAGAATTGAGAATTGAGTTTTATGTTTTTTTTTAAGTTTTTTCAATGGACATATCTCAGTCTTATAACTCATGTCACAAGTTTCCCAAGCTAACTTGAGTCACGAGTTTGACAAACTAACCTATTTAGCTCTCTTTTTTTTAATATTTTTTTAATATTAGGTTGATGGAGGACCATGATTCATAACTTTTAAACATGTATTGTTGCTAATTTGAGTCTTCACAGCTTTATTGTCCACCATCTTCCATTGATAAAATTTCCTAACAACAAACTTTTGTTTTCCCACATCTTTGATAATATACTTTGTTACCATAGTATTGCTTCATATCTTATTTGTTTTTTTACAGTAGCTATAAATATAATATAACTAACTAGAGAGAGTGTTTAAAATATAGTGTTTACCATTTTTTCCCTATATGTCGATGCTTCAATGTTGTTAATGGTTTTGGGATAAATAAGAGCTCGATGCAAGTCAAGTCACAACAACAAAACCATTAAAGTTAATGTTTTGAATAAAAAAAAGTGTTGTTGATAGCACTTTTATTGAGAACAATGTTTTTGTCCATAATACAAAATATACTTAAGATTGATGTTAAATTATTATGAACAGAAATAAAGTATAATAAACATAAGGCATGTATAAGCATTATCTTTATAGATATTTTTGTAACACAAAGTTACTCTTTAGGTTTTAACAGGTTCCCTCTTTAAATAAGATATGCAGAAACAATAAAACAAAAAAAAAACAAAAAAAACCCAACAAAATTAAAGAGAATAAATATTTTTCATTGATTGCTATTTGATTCCAAGAATACATGGTATAAGAGTGCAATGTATTTATAGATTAATAATATATAGCAATTAGTAAGAAATTTAAATGTATCATGTAGCTATCACAATAGTCTGTTTAATTATTTATTTTTTAAAAAAAAAACATGGTTTTTATGGTGATTGTTAGAAAACTAATTTAAGGAGCTTAAAAAATTATGGTTTAAAGGCTAAAAGTAAGTTATTAATAGAAATAAAATATTTTCAAAAATATTGCACAAATAGATTTTCTCCTATTCAACTCAATTTTATACATGTAAGCCTACCATTATTTTCTTATTGATTATTATCTCCTATCAAAGTTCATTATATAAACAACAATAAAAATTTTTATTTTTCAATGTGAAATTGAAAGCTCATTAGTGTGTGCACACACACACATGCTATATTGTTAATGTGAGATATATATCATATTCATAAGACAACATTTATGTTTTTTTTTTCCAAAATATGATATTTTTTATTTAAATACTTCGATTTAAAATAAAAAATAAAAATATATTTTTAATGTGAGATAAAAACCATTTACAACATTAACTGCTTAAAAATTATTCGATAGATTCAACACAGAGCTTAAACTTGGGAGAACAAGAGTTTCTCTAAGTATGTTTTCCTTAAAGCATATTGTTAGACAATTCAATGGAAAACAAACTGTGGAAATTCTCATAAGTAGTTAGTATTCCGCATACGAACTAATTTCCTAACATGTCAATTTTATTCAACTTTCATGTATTACGAATAAAATCAAAGATGATTCTAGAGATTTTATTTTTGGCCAAACTAATCCTACTGGCCTTGAAGTTAACAAATAAGTAAACCTCTAATAACCATCATTTTAGCAATCACATGAGTCAAATTTGAAACCATAAGTAGTTAGTATTCCACATACCAACTAATTTCCTAATATGTCAATTTTATTCAACTTTCATGTATTACGGATAAAATCAAGGATGATTCTAGAGATTTTATTTTTGGCCAAACTATTCATGCTGGCTTTGAAGTTAACAAATAAATAAACCTCCAATAACCATCATTTTAGCAATTACATGAGTCAAATTTGAAACCATAAGGAAATCAAACTTGCTTTTTTGACACGACATGAAATTGTAATTTGAACTCAGATCGTAAAATCATAAATAAAATATTTTTATAGAAAAAAAGTAAAATTGTTTTAGTAAAAAAATTATAAAATCATAAGTGAAATATTTCTGAATACAATACAGCATAATTATAGCTATAAAACTTTATTTGTTAAGGTTCATGCATGATTTAAATTAATTTAAAAATACAATACAAAACAATATGTCCATAGAATTTCATCAAGTAAAAACTAATAAATTTAAAACAAATACCTTGCTGGCATGTTATGTATACTAAAATCAGTCTCATCACCTTCATCTTCCTCGTTATTTTTTAGACATTCCTAGATAACCCCAATAAACCAATTCAGGGTAAGAAAATGAGCATCCCAATGGTCATATAATTCAAAAAGTTTATTGCAGTGACAAGAATTGGATTCACTAATTAGTAAATTATGAGTTTATTATAAGTGTTCAAACACAAGCAATGCATTAATGTAATTAATATTCATTGGCATTGGTCGTGCTTTGTTAGTCATTTATCACTCATCGACATATTACTCCACAATTTCAAACCAATTTAACAAATCATAATCAAAAACCTAATCACAATACCTAAAACCCCCCTAAAATTCCATTAATCCGATAAAAAATTGTTTAATACAGTTCATGAAATCTAACTACTAAATGGAGGTTTACAAATTGTAGAAGTTAAATAATTAGAAAACGAACCTTGAGTAAGAATTGTTGTCAAACACCAGCCACCAGATCTAAAAAAAGCCTACAAGACTGAAAACAATGACTAATGATGGTGATGATTGACGAGTTATTGTGCTACTTTGAGAAGAGAGAAATAAGGGTAAGAGAGAAGAGGTGAGGACAAGTGGATGACAGTAGAGAGTCAATACTGAGAAGAGAAATTTGACTAAATTTATTAACATGCATAGTGAACATGCACAATAAACATCCTAGAATCACAAGACGGATGACGGTGACGACAATGGTTGACAAGTAATTGTGTTGCTTTGAGAAGAGGAAAATAATGGGAAGAGAGGAGAGGTGGGGACAAGTGGACGACAATGGAGAGTTGAGATTGAGAAGAAAATTTTGACAAAAATTAATTAACATGCATAGTAAACATACTAGGATCATAAAATCAAACCGATTTGGTGTGATTTTACGATTCTATCCGATTTTATCGAGTTTGGACCAATTTTGTTAGTTTTCAATTTTTTAACCTAATTTTACCAGATTTATACGTTTGACTCGTAAAATCATAGTAAAAACATGTTTTTAACAACCATACTCCCGAGTCCCAAGCTTTTTCTAGATGGTTAAATTCACAAGTCTTCCATTTAGGTAGTTTGATGTGGTATTGCTCCAGATATTGACATGTGTTTCACATCTATCAGGATCGAGTTGATAGGATAACTAATTAACATCGGTATATTCCCATAAATTTGATCACCTCTCATGAACAATTTCATGAGAACCTTGGAAAGATTTCCAACTTGCTATAGAATTACACCTTAAAAACAATTTCCATCAAAGACAAGGGATTTGAGATAAGAATTGTTTCTCAAATGAAGTGATAAATCCAAAAGCATCTTCACCTAAGTTTACAATCTTGTTGTATCCAATGTTGTACATTATGAGAAATGAAAGATTCCTCGAATTTGGTGGCACTGCTCCTTCCAAAAGGTTTCGTGTCAAAGACAAACCATGGACATAACAGGGGAAGAAGGTTTCGGCTCTTACAAAGCTAACATCGTGAATGAGAGGAGGGCATGGGTGATTCATTCCAAACCTGACAAGAGCCATTAGAGTAGGATAACTTTATAGATAGGGAGGTGACGAGGGTGCTCTTTAACGATTGATCCTTTACACCTATGTAATACATGGGTGTTTGACATTGTGTTTCGAAAGTGTTTTTGAAAAAGAAAAAAATTGGTTATTTATTTTAAATTATTTTTTAAATATATTTTTGGATCATTTTCATGTGTTGATGTCAAAAATAATATTTAATAAATAAAAAAATTATTTTGATGCATTTCTGAATGAATAATATTTTAAAAAATAAACTCCACTACACTCCAAAATATATACTATGATCAAAACTTGGTGCGAATATGTTAACTTGTTGAAGAAACTCAAGTGGGCAATATTGTATGAATCCATGTATGCAACCTTCTTCACAAGGTTGGCCTATCCATATGCAAATTGGCAAGCACTTTTATTATTGCTAGCTCCTCCTTGTATATGTTTGCTTTATTAACATAAATAAATGTTTATAATATATTAAAGTCAATATCATGACTACCTTGTAGTAATTTTATTTTATTGAAATTTCTTTATAATATATATCTATATATATATATATATTAACATGATAATTTATAGTTGAATTAGAGCACATGAGCTTCTCTGTCAAGAAGTTTGGAATTCAAACATCTCAATCAATAAATAGAAAAATAACTCGATATTCAAATTTTTGTAAGAAAAGAAAAAAGAAAGTTTGTTTTTCCGTTTGGTTACGAAGGAAAAAGAAAACCGACAGAATAATTTCCCTAAACCAGAACAGGAATATACTTATATCCAATCCGAGGAGAGAGATATTAAGCAAAGCCGCTACTTTCTCTCGTCTTCAAAGATACAACACCCCATCGAAATTCAAAACCAAACCCTAAATATTAACAATTCTACTTTTATTTTCCATTCCTAAAAAAAGGGGTAGAAAAATAAAAGAAACTCATTTTTAATAAAAAAAAGTTAATCTGTTATTTAGCCTAATATCAGTAATTCGAACCATTATCAACTCATGGACCTTCAAAGAGCTATGCTAGATGAACTCATGGGTGCAGGTAATACAACCCTAGTTTTATTTTCAATTTCATGCGTTTACATTTACAAATCTCTGATAATTTTATTGATTGTATGGGGCTGTTAACGTGTTTAGAATTTTGGTTTTTTTTTTCTTGTGTTAAAAAGATCGTAATTTGACGGAGGAAGAGAGAAAAGATTACAAGGAAATAACGTGGGATTCGAAGGAGGTTTGTGCTTATTATATGGCTCGGTTCTGTCCTCATGACCTCTTTGTCAACACCAAAAGTGACATTGGTTAGTTATTGTAGCTTTAAGCTGATTAATTTTGATTGGATTGTGTTAACTTTAGCTTGTTTCTAAATTTTGGAGAGTTTGATTTCTCATTATATCTCTGCTTGTCCTTGGTGATTAAGTTGAGCTTTGGTTTTGATATTTTGGAGATTTTTCGCTAATTGGATTTTGTTCCTTTTGTTTTTGCTGCCAGGACCATGTGACAGGGTTCATGATCCAAAGTTGAAAGAAAGGTAGGTGTGGGTGTTTTGATTGACAATGCTATGACACTGCTGCATTCTATGCCCAGTATGTTACTGCCTAAACGTTCTCTGTGGATCTGTTGTCTGAAATCTGAGTAATGGTGGTTTTGATCAATTGTTTATGTGTTGCAGGAATTTGCCAAGTGCTATGTTTGCTCTTAGTTGTTGAGCTCTTTATCATGTCATTAGACTCTATATGCTTATTAAATCAATTACATCTTGATACTCTTGCATTAATTACTAATTTGATTCCTTATAAGAAACTGGCTGCTTTGCATGTGTGACTGAAGATGGATCTTAGATCTGCAAAACACTGTTGGTGTGATGTTTTTTCTTCTTGATTTAACTAAACTAAAATGTTCATCAAGTTGCTGTAAGAAGAGGAGAATAATTTGTGCTGTTCAAATCAGTCCATAGCATCAGTGATTTCACATAAAGCCTTTAGATTTTATTTTGTTTTGATACTCATGCTTGTAGTGCTTGATGGATTAAAATTAGGTGTTCTATCAAAGTTTAGTTGGTCTTCTTCATCAGGATTTTCTCATGCTCTCTGCACATGTACTGAAACTTGATCCAATGGCTGCTTTAATTATTTTCTGACTTTAGCTTTGAGAAGTCCCCAAGACATGATGCATATCTGGCCAAATTTGAAGCAGAACTTGCTCAGAGATGTGAGAAATTGGTAGGTCGCTTACTTCTTGGTTGCTTGTCATTTGTGATATGTAATTTCATATATTCACATGAGATCCTTTTCTATGCAGGTTATGGAATTGGATAGAAGAGTCAGGCGTGGACGAGAACGCCTAGCACAAGGGGATGAACCTATGCCACCTCCTCCGCTGTCAGCTGACAAGTCTGAACGATTATCTATGGTGGAGGAGAAAATAAAAAACCTGCTGGTGCAAGTGGAGACCCTTGGCGAAGTTGGGAAGGTGGATGAAGCTCAAGCGCTTATGAAAAAGGTGCTCTTGATTGTTTACGATAGCAGGCAATTCGCCACCCAAACCTGAAAATAACAAAAATATAAAAACAATACATCCATGCTTTTATGTTGCAATTCTCCTTTAAAGTATGATATTGTGTTAAACCTTCCTTTCCTTTTTTTGCCTCTTGAAATATGAAATTGCTTGCCCAACCAGTGACTTAAATCCTAACATTTTGCGACTCTTCTATCAGGTGGACGAACTTAATGCTGAGAAAGCATTGATTCAATGCCAGAATGATAAAGTATTGGTGGTTCCACAGGAGAAAAAGATGGCTTTGTGTGAGATTTGTGGTTCCTTTCTAGTTGCAAATGATGTAGCAGAGAGAACCCAGTCTCATATCACAGGGAAGCAGCACATCGGATACGGGATGGTCCGGGATTATATCACCGAGTATAAGGTGAGTGAAGTTAACTTCACTGTATGAATTTATTGTACAATGTATTTGTTTGTTTTAGTGAACTGGGAATGTGGAATACACAGGAAGCTAAGGAGAAGGCAAGGGAAGAGGAAAGATTGGCAAGGGAAAAAGAAGCAGGAGAACGGAGGAAACTGAGGGAGAAGGAATATGAGAGTAGGAGTGGTTCAGGTGATAGAGATCGGTATCATGATCGAGATAGAGAAAGGGAGCGGGACAGGCACCAAGGCCGTGAAAGGTCAAGGGAGTGGAATGTTAGGGGTAGTCGAGATGATTGGAGGACTAAGAATGGAAGAGATGGTGGCAGGGATAGGCACCGTGATCGGAGCAGGTCATGTTCCCCTGTTAGGCATGGTCGCAGGAGGTCACCTAGAAGTCCAGCTCGCCCATATTAGAGGATTATGTTCATGGATATCTGAGTTTAAAATTATATGAGGTAGACTTTTTAATCTCAAAGCTTCATGAACATGTGCTTTTGGAGTCTCACGTTAAATGTCATCATGGGTAAAACTTTTCTTGTTATCTCACAGCTTTATTGAGAGTTTACCTCCCTTTCATCAAATATTATTAGAGGAGAAAAGGGTTGAGGTAGGTATTACTTAATGCTGTTGTAACTATTTTGTGTTCTTTTTGGACTTGTTTAAACTAAATTATTACGCCTTTGTCTCTGGAACATTGCTTCATGGTCTAGTATCTGTCTCCTATCTTTGGTCATTGACGTTCTCATGTACCTAAGAGTACAGATTCAAAATATATGCTTGAGTGACACCGCTGCTGAGATCGATGATGGTTTAGTGTCTCAATCTGAAGGTAATGAATAAATCTTGTTTTCAAACATGACTTGCGCCGATAGGTTAACTTCGACTTACCATAGAAGGTTTTTTTTTTTTAGGGGGGTGGGGGTTCAAGCTGGATAAGGATAATTTTTGTTGGCAACTGCTTCGTGGTTGACTAGACAGGGAAAGAAATTTGGGAACCCCAAGTTGTAGTGTTATTAACCGTGCCCCATTTCAATTGATCTTGCATTTCAGTTTTAGCATGTTGATGATCTAGTAGGTTGGAAAGCTAATCTGTCCACTCAATTTCACTTTTAGCATTGTCGTATGAAACTCAAAGTGACTGGGTTCTGTTGAGGGCTTTGCAAATAAATAGGCAGCCTTTGAGGCCAAATACATGTGTTTTGGGGTGGTTATCCGACTAGGAAACCTCAAGAATTCAATTTCATGGAAAACTGCTTTTTTGTCATACAGAGTAGTGGGTACCTTTGGAGTTAAAATTTCAAAAGCCAGGATCGGCCAATTAATAGGTAACTGCCCCTTACAGAGTATCTTTTAGAGGCAAGATGTCTCTAAAATTCAATTACTTGGAACAGTTCTTTATATGCTTGTCTGGAAATCTACTTCAGTGGACTGGAACTGGATGCACTTTAACTTGAAATGATGCGGGAACTGGAGGTAACTTTAACCTGCATGAAATGTCAAATAGCATATTTCTGTGTCCAGCTTGCAGGAAAGACATGTAATCTGTTGAACTTGGATGGCAGAGTTGCCGCTGGTTAGTAAGTTCCTGATGTAATCTGTGGATGGTTTGTGCATGGGAATATTAAAATAAGCTAGTGCTATATTATTGGAGGTTCGGATTGAACAATGTCGAATTAGAAAATATGTAATGACAATTTGCAGTTTTAATGTGTGACTTTGCATTGTTGAAATGGTCCTATGTGTTTCTAGCATAGATTTCATTTGATCTGCCAATCTGCATGCTATCGTTTCAAAAAGTTTATGATCACAGAATTCTGGTACAACTCTCTGCACGAGCTTGTCCATGCTAAAGTGGGGATTCTCTCTCTTTTGAATTGGAAATCTGAAGTATGTAAGTTAGATATCATACGACACATGTTAGCAGCTCCATCATTTGCTTAACTCCTTCCACGTGATGGAAGGTGCGATTAGCTGCTGATGGTCGCATGTTCTAGCCCTTGCTGGTACACAACGCCATTGATTTGTCTTCTCGTTGAGGAGATTGTGGCAACCACGCAGAACTGCAAAAGGTGGACTTGAAAGTAATAACTACAATTTTATTTTACACGTCTTACAAGTCCGAAAGGAATTCACACTTCTGCTATAGCCAAAATTTTGAAAAATGCTATTGGCAGTTAATCTGCTCAAATATGTGTCAACTCCGTTATGCTGGGTATAGCTTGCTTGGTGCCACGCAAATAGGGTTCCTTGACCAGGAAAATTGTAGTAGTTACCTTCCTGACTGGGTTTGCTAGAAAATCAAGCCATAAACCCACGTTCTGCTTCGGGATTAAAATGATTTTTTTGTCCAATTTTAACATATATAATTTATTGTTTTGCATCTCAGTTTTTTTTTTTTTTTAATTTTTGGTTTAGTTCTCATCCTTTTATTTTTTCGTTCATTTTAAGATAATTTTTAATTTTTTGTTTGTATCTATATATCTCTGCACTTAGTTTATATTTTTAATTTTTATTATTATTTGTATTTGTATTAAATGCAGCTTGCATTAAAAAACATAGTAGGTTTAATTTTAGTGGTGTAAAATGAGAGTGAAACTCTTTTATGCAAGTATAGTTAAACGTAAAATGTTTGAAACATCCCCGTAAGTAATTCTTTTGTTTTGTCTTATTTGAGGTTATAAAAATTATTTTACTGTGCACTAAAAATATGAAATCATTAGGACACTCTCATTGATAATTCTTGGTTTTTATCTTATTTGAGGGTATTATAGTTATTATACTATGCATAGAAATGAAGAAAAATAAAAATACCCCTGATACTATGGTATTATTTTAAATGTATTTTATATAATAAAATGAAAAACTAATATATAAATTTTTAGACGTTCTACGACACTTCACACGTCTGAAATGTGCGTGAGTTCAGAAATTGACAGCGCGCTTACGATACTGTGATGGACTCTTTCATTTTGTCTTATAGGGAGTATATATATGCACCTATACAACTCATGATATGCATTAGCTAACCAAGACACCCCAATTATTAAAAAAAAAGGGTTCATGGATTAATCGTGGTGCGTGCAAGCTGGCCTGGACACCCGGGTTATAAAAAAAAAAACTCAGTCCAGGGATTAGTTGTAGAACTTAAACTGGCCCGAATATCCGGATTATAAAAAAAAAATACAAGTGAAAAAAGAAGAAGCTTAAGTTGGCTTAGAGCCTCGATTATAAAAAAATATATAAGTGGAAAAAAAACAAAAGAAAAGGTATAGCGGGAAAACACTGTACCAATCTATATTGTTTAAAAAAAATTCAGTCTAGGAATTAGTCGTGGTACGTTTATGTTGGTCCGGAGAGCCCGATTATAAAAAAAATATATATGTGAAAAAAAAATAAAAAAATAGGGAAAAAAATATACCGATAGGAAAACATTGTAGTAAAAAAATAAAATATGTTCAAGGATTAGTCGTGATGCTGACTCGGAGCCCCGATTATATAAAAAATATATGAGTGGAAAAAAAAACAAAAGAAAAGGTATAGCGGGAAAACATTGTAGCAATCCATATTCTTTTAAAAAAATTCAGTCCGAGAATTAGTTGTGGTATGTCTGAGCTGACCTGAAGATCCCAATTATATATAAGTGAAAAAAATTATAAGAAAAAAAGTACTAACAGGAAAGAACTGCAACATGAAATAATAAATTCGAGGATTAGTCGTGGTGTACTTAAATTGACCCGGACACCCAGTTATATATATAAAAAAATGTATAAGTGGTGTGGGGGGGATTAAAAAAAAAATAGTATAAGTTGAAAAGCATTGGAGCAAGCCATAATGTTTTGTGAGGAGATGAAAGTTGATCCAGACATCCCAGTCTTAAAAAAAAAGATGGGTCTGGGGATTAGTTATAGTACGCGTAAACTCACTTGAACACTCTGGTTATAAAAGAAAAATAGATCAGGGGATTAGTCGTAGTGCACTTAAGTTAGCTTGAACACACCTATTATAAAAAATAAAACAAAATATATATATATATATATATATATATATATATATATATATATATATATATATATATATATATATATATATATATATATATAATCGGAGAAAAAATGTTTAAGAAAAAAATCTAAAAAAAAAAAACTGTACTAAGAAGAGCATCATAGCCATTATTATTATTACCTATAATATAAAAGACGTGGGAAAAACACTGTAGCAATCCACAGTGTTTTGCCCACGCCATTACAAAAGAAAAACGTTTATATACATATAGCCATAAAGAAGGAAATTATATATATATAATTTTTGGTATTTTGGTATTAATTTTTTTGGGTTTTTTTTACAATATTTATTTTTTATCCATATTTATATATTTAAATTTTTAGATTTTATTTTATTTTTTGTCAGGATTTTATTTTTATTACATTCCATTCTTAAATTTTAATTTATATTAGTTACACTGTATTTTATTTTTAAAAATTTCTTTATTGTTTTTCTGTCCTAAGATTTTGATTTGTTGTAGTTTTGTCATTCAATTGAAATTAATTATATATATTATTTTTTTTTGGCACTTATTCTTTTAATTTTTTATTTAGTATTGATTATTTTCTTTTCTATTTTTTTATATTTTTTGGACAATGTTTATTTTTTATTCGTATTCATTCATTTAAACTTTTGGTTTTTATTTTGAATTTTTGTCATTTTATTTTTTATTGAGATTTTATTTTTATTCGGTTCAATTCTGAAATTTTAATTTATATTCATGATCATTTTAAAATTAATATTGCTATATATATTTTTTCTATTATTTTTATCTAATTTTTATATTAAATGATTTTATGATTTTATTGTTTGCACAATAATAGTGATTATTTTAGTGATTTTATTTTTATTTTTTTGACAAAATATTTTACTTTTTTTTAATTATTCAGGTCAATTTAATAACTTTAACTATTATATTTATGATAATAACAGTAATGTGGGGATGAATTTTTAAATTATATATTTTTTCTTTTTGGAGATAGAAAATTAACTACTTTTTTTTTATTTCATTAATACAGGTTCTTTCATAATTTATATTTTGTTTATTGTGTTTAATTTAAATTGAATTATAAAATAATCTAATCTTAATACAATGTATTCAATAATTCAGATATCTGAATCTTCTTGTTTTTTTTAATGATAATGATAATTTTATACTAGTTATTTCATTGAAAGCTATTAAACAAAAAAAAAATATATCCATTTAAAATTCATATATTTTATAGAAAATTTGTACTTCACCATATTTTTACACAAATTTATTTTTTTATTCAAAATTATATTATAATAAAAAAATAACATATAATTAATATTTTTTTATAATAAAAAATCTAATTTCTACCGCGACGAGGCGCGGATGCATGACTAGGATGGTGACGGAATTCCAATTACTTTATTTAACTTTGTGTTCCTGCTTCCGCTATGCGAAATTTCTGTGTAAGCATCGCCATGCTCAATTTCAATTATACAGAATAATACCATTTTTAGATTTTAAAAAATTATATAATTTTCGCGTTACGTCTGTCTCGGTTAATTTGCGAGGAAATTCTTAATAGTCGTTGGAGGAAATGTTTTTTTTTCTTTTATTTTCGATTTTATTATTAAAAAAACCCCAATTCTTACTCTTTTCTTCCAACGTCCAGCCAAAATATAACGTAATTTGGTGGTATTGTATCAAAGGGCCGGAGAGTAATGTCGAAGAACTTTCATGGCAAACACATGACGGGTTTTTTTTTCTAAAGAAACGCGGATGGGCTCACCAGCTTCCTTCTATTTAAGGAACTTGTCGTTCTAGTTCGACATGCAATGGTCAGAGGATCTGCTTCTGCTAACAGTGGACTTGCTCCTTGGTGTCAGTGATTGGGCGCTATTCATGGATGGGATCAGCAGGGGACAAGAATGTCATAAGAGATGTACAAATTAAGGGAGGGAAGACAGAGATCGATATCTGCTACCCTTCTGTTTCTCTTATGCATTTTTGTCCCTCGCCGGTCTCGCCTGTGTTGATTTGCTCCGAGAAGGCCATGGTGTGTGTGTGTGTGTGTGATTCCCAGAAATAAGGTGTGTTCTTGTCTTCTTTTTGAAACATGTTTATAATTTGCTCACTGTCCAAAAGAATTTGCAGGAGCAATATCGATGGGGCAAGAAGGAAGCATGTAGGATTGGAGAGGAAAAGGATGCCAAGGGAAGCTAGCGTTGTTGCACCGTTAAGAGCAAGTAGTAGTTAATTGTATGTATTATATTGCTTGCGAGTCGATTAAATAATTTTTATAATTATTAAAATTAAAATAATTAATAGATTTTATTAATTAAAAAATAAAATATAATATTTATATATGTAATGTTTGATATAATAAAATACATTAACACATCCTATTATAATAACAATAATATCGAAAGCTTAACATTTAAAAATATAATATTATTGCTAAAACAATAAAAAATATTACATTATTCCGAGGAGAAAAAAACTAAAATTATTATTATTATTATTGCATGAATAATGGGAAAATAAATTCAATAAAAGAATAAAAAAATCCAAAAAACTTTAACAAAAAAACAAATAAAATAAAAATAAAAAAATAGCTAAAAAAATCATTTGAAGTGAAAATATTTTTTTTTATAAAAACACCAAAAGAAAAAACAAAGGAAAAAAAATATAAATTTTCAAATGATCATAAACACAAACTAAAATTTAAAAGCAAAAGTTTTGAAAAAATGATATCTCAAAAAAAAAAATTAAAAACCAAAACTAAAGGCACACATATATAAACATGAATAAAAATAGAAACTATTTAAGAACTATAAAAAAATTAAAGGAATTAAAATAAAAAATTAAAAGTATAAGGGCCGATAACAAAATCAAATATATTATTAATTTCAATCAAATAAAAAAATTAAAAAAAATAAAATAAAGTATAACATTTATACATGTAAGGTTTGATATAATAAAAAACATCAACACAACATATTATAACAACAAAAATATCAAAGCTTTAACACTTAAAATTTTTATTTTTATTACTGCTAAAATAATAAAAATTATTAAATTATCCCGAGAAAAAAAAATATTAACAAAGGAGGAAGAAAGAAAAAAAATTATTATCATTATTATTGTGTTAATAATAGGGAAAAAAATTCAATCAAATAAAAAAAAGACCAATAACTTTAACAAAAGAGCAAACAAAAAATAAAATAAAAATAGAATTATAAGAAAAAAAATAATTTGACATGAAAATAAAGAAAAAAACTAATAAAAAATAACTAAAGAAAGAACCAAAAAAAATATATAAGTAAAATAAATAAATAAAAATTATAAGGGGAATAAAAGAAAAAAAATAAAAAAAGCATAAAAAATCATGGGCTAGACAGTTTCGAACCAGTGAATTGTGCTTAGGAAACACATAATCTATCCACTAATCTATAGGTATTTCTTCGTATTTTATATGCAATCCAATGGTAAAGAACCATTTTGGAGAGCTATTTTTTTAATCTTATTTTAAACAAAGTTTAAGGATTTTATATATAGTTTAATTATACAATTAATAGGAATACGTTATATAATTAAATAATTGTTTTTGAGAAACCCACCAATAATAAAAATATTATATATATATATATATATATATATTTAAAAAATTAAAAAAAAAATAATTATAATTAAAAGATTTGGAATGTTTGAAATTTGAATTTTTGAGTGTTAGAAAAAGTTAAAAATAAATTTAATACATTAAAACATAATCAATAAGTTCTTACATAATTAATTAACATAAATTCCATTACAAATAATTCAATCAAATTAATTACAAATTAGTACTTCTTTTTGCCATAATTTTCAGCTTTTTATCTTCAAAATAACCGAACAAATCGAACTAGCCCAGAAACTAGATAACACTATTATAATCTACCATGATTGTCCTTGTGATATAGACTCTGAACTAGTATACAGTATAATAAAGAATTAGGTGGCGGCATATAGGGCTTTCTTTTACCGAAAAAAAGAAGCTAAATCATCTTCAGGGTTACTATTATGCAACCGGCAATAGTGAGTGGAAGCTTGATTGTGCACAAGGGAAAGAGGGCCCACAATCACAGCATACAAAAACATCAGCAACACAAGAAAGCTACTGGTAAGGAGCAAAACAAGGTCCAACCATTTGTGTATCTTCACGGGATTTATCCATAAAAGACATAATCTGTGGCTCCCGTTTTAAGTTTCTCGTTGTTCTCATACACTGCTAAGAATAGCAAATGAATAACTTTCCATCGAACTCATCACCACCACCAGCAATTAGCATTTAGCATCCCAGGACTGAAACCATGAATGACACAGTGGACAAGCTAGTCATCTTTCTAGCAAAGAGAGATGGCATAGATAAGCTTGTCAAGACTTTCCAGTATGTGTCCAAGCTTGTTCACTGGCATGTAGAAACCACCATTCCAGACGTCGCAACGAGATTCAAGCAATGGGAAGTTGCTTCTGGCCTTGCCCGGAAAGCCTTTAGAACCGGCAGGTTTCTCACTGGCTTCAATGCTCTGAGAAGAGGCCCCGGCGCAACCCCAACCCTAAAGGTCTTATCAGTTCTTGCTAATGCAGGAGAAATGGTCTATTTCTTTTTCGACCATTTTCTTTGGCTGTCAAGAATTGGAACTTTGGATGCAAAGTTGGCAAGAAGGATGAGCTTCATTTCAGCTTTCGGTGAGTCTTTCGGCTACATATTTTTCATTATATCTGATTTTATTATAATGAAAGAAGGACTGGAGACGGAGAGAAGGCTCTTAATTTCTTCAAGAGAAGATGGTTCAGAAGATGCGAAAGAGAGGACGAGGAAGATCAGAGCAGAGAGAGTGATGAGGTTGATGGCAGTAGTAGCTAACGTTGCAGATTTGATTATTGCTCTGGCAGATATCGAGCCCAACCCATTTTGCAACCATGTTGTTACTCTTGGTATCAGTGGGCTGGTGTCTGCTTGGGCTGGTTGGTACAGAAATTGGCCCTCGTAGACATTGTTCAAATACTCCTCAGAAATGGGGGCAAAGAAAATTCATTTATGTTGCAGTGTCTGTTTGGAAAGTACGGGTGATATTATTTTTAAGAGTATTTTATATTTAAAAATATATTAAAATAATATGTTTTTATTTTTTAAAATTATTTTTAATAACAATATATGAAAATGAGAGAAAAACATTAAACTCTTTTAATTTAAAATAATAATAAAATATTCATTTATTTAAAAATTACTTTTAGAATGAATGTCAAATAGGGTCGTAGTTGCGATGAAAATTATACTCGTATTTTTGAATCCTTTATCTGAAAACTATAGCATAGTATTTATAGTCTACTAAAATGTAACAGCCATATTTATGATATTAAAGTGACTGTTATAATAATTAAAAATAAACTTGTTATAATAATTTGAATCAAATTCAAATTACTGTTACAAATTTAATATTTACAGTTTAAGGGTTATTCAAAGAGTATAGGCGTTGCCTCGCGCGCAAGGGGGGTGAATTGGAGCGAGCTTAATTCTATTTCCCTTGTTGATTACTACCCCATCTCAAGTTTTAGTATATAAACACTTGATGAAAGTCTTTTTTTTTCCAGTGTGGGATAGTAGGTCCATAGTAAGTTTTATATATACTTTTTGCACTCAAGTGGTCTTTTGTGTTTTACCAATGTGGAATAGTCTTTTTGAAATATTTACTTTACTTTTTTACAACAAGTGTTCCATATATATAATTTGGGATATATTTTAATTAAATTATTATTTTAATAATTTTGATGAGCTAATATAAAAGAATAATATATATTCAAGCTAAAAGAAATTTAAACAATTTATATATCATAATACCAAACATGAACTTAATAAGAACAGGATGAAACCTAGACTAATAAATTATAAATAAAAAATAATAATCATAAAAAACTATAAAATATTTTAGATTTTGATTTACGGTGTAATTTTCAATTTTTCAGAATGCAAGTTATGGTGGTTAATGGAAAAGCAGTTAAATAAGACAAGCCCACCAACTTATTTGAATAATTTAGTTCCAATTAATTAATGATATTTTTTGAGGTAATTTTCACATATTTAAAATTGAAAAAATCTTCAAGCTATACGAGGGGAAAAAAAAGAAATCATTTATTTTACTAAAGAAAATCCAATTTAACCTGCACCATATTCTCCCGGTAAGAACCCAAATGCAACTGGGCCAGGAAAGGGTGCGTCAAAGCCTGGTAAAGAGTCGTGGTCTTTGAAGAAACCGCATGCCACATTCAAGTCTGAAGATGTAGAAAGTTGACCTCGTGATCTCCCTACACTAACCACCCACAACCTAGTCTTGATCGGAATGCAATCTAGTATTTCCATCAGTTTTAGTTATTAAAACTAAATTGAATATTCTTTTTTGCAAATTTGGTTTTCTATTTTTCACCGTCATCATAAAAAAACACTGAAGTTCGGCTTTTTCGTTGTCGGGTTTCTTTTAATTTGCATTTCTCAGAGGCTACACCGAGGTTTTGTGGGTTTTGTGAGATCAGATGGCTGAGGGAAACGTTTCAAGATATGTGAAGTTAACAAAAGAACAAGCTGATGTAGAGGAGATTAAGCCAGGTGAACTAAATCAGCCCATTGAGGTTCCTCAGGTCTCAATCTTTCTCTCTTTAATCTCAAATTTTGTTACCTTCTGTTTCAATTCTCGAGGTTTAAGTAATTGTAATGTTTTACTGTCAGATGGGATGGTTTCAAAGTTTGCACCCTAAAAGGGTTTAGCTTTTCAACTTTGTTTTGATATTGCTGAATCTGTTTCTCCTGGGTCAAATTATAAATGTGTTTATTTGTGGGATTTGAATGTCTAGGCTAAAATTTTGTAAAGATATAATCTTTTGGATCACCTTTTTTTTCCGTTGGGGCAGTTGGCCGTTCGTAAGTGTAATGAATGTGGGCAACCTTTACCTGAAAACTTTGAGCCTCCAGGAGATGAGCCTTGGACTACTGGGATTTTTGGATGTGCTGAGGATACCGAAAGCTGTAAGTACGTTTATAATTTAGTATTACATGGTTTTCAAATCAATGTTTTATGATACAGTGCTTTGCTGCTTTCCGGTTTATTAAGTTTGAATTTATGATATGGACATATATACTTAGTTGATCTGCTTTGCCCTTAACTAGGACGTGTATGAACTATCTGGTAATTATCCAGTGCATGAGATGAATGGCCTTGGCCAAATTTGAGTTCGTGCTCATTGAATGGTCATGGCAGTTTCTCTTGAAGCTCATGCACTAGACAAACTATGAGCAGTACTTTCTTGACATAGTTGTGCCCCTGAGCTAAGTAAGCAACTGTTGGAGACATAATTTCATCCGATTGAAAAATGATTATTTGCCCATACGGTAGCCCCATTTAGGATTTGAATGTAGGCAGTTCACTTGTTACTGTTTTTTGTTGTTTCTGAGCATTACTTTCTTATTTGTTTTCTTTTCTTCTCATTTTTCTAAAATCCTTGTGGATCTAAATGAAATTCACGACTCTTTCTAGTGCAACTGTGGAACTTAGATACATGAATGCCATTTGAAATCCTTCACAGATTTTACAATAGAAACAGTTCAATTTTTTTATTCATTTAGGAACATGGTTTTGAAAAATGGCTTTGATAGACCAAATGGCTCGTCAGATTTTAGAAATTGATAGTTATTGTGCCCTTGTGTTGCTGTCACTTGCCACAACTGATCAAACTGTTAGGTCTAATGAACTTCTCGATGCTGAATTGAAATTCTATTTTAAAGTTATGATCTAGTGAAAAACATAAAATAGCTATCATTTAGAGTTTTATGCAATCTACAACTCTTCAAACTCAACTGATCTAAACATGTAATCCTTTGTTTTCCCAGATTTTCCTTTTCATGTTCTTTCCTATATTTATTTTTTGAAACAAAATATAATTGGATATCGCAAGTAAAGTTTTGTGGATGATGTTAAATTTGTTTCTCAATTAATAATGTGATGATGACATAGATAGTACAATGCATATGAAGACAGAGTTTTAACTAGAAATCAATTTATTGATTTGATTCAAAATAGTTTGTAGAAAGTTCCTATTGAAAGGAGAATACAAAGCATGGAATCAAGAACCAAATCAAATCATATATCCTAATTAGAAGTGAACCCTAATTTATAGGAGTTGATTGATATGAAATTGTTTCTTGCGAAGTCCCTTTGTAAGTACATCAGCAACTTGCTTGGTGATTGGAACATATGGCATGTAGATCATTTCACTATCAATCTTTTCATTGATAAATTTTTCAAATACTCATTAAAGTATTTTGATCCATTACCAAAATGAAGTTTGTTAATCCTTGTTTGATATTGGTTTTCTATCATTTGGTAAAACTCTTTAAATAACGTTACTGCCTTAGATTTTTCACTCGTCAATTAAACCTAGCATAATCTTATGTAATCTATTAATGTGAGAAATTAATTTTTTCAAGTTATGATTTTTGAAGGGGCCCACACATCACTAAATAAAATGGTTTTGAAGCGCAGTAGGGTTTTGAAATATATGTAACACGATGACTTTTTGATAAATGACAACCTTTACATTGAATAAATAAATAATCAGAATATTTAAACAACTCGTGAAATAAATATTTAAAATAGTAAAAAATAGGATGTCATAGTCTAAGATGTAAAAGCATTATTTTTCACTAACATTGAATTTATACTACTAAAGCCCAAAACTTTTTTATTATTGAAAAAGCTGTCATCAAGGTAGTAAAAACTACCACTCCAGTCCTGAAATATACAGATAGAATCATAAAAAATAAGACAACAATTACAATCTTTGATGAGTTTAGACATGAGATTGCGATCAAGTGTAGGAACATTGAGGACATATTTAAAATCTATACTTAGAAATTGTTATTAACCTTTTTCTTGCAAATGGTGGGAAACTACGACATACAATTTTTCATTATCAGGACATAGTGAATAGTTTGTAAATGGATGAGAATGACTAGCCATATGATTGGATGCATCGGGATCAATGATCTAGAAAGCAAAATTTGAACAACAAAATAGGGCATAGGGGATGACTACCTATTTTAGACAAGGAAACACTAGGAATACCAAATGATGAATTGAAATGTAGCGGTTTCAAAATCTCATATGTTCATTACTAAAAATGCTCTTCACAATTTCATTTGCTGCACGAACCATATGGTTGGTTTTGCTACTTTTCCAAGTAGGTGGCTTTCCATAGAGCTTCCAACAAGTTTCCCGTGTCTGTTGTGGCTTGTCACAATAGTCATACCACACAAAAAAATTGCCATCTGCCATATGCTGATTTGCAATAATCTTGTTTGCATTTGCAGTAGCTAATGTAGAGTTCTCAATAGGACCTCTAGTGCATGTTTTCCAAGCATGACCCCTATGTGTCTCTCTTCCCTTCTATCTTTTGAAAATACCTTGTCAATTAGAGGTAGATTTTTTTTGCTTATTATTCTCCTCCTCACTTCATCAATCTTTTCACCGGGTCTAGCTAGAAATTTATAAATCTAAAAGCCCACTGTTTTCTTATAGAAGTTGCAGTCCTCTGTAGATTTCCATTCATAATCATTGAACGAATCAAAAAATTTCCACAACCATTTCAGTGTGTTAAAGTATTTAGTGACATTGTTTTCTCCTTGCCGAATCTCAAGTTTCAAAATCAAGTCATAAACCTGGGATTGACTACCCAAATCATAATAATCCAGTTATATTAACTCAAAACTCCTTTGCCGTTGAATAACATATATAGTTGGAGCTAATGTCTTCATCCATGGTGTTCGCAAGCCATGTTATAACCATGAAGCTTTTAGCATCCAAGGTAGCAAAGGCTGGGTCCTCCCTTTCTAGCGTCATCTTCTTGCCAATTAGAAAACTTATTTTCCCTCTCCCTTGAATATACATTCACGCAGACCAACACAAGAGTTGGTAACCAAATCCCTGCTATGATGCCATGAAGACATAGAGTATTCTCTAGAAATCATTTTAGTGACTTGATTCAAAAAAGTCTGTTAAAAGTTCCTCTTGAAGGAGACTACAAGGCATAAAATCAGGAACCGAATCAAATCATATATTTTAATTAAGAGTGAACCTTAATTTATAGGAGTATATTAATACCAAAATCTATTTCTTAATAGGCAATCTAATATGGGATTTTCTATTTTACAACAGCATATTATTTTAGAATCCACACCATGCCCAGGAAGGTGTGGTAGGCTGTCACTATTTTTTGTTATTCCTTGGTTAAGTGGATGTCATTGTCTTTTTGGCAACTTTATGCGATTCATTCTCTTTTATTTCATAGTTTCTTCAAGTATGGGTACCATTTTTTGAGTGTTTTAGTTAGTTAGTTAGTTATGCAAGGCATGATGAATTAATGCCTTTTATTTTACACCTTGAAAGGCTGGACAGGACTATTTTGCCCTTGTGTTCTATTTGGTAGAAATACTGAGAGCTTGAGAGATGATACTCCCTGGACTACCCCATGCATTTGCCATGCCGTGTGTGTTGAAGGTGGCATTGCACTGGCCGCAGCAACAGCAGTCTTCCATGGAATTGACCCAAGGACATCATTTCTCATTTGTGAGGGTTTACTTTTTGCTTGGTGGATGTGTGGCATATACACTGGTCTTGTGAGGCAGTCTTTACAGAAGAAATATCATCTAAAGGTAATCTCAATTTTAATATTCATTGTTTGAATTGAAAACGACACTGATCCTCAAAACACTTAGTTAAGGTTAAAAAAAGCATCACGTGCACATTTTGTAGATGCAGACAAGATGACTGCTTCTGAATTCCTTTTGTATGTCATGGGAGCTCTAATAATTATAAGAGTTGTAAAATACAATATACTAGGGGTGTGCATGATTCGGTACCATGACCATTACCAAAGAACTTGAACCTGAACATGAGAATCAGGCTGATACTTTTGTGAACCTGAACCTGACAATCAAAGAATCTATAGGTTCGTTTAACCCAAGTTCAAAATTGGTTTTCAGGTTTACCTAAACTCATTCCAGAACATATGCAATCCTTCAAATAAGAACTTAAAAATAATAAGTGATAGGTTAAACTCTTATAATCCAGTGGTTAGGATCAGATATCATATTTGTTGGTTATTTTGAACACACATATGGAATATTGTAATTAGTGATATTATTCCTTGAATGACTGTTATGGTGAGAATTACTTTTTCAGCACAAAAAATTGTTTAGTTCGTGATAAAGTGCGCTGCTGGAAGTTGATGTCGATTAACAAAGCATAATGAAATGTTAGTTATATAACTCTGTAAATTTAAAGAGCATTCTGTTCCCTCATGAAGTAATAAAATATGAGAATCGCAGAAGCAACTTTTTTGTCCAATTCAAATCTAGTTGTTTCAAAAGCAGCAAAGAGCATTAAATTTGAGCTTTTGCGAAAAGGATGTCAACTGCTTTTTTCAGTTAACCAAAATCACGTAGCCTGTGCTTGCCAGCAACCTGCATGGCTCCCGGCTTCCACTGTGCTGCCGAATGGAGCGCTGATATTTAGGGGGTTGCTATAGTGCCACCGCCTAAAGCTTAGGCATTGTAGACTCCCCATCATTATTTACGTTACTGATTACTTGTATTTGTTTGGATTGCAGAATTCACCTTGTGACCCATGCATGGTGCACTGCTGCATGCACTGGTGTGCTTTATGCCAGGAGCACAGGGAGATGAAAGGGCGTCTATCAGATAACTATGTCATCCCAATGACCGTTGTCAACCCTCCCCCTGTCCAAGAGATGAGTGCCACCAACGAAAACCAGGATTCTACTATTTCCTCTGAAAAGGGCACCAGCTTGGAGATGCAGCCTCTGTAAAATCCAGTCATACAATGGCATACTATGAAAGCGAATTTCTCTCGAAACTGATTTTTTCGTTCTGCTAGAATCCATCTCCATACACTAGAAATTACCGCACCCCCCTGTGCATTAAAAGATTCAAACAGTTACACTTTCTGTCCTTGCCGATGCTTTATTGTAGAGTGAAGTTAACTTTTGATTAATGCGGATGCGTTAACTATCATTCAGACCATCTGTCGTATCTCCTGGTTGCCGTGATGAACCGGGAAGAGTTGCTTCCACAGCCTCAGCCTCAGTTTTTGTGTTGTTTTGATATGTTTAAATTTTTCGCATTTAGCTTACTGCACAATAGATTCTGTTGGTACTGAATTTGGTGATTTGGTCGAGTAACTTGAGCATGGGATGGATTGATTGATCTGACATTCTCATGTCCAACACGCCACCAATTAGCCAAACACTACTTTTTCTGGATAGTTGCTTCACCAGTCTTTACATGGAAGAGGCCTGCAGTGCCTCATGGTGGATGGAATTATTGGGTTAGAAGAAAAAAAGAGAGTTGGTTTTGCTGGCCCTATGCTTTCAGTTCACTGAACAAATCAGGCGAATTCAGTGGCTTATAATAGTAAAGTAGGACCGCAAATGATAGACACGGGTTATTGTTGTCACAGCGTCCAAAGCTGAACCAAGAACTGTACCCCAGCTCGGATTATTTTTCACATGTCGTCTAGCAGGGAAAATTATTTCAAACTAGAATATTTAAGAAAATATCATTTTAATAGCTCGAAGAAAAAAATTATATTGAAGAATTAAAATATCATTTCTAAGCCGAAGAATTATTCCTATATATTTAGTTAAAAGAGCTAAAAATTGTCTAATATATTTCTATTTAAAAAAGTGGTTATGATTGTATTTATATCAATTATTTATTATTAATAAATAATTATATTAATATTATATATATTAAAATAGAATTTATTTCTCTAAATGAGTTTTTTTAATTGCAGTGCAAATATAAAAAATATTATATTTATATTATTTAAAAAATCATATTATTAATTTGGTTTCTCTAAATAATTTTTTCCCTTTGAGATGCTCTACATACGAGTCGTGGCGTGTGTTAATCGGTTTACAAATATATTACACTAGCTATTTACTCGCCTTTTGTAGTAGCTGAAATCATATTTTTTTCAACGCTACAAAATATTAAGAATGTGAGATTATTTTTTATTATACTATGAATTTGGGCTAAATAATAAATTTATTTATAATTCTCGTGGAGTGTGAGTTTTCAATAAAATATATAAATTTTAAATTGATATAAATGTATTTGTTCAACAGGTTTCAACAAAATCACAAGTATAAAATTATTATTGCCATTAAAAAAGAAAGAAGATTTAAATACCTGAATTATGAAATTTACTGTATTAAGAGTAGTTCATTTTATAATCTAATTTATGCTAAACACAACAACAAAATATAAATCGTGGAAACACCTACAATAACTAAACAACAAAAATAAATCTTTGATTTTCTACCTGTAAAAAAAAAAAATCATTGAAAATTCATCGTTATGTTACCATCATTATCAAAACTATAATAGTTAAAATTAGTATTAACGTTATTGCCCAAACAATTAAAATCATTAAATTTTCCTGGAGAATAAAAAAAGAGGAAAATCATTTTTACAAAAAAAAAAAAGCAACAAAACAATAAAAAAACATTAAAATTATTGTTATTATTGCACAAATAATGAAACAATAAAATTATATTGAAAAAAAAAACACTTTAACAAAAGAGTAAAAAAAAAAAAAAAGACAACATTAAAATAAATATTAGGAGCATAAAAAAATCAACTGATCCAGTGAACCAATAAAAATAACATGATACACCGAAAACAAAGAAAAAAGAAAAAAATATTAATTTTAAAAAAATCACTAATATAAATTAAAAATTTTAGTTCTGCACTAAATAAAAATAAAATTCAAGAAAAAAATGAACATCAACACCTTTTAGCTTTTTTAAAAAAAAATGTGGAACTATATCGATCAAATTAACCCATTGTTAGGCCTGCATCATTAAAACCACAAGCATGTCATCGTTATATATAATAAATAATTTCATCTTTCTCTGTTGCATTGTTCAAACATGAAACGTAACATCAGTGGTAGCATTTTTGGTCTTCCTCACATATTAAAAAATTCACATAATATATGAGAAAAAAATATATTAGCATTTACAAGATATATATAAGAATTTGATTACATGTTGATAAAAAAATATTCACACATATCAATTTATTATATTTTGGTGCATTAGACTCATAATTATCCATATTATATGTTGTATAACTTAAAGTGTTATATAGACTTCGTGTAACACTCTTCCATGGTGATATTATAAATCACCTTGTTATATTCATATATCAAGACATGTAGAGATCTAACTCAATACATGGAAATATATGATTTCTCATCGCATACCACAAATTGATATATTATACTTGAACCATCGAGCAATCATTGTCCGTCGATGATTATTTAATAATATGCAAGTCATTAAATGTGTCAACATCATCATATATGTGTTGATGCGGTTCAAGCTAGTGTTAGGATAATGCACCTCAACAAATAACATAGCAATGCATGTGGACCACTAATAGTAAAAAATCAACACACATTATGCATAATGGAGATGTTCTTTCAATCAAAATGTGGATGCACAATGTCTATATCACCTATGAAACCATAAGATGCATATATTAAAAACATCCACACCTACAAAACTAAAATTAAATAAAAAAAATCAAATAACTAAGTTCACACACACACACACTTAATGAGGCTCGTGTGAATCTAACTTGTCCCAATTGAACTCATGAACATGGGTGAGGTTTTGTGTAAACGTTCATACCTATCCCTAACTCAACTACCATGAAAAATAGTTATCATTAATTATCCTAAGAGTTTTCCATAACTCAAACATTTTACTTATAATGATTATTTGGTCCATTAACTATAACTTGGGACTTGATTTATATTCATACTGAAAGATCTTTCTCGTTTAGGTTCTCTATCAAAGTAAAGCTCTAACATTCGCAACCCATTTTTGGTGATCAATTCTCTATCAAAGTAAAGCTCTAACATTCGTAACCCATTTTTGGTGATCAACTCAATCATTGTACAAAAGTAAACTTGTCAATTACGTAACTTGATAATTCTCTTTATGGTAAGTGATACAATTATTGTTATGGATGATTTGACCACCATAACAAAAATAATACTTCCAACATAAAAGATATAATTTGTGAAAAACACAACAAAACACAATGCTAATTTATCAATATAGCAAAGTAATCAAGTCACATTAAAAAATTATAACCTAACAAAAATCATGGTCTAAACCTTAAAACCCTAATACTATCATGATCAACGCAACATATTTCATTTATTTTTCTTACTAATAAAGATAATCTATACGCTTACTTTTTATATTTAATTAACCTCAAATTATCTATGTGTTAGAGTGGGAAATATTTTTCCAGCCAGGCTAGTTGAAAATATAATTTGGCCTACTATTAATGGTGGAAAAAGCTCTCATTCCCCACCTAATCTCCTTTATTTATCACCCGCAAGCTATTTATCATTGCATCTCTCTATTATAGAATTATTTTTTAAAAGCAGCATATTTAAATAAAATTTGAGAAACTCACACAATTAAAAATAATGAAAAATAACATAGTTTAATAAAAACTATAGGTTTCAAGTATTGCATTTTAAAATACCATATTTGAGAAGGGCAGCATAGCTCTAGTTATCATTAATTAAGGCTTTGTTTTAGTGTTATTAAATTTATTTAGTCCCCTCTCTCATTTTTCCTAAAATTAAAACACCACGTTTCCCAAGTATTTTTATAATATCCCATTTAAAAAATATATAATCTTGTCAAAATGTGATTTTAAAAAAATGAATCGTACAAGCTAGCCTTAACTTTCTTTTTGAAATCATGCTAGAAAGAACACTGTCTACGCCTACTCTTATTTGGCGTAAAAGGAACGTTGTTTCACTCACTTGTCTCTTTCAGAACCAGAATCAACACGAAACAAAGTGCTTGCCCCCGTCGAAGTTCACGTCCAAAACATTATTAATACCTACCTACAGTCTCTCTCTCTCACCGAGTCATTTGTGACTCTGTCCAGGCTTGACTCCATGGAAAGAACACAGTCGGAGGTCGGAAGGAGGTGGAGAATGGAAAAGAATAAAGAAAGGGTGCAGTGCCTGCCACCGGTGCCTCCCATGGTGAGACCACCATCGCCCAATCCAGTGGAGCTAGCAGCAATAGCTGTCGACTTGAACATACAGCTGAGATCGGCAGACATGCCTGGTGCAATGCAAGAGCGTGCATTTAGGTGCGCTAGAACACTCCTTGATGCTACAAGCCTCGACAGCAAGAAGCCGAGTCCCACACATATTGCCATGTGTCTGAAGAAGGTATGCAGACTTTCCATGGCTTCAGCCCTGATAAATGATGGTTGTGTGTAAAATTTGCTTCTGTACAACAGCCTGAGTAGTTTTTGTAAGCATAACTGCGTAAGCTCCAAGATAGCATCTTTTTGATAAAATGAATTTGGCATCTATTGATACTAGCTAGTTCAAGTGAATGCACATTTCAATATGCTGGCGGGAAAAGAAATTGCAAGCCTCCCTGTTATTAGTTTATTAGAGGGCTCATTTGCAAGCCGATAGATCAAGTAGCCAAACCTCCACCTCCTGTCCTCCCCTTCTAATTCTATTCCTGGCATGAAAAAAGATTGTCCCACAAACGTTAGCCTTGACTAATTGACTAGCAAGATCAGTCATTGAGGAGTACAAATATTAAGGGAGTAAGTTTTTTAGGGAGAACCTGTAATGATTGTCATAGGCAGCTCTAAAGACTGGATAAAATAGTTCATGATTATCAAGTTTAAAAGGAGCTTCTAACTTAGGTTTGAATTACACATCAATTCATGATGTACAGATTTTAGGTTTTTTTCGTTGCACCAAACAATTTACCATAACTTCCTTACTGGCATACAATGGATTCTTGTTTGAGATTCTTGGACAATTAACTATGAAGTCCAATGTTTGAAATTTCTTGGTGTAGTTTAGCTGCCAAAACCTCACATATTTATGTGATTGGCCTTAATTGGCTCCAGCATCTTCTCCTTGTTTCTCTTCTTAACCAGTCCTTACAGGCTTTTACAAGGAACCTTTGGCACTATAGGTGTTCATCAGGAAGATCAATTTTTTTTCCTGCTTTCCTTCTCTTTTTCAGGAGTTTGATGAAATGTATGGTCTGGCATGGCACTGCGTTGTTGGCAAGAGTTTTGGATCATTCATTACTTGCTCAAGTGGTGGGTTTGTGTATTTTTCTGTGGACAACCTATCTTTTCTTCTATTCAAGACAGAGGTTCAGCCAGTGAAGAAGCCGCCTCCATTGCGCAAGCTTGATGCATAAGGTGGTTATGCTAATGTAACATGTCTGTTTCAATTTTGGGGTGTTTGACCTGTGTAGATTATATTTCTGATGCTTTATTTATTACCTTTTCTCCTTCCTTTCTTTTTCGGTACGTTTAGTTTCCATTACAAGTGGCTAGATTTTATTTATTCGAGTAACATTAAAATCTTATAAATCCTATTTGAATTTGGATTCGGTTCTTAATTTCTAATATTGGTTTGCTACATGGCAAAAATCCGGCATTTGTTTTTCAAAAATTACACTCAGACTATAATTGATTAGATCAGATATCGCGTTAGTTTCTCTCCGCTAAAGAAATATGAAGAACGATGAAGACAATTAGCCGATTTCCTGCAATAAGGGGTGGTGATCGTGATTCGTGAAGGTGGCAGAAAACCATGCAGAAGCAACTCTGCTTCTTCTTGTTCTTATATGCACTTTTGCTAATTATGATTCTTCTTCCAGCTCAAACTCATCAAGTGAAGCTGTTTATTGGGAGTCCCGCAACTCTTCTTTCCAACGCGTTGATTTGGAATCAGAAACTGCTGTAGACTGAAAGTTATGACATGGGAGACCAAGATAAACAAAGGAGATGAAAGAGATCAGGAGCTCCATAAAAAATGATGGCTTGTTTCAGCTTTTTGTGGTTTCTATTCTTTGCTTGATAGCGTTCTATACGTTCTATATTCCAATTCTGTTTTGATTCGTCTCAACGAACTATACTTGGGCCAAATGTGTTTTTTCTTTCTGATTTCATAACTAGCCACTGGCCAATTTTCCCTCGTGTTTATTTGATGATGATATCGTTTGATCAATCAACCTTAAAATTGATTGACCTCGTTTGATAATAATAAAATGGTGGGAGGTCGCGGTTGAGGAGGAGAATGTGGATGTGCTGGTGGAGCTTGTGCTAGGGATGATTGTTCTAGTTATCACCGATTTGATGATGAAGTAGTAGTGCAACCTATGAACCATTTATTTTCTGTACACGGTTGCAATACTATGGTTGCAAACAAGAATGAACAAGGGATGCCATTTGCCTTTATACAGTGTTTCCAGCTCTTGAATATTTCTAGCAGCTGAACTAACTCATGGAGAGGAACAGAACGCCTTTTTTGTTTTAATTCTCTCTTTCTATATGCGTGTGGTAGGATTACTGTTTCCTTTTCCCTTTCTTGTGTTTTTTCAAGCAATTTATGTAATTGCTCTCATTAAAGAAGCAACAAATTGACAAAATATGAAATGCTCTTTGCTTTTATTTTTCTGTGGCTTAAGTCTGAATTCAAACTCACATCCCACCTATGTCAACTTGTCAAGGCCTATTTTACAGAAAACAGGATCGTGATTGATTTTTTTTGCCCTTTTCTGAGAGTTTGAAGTTCTGAACTTCATGCTATTTGTTTAGAGAATAATATAATTAATTTTCTAGAACCTTTCTTAGCCGTTTAAATTTTTAGATGAGATTGTTTTTTAATATTATTGAAACTGATGAGATTCAACAAAATTGATCTTATACCAGGATAACTCTGTCAGTGTTATGCTTTAAAGTATAAGTTGATCCAGGGAGTTTTCAAAATTAAAGACGGATGGCAACTGTACAAACTGCTAATCACAGAAAGTAGCCATGAAATTCCACCACGTATTATATAGCGGTTAATTTTTGAATCACGGGTTGGAAACCCTGAACAGACGCACACATACGTATATGAACATAGTTGCAATCTCTCTATAACTGCTTTACATGAAAAAAGTAAATAAAAAGGGATTACAATTTCTCTCCAATCACCTGCCTAAGAAAAAACTGACTTCAAACTCTTGTCTTGGGCACATGTTGATATCTGGTAAAATGGCACCAACATCACTGACTGCGCGTTTCCAACAATCTGTCACTCCTGCTTCTCTTAGAGCCTATCTCGCAGAGTTCATCTCCACTTTCTTTTATGTGTTTGCAGTTGTAGGATCTGCCATGGCTTCAAGTGAGTGGTGAATAACACTTGTATTCTGTTTAGTTGAAAGGGGTTGTCGTGATTATCCATTTCTTGCTGTAATAAGTCAGTTTAAATAATCATCGTTTGTTTGTTTTTATGTTAGTATCTTTTTTTTTATATCTTCAAAGCAATACTAGCATGTAAAATGGAAATTCAGGACCATTTGTCAATTCTGGTATGGTTTGTTGGATGACTTGAGCAAAACACATGATTTCGTCCCTTTCTTCTTCTTTCGCACCTGAAAAACGTTGGAAAGAGCAAAACACATGATTTAGTACATTCCTTGCAAGTAACAGTTGACAAGTTTTAAGGTTGATGTTTGATTCGGGCGTTCATGTCAGGGAAATTATTGCCCGATGCAGCAGCAGATCCATCCAGCCTGGTGATAGTCGCCATTGCGAATGTGTTTGCACTATCCTCGGCGGTGTACATTGCTGCAAGTGCCTCTGGAGGACATGTGAATCCTGCTGTCACATTTGCCATGGCTGTTGCAGGCCACGTTAATGTTCCCACTGCTCTATTCTACTGGATTTCTCAGATGCTGGCCTCCGTTATGGCATGCATTTTCCTGAAAGTGACCACTGTAGGACAGGTAAGAAAATCCCTTCACATTTCATGCAAGTTGGATTGGATAGGATCTTGTACCTGGTTGCATTCATGCACTAAGAATATTTGCTTTCATTATCCTGCCCTGCACCCTCGCGAAGATGTAATTTCTATTCTGGAATTCTGCAGCACGTTCCGACGTACACGATTGCAGAGGAAATGACAGGATTTGGAGCATCCCTGCTAGAAGGTGTGATGACATTTGGTTTGGTGTACACTGTTTATGCTGCTGGAGACCCTAGACGTAGTTCATTGGGTGCCATTGGACCTTTAGCAGTAGGTCTCATGGCAGGAGCCAATGTCTTGGCTGCCGGACCCTTCTCCGGTGGCTCGATGAATCCAGCTTGTGCATTTGGATCTGCAGTTATTGCCGGAAAGTTCAAAAACCAGGCTGTTTATTGGGTGGGACCCTTGATCGGAGCCTCAGTTGCTGGGCTTCTCTATGACAATGTCGTGTTCCCTCCTCCAGATTCTGTCAGGAGGGGGGTTTCAGAAGGTGTTGGAGTTTAATTGCTATTATTTTCTGCTCTTTTTCGTCTTATTTTTAGTTTTAGTGGTAGCAATGTTCCTATTCATTTAACTTCTAATCGTTAATAAATCAATTACCATTTATTATTTGTTTTTTCTTGAATTGGGAACGTGAATGATTGTATGAAAGTGTGGTTGAAATTATTTTAAAAAATATATATATATATATTAGAATGATGATTTTTTATTTTATAAAAATTATTTTTGATATTAATATAAAAATAATATAAAAATATAAAAAAATTTAATTTAAATAAAAAATATTTTTGAAATGAAATGAAAAACACGGAATAAAATAATTCATTTACTTGATTTTTGACAACTGTTTCTCATCCTTTTCAAATCATATTAGTTGCAAGTACACATTTTCCACATACATAATTATTTTACACAAGGGCAAGTCCAACGGGGGAGTAGTCAAGGGAGATAAAGTTAAATTTTTAAAAATTTGGCTATTTTTATTAAATTTGTGTCTCCAACGAGAAGAGCTGGAGAGCCAAAATGACTCTTGCATATTCTAGAGGCATTCCTACAGGTCTAAAACGTAGAGGCAAAAATGAAATTCGACCTTTGTAAATATTATCGTTGCCATTGTCCACAATAAAACACAAAGCAACACAATGAATTCAAAAATTGAAAAAACACAATATATTTTCCAGCCAATCTGAACAAGATTTACCAACAGAATATACCTTCGTCAAAATCCAACGAGCAAACTTCATCATCATCTTCGGTTGTTGTCAAACCCTCTGCCCAATGCATTTTCGGTTTGTTTTCTAAACTTTTTTTTTTTGTACAAGTAGGAAGCTTTGATTTCTTCTTCAGCGATGGATTTTTTTGTAAAAAATTGAAAATAATATGAAGCCCGAGGGAGGGAGGGGGGAGGGAGTAGAGAGCAAAGTGAGGGGGGATGGAGCCAAAAAAGATGGGGGAGGGGAGCAGAGAGTAAAGGAGAAGGGGGAGAGCAAAGTGAGAGGGAGCCTAGGGAGAGGGGGGGAAAGAGCAGAGTGATGAGCGCCATTGGAGAGGGAGAAGGGGAGAGGGAGCAGAGAGGGAATAACCATGGGAGAAGAGGCGAGATCGTAGAGTGAGAGGGACGGAGGCGAGAGCTGATGAGATAAAATGAGGGTACGGCACAAATGGAAGTAGGGTTTCGAGGTGGGGGTATTAATAATGTTTAGGGAAAAAAAATAAGTAATTGATAATAATATTTAATAAAAATAATAATTAGTAATATTGAAAAATAGGTGAATATTAATAATATTTAATAAAAAAATAATCATATGAAATTGATAAATTGCAAAATTTTTGATTAATTAGTTTAATTACACATTTTAAATTTATTGTTAGATATAAAAACTGTGTAAATTTTATGTATTGAACTGTTATGGAGGTAATTAATACTAATATTTAGAAAAAAAGGGTGAATATTAATAATATTTAGTAAAAATAATAATTATACGAAATTGATAAATTATGAATTTTTTAATCAATTAGCTTAATTACATGTTTTAAATTTACAATTAGATTTAAGAATTGTGTAAATTTTTTGATCAATCACAGGAGTTGATCAACAAACAAGATAATTTTGGGCTCAAATACATGCATACTTTGTCAAGAATGGAGGAAACTTGAATTATCGTTCTCAAATAAGCATCTCAAATAGATGACAAGAAATAAATAGAGAAGTTGGAAAATTTGTTGGTTTTGTTACCCAAATTGAAAACCGTCAACAAAGTGGAACAACTGAAGAATCAAGGGTAATGTTTTTTTTTAACATTTACATATTAAATAATTTGTTTAACATATTTATTATATAACATAGTTTTATGTATTGAACTTTATTTTCTAGGTTAATGATGCTCGATAAATATATGTTTCAGTCGTTGAGAAATGATTTCAACTGGAACATTGTTGGGTTATGTTAAAAAACAAAAACCCAAATGGCAATTTGAACGTGCAAGTCTTCATCGGAAGTCAAACAAGAAATAAAAAAAAATCATGGAAATGCAAGTCCAGCTTCTTCAAATCCATCAACTGCTGATTCTGTTAGTTTAGGAGAAGACAATGATGTATTTGTTTACCAAAATAGACCAATTGGTTAGAAAGCTGTAAAAGTATGACTTGAACGCAGACAAGAAAAATAAAAAGTTAGGGAAACAAGTGTAACAGATATCTTACAACAATTGAAGGATAACTTTGTTGAAATTGAGGTAAAAAAAACTAGACAGAAAAATTCTGTTAGAGCAACAAGCTTTATTGATTAAATAAAAGCAAAAGAAACAAGAAATGAAGATTATGAAGATGAATACTTCTACAATGGATTCAATTTTTGCAGTGTATTTTGAAGATAAAAAGTTGAAAATTATGGCAAAAAGGAGTACTAATTTGTAATTAATTTGATTGAATTATTTATAATGGAATGTATGTTAATTAATTATGCAAGAACTTATTGGTTATTTGTTAATGTGTTAAATTCATTTTTAACCTTTTCTAACTCTCAAAATTTCAAATTTTAAATATTCCAAATCTTTTAATTATAATTAAATTCATTTTTAAAATTTAAATATAAATATAAATAATAATTTTATTGTTGGCGGGTTTCTCAAAAGCAATTATTTAATTACATAACTTACTCCTATTAATTGTATAATTAAACTATATATAAAATAATTGAACTTTATTTAAAATAAGATAAAAATTAGCTCTTTACCATTGGACTGCATATCAACTCAAAAGTCATTTACATACTATTCAAAGAGTTATTTTTATGATTTGACTCTCCAAAATAGCTTTTTCCATTGGACTTGCTATAAAGATAATAAATTCTTGCTCAACTCAATTTAAAACTTATTTTGTTATTTAAATATAAAATAATTTCTACTAATAATGAAAGCTTACGGGTCATAAATAAACTGCTATTTCATAGAATAACAACTTTGATATGGACAAATTTAAATTTTAAGGTTTAATTTGAATAAATACAAAAAGTAGCCATTCACACAATCCAAAATGCATCCTCAAAAGTCCAACAGGAGGGTCATCCTGGCAGGGAAAGTTTTTTTTTTTTTTTTTTATGTTTTTAACAAAAGAGCCCAATATCCAAAATAGTTTTTTTTTTTTTTTTTTACCTTTAAAGTTATTCTTATATATTTTGAGAGAAAAACCAAAAATTAAAAATACACATATCTTTTGTAGATAAAAAAAAAAAATTCCTACCTTTGTATGGGGGAGAATCGTGAGTGCTCTTTGTATGTGGGTGGTGGTTGAGGGTGACTGTTTGTATGTGGACTGGGAGAGAAGGAGTGCTTCGGGCTAGGGGAGAAGAGGAAGCTGGGCAGGTGGGCTGTGTGTGGCTGGGGTTGGGGAGAAGGGGTTGAGTTGAACATATATATATATATATATAATAGAAAATAAAATAACTATATCAAAAATATTTATTTTTATTTTTATTTAAAAATACTTCAAAAAAAAATAAAAAATTATATATAAAATTAATAATTATACTGTTAGTGTTAGATGATTTTTAAAAGTAATTATTTAATTATATAATTTAGTTTTATTAATTATATAATTAAACTATATACAAAATAATTATATCATATTTAAAATAATATAAAAAATAATATACATTAACCCAAAAAAATTATATATACTCTATTTAAAAATTCATTTTAAAATTTCACTCTTCAAAATAATTTTTGACATTGTAATTGCTTTTAACTTGAGCGTCGAAGATCGTTTGAGGCTGCCAAGTTGGTAATGAAAGAGGTGAGGAAGAGTAAGAGAAGAGAGAAAAGGAAGGCTTTGAAGCTCAATACTGCTGTTGCTAGTTGTTATGGATGTGGAGCTCCGTTGCATACCTTGGATCCTGATGCTCCGGGTCACGTCGACCCGGATACTTATGAGTTGGTAATTTGAAATAATGCTATTTGGTTAAAAGGGTTTAGCGGGCTTTGTTTATTTGGCGGTTTTAGTAGAGAGACATTAGATATGGTTGGTCTTGAGAGCTGAGATGTTTTATTTTGAAATTGTGTCCAGATGATAAGTTAGATATCAGATGATCATCACATGTGAAATATTTATTGGCATGTGGAAAAAATGTGCAATTTTGATAATGTGAGAATGCTTATGAAAGCTTTGATTTTTCTTGGTATTTGCAGAAGAAGAGACACCGCCAACTTAGAACAGTTCTTTGTGGAAGGTGCAGGCTTATATCTCACGGGCACATGATAACTGCTGTTGGTGGAAATGGCGGGTATTCCGGTGGGAAGCAGTTTGTTTCAGCCGATGAGCTTCGTGAAAAACTGTCATATTTGCGGCACGAGAAAGCCATGATTGTCAAATTGGCAAGTGCTTGCTGTTTTATTACATTTTCTTAGGAAGAAGTTAATGCACTACTTTGAAATTTTTTATTCCTTTCTTGTGGATTGAAAATGGGATTCACAACGTCGCAAATTGTTGTTATGATGTGCTGATGATACACCGGCATCTAATATGCTATGGATCTCTCGGAGAAGTAGGTTGATGTTGTGGACATCAATGGCAGCTTTTTGGCTCGCTTGCGTGATCTTGTTGGTGCCAATCCGATAATATTAGTTGTGACTAAGGTAATATTCTGCAGGTTGGTTATTTGCAACTTTGTGATGTTAATGTTTGGTTTCTACAGCAAAGTTTCCCAAATTCCTCGTATAATTTACTTTTAGGTTGATCTCCTTCCTAGGGACACTGATCTTAATTGTGTTGGTGATGGGTTGTAGAGGCCACTACAAAGAAAAGGCTTAGGTAAGTGTTCTCACTTTTATATAGGTCATTTAAGTACCATGGTGTTACGTGAGTCATCAAATATTTCTCTGAAAAAGTTACGCATGTTGATTCCTTTTACTTGGCATGGAACTTTGTGGTGTTGTTTATATAAATCAAATAACGTTGATTTTTTTTTTCCCAAAGAATTTAAAACTTTCCGCAATAAGGTTACTAGTATCTTATTATGACTTGTAATCCTGGTTTTGAATGTTACTGAGACAGATTGCTCTCATTACAGTGTTTTGAGTGCCCATCTCACCAGCTCTAAATCGTTAGTTGGGATTGCTAGTGTTGTGTCGGAAATTCAAAAGGAGAAAAAGGTCTGTACCTTTCTATTGTCTTATATATGCATGTTTGTACCCATAAATATGTAGCTTAAATTGCTACTATTCCTCTTCATAATAGCCTATGGTTTGGCTGAGCCTGATGGAAATCAAATTCTACCTTCCGGATCCTTTTCGGGAGTTGATTTCACATTACATAAAGCAACGTTGACCTGTAAAGAAGGCCAAATTTGTTGCAACTACCCAGCCAAGTTGTCTTATTCTTGGTCACCGTTATATACCATCTTTACACCTCTCTTATCATCTTAATTTATTACTACAGACATGCCTTTCCTAACTTACAATTGCATGATTAAACTTGGATATTATATAAGAATGTTCTCTTTTTTCTTGAGGTCAATTTATGTTCTGAATGTTGATTCTTGTGGTGCAGGGCCGAGATGTTTACATTCTGGCTAGTAACTCTCTGAATTGCAAGCTTCACTTTAATTTGCAGAGCAGGGTTGAAACATCAAAATGTTGGCTGAACCAAGGAATCATGGCATCAGCATACATGTTTCATGGCCCTCTCTCAGTGATGATTTGAATGCTTGAACAGTGAGAAAGACTAATTAATGTCACCCCCTTTATCTTTTCTTTTCAAGAAAGGGATTAAATTTGTAAATAAATAATTATAACAAAAAAAACAGAGAGGCTATGAAGCAAATCCCCCTACTGGTCATAAGGAAAAATAAAATGCCTTCCTGCAAGCATGTCTCCAAGTTTAATTGATTGAATGCAACAAGTTATTGCATTTTATCATCATGGTTTTTGTGCTCCTCTTTTTTAACATCATTCAAGTTTCAATTCCTGGAGACATTGACTGGGGTCATTTTTGGAATAATGCATAGGCATATAAAATCATCATTCCATTCAGCAACTTTTTTATGCTCTAAAGTTATAAGCAAGCAAAAGAGGAAGAAAAGGGGACACTGTTTACTTTCACAACAAGAATGAAAGTGTTGTATTTGATTAAACGTTTTATTACTAATTGGTTTGAGAAGTGGGGATATTTGGTCTGACCAGCCTGGCTACTTGTGATAAAAGTCTGTATGTGCCTCAGAATCTCAAGTACCTGGTCTCAAGAGTTCATTGTCCATGCTTTACAATGACTTGGTGAATCTTATAGTTTAATTTCACCTCCTTTGCAGGGTTCAGCTAATGTTGGGAAATCTGCTTTCATCAGTGCTTTATTGAGTAAGTCAATGTTATTTTCCTATCAAGTGGAAATTTAAATGAGGGAAAGCATGAATAACTTGTATCTAGGGGATTGAATTTCAAAGATAAAAGGAAGGTCAAACTCGAAGTATAACTATAAATTGTTCCAGAAGCATTACTCTTCATTGATGTTTAAGATCCTTTGCAACTCTTTTCCGCTTTTTTTCTTACTTGCATTCTTCTATAACTCAAGTCATTTTAAGAAATTTTTGTTTCTACTTCCATCTGTTATTCCTTTTTCCCATAGTAAGAGTCTGTCGCATGTTTTAATATTTGGTTGTTGTTTAACACCGGAAATGATGGCACTTTGGGATCCAGCTGCTGTAGCTGCTCTAAAATACAAACCAACACAATCAGCTGTTCCTGGAACGACCTTAGGTCCAATTCAGATTGATGCTTTCCTTGGAGGAGGGGTACACTGTTCAGTCTGTACTTGTATGTACTCTAGGATATTTCCCTTATGTAAATACATTTTGTGTTTTGACAGTGGTTTTGGTGACAAGTTATAGCCCTGATAATGGGCAGTAATGAAGTTTTTTGCTCTTATATTTTTTTAAATTAGTGCTTTTTCCAAGCCTACAAGTCAACATCTTTTTCTGCAGAAATTATTTGACATGCCTGGAGTTCATCTCCACCATAGACAAGCTGCAGTGGTTCATTCAGAAGATTTACTTGCTCTTGCCCCTCGAAGTCGTCTCAAGGGTCAATCTTTCCCTGTATGTACTCATCGAAATAGACTTCAACACTAGTCATCCAACACTACACCATTTTGAAATCTATTAATGGCTTTTGACTGTGCTGCTCCAGAACTATAAGGTGGCCTCTGAAAACAGGATGGCAGAAAAAATCCAATCCGATGGCTTGAATGGATTTTCATTATTTTGGGGAGGTCTTGTGCGAGTTGATATCTTGAAGGTTATACTCTGATCTTTTGGATTCTCTTTAGTCAGACTGATTTTTCCTTGCCTCACATTTTTCTGGACTTAACATGCTGCAACAATCTGTGCTTCCAGGTTCTGCCCGAACTTGCTTAACATTTTATGGTCCCAAGGCTGAAGGCTCTGCAGATTCATGTAGTGGCCACTGATAAAGCTTATGAGTTTTACCAGGTAATATAAATTTGGTCCGAGTAATCATCACTCTGACTCATGCATGTTTATCATTTACCATTCTTCTGGTGAATTACTTGCTGTGGGATCCTGTACTGTTTATTTTGGCACAGCTCAATGAAGACATGGAACCCTCACAAGGTTCCTTGTTTAGCCAAATCAAATCACTAAGGGTGTATACTTCTTTGCCCTTGCCTATTATTTGTCTTCGCATTTGACTTTCAATTTATTTTGTGAACCAATTAGTTTCATCAACACTCTTTGCTGAGCAATCAAAGTTGCATCAGATATATGAATTACATTTTAAGGTGCATTAACACTCTGTGTTATAAGATATTTTTCATATGTATTGCTGTACATGAGCTTTGTGTTAAATTTCCCAGTGCCAGAGTTCAAAGCGCAAATAGTTTTGTCCCCCCCCCCCCTCCCCAATTCGTTTATGTCCTCTGGATGTCTTGTCTTGAATTAGAGCGGCAGTTGCCAATAAAATTCAAGGATGTGGAAAGGTTTAATCTAAACTAATAATTGTTTGAAGACCTTTGCTTTGTAAATGTGGTCATCTCTTAGTTTGTTCTTACCTTTTCCTTTGCATGGACAGGCCTGCTAGTGATGTGGCTGTATCGGGTCTCGGATGGATTGCTGTGGAACCGGTACGCAAATCACTTGGGCGGTTCGAAATAAATTTGGAAGAAACTATCAAAGAATTGCATTAGCTGTGCATGTACCAAAACCCGTGGAGGTTTTTTTCCGGCCACCTCTCCCAGCAGGAAAGGCTGGAGCAGAGTGGTATCAGTATCGAGAGTTGACGGAGAAAGAAGAAGAATTGAGACCAAAATGACACTTCTAGTGTCAGTGCCTCATTGATGTGCACTGTTGGATACATAAACATGTCATATTTTATTACAAATTTTGAATAATGTAACTTAACGGAAAATCTATCGATTTTTTTCATGTGGTTTTTATTACTGGGTAATCCTAATTTCATGACCTGGATTTTTTTTTAAATAATTTTTTTTTTATTTTTTGATATTAAATTATTAGAACTTGAGCTTTTTTCTTCTTCTTTTACGTGAAATCATTCCTATCTTATATCGTTGGTCACGAGTCAATTAAGTTAAACAATAAACAATTTTTTTCTTAGCAGTCATTGATTTTTTAAAATTATATTATTAAATTAATAAAAATTATTGAATATATTCAAATAAATAACTATTATTTTTATACTCCTTTAAAAAGTTATTATTATTCAAGCATATACATATTCATTTAAAGCAACGGTTGATCATGATCAAACTTTAGATCCTGATTTTCCAGCATGGCCTAGTTTTAGCTGATAAAAATACCTGTCGGCCCAATTCAAAATGGCAAATAACGAAACCAAAAATCATTTTCCCGCTTCTCCTGCTCTAAATTTCAAAACACAATCAGAATCCCTCCCTCCAAAAAAGAAAAAGAAAATCTGCACATAAACAAAACCCTCAAGTCCTCTCCGATCCCATCTAACTGATTCCCGGGGTTTCTCAACTCGGAAACCCTAAACTGTCCAAACTACCACTGTTCCCTCAACTCACAGTACACCTTGAAATTCCCTTTTAATTCTAGGGTTTTTCACTTTCAATTAAGAATGTATGTAAAGGAGATATGTTTAGAGGGTTTCAAATCCTACGCAACAAGGACAGTTGTACAAGGATTCGACCCCTTCTTCAATGCAATTACGGGGCTGAACGGGTCGGGCAAGTCGAATATTTTGGATTCGATTTGCTTTGTTTTGGGTATAACTAATTTGCAGCAAGTCAGGGCTTCGAATTTGCAGGAGTTAGTGTACAAGCAAGGACAAGCAGGGATCACTAAAGCAACAGTGTCAATCGTGTTCGATAATTCTGACAGGAGCAGGAGTCCTCTTGGGTACGAGAATCATTCGGAGATTACTGTTACTAGACAGGTTAGTTTTATTCAAAAATTAAATCAAGGGTTGATATATGGGGGCTTGGTGATATTTTGAGAGAATGTAGTCTTTTTGTGCAAGGAATAGCATTTTTTTTTGTCAGATGCGAGAGAGGTTTGGTTTTGTTCACGCAATCACACATTTTGTTCAATAAAAGTTTCTCACTGCTAGAATAAGAATTTGCAAGTGCTGTTTTTTTTTTTTTTGGCGAAGCTGGTCAGCCTCCATATGCCTTGTTTTAATAGAAAAATAACGGCTCAGCATGTTTTGGTGATTGCTTCAAAGACAAAACTAGAATGTTACTCTAGTGTACAATGTAATTTAGACATGATAGAATGACACTGATACTTGGTGACTGCGTATCTCATGTTCAATAAATAAAGGTTTGTGGTTATCATGAGGTTATCGACCTACTCAAGGAAAAAAAAGCACTTTCATGGTCATGATTCTTCAAATTTAACTCAACTTGTTTGCTTTGATGGGGTTGATTTACATGTGAAGGATTTATATTTGGATTTGCAGATTGTGGTTGGTGGAAGGAACAAGTATTTGATCAATGGAAAGCTAGCCCAGCCTAGTCAAGTTCAAAACCTTTTTCATTCAGTGCAGCTGAATGTTAACAATCCACATTTTCTCATCATGCAAGGACGTATTACTAAGGTCTTAAATATGAAACCTCCAGAGATCTTATCTATGCTTGAAGAGGCTGCTGGGACAAGAATGTATGAGACAAAGAAAGAGTCTGCATTGAAAACACTAGAGAAGAAACAGAGCAAGGTGGTAGAAATTAATAAGCTTCTTGACCAGGAGATACTTCCAGCTCTGGAAAAGTTGAGGAAGGAGAGGATGCAATATATGCAATGGGCAAATGGCAATGCTGAATTAGATCGACTCAAAAGGTTTTGCATTGCTTACGATTATGTTCAAGCAGAGAAAATCAGAGACAGTGCAGTTGGTGAGGTGGAACAAATGAAGGCCAAAATTGCCGAGATTGACCATAATGCGGATCAAATGAGGGTGGAAATACAACAAAAGGAGACAGAAATATCAAAATTGACTGCTGAAAAGGAAGCCAGTATGGGTGGGGAAGCAAAAACACTGTCAGAGAATGTAGATGTGCTCGCTCAAGATCTTGTGAGAGAGGTATCGGTGTTAAATAACGAAGAGGATACTTTAAGGAGTGAACAAGAGAATGCTGAAAAGGTGATAAGGCAATGCTTGCTAATTTGGATGTTTATTTTTTTATGTGCTCTAGCTTTGTGCATTTGCTTGTAGTAATTGTTGAGCTTTTTTTCTTGTCTTGTTTTTTTAATGACTGGGAGTTTTTCATATCAAATTTAAATTTGGCATTTTTATGCTACCAGATTGTTCATAGTATTGAAGACTTGAAGCAGTCTGTAGAAGAGAGGGCCACTGCTGTTAAAAAGTCTGAAGAAGGAGCGGCTGACCTCAACAAGAGAGTCGAAGAACTTTCCAAGAGTTTGGAAAACTTTGAGAAGGAATACCAAGTAAGTATTCATGCTTGCTTATATGCTTCATTTTACTCCATTGAAACAGATGTCTAATGCATTTGATGAGCAAACCAAGTCATGAATTGAGAGGGTTTTAGTTGCAATGGATAGGGTGTGCTAGCTGGGAAGAGCAGTGGTGATGAGGAGAAATGCCTTGAAGATCAACTGGGTGAAGCAAAGGTTGCTGTTGGAAATGCCGAGACAGAATTGAAACAATTGAAAACAAAAATCAACCATTGTGAGAAAGAGCTGAAAGAGAAAACACATCAGTTAATGTCAAAGCGTGAAGAAGCTGTTGCTGTACAGAATGAGCTCACTGCAAGAAGGAAAGATGTGGAAAATGCTAAATCAGCAATGGAATCTCTTCCATATAAGGAAGGCCAGATGGAAGCCTTACAGAAGGTCTGCGTGCTTCCTCATGACGACGTTTTCCCTTCAGCACCTATGCATTTCCTTATTGTTAAATGCTTTTGTTAATCAAAACTTTTCTTCAGGATCGTGCTTCTGAATTGGAACTAGTGCAGAAGTTGAAAGATGAAATACGAAACCTTTCAGCACAACTATCAAATCTTCAATTCACATACCGGGATCCTGTGAGAAACTTTGATAGGTCAAAAGTAAAAGGCGTGGTGGCTAAACTTATTAAAGTAAAGGACGGCTCCACAATGACTGCCCTAGAGGTCAGGATTGCATATTTCATATAATTGGTTTTGTCACAAAAAATCCTTATGAGTAACAGCTCTTACTCGAGTTGATTATCAGGTTACAGCAGGTGGAAAGTTATTTAATGTTGTTGTAGACACTGAGAGCACCGGAAAACAAATTCTTCAAAATGGTGATCTCCGTAGAAGAGTTACCATTGTCCCCTTAAACAAAATTCAATCTCATATTGTACACCCTAGGGTTCAGCAGGCTGCTGTTAGATTGGTTAGTTTTTGTGTTCACCACCTTTTTCATGATTTAGTGCCATAGTTTTTTTCTCCTTAGTTGATTTTTATCATTGTATTTTCAGGTTGGCAAGGAGAATGCAGAACTGGCACTTTCTTTGGTTTGCTATGATGAAGAATTGAAGGTGTGTCATTCCAGGCTTGCTCATCACATCAAGCGTGTCCACTTCATGCTTCTTATTTATAGTTTGTTGGCTATATTGAATGTGGAAGATCCACAAATTATTCATGGTGTGAACGAGCCATATTGTGCAATTATTTGTGCACTTTATTAATCTACCTTTATCCGAATCTAAATTTCCTGTCTCTGGTTACTGTTTCCCTTCCACTTTTGATTTTTGCTGCAGGCTGCTATGGAATATGTTTTTGGTTCAACATTTGTTTGCAAAACCACTGATGCTGCAAAGGAGGTATGCCCATCTTTGCTAAAGGACTTATCTAGATTTGTTTGAATGTGCGAGAATCATTGGAGATAGCACGTTGGCGGGTGTATATTGTGATAACCTTAACCATTTACAACTGTTGTCCTAAACTTAGCCCACTATTACCGAGTTCCTGCAACTCTGTTTCTTCTTTGCTTATAGTTATAGATACATCCTTCTTCCCCTACATTCGCAGAGCAAACTTTACTTGAAACTTTTTTTAGGTTGCTTTCAGTCGAGAAATCCGCACTCCAAGTGTCACTCTTGAAGGCGACATCTTCCAGCCAAGTGGTCTTTTAACTGGTGGAAGCCGCACGTAAGTTGCTTTTTATCTTACTTTTACAGATGGAATTCCTGACATTAATGAACATGATGTGAAAGCCCTTTTCTTTCTATTTATCACCTAAATTTTAATTGTTTTCTTTTTCCTATTGTTTGATCGGCCAAACAACAGCTATCATTTATTTAAATTTGCATTAAATGAAGCTTTCAAGGTTATACACATTCTTCTGTCACAGGGGTGGAGGCTTTTTGTTAAGGCAACTCCATGAATTGGCAGAGGATGAATCAAATCTTGTACTACATCAAAGAAGATTATCTGAGATTGATGCAAAGGTACAGTTCATCCCCTTTTGTCATGTATAATAATGTAAGGGATAGAAGAAGAAAATTATTGTTCTCCCGAGATATTTTTTCCCTTTGTTCAACACGTGAAGGATGCTTTCTTACTTCACGTCACGTGAAATCTACCTGTCTATATGAACCATTTAAATCCTTTATGAAACGATCAATCAGCATATTGATGCATTATGTGTTAAATGAAATATGTATCACTTAAAGCGATGATTAAAAATTGATGGTAGGATTTGCTGAAAACTTTTCCTCATTAAATGTTGATACAAGTTGCTCCATCAGCTGCTTTCTGATGTAAATCAACTCTACTCCTCAACTATTAATTGTTTATTATGCCAAAATTTGAGAGTTAATGCTGTGATTGATACATGGAGGATGCTTAGTTGTACTTTATTTTCCTTATTTAATAACACACCCTTCATTGTCATTTGTAAAAGTTCCTAGTTTTGACATTTAATATTCACGTTACTTCTCATCTTAAAATTGCAGATTACAGAGCTCTTGCCGGTTCATAAAAAGTTTCTGGACCTTAAAAAACAGCTAGAACTTAAGCTGTATGACCTTTCATTATTTCAGGGAAGGGCCGAGCAAAACGAGCACCATAAGGTTTGTAAATTTTTTTTTATCTCCTTCAGAGTGTCTTGACCAGTTTATTTAGGTCATCATTCTGTCCCCTTCAGGAGTCAAGCATAAGTTTACTTACATTTTTTGGTTCTTGTTTGTTGGTTTCTTTTGTGGGGAAATAGCTTGGTGAAGTGGTAAAGAAGATTGAACTGGAGCTTGAAGAAGCAAAGTTTGAAGCCAAAGAAAAGGAAACTTTGTATAATGAGTGTGTTAGTACAGTGTCAAAGCTTGAGAAATCAATCAAAGAGCATGATAATAACCGAGAAGGCAGACTCAAAAACTTGGAGAAACAGATTAAGGCTACAAAAGCACAAATGAAGTCGGCTTCAAAGGACCTCAAGGTGGGTTTCAATATTGCTGATCTTTTACTAGACTTTTTGTATGGAATTAATCTGCTATTCTGCATATTTTATACCTTTTAAATTGCCTCAACTCTATTATTTCTCACACGGAAAATAATTTCCCCTCACCAGAAATCCGGATCAGCAATAATGTAGTTCATGCCAGTTACTACTGAAATTAATGATGCATTAAGCCTTTATTGGACATCAATATCCATTTGACCTTTCATATGTTTGTCTCATCAATTTGAACTTATAGTCCCTTTCCACGCAGTATATGTGGAGGTAAATCTAGCTAGACGTCTACTTTGGGACAGTTGAGGAAAGGACGCTTGGATGGAGGAAAGAGGGGAAATTAAACCATTTTTTGGCAACTCTAACCTGAATCCGATATATGCTGTCATTGTTAGTTCTATTTGGTGATTACTTAAGATCTCTTAAACATCTCATGCACACTTTTTTCTTGCTATCAGGGGCATGAAAATGAAAGAGAGAGACTTATCATGGAACAGGAAGCAGTTGTGAAAGAACATGCATCTTTGGAGAGTCAATTAGATTCTTTGAGAACACAAATCAGCCATCTCAATTTGGAAATAGAAAAACAAAAAGCCAAGGTAAACTCAGATATCTGATTTGGCTAATTTGTCAGAGCCTGTTTTACATTTTATTGCAATTTGTCTTCTTCTTGCAGGTTGCTTCCACACGCAATAATCATGATCAGGCTCAAACTGAGCTCGATTCAATCCGTCAAAAGATGATGGAACGTGATTCCCAAATTAGTAGCATTCTCAAGGAGCAGCAAAAACTTCAACATAAACTTGGTGAGACAAAGCTTGAAAGGAAGAAGTTGGAGAATGAGGTAATTTGTTTACAACCCTCCTTATGTAGTGTCCAAACTGTGACATTTTATTTATGCAACAGGTGAAAAGAATGGAAATGGAGCAGAAAGATTGCTCTATGAAGGTAGACAGATTGATAGAGAAGCATACCTGGATAGCTTCTGAGAAGCAGCTATTTGGGAGAAGTGGGACTGATTATGATTTTCTGTCCCGCGATCCCATTAAAGCAAGGGAGGAACTTGAGATACTGCAAGCGGAGCAATCAGGGTGTGTACTCTAATTATTACTGTAGTATCACTGTTGATATTGTTATCTTTTGTGTCTCAAGAACTTTTTTATCAGCCTGAGACTTTGAACCTTTTGATTCTGTCACATTTTCTTTTATCGCTTGCAGACCAGAGAGCTGATTATTTTCTCTTTTCTGCTGTTTTTTTCACTGTTATGTAGACTTGAGAAAAGGGTGAACAAGAAAGTGATGGCAATGTTTGAAAAGGCAGAAGATGAGTACAATGATTTGATGTCGAAGAAAAATATCATTGAGGTTGTTTACCCTAATATACAATTAACATTGCTATACCTTAGCTTTTCTATACTTGTGCTAATTTTGTGTTTACCAGAATGACAAGTCTAAAATTAAGAAGGTGATTGAAGAGCTAGACGAGAAGAAGAAGGAGACTCTCAAAGTTACATGGGTCAAAGTAAACAAGTGAGGGTTTTGTTTTTCTCAATGCAAGATTTCTTGCTTCTGATGTGGTGTTTTAATTTTACCCCAGCACTCACTGTTTTCATTATCTGTGATGGATGTTCTGATTCTTAATTTTACAAAATATGCTTAAAAATTTAATTGTTTTTCAGAGACTTTGGATCTATCTTTTCCACCCTTTTGCCGGGCACCATGGCAAAGCTAGAACCTCCAGAAGGTTGCAGTTTCCTAGACGGTCTTGAGGTTTGTGTTGCTTTTGGGAGTGTCTGGAAACAGTCTTTGTCAGAACTGAGCGGAGGCCAACGCTCTCTGCTTGCTCTATCTCTAATCTTGGCATTGCTTCTCTTCAAGCCAGCTCCACTTTATATTCTAGATGAGGTATAATTAACTAAAATATTGCATTATTTTTTTCGGCTCTTGGAGAATCCCCCTTAACCTTTTCTACCCTTTTAGACACGTTGGATTTATTATTAAGTATATGTCATATTATGTCAGATAACTCCACACTTAATTTCCATAATAGGTAGTATATGAAAGAGAAAACATTCTTTTTATAGAGGCTTTGTTGACAGAACTTGGAAAGGCATTCAAATACTTGTGTACATAAAAAAAACACATGCACAGGAACAAACTCAAGATTTTTCTATGCCTAGCTATTTTATGGAATGCTTATGGTTTTTTTTTTCTTGGCCTCATGCTTGCTGGATTGTAGTAGAAAGCTTTTACAAGATTTATTTGTCAGTGGTCTGATTCTTGAGGTTGTCGACAGGTCGATGCAGCTCTTGATTTAAGCCACACACAGAACATAGGGAGAATGATCAAAGCTCATTTCCCGCACTCCCAGGTCCAGTGGTTCTCTTACGTGTTTAATGATAAATGAAAAAAAATCTAACACAGACAGGGCATCAAGTGCAAAATTTCTTTCCTGAAGTTCATCTTTATTTTTAAGCCTACTGTTGTCTTAAAGGTCTTTTGTTTGGATTGTATCTTGTAGTTTATCGTGGTTTCATTGAAAGAAGGCATGTTCAACAACGCTAATGTTCTTTTCCGGACAAAATTTGTGGATGGTGTTTCCACTGTACAGAGGACTGTTGCCGCTAAGCAGAACAAGTGATTGCTTTAATATGGTCAGGCTCAATTGGTTATATCGCTGCAGTGGTATTTACAATCACTCTTATATCGCTGACAGGGGATCTTAATTTTTTTCAATTGATGTCGCTTCTGATCATATTTGGGCGGATAGTGTAATACCAGGTAAAGGGGAAGAGGAGTTTCTACCTTCTTAAATTCCCGTTCTGAAGATGTGTAGTTTGTAGTGAAATTAAATGTAACCGATGATATTGATGCGGGCTGCTTGCCTCTCAGTCTCAAGCAACTGTCAAACGAAAACCTGTGCTATATGAGACCCATGGGATTTCCAAGCTCTATTTTATTGAAGTAATTTGTCTTTGGGCTGTAGTGGTTCATTTTCCTCCATCAATACTTGACCATGTGTTGTTTTGTTCACCCACCATTGCCAAAACTGAAATCGGAGAAGTACATCATTATGATCCAGAGCAAGGGTTGGCGAAATGATAGTGAGGATGATACATGCATATATGCTTTCTCCCTTATGATTACTTGTGTCCTGATGATTCAAACCTTTGCTTGTTATGTTTATACAGCTGGTTTGTCCCCTAACTTGCCGAAGGAGACCGCCGTAAGGGTGCTGAAATTTAGCTGATTTTGAAATGCTGATGTTTTGTTTCAATGTCTCATCGCATATTGTTAACTGTGAAAACATCTCGTTCTCTGTAGAATGTCTACATCAATATATTGTTTTGTTTCAATGTCTCATCGCATTTTTATGTGAGCACATTGCTTTATCATTATCATGGTGAGTATTTTTGGTTCGGTTCGGTTTTTATCAAAAAAAATAACCAAACTGATTTTATTTTTTTTAAAGAAAAAAACTAGAACCGAACCAGACCCATTAAAAACCGACCACTTTCGGTTTGGTTCGGTTTTTATGAGTAAAAATTGGAAAAACTGAAATTAGTTTTTGGGCCATCTGATGGGTTTTTTGTTGGGCTTTCCAATAAATTATCTGATGGGCTTGCAGAAAATCTGATTTTCTTATAAGAACAAAAGATTTTTTTAATTTTTTTTGCAATTAATCCAAATATTAGTGTATTATATTGTTAATATAGTGTTTATTAAGTTTTATTTTCCCTTCTAATACTTTTATTTTGTTTAAGGCAAAATAATTAAAACTACACAAATAAACAAATTTAAATCTAAATTATAATAAATGCCTTCAAAGGGCTAATAAACAAATAGCAACATCAACCTAAAAAAAATTCAAGAAATACACCCGGTTTTGAATTAATTATCATCAGTTAGTAGATTTAACTGTCCACCAAATTCTATAAAAAAAAGAAAAGAAATGTTAGATTGAAAAATAAATTGATTAATAATTAATAAAATAAAAATACAAGTGTATACGAAAAATAACCTGATTCAAGATTTTCATATTTTTCATAATTATTCAGCAAGGTTGTAATGTCAATCGGGATTGATCCATGATGCAACCAATTTTGACAATATATAAGTGCTTGAACAGTTGCTGGAGATAAAGAACTTCGGAATTGGTCGAGTATACGACCGCCTGTGCTAAAAGCTGATTTAGAAGCCACTGTGGATATAGGAATAGCTAAAACATGCTGTGCAACCTTCGATAGTATTTTATATTTCGAAGCATTTACCTTCCACCAACCTAAAATATCTAATTTATCACCATCAGGATCCTCACAACCATCAATCAAATACCTTTCGACTTCATTTTTATTTTCTACACTATTTTTCTCTTGTAAATGTCTTTTGAATTGAGCAAAAGTATTAACACCTAACTCATTGTCATTGCAATCCATATCATTAACATCATGAATATGTCTATTATCATCCTCTACTTCATTAGCTCTTAAATAAAACTTATATAGGCTAACCAAATGATCTTTCACCTTTTTTGTTAAAGCTTGTGCTTTATGATAATCATATAACTCACCAAAACAAAACTTAACATATTTCAACTTAAAACGTGGATCTAAAACATTAGCCACATATAATATAAAATTTTGATTTGCATCATAACCCCAATACTTCTCAAACTTCAACATCATTTTCATTGTCATACCACTTAAAACATTATCTCTACTTTTACACAATTGCAACAAGTTTGTATGCATGTAAATCAATTCATTGAAGAAAAAATTTGATGTCACATGTAATGAGCCAGAAAACTTTAATGTAACCGTGTAAAAGATCTTAAAAAACTTGACCAAAATTCTACCATTTTCCCAATCGTCCAAATCAGGTGGTCCCATGTTTTTTTTATTCCCTTTTTGATCAACCTCTAAAAAAAACCCATATATCTAGGTTCACTCTCACCTAACCTCACAAACACCTTTTCAAATTTTTCAGCTACATCCAACATAAGATAAGTTGAATTCCATCGAGTTGTAACATCTAAACATAATGACTTCTTACACTCCATATGCAATTTTTCTGCACACTTTTTAAATGCAAGCAATCTCGCAGGTGAAGATCTCACAAACCTTATTGCATTTCTAATCTTAACAACTGAAGAATTAATCTCTTTCAAACCATCACTCACAATAAGGTTCACAATATGTGCACAACATCTGACATGCAAATAATCATTTAACAATATATTAAATGACCAATCTATCATCACATTTTTCAAATATGTAATTGTCACATTATTAGAGTTTGCGTTGTCTACTGTAACAGTTAAAAGTTTATCAATCCCCCACTCTAAAAAACAATTCTCAATCACTTGACCAATTATCTCACCTGTATGATTTGTGTTAGTATAATAGCATAGGTAGGGTGGCTATAAGGTGCTATAATGTGGCTATAGGGTATAGGGTGGCTATAGGGTGCTATAAGGTGGCTATAGGGTATAGGGTGGCTATAGGGTGGTGGCTAGGAGCTATTTGAGGAAAGAGGCTTGGTTAATTATGCCTCTTTCCCTATATATAATGTTAGCATGTAAATGAAAAAGGAGCAAGGAGAATAAAGTTTCATAAAGATTTTCTACTTTGTCATGGTATCAGAGCTTCACTCTTGAATCTGTAGCTCTCTCGGTTTTGTGAATCAGCCCTGCATACATAGGGCTCTCGGTTTTCTTGGTTCTCTGTCAGTTTCTGGTTTGTTTTCTTGGTTGTCTTTGGGGCTCATCATCACAATGACATCAAGCAACTCTGATTTGTTTGGTGTTCGGTTCACTGGAAAGAATTATTCCGCCTGGGAATTTCAGTTCGAAGTTTTTGTCACGGGAAAAGACTTATGGGGTCATGTGGATGGAAGTGATCCAGCTCCCACTGACGCTACTACGCTGTCTCAATGGAAGGTTAGGGATGCCCGGGTAATGTCTTGGATATTAGGGTCGGTTGATCCTCTTACTATTCTTAATTTGAGGCCATATAAAACTGCAAAAACCATGTGGGAATATCTGAAAAAGGTTTACTATCAAGATAACAATGCTAGACGTTTTCAATTAGAAAACGATATCTCTAATTATACTCAATGCAATCTATCTATTCAGGAGTATTATTCTAGTTTTATGAACTTGTGGGCAGAATATACTGATATTATTTATGCCCAAATACCAGCCGATTCTCTTTCTGTTGTTCAAAAGGTTCATGAGCAAAGTAAGCGAGATCAATTTTTAATGAAATTGAGGCCCGAATTTGAGATTACTCGCTCAAATTTAATGAACCGAGATCCATTGCCTACCTTGGATGTTTGTTTTGGGGATTTATTGAGGGAAGAACAACGCCTTCTTACACAAGGCAGTTTCCAGCAAGACAATACAGCTGCTGTTGCCTTTTCAGCCCAAGGAAGGGGAAGAGGTCGAAATATAGGCAGTGTTCAATGTTACAGCTGCAAAGAATATGGGCACATTGCTAACAATTGTCGAAAGAAGTTCTGCAATTATTGCAAACAGCAAGGCCATATCATCAAGGAGTGTTCCAGTCGTCCCTAAAATCGTCGGACAAATGCTTTTTCCGCAGTGATGTCTGACAGCTCTGTTACGGCAGCAGTTGCATCAAGTCCTCTTACTCCAGAAATGGTGCAACAGATGATCCTTACTGCCTTCTCGGCCTTGGGGTTGCAAGGTACTCATTCTAATTCTCACTTGTGGCTTGCTGATTCAGCTGCGTCAAACCATATGACCAACTCATCTAGTAGACTTAAGAATGTGCGTAAGTATCATGGCTCATCAAAAATTCTGGTTGCTAATGGTGGTCACATACCCATTACTAAGGTTGGAGATATTGGTCCAACTTTCAAGCATATTTTTGTATCACCAGATTTGTCTATTAGCCTTATTTTAGTCGGTCAACTGGTGGATGATAACTATAATGTGCATTTTTCTCGTAATGGTTGTCTTGTGCAGGATCAGGTGTCAGGGAAGATCATCGCGAAGGGGCCTAAAGTTGGACGATTATTTCCGCTGCACTTTTCCATTCCTAGTTGTTTCTCTTTTGCTTGTACTACTGTTCAAAATCAAAGTGCCATATGGCATAGACGTTTAGGCCATCCGAACTCTATTGTTTTATCTCAATTATTGAATTCTGGTTTGTTGGGCGATAAATCTAGTTTTTCTTCTCATGATGCTTTGATTGATTGTTCTACATGTAAATTAAGCAAGAGTAAAACTCTCCCTTTCCCTTCTCATGGTAGTCGTGCTACAAAAAGCTTTGATATCATTCATAGTGATGTGTGGGGTCCTGCACCGATTCTTTCTCATGCTCTTTACAAGTACTTCGTCACATTTATTGATGATTATAGTAGGTTTACTTGGGTGTATTTCCTTCGTTCCAAATCTGAGGTATTTTCGATTTTCAAGACATTTTGTGCCTATGTTGAAACTCAATTTTCTATTAGTATTAAGGTATTGAGATCTGATTCAGGTGGGGAATATATGTCACGGGAATTTCATAATTTTTAACAGCAAAAAGGCATTGTTTCGCATCGGTCGTGTCCATATACACCACAACAAAATGGGGTTGCTGAGCGTAAGAATCGTCACCTTTTGGATACCACTAGATCCTTATTGCTTGAGTCATCTGTTCCATCTAAATTTTGGGTTGAAGCTTTGTCTACTGTAGTATATCTAATCAATCGATTACCATCCCAGGTATTAAAATTCGATTCCCCTTTCTATCATCTTCATCATACATCTCCTAGCTATCATGACTTGCATACTTTTGGTTGTGTTTGCTTTGTCCACTTATCTCCTAATGAAAGACACAAACTTTCTGCTCAGTCTACTAAATGTGCCTTTTTAGGTTATAGTATTTCTCACAAAGGATTTGTTTGCTATGATCTCAGCTGTGATAAGTTTCGTATCTCTAGAAATGTTATTTTCTTTGAAAATCAATATTTTTTCCTACTACTACTGCATCTTCCTCGGTAGCTCCTCTTCTTCCTCATTTTGAGGACGTGTCCTCTTTTGAAAGATTCAAACCTGGTATTGTGTATGAAAGACGTCGACCAACTTTGCCTCTTTCGATAACTTCTCCTCCACCTGATATTGCTTATGGAGACACTTCTACGCCACCTCAACCTCCGCCGGCTCTTCGCCGCTCTGCGAGGGAATCTTATCTTCTTGATCGGTATGGTTTTTCTGCTACTTTATCCAATATTATTGTTCCATCATGTTACTCACAAGCTGTCAAGCATGAGTGTTGGCAAACAGCCATGCAGGAGGAACTTCAGGCTCTACAGGAAAATCATACATGGGACCTTATTCCTTGTCCTCCAACAATTAAGCCCATTGGATGTAAATGGGTGTACTCGATTAAGCTCCGCTCTGACAGCACTCTGGATAGATATAAAGCACGGTTGGTTGCTCTTGGCAACAGACAGGAATATGGGGTGGATTATGAGGAGACTTTTGCTCCGGTCGCCAAAATGACTACTGTGCGCGCTATTATTGCTATTGCTGCCTCTCAGGGATGGCCACTTCACCAAATGGATGTCAAAAATGCTTTTCTCCATGGTGACCTTAAGGAGGATATTTATATGACACCTCCTCTGGGTTTGGTTTCTTCTTCTAAATCGGCTGTGTGTAAATTGAGGCGATCCTTGTATGGATTGAAGCAAGCTCCTCGAGCGTGGTTTGACAAGTTCCGGACTACCTTGCTTCGCTTCTCTTTTGTGCAAAGCAATTATGATTCTTCATTATTTCTTTGCACAACTTCCACTGGTATTGTTCTACTCCTTGTTTATGTCGATGATATTGTCATTACCGGGACTGACTCTGTATTGATTAGCCAACTTCAGCAGCATCTTCAGGATTACTTTCATATGAAGGACCTGGGTTCTCTTACTTATTTTTTGGGTTTAGAGGTTCATTCTTCTTCTTTTGGTATCTATGTGCATCAGCAGAAATATGCTCAGGACTTGATTTCTTTGGCTGGTCTTCAGGATTCTTCTCCGGTTGATACTTCTTTAGAGGTGAATGTTAAGTTTCGACATGATGACGGTGATCTTCTGACTAATCCCACTTTATATCGGCAATTGGTTGGCAGCCTGAATTATCTTACTATTACTCGGCCGGATATCTCTTTTGCCGTTCAACAAGTTAGTCAATTTATGCAATCTCCCCGTCATTTACATTTGGCAGCAGTTCGTCGCATTCTTCATTATCTACTTGGTTCTGCTAGCCGTGGGCTCTTCTATCCAGTTGGCTCTCCCATCCGCCTTGTGGCATTTAGTGATGCTGACTGGGCGGGTTGTCCTGATACCCGACGCTCTGTCACAGGGTGGTGCATGTTTCTTGGTGATTCCTTGATTTCTTGGAAAAGTAAGAAACAGGATCGTGTTTCCAAATCTTCCACAGAGTCTGAATACCGAGCCATATCCGCTGCTTATTCGGAAATTGTATGGCTTCGTGGTTTATTGGCCGAAATTGGTTTCTCTCAGTCCCCTCCTACTCTTCTTCATGCTGACAACACGAGTGCTATCCAGATTGCTTCGAATCCTGTGTTTCATGAGCGTACTAAACATATCGAAGTAGATTGTCATTCTATTCGAGAGGCCATCGATTCTCATGTCATTTCTCTTCCACATATATCCACTGCTCTTTAGATAGCTGATGTGTTTACCAAATCCTTGCCTGGCCCACGCCATCGGTTTCTTGTTAGCAAATTGATACTCTGTTCTCACCCGGCATCAATTTGAGGGGGGATGTTAGTATAATAGCATAGGTAGGGTGGCTATAAGGTGCTATAAGGTGGCTATAGGGTATAGGGTGGCTATAGGGTGGTGGCTAGGAGCTATTTGAGGAAAGAGACTTGGTTAATTGTGTCTCTTTCCCTATATATAATGTTAGCATGTAAATGAAAAAGGAGCAAGGAGAATAAAGTTTCATAAAGATTTTCTACTTTGTCAATTTGAAACTTGACAGAAATTGAGAATTCTTTTATGCAATTTCCACTCACTATCAATCCAATGAGCCGTTAAGGACATATAATTAATGTTTTGGATTGATGTCCATGTATCGGTTGTCAAACATAATCGTTGACCCCTAAGTGCTATCTTCAATTTTTTCTTCTCGTCAACATAAATTTTCAAACAATCTTTCATAACAGTAAAACGAGAAGGACTATCAAATCTAGGTTGTATTGTCCTAAAAAATAATCTAAATCCCCTACCCTCCACAAAATTAAAAGGCAACTCATCAATTATAATCATTTTTGATAGTGCTAGCCTACATTCTTCATAATTATAAACTATTGCCTTTAGAGTGCCCATATTTTTATCTTCTGATTCATCACTCTCTTTCTTAGGTTCTAATACCAAAAGTTTTTGCTTCTTATCGACTACAAATGGGAATTTTTTGCATACTTTCAAATGACTCCACATATTACTTGTTCCATTCAGAATAATATGACATGCATAACTCTTTTTACAATAATTACATTCAGCTCTAGGACTTTTAGGATCACCATCAAGTCTTGTAAAATGATCCCAAATTTGTGACTTTTTTCTATCATCAACATTTCTTTTTCTTAATGTAAGGGCTTCATGTTGTTTACCTTTATCATTTGTGACAGATCCTGCAGTGGTTGATGTAGGTTGGGTGTTTGAAGTGAGGGCATTAAACATTGATGTGGGGGTAGTGTCGGTGGATGAAACATTTTGGTTTTGACGACTCTCCATCTGTAATTACCAAATGCAAGAGATCAAAGCATGTTAATAATATATATTTCTATAATTCATAATATATTTGCAGCATATATTCATAATAATTTAAACATGTTAATCATATACTGTGGGTCATACAGGTCAGCAAAAGATTTCATCTTCAACCTATATACTAGCACTAGCATCTCAGTTTCATTTTCAATATGACACAGCATCAGAATAAAAAAAAACAGCTTAAAATATAAGTTAACTACATATTTTACATTATGATTAATTGATTATTATTGACGTGGGAATAGGGAATTAAAGAATGGTCTAAAGGAATGCTTGCTTCAGCTATCATTACTGCATAGTGCATACAAACAATCAGCTGCATTTTTTTGTCATCGCGATACATGGAAATGTCATGTAAAACAAAAAAAACTCCTTTCAGATGCAATTAATCTAAATGGATGATCTTATTTCCCATTTTTATTAAAGCATGCAGCTGTACTGAATGGTTTCCATTCAATGCCTAATTTATCTGCAGTTACTAACCCTGATGATACGGTGGAGCAGTGTAAAGATCTGTTCTTAGCCTGAGCTCATGGCTACTATATAAATTCCCAATTGGATATATTATTTCAGAGTTTTATTTGTAACAGAAACGAGTAAACGACCATGAAACGAACCAGCAACATCAATTAATTACTGCTTAAACATATCAACATATAATCATAAACAGAAGCAAATACGAACTATTAAAAACCATTAGCAATTAAATTTCCACGGAGCTTAACTAAATATGAATTACCCATATCAATTTCAACACTATCCCGTGCTTTGTGCCCAGAAACAGAAACTCAAGGATTACCCATTTAATATATGATTCAGTTCAATTAGAAAAGGAAGCATAGATGATTTATAAGACATAACATGAAATAAAACAGAGGATGAATTTACTTACCTTTTGTAAATTGCAACCGTGTCGAATGGGGACGATGATAAAAAGGAACCTTGCTGATAGGCGAGAGGGAGATTTTAGTTGCAGAGGGAGATGAGAGGGAGGAGGGAGATTTAAGGTCCAGTTTTGCAGTGGGAAGGGAGAGGCGACAGAGAGGGAAATTGTTTTAGTCTTGCAAAGGGAGGGGAGAGGCAAGAGAGAGAGAGCAGGGAGACAGAGGAGGCGAGCGGGAGGCGAGAGGCAGATGATTAAAATTTTAGGGTTTCTTAAGTTTCTATTTATACTAAAATTTTCAACCGAACCGAACCGGTTCGGTTTGGGTTAATCGGTTCTGTCCGTACAAAACCGAAACCGAACCGGACCGAAAATTTTTCAGAATTTTATACTCGGTTTAATCGGTTTTTTTTTGCGGTTCGGTTTTCTAGGTTTTTTTTTTTTCAGTTTTTTCGGTTTAATCGGTTATTCGGTTTTTTTGCTCACCCCTAATTATCATTATCATTATTGCTGTGAAAACCTGGTTTAGCTTGACGGGTTGATCTAAAGTTGTAAAACGTTTTGTAAATAGTCAGGTCAAATCTGGATGACCAGAAGTATAATTTATATATACTTGTATTGTTTGTTTGACTTTTTGATATAAAATATTAAAATCTTTAATGTTTTTTAAAACTTTTCTGGATTGAACCAGGTCAGCAGTCTCTTGAAGAGGCCAATCCTAGACAGTTTTATTACTACGCTACTTCTGAACAGCTCAACTTCAAAAAATTAAGTCATCGACTGACCCTTTCTTTAACAAATTCCTACCACCTTGCTTAAGAGTTCTCGATGAACTCTGAATTAAATTTGGCATACCAAATGAGTGCTCAAATCCAGCCGTAGAATTCTGAGTTGGGTTCCCAAAATGAATTTGATACATCATACTTGAAAGTTGATCGGAAGAAAAACCAGGCTAATCAAGAGGGGTTTGATATTGTATTATAAAAATATTTTTTTGAAAAAAATTGAATTTTTTATATTTTAAATTATTTTTTAATATTTTTAGATTATTTTAATATAATAATATTAAAAATAATTTAAATAAATAAATAAATAAATAAAATTTTAATATATTCCTAGACAAAAAAAACAAATTTAAAACAACTACATCCACCATAATAATAAAAAAGCAGCACCAAATGCGCTTTCTCTTCCGCAGCAGGTCACTTTTCTTCTTTCCTTGAGGCAACATGGGCAGAAATTCTGTAAGAAGAGTCGGGTTTTTTATGTGCAATGATTGTCTTCAAAAGTACCTCCAACTTCACATGCACTTTCCCAAATGTAATCTCATTTTACTATAGTTTAAATAAAAAAATAAAATACGAATTTTTTTAAAAATAATAGCATAATAATTAATAGATTAGATCATCTTAATTGACTAATATTTAACTTAGATTTATCTTGAATAATGAGATCATGATAATTTTATAAAAGATAATATAAAATATAATTCTCAACTACTCCAATAATAAAAAATAAAATTTTTATTTTTAAAATTTTAAATTAATTTAAGTTTGAAGTAAAAACAAAACCAAACCAAATAAGTGTTTGCCTTAATTAAAAAGCCTAACACCTGCATTTTTTTATGACTTTTTTTCTTAATCTTTATCTCAAATTCAAAGACTGAAAAACTTCTAGATCAAAACTACAATTCTAAAAATTAGTGGGACTGAAAAAGTTGACAAAGTAAGAGATAAGGATTAAAAAAAACATTTCTTGCGAATTTGAATTTGGCCATGATATTTCTCCTTGTTTTATTCTTCAATTTTTTTGTTGTACTTTTTCTTTATAAAATGATAACAAATTGGTATAATTTCGAGTACAATTGAAAAAAAGAGAGTCTATAATGGGAAACAAATTTAATTATTGTGGACAACTATAATGTTTTGCCTAAATGTTTTAGTATATTTTGTAGCTAAATAACTAGTTTGTGGCTTTGTGCTATACCATGCATCAAGCCCAATTTTTTTTTGAATTTTTTTTACCCTTTTTACTTAAGATGTCAAAAGACAATATAGATGATAGAAATTAAAATATTTTGAGAAAAAATCAGAATATATTTTTTTAATAATATTGAGGTGATTATATATTGGGTCAAGCTGTAACCAATATAACATCACACGCAAACTTTTTCTGTGAAGTTGCCTTGACCAAAAAGTCTAGCAACGTAGCGGCCATGCAATTGAATGGCAAGGACTTGGACTTTGAAATCGTCTTCGCTCTCACTTCTCAGTTTTCCCATCTGAAATTTTAAAGATTCTTCATTAAGGTTTCCATGTGTGCTTATATATTAAGTGCTGAAAGACACTTCTCGGTGTGTTCTTAACAAATACTGTGCTTTGTATTACAAGAAAAAATGGCTTCTAAGAGATTTCTTGTGTGTTCTTGGAATGTTTTCTTGACTGTCATGCTGCTTCTGGTCTCTGCAATGGCATCAACGGATCTGCCAAAGACTCGTGAGTAGCTTCTGCCCTCTTGCTTTGTTCTTTAGAATACTGCAGTTTTTACAAGTTTATAAAGGAATACTTGAAACAAATTGTATGAACATCTTCCTAACATCTCTGAATAGAGATCGATACTTAGGTTGCCTTTTAATGGAGGTTCAAGAAAAATCTCTTCTTTTCTTACAAGGGCTGAATCTAGTGAATACGACAGAGGCCATTTCATCTCCCCAATATATATATATTTTTATTTTCAATTTTCGTACCGTTTTATTGAAAATCATCTGAGTTCTTTAAACTAGAATCGTTTTATTTTCACAGAACATGCACCACTTCAGATTGAATTGTTTCCTGAATAGAAAATTAAGACGGATATGACACAGAATTATGTGATTTATTTATTTATTTCTGTGTTCATACAGGCGAAAAGGCTTATCATCCTAGGATACTTCAGGGACGGGAATGGGCTCGAGGAGGAGTTCCCAGGGAAGGCCATTATTAGTCGACCCTTGCAAGGGTTCGGTTAATTACGTTTTCTTACAATCATTTACTGCATGCAAGTAAACCATCCAGTGTTTCAATTAGCGATTATGGAAAGTAATTGTAGCTAGCTTCGCTTCGTAGAAGACGGTGAAGAAGAATAAAAACAATGCAAATTAATAATATAATATTATAAAGCATCTAAGCCCCACTGTCAAATGAGTATCTGTATGCATGGTTCAGTATGGCTACCTCCTCTCCTGATCTGTGCCTGGCATTGACTGTGCTTAAGGGTCGAGGCTGATAAAAAAAATGCTGCCATAATTGGATACTCCTGAAACTTCCCTGCCTTTTACCATACATTTCTATATGTACAGCTGATTGATCTTTACTCATTACATCTACTTGTAGCTGGAAAGAGTAAACGGCTGAAGATAATATCTATTTTTTTTTAACAAATATGTCCCTTCTACCAGCTATGATTTATTAATTTTGTTATGATTTGATGGTTAATCTCAACATCAACGTTTATGAACCCAGAATTATGGCTTGCATTGATGGATGGAAGACAAATATCTTTTTAATGGTTCGCAAAACAATATGTTAAACTTCACATTTAATATATTTTTTTTATTAATATCGGTCTGAACTAGCTTGCATGTATATCGACTATTCTCACGAGTTCTAAATTTAACAACCATGTAAGTCTTTAATAATCATCATATTAGCAATCACATATATCGAATCTAAAATTATAAAAGAAACAAACTCTCTAATTACAAACTTTTATCTCTGTATTATCTACTAAATATTTTACATTTAAGACTTTTCATTGTATAATATATGCTTAATGGGCAATGCAAATATATATCCGATTTCAATTACAAAAATGAGGAATGTCCCCGGCATCCCCCCTGCAACCTGCAACCGTCTCAAATGAAATAGAAATCCCAGATGTAGTAGATCACAGAGCTTCTCCGCTTATCAACTCTGTTTGAAAATGGAGATTAAACTCATTTATTTCATTACAAATCATCCAAATTATAAAATTAAACTCAATTTCATTAAATGACAGGTAAATATGTATTTTTATAATCTCACACAAATCCTAACATGTATAAATTATATATTCATACAACAATTTTTTATTAAAAAAAGTCATAAAATAAGTAAACACACAAACGAACTACATATACTATATAAAAACACTGAAAAATAACATAAAAATAGATCAAAACAAAAAATAAATATGTTTGATTACTTGATGCGATGAGTCCTAATAAGGAAACAATCAAAGCAAAACAAAAAATACTGACAAACTAAGAGTTAGGATGGTTGAACTTATGATTATGATAATATAGAAGCTTGATTTGTGACCAAATAAGGGCAAGGATGCACTGTTTTATGCAAAGAAAAGGAACAAGAAGAAAAACTAATTGAGGGCAAAAAAGAACAAAAAAGGTTTTAACTTAAATATTACTAACAAATTCACCTACAAATGATTATATTTCATCAATAATTCTGTTTATAATATTGACAGGTCATATTTTCTAACAAAAAGAACAAGAATACTTATCTTCTAAAGTTTTCGTAGCAGTCAAGTAATTTTTAATTTAAAGTCAGGTCTTATTTTTAGTTTTCTTACAACAATTAAACTTTGAAAATTTCATTTTGAAGGCATTCATCATATCAACGCCTTGGACTTTGAAATCGTCATAGCTTTGGAATTTCCATATACAAGAAGGCATTGTAAGGATATTTGATTAAGGGGTCTCTGCGTTATTATATATATATTGCATCCATGCATATTAGGGTTCCATGTGCTTCCTGTTACGAGCGAAATTATGGCCACTAGGAAATTCTTACGTCTCTGGGGAGTACTTTTCACTGTCGTGCTCCTTCTAGCCTCAGCAATGGGATCAAGAGACCTGTCAAAAACTCTAAAGCCTCGTAAGTCCCTGCTTTCTTAATTTCCACAATAAAAGCTACATTCGTTAATTCCTGACAGATCCTATACTCTTCCGATCGAGGAGGGATTTAACCCACAACACCCTTTGAAAATTTAGGAAAATCTTATGAATTCATTAATATGAAAAAAAGCCGTAAGCTCCTTTCTCCCTCCCGCAGGACTTGAGAGTTCAAGATGCCATCTCTTGACCTTTAGTACCATTAGCTCAACTGCTGTTTCCTCTTTCTTTGAGAAATCTGATGAAATTCGAACCTCCCCCCCCCCCCCCCCTCTCTTTTGTTTAAAAAACTACATGTTCCATTCGTAACCACAAACTGCAGTCCAGAAGAGGAAAAATTGCCATTGTTTTGCCGCTGATGAACTTATCAAGGCTTCAAGTTTTGGAGAAAACAGAAAAGAGAAGGGAAGAAGCAAATATAATAGCAACACTTTCCACCTTATGAATCTATACTACTAAGCTCTTGAAGTTCAGCCATCATTAAGCATAAAAATATACTGGAAGTTGAAGGGTCGAGGTTGGTAGAGTTTCTATTAAAATTTGATAATCGTGATGCTTTTCCACCTATATTTTAGTTCTGTTTTTTTTGTACTATTGACATTTTTAGGATCTAAATAATGAAGTTATGAAACTCTAACAACAAGTTATTGAAATTATAAGCACTTTTAGGCCTAATAGGAGCCTTAATCTCCTGGTTGAGAATTTCACCAAGAATCAGATCATATTATAATCATTATTAATATTATTTAGAGATATGCGTTGAACATATAAAATGTGACACCGGTAGTGAAGATCAACGTGCATGGGAGCGTAGCTCAAACCGAGTAGGACCTTAAGAGCAGGCCCAGTAGAATTTTCTCTAATGTTACTGGTGATGGACGCAACTGCAGCAAAGCGCGGTTGATGATTACTGTGGTTATGGAAGCTGGACTCTGTCATGCTGTACTCCGCCGCAACTAACCTGCAACTTTCTTACTTCAGCATTTGTACTGAAGCTATCTTTTTTAAAGTTGAAACTGGTTCGACGTTTCTGGCTCTCCATCAGAACTGGTTTCAACAGTAATATTAATATATCTAACCCTTGTCTTTAAGAAGGATATCATTGTACTTTAATTTAATTTAATGAATCCTTTTCTTCAATAAAATCTATCTGATTTATAAGGAGTTTTTTTTAAATCCTGGAAGTCAAGAAACTACATAAACCCGAAAGTATCAGAGCATAAAGTAAACATATTTCAAGTCCTTTTTAGCAACAGAAAAAACAAAGCGGGAAGAGAGAGCCTTCTCAATTATATCTGGCAGTGGCAATTTAAGCAATTGAGGGGATAGTACTGTTGCTGTTGTCCTGTAAAAAAAGCTTCGCTTCAAACACATAAGCCGAAACCTTGTTCAAATGGAGATATCTTGGAAACTCATCTATTTTTTTAGTCATGGATCGCCCGGCAAATCTCGATTCCACTGCTTTAAGTCCATTCCACTGGCATCGAATATCGAGTGACGATGCAGGACATGTAACAGAAATAGACCTTGCAAACATAGGCTTGAAAGGTATCCTGGAATTCCTAGACTTTTCGTGTTTCCCAAATCGAGTTTAGCACAGCTGAATTTATCCCACAACAATCTAATGGCTTCAATTCCTGCTTCTCCTGGCAGCATGTTGATTCTGGTTGGTATCACTTTTCATACAACAATTTAGAGGGTCCACTTCCTGATAGCAAAGTATTTCATTTAATTGAGCCAAATTCTATGGTAACATTATAAGACTCGTGTGGTGAGGTACGAGGTTTGATATCCTGCAGAGCTGCAGCTAATGGAAATGGTGTTTTTTGTTGCCTTGATGTCAATTGCATTGTCCGCTTCACCTGCTTTTGTAGCATTTTTCTGCCTCCGGTAGTCGAGAAACATGTCATGACATGAAAACAGATCAAGGAGGGAAAACCTATTCTCAATATGGTATCTTAATGGGAAAACTGTGTATGAATACATCATTGAAGCTACAAGGAACTTTGATGACATGTACTGCGTTGGAGAGAATGGAACTGGAAAGGCTTATAAGGTGGAAATGGCATGCGGTCAAGTGTTCGCTAAAAATAACTGAATGATTCTCTTGGCCAAAACAGAGGGATTGAGACAGTAAAAAGTTTTTGCAACGACTAGCATCTGTAACAGAATCAAGCCATCGAAACATAGTGAAACTCTTAATGTTTTTGATGTCAAGGAGGGGACAAATTTTTGATAAAGGTTTCTGAAGCCTGAATAATCTAATTTGACAACAATTGCAGGCACTGACGGATATGTTGCTTCAGGGAAAACACAACCATATTCTTGCGTTCTTTTGCTGTAATTACATTTGTTATCAAAATATAGCGCTAGAAATTTAACGGTCCTCTATTGACTGTTGTAGAGCTTGCTTACTCAATGGAAGTGAATGAGAAATGCTATGTTTATAGCTTAGGGGTGTTAGCACTAGAAGTTCTGGTGGGAGAGTATCCAGGGAAACTCATATCCTACCTAAACTCATCTTCTAATGAAGGCATCATCTAAGAAGATGCAACACATCCACGTCTCTCCTCTCCAACAGGACAAAAGGTTGCTGATGTATTGTTCTGTATCTCAAATCTTGCTCTCTCATGGATATCTGCCAACCCTCAATCTCGGCCAACCATGGGAACTGCGGGTCAGTTACTCGAAAACTGAAGGCTGATGGTTCCCATGATTATACGCCACAAAGTATCAGAATGAGTTTGTGATAGTTCATTTCTATCAGCCACTGAAACTTTTATGTATTTCGTGATTAAGATTTATTTCTATCAGCTACTGAAATTTTTATGTGTTTCGTGATAAAGACACATGCAAGTAAATACCTCTTGATCGAACAAGGGCATATCTATCTCCTAAAAAAGAAAAAACACTTCCATCCTTAATCTGGCAACGAGTTTATGCATAAAACGATGTTGTTTATGAAACTTTCCCATCAGAAATTCGTTACCCCCCCGTAATTAGCCTTTGTGTGCGTGAGACAATAGATAGTAATGGGACCCTAACAAACATAATAGCAAATCTTGAATTGCTCACAATCTCGCATGTCTTGTGAGATTTGGGGTTCTAGTTGAGGGGATGGGGAGCTTGGTTTCGGCTGAATTGGATGCGGGTTCCTGTTAGAGAGTTGCATCCCAGCGGCTGAAGTGGTTAAAGGGTCTGTTTGGGAAAGCTGTTGCGGCAGCTTTTCAAAGTGTTTTTCGTGCTAAAATATATCAAAATAATATTTTTTTTATTTTTTAAAAATTATTTTTGATATTAGCACATCAAAATGATCTAAAACAATAAAAAAAAATATTTTTATTGAAAAAAAAAATAGTACACCGCAGCAAACCTGCGGTGCAAAAGCTGCCCCAAACAGCTTCTACGAGTTGCTCCTAGCCTGTGGCCATTTTCTGGTCGTTTTTTTCTTGTCTAGTCTTGAGTTCTGATCGAACCCGAATGTGTCAAACCATTAATAAAAAAAGTATCTGCTGTGTAAATTAGGCCAAAAGATACAAAATTCAGAATGATTATCAAGGGAAAGAATTTAGCCAGCAGATTCTCAACTACATTACTTTTTGGTTCTAGAGCGAGTTCATCCTTGCAAGTAAAAAGGGACATCACTTGGGAGTACGCATCAAAATGAATAAATAAAAGAAACGATATAAGAAATAGCTGAATTGCTGCTTAAGATTAGACCTTCCCATACGCAATGAGCCGAGGGCGAGATAACTTGAGCTCTGCTTGACGGCGTCTTCTTTTGGATTTCCTGGACAAGTTGCCAGTATCAACATTTGATTCGTCCAACTTTTCTGCCCCATCTTGTTTGGAACCCGGAACTGAAGATGACTTCTCTTTCTTATGTTTTGACTCGTTCTTCTTATTAAATTTCTCTTGCCAACGCTCCCTAATCACCATCTTTTGCTGGCGTTTCTTAGCACTAGGCACCTTCCATTCCTTGTCCATATAAGGTGCAAGTTTTTTAATAGAAACATATTGATTCAACTCCTTGTCATCCATATCTAATACCTCTTCAGTCTTCAACCCAAACTTGTTAGGTTCCACTTTAGCATACTTAAACCTCGTCTTTAAATCTCCAATAGTACCCTCGTAGTCCAACTTGTAGTATTCTTCCATCATTTCCTCTTTAACTTTCTGCACAAGTGACATTTTTCGCTTCCTCTTCCGCTTACTTTCCTCGCCCCTTTCTTCTCCACTTCCTTCTTTTTCTTTCTCACAGTTGTCATTCCCAACCTGCTGCTTCAGTTTCAAACTCCTTTCCCTTGCAGCTAAAAACCCATCACTAGAGTCAATCATATCCCAATTTTTTGGAAGTCCAAGCAACTCATCCTCCTTATCAAAATCTGGCTTCTCCATCTCATCATTATCATCATCACTCCCGAATCCCGGCTCCACATCCTCTGCTTCATAATACTGCACATCAAAAGCCTTCTTCATCATCTTATCATACTCATTAGGATCAAATTCGTCCTCCAAATCATCCAAATCTAATGGAAAGTCGTCGTCATCCTTAAACCCTGCCACCTCCATAACTTTTTTCATCTTCTCCTTCATCTCCTTCTTCTTCAAATTCTTCAAATGCTTCAACTCCTCTTTCCTCTCCATCTCCGCAATCTTCATCCTCTCCTCCTTGTTCTTTCTCTGATCTTTCCTCGAATTATCCTTCTTCCTCACTGACCCCTCCACTTTCCTCGAATGACCCAACACTCTATCACCCACACTCTCCTCATACCTAAAATTATAACTCTCCTCATACTTCTCTTGCCTCTCGACCTCCTTCTCATCTCTCAACAACTCATCCACCTCATCTTCCCCCAAACCATCCTTTTCATCCTTAGCAAGCCACATCTTATTCTTAAAAAAATCCCTCAAAAACATGCTGCCCTCATCCAACTCCCCTTGCCCACCAAAATAATCACCCAGCTTCTTCTCAAACTCCACATCTTCACCAGCAGCAACATTCCCATCTCCACTCACCTCATTCTTCCTCTCTTTCAACTTCAAAAACTCCTGCTCTCCATCCTCTTCCGCATCCTCCGCCGCATCCAAAAAGGCCTTCCTTAACTCCTCTTGTTCTTCGTTATAACTCTTATCAGCCCTCTTGATCATAATTGACGAGCCTTCCTCATCATCGAGCTCAGGCCCCTTCTCAATCAAATGCCTCGCCATCACATCCTTCAAATACATAGGTTTCTTTTTCGTATGCTTTTCATTACCAACCTTAACATCTTCCTCTTCATTATCACTATCATCAGATTCAAAGAGTTTGACGTTACTATAAAGAGAAGGATCACGGTTTTTTACCTTGAGTAAATTATCAAAAAACTTGATATCAGGCTTCTCAATGTCTGTCTCATCCGATGACGACGACTCTGACCCTGATTCAGATTCATCAACCCGTCCTTCCCTTTTCAGCTCTTGGTATCTCTGGAGAGCTTCCCGTTTCTTGTTGTGCTCGTATCTTTTGGCGAACTCCTCGTCAATTTCAATCTTTGAAACGTTGTCGTCGCCGTCGCTGGCATCGTCGAATAGCTGCTTCAGCGGCATCCAATTTAATTTGAATGAGGATTAAATTTATTTGTATTGGAGCTAGAATAGAGGGAGTAGGGATCCAAGAGAGATAGAGCAGGCAGCTGATAGATGTTATTAGAGAAGAGGCTGAGGAGTGAAGCGGGGAGGTTTAGCTTTTAAAGAATTAGGGTTTCTGCGCTTTCGGTTTTTTCTCTCTGTGTTTGTCTATAGATTGAATGTGGGACCTTTCTTTAATTTTCCTTTCCTTCTGGTTTCTTCTATTCTCCCGTACTAAAAATAAAGGGAAAGTCCCGCCACGTGTCATATATACCTCTTCACACACCGGTTTATTAAAATTAAAAAACAAGAGAAATTAAGTTTTAGACCAAAATGTAATTTTGGAATAATTGAAGGACTGAAATGGGTGAGTGGCAGATGTATTTGTTGAGTCCAGCCATGGGCATTTTTAAAATCCTGACAGCAGATCTGGACACGGAAGGACGATGTCTCTTCCTTAATGCAATAGCTAACCCACTGTGTTACCCGAACAACCACACATGTTTCTTTTCCTATGGTCTTCTGTTTCTGTTTGTGGAAACAGACAAGGTGAGAACTCTTCCCCTGTTTCTCTGGCCACTCGTTAGATCCTAAATTTGAGCTGTAGGAGAATTTACTGCCTAAATGTGTAAAACTTGTTCATCGCGTGTGTTCATGTGCAATGGAACATGTTTTAAAAAAAATTAACTGGTCAGTTTCACGTGCTAATTTATTCAAGTTTTTTGCCGATGAAACATCAGAGAAAGTTGACTCGACGAGGGCTTTGGGACGGATTCCTTGGTCTTGATCTTTCCTTTCTGGATTTTTTCGGTATAATGGGGCACAAATTTGGAAAATTTCCTCCTGCAATTAACATTTACAGGCACCAAATGGCGTTCTAAGATTTTATTGACATCATATATCATGGATAGTTGTCATTTTTGGCATGAAACGCTGGCTGGTTCTGATTTGCTGTTCTTATACGCGCTGGAAATAATCCAGGAACAGGAATCTCGAGTGCTCTTCGAACGGCTGGTTGTCAACCAGCACGATTCTTGGGGTCTTCTACTTGCCTTCATGGATCTCATCAAGGAATTGTGGTGACTGCTTCCTCACCTCAAGTCCCTTCTTATAAAATGTTAATTTGGTTCTGGCTTGATGGTTTTATCAGTAAATAAAATGGTCTCAACTTATTCCACGCAGAATCCTGGTTACAAATTTTGGGATCGAGGTTTCACGACTTGTGAACCAGAGATTGCGAAACATCTCATAGCACTTTCAAGGTCATGTGCCTGCCTTAGCCTGTTGATGAGTCTATCGTGTTTGGTGGGATCTCTGACAATATGCACAAAACTTTGCTCAACAATCTGATTTCTATGGTTTATGGAGCTTCTCCTTGGATGTCGTGTGTAAAATATTACCGATAGCTCAATATGAGTGTTTAAGTGGGAGCCAATATCTCGCATCAGATTTTTGGAAGCTTGAAACCTATCTGAAATTTGTTACGGGCAGTAGTCAAAGGAGTTGTTAGCAGATTGAGACAAGAATTCGAATCAAGACATGATGAATGAATTCTGCGCCAATACAAAGGGAGCCTCATTCTTCCCATTGGGACTGTGTTTTTGGAAGTCTAAATGATGCTGTACACCTGGAAAACTAATTAACTTGTGGAAGGCATCTTATATATATATATAACTTCAAAATTATTTATAGAAATCATACAAAACATAACATTACTATCCCAATTAATCAGCTTTCATAGAAGAAACGAGTGAAGCAGGCTTAGTAATAGTTTTCCTCTTCATGATTTCAGAGCCAACCAAGTGTCCATCTTGATCTTGTTTTACAAAGACTTTCTGTGCCATCTTGTGGCCATCCCAAGTGCCAATATGCACGTGTTTGATTTGAACAATAATTGTTTAAAATAATTATTGTTGAGATTACAAATATGAAAAAATCATAAATATTGGAATGAATTACACTCAATTTATTCAATTAAAACTTATCTATTTATAGGCTTACAAGAACTAAAAATTGAAATAAACTAGAACTCTCAATAGACTAGAAGAGGTTATTGGATAAATAATAGGTTTGTTAATAAAACCTATTATGAATAGTAATTTTAACTAAATTAAAAAACTACAACTAAATCTTCTTATTTTCAAAGCTAATCTCATTAAAATTTAACACTCCTCCTTGAGTTTTGCTTTGGACATCCTTAACTTTATTTTCAAGAACTCCAATCTTGCTGGAGGGAAGTGTCTTGGTCATCAAATCATGTTGAATTGGATTTTCATCAATTGTAATGGCTGACTTATTATCACAATAAAACTTAGTTGGTGAACTCTGTTTTTGTCGAAAATCAACATCCACATATCCTTCAAATTTTGCTCCTCCTATCTTCATGTATCATTTTCCAAGATCAGCATTACAAATATGAGTTTGAGTTTCTTCTCTTGCTTCATGCAAGCAATTTTTCTGAGTGGGCACAATTCATCTGAGATTCATCAAACCCTTCCCTACCTTTACTTGGTTGGCTAGTGGAAAAACCTAATTTTGCATTCAAAGAACTAGAAATGCAAGAAACCTCATCCATGGGATCGTAATCCACCATACCAGCATCATGCGAGTATTTTAATGATTTTAGGTTGTAGTTGCCATATCATTTATTCCATGTGAGACTGTCATCAGCAATGACATTACAAACATATCTTTCAATTGCATCAATCTTTAAATAAAAGTTATTACCATTCATTTTAATTCTTGCTACTTCTGATCTATGAATATTAGCAATAAAACAACAATAATTCTTGAAGGAAACTTCATAACCATTCCTTAACAATTGTGCAATACTTAGCAGATTTTGGTCTAGTTCATGAATGTAAAGAACATTATTGATGAACTTAGTATCTTTTCTGGTGTTGACAACAATTGTTCCCTTTAGCCTGGACAACATCACCATTTCCTAGCTTAATTCTTGGTCGAATTGAGGTGTCAATGGAGGAGAAAATGACCAAATATTTGGTCATGTGACTAGTGCAGCCACTGTCGATCAACCAAATGTTTTCTCTATGTGTGATGATACCCTGAGATACCATAAACAAGTGTTCATCATCCTCTTTCTCTTCTTCGGTCACATTTACTTGCTGTTGAATAGGCTGTTGAAACTGTCTCCTCTTGACTCTACAAAACTTCTCATTATGACCAAGGTTATTGTAGAAAAAACATTTTAAAGAAGATTGGTTCTTGTACCAACAATCCTTCTTAACATGATTTGTTCTTTTATAATGAAAGCAAGGTGAAAAAATTTGCTTCTTTCTCTGCATGTTTTCAAAATTTCTTCCCTTAGTGCTGGCTTGGAAAGCACCTTCGATAGCCTCCTTATCTCGCATTAGTACCTTCTGTTCTTGAACATAAAGTTTGCTTGTCAGCTCTGCAATTGATAGAGTGTTCAAATCACAAGACTCTTCAAATGCAGAAATTTTGGCTTTGAATTTATGTGGCAAGAAAACCATGATTTTCTCTACTACCTTTTGATCCTCAAATACTTTGCCAAGCAACTTCATTTGATTCACAATATCCATTAATTTGCCAATGTAAGTTTTGACAATTTCACCATCCTTCATCTTTATCAATTTGAATTTCCTTTTCAATGCAAGAAGCCTATCAGTTGACTTTGTTGCTTCCCTCAAATTCACCTTGAAGCTTATCCCATACAAGCTTTGATGTGTCCAGATTCATAATCTTTGTGAAAATATGAATTGCAAGTGCTGAATGCAAGCAAGTGACAGCTTTGTCATTCTTCAGTTTTTCTTCTTCAAGTGCTCTTATCTGAGCAAGTGTTGGATTTGCTGATAATGGTGATGGATCAACATCGGTTGTAACCACATTCCATAACCTTTGAGATCTTAGATAGAATCTCATCTTTACAGTCCATATATGATAGTGTTCTCTAGTAAATACTGGAATGATAGCAATAATATTGCTTGAGCTAGACATGTTTTGATAAAAATTAACCTTTTTGTTTGCAATCAATCACTGTGTTTAGCTCTCAAACTCTCTTGTGTTTATCACTCAATAAAATCCCATAGTCCCATAAGAAAAACTGTTTTGATACCACTATTGGACTTTTGGCTTGAGCAATAATTGTTTTGAACAGTTACTATTGAGATTAAAAATATGAAAAAACAAGAAATCCTAAAGAACTAGAAAATCACAAATATTGGAAGGAATTACACTCAATTTATTCAATTGAAACTTGTTTATTTATAGGCTTACAAGAAATAGAAATTGAAATAAAATAGAAATTGAAATAGACTAGGTTATTGGATAAATAATAAGTTTATTGATAAAATCTATTATGAATAGTAATTTTAATTAAATTAAAATATTACAACTAAATCGTTTTATCTTCAAAGCCAATCTTATTAAAATCTAGCAATGGAATCCTCCTGCCGAGATTATAGGAACAGGAGATCATCATGGTTTGTAAGTACAGGAGGGGAAAAAAGAAAGCAGGAAATATAAAGATGGAGGAACATGAGATGATCCTCACTTCACATGACAGAATATTACAGTTCTTGACACGCATTGTGGCGGTGTGCACTAAAATATCACTGCTTTAACGCTACCGTGATCCCCTCTGGTTAAATTGAAGTGTAAATTTATTTATCTCAATAAGAATGTGTGATATATAAAAGAATGTTGTAGCTAAAACATAGGTTTTCACTGTGATTGCCAATTGTTTTGGATTCTTTTACTTTTACATTTATTTTTTATTTTTTAATTCAAATTACTTCTGAAACTCATAATTTATCGTGCACTGTTCGGTAAATAAATAAAAATTAGGGAACCTACCCTACAAAGCGTAGTTCTGCATGTGGTTTTGTCCAAAGCATGTTATATTTGGGCCGCAGATGTGCAAGTTTGAAGTTGAACACAAGTTTAATATCAAATGAGATTATTTTCATACAGATTTAGAGGCAAAACCCAAGCATGCATGTGAGCTTGTCGCATGAACAGCAGGAATCCGATAGTGACTTCTACGATGAAAACATTTCTATCTTTACTTAAAACTTGAGCAATTTGCATTTGGTCCACCTGAGAGTGGCCTCCGTTTAAAACTCAGTAGCCAGCTGCCTATTCAATTCTTATTAAAACCGTTGAGGCTTTCTAAAAAACTCAACGTACTGTTTCATTCTCCTGGGTTAGTCTGTCCGAGGAAGAAAGAAAATCTTCTCAAGATTTTATGTTGTTGTTATTTCTTTTGTAGAAAAAAGAATTGCCGACCATTTACAAGATGCATGCGCAAAGAGGGGCCAGGGTTGACCTTTGCAAATAAAGTCAACTGGAGTTGTAATGCCATACAAGTAACTGCTGTGAGATTTAAGAGTGTAGCTTGACTTCCAGTTCAGAAATAATCAAGAAGTGGTTGACAAGTATTCATGTCAGCAATACAGTTGTTTTAATTAATCGTAGTTTACAGCACCAAGTCAGCAGAAACCATTAATTAAAGAGGAGTAGTTTATGACACATGCGAGGCAGAGAAAGAGGAGGTGGAGACGGAGGGGTGGCGGCGACGAGTACAATTATCAAGATAATAAACGCGTAATGAATTCTTGAAGATTCCATGGAGGCCACCGATCTCTTTAGATGATGGCTTGGGCCATCTGATGAAATCCCACGAGACATGGGAAATCCCCTGCCTTGTGATATGCTACCACATCCAAATAATGAACTCCTTGGCTGATTTGTCTTCAGAACACAGTTATGCGTAGGCAGAATCTGTTAAAAATATAGCTGTTAGGTTTTCATTTAACCTAAAATAGAGACTTTCTATTATATTCAGTAAAATGAGAGTTGTATTATAGCTAGTTAACTTTGTGATTACTCTATATATACAACACTAAATGTAACAGCACAATATCAGTTTTGAATATCCAGATTCAAATTTGACAGAATCAAAACAGGTCCAGAAAATCAAGACTCGATCCTATCGATGTTGTTCTTGCTATACATATTAACACCAAGGTAATCTAGAATCTCATAGGCTATTTATTAATCACCAGGGGACATGATCACAAAGTTTTCAAATATATAGTTTGCAATCTTTATTAATTTTTTTTTTTTTTATTAATAATTGTAACACTATATTAGACGAGTTATTGGTTGTAATGGAGTGATCATGAATAGAATCTAGATTTCAACTCCACCATTTGAAAAACACACTTTGCATGAGTGAATAAAATTTTGGTTGTTCAAGTTTTTTATAAAAAATAAATATTTTAACTCGAACTTAAGATCTGCTTTACAAATCATATTTTTTTACCATCATAGTATGCTATTTACCATTATACTATATATTTTTTTTTAGAATATTTCAATTATTATACCAAAAGCTGAAACACATTCCAGCAAAAACCTTTTAGCTTTTTTATCAAGTAGTTTTTTAATCTTTGATTTAATCTCAAAACAATTGAGTCACTTCGTTGTCGTTGAATTGAAAGAGGCTTTGCCTTTAATTTAAGGAGGGTAAAACTATTTTATTACATTTGATTATTTGATAATAAGGTACTTTGATAAATAAATAGATATAAAAATTTTTGGAAACACGTGGACAATGCGCGCCAAATTCAGACAACATTTGCAACACCATCTAGCGGTTAAAATCTAATTTTATATGTCAGATTTAATTTGTGTTATTTTTATTACTATTTATTTTATTAGATGAGTTTTGAAATTATACTTTTTAACAATTTTATGAGTTTCTTTCCAATCAAATTTAATTATTATTTTTAATGTGGATATTACATTACATAAATATTTTTATTTTATATTTATAAAAAATTAACTCTACCCATAGTATAGCGGGATACATCGACAGTGTATCTAATAATATATCTAATTAAGATCTCCTACCTTTGTGTTTTTTAGTTGATTGTTCGTATTTTCATGCAAACATTTATAGCATCTAAAAATCTATAAATATTTTTTTGAATTATCTACGATTATTATAATCATTATCATAATCTCTTTATATAAGATTAGCCCTTCGTTTTATATATATATATATATATATATATATATAGAGAGAGAGAGAGAGAGAGAGAGAGAGAGAGAGAGAGAAGGTGTTAAAATAAACAATAAAAAAGCTATATATCTAACAGTAATATTGAAAGAGAGATGAATAATCAAGTCGTACAACGAAATTCAAGGACTTTGATGTTCTTATCAATTAATTAGCATATCTTTGTAACTTGCGTTTAAAATACTCTTCATCAAAAAATGTATAGTGCTGTGTAAGTAACATATTTTATTCGTATATATGAAAGCTGTTGAATCATGAGCTGGGATTAATGAAGTCATTGTAATTTAATAAAGAAATCATATTTGTATCAATGAAGTTGACTTGGGGTGAGTATATATACGGGGGAATAGAGGCCCGAACTCCCATAGCGATCGAGTTAGCAAAGAACAGAAAGACAGAAGAGACGGAGATGATGAGGAACAACGAAGTACGTCTGAATTGCGGCATTAACATGCCAATCCTGGGTCTGGGCACTTATTCCTACCTCAATGACAGGCACACGACAGAACTGGCCATCCACATGGCACTCAAGGTACGTACTTTCGTACACACACACACACACGTGTGTGTGTGTGTGGATGATATGTATATACAGTACTGGAGTACTGATGATAGCACTAAATAAAGCGTGGATGGAACCGCTTGATTAGAGCATTTTGGATTTCAATGGCTTAACTACCTCTTCATGCATGCCTACTACGTGTATAGGTTTGCCCTAATGGACAGTTTGTTCGCATATAAGTTAGTTCTTCTCAATCCATTCAAAACTTCAATGGCTTAGTTTTGGGGGGGTTGCTGCTGTATTGTTTGTGAGTAATCCATGGTCTGAGCTTGTGGGGGAGTCTATGATCTTATAAGTTAATTCGGCCACTCCAGAGCTAACTTTTGCATCAATATTGTTTTGTTTTCTCCGAGCGTGTGTTGTGTACCTCTTGGGGAGAGGATATATAGTTGGGGCAGTGTTCTTGGGTAGAGTTTTCGGGTTTTGTTAGGTTCTTTGTTTCAGGTTTTGTTGGAGTGACAATAAAGTTCAGTTGCGAGTCTCTTTTCAAATCTTGCGAACGATTTACCATGTTTTCTTCTCTCCTTCCGTCTTCTTAAAAAAGGGGGCAAAAAGTACTGGTTGCCTATATTTTTGTTTTGGTTTGTGGCGTTGCAGATAGGTTATAAACACTTTGACACAGCAAGGATTTATGGTTCTGAGCCAGCTGTGGGACATGCTTTAACAAAAGCGATTCTTGATCAAACAGTAGACAGAGAAGAGGTTTTTGTTACATCTAAACTATGGGGGAGTGATCACCATGATCCTGTTTCAGCACTCAAACAAACTCTAAAGTAAGTACGAGTACATAATCATCGTTGAAAGCTGGGCATTAGGCTCTCAACTCCGTTTGATTTAGTCAAGTTAACATCCCATCTTGTTAATCTTTCAGTGAAATTGAGTACGTATATGCTCAAATCTATATATCTTTTGCTGCAAGTGGGTGGTGGAACTTTTGGGTCTAATCTATTTTGAACCAGGATCATATCAAATCTCTCATTATACATGGATCTAGCAAGCGCAAACAAAATGTAGAGCAAGATCATAGCCTCTGAGATTGTGCCCTAGGGAATCGATGGGTTTCCAAGCATTCAAGTGCTTCTGGTTTTCTTGTTGCAGGAACATGGGCATGGAATATCTGGACATGTATCTGGTGCATTGGCCAGTGAAGCTGAAGCCTTACAGCTACTCTGCCGTGCCTCCTGAAGACGACTTTGTGCCGTTAGATCTTGAATCCACATGGGCCGGCATGGAAAAATGTCTAGACTTGGGATTGTGTAGGTGCATTGGCGTCAGCAATTTCTCTACCAGGAAGATCCAGAGCTTATTGGATTTTGCCTCGGTACCTCCAGCTGTTAATCAGGTACCCTACTAAAAACAAATACAAAATGCGAGAACTGTCTAAGAGGGGACAATTGGGGCACTTCTTGTTTATTTTATTTTATTTTATTTCTTCCCCCCCCCCCCCCCCCCCATAAAACCAGCAGAGAAAATTACAAAATAATTTAAAATTGGTTTTGTCAAGTTTGAGGGTGGGGTTAATTTATTAAAGTCATTTATTTTATTTGTTCTGTCGAAATCAACATGTCAAATGAGGTCTCTCCGACATGTTTTAGAAAAATATTAAAAAATAGCTAAATCACATCGTGAAAAATACTGAAATAAAAATATTTTAACAATAAATACAAATTACCATAAATTTTAATTGTATATTTTAGCTCACTGTGAAATAATAATAATAAAAAACCAACTCGTGAGGAGAGCCAACAGAAAGAAGCCACATAAACATCCAGGCCCTCCAAATGAGACGAGACCTATAATTAATGCCATAAAATACGTGTCTTCCTCGTTAATTTCATAGGTTTGGGAAGGAGAAATTCAATGGCTACAGTAATAAATGTAATCCCATGTATTTTTTTAATCAAATATTGAATTGAATGATGAACTGTGTGGTAATTAATGGGACGTATAGGTGGAGATGCATCCAATGTGGAGGCAAAGAAAACTAAGAGAGTTTTGTGAGGACTGCAAGATCCATGTAAGTGCTTATTCGCCGCTTGGTGGTCCTGGAAATGCATGGGGAACAACGGCCGTGGTTGAAAATCCAATCGTACAGTCAATCTCTCGCAAACACAGGACAACCCCAGCTCAGGTGAAGCCTACAAATTAATTATATTAAGTGATCAATTAATTTCTAACACAAACAAACTTTCGTGATGAGTTTTTGAAGGTTGCGTTGCAATGGGGATTGTCAAAGGGATCGAGCATGATAGTAAAGAGTTTTAATCAGAAGAGGTTGAGGGAAAACATGGAGGCCTTGAATGTAAAGCTGGACGATCAGGATCTCACTGACATTGAGAAAATGGAGGAATGGAAGATCATGAGAGGAGAATTCCTTGTTAACGACTCAACAAGTCCTTATAAGACAATTGAGGATCTATGGGATGGTGAAATTTGACACTTCGCCCCACAACGCTTAAGCTCCCCTACCCTTGTGGCTGTTATTATATAGACTACTATGCCAAAATAAGCACGGCCGTTCCGTTCATGTTCCGGCAGATAGTTAATGTAATCTGTGCGATGTTGGAACAAGGAAATCTCAGTACATTATTTGTGTAAACTTAGCTGAAAGATATATTTATATGTATATGCTTCTTTAAGGATATGCACCCGAGTATTCAGATTTACTATCCATCGTTGCTCTCAAAGTATAGAAAATCTGCTGCCTGCATGCATATATAGCCTCCAGAGCAATGACCAGAGGACCATTGGATTTGAATCTAGAGGGTCGTTTTTCTATCTTATATACTAGTAATTTAGACTTTGCCCAGAAACGGACTTGAGGAACCAGGTTCTAATGCAAATCCGGGGTTGAAAGCAATGCATCAACCACATTTACGAAGAGCACAGACAAAAGCCATATCAAAATCATCGACATTTTAGATATACCCTGAGCCCCAGGAACCTTATTCTGTAATGCATGCGCATTGGATTCTTTCTTCATCCACATTTCCACTCGCAGAAATTAATGAAGTATCTGAGCTAACATATAATGCATTATCTAACAAACCAGATGAAGAATGTTGACCAAACGGTCAGCGAGACTGTGGCCAAGACATTGGTCCATAGCATGATCACAGAGCATTCGGTTTGGCCAACTCCAAACAACTGGCTCATTGTACCTGCCAAATCGGTGCCGAAAGAACATGTTAGGAGCAAATTCATCCTGTTGCCAAATTAAGGTGCATATACATGGTTGACCTCTGTGAGGATTTTGTAGAAAGGGTATAAAATTCATCAGTGACAGTTAACACACCTACGCTGATTGCTGGAGGAAGTGCAAACTGAAGGAGAAGAACAAACTGATATAAAGGATCTGAGTGCACCAAGCCAAAACGGATTGCATATTTAATGATAACTACTCCCAAAATCGGCGAAATAGTATACCTAATGGCCACTATACCAATAATCACCGAGAGTGGCACCCGCGAGCCTTTCAAACCTAAGAACATCGATAGCGATAATTATTCCATGCTTTCAACAATGCAACTAGTGAAAGAAGGCAAGCCAGTTGGAATACAAAAATCGAACAGTCACGCTTACCCTTCACAAGATTTGCTCCCACTATCAAAGTCATAATTGCAATGGCTGCCTTCCTAAAAACATGGAAGAATGTTAGGGAAATCAGGTAGCTGAAAATAAAAGTAAAGATTCTTGGGAATCTTCATATCATCAAAGACAGGATACTGACCCAATCATGTCTGCAGAGTCTTCAATCGCACGAAGAGGAGCGCTATCACCAATAAGTACTTTTCTGAATGGAGGGATGATACCAATCATCAATCCGACAATCTATAAAAACAGAACAGAAAGGGGGATCAATCCTCACATCAACACTGAATCATAATGTGGAAAGTTAGTTATGTTTTGATCTATAAATATTTTAACGTGGCCAGGAAAATAGCGAGGGAAAAAAATCTGACTAAAATCTACAAGCTGCTTGCTAATGCCTGTTTCGTGGCTATGTTGCAGAGAAGATTTTTCATGTAAGCTGGGGTGCAACGGCCACGAAAAGATCAAAATCTTCCTTTAGCTATAAGGGATTTGATCCTATATGTATAATAGCTACCCAAAGTTAGAACTTGCCGTAAGCATACCGCTCCAATAATCGACGGTGCAAACAATCTCCTTAGACCGGGTTTCTTTATAAGCTTTAGAAAGCTTCTCTTGATGTTTACTGGAAATGGCACCTGTCAAGAAACATTGATAAGTTAGATGATGATATTTTATTCAAGTAAGAAAAAATAAATAATAGTAGTAAAAATAATAATAAAAAAAAATGCCACCAATGATAAGATCATGTGAAACCTTCAAAGCAAAAATGTGCTCATGATAAACATGAACAATACAGGAAAGAGAAAGGTGCGTGCATAGAGAAAAGAAGGTATTATATTGATGTTCAAACAACCTTCGCCTTCTCCTCTGACACTGAGCAATTAAGCTCCAAGTGCTGCACATGACTCTCGCCAAGTGAGGGATCTTCTGATGGAAGGAGGGGCCCTGTGCGCCACTTTGCAGATTCATTTCTTTCTCCAGCAGATTCTGCATCCTCCGGTAAGTCATCTGGTTTGGCTTCATCGGAATCTTTACTCGAATATATACGCACAATATTGTACACATATGACCAGATGTACAAGGATCCAATCTGAAATCAAAGAAAAAGTATAAAGAAGTTTAAGCAATTACTACTTGGATGAGATTCAAGTTATAAAGCACAATGGTCATACTGCCATAGAGAGTGAAACATATGCCATTCCATTGCCGGTACAGACATCGGGAACTCCAAATGGACCGCCTTTTTCTTTACAGACAGCTAGAACAATTATGAGAAGCATGTTGCCCAGGTTTCCTGTTCACATCAACACCCATCATAAACTAGAATAAAAGATCAAAATAAAATGAAGCATTGGTTCTTCTTGATATTGACTCATTGAGACAAATTAGTGCTGCTGCAGCCATCATATGATTTCGAGTAATGTAACGTGACATTGCTACAAATGAAAATTTTGGCTTGAACTAGGACGACGTTAGTTGATGGACTCGTTTGTAGATTCTGTTTTTTCTTTCGTTTACTTGGGCTCACTGTCTGATCCATTTGTGGGTGTATATATATATATATTCTAACTAACTCCAGGGATTAATTGTGATTTGGTAACTAAATTAAGAGAACAACTTCAACTCGCAAGCAGCCAAAGTGAATATGATCAGAACCCGATTAAACTACTGATATATACTCGATAGTAATGAATAGTATTCAGACTGCTTTCTTATCTCATAAAAACTATGGTGAATCAACATATATATACATATTGCAAAAATATAATCCACAAAGGACACCAAAAATTTATAGATATATATAACTTCCGTTAGCCAAAATAATAAAACCTACCAGCAGCACAACATCCCAAGATCACTCCCCAAAGATCTTTAGGAGCTTTGGTAATTTTTACAAGGATCCATCCAAGCACCGAACCAATGACAAAGGTGAAGAGAACATTTAGTGGCATGAACCACCTACATATAATAAAAAATAAATAAATAAAAGAGTTGGATTTAGGAAATAGCAGGAAGGCAAAAAAGAAAATATATTCCACACTGAAAGCAAATAGACCCAGAAAATTTGGCTAGAAAAACTCACAGCTTAAGCAAGCTTCTTAATGTAATGTATTTTGCCAAGTTGCTGCCGATAAGTGCTGGACTCAAGACAAAGAACACAAGCTGCGTAGCAATTGAATTCAAAAGTGCACATTATATTCTTCCGGAACTCAGAATGTTTGTCAGATCAGTAATAGAAATATTGTGAAGCAAGAAAAAAAAAAGCAATTAAAACTTGCACGCGGTGTTCTCCCTTCGTTTGAGAGAAATAATACAAGTTTACGTTCTAAAAATGGATGGTGTTTCACAGAACTTCAAAAAGAATCGACTATCAGACTCAATAATCAACTGTTCATTTCGAACAGTACGAAAATATGTCATGATGCCATGAAGAAATTCTCTACTACGCACAGGATGGTTGGTGAATGTTAGGTTGGATCAAAAGCAAATCTTAGTGTAATTATTATATAGATGTTTCTGATATAATTCATTCTAGTATAAAAAGGCAAATGAAACAGGAGTTAACTTGGTTAGCTTGACAAATCTAAAAACAATTTAAACAACTAATGAAAACTTAATTTGATTTTCAAGAAATTCAAGATAATATTATTTTTTAGATGATAATATATTAAATTGACCAGTTTTATCTTTGAATGAACCTGCTAAATTCACAATTTCGTCCATGAGACTATGTTAGCACACAATATAAATTTGAAATAATTTATGAAGTACAATTCTTAATAAACTCAATGTTGAATTATTAAACTGGAAAAGAAAAGTATAAAAAAAGCAAACATAACCAAAGTTAATATGTCAAACTCACAACTCAGTTATAAGATTGAAATAATCTCATATGAATTAAATTGAAATAAATTATGAAATCTAATTCAAAATTAACTCAATATTTAAAGATAAAATTGGAGAAAATAATTAAGAAAAGAACAAAAATAAAATAGCTCAAGTTAACTCGGATTAACCCACTAAACTTGTTACTTAAATCATAAAATCAAAATAATCTCATAGAAATTAAACTAAAAAATAATCCAAGTCAACTATGGTTAATGTACTAAACACATGGCATGGATTATCAAACTAATATAATTTTTTAGAATAAAAAAAATGATAAAAAAATATCATATAAAAATCTATAAACTAATTTTTAATCAATAAATATTGAAAAGTCAAATTTAAAATAAAAATAACAATTAAAAAAACTCGAGTAAATTGTGTTAATGAATAAAATCCATAACATGGTTATAAAACTTAAATAATATATAAAAAACAGACTACAACTTAAATAAAATAAAATACTATATTTTGTGAGACAATGAAAAGTAAAAACACCACTTCTGGTTTTTGTGAATTAATCGGCGCACATCTAAAGTCATCCCTATATCATATTCTGCTGTTGTGATCTTGACTAAAAGAATATATTTAGAATTTGTAAATTTTATTTTGTGTTCTTGATCCATAAGCTGCTAACATATTGTCACTGACATTATTCAAATGGTTTCGTGCATCCGCCCCCATAATATCCACACGCTGGATTGCGAGAAATACTCCGACGGCAGTGATCAGGAGCACATTCAAAACTGGCATGAGAGCAACGAAAAACAGATTCCAGAGCCCCATAGCAGCAACCCTAAGATTGTCTCAGATTCTCAACCTGCTAAGAAAAAAAAGAGAGTTCGGAGAGCACAGTATGAGTCTATAAGAAAACACCTGAAAACAGGCAAATCGATTAATTTGAAGTTCAGAACAAGAGGGTATTTATAAAGAAACCATTATGAATAAAAAAAAAAAAAAACCAGGAAATAATAACAGTAAAACCAAAACGGAGGTGGCTTGTTTCCACAAAAATCCATTTCCATCATTAGAATAAAAGTAAAGCAGGGTTGACAAACCCGCACACATAGCCAGAATCATACCACCGAACTCAAAAAGATCATTGTGATGAGGAAAAAGAGTAGAACAACAACAAGAAGAAAGATGGTACACCCGGCCCATCGATATATATATATAGAAACTCCACTCGTATATATCAAGCACGCACTGCAATGAATATAGATGCATGTTTCTCCACTAAAATTTCACGCCCAAGAAAAGGAGATGATGAGACAGCTGATATGCCTATCGAGAGCGACAGGAAAAATTTAAAACATAAAAAGAAGTGCTTAGTTATTAAAGAAATGAAGGTGGCACCAAAAAAGAGAACAAAAACAATACTGACTCTTACGAAAAGATGCTTGGGATTCTTCAAGTGTATCATCAAACGGTAGAAGAGAGTCTTTCTTGAACGTTGTTTTTAACACTTGAAGTGAGGGAGACGTAGTTTCACTCTTTCTTGAACATTGTTTTCAACCCTGAAACTTATTTGGAGGGGTTGCCAGAAGTAAGAAACAATACGATGCACCGCCAATTGTATCGCTTGGTCAGAAAGAGCATGGAGATGAGTTTTGGCAGGTAGATTTCCATTAATGAAAAGACTGAAAACGATGGCATTCTCAAATGCTATATACTGTGCGTCAGCTAAATGGGCTTCTGACTAGGCGATACAATTGGTGGTGTAAAAGTTTTTCTCATCCAATGGAAGCTGCAAGCAATTTTTTTCAGCTGACGGGGGCTTATGCTTATGCTGCTGAACTTGATTCCCCTGCAGGTGCTGCTGCTATTTCTGTAGCCTTCTATTGCCTTTTGCTGCTGTGATTTTTATCTTCCAAGGAAGAAATTTTGACAGTATTTTACTTTGATTCAGCAAGGCATTAGGCTTGGAATGACAAATGAAGCATGTAATTGTTGTGCGATTCATAGCTAGCTGTATAGGTCAAAGTTATGAATTCTGTTTCTATTGATGTTTTGTTTTTTCAACTGGAAAAGAATGTTCTAGTTTTAGAATGTTTCGGCGTGTCGTTTCAGGATTGTACTGTTTATTGTTAGAGAATAATATAAATCATATTTTGGGACTTCACCTATCAGTTTAAACTTTTAGGTGAGATGGTTTCTTAACATAGTATTAGAGTTTTGTTGACCTAGTGGTCAAGAGTTTGAATCTCACCATCTCCTTTCTATTTGATAAAAAAACAAGAACAAGGTAATGTGAGTCTGTACAAGTTTCAAACCTAAAAGGCTTTAACTTGAGGGATGTGTTAGAGAATAATATAAATCATATTATGGAACCTCACATATCAGCTTAAGTTTTTAGGTGAGATGGTTCCTTAACATTTATGTGTGTGTGTGTGTATTAATTAAAAAAATAGTTCAAATCCAAAAATAAAATTATTTAGAATTGTGCAATTTAATCTAAAAAATACATAATAAAATAATTTTTCTGAACAAAATTATGAGCATATATAATATTATGAGAATGTCATCATCAATCTCGCAAAGTCATTATATTCTTTTATTGCTCTGAAATTTTAATATAATATATAAATACATCAAGAGACTCATCGTAAAATTTCATCTCAATCTAACGGTCAGATTAAGAGATATGATCAATATTGTAAAATTATTTATTATTTAAAGAAAATATTATTTGGCCAAAACAGCACAGACAAAATGATATCGGCGCGTTTCAGCCGGTATTTGACCAAAAAATCTGAAATAGACTAAAATTTAAACCAAGATAAAAACGACATCATTGTATCTTATTTTTTAAAACTAATATGAAATAATTCAGTCATTTTAACTCAGGAGAATTCAAAATGATGACATCTTATTCTGATTTCTTAATATTCTAATGAAAGCAGGGAAGGAAATTGGAAGGAATAACATTAAAATTACATCATAAACTTATTAAGAATTTCAAAAGGTCTCTCAATAGCAAGAAGATAATAACAATAAAAAGGAAGGATATAATTCTATTAAAGTATTTATCTCCAATTTCACGAATATCATGAACAAAAAATTATAATACACTAAAAAAACTTGTTTAATTGATGTTGCTTTACTATTTATTTATTTATATTTTCAAACTTGTTTTTTAAATTGAGTCATTTTATATCTCAGATGAAATTAGGTTTGAGATTACCGTAAATATACCAAATTAAAATATGTAATTCATATTTTTTATATTTGATATAAACCTTTTTAAATTTATTTTATTATAATATAAATATAATATTCACACATTTCAATTAAAGAAACATGATATAATAAAATGTATCGTTGACAATGTTAAATTTTTCTTGTAGTAAAAACTAATTGAAGAATCAGAGGCGCAGTTAAAGTTATAATTTAATTCTGTGATGTAGTTTAAAAATATTTATTTATTTGTAATTTATTTAAAATTAATGTTTCTAAGAAAGAAAACAAATTAATAATATTTTGCATTTGCAAGAAAGAATTAAAATAAGAGTTTTTTCTTGACCCGATGTTGACTCCAAATTGAAATCCTTTTCTAAGAAGAAGACTTGACGATTCCCTAAAATTATCCATTATTTTAGGGTTTTGTTCTAATCTGGTTCGGTTTAAGTTTTTCTTACGTGCATATATATATATATATAAAACCCTAGCTAGTTCAACATATTGAGATATCTGGCGGTTGCTGTTTGTAAATTTTGTGGTAGAGTTCTTTTTAGTTTTCTGTTTGATTTTTTTTCTTCCTTGTTCGGTCAGTCTTGCATTATCTTCCTCAAAAGAGATCAATCAATAAAGTCTTATCAGCCATGGATGCACGTCAAGATTTTGTGTATTCTGCCAAACTTGCTGAACAGGCAAAACGCTACAATGAGATGTTGGATCACGTGAAGTATATTGCAAAGCTTGACGTTGAGTTGACAACTGGGGAGCGAAATTTGCTACGTATCGGATGCAAGAATGTTGTGGGTGCAAAAAGAGAATCATGGAGAATGCTTTCATCCATGGAGGAAAAGGAACAAGCCAAAGGGAAAGAATTTAACGCGAAGAGGATCGCGGAGTATAGACGGAAGGTTGAATCGGAACTCACAAGCATATGCAACGATATCATACTATTGATCGATGATCATCTACTCCCTTCAACTTCCCAGTGTGAATCCCGTGTCTTCTATCACAGGATGAAGGGAGATTGTTACAGGTATCTAGCAGAATTCAATGCTGGTATCGAGAAGGAGAGGGCTGCTGCAGAGTCAATGAAAGCATACGATATAGGCATTAAAGCTGCTTCCGAGTTGGCTCCTACAAATTTAGTTCGATTGAGTTTGGCATTGAATTTTTCAGTGTTGCTGAATGATACCATGAAGTTTCCTAAAAAGGCTTTCTTTCTTGCTAAGAATGCTTATGATGAGGCTATCCCAATCCTCGACAATTTGAATGAGGAATCACAGAAAGGCAGCATGTTATTATTGGAGATTCTTCTGGAAAACGTCAAGCTGTGGAGTTATGACATCTTAGAGTATTGAGATTATTCTTATAACAATTGCAGGAGTTAGTTGCATCTTAGAGAATTGAGATGCTTCTTATCACAATTGCAGGAGTTAGCTGTTAGGTTGATGATTTTTAGGTCAAATGCATACTGTTTCAGTTTTCTTTTTTATATTTATCAGATGAGCATGCAATTCTATTTGAGTTGTATCTCAGAACAATTTTGCTTTTAGCATTATTAATGGAAGCGTATGAACTTGAATGTGATTTTCCAACCTAGCTTTTCAAGAGGGCCTGGATTGAATAGCTGTAGCTCTCAAATTTCCCTTGTCCACTTAGGCGCCAACAAAAAAAGTCATTGAAACCCTGTTAGATTTCGGGGGACTTTCTGTGTTGTTTTTGAACAATGAGTTATGTTTTCAGCTCTTGATCCCGCTAGCAATGTGATGTCCCTCTTCTAGTATTTTGCAATTGAGCATGCTTGTGGCTTTCTGCATCGAAATGCCTTGAAATAGTTGCTGAATCTGATATTACCTGCTCTGTAATAATGATTTGTGTATCAACAATCTTGGTTATCCTGACAGTAAGCATAAACAAGGGCAACATGGCTTTTTTTTTAATCATTATAATTATTTATTTTCTATATGGTGCTTTTTAAATTAATATTAATATTGTGTCTGGGCAATAAAGAGTAAGGAATGGATTGCCGAGTTCTATGTTCAAAGCACGTAATTCAACCTGCTAGTTTCATGTAACATACGGTCACTACTGACATGTTCACAGAGGACAAATCAGTGACCCGGAACAAGGAGCCCATTCCATGTTTTTTTTTTCTGGATACAAAGTAAATCTCATCCATGTTTTTTTTTTTTTCTGGATACAAAGTAAATCTTATCCTCGAAAAGCATATTTTATAAGTTTAAGTAAGCTAGTAAAACTGTTCTAAATTCTTAAAAAAAATATACATTCTTACTCAAACTTAAAACTTAATATATAAATCATAAATTTTTTTATCATCATGTCATGCCTTTTAAAAAAACCAGGAAGAAGGAGCCCATTCCATGCTGTATTTATTGATCACTGAAAACCCTGTTGCTGTGTTTCAGCCTTGCAAGGGAGGAGGCCACTTAAGGCACAATTGCTTGGTGTTTTCCTCGTGTTTTGAGATTTGGGGGATACCCAATCACCGTTATGTTGTTTCATGAGATTAGGGCAGTTTCATGGGAGGTCAAGATTTCATGCAACTCGTTCAATGGGTTTGGAGAAGACAGGATGGTTAGAAGATTGATGAAAGCGTGTCATTTCGCTAGGTTTTTTTTGAACGGCGCACCGCATAAAAACTGAAAAGAGTGTTTGATGCTCTGGGATTGTACAATATATACACTTGTAGAATTTTTATTCGGCTGTCTTGCACACTTCTGGGATCACAGAGGTGGCCTTGACCTGGTGAACTTGGCTCTTGCAAATGAAGCCTAGAAATTTGTGGCTTCGTGTTCCTCTTCATACTAGCTCTGTGATTGGAATTTACTATCATTCTCTGAATGACAAAATAGGTCCCATAAAAGTGCGAAGAAAAAAAAGAAACTGACTGCAGAGGGCATTTCAAAATCACTAACATGTTAGTACTGAACATTGATAACCACAGTGAACATGGCATATCTTTAGCAGTTAGCACGCTACAAACAAAAAAAAAAAAAAAAAAAAAAGCTCCTCCATCTATTTCTAGTTGCGAGGACTCGAGTGATAAAAATGTCTTTGATACAACAAATTATCTCAACCGAGTTTGGTGGGCAATGCTTGAGGTTTGGTCCATTCACTTGGGGCGGCCAAATTACAAATACTTGCAAGTGCTGCCATCAGAAGAAGCCGGGGAAACTCTTTCATATAGATTTGCCTGGTAGGTTTGCATCCGACAAGGTCTTTCCGATAGGTTCTTTAATTTGCTTTCAGTCACTGCTTCTAATATAGTTGCTTTCAGCGCCTATTTTCAAAAAAAAAATATTCATCAAAATTCTTCATTAAGTTTCATGGCAGTATTGTATGCTCCATACAAGAAGACAAAACAGTTAAAAGTGCGCAGGTAAAGATCGTCCATGCAAGAGCTAGTCAAGTTAAGTGCATAAAATCAAAAAAACAATGGTATGGGCAACATGAATCAAAAGTGAAATCAGCATAGAAGTTCATGCGTTTTTGCCACATTGATAAAAGCATGCAACTGGATTCTGAAAGGCCATTTAAAGCGTGATGATAATAAATAGGCACCCTATAGATACAAACAAAGAAGCGGGCAAATTTTATATATTTTTTTTATTCATTTTGCATAAGACAAGGACAGGTTCGCAACTTGGACTAATCACCTGTTTTGCAAAGATTAGTATTTCTTTTTCTGGTAGGACACTGCTTTCCATTCAAAATCAATTTAATGCATTTGAAATTGCATTTGCATTTTATACATGTATGCAAGTTCTGATTCATACCTGTCCTGCTCGAGCTAACATCCGCAGGTAATCTAATTTTGAGCTTGATGTCTAACATTTTCACTGGACACCGATGAAATGCCATGCTCAATACTCTGGATAGTGAAAACAATTAGCGAGGAGAGATTTCGAAAAACAAGATAGGCTGGTCAAGGAGAAACTAGAAGAAAATCAACTGCTACTATGTAGAGGGATCATTTTCTATTGTTCAAGGAAACAAAAACAAGGCAGCAAATCTGGTGACACCTGATGCCTGAATGCTATTTCTTATTGTCCAAAGTACTGGAAAGAAATGGAAAAGTAAATCAATCAAGGACAAATACCTCCTAATTTCTGTCAAACCTAACAATATTCTTTGGCGAAAAGCTACCACTTCAGGAGGTGTCTTTGGAGAATTAAGAAAGGAAAAAAATACAAATAGAAAGAATTAAATGTACAAGATGAGAACTATTCAGAAGATAATGAAGCAGTAAATCAACTGCCTCACACTCAAGGACAGCAACTTTTCAAATTTCTTGCTGATGTGGGAGGGCAACAGCAATACAACGTCAGAAACACGCAGTTGATCCCCAAGGCATCCAATTTTCCAGGTGAACAGCATGTTTGGTGGTTAACACATTTCAGATATACAAAGCTGATTAGAAAACTTTACCTGAAGAAGATAGCCATGCAGCCAATCCAATGTTTGAGGGAATGTTGTGGCTGATATATTGGCAACCGTCAGACCCTGTTCCAAGAAAAACTTGTAAAAAAAAGGAATAGGCGGGAAGAAAAGAGAAGAATGTATTTTAGGAGGAAATGAAAGGGTGGGGAAATGGTGCTTGTGGAACTTTCAAACACCTAGTTCAAATTTAGAGAAGTAGATCTCAGTCGGCTGGTAGCAACACATTCAGAAACAAATAACATTAAGAATAAAACTATACAGTCACCACCCTATTCTTTCTATAAGATGTTACTTATTTTCTTCTTCTTTTTACTTTGAAGCTCAAGTAACCTTACTAGTAAGAGCATATTTGGACCAAATCATAGATTTGGACAAACCGAAACACTATCTTTCAAACAGAATAGAACAGTCATATATCACGTTATTGAAATAGATCAGCCAGCCCTGTTCATATGACTCCTCACTTCAATTTAAATCAACCATAATGCTCTCTAGCCCAAATCAAAAGCTAGTGCCCAAGCATGAAAATGATTCATGGAGTTCGTATATTGCTATGGCCCAAGCATATGATATCATGAATAAAGGTTCCCCCAATTTTTCATCAGTAATTTTCGCTGTGTAATTTCACAAAATATGTACACTGTCCAAATTAGCTACTTGGCCATGTCGTCAAATACAATAAATCTAAAAACAAGACATCAAAGCAAAACCGTACTCTATCAACATCATAATCCAATTTTTGAGTGCAATTTTACTAAATTTAGAATCAATTATTTCAAAATTATTTGTAAAAAAGCAAAGCCACAAATCTCTATTGCATGCTGTTAACCAACAAACACACTTGGAGAGGCAAACCTGTGACTTGAAAGAGCAAAGGTAGTCCTGAATGATTTTCAAATTGGTAATTAACTTATCTTTTTCCTGAAAACATAAAACAAGTACATGTAAATAATCTGAATAAAGTTCAACAACAAATTATTTATTGGAAATAATGAAAAACAAGACAATCAGATGAACATTTGTGAAATCAGTGAAAAATCAAACAAGGATATGAAATGAAAGAAATCCAAAAGAAAAATTCTTTCTAGAAAATCTTGCCTCGCTTTTGACCTGTACAAAGGGGCAAAAATGTTTCTCTTCGATACTACTACAATATGTTCTTTACCAGGCAACTGCACATTGGTAAAATAATTCATAGGAATACCTATATAACCAATGTATTAAAATTTATATTTTGCTAAGAAAAAAACTGAATAGATTTTATATTCTATATTTTTTCATTAGCAAGCAAAGTGTTGAAATTAGAAGTTTGTTAGTGAGATAATACCTAAGGTGGACTTTTATTTATTGAATTGAATAAGGTACTTGTCCAGCCAGTTTCCATGTATTAAGCAAAACAAAAGTGTTAAGAGGGAAAACGAGAAGCTATTATCTCTCATCTTAAACCAGTCCAGAATTATTTGAACTTGGCAACATCATGGTTGCTTTTGCAATTTTCTATTGTTGATCCACTTCACCGCGCACAAATATGTCCAGAAGTTGCAGCATTTTCCATCGATGCTTGATCTTATTACTGTTAAATGTTTACATCATGCTAACCATTATGCTAGAATTTTCAAAAGCCTTCTTATCTTTAAATTTCAAAAACTTGGAAGTGCTTCACCTGTGTCATTAACCATCAATTGACTTATGCTTCTATTTTTGTTTTTGCACTTGAATGAAAAAACATGTTACTTCCACTACAAGCACTAATTAACCACATTTTCAACCAGATCTGTTAAGGTATTGGCTAACAATGAGATAGTTTCTCACGTCCCCTAAATTCCCTCCCGCCCATCCTCAGACATACCTGACAATGTGAGACCTCCTATTTGGAAACCCAAGTTTAACCATTGATTGTTTGCTAATATTCGACCCTTTTAACTTACTAAAACTTGGTGAATTGCCTAAGTTTGGCGTTGGCAAATGACAATAAGAACTCAGCAGCCTTTGGTACCTCAACATGGCATTTATCACTAAATGAACGAGTTGAGATCCACTCCTCAAGTAATGCCTGCACACAAGAAGAAAAGATTGATAGACAAGACAAATTATAAGGATATAAGATTAAATATGCAACCTTGAGAGAGTAAAAAATAATGTGGGAGGGAAGTGGGACAAATATAATTCCAATATAATAACAATGTACCATCCATTTGATAAATAATGAGGTAAGGGAAGTAGAACTATATAATTCTGATAGGAACAAGTACCATCCATTTAAATCAAGAACATGAAGAAATTTTTGACACATCAAGAACAGATGCACAAACCTTATGGTCGAATTCAGCCATCTTCAGAACTATTGGTATAATTATCGGTTCAGGACCAGATTTTAAGCTAACAGAAGTCTTTCTATCTCCCTCGAGACCTTTAACAGTTTCACCTGCTTGAACAGAAATTCAGGAATGGAAACTGTGACCCTTAAGTCACTCATGCATGCATTCAAACTTGTCCTCAAACAAATTATGAGATGGAAGAGACTTATGAATATTGAACTTGTTATAAACCCAGAGTGAGAATTACCTTCATTGTCAACAATGCTTCCAGCTTTATCTCTAGATTCCTGAGAATCCACAACTTTATTAGTTAGGTTAACAGATTTCCCTTCTTCTGAGGCCAAATGCCCAGGAGTGCATTCGTTATTTTCGGTATGATTTCTACTAACACTTGAAGAATTATTTTCCGTCTGTCTAGCGGGACCGTCATCTGGAGTCACTGAAACAGGGTCTGTCTCAGATTTTTCTGGCATTTTAGTTGGTAGCTTATTTTCTTCATCCATCAAGTAAATGCTTGGATCCAAATGTATCCCCTGTCATTATTTTTCAGAAACAACTGCAGATCAGATAGGAGGGCTCGGAAAAATTACCATGCTTATCAATCTGATAACAAGCATCTCAACATTTAACACAATGTTTCTACACGAAAAAATGTTTGTGTATTAACAAGTCAGTTTAACAGTCATTTCAGTTTTTTTGTTTTAATCACAACCGAATTGCACCAGATCTGAACACAAATCCCCTCTTGCACTACCTCAACTTAGGCAGCAGCATCAATAGCTGGTCAGAACTACACTTTTTTCTCTGACTCCCACAGGGAATAAAAGAAGGCATAATTTCTCATCTTTTCAACATCAGTTAGTCCCCAACCATGTTCTTTTCTTTGATGAAGTAAGAAAATATTATTGAAAGGCGATTTCAAGATTAAAGACGCAGGATAAGAAATCATCCTTAAGAGAAAGTGCAAATGACACAAAATCAAAACAAACTGGCCCTCCTGTGCCATTGAAAGTCAAATAAGTAAGGTCCTTCAAAAGCCCTAGAGGAATGTACAACAAGCCCAAGGAGACTAAAAAAACAATTTTACAGTTTTGTTTTATCTGCAGACTCAAATCATTGCAATGGTACCATACTTTCCATGACATCACAGCAATAGACCATTTAATGTATTGTTTGTTAGAATCTTTAGTAGAATGAATAACAGCATGTGCATAGATGGTGGATATTATACAGCAGAGTGATAAACAAAGAAATAGGTGTTGTATGGAAGCTTTGATGGTACAATCTAATCTACAACCAACATAAAAGGAGAAAATTAGACATACCTCAATTATTATTGGCTTTCCATCTTTCATTGCTTTCTTCAAATCACCAGCCAAACCTATGAAGCAAGCATTAAATTAAAAAAATCAAAAACACATGCCCTTGCAGAACATGTAGCAAAATTAAAACAATTTCCAGGGGAACAAAGAACATCTTTGAAATCCAAAATATAAAAAAACTAGAACCACCACAAACATGAAACAGGTTGAAAAGGGCAAAGGGGATTATTCAAATAAGAAAGGAGATCAAAGAAGCGAGATGGCAGAATTGACAGACTACCTTTACGAACAATTCTGCATTCTCTACAAAATTCAGTGATTAACTCCTCAGAAGAGCTGAATTCTCGTGCCCATACAGGAGTAGAAGCCAATGGTGCACTGACTCGGATAAAGAAAAGGAATAAGTGATCTTGTACTTTCCAGAGAATAAAAAGAATAAGCAATCTTGTACTGTCCAGAGAATAAAAAGAATAAGCGATCTTGTACTGTCCAGAGAATAAAAAGAATAAGCGATCTTGTACTGTCCAGAGAATAAAAAAGTGCTAGCTAGCATGACCAATAATCTTCATCATAGGATACAATATCATGTACTGGAGACAACAATATAGTGTCAGAAAAATTGAAAACTAGTTAAGTATAGTTTCTGAGTCCTTATTCCAGTCAATATTATCTATGTTTGTAATAAGGAATCTTCCTTATTATAACCTTCCTTGCTCCTTTTTTGAATTGCTTGGCATGGTGCTGATATTCTTAATTCCTCTAGATAGAAATGTTTCTAACATTGGAAATAGAAACCATGGAATTAAAAAAAAAGAAAGGGAATAATCATACTCAGTTGATGTTCGCAGCAATTCATACACCATTTCTGTCTGTGACATAAAAAAAAATGTTTCAAAGGCATCAGTATTGAACCCAGGCAAAATGATACGTGAAAAGACAATAAGGTGAAACACTTCATGGCTAGGTGGAAGGCAGAACCTGCAAGACATTAGGCAAATTCAGCCGTTGTGCGAGTTGGGTAGCTATGGTAGACTTCCCAACACAGGCAGTTCCGCAAACAAGGATCACCAAGGGCACTCTTTGATGGTGAAATCTAAAAGCATACGACCAGGAAAAAAATCATTTTTTTCTTTTTCAACATGAAATCAGCAAAAATCTTTCATATTTGTCATTCAATATGAAGAAAGTAAAAATATGGCAATAAAACTTCTGAGCAGTCAAAACTCAAGTTGATACTGAGGGTAGAGCTCTAAATTACCTCGTCATCATCTTGTAACGATTTATGTACTCTTCTCCATACCCCCGCCGCTCCATAAGCTGCAAATAGACTCCCGTGTATAAGGAGGGCATATGAAACTAAATCCAATATTCAGAAAAGTCTTCAAAGTATTATAGTGCTCAGTGTAGTCCCTCCATTACAGTTATAGTAAAGAAAATGGCATGCAGACTCCTCTTATTTAGGGGGATTATGCCACTTGTTATCCATGGCCACCTAAGAACTGTAAAATAAAAGAAGGAAGGGTCACATACCTTGAATAGATTAGCTTCCAAATCAGACTGCGAGCTGCCAACATAATACAAGAGGTTGCCCATTACTTGAAAAACAAGGGGGGGAAATAAGATCAGTGAAAAACCTTTTAAATATAACCATGGGGTACATTTTAAACTTTACCCCGCCACTGCATAAATGGATAGAAAGAAAGAAAAGGGAAGATTGTCATTACACGTCGAGAAGGCTGTTATCAATGAGCAGCTTCTTGAGCTCAAGAGCAATTTTAATAGCTACATGATTCGGTATCTGAAATCACCCACACAAACAGAATAAAACAAACCCAAAACCTTGGTCATGATCATCTTCTCAAAACCCACAATTCAGATGTAAAATTCGGAGAGAAAAACCCAAACAATTGTTCATTATCCACACTACATATAATATATACAAGTAATTCCAGGAAAAAAAAAACAGAGAGAAAAGTAAACAGTTGGAGACCTTAGTGACAGTCAGCATTCTGCTGAGCAAGAATCTGGATAAAACATAGTAGTGATCCGCGTTATCACCTAACCACACCCTCACCTGTATTGATTTATTTTTTTACATATACCAAACAGGAAAAAAATCAATTGAATTAAATAAAGGGCTGTGTCTGTTTTATTCTGGTTTTCAAAAGCAAGAACAGAGGGGGGCTGACCTTAACAAAGTCATACTTAGAGGAAGCATTTCGGGAAGAGAAACTTGGGAAAGAGGAGAACCGATTGTTGTTGCCGGAGTGATCGAAGCCGTCTTCTTCATCATCATCTTCTACGCCAGTGTTGCGATCGCTGTAATTAGTGCTCGTTGACATCATCACTTCCTTGCCTTTGCTCATCTTCAGTATTATTCGATATCACTGCTGCTGTATAGTTAAACAAGAGTTCACTGCTTTCTGTCTCCGATCTCTCCCTCCCTCCCTGATAAGAATTTAAGGCACGGGTGGTCAACACCATAATTTTTAAACTTACTACAGTATCAGTAAATTTAAGAAGACATCGTTTTTATTTATTTATTTATTTTAATCCAAAGCCAAGACTTCTGAGTTCAGAGCACGGGATGATGGGTTTCAGGAGACAAATAGTATCCAGGTGTCAAAATTGCTGGAGCATTGGAGTTATTAAACCCGGACCTGACCATGTTGGGTCGATTCAAAAACCGGCTAACCAACTCGATCGGTTTTTTCCAGCCAAATAAACAAATGAGGAAGAAGAAAACACTCGAAAAACTAATTGAATCGGCCGGTTTTTTGGAGTCTCAATCGAACCATTTCATAGGCTACAAATACATCCATCCCTCTTTAACAATTGAAGTTTTTATACATTTGTTCCTTCTCTACGAGATCTTGAAAATCGGTTATGTGATGCGCCAAAAAAGCATAACATGTATTTTAATGTAGAATTATATATATATATATATATATATATATATATATATAAAGTAAGCCATGTTTTTTAAAGAGTGAAATTGACAGGGATGAAATTAAAAAAAAATCAATTTCATAAAAAAAAAAAAAAAAAAAAAGTAGTTTGGTCCCTATTATTCTTCAGTTATTTAGTGATTTATCCTTTTAATTGTTGAAAATTCAAGTTTCATATCAAATTTATTTTTTAGTGAGGAAAAAGAGATTCACTGAAAATCAATATAGAAAAAAAATCCATGGTCCACCAAATGACCTGCAATGGCCTCACTAATCTCAAAAGTATGTGAATAAGATGATGGGCTTGGATCAACAAACGTCATTTGAATTACCAGAAGCCCAATTACCACGAAAGTTTTCAAATCTAGGCCCAAAATCGACGAAGCTACCACTAAGGCATGATAACTTTAGATTACTTTCCAGGCAATTACAGGGTACAAATAAAAAATCTAAACCTGTGCATTGTGTATTCAGCATTCTGAAGATAAACTGACCACTTATCCAGGTCTAATTACAGAGTGAACAGCTGGGAAATATCATCTTAAAAGCATAGGCCTGTCATTTACAACTAGGTATTTCGTTTGATAGAAGATGTGATCCCCGCTTGCTTTTCCATGCAACGACGGAAGCATCATATAAACTGCCTCTCAACATCATTTTCACCGGCTACATGAACATGGATGATTACAAGATCATACAGCATTTCAATACGAAATCAGGAACCCTCAAAAAGTAGCTGTGTGAATCATCTGCGTATAATGATTAAGGCGTGGATTCTTCTTGAAAAATCTGCCTCCTTTCTTTCCCATGCCAGTCCCCACAAGACTTGATGCAAGAAGAGATCTGGCATCTGGCCTCCATCTCAACTCTTGAAGAACAGAGAACAAGATTGAAAGAGGTTGAGAGAGCTCACCGTCCTTATGTTCCTGCATGACTCTAATCTGAGATTCTGAAGTTCATTCCAGGTAAGAAGTACTGATTCCAAGCCTTCTGTTGTCAGCAAGGAGCATCCTTCCAGAGATAATAGCTTTACCTTCCTGTAAAATAATAAAGTGGACCCAACCATTTTTATCCCCATCATGTAAGCCCATAAACATCAGCTAGCTACTGCACAGTATTCCAATTATACGTGTTTGCCATGAAGATTGATTATTCAATCCAAGTAATTGTCAAACGCCAGTCCAACAACCATCAAATAAGCTTCACTGTAACATTACAGACTTTCATTTCCTGTGTAGTTGAACCAGTGAATTATTTCGCTTATCTTGTCTTGGTCCCGTAAATCTACACTGAGGTTTTTCTTGTGACAGTTAAAACTAAGTTATTATTAAATTTGCATCAATTTCTCTTACAATTGGCGCAGTCATCTTTGCTGCTAAGAATCTAGCATTCAGATGCATCTAACAGTAATCAGAAGTCACTAATTTCAAATCCATCAGCGCCAGTTCACTGCCTGTTGGAGATTATCTGCAAATACTTGCCAGGCTAAACAGATCATTATCCAATCCCCAAATGTCCTGAACAACAATCTCCCTCACAGCTTCACACACCTTAAACAAGGCTTTAAGGCTCTTTTTATCTCTCAATTGACACTTCCGCAAATGCAACCTCTCAAGAGCTGGACAACAACCCAAATACTCATCCGGCCCTGGACTGGGATTTCTGTTACACGACAAAAACCTCAAAGTCTTGAAATTCTCACAGTATGAAAACCCAGCCAGCCAGCCACAATCCATCCCATGATCACAAATAGTGAATTCCTCGAGCATCTGACAACATTGTCATCAAAACTACCCTCACACCCACTTAACTCAAGCTTCACTAACCTCTTACAGCCTTGAACCAAAATCGTTAAACCAATATCCGAAACCAAAGAAGCATAAAATCCATCTACATTTCCAACAAGTTTCAGAATTTGCAAATTCATATAAGCAGCAATCCCGCGCAAGACATCATCATTACACCTATGTAACTCCAATTCTTGCAATGTCAAACAATCTTCAGCTACACTTAACAACCCTATCTCACTAGCATCAACCACTACAAGCTTTCTCCAATTCGGACAGCCTGAAGCCAGCCCTCTATCAACAACCTCAACAGGCAACAAATTCTCTTCGCAAACACGCCAATCCAGTAGATACCCAGAATTTATATCCATCTGAAAAACCCTATGACTCAACTAGACACAGCAACCATGGGGTCTAACAACACATCCATTAAGCAATTCCACATGGGTCAAGTTTGGGAATCTTGAAAGTAAACGACCAGACTCAAGAAACTCCCAGTCTAAAACCTTTAAAGATCTAACAAGACGGCCTTGGAGATTAAGCCACCGTCTGCAAACAAGTGAATTAGGGTTTCTTTGAGAAACAGGCAATTTAGAGAGAATTTTTAAGAGGAGATAATCATCCAAGAGAAGTGTACGGTCAATATCGGGGAGATTGGAGGTTAGGGTTCCTGTTTTGTCTTTGAGTTCGGTGTTGGGGTCTGCTTGTTGTTGCTGCTGCTGAGGCGGTGGTGGTGTGGGAGTTGACGGGCTTGAGACAGACTGGAGCTGCATAGCAAAGGCAGCGTCAACTGTTTTGTGTTTTTGGGCCACAGGCGTGACCACCTTGGTGGTCTCCTCTTCTTCATCGTTTTGGTGGTATGGGAGCGTTGACTGACTTTCTGGTGATAATGGCTTCCAGGGATTCGGAAGAGGCGGGTGGAAGGAATTGAACGAGTGCTATTGTGATTTTCCGGGCTTCTTGTTTTTTTTAATTATTATTATTATTTGTTTTGGGGGACTGGCGCTTTTTTTTTGTTTTTTACGTTAAAATCTGAATGGGGTCTCCTCCCCTGCTCTGCTCGCACCGCTCTTCTCGCTAACTGTTTGCTGAGATTCTTGATGAGCTCTGACCGTACTGGGGCTGCTACCCGCAGCCCACCCACTCATTTCAAGAGCTAAGCCTCTATTTTTCTTTATCTAATATTCTTTTAATAAAAAAACTCGACAGTTTTTCATTATTGTTAATATCGATGATGATCTACAATACAGAATATTCAAATAATAGATTTGAATATTCTTAATCTCTATCTAGTTTTTAGATAGAGATTAATTAAGGTGTTCAGAAATATAATTTTCTTGTTTTACACTAATGGTAAAAACTTAAGCACTTGCAAAAAACAGACTCAATAAAGAGATTTAAAAATTTTATGGTATTAAAATCAGTAATTTTACGGGAGAAACAATTAATAAATTAAAAACATCTTACATTTCATAAACAAGGGTGTATATTAGCAGGTAAAGTCTTAACCTATCAAGAAACTTGTTTTATTTTTCGGTATGAAGATTCAAATTTTATTATATGTGTCTGTTATTCTCGTGATGTCTTACTTATTTACTGGGTTTAAGTTTTAATACAAATGGTCCCTATTTTTAATTTGACATTAAGTTTTTTTTTGTCTTATCTTATTTTCTTTTTGGTGGATTGTTTTCATAAGAAAATAATAATTTAATTTATACTAAAAATAGTATATAATCATTACCACAATAAGAAATCAAGACAATTATAGAAGTATTTATAACAGTAACCAATGACTTTCGAGTAGACACTGTACCCTCTGCATTTTAGAATTTTCAAATTAATTATATTGAACAAGAATTTAATTCACACAAAATATTTCTTTTAAGAGAAAACCACTGAAGGTAATATATATATATATATAAATGAATTGAATTTTATATTTTATAAATATGTGCTTGTTGATTAATTGAATTTGAAATAAACAAGATTTAATTATATGAAATTAGTTTTAAATAGCCTGTAAGATTCTATTGGCATTTTATAATTAGTTCATTAGATGCAGATGCATGTATAAGCGTTCATATTTGGAAAACACAAAATAAACATTTCCATTTTAACAGAAAAAGCTAGAAGTTATCTGCGTTTTGGAAAAGTTAAGGAACTATTTTTTTTATATGCAATTACGAGTAGTTGGATCAATAAGTATTCATATTTACAATTTTAGGCTCAATAAGTATTCATATTTACAAATTTAGGGTCATAGAATTTTAATTGGTGAATAAAAAAAAAAGAATGCGTAGTTGATTGATAGTATTTTATGGGGTATTTGGGAGTGTGGTTGCGGTTATTTTTCAATAAAAAAAAGCTTTTTGTTTAGAAATATATTAAAATAATATATATTTTTTATTTTTTAAAAAATATTTTTGACATCAGTACATCAAAATGATCTAAAAACACTATAAAAAATTCATTTAAAATGAAAAGAAAAATAAATTTCGGCAAAAAACTATTTAAAATGCAATGTCAAATAAGCACTTAGTTTTCATTGAACAAACTACCTTTAGGATTAATATAATTTGTTTCTACTTCTCTCTTTTTTTTTTGTAATATTTAATTAATTTTCAGTTTTTGTTTTTTTCCTTAATTTTTTTTACTATAAAACACAAACATTTATTCGTATTGAGTAAAACATTTATTCGTATTGAGTAATAATATTTGATTAAAACTCAAGAAATTTAGAATGATGTATAAAACATGTTTCTAGCACTCCGTCTGCATAAATTTTTATTAAAACGACGCTGCATTGCATTGCAATACATTTCCAAATTGAGCATGAAATAAAAAAATTGTTTGTAATTGTATATCAACAATTGATTTGAGATTTTGGCTATGGAATGGAATGGTGATTTATTAACAAAATCTAGCAATTGCTTGTTTGGGATTCTGATTGATATTATTTTTAAAATGATTTTTGTTCAAAATTATATTAAAATGATATTTTTTATTTTTTAAAAATTATTTTTAACAGTATATTAAAATAATCTATAAATATATAAAAAATTAATTTAAAATAAAAATTAAAAATTTTAATGTTTTTTTCAAAAACATATTTCAAACAAATTCTCAAACACTCTCAAGTAAATTTTCAAGAAAGATAAGAAACTTGGCACGGTTAATTCCATAATATTTTGATTATGCAGACTGAGTTTCGAAGGTTTAGCCAGGGGTGTTTAGGAGTGTGATTGTAGTTATTATTGTTTTTTAAAATATTTTTTATTTAGAAATACATTAAAATAATATTTTATTTTATTTTAAAAAAATATTTTTGACATCAATACATCAAAATAATCTAAAAATACTAAAAAAATTTATTTAAAATAAAAAAAAAACAAATTTCAACAAAAATCCAATTAAAACAGACTGCCAAACACGCACTCAAGCTGATTGGAAAACATGGGCAGCCATGGCTACAAAAGTCGGCAGAAGAAACAAAATGTTGCGACAGTGACCAGTCGTTTCACGGTTTGAATAGGATAGCTTTCCCTGACCTTTGAACAAAGATAGTTTTAATGGAGTCGGGTGTAGAATTTCAGTATAACTTCCCTTTGCATTGAGTTGCTGGATCAATACTTCCCTTACATTCCAACATTTGAGTCTTCATTTTGAGAAATCTTAAGCTCAACGAAATCAAATCATTTCATATTATTATTAACATTAAAGGGTGCCACAAACTCATCAATTATTAGTCGTGGTACAAATAGTTTTGATCTAATTTATTTAGAGCGCGTGTACATACATACATACATTTAGGTATGTATGGCCACTACCTCGCAAGCGAAATTATATTTTTTTAAATGTAAAAAAATATTAATTGTGTGATATTTTTTATTATAATATAAATTTAGATAAAATAATAAATTTATACAGAATTCATGTGAAGTACAAGTTTTCTATAAAATATATGAATTTTAAATTGATATAAATTTATTTGTTTAGTGGATTTCAACAAAATAACCAGCATAAAATTATCATCATCATGAAAAAAGCAAGAAAATTTAAATATCTGAATTATTTGAATTCATTGTATTAAGATTAATTTATTTTATAATTTAATTTTCTATAATTTAAATATAAATCGTAAAAACATCTGCAATAATTAAATAACAAAAATAAATACTTAATTTTCTATCTCCAAAAAGAACAAAACATAAATTAAAGATTCATTCCTATGTTACCGTCATTATCATTACTATAACAGTTAAAATTGTTATCAACATTGCTACTTAAACAATTAAAATCAATAAATTGTCTCCAAGAATTAAAAAAAAGAGCAAAATATTCTTACAAAAAAAATAATTAATAAAATTATCATTATTATTGCGTAAACAATTAAATCATTTGATGTGAAGAACAAATAAAAATAATAGAAAACACAAAAAATAATAAATAAATAAATAATATTAATTTTAAAATAATCACTAATATAAATTAAAATTTTAGAACTAAATCAAATTAAAATGAAACCCAATAAAAATTAAAAATAAAAACTAAAAACAAAGATGCATAAATATAAATAAAAAATAAACATTGTCCAAGAATGACTAAAAAAACCAAAGGAATTAATATCAAATAAAAAATTCAAAGAATAAAGACCAAAATAAAAAATAAAATATATAATTAATTCAAATCGAATGACAAAATTGAAACAGATAAAAACTTAGGGACCGGAACAAATAAAAATATTTTTTATAAAAAATTATAGTGTAATTTTGTTAAAAATATTTAAAAGAATAAACATCGAGATGAAAGTAGCTTATATGCCTAATTTCAATTAGATGACAAAATTAAAACAAATCAAAACCAAAAAATATATAATTAATTATAATAGAAGAACAAAATTGAAACAAATAAAAAACTTGAGACTGAAATAAATAAAAGTATTTTTTTAAAAAAATATACAGTGTAATTTTGTTAAAAAAAATAAAAGAATAAGAACCGAAATGAAGAGTAGCATATATGACCAATTTCAATTAGAGGTCACAATTAAAATAAATTAAAGCAAAATATATATAATTAATTTCAATCGAGGGATAAAATTGAAATAAATAAAAACTTTGGGATTGAAACAAATAATGACATATTTAAAGAAAATTGCAGTGTAATTTTAAAAAAAAAATTAAAAGAATAAGGAACTATATGAAAAGTAGCATATATGACCAATTTTAATTGGACAACAAAATTAAAAAAAATTAAAACATGTGTACCAAAAAAATTAAAGGAACCAAAAACAAACAAACAAAAAAAAGGATTGAACTGAAAACCAACATATATAATCAGTTTTAATTGAAGGATACAATTAAAAAAAATCAAAATTTAAATAGAATAAATCATGAATAAAACAGAAATTAAAAAAAAGGGACTAAAATAAAACTATCACAAATATTAAGGCCTTATATGCATGTTCTAGCAATAGGAGAGAAAAAAAAAGAGAAAAAACAAAAAATCATCCACTAGCAATGAACTGATCACCGTAATGTGACATGCACAGCACTAGGATGTAGGGAACATGGCAAAAGTTCAGTTCCAAAGGCAAAAGGACGTTGCACGCGCCTCCTGAAAGGCACGTATTCGTGAAACACTGGTGGCGTATCCATACAAGATGTCTGCAATGTTTCTAGAAATAAATAATAATAAAATGGCAAATTACCTATACACTCTCTTCTCTAGACGTTATATTTTGTCATTTTCTTTGGTTATTTTCGTAGTTTTACTGTATACGAATTTATAAAAAATTAAAAATACCCCCATTATTCTTCGTCCTTTTATCAGTATTCAAGGGTAAAATAGTAATTGCATTGTGGACAGAATTCATAAAATATTATTCATATCCCCTAAAAATATTGAAAATAACACCGGTCCTAGAGCTTAAATTTTTTCGGGCCTAGGATGAAATAATAATTTTATTGTCGCAATTTACAATTATTTATGTCTATGTGAACAATATAATTTGCTACAATAAAATACACACGGCGGTTATATTATAATTAATTAATTTCATTGCTTTCTCTTCTAGTTGGTGTGAGCGATGATAAGTTACATCCGTACCCCTGCTTTCTTTCATATCTTACCATGCAATGTATTGTTGATAAACGCTTCAAAAATGATCACATTCATCTATTTTGTTGAAATCACTCAACCTTACTACATATTTATCTATCTCTCCATATATATATATATATATATATATATATATATATATATATATATAAAGAGTTATCGTACCGCTTTCTTATTATCTAAATAATTGCTTTAGTTTATCGTATAATATTAACCATTAATTAGGCGGATCTCGCAGGTAGATTGCACGAGAAAACAATTATTAACTATTATATATGTGGTTTTGATTTTCATAAAACTTAATTAGCAAAAATGTATATATTTTTAATATTCCTTTTTAATTTTTTGCAAGTGTGATCAGAATCACTTCTGTATCTTCTTATTTTTGCCTTTTATGAACGCTAGAGACATAGTCCTTTTATCCCTTTTGTACCCTAGCCCTTCTTGAGTGATAGAGAGAAGCAAAGTGTAAGGCTTCGTTTTCTTCCATGGAGAAAACGCGAATCTGCAAGATCTGCAACAGACGGTTTGCCAATGGCAAAGCCATGGGTGGACACATGAGATCTCACCTGGCTAAATTACCCCTTCCTCCGAAACCAATCCCACCCCGAGAAACTTACAACACTCCTAAAAAATCACCACCGTCATCTTCTTCATTAAACTACCCTTTACTGAGCAATAAGCCCACGCAATCCCCTCGATCAATTCTGAAACAGAAAGTCTCCGCTGTTTCAAAACCTACTCCTTATGATGGAGAAAGCGAGACGGAGTCAACAACGAAACCCACTGGGAGAAGATCCAAAAGGAGCAGTAAATCAGCTGATGATAAAGCGGCCGAATCAATGGTGAAAGTGACCGAGTCATCGGAGCAGGTAAGTTCCGTATCTTATTTATTGGCTGAAGAAGATGTTGCCTTGTGTCTCTTAATGCTTTCAAGGGATGAATGGTCAGAAGATGGTAAACAAGTTAAAAAAGAAGTGGGTGAATACAAAAAGGATCATCAATATGTGAATGAGGCTGAAAGTGAAGGTGAAAAAGAGAATTATTTGTTCGGTGATGCTCCAACTAAATACAAATCACAAGGCAAATATAAATGCGAAACGTGCAAGAGAGGGTTCCGGTCTTATCAAGCTCTAGGCGGGCATAGAGCTAGTCATAAAAGGATAAAAATCCATGATGAGCACGAAGAAGGTAGTGGTAATGGTTGCGGCGGCGAAGACAATCATAGAAGTAATGCCGGGAAAAGAATTTTCAAGTGCCCACTTTGTGAGAAAGTATTTGATTCGGGGCAAGCACTCGGCGGACACAAGAAAGTGCACTTCTCTTACTTGCCCGTGGCTAATGCCAGAATTTCTATTGATTTGTTAGATCTCAATATCCCAGCTCTCGAAGTTAGTGCTGATCATGACGATGGTGAAGTTAGTGAGGTTTGAGGTTTCGACATCGTGTAAAAATATCTTCAAAGTAGAGGGATCAGTGATGCATGAACTAGTTTTATCTCAGTTTAAACATTAATCATTTCTTAATCCATGGTTCTTTGTTTGAATCGAATGTTCCTCCTCAGCACAGCTCTTTTTCTTCTTCTTCTTCTCCTCTTTGTTATATATATGTATATATATATATATATATATAGCTGCGTGTGTGTGTGTGTGATCCCTGTATATCTTGCTGTTTTTTCTTTCTGTTTAATTAGCAAAATCAAGAGTCCATAGCCGAGAAGGCACATGCTCTAGCTTTCTCTTTTTTGCGTAAAACATGTCGTTTACCATCTAAAACCCAGATTTGGTGCATCTTTAAGAGGAATTGAGAATGTATTCTCATTTAAATTCATTAAAGGTTAAGGGATATCTTCTCTATCCAGCTGTTTTTAGCTAACTGTTTCCCCTGATTTCACTCCTTTAAAAAATAATCTAGAGAGAGAGTGAATACTCTAGAGAGAGAGAGAGAGAGTCTATCAAGGCCATCTTTTATGGATATGGGATTTAGCTTCTACCCTGTCATCTCTGCTTTTCTGTGGTGTTTACAGGCGGTGAAGAAGTCAAGAACATCCTTCTTGTCATCTTTAGAACTCTGGTCTTGTTATAATTAAAATAATTTGACGAACAAAATATATAAAGCACTTCTTTGTGGAGTTTTGCAAATTCATGGCTGAACTTCTTTTATCATACAAATATCAGGCTAACATATCATATTAAATTATGCAACACCCTAAGTAAATCACTCGAGTGATCTAAAGTGGACGATAATTTGTAGATGAAATTCAAGTAAATAAATAATTTAACCATTTTCTTTTTAGAAATGCTTAAGTAAATAAATAATTTAACCATTACGGTTCATTTTTTACACTTTTTTTTTAAAACTACAATCATGAAGAATTGTATCTTTTACTTGTACAATTGTAATTTCATTTTAATATAATCACTTTTTAAAATAATTGTAATGTAAAAAAATAATAGACTAAAACTATAAACTATTTTACAAGTGAGAGAAAATAGACTTTAAAAAAATATTTTTTTAACAAAAAGAAATAAATTCAATTCATTGATAGTTTTTTTAGGTATATGAAAATGATAATAGTGGTAGAACAATTATATATTTTTTAGGATAACTTATACATTAGGATAAGAGCCCTATTAATTTGGGGTTATTTAAGTCATGATTTATACAATACAAAAATATTATAAATATCGAGATTCATGGGTGATTGAAAAGGAAAGAATTTTATACAATTCAAAACTTATATATCTTAAGGATTTGGTCACTAATTTGGTGATTAACAAATCATTCATGATATAAATTTTAAATTTTAAATATAATATTCAAACATAAATATCCTAACATGTAAATCATAAAATATAATGTTTTTAATTTTAATTTTATATATAATGCCTATTTTTTTTTTATTTTTCAATCCTTGCAAACTAAAAGAAAAGAGAAAAGGTCCTTGAAAAAAAAAGTGAAAGCTCTCGGGGACTAAATTGTGGCCCTTTAAAATAATAATTTTATTGTTTATAGATTCATATTTAATAAGAGAGCTAGTAGATGTAGCTTTGGCCTTTAATGACGCTAGAAAAAATAAATCAAAGCATGAGAAGGTTTTATTTTATTTTATTTGAAGTTTTAGGCCACATATAATATTATGTTAAAAAAACACGTGTGAATCTGGCCTTTCAAGTCGGGACACACTTGGGCTCTTAAATGTGGGCCAAGTGTGCTTGCTCATTCTTCGAGCCCAATCATTAGTTTTTTTTTTTTTTTCATGTAATAATATATATTTTTTTAAATAAATTTATCATTTGATTATGACGTTGTTTTCAAATAATATTACTGTTTTATTATGATACTATTAGCAATTTCATTTTGATTAATTATATATGAACCCCATGCTTATAATTTTCTAAGAAATTTACTCATAAAAATTCAACGCAAATAAAACATCTTTTTTTTTTAATACTTTATGTAATTACTACTATATATATTTAATAAATTCACATAAAATTTTCAATTCCTGATTATTATATTTCTATGAAAACTAAAAATGAGGTTATTTTAATACATTAAAATATACATTAAGTTATTTTAAATGAAATCTCCTATTACTATTATATATCTTAATGCATTCATAACACCTATATATTATTCCCTTCCGTTTAAAATTAGTTTTTTTTTTTTATCAGATTATTCTATTCTTATGACCTATGTCATGAGTTTAGTGGGTTAACTTGAGTTTACTCAAATTATTATTTTTGTTCTTATTTTAGATCAAATGATTTGTTTTTTAATTTTATCTTTTAACTTTATGTTGATTGAGAATTACCATTTCTATATGGTCATTATGGTCTTGTAATCTAAATCATTAATTTAAAATGTTAACTTGAGTTGACTTGAGTTTTTTTTTTTTGTTCATCTTTAAAAATTGGATTGATTTAATATTGAGTTTCTTATTTTATTTTGATTTGTTTTATATAAGATTATTAAGGTCCCATGACCTAGATTGTTGATTTAAAAGATTAACACAAGTTGATATGGATCAACAGAATATCTTGTTATCTAAATATAGTTTTAAAAAAATAATTTTAATTTTTATAGTCTAATTATATTTTTACATGCTAACAAGTTGTTTTTTAACTCGAGTCAATATCAAATTAGTTACACCTAATTTTTTATATTATTTTTTAAATACAATTCACAGTGTAACAATGTAGACGAATTAAAAACACGTTGTGCCGATAAAATACGTGAGTGGATGTTAAAGGGCAAAATGTTACATTCCATGTTAGAGTAGAAGAGGTATCTTCTCTATATATACCGTAACAGAGAATCCATGGTGGTTGCCCTGCGCGGCTCAATTTATTTCTATAAAGACAAACCAATTTAAAAACACTAATCATCGTGGAAGCCTTTACTTCCATGAATTCGTCGTGAATGAAAGGAATTCAGTCCCCTCTCTTCGTTCCATTGACTTTCATTTCAGTCCCCACTCAACGTGCAATCAACTCCTCGATCCCTAATGAGATTATTTTAAAAAACCATGCATGCAACTTCATACATAATATATATACATATACATATGTGTGTGTGTGTGTGTGTGTGTGTGTGTGTGTATGTATATGGTATAGAGCTTCCTCTAACCGAACTTAATTGATCGGTTTTCTCTTGAGAAAGAAAACCTTGTCAGGTACAATTAAATGGAATACCCTCTCACGCGTAGTCGACGGCAGCCACCAGCGCCATTGCCACCATCACCGTGCCTTATTCGAAGTAGAAGTGAAGCTGAAAACAGTTCAAGCTCGTCAACCACGAACCAAAGATTGGTTAACAGCCGATCAAAATCAACTACAAGATCAAGAAATGAGAATGTAAACCCTTCATGTAATAATACCACTGGCACTTTTTTAACTAAAATGCACAAGAAGCAGCCTAGCAGTCAACATAGAGAGAGCGGAGGCAAAGATGGATTCGCCAAGTTCTTGCACCGAAGCAATACTAGTTCACGGGACAACTCCGCTGCAATAAAGAGGCCGAAGTCTTCATCAGGGTCGTCACAGTCAGCATGGGCATTATCACCTGGACGATCTCCTGTGTTTCCGACACCAGAGTCGTCACCAGGGATTGGTGGAGATAAGAGAGGGAAGGTTAAAGGTAACGGTGGTGGTGGTGCTATGAATAGTGTTCTGAGATACTTTAAGCAAAAGAAAGTGAATCCAATCCAAGAAGAGGAGTACCACAGGTTTAGAGTTTTATACAATAGGTTGTTGCAGTGGAGGTTTGTGAATGCTAGGGCTGATGCTTCTATGTCCTATGTGAAGACAGTTGCTGAGGTACGTTTCACTTACTTCCAGGTTACAATCTAGCTAACTGGGTTGCTAGCAGTAGCCAGAAACAATTCATGGTGCGCGAACTCATATCAAATAAAACAGGTTTACGAGCTGACATTTGAAGGTTGCTGCTATTTTTCATTGCAACTCGATTCAGCTGCTCAATTTTTAATTCCAGATTAGTGTATTTATCCATGCTCTAACCTTTTCTATCTATGATTCCTTTCCAGGACAAATTATTTCATGTCTGGCTTAGAATCGTCAACACGAGAAATATAATGCTAGAAAAGCGAATTCAAATCCGAAAGCTGAAGCACGAGATCAAATTGTGTCAGATTATCAACCCACAAATGAAACTGCTTAATGAGTGGGGAAAGCTAGAGGGTAAAAATCTTGAAGCAGTGGGCAGATTGACAAGGAAACTATCAGCATTGTCAGTCAAACTCCCCCTCGAAGATGATGTTAAGGTACTTTATAATTAGTGGTATCTACTTAATTTAAATTCTTTTGTTTTCAAATAATTCGACCTGGCTGTTCGGTTTCCGAATATGTTTCCTTTTTTTCTTGTGATTTTTTTTAATCAAGCTCATAGAGCTGGACTTCCGATATACAGAGAAAATTATTTTTTTGATTAATCTATAGGGAGATGTGGAGTCCATCTACATAGCTATTAGCAACGCCGCGCGGGTCATGGATAGCATAGAAGGGACCATCAATAAATTCCAGTCCCAGGTTAATTCCAGTCTCTTTTTTTTCCTGGGCTGATATGATTATCTATGTGTGGCATATGCTCAGTGGCACATTGTTGAACAGGTCGAGAAAATCCTTTTTCTGATCACAGAGCTTTCAAGCACACTGGAAAATCAAAATGAACGCCTGGAGGAAATGGAGAAAACAATAATCGTAGCTGCTAAGCTAGTGGTGAGCTTGGTAGAGCTGTTATCGGGATCTAATTACAGCTTCTTATAGTATTTTATATCATATAATCTCCCTTTATTCCTTAATCATCATTAGTGAGTAGAAAAACAACCTCAAAGCTCTCAAAACGAACCGGCCTTGTGCCTGAATTCGTTTTGAAACTGGGTTTTGAGCCCCTGACACGATGACAGAAAAATCTGAAACTGGACCCAGTGTCGGCTAATCAAGTGAAATGAGGCTATTGGACTCGAACCCAGATATTCAAGTTCGGGTTAAGGGTTTCAAAGGGATTCGAGTGTCCGACGAATCTGTATACCCCGGACTTGATTTCACTCGAGTCGTGTCAGAATTGTTAAGTTTATTTACACGGCTACAAAAATATTAAAGAAATTTGATTTACTTTACGAGCCATCTTTTTCAGGCATGGGAGAAAAGTGTGCGAGCACATCTCTTGCAAATAGGCCTGGATTTAGAGGAGGAGGAGGAGGAGGATGTGACAAAGCTACGATGATGTTTTTCCGGTTAGAACAAGAGAGTCCCCTTCTTTTGCCAGAATTCGGACGTGGGCTGTGGAAATAGAAGAAAGAAAATGACGATGAGGCACCGGCATCCATATTCATTTGATGTGAATTAGGTAAACTCCAAACAAATGTATAATTAGTTTGGTGTAGCCACTCAATTCAATTAAAGTGGAATTTCTCATTCACTTTCTTTTTTACTCAATTCATATAAACAATAAATATTTCATATTTCATAATCAATATGAAAATATAAGAACACCCACTTTTAGTTTATTAGAAACTAGCATTCAACGCTTCTAAAATCTATTTTTTATATATATATAATTCTACTATAATAAAAATAAGTATTTGCATGAAAGACAATAATATAATTATACATGAAAAATGCCTTTTTTTTATTAAAATTATTTTTTTTCTCATAATAACTTTGGGGAAAAAAACTGGTTTTTGGCCATCGTCTTCGAAAGCCTTTTGGGTCTCGACTTTTCATGCTAGAAACCTTTATCCTCGGACCCTCCATGGCACGACCCTCCATGCCTTTCCATACTAGCTAGCATTGATTACGAGGGCCACGCAACAAGAAGTCATAACCCGATATAACATTAATGAAATTAGAACAAGAACACTTGAAAATTCCATCGAAAATATATAAAAAGAAAAGAAAAATCACATATCCTATACCAATCCCCGCCATTTGAAAATAACATTTAGGAAAAAGAAGAGAAAAACAGGTAAAATTAATCATATTAACATTCAACTGCAGGCTTTTGAGCAATATCCGCAGCAGCAGTAACTATGTGGTCACCACCACCACCACTAACTATACTTCCAGGCAGTTTCCTCTTGGGCTTGGCTGCTTGCAGCATCAATACTACATCCCTCATCGACGGCCGGTCTGCCGGGTTCCGGCTAGTGCATAGCAATGCAATTCTAAGCATTTGCATCATTTCTTCCCTCACAGATGCAATGGATGCCCCGGCATTCTTGTCCAGAATGTCATTGATACTATCCTTAGTCTTTATCTTAGACCTCACCCAATCAACAATGCTGTTACCATCCCCAAACTCAGCATCGACTGACCTTTTGCCACTTATAATCTCCATTAACACCACCCCGTAACTATAAATGTCACTCTTCTCATCAACTTGCAGTGTGTAAGCATACTCTGCAGAAAGAGAGAAGAAAGCAACATGTCAGCCACCCAAGCCACTCCAAGACACAAAGAAATCATGATGCCTAGTGCATCAAGAAGTCAAAAACTGCAATGAATGAACGGATCTAAAAGAATTTCTTCGTGGGGTCCAATTGCACATGGTAAATCCAACCCGGAAAAAAAACAGAGAGAGGGCTCACGCGCAGTGGTGAGTGCGCCATGCTCTTTTAGGTTTCAAACAGTTGCAAATTCACTGCTCCCCTGTACTGTAGTATTTTCCACTCCTTTTTCAGTTGCAAAATCTAATATGGTATGAAATCTTTCATACCATATTTGATTTTGCAACTGAAAAAGGAGTGGAAAATACTACAGTACAGGGGAGCAGTGAATTTGCAACTGTTTGAAACCTAAAAGATGGTGTCTTTCATACCATAATAATCAAGAAATTGACACCACATAACAGTTTTTTTTTATTTTTTGATGTGGCATTATCTTTAATTCGCTTGTTCTGTTTCAAGATTTAAACGTAACCAGCTTCTGTCTAGTCTGGACTCTCAAGTAAAGAGAAAAGTAAGCAAACGATATTACGTTGAAGATCGCCATTCTCATGGAAAGAAAACAAAATTTCTGTACTTTCCTTCCTGCTCATAAATTTAGTACCCTTGCAACGCATTTGGCTTTCCTCCTTTGTTTTCTTTGTTATACCAGCATAACTAATTGATTAAGTTGTTTATGGCAATGAAATAAAATGAGAGAGCAGCTGCAGCACCGATCAACAGACTCTAAATTCTGGCAGAAACTGACTACTGGCAATGAAGTTTCAAGTTCTTAATACAAGGATCGATTTCCATGTGTTATGGTACTCTTAGAAATGGAATGCGTTCGACACTAACAAATTTCAGACTAGCATAAACTGAAAATAGAGAGGAACAGAGACAGGACCATACCTGGTGCAATGTAACCATAAGACCCAGCAATGACAGACATGGACTCATCACTTTGGATCAACTTTGCCACCCCAAAATCTGCCACTCTAGCCTCCATCTCAGCGTCCAGTAATATATTACTAGGCTTAAGATCGCGGTGCACGATCACAGGATCACAATCATGATGCAAATAACAAATCCCCTGTGCCACACCCAGGGCAATCTTGTACCTTGTAAACCAATCAGCCACCAAATTCTCTCCCTTTTTTTGCCCATGCAGCAGATCCTCTAAATTCCCGTTAGGCATGTACTCGTACAGCAGCATCGTGCACTCCCTGTTGCTGCAACATCCCAACAGTCTCACTATATTCCTATGCCTCACATTACCTAAAACATCCACCTCGGCTAATACCCCTCTCCTCCTCCTGATATTCTCCTTGTGCTTACCCCACAACTTTTTCACTGCTATGATCTCGCCACCTGGCATTTCGGCCTTATAGACCGTGCCCGTTGACCCCATCCCTAAAATCTTATCAGACATTGATAGACACTCAAGCACATCGTCAGCCGTGAAATTCAACCGTTGAAAGGCGGTTAATTTCCACGGTCCGATCTCTCGGTCATCACTATATCTACGGCTATAATTCGCATGGAAACACCTTGTCCCAGCCACAAGCAGAAATAGGCCACTACCAAAAGCAGCTGCCATAATCCACACTATAGCCCCGGCAGTCCTTTTGGGCTGCTGTCTTTGGCGGACCTCCGTGTCTTTAGGCCCCAATGCATCCTCAGCGCACTGCTTCGGCAGAACCCCACCGCATAAGCCTTGATTGCCCGAAAAGGAGGAGGGATGCAAATTTGGGAAAATTGTACCGGACGCAGGGATCGGACCAGTTAACAAATTATAGGACACATTAAAACTCTCCAAAGTCGAGCAATTTGCAAAATTTGAAGGAATGGAACCGGTGAGAAAATTACGGGACAAGTCGACATCAGCGATGGCAGGAAGTGTAGAAATCTCCAACGGAATAATACCGGTAAGAGAATTGAGGCTTAAATTAAGTGAAACAAGCCTCTCGCAGTGACCAATATCCCATGGAATGCTACCATCTAACAAATTCTCTTGCAATTCTATCTTGTACAGATTGCTGCATTCGCTGAAATCTGGTATTTTGCTCTTGAGCTTGCATGAACTGGCTGAAAAAATCTGAAGATTCGGCGCGCTCCAAATGTTCTTCGGTAAGGCAGTGTAGAAGTAGTTTACAGAAATGTTCAAGAATTGAAGCTGTTGGGAATTGCCAAGATCTTCAGGAATTTCACCTGTGAAGTTATTCATGCTTAAATCCACGAAGGAAAGATTAGGTAAGAGGCCGAATCCGTAAGGGATAGAGCCGTTGAGTTGGTTGTCTTGGATTCGGAACCTGTATAAAGAGGTGCAGTTTGCTAGAGAATCTGGTAAATTACCAAAAAATTTGTTGGAGAACAGAATGAGCTTGTAAAGCTTGTTTCCTTGGCAAATATTTGGAGGAATTGGGCCTGAGAGCGAGTTGTTTGAGACGTCGACCCATAGTAGATTCCCATTGGAACCAAGGTTTTGCGGGAGGATTCCCGTTAGGTTGTTGTTCCAAAGAGCTAACGTGTCAAGATATGGTAGCTCGCCAATTCCCGGTGGTATCTCGCCGGTGAGTTCATTTTTCAGCAAACTCAACCTGGTTAGCTCTTTCAAGGAAGATAATCCCTCTGGAATTGTTCCCGAAAGCTGATTATCGGATAAGTCAAGAGCTTTTAGAGCTTTCAAATTAGTGTAGCTCACCGGAATTTCACCAGTAAAATGATTCTCGAAAAGGAGTAGGTTCTCGAGTTTGGTAAGGTTCCCGAGCTGTGGTGGGAGATTGCCTGATAGATTAGACTGCGAGATATCTAGGTACTGGAGATTAGTCAACAATGTAAATTCTTCTGGTACATTGCCTGATAGGAGTTCATTGTAGCCAAGCTCCAAGTGCTCGAGCCGGATCAAGAATCCTAACTCGGGTGGTAATGGTCCTTCCAGTACATTTCCAGCTAAGTGCAGGAACTTCAATTTCAGGAAACTCCCGTAACTCCTTGGAATTTCTCCCTTGAAGTAGCTTCCACCAAGGTTGAGCTCCTCCAAGAAGCGCAAATTGACAAATTCTTTAGGCAATGGACCTGTAAAGTTGTTGCTGTATGCACTGAAGACTCTCAAGAACTTGAGCTTGGAAATCCCAGGTGGGAATTCTGAAATGAAGTTGTTGTGGCTGATGTCAAGAATCCTGAGGTTACTTAGTTCAAATATGACAGGTGAAAGAAGCCCATCAAAGGCATTTCCACTCAAATTGAGGAGAACTAAGCTGGTCAAGTAACTAATTTCAGCTGGAATAACACCGGAAAGATTGCGTTGAGAGAGATCAAGTTCTGTGATTTGAGAAGCTGTTGGGTTGCACTTGACGCCAGACCATGAACACCAAACCGGGTCTTGGATTGAATGATCACCACCGGCCCTGGACAAGTTCCAATCTTGGAAAGTGTTGTGAGGGTCTTTGAGGGCGGTCTTTACGGAGAGAAGAGAGTGGAGAGGGAGAGGGATAGTTGTAGCAGAGAAGACTAGAAGAGAAGTCTTGAACAAGTGGAAGAAGAAGAAGAAGAAGAACGTAATCGGAAAGGGAAGAAAAGGCAGTTTCATGGTTGTGGGGAAGTGAGAAACTTGGTTGAGAGAAGTGTGTGGAGACAGGTAAATTTAAGGGAAGGAAGGTTTTGATAGAGAGGGATGATTATGCTTTTTGAGAGTGCTGGGTGTTTCATCATGACTGTTTCGCTGAGCTTCAGTGGATATTCTTGGTGCCGAATGCCAACGGTGGGTGGGTATAAGAAAGCAAAAGGAAAAATAGGGAAACTACTTGGTAAGTACTGTAACTATATGATTATGATAACATATGGCTCCTCTACTCTTTCTTCCTTTTTCTTCTTTTTTCATTTCTCGCATCTATCTCCTTCCCTCACCTCACCTGTTCTTGTGCAATACAAGTATTTCTCGGCCGCTTCTACTTAGGTTTTCATGGATTTCCTTGTTTGCAGAACAAGTGGCAACATTCTAACTCATTCAACCAGTGTGTTTTGCTGTTGATATATATTTTTTAAGTTGTATTATGTTGTTTAGACCCTAAAATAATTATTTTTGTTATTTATAACAAGTTTTGTTTTAGTTATAATTCTTAATTTCTATATTCAAATTAACTTTCATCAATTCCAGCTTAGTCGGGACTTCTAATCATTTTAATTTTCATAATTATCTTAATTTGATATTTATGATAATTCTTGATAATTATCTCATTACTTGTCTAGCAAGGATTAAGGTTAAAATATTCATTTTAAATATCACTGTAAGCTCGACCGAGTACTAAATTATTGAATAAAATTACAAATTTTCTTGAGAGTTTCTCTCAATTTTTAAAATCCCAAAATTGATCGTATTTTTTATGCTTTCCGCTGCGCCACTTGTCCATTCTTTTGTTTCCCCTTTTCATCATTTCCTTTTTCTATGACTAACAATGTGATCAAAACTCTGTGTCTGTTACATTAATCGTCCCTCACAGGATCCAAGAAAGCCATCCCAATATTCTTCTTAAATTTAAGACTATTCGCTCATTCCAACTTATTGGGTTTTCACTACAGTCGTCCATCACAGGATCCAAGAAAGCCATCTCAATATTCTCCTCAAATTAAAACTAATTATAACCATTCGCTCAACCCAACTTGGGTTTGCAACGAGATGAGAGAGCTAGCCCTTCTGCTGTGTAATCTAACTGGAGGTGCCCGGACCAACAAAATCTTCAGATCGACCACGACCAGCCATTCATTCAACTGCATGCACTATACTCGAATATTATTTAGCGCGTCCATGCAACTATATAGAATTCTCTGGCTGTAATGGATATTCAATCTGCACCAGAAATCAACGTGTTCCTTTATCTTTTTTAAGGAATCAACTCACCTAAAAACTTAAGCTTGTAAGTGAAGCCCTAGAATATGATTTATATTATTCTCTAACATACTCCCTCAAGTGAAAGCCCTTTGGGCTTGAAACTTGCACAGGCCCACATTACCTTGTGCTTGATTTTTTTTATCAAATAGAATGGGGGTGGTGAGATTTGAACTCGTGACCGCTGGGTCAATAAGGCTCTGATACCATATTAAGGAACCAACTCACCTAAAAGCTCAAGTTTATAAGTAAAGTCCTAGAATATGATTTATATTATTCTCCAACAACCGTATGGGATGGCAAGTCTTCAACAGAACTTGACGGGGATGTTTCAAATTCTCTTTGAATTGCCCATTATCTCCATTAATTTAATAAAATCTAAGCAGTGATCGCCCAATATCCTGGTCATTAATTAAACATCAAGTATACCTGCTCTTTTGTGCTGATTTCTTGACTTTGTTTAAAGCTTTACCGTGGTTACTGTTTATTAACTTGCTTGGCATCATTAATGTTGCTATAGTAATACTTGCCATGATAACGACAAAGCTCCGAACAGAATCACCCACCATCTTTTCACGTTGTTTATCTGGTGATCGTTTTTTTATTGGAATTGGAAGGGCTGTTCATAACTGGCAAGACAATTTTTTTGAAAAGAAAAGGAGAAAAAAACCAAGGTGTTGTCAATTAATCAACTCTTTAATTGATTACGAGATTGTATGGATGTGAGCATAAGATTTGTCTTTTGCTAGAAATGAGCCTGCTTGTGACCATAAAGGTGCGTGGGGTTGGCCATACAATGATGGCTCCGGTTGAAGAAGCAAAAAGCTGCCCGCAGCTGGTGGTAATGATAATTCAAACGCACACGATGATTTCATTTCAGGCCGTCCGATAATATATACACGAACGCATGCATGTACGTACATTGCCTCTCTACTATACGTACCTTGCGACTTAAGATACACGGCTGTACGTACAAGGATAACGTATAATTTTTATCTCTGTTGGAGGAAATCAGTAGACCAACCTCTCATGTTACCTATGATTACTGATCATTTAGTTAGGGTTCCTCGACAGCAATGATAACTGGGGGTAAATTGGCTTGCAAGTCAATGAACAAAGCATCTTCCTTTGTTGCCTTGTAAGTTTTCTTCCCACTCATTTCTTTGTTTATTTTTAATTATCGTTCCATGTGATATTTTTGAACTACTTTTGATGATTAAAAACTAGATAAATAAACTATACATTAAAATAATATTATTTATTATTTTGAAAACTTTGGATAATGGAGAAACAGGCTAAACAATATGGAATAATAAAGAAGAAGAAACAGAATTAAAGTGTTTTTGCAGTCTTACTACACAAGGAATGAACGGTACGTCATGTCCAGTCCCTTCTCTTACTTCGTTATGCGCTTGCTTCTCGTAGCGCGTGCCGAGCATTTCATGCGGGATTGTTATTTTGGTCAGTGTTTAAAAAATAATTTTAATTGAAATTTAAATGTTTTTGTTAAAATTATAGTTGAGTTTGAGATTTAATGAAAAATAATTATTTGTGTCTAATTAATATATTTTTTATATTGATATCAATTTGTAAAAATACTTTAAATGACATATATATATATATATATATATATATATATATATATTATTTTTTAATATTATAAATTAAATAGTCATAATTATATAATATAATTAATAATTAAAGTAAATTAGATAAATAATTTTATCTTTACATTAAACTATTTGCAATTACATGAAATATAAAATCTAGGGGGTTGACCTAAAATTTAGACAGAAAAGAGGTCAAGTCAACACACAGGTTATTGAGTCCATTCATATTTATATGAAAATGACTTTATGTAGTATAAAAATATTAAATAAATAACATAAAATTAAAATTATAGATAAAAGTATAGATATGTAAATATAAAAATAAATTACAAAAAAAGAAGAAGTTAAAATTAAGAATATAAATATATAATTAAAAATTATACCAAAAATAAAAAAACGAAATTAAATAAAATTATATATATTAAAACAAGTCAAAATAATATTTTTTTTACTGCGGCGGAGAAAGTGTCGTTAATTTAAAAAGAGAGTGCATCAGCCATCAGCTATCCTTTTCTTCAAATCGTAGAGAAGAGCAGTGGAGGTTCCGGTGATGGTATGGTGGGAACCACTTTCACTCTTGTCTCCTGCAAACCCTTCATTTGTAACGAGAGAGAGAGACTGAGAGAGAGAGAGAGAGCATATTATTATTACCACAGAAGTAACAGTTCGGCTTGTGGGCAGGCGTGTCACGTGTGTGGTGTTACTCTCGCGTGACCCTACACGGAAACATCATTCGATGATGGCGAGGGTGCAAAGTGTCCCTTGCCACGCGTTCTTTTGTCTCAATTTCCGCCCTGAACGGTTGGTCGGTCGCTCTTTCTTCTCTTTTTTCTGGACAAATTTCATTTTAATAATGAGAAATAATGAGGTCAGAGGCATGCTTGGACGACGAGGAACATCCAATGAGGATTAATATTCCAATGGAAAACGAATATTTATTAGTAAGGAAAAGAAGAACCGAAGAATAAAGACTTGACTAGGTGGATGTTAGAGACGCTGTTTCTGATATTCTACGGTACGAGCCGAGCCTTTTCTGATATTAAGGAATGGTAGTATTTTTAAAGGATTAAAGTACCTACGTACCTGTGCTTGATTTTTTAAATGGGTTTGGTACACAACGTGTACATGTGACGTCACACATGTCTGGATGATTTCAATGTCATTGTAAAACGTGATCCTCAAGCAATGCTAAAAATCAAAGTTATCAATTTGATGTTTTATTTTCTTAATTACAATAAAATATTTTGCTTTCGTTTTGATATCTTATTTTAGAATTGTATTGTTTTATATATATATATATATATATATATATATATATATATAAAATAATAAAAATCTAAAAATAAAATTATCTAGAATAATACAAGTTAAACTAAAAAAACACAGTAAAATAATTAATCTCGCATGGTCATTATATTTTTTTGATTGCTCAGAAATTTTAACATAATATATATAAATATATCAAGAGATTATTTCATGAAATTTCATCTCAATCTAACGGTTAGATTAAGAGATATGATTGATATAATAAAATTATTTATTATTTAAAAAAATATATTTAGCTAAAACAGAACGAGCAGAATGAAACTTGTACGTTTCAGCTTGTATTTAACAAAAAAATTTAAAAAAATCAAAATTTAAATCGAGATAAAAACAACATTATTTTATCTCGTTTTTTAACTTATACAGAATATTTCGACCATTTCAATTTGAAATGGAACGAAATTAATAATTATGCTCGAAATACGTTGTTTCTCTTTGTCTCCATCCCTGTTTGGACTACAAAGCATTGTAAATAAAGGATTTCAATAACCCATAAATGGCAGACATGTGGATCTCTTTCAACGAATAAGAAATAACCAAGATTCAGCAGAAGGGAAAGAAGAGGATTTGAAATTGGTTGACCAAAAACAGCTTGAATGAAGCAACATTTTAATATACAATTCATAAAAGTTGTTTCTCTTCGTGGTGTAGAGGTTCCATTTTATAAAGCAGGAGAAACTAAAGTGCAAAGGCTGAGCACAATCATCTTTAGCTTGCAAGCTTGTCCCGTCGAGTTTGCACGCCTCACCTTCTCTCTTGATAATACAGAAAACAAATGAGTATACGTTTAGAGGTATTTCTGTCTTCTTCCATTGATATTTATTTGTAGAGTTACGCGAGTATTCTGCCACTTTCATTTTTTTAATTTTTTATTTAAAAAAATTGTTAGCATGTTCTTGGAAGCGTTATTAAGTCCTTTTTACTTATGAAAAAACTTTGAGATTTTATTTTATTTTTTATTTTAAATTATAAATTTTTAATGTTTTTAGATAATTTTGATGTACTGATGTCAAAAATGATTTTAAAAAAATAAAAAAAATATCATTTTGATGTCTTTCTAAACAAAAAAACATTTTCAAAAACAATCACAACCATACTTCCAAACATGCCCTTAGTATAGTACGTGATAGCCGATGATAGGCAATTTACTATCGATGGTTCTTATTTCTTTTTTCTTTTTTCTTTTAACCAGAGATAATATAAGTTTTTCCTTTTTTAAAAAAAATTTATCTCCTATATTTTTTATTGCTTATTTCCATCCTTGACTTTTTTAGAAAGTTTTTTTATATGTTTTAAAATTAGTAATTAAGTTACAATTTGTCTTTTTTTTTTCCTAATTCACTCCTTATTCTTTTCGTTTCTATTTTTTTTTCCTTGTATTTTTTTAAGTCTAATTGTTTTTTATTTCATCATTCAATGAAAGTTTATGTTAATTTATTTTTACAGCTTAGTCTTTATTCTTTCTTTTTTTTTTTCCTTTTGCTAACGTTTTTTTCTTTTTAATTTAACCATCCAATTTAAATTTCTTTGTTGCCCTCTAATTAATTATAATTTTAACTTTCACCCTCATTTTTTTATTATAATTTTCTTGCGTGATTACTCTTTTCCCCTCAATTTCATCCTTATTTGTTCAGCCTTAGGGTTTTTGATTTTTTAAATATGTTAAGTCTAACATAATATTTTTTTTAGTTTCATATATTTTTTTATTATTATCTTTATAGCAAATACGAGTTGGGATGAAGAGATCTCCAGGCTGCCGGAGGTTCGCCGGCGTTATACAAGCATCAATACTGTTAAAAACAGTCAATTTCGAAGCCCATATGTGACACTCATTCAATGCCAAGTACATAGGTACCTGCTACCCTAATTCACTGTTTGGCAACAATAATTGCGATGGGCATGCTCAAATTTGATTAGAGTATCCCAGCTCGCATGATCCAGATGAGCAACATGCTTCTGCTGAAACTTAAATGGCATTAAAAAAATAAAATAAAAAAAATTGATAGTTTATGAGATTCAATTAACAAAAGCTACTTCACATATAATAATGATGTTGCTAATAATAATGCAAACCTATTTCTCCCGTGGGATCTCATCTAACCAAACCTAGAGCTAATAATAATAATTATTATTATTATTATTATCTTTATTGCATCCAACTTGATCACCAACTCCCGCTTCAAACACATTGATAATGATTATTATTTTGTTTGAAATTGATAGGGAGGGTGAAGGGTCATAAATCTCTATTTTATACTAATAAGTATATATATTCAATAGTTTTTTTTTATCTAAAAAACATATTCCTGATAAAAAGACATATTTTGTCAACAATAAACGAACAAATGAATAGGGAAAAGGAATTTAAAAAAAAATAAGTATATATTTTCTAATGAATATAAATTTTTAAAATTATTTACCTCAAGTTTATATTGAAAAAACATATTAAAAAATAAAAACACATTTCATTAAAAAAAAGAAGGGAAATGCATAATTAAGTAAAAGATTGAAGGTTTTTACTAAAGAAATACATTTTTCCTCTAGAGTTTAAAATGTCTTAAAATCTTTTGAATATTTATTTTAAATGTCACATAATTAAATAAAAAATAGTTTTGAAAATCACCTTGTTGCCTTCATTCTTTCACGTATTTCATGATTTAAAGCACCCATGTTATTGTTACCTAGCATGACTTTATGTAACCTACAATACAATTATAAAATATTTGCTTGTTTATTTACATTTTTATTTTTACTAGAAATTAAAATCAACTTTCTGGTTTAATATTTAATTAACGTCCATAATAGTTTTTATGATTTAATTATCAGTTCACGTATTTTCGAGTTTATTGTATTAAATGTGTTTTTTTCCCCCATTTCTTAACCAATAAAATTTCATAATAATAGAAAAGCCTTAGTCTCTTGTTTTAGAAACTAACTTGAAATCGTGTAGTGTGGGCACAACAATAACTAATGAAGATCAAATAGATACTGAGTTGCTGATATGTATCTAAACATCTAGCAAATAAGATCTATAAACATGAAAAGTTTTTATAAACAAAAGCAAGATGAACAGTGATCAATGTCCAAGATGATGTAATGGAAAGGAGATGGAGGGTTCCACAAGAGATTGATGAAAGAATTGAACACACTTGATCTCGGTAAGACTGGTAAAACAGAAGGGCGAGTGAAAACTGGGTCGATTAGGGTGACCCGTGCCCGGTTTTAAAAAAAAATAGTGTCTTGCCACCTCTCAGTGTTCAAGTTCAAAGTCACACCCCCAATCCCTCCCCCCTCCTTGTCTTCTTCCATCACCGTAATTCTCTTTTTCTCTGTTCACACTATGACTTATCTAATCTCTAAGTAGAGAACAAAATTATGATGGTTTGAAGGTGGGTGAGATCATGGGCATGTGAGAGACCTTTTCTGATTAAGCCAAGACTCAATGGCTCAACTATCTCCTAATAGGAGTGGTACTCTTCAAATGTGGAGCATTATGCGATCACATCACTCGGGAAACTTCAAATATTACGTCCCAAGACCACACCAAGTGTTTAAGAAACTATGGCCATTATCATACATTTGAAACCTTTAATTGTCGATGATCTTCATGGCTTAATCGAGAGGATTCAGCAAGATACAAAACAAGATAAATAATACCAGAAAGGGCCCCAATTCATCATTGCATGTCATGTTATATCATTCGGTGCTTGTTTAAAGAGAAAAATAAATATGCTTTGACATCAATATTCGAGGGGGCACTGCCACTTTTTTTGAGACTTGAGAGTTTAATGTGATAGACAACCGAATGATTTAGACCTTCTAAAGTAATTAGATATTGAAGGGGAAAAGGAAAGGTGAATCAAGGAATCAAATGGGTTTTGGGAACTTGTCACAGCTTTGAGTAAGAAGACGATAAATATGATTAAGCATGCCATTCTCTATCATAGGCAACATGTTATTAATTAACGAGTGTATTAGGGACTCATCTTTTAATTATTATAATTAAGCATAAACCACTGTTTTTTTTCTTAATTCGATCGTGTGTTGAAGCCTGAAGCTAGCCAATATTGAAATCAACACTTCTTATAATTAAGCTGCTAGGTGAAAGAAAGAAAAATCAGTCGAATTGGGATTGCTGCTACTTCTTCTTCTTCTTTTGAATTGTCAGCGCGAGACATGCAAATCTTTTGTAGTTAACCAGAGCTCTGGGATTCGTGAACGACAACATGTTTCCGGGGAAGCCCTACTTTAAACAAGAATGTCTCTTGACAGCCTCATCGATATCCATTGCAAAACACTAATTGTTCCCGGAGGAATCGTTCTTTTACTACTCAGTCTTTGGAGTTCCCAAGCCTTGCAAAGTTTTTTTCTTTAAATAGCTAATTCTACTATGTACTAAATCATTACCACTCATTTTAGGTAAATACCACATAGATGGCCTTAATGAAATTGAATAAAACAAGCTGATGAGGAATGAGATAATCATGTATAAATGAAATTGAATAAAACATTGGAGGTCAACTCTTAAAAAAGCTAAATGATAAAGGACAAAATTAAAAAAATAAATCAATTAAAAACAAACATAAAGACCTAAGTTATTTTAGATTAACTTGACTAACCCGTGACTCGGGATATGAGATCGGGATAACAACATAGAAAGAAAACAAAAAAAAATTATGAAGTTCAAGACCTGATAATACAATGTCAAAGGATAAAATTAAAAAAAAAAAACCTAAAAAGGATTGAAATCAATTGGGTTAATCTCAGAACTTGTGATATGTGTCATGAGAATAGAATCACCCCATTAAAGACAAATAAAAAAATCATGAAGTAAAATTCTCAATCATTCAAATATCGAGGGATGAAATTGAGGGGAAAGAAACAATCAAGAAAAGGATAAAAAAAAAATAGTAATTAATAAATAAATAAAAATAAAATAACAAGGAATGAAATTGGAAAATTAAATAAACCAAGAAAGTTATAAAAAACAACAATCATAATAATGATAACTAAGATTGTATATATATATATATATATAAAAAAAAAAAAAACTAAATGAAATTAAATGTTGATGGATGGAATTGAAAACAAAATCAACTTTACAAGTCATTAAAAGAAATATAAGTAATAATTAAAAGAATAAACATTAAAATTAATATAAATACAAACTAACATGATACATTATTTTTCGGAAGGGCATGCATGAGACCTAAAGAGAGGAGAACAAAAATACATCGATGAGCCACACCATTGATTTTCTGGCCAACTCGAGCCCCACATCATAGAAGATCTTAATGTTATGCTCTCAACTTCACCACATGAGTCAACTTTTGATCTTCGAGAGATGTCACACGCCTCTCAAATGACATAAGTGTATCCCGCATGTGTCGACTATCTTTTATTTTAAAATAATTTTTATATTTATTAAAATATCAAGTTTTTTAAAAATCAATTTGATTATAAAAAAAAAAAACATGATGGAAACATAAAAGGACCCTGAATGTCAATTTAAAAAACTTGCTTGTGGGAAAAATCTGATCTTTTAATGTGCATAAAAAAATATTAATATACCGAATTGTTTCTGATTAGATGAATCTTGTGAAAAGACTATTTCACCATTAATAAAATAGTTATTATAATATTGAATACATAGTATTGTATAATGAGTGTGGACGTAAAATAAAATCATTTTTATAGGAGTATTTGACACTGTATTTAAAAAATATTTTAAAAAAATATTATTTTAATATATTTCTACATAAAAAACACTTAAAAAAATAACTTTATTATACTCTCAAATAAAGATTTGGACGTTAAAGCCATTGATGGTCAAATAGGTTTATGGGGTGGGAGATTATTTTTTATTTTAGTAGTAGAGGTACGCAAGAGACAAAAGGGTGGCATCATCCATTATTGGGGCCATTTTTTTGCCCCTTTTTTATTTTTATTTTTCTCTCCTTAATCTTCGATATTATTAAAATGCTCGTATAACCTTACAAATGTTTCCACTCCTTAAGATGTGCGAGTGTCATTCCCTCACTCCATCCCTGCTTTGTGAAGCAAACGACTTTGTAGTAATGTTTAATCCACCAAGAATCCAACCTCCCAAGCAAAACTCAAATTACCATCATTTTGTTTAAGAAGATAGAAGCAACTTTATATTCGTGGGTTTGGTGGATGCTTGTCTAAACTCTAAACCTAGTCTCCATCTTAATCATAACAAGCTCGTTTTCCCCTCTTTATCTACTTTTTCTTTCTCAAGCTTTTCAAAGCTTATAATTACTAAGCACTGCTCCTGGGGTGAAACTGGGAGACAACCCAGCACGCCCGTGGGTGTCCTATGAATCATCAAATTGCACCTGGGACCTTTTTTTTTTTTCTTTTTTTTTTCCTTTTGATGAAATTGGTTCTGTTCATTTTCCCATTTTCTCACCTACCAGAGTTTTTTTCTCTCTCGAGATTGGATGGTTTCATATCTTATGCTATGTTTAAATTGGTCCATCAAATAACATGGGACATTTATGATGAACAAAGTTACTTTAGTAATTGACAAAAGGGATCATTGACTAAAACCATGATCATTGACTAAAACCATTATAACGGGTTATCATGGCTGTTTAAACGTTTACCACCTTTTTCTACCTAATAGCATGATGCTTGCACTTTCCATGTTTTTTGATCCAAGGGAAAATTGTTATAAGCGCACAAAAACAACACCATAAACCTCGCAATGGAATGAGTATACATCAGTCGGCCGGTTTTCTAAAGCAGAACCTTAATGAATAAGCTTTAACAATGCAGCGTGTTGTTATTTTGAAAATGATCTTCATGAAACAGCATTGGCAGCTGGATTGAATCGAGAATTTCTTACCCAAATTGAGGAGCGAGTGTTCCATTGCTCCTTGTCGTGTATCCAGTAATCCTGGTAAAAAGGAGAACCCTTTTTCACTAGTTTGGCGCTGGCTTAGATTCAAAAACTGCAGCTATAACGTCTGTCAAGAATAAAGTTAGTGGCATATGTTGGAGAGATTGCATTAGTGGCATTCATTGTGCCGCTGCCACTTGAGACCTAAATGACCTTGGCATGAAGGGAGCAAGAGGAAAATAAAATTCATGCAAAGGCAGCAAATGCCAGAATAAGGATCATTGAATTTCATACCCGCTGCCATGGCATACTTTCCCATGAAAGACAAAGAAAAGAGATCCTAAATTAAATCTAGTGCAAATTGCTACCCTTCAAAAGTTGCACTTCAGAAAATTGTCTCATGCTTTTCAACTTTCTTGTTAGTCAATTATGATGGTATTGACAACAATGTTCTGAAAATTAGAGAAATGACAAAAAAATTAACTGGGGGAATATAGTGTTGTTAGTGGTGTCGCTAGCTTGTAAGTAACAAACAGCTGTTGCGACACGATTACTTTGCTTGTTAGTTACCTTTCTACTAATAATCCTACCGTAAAATGGAATGGACTTCAACAGAGTGTAACTCATCTTCTTGTCCACTGAGTCAATAATCAACTAAACTTCTTCACCCTTGTGTTTTTTGTGCTGCATTCAAAGGCCCTTCTTTGTTAATTATATACCCAAATGACAACAGAGCAAATAGTAATTGGTTAAATAATCTGAAAAATAAAATCTTACACTCACAAGCTGTTAGGACAGTTATTTATCCTTCACTCCATGTGATCACGGAAACGGATAATTTTGTTGATAAAAGGTCTCTCGCGGCGGTAACTGTTAATGATAAATGAAAAAAATAAAAATCAAAGGAGCATAAGAAAAGTTAAATGACCAACTGAATTCGCACCTAAAACCTCAGTTCATGTGGTAATAGCATAAATTGAAATAAGTGACAAGAAGATACTTACATGATGAATGATGATATGCAGAAGCAAGTTATGCCGATGGAGAAGTGGATTAAAAATGTTGGCCAGAAATTTTCGTGGTCCAGAAATAATTTCTCAGAGATGAGAGTAATTACACCAGAAATCAGCAGAACTGTCCAACCAGAAGGTAAGCAGCTAGCAAAAGAAAATGCAGAAGAATCCTGCGGAGAAAAATACGTATCCGGTATAAGGTTGATATAAGTACCCAAGGACATGGAAGAGTTGCAGTATCAAAGCCATACCTGGAAGTAGTGTTTGATAAATACTGCAGAGTATAAAATCCTCAAGATCATATCTTCAGAATAGTCAAGAAACCAGCGACCCAAGCATTTAAATTTAATAAAGCATATGCCACTGGTAATTGGTTGAATTTAGAAATCAAGGAAGAACATAAACTAGTCACTACTGAGATAGATGTCATCATGTAGAACCCCTTTAAAGCCACTTACCCACCAGCTGAACAATATAGGTTGAAGACACTTTCAGAAGACCATATTGGTTGAAACAGTATCTTAGCTGCTTTTCAAAATTAGTTTACCTTGAATGGAAGTTTATTCTCTCAGCTGCAAAACCTTAGGGGTCTTGTTTATGATAGCCTAACTTACCAGGCACTCTTAGTCAGAACTATGCTGCTTATATATGGACACCCTACACCCTAGGTGAAAGACAGTTATGCCTAGATCTAAATTCCCATGACTCAACTTCTATAACACTGGCACAGCCAAACTGTTGAGCAATCCAGTGTCAAAGGGACAGCAAATTCACGCAGTCCTTCACCTTTGGTAGCTATGGCAGCAATGGAGCATCTATCAAAAAAGATTTGCTCTTTTCACTTTCCTCATTAGAACTATAGTTAGAAGTCTAGTTTCCAAAAAGCAACCATGTTTCCTTCAAACAAATGCATAATTACCAAATAAATCAAAATTCCGAAACAACAAATATGATCATGATAAGGCAACAAGTGAAACAGTGTCAATTAATGGGCTTCAAATATTTTGCATCAAGCTCACCAAAATTCAGTCCCATGACCATGTACAATGTCTGTAACATGCACATGGTGGCACGCATGGGTGCATGGTGAACTAATGGACAATAAAAAAGCCTGCAACATGAAAAGGATACTTAAGGAATTTGCCAGAATCAAGCCAACAGCACCAGCTGACTTTATCAGTAGGACATTCATCACTACATATATCAATGAGAACACAAGCAACGAATCATTTGAGCGCTTGAGTTGGCTCTCTGTTGCAACAGCATGTAGAAAAGCTTCAGAAGTTCCTGATGCAAAGTCAAATGAAGATCAACATTTTCATAACAGTATATAAAAGCAAAGGTGAGAGATGCATTTTCTGTGGTAATCAAGTTGCTTGTTGAAATGTTCATAGATTCACAAGCAAATTTTGCATTTGTAAAGCTTGCACTCCTGTTCAAATGCGAAGAAATTATAATACCAAGAACCTCTACTGATCTAGAAGTCAAATAATAACTATTAATCTCTTCATTTTCTAACAATAACCTTTCGATTTACAAGTTAATCCAGCAAGTTTCTACATGTAGTTGATAATACAGAAAACTAGTGACCTGATTATGTCACGATATAGATTGTTTGTGTACTTGTTTTTCCAAAACATAATCAGGAATCAACAGGAGAAAATGAGAAAGAATGGCAGAAGGGTTAAAAAGGGCAGTTTTTTTGTGGTCAAATGAAAAATAATGGTTTATGGGGGTGATAATGGAAAAGGTTGTTACTAACCATTCATAGCCAAGACAATGGTTGATAATGAAAAATGTTGTTACTAACCATTCATAGCCAAGAGAATGACATAGATGCAATAATACTGGAGGGCTGATGATGCCTCTCCGTCACTCCATTTATGGCCGTACAACATTCTGATGAGAGAGTAGGAGTAACTTGGGCCAAATGACATAAATACAGCACCTGGATGATGAAAGAAAAGGAGTCATGAAAATTGATGGATTGATCATTATTCACCACCAAGTTCACAAACTTGGGGCAGAAAGAATGTGCTGATTTTTCTGCAGTGCTATAAATTTGAAAAAGTCTGTCATGACAATTTTCATAATATAAAAAGGGTATAGAGAAATTTGAAAACTATTTGACTAAGTGCATATAAAGAAAAGAAATGAAGGAATGCACCAATTAGAAAAACAAGCTTCAAGGCCTCGGACAGGCAGCTTCCCAGTTTCCTGCTTTTGTCTGGATCTTTTCCTGTCATGAGAAGGAAAATCATTCATCTGCTTATGATGGAAAATGGAGATATGGTGACTTCAAATTGATGATAAAATGCATATACTGCATGTATTCAGATTACAAGTCTCAGTCCAAAAGAAAAGAAAGGAAAAGAATCAACAAATTCTTAACCATTCTGGGGAGTAAAGGAGATGACCACACACACTATTATAGGGAAAATGCTCGACCACACCGGATAAGCTACTAATGGTAGTGTTAGCCATAATTAAAATGGCACGTACTTGAAAAAAGCACTGATAAGAAAGTGTTATGAATTACCAAGTTTCAACTCATGCCTGGCTACCACAGTCAGTGGAGACAAGCAGCAAAAAAATAAAAACTGTTTCATCTGAAACACTCAGATACAGAAGATGAAAAAAACTCCCTTTCCACACCCTGCCCCTTCTGACCCCCAACTATCTGGCTCAACAAGGTTTCTTGTTGTTCATCTTAACTAAAAATGAAACAGTGGCTAGCTTACTGAATAGACTGCATTCAAATAGATAACACAAATGATGAAACCCCAAAGCAAGAAAATGCAGAACACATGAAGAGACTTGCACCGTAAAAAAACAAAAGCATTTTTTTCAAAATCAGAACAGCATTAAGAAAACAAATAAGGAGAGAAATAAACCTGATGCAGACCTGGCAAATGTAGCATATGAACTTTCCTCAAATGGAAGAAACACCAATCTGACAACTAAGCTCCCTGGATGAAAATTTAGCATTTATGACATACTATATCAATCAAATTATCTTCATTAATGAAGCAAAATATTCAAATCACTACCGTTTTGGTTTATATAAACACTCAATGAGGTCAATAATATCTGATCCAGCCACATACCTAACTTGTCAACAAGCCCATATACAGCCTGGTTGTATGGGGTATCCAACCATACAAGAACAACTTTTTCCCCTTCTTGAAGGATAAGCTTTCGAAAGGATTGTAGAGTGAACAGAACACACATGCTAGAGAGCTGCTTATCATAATCCATTATGGTTCCTAGTCTGTTGAAGGACATGGTGTTAACTAATATGTTAACAAAATAATTGTGAATGCCACACATTTGCCAAGGAACCTTGCCATAAATCAATAACGAGTTAATATGAGAATATTGAAGACACTATCAAACTCGACATGGTAAAAGAAAATCGAACAGGTTTCCATCCCACAATCAGCTTAAGCAGTTTTTCTTTTCTTTTAGACTGGAGGGACTGGGGTGAAAATCATTACATACTGAAGAAAGAAACTCTGAAGACACAAAGAAATCATACCTGAAAGGGAAAAGATCAGCACTTCTAAATGCCCGGAAAACAACAAAGTAACTCCAATATCCTAAGAACAAACAAGCTCCATATGCAGTTTGCGACAACGCAAAAATAATCCCTTTATCCTACAAGAATTAGAAAATTTCTGTCTAAGTTGTTTGTGAACAAGACCATACAGACAGACTCCACAAATTTCAAGAAAACAAGCAAGGGTCTTGCCACTAGGAATTGAGATAGAGGAGATTACTCAGAAAAATAATTACACAAATGAATAAATACATGTATCCAACCTTTTTTTAATGATATAGTGCTACAAATTAACCTTTTTGTAGCCAGTTTTCAAGGAATTTATCTCAGATGTCAAAAATAAAGAAAAAAGTGAGATAACCCAAGTCCTAAAAATAAGTTGAAGAAACATCTTGCATAAAACCCAAACAAGGACTTCCACAAGAAAAGAAGTAAAGAAAAAAATCCAAGATATTGGAGATGATAAGAAATGATTGATTTCAGTTAAAAAAAAGATGGAATGAGAAAATGAAGCATATTGATTAGCAAACAATATGCACCATATTGAGGAATAGATTCTCCCCAAAATCTGTTTATTAAGTGTGTATTTGGGATTGTGGTGCAGGGTGCTTTCCAAAACAGATTTTCACTTGAAATGCATCGGAAAAAAAAATCAGATTTGTTTTTCATTTTTTTTCAGCAGCACATCAAAATCACCAGAAAGCACTAAAAAACATCAATTTAATGTTTTTTCATGCCAAAAGAACCCAAAAGCAGAAGTACTCCCAAACACACCTTAAATCACCTAATACAAAAACATTGAGATGGTGAACCCATAAGATGCAATTAATACAACATGCAGGTTCATCAAACTTTCAAACTGGGATGTTGTTGATGCATATAGCATCATTTAACATCCTTGATTGTCTCAAAAACAGATGGTGACACTTTATTTTTACCTGTAAAAGAATTCAAGTGCTTATCTAACTCATGCCATTAGTCAGATTGACCACTGATAACTTTCAGCATGTTCATTATCAGACAAAGAAAACGAGTGGCTGCCTTTTCAAATAAACTTTTACCATGCTGGTTTGCTTGACAATCAGGATGTACATTGTCAAACAACGCAAAAGTGTGGCTGCTGTTTCAATTATCAACCGCAGTTTGAGCAATAGCAAATTCTGAGAGAGAATATACAAGGGTTCGGCCAAAAGCTCCAAAATACATGCACAGCCTGTGACATAAAGTGAGCTAATAGTCATTTTTTAAAGTAATCTGGAGAAGGATAATGCAGATGAGATAAAGCACATTGAATTGCAATAAAAAAAACAAGTTTACTATAAAGGGATTAATAAGTTAGTAACTGATGCTATGTAATGCACAAAGCACATGGAGAAGCATGTAAACGAGTCCCATGGGTGGGAAGAGTAGAGACATGATATGTGCTTAGCTACAGCAATGTATCATGAAGATCGGACAATGGATCATGAATGGTGAAACTAATGAAAACTACTGATTTATCAATAAATTAGCAAAGTATAGGGCAGAGCATTTGGACAATTTATTCAAATGGTTTTTTTACTCTTACATTCCACTCCTAAAGTTTCATTCAACAAAGCTGCTGCTTTCTCAAACCAACAGTAATGATTGAGGCGATTATAGCATCTTACCATTGATCAAGATAGCTTGGGCGTATGGATCAGAATGAGTTAATCCTTGCCACCAGAAAACAAAAGCACATGCTGAAATCGTAGTAACTACTCCAAGAGGGAGTGTCATCCAAGCTACTTTTAATAACTTTGCTGCATATTCCTCAGTTGAAGCACCATCACTGGAGCATATATATCTCAGTTTTGCAATATATCAGATAGAAGTTCAACTCTGAGTAAAGGTTTGGCCTAGAAGAAACTGCCTTCAATCTAACTAATAAAACGGTTTGACACTCATCTATAAACCGTGTAGGAGACAATGCATAAGTTGCAGAATTCAACAATACACTTAACAATTTGAATGTTTTTCTCACACTAGACCAAAATAAAACAAGAAATAAGCAAATGTAACTTTAGAAGCAATACCAATTAATGTCGGCCCTCATGCAGGCTCGCCGGAATCCTTCTCGACTAAGAAACAACACACATGTCACAAAGAGATGAAATTGCACTGCATATAACTGCACAAAACAAGATAATTTCATTTCAGATCACAAGACCCGTGAGGCAATTTTAAGAAACAACAAATAAATACCGCATAGTCCTCGGCTGTAAGGTGTCTGACGATCCAGGAATTGAAAATAAAAGGGATTCCTCTTGACAAGAACTGAGTAGCTGGTGAAGAAAACGAGAAACTCACATTACGTCTTGACAAACAGAGCTGTCCATCTATAATTATGAAAAGAAAGAACAAAAAAAAAAAAAAGTACTGACCCAATAAGTACTTGAATGTGTGAGAAAAACTGGCAACGTTTGCTGCTGCTTTTGACATATCCAAAAAATGGATGGTCTTTTGCAGGCTCTGATTTCTCCGGCAGCGATTTGTTATTTCAGTTGGAACTTGAAGAAACAAAATGGCTTTTCTGAGCGAGAAGGGTAAACTCACTTCCGTACTTGACCAAACCCAACCTCGTGTCTCAACTGCGCGTTTGATAATATTGTAATGGGTAATTTTAAAAATATTTTTTAATTAAAATATATTAATTTATATTTATTTTTAATATTGAAAGTATTTAAAAAAAGTTAATTTGATGTTTTTTAGATGAAAAATAATTTAAAAAGCAAAAGAAAACATGATAAGTGTTTTTCAAATTCTTTTCTCATCTAAGAAATATTAAATTAAATTTTAAATTTTAATATTTTTTAAGTAATTTCTAATATTTTTAATATGATAATGTTAAAAATTAAATATATATGTATATAATATTATTTTAATATATTTTTAATTAATAACATATATTTGCAAAATCAACACCGCGTTAATAAACACGCAAGCTACAATCTAACTCAAATATGAGTTCTATATTAAGCTAAATAATAGTTTGGAAGCTCAATTAATTAACTTTCACTCACTCAAATTCAAGCGTGTTCATAAACATGCCAATTAAATAAATGTAATATTTTAAAATAATTTAAGTTAATGCTATAATCATTAAATTCAATGCAAAAAAACATTATACACCAAAGCACATGTATTACGAATTACAATATCATTTATTTTATGGAATTAAATATTTTATTTATATTTATTTTAAAAAAATTCGGTTTAATTTTTTGTTAAACAATATTTGATTTTTAATTTTTAGACAAGATGATTCTCTCTTTCAGTTTAATTTTGTATTTTTAGATGATATTTTAGGTGTATTTTTTTTAATAGATTTGCTGTTTTATTGGTATTATAGGGGTATTTACAAGGTGTTTTCAGCTTAAAATAAATTTAAAATTTTATTTTTTTTAATTGAGGGGGGAAAGGAAAGGAAAAACGAACACACGTTGGATCAAAGTAATTAAATCCGTTTTGTTCCGGCCGGAATGGACGGAACATACCGTTCCGTTCATAAAAACGGAACAAAACAGAGACATTTTTATTCCGGTTTTAATTCCGGTCCGATTCGGAAATTTCGGCCCAATTCCGGCTGGAACACCCCGGTTCCATTCCGGCCGTTCCGTTCCGGAGACTGACTCTAAAGTCTGAAGAGTGGAGATTGGCGTAGAGTATTTAATGAAAAAAATTGAGAAAAAAATGTAATTGATCGATGTGGGACAAGGAGTCAAAGAGAGTGCAGATTGGATTGCAGAGAAAACATTTAAAGGAGAAAAATTGACAAACAACTTTGTTTGTCCGATGTGGGACATTGTCCCGCATCGTAGAATTCAATCGGCTGGACAAATTCAAATTGAATTTGTCCAGCAAATTTGTCCAGCCGATGTGGGACAATGTCCCACATCGGCAATATATATATATATATATATATTTATATATATATATATTAAAAAAAATTATAAAAAATATATATTATAAACAAATAAAATTGTTGTGTTGATTTTATAAAAAAATATAAATTATATATATATCATGGAATCACTCTTGAAAATCAATAATATTAACTTTAAAATTTATATTTAATTTTTTTTACTTTAAATTAAATTTTTTTGATGTTTTTAAATCATTTTCATATCCTGATGTCGAAATAATTTGTTGGAGTTGAAGCTAGTACTAGTAATATCGATGTTGAGTGTTGACACCAGTATTAGTATTGATAATCCTTTCAATAATAATACTTTTGATAAATGTATTAAAAATAACGAGGAAAATGACGGGCATGGGACTGATTTTAATTTATATAGCATATCATCAAAATATTTATTTTAAATTTGTTAGTTTTTACCTAATGAAATTCTATGAACATAATTGTTTTGTAATGTATTTTTAAATTATTTTGAATTATATATGAACCTTAACTAATGAAGTTTTATAGCCATAATTATGTTGTATTGTATTTAGAAATATTTTACTTACGATTTATGATTTTTTATTTATATCATATTGTGTCCGAATTTTACTTATTTTTTTTTTCAAAATCTGTTTTTTTCTTTTCTTTTTGAACATATGATTTTCAGTACTATTCTCTTTGTAATTATCTTACTATGGTATTTACTATTTTTTTGGGATGCATAATAAGAAATTCTAATATTTTTATATTAATAATGTAGAAGATGTTTGATTTATATTTCTTTTATTTTAGAACATTTTACTTTCATAATATTTTGGAATTTTACAATGTTTCTTATTTTGAGATTATGTTTGTATTGTATAATTTAAATTCCATTTATCTTGAATTTAAATTATACTTGTTAAATTAATATTTTATTTTTTTTCATATATATAATTAAATAAATATGAACAGTACAAAACCGGAACGGAAAGCCGGAATGCACCGAAATCGGAACGTTCCATTTCAAACAAAAAACCGGAACGGTACCCGGAACGGATTTTACAACTATGCGTTGGATAGATTTGGGCCATATACCAAACAAAAGGCTCAAACAAAGGGCTCATACCAAGGCTAGCAGTCGGCCCAACCATTGTTTTTCAAATTTAAATTCATTTTAAGCTTTTATATTGTTTTGACACACTTGTATCATAAATAAATTAAAAACATTTATTATTTTAATATATTTTTAAATATAAAAAATACTTCGAAAATTAATCATCACAACAAAACTCGATAGCTTGTACAAAGTCAAGGGATTTGATAATCTAGGAGGGACTCCCGAGCCTCAAGATAACATCGGCGTAATTGAGGGCCAGGCCGTGTCGAGATGAACAAATTTTCAGAATAAGATCAATGAACACTGTGGGTCGATAATTAATAACAGGAGTCTCATGACATTACAATATCATTATAAAATAAGGTGTAAGAATTCCAAAATGTTTTGTACCATTTAAAAAATAAAATAAAACAATATAATTTTTATCTTGTTTAAAATTCAAGTTTGTTCTATAAATTCCATCCAAATTCATGTTGGAATGTTATAGTTTTGTTCTGTCTATCATGTTTTGGCCAAATAGTATTTTTTTTAAATAATGAGCAATTTTACAATATTAATTATATCTCTTAATCCGACTATTATATTAAAATTAAATTTTACGAGGTGTCTCTTCATATATTTATATATATTATATTAAAGTTTTAGAGCAATCAGAGAATATAATGACCTTGCAAGATTGACAATGACATTCTTGTAATATTATATATGTTCATAATTTTGTTAAGAAAAATTATTTTATTGTGTTTTTTTACATTATTTTTTTTTAATTTTATTATTCAACAATGAGTTTATTATGAATTGAATTTTATATTTAATTTGTTTTATTTAAAGTTATCAAAGTCTTATAATGGAGGTCACACATTTGAAATATTAATCTAGGTTAACTCGAGTTGATTTAATATATCGTTGTTCCAATATTTTTTTAAAATGTCAACTTGATTTTTTTAATTAAACTATATATTTTTTTAATTTTTTATATTATCTTTGAATCCATCAAATCGGTCAGGTTATATCGGTTCAACTTTTATTTATATTTGAAATTTAAATTTCACAATTCTAAATATTTTTATTTTTACATTTGAACTTATTTTTTTTAATTAATATATCTACTTATATACACAAAAACAATACAACTCTAAAATGAAGTACCGAAACGCTTCAAAACCAAAACATTTTATTCCAATTAAAAAAACAAAGCACCAACCGAAATGGAACTAATAATATTGAGTGTAATCATCTAATAGTTGGTTCAATAGTATAAGATTGGAATTAGGAGATTTGTTCCCCTATAATTTAGGTATAATATGATAATCATTGGAAATTTATATTATCATTAATTTTAAGACTCGTAAAATTAATATCATCACTAATAAAAAAAAATGTGGCGTCAACGTTGTCGCTTCGATGTGATATACGTGTTAATTGCCATGTCATCACTTTTTTTCATTGATGGGCGGTCGATTTGTGTGATATATGGTGGGTTTTGGATGCAGTCCACGTAAGCAACAATGATATGACAATCGACCCGTTTCACTTGTGGTATTCAAGTAAAATAATATTGTCAAAGTAGATCGCCCTTGCCGTGTGATTTCAAGTTTTCAATACCAACCTCACAAGTTTTCTTTTTATACCAAGCTTTCATATTTGGGAAAATATTTATTTTTCTTATATTTTATATTTGAGATATAAAAGTGAGGGTAGTTTAATTATAGGGTAAAATAATTAAAATCAATAATTGATGCTAATCTAACTATAAATCAAACAAGTCTTGCTCATAATATAAATAAGATGATGGTGATTTTGAATTTTAATCTTCCATGAAAAATAGACCTTAATGGAGATAGAGAACATGTTATTATAATAAGAGTGGATAATAGAACCTTTGACTCTTAAAATAAAATAAAATAAATTGGTTTGAACATTCGGGTCTAGATTGGAAGGCCCATGTAACTAGGTTTAAGTATAATAAGTCATTAGATTTGCGCACGTATCCTGATTTTTTTCAATTTCATTCATGGTTATATAAATACACATACACACACACACGCACCTAATAAAATTGATGGTTTTTATTGTGAGTATAGTGAGTTAATTTATGTTAATATGATCTATCCTATATATCCATGAGCCGCCTAGACCATATTGGTATGCCAAAACCCCTTTTGTTTTTATTTTTCTTAGATTTAGGTTCAAATACATTTTAAAATTATTGATCAATTTTGCTAGCATTCTCAAATATTATTATAGATTTTTATAGAATCTTTACATTGGTATTTATTTAACATGAAATTTATGTTTTTTACTAAACTACAAGTTTGGTAGGCTAGCTCAAATAGACTCAAGTCACTGTGTCTAATTTTGTTTTTCATATTCCACTTTTATTTTATGTTTCTAGATTTAGAATTAAATGCACTGTAGAAAAAATTATATTTTAGTTTTGTCATCTTTCTCAGATAATATTATAGTTTTTTTTATGAGATTTCTAATTTGTTTTTAATTTTATATTTCCAATATAGAGAAAACAATCATAAGTATTTATTCAATGCAAAATTTGTTCATTTTTAATAATTTTAATGTATTTTGATATAATTTTATCACATCACCCATAATTTTTTCTCTAATCATGTACAAAGTACTTGGAATTTATTTAATTAATCTATTTTAAATTTTCTCTTAAGACCATGATTGATTTTTATCTAGAAAACAATACTTGTAATTCTTTTTAGTGAATCTTGTATTTTATTTTATTTCTCATCCTCGTGTTATTTTTCAAAGCGAACTTAGAAAAGTAGAAATATTTTTATTATTTTTGGGTAGACATTGAGCTTATATTAAGATATTTTTACAACTTTTAAGAGTTATTTTATCATGATTTTTTTCTTTTATCTATTTTTAAAAAGTAAAGTCATAATAATAATTAATAAGATATGACTAATTACTCTTTATCTTCATGCATCTTAAAAATGCTTAGGCATGCAAGACAATGAAAACATATAAAGAGTAAGGACTGAAGAAAACATTGAAGAAACTAGAGGGACCAGAATGCAACTTAGCCAAAAAGGGAGAATAAATATAAATTCAGAATATATAAATAAATACAGAAGTAAATAGTAAAAGGAAAGACTTGCAGGCAAAGAGAAAGATGAATGGATATATGGTATGGCGTCCAAAAAACACAAAATGCCTCGCAAGTATCGATCCCAATCCAAAAACTACTGTCTCCCCTCCATAAATTCACTCACAAAACATCACAGAAACGCATACTAACTATACTAATCCTAGCATGTTAGGTGGAGGGACAGGCATGGGCGGTGGAAGCGGAGGAGGCAGCATGTTGAGGGTGGTTGGTCGGGCTGTTGTTAGGGCTGGTGTTACTAATTTCCAAGAACCTATCTCTAACAACACATCATCCTCTCACACTACTACTACTGTTACTTCACCAAGGGCAACTGGAACGCTTAATTCTTTTAATAATAATAATAATAATAACAATAATCTTAGTCTTTCTTCTTCCGGCTCTGTGTTGAATGTTCCTATATCTGCTAATTCTGGTGGACCCATTTCTACTTGGTGGCCTTCTTTTTCTGGCTCTTACCCTGATGATTATGAGTGGGTTTCTGTTGATGGAAGCGAAGATGAGAGGCTCGTTGGCTTCAGTGATGATTTTGTTCTGGGTCCTGTTCCTTCCACGGATGAAGTTCACGATGCTGTCACTGCACTTACCCAGTGAGTTTCTTTTCTTTTTTTGCTGTTTTAGTATGGTAACTGTGTTTTTGGTTTAATTGAAGCATAAACAGGCTACTTTTTTTTTTTTATATATATATATATATATCAGTTTCTGTTATCCATCCATGTAATTTTTTGTTTTGGAAGAAACTAATGATTTCTAGTTATTGTGATTTAATTAGCATCCTTTTTATATAATTTCCGTTGATGCGGTGGTTGGTGGGAGAAAAAAACAGATGCCAAGTAGCAGCTGCACAAATCCAAACCTTGCGCGGCTCATGAGTGGGGTGGACTACACAGTGGGCGATGCGCGGGCTGGATTAGTCCAGTCATGACTTAGCAGTTCTGGGGAAAGTTGTTGGACAATTTGTAGACTATACCAATCAAAATTAATTAGTGCAGGTGACCGTATTAATGTGATTGGTTTGGGAGGATGCAGTTACAAACTGGGTACTATGTGTTTTGATGATTAATGTTTTGAGGGTTAAACAAGTTTTACTATTGGTGATAATTGGTTGGTGGTCATGTGGCATTTGTCACAGTGATGGCGATAGGTTTGACGACTGCCACTGCTTGCTACAACAAGTGAAGTTCCTTGAAACAGGAGTTAGAGATCAAGCTTATTGTCTCGAATTTAATATTACAATCATTCTCCTTATGATTGGAATGATGGTGATGGTGATAATGATGTTTAGCTTTAAAAATTAAGGTTTCCTCCTAGATTACTACTCTTTATATCTCCTAGTGAGAGCAACTTGTGAGAATCCAAGGAAGATTTGAAAGCAAACTTGGTCTATTTGGATTTTCCTGGGTAACTGTTTAAACAAATTATGTGCACGTTTGTTCTTTAATCCATGAGATGTGTCCAGAACAGTGCTATTATTTAATTCTCATCCTGTTTCATCTGCTTAACTTTACTTGACTTAAGTTTCCCTGCAAGTAAAGAGGGTGGATTTTGCTGAGAGAAATGAGAATTAGGATCACCATGAGTGTCAAAATGCAGAAACAAGAAGAGAGAAACAAAGCAGTTCAATAAGTGTCATGAGTTTCATGATGCTAAGAAAATGCCGTGCTGATGTGGTTTTATGATGCCAAATCAGAAGCATTCTAATAATGCTGTTTACTATGAACTTCCTTGTCGTTGTCCAAACCAAGGCAGCAGCCTATGCTCAGAAGTTACAGTATAGTGGAGCTTTAGAAGATTAGATAGTTATTATAGTACAAAAACATATTTTTATATGTGGTTGTGTGAATGTAGTTTGTTTGTGACTCTGCTAGATACCGTTTCAGCCCGTGTTTTCTTGGTTGAACTTTTGTTGCCCTATTTTCAGAAACTGTCAAAACAATCTATGTTCTCAATTTCATTTCAATTCCTCATTTTTGGTTTCTGCCTCAAAATAAACCTATTATTTTTGCCACTTTGGCCTTTTAATTGTTGTGATATAGATGAGAATATCTTGCTTTATCAGGTAAATGTTACCCTCCTTTTAAGGGGAGAAAAAAATCAACTTTAATTTTTGCAAATTTGGTGTTACAACTTACCAGTTACAAACTGTATGTGTAAACTGTTTTTTGGGTTGTTGTATTGCAGCGTATTTGATGCCCCCTTGTATTCCCAACTCATCAGAGATAAATTTGCGTGCACTGTGGACAAGGATTTAGCTGATCAAATTTCAAGCCCAGCCTCACTGAGCCGAGTTTCTTCAATTGAGTCAGATATCGATTGGAAGGAGCCTTCTCCTGCTCTGTATAATCCAAGAGCATTGCACTCTTATGGACCTGACACTGTTCATGAAGCTTTCCATTTGTTGCTGACAGAGCCATCCGTTCAGGTGCCTAATGTTGCTGACAATTATATATCAGAAGCTTGCATGCATAAATCTTCTTTCTCATAAGCAAAAATTAACTTTGGGCACTTCAAGCCTGGTGCACAATAGATACACTTTCTGTACCAATGAAAACAGAAATGTGTTTATTCAGTCTAATGGAAATTCTTCTCTTTTTTCCTTTTCCTTTAAGAGAAGTAATGGAAAAAGTTGTAGCATGTTGCTGGTTTTTAATCTCTTGCTATAGTTTGATCAACTAAATCTATATTTTTAAGGAAGCAACCTTCCTGTGCAGAAAATGGTTGTCTCGTTATCATCTGATAAAGCTGTTTGGGATGCTGTTTTGAATAATGCTGCTGTTCAAGAGCTGCGGGAAACCTTCTATGCAGGTCTGTATGGGTTTCTGTAATATAGAACTTTTGAGGGGAAGTCACATCTTTTGTAGTTGATAATATAGGAAAGTATGCCAAAGGGATCTTTCATGCTTAAAATTACACTTCAGTGGTCATATATTCAATGCAAGTGGTTAACAGGATATGCATACTTCTATTGCGAAGCACTGCCCTGCATTTTGAAGTGAATCTCTGACTCTTGAATTTGCCATCACAACTTCAAGCTTTGGAATGATTTTTTCTTTTATGTAATTTGAGAATAATTCTAAGCTGGAAGGATAAGGAAGAACCTTCACTTAAAATACTAATTCAACTTGGTCTATATTTGTAGCCCATATTACTACTTTAGCTTCAAAAAATAGTTGGTTGTTACCTAACAAATTTAGGATTTCTGGCCAACGTATTTAATGTGCTTCATCTCTCACTAGAAGCGTGTCTTTGGAGGTTTAGGCGCGCCTGCTTTGTACATGATATCTGCAAACATAACACATCACGCAGATCAGTTATGATGTCCTTACGGAGCCACATTCAAGATTATTAAAAGTGATGTTCTTGGGTGCAATATTGTATTTCATATTGTAATTTCCATGATATTTGCAGATGAAAACACTGATCCACTTACTTCTGAGAGCTCAGATGAGACTGGTGAGGAAACCAATCCGGCTTTGGATTTTGTGAAGTGGATATTTGATAACACAAGAGCGAGAGTTGTGGAAGTAATCGAGACAGTAATAAAGCTGATGAACGAGCTGTTTAAGCCACCAGCTGAAGAGGAGACATCAGCAGGAGCCAAGTATCCATTTGAGTACAAGCTGAGGAGCTCATTCCTGCTTTCCATAATGGTCCTGTTGATCGTGGTTGTGACTCGAGCCCACAAGGCTTGACCACCATAATTTGATGATGCGACAGGTAGTATTCTCCCAGTGGTGACTTGTACTGTGAAAGGTCCCGAATGGGTTGCCTAACTTGAGTCCTTCAGCGCAAGTTGTGCTTGTGGACATGGCAGTACATGTCATGTAATGAATTTTACTTGTTTGCTTACAGGGTTTGTCTTGTGGACTTGAATTCTCCTGGCAGGTTTATGTATAAAATTTGGTTTGTAAATGTTAAGCTGTTTTTGTTAAGCCATCCTAGCTTGTAAAGCGGGGTGGAGTTTACAAATTCATGTTCCATGGAATCCAAGTTTATGCCAAACACTAACTGTTTGTACCAAAAATTCAACATGACATCAATTCTGAATTAGTCTTCTATACTACTTGTTCTTAAGGCAATTTGATTATCATATCATCAATAACTAAAGTTAGGATTGAATCCCTAAGCTTTTTGGAATATATTCAATGTGGTATTTACAGGCCCATTCACTCATAATGTGACTCATTTAGATATTTTATAGTTTTAGTAAATACATCAACAATATGGTTATGAGTGTTTATTATCAACTTATATTGTGTTATTTACAAGATTATTAGATTATAAACATGATTTTCAAAGCATATAATTAAGATAATTTTTTATTAACAACGCCCATGAATCCACATGCTAAATTTTAATGATTTTTGCATGTCATTTAGAATAAGTACTAAACATCTTGTTATCCATGTTCATACTCATAATATTCTTACTGAATATTAAATGCTTTCATTAACTGTGAGGTCATTACACATGAGAATAAAATTTATTGTATCTTATCAAGGACAAGTTATTTTATATGCAACAACATTTATATGTATTAAGTCATCGTTATATCACAAATTCTTCCAATTATAATTAATGTTAAGTCATGAGCCACATTTTTTGCATTTAAGAATATTTTGTTGTGCAACATATATTTCATTTTATCCACCATAACATACAAAAGTTATAATATAAATTAGGTTTAACTCCCTTTTGATAATTAAAGGAAGATTATAATATACATTAACTTTAATTCTCCTTTGATAATTAAATATTTTAAACCCTTTAACATGTGATTTATTTATGACATGAATTGTCATCTGTCATTTTAATGAGACTATATTTCCAATAATAGAGGGAAAAATTAAGCAATATGGTAAATATATTACATGAAATAAACTGTCATTATTGTGTTTTGAACCTCATAGAAAATAATATGAATAAGAAGTTCAGAAAATATTTTATTTGCAAAACATATAAAATCAATTACCAGATGTTTTCATTGACTCGATAGAAGTGATCATATCTCATACATTAGCTATAAATGCTCCAACCATATTTAAAGTGTCTTGATAGGACAATCCATTAAAATCATAGCAAATGATTTAAAGTGTGTCATGAGAGTGGTAGATGAACCAATTTAAAAGATAAAATATTCAAAAAATAAATAAAGCAAATAATCAAATTAACATTATTAAAGAGGAAAAAACTCATACGGATATAAACATAATTATCATAAAGTCTTAAAAAAAAGTTAAGGTACATGAAAACAATAAAAATAAGAATATCTCGATTTATGATTTTTATATAAAAAAGGATTGAAATGAGATAGTTTTGAATAATATATTATTGATATCATTATTGAAAACGAGGATCTTAAGTCTCAGTCCATCAAAGAATATAGATGTAGAAATGATTGGCCAAAATTAATGAACCAATCCAAACAGAATTAAATTCACTTGTAAAAGATGAAATTTTTATACTTAGGGCAAGTCCAACGCAGAAGGCATATTGAGAGGCAAAGCTAAATTTTTTAAATTTTAGCTATTCTGGTTCAATTTAATAGCTCCAACGGGAGAGGTATTTCAGGAGGCAAAATGCATTTTTTACAATTAAGAAGGCATTCCTACATATGAGATAATGAAAAGCCAAAATAAATAGAGCCGTTGTAATTGTACCGTTGCTTGCAAAAAATTGCCTTGGATCTGGAACACTTGATGGCTACACTCGGGTTCTCCATCAAATTGAAACGCAAACCATGGATCAAGAACCTTCATCACAGAAAGCACAACCTAAGATCGTAAAATGAAAAACTAAACACTGGATCATCGTCATCAACATCACAAAAATATTGATCATTGCAAAAAACAACACACTTCGCTGATGATTTCTTGATAAAAAAAACTAAAACTTCGGGTAAGAAACAAAGCTAGAGAAAAAAGAGACACAAAATACTATACCTGAGAGAAAAATTGAGGTTGGATTACTCCTTTTAGCTTCAAAACAAAGGGATTTCTCTGCTTTTTAAGAAAAAGAAGAGATTTAGATAGAATTATGGACGGGTGTGTGTTTGTGTTGTATTGGGGGGGGGGGGCGGCGGGGGGATAAGAAATGGGGTGGGTAGGGTTTTAATGGGGGAACAGGGGTAGGGCTTTTTAGTTTTATTTTGAGATGGGGGAATCGGGGGGTGGGTTTTTATATTAATTATTATTATATTATAATAATAATAATAATTATATAATTATAATTATTAATTATTATATTATAATAATTATTATTATAATAGTAATTAGCATAAAAATTAGGAATATTAATTTGTAATTAAATTGATTGAATTGTTTATAATAAAATTTATTTTAATTAATTATGTTTAAATTTATTAGTTATTTGTTAATATGTTCATTTTTTTTAAAAGTTTTTCTAACATTCAAACACAATAAATAACATTAATTAACTTCAAATACAATAACCATAAAAAAAACATACAAATTACTTGAAAAATATACAATAAATAACTTAAATTTCAAATTTCAAATATTGCAGGTCTTTTAATTATATTTAAATTCATTTTTTTAATTTAAATATAATTTAAAAATAATAATTTTATTGTTAAAGATTTTTTTAAAATTAATTATTTAATTATATAACTTACTCCTATTAATTAATTAATTGCATAATTAAATTACATACAAAATAATTACACTATATTTAAATAATATAAAAAAATAGCTTTCTAAAATGGCTCTTACCATTGGAGCACATATCAACAAAAAAGCCATACACACACTATTCAAAGAGCCATTTTAAAAATTTAGCTCTCTAAAATGGCTCTTACCATTGTACTTGCCCTTATAGTCCAAACATCTAAAGGTGTGAAGCCATTTGGATACAAATGGGTATTTATATAAAACAAATGAGAAAATAATGAAATTGTAAGATGTAAGGCACAATCAATGTTACAAGGGTTTTCATAAAGAACTCTAATTGATTACAATGCAATATATTCTCCTGTCATAGACGATACTATATTTGGCATCTTTTTAGCCTAACAACTCAACAAAAGCTAGAAATATGTTTGATGGTTGTAGTTACAACGTATTTATATAGGTCAATTAATAATTATGTTTATATAAAAGTCCTGAAGGATTTAAAATTTCTTAAGCATGTATTTCAAATCCCTATTAAGTTTACAACCAAAGTTCTTATATGGATTAAAATAACCAAAGCACGTGTAGTATAATTGTTTTAGTGAATATTTATTTGATGGATGATAAAATAATGATTTTATATGCCATGTGTTTTTATAAAAGCAATCAAAATTTGATTTTTGCAATAATTGTTGTGTATTTAATGATTGAATATTATTAGAACTCCTAAAAAAATATCAAAGATATTAAATTAATTTAACAAAGAATTTAAGATGAAAGATTTGAGAAAAAGAAGATTTTTTTCTCAATTTAAAGATGGATATTTAGTAAATGAAATTTGTATACATCAATCAACTTACATAGAGAAGGTTTTTAAAAAGACATTATATGGATGAAACGCATCCACTATGTACCTCGATGGTTGCTTGATAATTTGATATTAAAAAAATCTCTTTAGACCTTGAGAGGATGACATAATTATATAGTCCTAAAATATCTACCTAGATGCAATTGGGGTGCTAATATATCTTGATAGTAATACATTACCTAATATAAATTCTCTATCAATTCCCTAGCAAAACATAATTCTTATCCTACTTAGAAGTATTAGAATAAAGTTAAATATAAATTTCAGTAATTATCTATGATAAACCATGAATATAAGCTTACTTTTATTTATAATCATGAATTAGTTGGGTATGATGATGGAAGATATTTATCTAATCTATACAAAGATTAGTCTGAAACATGTTTATCTCTTTACATGTGATAATATTGTTAATCATGAAGATCTATAAAGCAAAAATTAGCCGTCATTTTATTTAATCATATTGAAATACTTACAACTCATAAAGAAAACCAATAATGTGTGTGGTTGAGATAAATGACTCAACATATTTGAATAACGTGGTTTATCCTACCAAAAAAAGAACTCCATCCATATTATATAATTTTTTTTTTTGCATGCATAACTCAATGAAAGACAAGATACATCAAATGAGATAGAACAAAGAACATTAAACTAAAAAAAATTTCCACCCATGCAATATTAGAATATGACAGCTTTAAAATTTAAGGTGATATATTCATAAGGAAAAGTTAAAATGATATATATTTTTTTCTTAAATATTTTTTTGCCATTGGGTTTTCACTTGGTAAGGTTTTTAAGGAGACAATTCCAAATTTGTATGGTTCCACAACAAAATACCTGAGAAGAGTGTTATGAAATCATACATTATACATGGATATCTATATATCTTCCACTTTTTTTATCTTCATGTTCATGCATCATCTCCACATTCATTTGAATTCTACATCAATTTATTATCTTTAGGCGTACAAGTATTAATATACATTAGACTATAATTAAGAGTATTGTTGAGATGATATAGTGATACAATTATATTTATAAAATTATATGAAATGAGAATGAGCCTTTTTCTTTTTTATCTCAATTATTATATATTTATTCTGTTTACTTTTCTATTCTCTTATAATTATATTGTTTTATAATATATCACCTCTTTTTTAAAAAAGAAAGAAAGATACAAATCGATCAACGTTGAACAGGAGAAGTAAACATCAAATTTATGGATGAGCCTTCCTCTTCTTTACTCCTTTTATTATCATTTATCATTGCTTCACTGCATTTCCCGCTTATAATACCTTTGTAGTAAAAGGAAAGGATGGATCAACTTTATCTTCCATGGATCGAAGTTTGATGATGAAGGGAAGAAGGTGATGATGGAAAAGTAAAGGAATGCAAACAAAGAACAAAATTGTTTCGAACTCCAGACCACTTTGAAAGTTTATGGCTCCCAGGCCAGTACGTTGGGTTTGTCTGTGGCTTACAATTTACATTATAATCTAAACATCAAAATATTGATTCAAGGAACAGTTAAATTTACTTTGAGGACGATGAACATGGAGCACAGCTATAAGACTCCGAAGGCAGAATTAATTTTTTTTTTTTAAAAAAAAATAGAGTAATATTATTTTGACTGAAAAAATCTGGGGTAATCTTCTAATTTATAACGGTCTTATGAGATGGAAGATGAAGGTCGTATTTATAATTTTTGGATCCAATTTTTCCTCTAACATAACATGTTTCAGTACCTCCATACCTCGCATCTTGATATTTTCTCAAAGCTTTACTCAGAGTCCAGACAAACAGTCGGGTTTCCGCATTTCACAAGAACCCCGTCACAGGTTTCAGGGCAGAACTTGGTCCAAACTTCACTGCCAAGGTCAGTTTGAAGAAGCAAATTCCAGCAAAAAAAGAAATCAAAAGAATTACAAAAAGCACATGCAATGTTGATCATGCAATCGATGCCATGAGACATGCTCGAGGACACATCAGTTAAGAAAAAAACTTCAAGCACTGCCAGGGAACACGAAAACAACCCACGACCTATGGAAAACGAAGATAAGCCAATTTCTTCAAGCAGCACACTAGGGATCCAACAATGAATCTACAGAAAGTAAACGAGAGCCGCAAGCAAATTGCATTATATAGAGTGAAGGTGATGTATGTAGCGAGTAGCCCTACTTGCACAAAAGACACGACCCCCAGCATCGATCCACATCAATGAACAATAGCGGAATGCAGTACTGTGTGATAAAGGAAGAATATAAACCCGAAGAACCAGGAACTATTAAATATTAATACAATTAGAAGTGACAGCATACATTACAGGAAGTTATATGACAGGCTAACTAATTAGCATAACGTCTAGTTCAGAATATGGGTTTGATCACAGAAATAACCCTCTTCTATCCCTAAAACGGCTAAAACACTATATTAGGCGGTGACCACCAAATATCTGACAGGTCCATGATGCCTGTGATAACTTCTTTTCAGCTCAATGAACTAAATCCTGACCAACTTGCACGCAACAAAGTTAGAACGTAAATTGAAATAGATCGGGGGGGAAAATATCTTAAAACCATCAAGGAATATAAACATCCTTGCCACGAGTCGTCCTCCAAAGAGCAAGCTATCACTCCCATATTGTGCAGTACAGATCAAACGAAAGCCATACTAAGAGTTAGTTAAAAAGCATCATATAATGATTGTCATGTGAAACCACATGAAACTTAAATTTAACCAGGCGTGAGAAATATGAATATGAGGATTGGAGTTAGCTTGAGCATCCGATAGATCCCTATTAATTAACAACATCCTAGACAGCAACACCATCCATACCAGTGAAGATCTTAAACCAGCAAAGACTGAGATGATCTGTTTTACAACCAACCAAATCATTTAAAATATCTAGTTACAGAATATGATCAGCAAATGAAAAAAAGCGGTGGTTATTCTTGGTTCAGAGAGAGACAGATTGTAGAGGGAGGTAGTAACTAAGGGAGATGACATGTCAACAGTGGGCGAGAAAGATCTGCAGCTGGAAAATACACGGTCATATATAAATGGCAAACACAAAATTTAGAAAATCAAGCAGATGCATGCATATATATGAGGTGTAAATGTTGACATACTAATATAAAGGTAGGTGCCTGCCCCATGCATGCCCAGTTCATAGGTTTAAAGATGGGACCACAGAGCCATATTGTTAGAGAATAATATAAATCATATTCTGGGGCCTCACTTAAAAGCTTGAGCTTTTAGGTGAGATGGTTCCTTAACATGGTATCAGAGCCTTGTTGACCTAAAGGTCACGAGTTCAAATCTCACCACCCCCATTCTATTTGATAAAAATCAAGCACAAGGTAATGTGGCCCTGTGCAAGTTTCAAGCCTAAAAGGCTTTCACTTGAGGGTGTGTGTTAGAGAATAATATAAATCATATTCTGGGGCCTCACTTAAAAGCTTGAGCTTTTAGGTGAGATGGTTCCTTAACACATATTACCACCAGAAATGAATATAGATGCCATGAAAACACATGTGCCTGTGACCAGAAGTTGATGCGATTAAAAGCTGTATGTGTGCAAACACTGAACTCTTAAGAGTTCCTCAACAATCAGGGTGATGGCTTCCGGTCGCCTTAACTACAAAATAATTGAGTATTTTTCAACAATTATACCACATCTCTAGAACCTTCCTGCAACTAAAATCAGTCTCTCAACATCAATTTAGGTCAGCAAAACACCAACCCCCTGGTTAAAACAGAGGGTTCACCACAGTTTTATTTATTTACTTGGAAATATAAGTACTAGTTAGGAAAGTTAAGCTACTAGAAAGCTCCAATCTGCAAACTATAATCTAGCTGGAGAAATCAGATGGGCAACCTACATCCATTCACTGCTCATCAGTAATAAAAAAAGAGCTAAAGATGCACATTCAAGAAGGGTGCAAATGGGTAAGAAGAAATGAAAGAAATTTAGAAAGGTTTTCTGCTATAAGATCATGTACATTAAAAAAGGTGAGAGCAGGCAGATATTAAAGCTTTTAGTAAAAAAAATAAAATAAAAAAGCTGAGCTAAAATGTTTAGGCAAAGATTCACCCAGCGAGCATCAATACAGGATACCGCCAGCAGGTCAATAATGCTTTCAAATCATCATGCAATACCATTAAACAAACATTATTACCATGATCCGCTAGGAGCCCATTTGGGACTGCAATTACAAAAGCACATGCTTGCAACACAACTACTTTTCAGACCGCAGCTCTAAATGGGCCCTAAATCACACTTCATCAACTCAGCTAAACAGAATACTGATAACTCTCTTAATTTTCATGAAAAGTTGGCTCCATCAGGAGCCATATTCAGCGAAATCCTAAATCTGATAGCAATGTATTTGATAAAGTATCACTACCAAAATCCAGTACATGTTTGAGATCTGTTACCTGTCATGTAAAAGCTAGGGAGATACCAGAACAATCTTACAAGCAAAAAGGTGAGAAAAGTTAATAAATGAACAAACACATGAATTGAAAAGCTGCTTCCACATACCCAAAAGGCATTCACATTCTAAGACATACCCACCTTCCTGAAATACAAGATGAACCAAGCAGAGGATGCTTCAACAGCAAGGTCACTAGGATAACTTCAATTATCCTTGAAAGAAATGGTGAATAATAGCACAGCAATAAAAAAATATAACATTACAGCCAGGAGAGAGAATGGTTACGCAAACCAAAGATAACCGAATGTAACAGAAAAACATCAGTGAGTATTCCAGAAAATTCAATTAAGCTAATAAAAATAAAAGTTAGTGACGAGACATAAATAGGAGGCAACAAACATCAATAAGAAAAGAAAATAAAGTTCAATAAAGAAAACAAGAAATATAGATATTTATAAGCTTTCAGTGGCTTCTCCAAGTTGTAGCTGTGTAAACTCCCTAGCCCAAATCTCTGCAAATGTCATAACAGTACAGCAAGGTTAAAGATGTGAGTCCCAAACTTCCAACAAAGTCATGGCAAGAGGTAAGAAATCAGGTTGCGCCACGAAACATCATTCCTGTAAAAATTATTCAATAGTGGCAAAATGGTTTAAGCAATTTAAACAGAAGGCAATAACAAAAAAATGTGTTGATAAGAGGACTTTATGGATTTTTTTCCAAGTGAGAATGAATTGACAGTAGGATCTTAAAATACTAGACATGGGGAATTTTTTTTATATTATCATTCTTTAGTAAGAAAGAAAACCAGATTTAATAAGGAAAAATAAAAAAATTAGAAGAGGTTGCTCCCAAGACAAATATGTGATATCTGCAAACAAAAGTTTCTTCATGCAAACATCACATGTTCTACCACTGCGGCATGACAATGCTAAGATTATCATTCCAAAGAAAGAGAACAGTTAGAATATCACAATGAACCATATAGAAAATTAAATGCCAATAAAAAAGAAATTACAGATTATCTACAGCCTCAGACTTACATACTGAAAAAGCTATAACCTCCTTCCTTTAAATCACCTTTCGATGTAAAAAAAGTCAATTAAGAACCAAGAATGTGGAAGTGAAATGCAAAGCAAAAATTTCAACTGTCCCATGTCAACAGAAATGGGGATTTTGCTAGTTACACACATTTTAACAGATATATTTTTTTCTGGCAGAATTCGATAGGTTTCCTGTTGCCTCCAATCCTATTAAAGGGCTGGACATCCATGTATATCTGTGTGCATGTCAAGTGTAAGATGCATACCATTGAAAATCCAAGAGTTATAATGAACAGCATGAAAGTGGATATGTTAATTTACCTCAATTGGGAGTAACTCAGAAAAGAGCCTCATTTCATCTCTGCCATAAACTTCTCATACTCTGCATCTGCACCATAGCTTGCCTTCTCTGCAGATGAATGTGGAGGTGGCACAGTCAAGTTTGACGCCCAAGGCACATTACCCATGCCCTGTGTATGGCCAGTTGGTGGTTGAGGAGCAGGAGGCGGAATTGCACTGTAGTAAGATGAATAACCCAACGAAGTTGTTGTGTAAGCAGGTTGAGCACCAGGCTGCCCATACACATTCGGCGTGGCAGGCGGAGCAGATGTGCTGCTTTCAGATGGCACCCCTGGTGGGTAGCTTTGTTGAGCCTCACTAGGTGTCAAAGTCTGAGTTGGTGCACCTGGGGGAACTGGCTGAACCGATGGAGGATATTGTACGCCATAAGGAGGCATAGGCTGCCCAGGAATGGGAGGGTACATGGTTGACCCAGGAGGAGGTGGAGGAGGAGGAGCAGAATAAGGAGCATAAGGAGGAGGAACTTGTGATCCCCATGGAACTGGAGTTCCTGTATAATTAGGAGGAGCCCCTGTGTAGCTGGTGGGTGGACCATTCTGAAGGGGACCGCCTACTGTAAACTGCTGGGATGGATAGGCACCAACTGGTTGAGTTGAAACAGGGTATGCAGGCATGGTTGGTGCAGGAGGGCCTGGGGGGACGGTAGGCTGAGGTGGCTTACCAGCAACTCTCACAGCAATGGTTCGACCATCTATGCGGTAACCATTCATGCTTGCAATGGCATTATTGGCCATTTGAACATCACGATATTTCACAAAACCATAACCTTTACTCAATCCAGTGATCCGGTCCTTAATGACCTTGGCCATCACAATTTCACCGAAAGACGAAAACAAACCAATCAAACCATCATCATCAAGATTAGGTGGCAAGTAACCAATATACAAATTTGTATCATCAAATTCTTTAGGTTTAAGACCATTAGCTCCCAGTCCTGCTTGATTGGCACTACCAAGACCCCCGGTATTACTGCTAGCCCAAGGAGGATTGCTTCCAGAACCACTTGACCCCAAAGCCAAGGTGGTGGTTTGCTTAGTTGCAGATTCAGGCATAGTCCCTCCCAATTCAGCTAAAAAGTTCTGATACTCGTCATCCATTTTCTTCCCGGTTGTTCCCTTCATAGGACAATCAATGGTTGGATGCCCACCATCACCACATATCTTACAAAGCACATCGCTCTTAAACGTAGTGGTACGTGAAGGACATGCATACTGCCTATGGCCCGGCTCACCACATAACCTACAATACTCCTCATCCCTAATTGTTCCATTCAAAGTAGCAAGTTCCCTAAGCTGCTGCCTCTTATGCTCATTCAAAACTTCATCCACGGGTTGTAGCAATTTCTCAACCATCCCTGCAGCAGCATCCAATGCCTCTTGAGTATCCGCCTCAACTAAAACATGCAAATCCTCATTCTCTGATGGATCTGGTTTCAAATCCCTCTTCTGCTGCAATCTCCCTTCCTTCACCGACCCTTTACCCCGAATCACAATCTTAGCACCTGTCTCCCTCTCCATTCTCTTCTGGGTATTCCCTCTCGGCCCAATAATCAAACCAATAAAATTGTACCCTGGATACTCTTTCATTGGTATATAAAGCTTCTTGTGAAGCTTAGGGGGCCTATAATCTGCTGGCGGCTTAAAGGCTGGGTTTCTCTTTATGATCTGGGAAATAATCTCTTGTCTTTCTTTATTCAATCTCTCTCTTGCCCTGTACTCTCTTGTATTAATTCTAATTCCCATATTATCATATATAGGTTCCGGTGAAGGAGACCTAGCTCCTTCCGGTCTATCATCAAGAGGCAAACCAGACTGCAACATCCTACTAATCTCCAACAGTCTAGCATTCAAAGCTTGAATTTCAGGATCAAATTCAATACCTCCAGTAAAGTCCTTCATAAAATCAGGCAACTGAATCACCGGCTTCGGTTCATCATCAGCCCACCTCGATTTTCGCTTCCTCGTACCGCTACCCGAATCATTATTATTACCATCAGCACCAGAATCCACCGGTGGGTCCCAACGACTGCGGCGGCGGCGTCGACTGGTGGTTTCCTCTTCTCCACCAGAGCAGTCTCTATCACCACTGTTAGTGTTGGCAACACCGTTCTCGGAAAGTAAGGGTTTGGGGATCTCAGGTTTTGGAGTGGTAGTTTGGAGGCTGTGCCCATTTTCAGGGGCAAATTGAGGAGGAGTTGAAATTAGGCTTTTGTCTTGGTTATGGGGATCATGAATTTGGGGTTCTTCAGCTGGAGGAGGAGGGGGGTTAGGGTAAACGGGGATGAAATCTAGGTTCTCCGGTGGTGGTGGTGGTGGTGGAGGTGGTGGATTGGATTGGTCTTGTAGGGTTTGGAAATGAGGGTTTGGGGTTTGATGGGAAGAGTCCATTTAATTTAGAGAGAGAGAGCGCAGCTGTGTAATGAATTATTGTGGTTTCTGCTTTACGAGTCCTTCTACTTCCCTGCGGTCACTGACTTCTAAGATTTTGATTAACTGGATGGAATTTGATTTTTATTTTATGGCGGTTAGGTTTGGTGGTGCTGATTATGGGCTTAGATCTATTTTGGGTCAAATGACTGCTGGGCTTCGTAGCCACATAAAGATTATATTTCATAAAGAGAGAGCTCAATATGCACTGGACTCAACTTTCTACCACCACAAACAAAATATTGTGATGGGCCCACTTTTCACAATCCTTAAATATATTTCTCTGTGTTGGGTTGACCGTTGACGTGAGTATCTAGATTTCTTTTTTTTCTTATAGGCTAGCAAGGATTTGTTTTTTTTTTTAAAAAAAAAAAGTCAAACGAAGCCACCGGTCAAAAGAGAGAAACAAGGCATGGAATGATTAATTAATTCGCCATTAAAAATCATAGACCAATACCATGTCAGCTAAAAAAACTATTGATTGAGCACAAAGACACTGGCTTAATGGCTTTTATAACGTTTGTTTGCCGTTTAAAAATAAATTTAAAAAAATTTAAATTTTTTATTTTAAATCAAAAATTAGGTTTGCGAAACTTTTTTTTATATAAAAAAACCCCTTTAAATTGCATAATTTTTCAATTTAAATAATAAAGTTTTTTCTAAGTTAAATAAAATACATTTAAATAATAAAGGATGATTTCCTTTTCAAAAAAATAATTTAAAGGGCTTAGAATGAAAAAATAAAATAAAATCAGGCTAGACGCATGGATCTAACCATTCAACTCACCATGAAAAAAGAATTTGAAGATAAAAAATATTCAATTAATTTTTTAAAAAATAAAACTACATAAACCTGAACTAACCTCTTAAACTCATGATATGAATCATGTATACCACTAAATCTAATAACATTTTATTTCTTAAACTATTTTTCATTTATTTATACATCAATTAGGTATAAAGGATTTTTTGTGTAAAAAAGAAAAGGTGTCGGACTAAAAAAGAAAACCAACCTTTTAAAGTTAAATAAATTAAAAAAAAAGTTTTTCAAAGTGAAAAAATAACCTTTTAAATAGTAAAAAACATTTTTTAATCATCCATTTTTTACTTTAAAAGCCTAAAAATAAATAAAATAAAAAAACATATCTAGTTCTTTGCCATTGCTCATATGAAAATTGTATTGTACCTAGGTAGAATTTATGCTTCAACCCTCATTTCATGATAAAACAGAAAATCCCAAGGAAATTATTGTTATTTCTATATCACACAATTGAGTAAGATTCATTTTTTACCACTGAAACAAGATCATATTCATGCCTGCAATGAGCAAGTTACCGCACATAAGGTTTATCGAACATGGTGTGTGGCGTTAAAAGATCTTAATAAAGTGAATCTGTGCATTTACATTGTACAATATGCAACTGCATGTCCTCAAGATCACAAAGTATTCACAGTTATGCTAATCATACAAGGCATATGAGTGCGATTGTTTACAGGATTTACGTGCAGTCACAAGTGTTGTGGAAGGGGTACAGGGCATTGTTTGCAAACACCCCATAACATATATTTTTCTTTTATTAATGTGTTGTCTGGTCAGCTTGCACGCACTTCGACTAATCACATGGGCCCTGAAATTAACTATCATATAAGTCTCCAATGGTCATCATATTAGCAAGTCCATAACATATTTCTTTCATTTACTGGAGGTTCAGCCTGGCAAGGATAAACAAACATCATCTAAAAATTGTAAGCAAATTCAATAAATAGATATGTATAGATACCTAAATTAATAGATAGTAGACGGAACAAAGATGGTGTATCTAGCTGCTTCATGATCATTCAATGCACAGTTCAAATAAAAAGTTCAGCAGGATGACTAAACCTTTGCGCTGAAAGTTGCCAGGAATCCAGTATATACTTTTGACCATAGGCAGTAATACAGCAGGAAAAAGAACGGCGGTAATGGTAAATTTGATCAAGTCAAGAAGAAAATAGTACAAATCAAGGGCAATGCTCTTCGAGAGAGAAAAAAGGCTTCAAAGGTGCACTTCAATGGAGGATCAAGGTGGTACAGAAACAAAAGAAAACAACCCATCAGCTCAACTGATGCCAAGAAACCAAAGGTCTTTAATGAGTAAATCAGTAATAAGACACATTATTGTTTCTTAATGAGTAAATCAGTAATAAGACATATTATTGTTTCATTTGAAGACATGCTATCCATAATAGAACATCAACCAGGCAATTGACATACGTTTTATAAGCATTCTTTCATTTGAAGAGCAGGAACAATAATGGCAAAGCAAAATGTTTGGCTGTCATGTATTACAAAGCATCACAATTACTACGCCATCGAAAACATTTATGGAAATTACCTCACATCAGCTGCTTGAGCTACCAAGATCAAAATCCAAGGTGTAATCATATTCAATAGTTGGAATTACAGAGGCTACAAATTTCAAAAATAAGAAAAGGTACCTACAAAGTAAGAAATTGCAATTGTAAGATACACAGAGACAAGATAAAAATAAATGAGGGAAATTATAAAAGGTATACTGGCATGCATATCAATCATTATATTTATAATAAGAAAACTAGAAAATTTTAAACAAAGACAGGCGAATTTTAAGCAAGAACAAAATGCCATAAATCTAGCAATAAATTAGCTCTGAAAGAGAGCAATATACTAGATTTCATACAAAAGCTTTTTGGAGAAATTGTTTCAGTTCTTTTACCTCTTCAAATTTTGATAGCAGTCAGATTTTGATAGCAATACACTTAATGTTTCATTTACAGGCAATCAGATGGTATGAAGTGAGCAATGAGGTTCTCAGCGATCAAAATTAGCATAAATCCCATTAAAATCACTAACGCTTTAAAGAGCATGTATCAAGGACTGGGTTGCTTGGTGTATGTGTCTTTTGTATCTACCAAGTGCTGGTGATGCTTCAGATTTTGAAGGTAGATTCGCTATATGGAAGATTCCCTAAACCATGAACTAATGGAGAAAAACATATAAACAAATCATGCTTAGCAAATAAAGTATTAATGCACCATAGGTGTTGCACAATACTTAGCCTTGGACAGGGATAGTTTAACCCAACTAGATTTATTGACTATCCACAACTGAGTAAGAAACCAGACTGGTTTATGTAGAGAACATTCATTTTAGTTATTAGGAAACTCACTCAACATTTGGATTAAAACAATATGGGGTCCACTCAGACCTGTCTTTGAACCTCAAACCTAATAGTGAGCTGTTTTCATGGGAATAATCGGGGACATACTTCCAATTATAGGTACTTCTTTAATGGTATCAGAGAAGAAACTCACTTGTCAACTTCTGGCTCAACTCCATGTGACATTAAAACATCAATAATTTTCTTCATGACAGCCCCATGTCGGCAAGGATGCACTGATGCATGCTTCCCAGGTAAGTGGGGATGGTCTTCAATAGTTACCTGTGCGTGATATAATTTACAAGGAGAAAAGATTATAAGAAGCAACGTGTGCGTTAAAACTTCTCTATGAAACAACACACGCATTAAAACTTCTCTATGAAATGAAAATCAAAAGGCCAAAGTCAGGAGACACATCAATGCAAGCAGAAAAATGACCACTGAAAGAATTCTCAGTTTCTCAATCAACTTAAACTTGAGGGGTAAAAATCAGAAGAGACAGACACATACAAAATAGTTCTGTAAAAACAGACACGCTTAAAATGATGCAGTTCTCAGCAACCTTGAAATTCCACCGTGATGCAAGGTGGGTTGCATTACTTAAGAATTTTGATTTCGAGTAAGATCCCATGAAATCATTAAATGTGAGTGTCTTAAATAAACACACCCAGTGTGCAGAATATCAATTGGTAAACAGAATGACAAAATCTCAGCACCGTTTTGCGTGCATGGTCTTGGCTGACATCTTCAAGCACAAGCTCTGGTTGCAAAAGCATCCTTGACTGTCATATGAAAGAAGACGACGGTCAACAAATGAGTTAAACTGCATGTATGATGTACAGAAACAAATTCAATTCAATCCCATACAGCCTTGCTTATAACCATGTTCAAATATCAATTTCACAGACTATAATAAAAAGAAAACACAACCTCATGTGCATTTTTATTGCACCAAAATATCTTTGATTGGTAAAATATATTGTTCTTACACTTGTTTCCCAGATGACAAGAGTGAAAAAGATTTGATAGGACAGCAACAAACCTCGTCGTATCCAGTAAGCCATACACGAGGAGTTTGGTAATATTGATCATACCTGCAGATAAAAGATAAAAAAGAAGAAGTTGTAATAGGCTAAAAAACAGTAGCAAGTTTAATCAAGACATCTTTGCAAACATCATCAGATTATTACATTGGCATTTAAAAGAAAGTGTGATGACTTCAGCTTTGAGAATCGTAGAACAGATAAATCACATAGTTCAACAGAGCATGACTAATGTTCCAGAACAGTTTAAACACCCAAATTTAAGAAGTTTTCAATCAAAATTTATCTTACGTGATGCTGACATCATACGTTCGAGTGCGCAGAATGTTATCATCATCGGGCTCATGAGCCACGAGATATGTAGTCTGAAGTGTTGCCTACATCAATTAAATTTACATAGACAATTATAGGAACTTTCAACTTTCTATCTGGACAATAACGAGGGTGTGAAGAACAGAAATGGCAAGTTACAGGATCTGAGTCGATGAGATTGTCAGGGTCTTCAAAATCTGCCATGTCAGGAATATCTTCCTCCTCCTCTCCCCCAAAGTATGAAGGGTTTGTTTGGATAAGACTTTTTTTTGCACTGATTTCTATAGCCTCCATTGAAGGCACATTTTCATCGTCATCACCTTTGGTTTCTAGAATAAAGGCAAATCATAAAGTCAGAACTCGGAAGACATCAGAAATTGATATCGAGCTCCAGTTAAAATGGTACCTTTAGGTTTCCCGTGAGTTGCCAGCCAACCATCATTATCTTCGTTATCGAGTAGAACTTCACCTCCAGCAGCTTCATACTCTTCTTCTACAGATGCAGCTCTTCGTAGACAAGGAACTAAGAACAAGGATTTGCATCAGTAAAGCAAACACCGCAGAACTTATTCAAATAAAATGATGAGCGCGAAATGGCTAAATTTGCATCTTTCTTTACTTTCAAAACAAAGAAAACTGCAATTTCCCTCGTTACTTTACTTTCACTGAACAGGAGTTATTACAAGTCTATTCAATTACCAATTGCCTTATAAAAATCACAGCTTCATTGATGCTGTTACGGGGAAAAAGAGAGGCTTATAATGGCGACAATTACCGTTTCGAGTGATCAAAAACTGTTTCTCTGAAGGTAAGTATGACTTCCTCTTGTTCGGCTCTCCAGATTCCCTGTCAAAACCAAAACAAAACCATATAATAGAACATAGCTCACTAATTTATGATCAACAACCACTCGAAGCGGGAAACCGATGAATATAACACAGAATTTTAGTCGCTGAGAGCTCTAAATAAAATCATAAATACGTGTTTAAAGTTATTAACGCCAATTACAATAAAAAGCGGTGCTAATATTCGAAGAGGAGGCTTGGGGGGGGAGGGGGGGGAAAGAAGTAAATTACCAGGACCAAGTGGGGCATTTAGAGACGAGATTGTCACCAGCGAGAATGAATTCGCTGACACTAAGAACGCCTTTCTCTTTGAAGGCAGAAACTGTGCGCGGAGCTGTGATTCTCTCCACTGTTCCTTTGAGTACTCCGTGAATCTTCTTTGATAGTTCCATCTCAATCAGATTTTGATCGAACCTAGGGAATTGAAATCAAGCATACCCTAGAAATTGCGGAGAGAAGGAGGGTGGGAGGGCGTGTCTGCCAAGTTAACTTTGCGGGGATAGAGGTTATGGCATCTTCTTTTTTTACTTTAATATTTGACCCAAACTATGCTCTTAGTCCCTGATATTTAAAACATTTTCGGATTCAATCTCTCGTGTCACTTTTTTATTTTTTTGACCGCCCATTTCTTTTTGTTTGACTTGTCGTCATCATTTTGTTGTGTCTGATCACCCTTCCTCTTTTCCGGATAGAAAGTTGCTAGAAAGAAATACTAGGAAATCAAAACACAGGGAAATTTGGAAAGTGGTTTTTTGAAAAGTGAATTCCGGGAAACAAACGGGGCCTTCATTGAGGTCGTGTGTAGTCACTTTTATTTTTTATTTACTTATAAAAAAACTATTTTATTATTTAAATATTTTATTTATATTGAATTTCATATGTAATTTTCTTTCAAATCTTGATTTTGTAGAATCTAAAATAATACGTGTTTTTTGTTCATGAAGACCTATTTTATTCATTATTTATTTGGCATGTAAAAATTTATTTTATACAAATTTTAACCAAACATATATTTTTAAATATCGTAATAAAAAATATTTTTTTAAAACTATTTTCTTAAAAAATAACCAAATCCATAAAAGTATAGACTATTAAGAAAAAGCTAAACCATGTGGTGTTTCTACTGTAGCAACACTCACATTTCATTGTGGATTTCCACAGTGTTTTTTTTTTTAACTTCCGATTACATTTTTTTTTATTTTCTTTTTTCGTTTTTTTTCTAACCTTTTTTTTGTTCCGATTACATTTTTCTTTTTTTTTCATTTTATTTTTTCATTGCTTTTTCATTTGTTTTTTTTTTCTAGCCTTATGATATTTTATAAAATAAAAATATTTTTTTTAAAAGATCAATTTCAATTAATTAAATATTAAATGATAAAAACTAAAAATAAAAATACATAAAAAAACCACTTGAGTGAATCTACAAAGACAAAAAAACTCAAACTCACAATCCAATTCATAAAAATACAATCCCTCGATATAAAAAAAAAAAAAAAATACAGAGCGTAGTTCCTAATGAAAGTATCATTAAAGTATATATTGAAAGAAAAAAAATAAATAAAAAAACTCAAATCAACTTAAATTAATCTATCAAATTTATAATTTGGATGATGCTAATATAATTTTATAAAAAAAGCCAAGTAGTTTTTCAAGCTAAGTGATGGGGGGAAAATCCCATTATTGATATAAAAAAGCTATTAATGTATGATTTTATTTAAAAAAATAATTTATTTAAAAATAAATGAAATTAATTTTTTTTCGAAGGAAGTCATTTACATTGATCGCTTCTGTTCCCCCCCCGACAAACATGGAGTAGAGGCTTCATTTTGGGTGCAGTTTTCCATAGCGAGGTCCATTTCTGCGGGGAGCAGCGCAGCTTTGGGCTAGGTGTAACTGGGAATTGACATCCTGTTGTGACGTGTCAACGGTATACACGATCAGCTGATAATAGCCATAAGCATTCAGCCTGTTCGGGGCCCTATCTACGCCAAAACTTCAGCAAATTTTAGATGTATTTTTTTTATATTTTTAAATCGTTTTAATGATTAAATATAAAAAATAAAAATGTACAACTTTCAAATTAAAGGCCTCTTGACAAACCTGTAAACACAACCCTTTTTCTCTTATGATCATCTCTTATTTTACGTCTCACTCAAACCTGACACAACAACAAAAAATTTGATGATAAAGATAAAATGAAAATATAAAATAAATATGATATATATTATTTTTTAATATATTTTCTTGAATAAAAATCATTTCAGTTTAAAATTTATATACAGATATATCATTCTGTATTTAATTTTTATCAAATAATATAAAAATAACTCTGATACTATATTAAAAAAATACCTCACATAAAAATTTAAAATTTAAATTATAAAATAAAATTATAGAATGTGCAGATCAACCGACTATTGTTTCAGATTCTCAGCAAAATCTTTGACGGTGAACCCAACCTTGTCAAACCTGCCTTTCTCACTGCTTTCTCTGAATTCCAGATAGTCTCTACAAACAAATGGCTTATAAACCCTCAGGCTTCCTTTCCCCACCACGAGCATGAATCACTTTCTCATCCTGGAAGCACCAAAAGAAAGCTAGAGATAAGCTATTTACATTTCTTTTCACAACACAAGTCTATGCTCTCGGATGATCTCAGCTTCTGTGACCGTCCTGGCTACTCCACGGCCACCACAGGTTCTCTCAGGGCTCTCAGCACTCGCGGAGAAAAAAAAATGAAGAATGAAGTAAAGAAAACTTCCTCAGCACGATTAACTGCAAAAGAGAGAGAGAGATTATCAACGTGTATGGCCAGGATGAAGAAGAAGGTACTTACGTGAACGACGGAGATGGAAGCAGGACAAGCAGTGACATGTAGTGGTCAGGAGAAGGGCAGTCGGGCAGCAACAGGTGGCATGCAGAAGGAGGACTCAAAAGGGCACATGGACGGCTGCGATTAGAGCAAGCCAAATAATGACACCTGACACTAAGGATAAGCTCCAAAGAGACGGCGTCATTCTAAAGACAGTAAAAGTGGACAGGTGGCAGTATACAACAGATACAGTTCTAGTCAAATACAAAGAAATAAACAAAACGTATTGGAACGGTATCCTAACTCTTCCAAGACGAAATCTATAAAAAGGCAGAGAATAGATTCAAAAGGCATCCTCGAGTGAAATTGCTTTGAAGCAAATCAATTGTTCAGGAGGCCCGGGCTACCTCGAATCTGCCCAGAAAATTAGTCTTTCACAAGATTCTAGCTTTTGATTTTAGATTTTAGTATTTTATTTCACGTTATCATTAAATCAAAAAAAAATACAAAAATATTGTTATTTCTTTTTTTTAAAAAAATTTAATAAAAAAGCTCCGAGAGAAGGCAATCTCTCACCCAAAAAAAAAAAAAATTCAAAAGTTCTGATTTGATTATTTTGAGTGTTACAGCTTCCCATTGCTCCATGCATGCATCAAGTCTCCTATGTTCCCTTGGATCTTACTCCAATCTGATCCTGACATACAATTAATTGTCACACAGCTCATGTCAGTGTGCATACCAGGCCCTGCGACCTCTTTTCCTTCCACGCTTTCTGGTGATGAATTGTTGTTTATTCTTATGTATCCATTGCAATCATTAAAATCCGATTCATAAAACTTCTGTGCAAAATCACCCCCATGCTCCTTAGCAACGCCTTCACTATTCTTCTCGAAAGCTCTGACATTTTAGCCCCATATTCTTCATCTGCCTCACTGGTGTAAACACAAGTAACAAAAGTATAATAAGATCAATATGACAGATTGCAGTTATTGCTTAGCTTCATGCTTCAATATTCTCAACTGGTTAAAGAAATGAAAAAACAAAAAAAAGTTAAGTGACAGTTGTGACTTGGGAGTGGCTATTTATTAGCTGAATTCAGGGTTTGAATGTTCAAAGAGAATTGCTGTGGACCTTTGTGCCGAAGCAGTGAAGTGTGGTCCGGAAACACGAAGACTTGCCAAGAATGGAGATGCAAAAATTAAAAGGAGGGGTGTAGTTTCTTACACGTGATGATGGACCTGCCTTAACTTTTCACAAGGCAGGCTGAAGATATGATTTGAAAGGGAATAGAGTTTCCTGTAAACATCTTTCGAAACTCCATGGTTGGTTATCTGGGAGAAACCCCGTTCCTTGCAAGCTAGAGAATGGGAGGAGAGACAGGATGGATTTCAGGACCGATCGAGAGATATCAAAAACAGGAAGTTCTATAGAAGACTGGGATTCATGCATCGTGTGGAGATAGACAATAAAATCAGATAGATTTTCCAGTTTGGTTGATACGTTTAGCATGTAAGAGAGACATCAGAACACACAGTGACGGACCTTCATTTACATGCCTGATTGAATAACTTTGCAAGGACAAGTTTACAGCCGTTCTTGTTTAGTACAACCAAGAACGGTTAGGAAAGAACAGGTTGAAGATAACACCACAGCCTGGCTGTTCTTGGAAGGGAAATTATTTTCTTGAGGCTGTGTCCTCATAAGGTCAACTAGCAGAGATTTGAGTCAACTCTTAAATTGTAATCTGATGGCAAGCAGCAGGCAGGAATGAAGGAGTACGTGCTGGTCAAAACGCATCAATTTTCGTTGACATCTCGAGTGTTTTGTTGCTGGATAAAATAAATACCAAAAGCAAGAAAAGAATGTCATCTGACAGGCTTACATCACGCTGACATAGTACTATGTCATCACTGTTGTCAGCGCAAAACTAATTTTTGTTATTCGAATTTTTCTTTTTAATTTTTTTTTTAGAAATTATGCATTTAATGTTTTGATATCATGTTTGTTTTTTTATATTAAAATAACTAAAAAATTACAAAAAATATAAAGGGCGTTGAGTTTTCACTGTAGCGCAAGACTCAGTTGACTGTGGATTCGAGCATTGTAGGGCCCACTAGCAGTGAAACAGGGCCAATTTCGGTTTTTCCTTTTTTATTTCGGTTTTTCCTTTTTTTTTTAATAATCATCTGCACCGTGTATTAACGTTTTAACCCGGTGACCGGCCCAGTCCGGTCCGGTCCGCCGCAACTTTTTATTTTTTTTTAATTTTCGGAAATGGCTAAATACTGTTATAGCCCCTAATAAGACAAAAACATTGAATTGACTTCAGGGCTATAACGGTAATTGTCCCTATTTCTCGAATTTTTTAATCGGCGTCTGTCAGAGCGTGATCCGCACGCGCCAAGCGGTTTTCCGCCTCACGCTCAGTTCAGGTGGCGCGTGCGGCCTCCTACGGTGTCCGTAAATTATCTACCGGCGGCTATTCCGGTGCGCCGCCGAGCGGTCTTCCTCCCGCGGTGGTGCGTGTATCTAAAAAATATCCGTGGACGCGGCGGAGGCCGGTTCCAGCCGCCGGCCACGTTTCCCTCTCTCCTGCACGTCAATGTGCAGGAGAGTCCCCCATATTTGTTCACATTTCACTTAGGTCCCTCTACTTTTAATTTCGTTTTGGGTCCTAATTTCTGTTATATAATTTTTTATTTTGTTCGATTGGGTACTCCGATTTTAATTAATTGAATGTCAAAGTTTCAATTCGGTCCTGTTACTTTCAATTTCCAGATTGTCTGTATATAAATCAATTAATTCGGTACACAAGTTCCGATTTTTGCAGTTTTGTCCTCTGATTTCAATTGAGAATAAATATAATTTGCATTTCAGCCCTTTGACTTCTAATTTTTTAATTTAAGCCCTTTATATTTGATTTTCATTTAAATCCTTATACTTTTATTTTTTTTTATTTCTAGAATAATCCCTACTTTTGCCCATATATATATAAGTGTATTTAACACAATAATAATAATAATAATAATAATAATAATAATAATAATAGTAATAGTAATAGTAATAGTAATAATAATAATAACAATGACTTGATTATTTTTTGTTCTTACTCTTCTTCGTTTTTTTTCTTTCTCCCGATAATTTGATAATATTTTTTTTTTGCCGGTGATAGCAACAATAATTGTTTTTGTTTTTTTAATATTTTGTTAAAATTTCTTGCATGTTTTTAGTCTTTCGTTTTTTTTTCCCTTTCATTATTAACATAATAACAACAATAATAGTAATGATAATAATAATTAAATTGTTTTTCGTTCTTGCTCTTTCTTTAATGTTTTTTTTCCCCTCCAGATAATTTGATATTTTTTTTTTACAGTAATAGCAATAATTGTTTTTTTTAATCTTTTTTTAAAGTTTCTAAGATATTTTTTAGTGTTTCATTTATTTTTGTTTCTTTCCTTATTAACATAATAATAATAATAATAATAATAATAATAATTTAAGTTTTTCTCTTACTTATTCTTTTATTAATGTTTTTGAGTTTTTTTTTCCAAGATAATTTAATAATTATTTTATCATTTTCAAAGGGTTGATTCATGATTACACTGTGCACATTGCGGACCCACATTTTTTTCTTAAGTGCTTTCCTGCTGGTACATTTTTTTTTCTTTGTTTTATACTTTTGTTTTATTCACTTATACATTTTTTTTTATGATCGGGGTCTCCGATCAACGTAAGCACACCACGACTAATTCTTGAGCTAAATTTTTTTACAAACAATATAGATTGCTACAATGCTTTCTCTTAACCACATTTTGGATGGTGCGTGCAGCGTAGAACTTCTAAAAATGTATATTAGTTTTTTATATATTCATTTTATTATGTAGAATGTGTTTTAAATAATATCAAGATATTAGAGATATTTTCAATTTTTTTCATTTATGTGCATAGTACAATAATCATAATATCCTCAAATAAGACGAAAAAAAGACTATTGCAATCCACAATGCAACTTATTATTGATAGAAAATTACAACTTATTTTATACTGGTTATTTCATTGAAACCTACTAAACAAATAAATTTATGTTCATTTAAAATTTATATATTTTATACAAAACTTGCACTTCATAAAAATTATATACAAGTTGATTCTTTTATCTAAATTTATCCTATGATAAAAAAAATCATACATAATAAATATTTTTTTACGTTAAAAAAAATATGATTCGCGATGACGCGGGTGCCATGGTTAGATGTTTTCTTTTATTTTTATTTGTTCTTTGGATTAGATGATTTTAATAGTTTTATTATTTACGCAATAATAATGATAATTTTAGTGATTATTTTTTTATAAAATCTTTCGATTTTTTTTAAAGATTTTCCTGAATTTTTAATTTATATCGGTGATCATTTTAAAAGTAATATTACTCTATTTTTCCCCTTATTCATTTTTTTCTTTTTCTTTATTTGTTCTTTAGATTATATTATTTTTATTATTTTATTATTTATGCAATAATATTGATAATTTTAGTTATTATTTTATTATTATTTTTTAAAAAAAAATCTTTTGCTTTTTTATTTTGTATTTTTCATGGCAATTTAATTATTTTAATTGTTTTGGCTGTAATATTAGTAATAATTTTAGCTTTTATAGCAATGATAATGGCAATAACGTCAGGATTAATTTTCAATCTACGTTTTCGTCTTTTTGTTGATAGGAAATGAACAATTTTTTTTATTTGATAATTGTAGGTATTTTCACAATTTATATTTTATTTTTGTTTAATTTAAATTGAATTATAAAATAAACTAATCTTAATATAGTGAACTTGATAATTCAGATATCCGAGTTTTCTTACTTTTTTAATGATGATGATAAATTTATGCTGGTTATTTCATTTGAAACTACAAAACAGATAAATTTATATCGATTTTAAATTTATATATTTTGTAGAAAACTTGCACTTTACATGAATTCTGCACAAATTTATTATTTTAGCTGAATTTATATTATAATAAAAAAATTACACACAATTATTGTTATAGCAGTGATAGCAATGATAGTTTTTATTTTTTTATTATTCTTTTGTATGATCTTCTGTTGAAGTTTTTAGAATTTTTTTTCACTTCCATTTTTTCCCTTTCATTATTAACAAAAAAATAAAATAAATAATAATAATAATGATAATGATAGTAATAATAATAATAATAATAATAATTTAATATTTTTCCTTGCTTACTCTATTGTCAATGTTTTTGAGGGTTTTTTTTCTTGGCATAATTTGATAACTTTTTTTTCTTTCACAATAATAGCAACGATAGTTTTTTTTTTTTTTTATGTTTTCTTGAAGTTCTTAAGATTTTTTTTTCTTCCATTTTTTTCCTTTCATTATTAAGACAAAAATAAAACATATAAATGAAAATAATAATAATAATGATAATAACAATAACAATAATAATAATAATAATAATAATAATAATAATAATAATTTAATTGTTTTTCTTGCTTACTCTTTTGTTAATGTTTTTTAAGGTTTTTTTTCCATTAGAACAATTTGATAGTTTTTATGATGTTGACAGTGACAACAATGATAATTTTGGATTTTTATTGTATTTTTTTGTTTGATATTTTTTTTTTTTACAATTTTTTTAATCTTTCATTTATTTATTTAATCTTTCATGATGATGATGATAATAATAATAATAATAATAATAATAATAATAATAATAATAATAATAATAATAATAATAATATTTTAATCATTTTTCTTGCTTGCTATTTTGTTCATGCTTTTTAATTTTTTTTCCCTCGGTATAATTTTATAGTTTTTATTGTTTTGATAGTCACAACAACAATAATTTTAGATGTTAACACTTCGATATTGCTGTTGTTATAATATTTTAAATTAATATTGTTTCCTTTTCCCCTTTATTTTTTTTATTATTATTTTTATTTCCTCTTTGTATTAAATGATTAATTTTTTTTTCTTATCAAAATATTTTGCTCTTTTTTTTTTAATGTTAGTTTGCGCTCTTTTGTGATCTTTTATGACGCAATACCTACATTCTAAAAGATATAATCTATGCTTGCGTAACAAACTCTACTTAAAATTTTATACATTTTATCTCCCAATCTATAACTTTTATTTTATTATATCATATAAATTTATCATTGTTAATTTAATTATGTTAAATTATATACACAAAAATACCCGCGGCAACGCGCAGGGGATTTGGCTAGTATATATATAAAAAGGAAAGAATAGGAAATAGATTGGAAAAGAAAAGAAGAGAAAAGGGAGAGAAATATAAGAGTTTGGCATTGTGACAATTTATATGCTTATAATTTAAAAAAAAGTCTAGAAAAATAATTTTTTTGTTGTGGTTGGTTTGATTAAAATATATATTTGGTTAAAATTATAATTGAAGTTATTATTTAGTAAAAAACACGACTAATATATTTAGTTAAAATTTGTGATTGAACATAACATTGGTAGTAAAATGAACTAAAAGAACGTGTTAATTTATTTTTATGTATTTAAATTAACATGCATTTTAGTAGCAATACTTTATAAAAACAATAATGCAAATTACAGTACTAGTTTTATTGCATCATTAAACTTGTTGCAATCACATTATGAATAAAAATCATATGCACAGTCTCTAGTTTTTATGAGTTTATGAATGTCAAATTACAATATTTAAAAAATTACAATGAACAAATATAGAAAAGTAATTAACTTGTATAAATATCATGTTCTTTTATGATTTTTTTTAATATAGCTATGTAGTGTTATGGATACAGTTACTCTTAACTTGTGTTTTATACTTTTTTCCCCTCTTAAATTCTCTTTTTTTTTTTTTCAAATTCTAAATATACTTCATATTATATTATATTATATATTGAGGAGTGAACACAACTAAGAATTTAAAAATTATAGAAACATTGCTAAATCTACACAAAAAACACACACACATGTGTGTGTGTGTATAAAGAGAGTAATTATAAAAACACCCTGTAATTATTGGAATTGTAATCTAATACATACATACATATTTGAGAATGTGGTTAAAATTGTTTTTAAATATATTTTTTATTCAGAAATTCATCAAAACAATATATTTTTTATTTAAAAAAAATATTTTTGATATTAAGATATGAAAATGATCTAGAAATACTAAAAATATTTAATTTAAATAAAAAATAAATATATTTTTTTTCTCAAAAATATTTTTAAAATACAATAACAAGGTAAAATCTATAAAGTATATGTATAGGGATTCGGTGTTCCATTTCAAATGAATACATATACATTACCTATACGTATATATAATCAAAAAAGTGAACGCAGCCACAGCAGGCAGCCGGCAGGACAGGACTTTAGCTCTGCCTATAAACCACCTACCTCCTTCATATAACAACTGCTAACTACTTCCTTGAGCTTCCGTCATCTCCACCTCCCCTCCCCTCCTCTCTCTACCTCTCCCTCTCCCTCTCCCTCTACAAAGAATGGTGAATGATAACAATTATGGTGACTCATGGGACTCATGGGTAGACGAGGCACTTGGAAAGCTTTACTCTTCAAAGCTACTTCGATCTTTAAGGCCCATTCATCTTTCCCCTCAGCCTCACAAAAACTCTGAAGATGATTATCAGGTGTTCGAAGAAATGCAGCCTTGGGATCGATCCTCGGTTGAAATCTCCATATCAGAGCCCACCTTTCACAAGTGGCTCCTTGAAATTCCCAGTTCTGGTATACTCTTCGTCATTTCTTAGTTATGCGTTATTGGAATGAAATAAAGACATGGCTGCTCTTAGAGTTGTTAATAATCATGCATTTCTTTTTAATTTTTGTTCCTTGTTTTAGAATCTTGTCTCACATTTCAAGAAAACGTGTATTCTAGTCTAATTTCAGTAATGGGGTTTATAGGAGACGAGGATATGTGGAGCAATGGAGTCGCTGACAATAAAGAAGCTAATGGACGGTTCAAGAAGCTACTTTTGTTCTCTGGAAATGATTATTTGGGCTTGAGCTCTCACCCCACTATTGCCAGGGCAGCCGCAAACGTACTTCTTTTTTTTTTTCTTAAAAAAAACTTTTTCTATTTATTTTTTCCCTGCTTCGAAGATATAATGATTTAACACTATATCAGGCAGCACAAAAACATGGAATGGGGCCTAGAGGTTCTGCTTTAATCTGTGGATATACAAGTTACCACAGGTTACTTGAGTCTTCCTTGGCGGACTTAAAGAAGAAAGAGGTATGAGCTTCTATGACTTTAATGCCTTCTGTCAGTCCAGTGTTTACAGTTGCTGTTGTATAGCAAACCAACCACTTTATCGTTATGACTATTACAATATTGGTACACCAAGAATGGTTTATCAAGCTATACGGTATATGAGAACAATTCTGGCATGATTAAACTGATCAATCGTTACACGTTTCACTTACAGTTTCAGGTCATGGGAATTTCATCATGTTATGTGGATTTATAGGAAAGTAAGGAAGACAATGAAAAACTATTGTCAACTTAATCATTCATATATTGTTTTCATCTTCTTCTTTTTTATCCCCCCTCTTTTTCTTTTTCTTTTTCTTGGGGGGGGGGAGGGGGGGGCTTGCCTGATCTTGTCACGTAATGAAACTCCATGAAACTCAGTGCTTGATTTACAGGAAGCACAATACTTTGTTTTATACTCTTTTGAATTATTGGGATATTCAACTGAAACACTGATGCAAGCTTGTTCTTAACATATGCTAGGATTGTCTTCTTTGTCCTACAGGGTTCGCTGCCAATATGGCAGTGATGGTAGCTCTTGGAAACATTGTCTCTCTTTTAGATACAGCTGAAAAACCTATGAAGGAGGATAGGATTGCCATATTTTCTGATGCACTGAACCATGCTTCAATAATTGATGGTATTCGTCTTGCTGAACGACAACATACTGTTGATGTGTATGTTTACAGACACTGCGATATGTCTCACCTCAGTTCATTGTTGTAGGTTCTTTGCCATTATCCACTCCTTTGGTGCTTTCCTTTGCATTGCAATTTCTCTTCACAGAGTTCATAACTGACTTTGTTTTATTATTTTTTCCATAGATCAAGTTGTGAGTTGAAGAAGAAAGTCGTTGTGACTGATAGGTTAGCATGCTATTCCAATCATATTCTTTTGCTGCAAGTACTGGCCAATAATAAGCAACGTTTATTTTGTTAAACAACCAAAGATGCCCATTTTTCTTTTCTGCCTTGTATCCAGTGTCAGTATGCTTGTTGCGTGTTTCAATTTTATTTTTATCCCATGTCCTTATAGGGCAGCATCCTTGATGAACCACTAACAATTTCTTGTGTTATGTTTTTGAGTGCTTGTTAGTGTGGACAAGGTGGATTTGAATGGTGTCTTTTCTGTTTTTATGACAGCTTATTTAGCATGGATGGAGACTTTGCACCAATGATTGAGCTTGTGAATCTACGTGAGAGGCATGGGTTTTTGTTAGTCATTGATGATGTAAGTTTTCTTGAAGGTTGATATATTTGTAAGAAGCTTTTTAAAGCTGTCTTGTACGCATTGATCTTGCACAAGGGCTGAAGCTCTGAGATTTAACTTCTATGGTATGGATTGCAAATGTGATATATAATAATCTTTTGTTAGAGAACGTAAATAAAAACCTGCTGACAGTTTACTTTGATGCTACAAAATGCTATTGATAATGAAAGAATTAAACCTGATAAGAGTTTTTTCAGGCTCATGGAACTTTTGTCTGTGGGAAACATGGTGGGGGAGTGGCTGAGGAGTTCGATTGTGATAGACAAGTTGACATATGCATTGGAACTCTGAGTAAGGCTGCTGGTTGCCATGGTGGATTTATAGCATGCAGGTAATAGTGGAGAGCAATAGTGATGCGTCACTACAATAACACATGTTTCTCGCTTCCCTAGAAACAAAACCTTTCCTTACATTGGTCTCTTGTTAAGATAGTCCTTAAACTTTTGAAAGAGGATACATTGAAGGACTACTTGTGTTTTTGCTAACATTTATTTAAATTAGCAACTCATGTTCTACTTATCCTGTTATTACCCTTTTGTCCTCTACTTTTAAAGTTTCCTTTAGGTTGCATTGCACATGAAAGTAATTGATGAAGTAATGCCAATGTTATATGAACAGCAAAAAGTGGAAGCAACTCATACAGTCAAGAGGCCGCTCATTTATATTTTCAACTTCTTCACCAGTCCCTATTGCTGCAGCTGCCCACGGTAAACTTTAGTCTGTTAGTTCTTCTTTTTTCTTCTTCTATTTATATGGGACCTCTGACTGATTCCCAGTACTCAACATCATCCAATCTGGTTAATTTCCCATGTAAAAAAGAACTTGCAGCTTGTGGGATTTCTGATGCCATTTTCTGCAGGTCATTCGTGTGCAGCTTGCTCAGCCTTTGGCAGGGATACTAGTAATTCCTCATTTAATTAGGAAGCCTATGACAAAAAAAGCTTGAAATTCCATCGTTGTTTACATTATAGTGTAGAACTTAATTTTATCATGTCTTGTAGCCTTTGCTTTCTTGTGAAAATACTTTCTGCTGTAACAAGTTGTGTGCAACCTGACAGCTGCTGTTATTGTTGGGAAAAAGGAAGCATGGCGAAGAAAGGCAATTTGGAACAGGGTGCAAGAGTTTCGGGCTCTTACTGGAATTCCCATTATGAGTCCCATAATTTCGCTTATTGTAGGGAGTGAAGAGAAAGCCCTCAAAGCCAGCCGGTCTCTCTCTCTCTCAAAATGAATTCTCTCTTGCACATGCACATACCTTGTGTGGCTGCTGCAACAGTTACTGACTACAATAATTTTGATGGATCAGGCACTTGCTGAAATCTGGTTTTCACGTGACCGCAATCAGGCCCCCAACTGTGCCTCCCAACTCATGCAGGTTTTGTTACATATTCATGATGACCCTCTTAATGATATCCGTTCGGTTTTAGATGCATTTTTCTTTGTGGTTACTTCGATGTGGTGCTCCTTTTCACCCAATTCCAGTGTCAGGGAATGCAGTTTGATGCACACTGCTCAAACTTTTATCAGAAAAGAAATATAGGTTGATGATTCTCAGCTCAAATATAAAGTAGTGCCTTGTAAAGTGCAAAATGCCTACACATGATGCATCTTTCATATTTCACACTAGAAGAGTTTGTGCTAGTCTGCAGTGCCTGGTGTGCTATTATTTATTTACACGGAACTTATTTGTCACCTATGGTTCTACACCTGAGCAAAGGAAGTTGACAGTAAAGGTCATTTTTTTTAACCAGACCAACAGCTCAAAAGTTCAAGATTTTTCAAAACCTCAAGTTAGGTTTGATTTAAAAATTAACGTGCTGTACCTAGGAGCCAAGAAAAACCAATGCCGTTAATCGTGGCAAGGTTTGGGTCAACATGTGGTTCTAGCTTGGATGCCCTTGTGTTGTTACTTTTTCTATCGACTTGAATAGATCCCTTTTGATCCGATTATTTTCTTTTCAAAATCAGGTTACGAGTGACTTTGTGCGCAACACATACAGCAGATGATTTGAAGAAACTGACAGCGGCACTATCCTGCTGTATCAACTTTCAAGACATTGGTCTCTGTAACTCGAGAGGAACTGCTAGACTCTAGAAATTATCCCAGACCTTGTTTTTGACCAAGGATGATTAAGCAAGAAGCATTGTAATTGGTACTCATGGGTCGGGTATTTATAATATCCATATCCAAATTTGAACTTAAAAATACTATTCATCCCAACCCAAAATAAAACCGGTATGGATTTTGAATACCTGATCGGGTACCTAAACCTTGCCAGATCAGGATTTGGGTATCCATTTCTCTGATAGACCAAAAACATTCAGTTTTACTTCAACTTCATCCATGATCCTTTCTAAATCCTCACCGTGAAGACTCCCTTGTGTATAAAACATGGCTCTGAATCTTTTGAATTATCAACAACATAAAAAAAAAAAGGCTCTCTTCACATATTAGCATGCATTATTCCCCACAACTGCAAAACCCTTTTGCCCTTTTAAATCTCTTAATTATCCTTAGTGACATAGGAATATCAATGTTATTTGCTCTCAGTTCAATGCTCATCCCCATAATCTTATTTCTTCCTGACCACTTTTATGGTTCTAGTTGAATCCCAAGCAAATTAAGCTCTAAAATCTCGATATTCAAAGTAAAAAAAATAACTTGGAACCATCTATGTTCTTGCTTAGCTTGCCCTTGTCCAAATTAAAAATATTATAATTGCAAAATTCTGCATAAGCAATGCGGCTGCGATCATTTTTCTCATTATCCATAACTTCGAAATTCCTTTTTTACTCATGCTCTTCCAATTTTACCACAATTTTTCTGTGTGTGTAGTTTATCAGATTTTAAGGATGATTTTAAATTTGAAGTCAAGTGAAGTAATATCCATGACTATCTCGAAACCTGACATTATTCCTTCAAGCTTACCCGAACTCCAACACACTCATAAAATTTACCATCTATTCAGGTCGATTTAAATCGATATTCATTGGATTCGAGTGAGATTATCCCTAGTCTTAAAATCCGAAGTCTTTTTTAATACATTTCATCAAACAAGTAAATTGCAAACCTTTTTCTCTTTGACCTATCATTTTTGTCTCTCCATGCTTTTTCAAGTCTTTTGCTTCCTTGAGAGTGGGTTTGTAGCAAATTTGAGATAGTTTTTCTCTCTGTTGGCTTTTTCTGCTAAAGCATTTTCAAAACTAATTGTGTCCTTTACCAGAGATAGTGTTTCAACTATTCTATAACCAGAATTTCTCTCCATTAATGTTAGACAAAAGCTCCCACAATCTTTAAGAAAGAGCACCACTTGAAAGCAGTAACTGCATCGATTCCAGGCAACCCACCATACTAAATCCTCAGCCAACTGTGTATAGGTTCATAGATAATACTTGCCCCAATCGACATACTGTTGGTGGTTCCCCATCGTCTGATCTTAATGAGGTCATCTCCAATTCACTTCGGGTCGTCCCATCTCCTCCTCTTCAAGAAATCAAGCCTTCAATGTCACCCCCGCCATTGCCTCCGCCACCAGTAAAAAATGAAACCATTGGAAGGTCAAGGGAAACTGTACAGTTATCTTCCTATATGGTTTTGAAAGCGCTTGTGGAGTGTGCTCAACTTGTTGAGTCCAAAACTAATGAAATTATGAAATCAATGGTTAAGCTTAAGGACTCAGTGAGTGAAGACGGTGAATCAGTTAAGCAAGTTGGTTTCTACTTCGTGGAAGGATTTCTAGAAAAGTTGTTCTAAAAGAGCTTGATGTCTAGAAAAACAAATAATAAAATGCTCAAAGCAATTAACCCAAAACATAGTAAGAAATCACATCAAACCCCACAACAATCAATGACAAAACCAAACTTAAGATAAGTTGCAATGACAATATTACCCAAATGGGTTTTTTCTTCAAACTTTTAAGGCTTATGTTTGAGATATGAAAACTAAGTAAATAAATAAAAATATAGATGGTGGTTAAATGGTCCTTGATGGAATAAACACCTTATAAACAACTATCAATTACATTTATCAAGTCAAAGGTTTATGGGGTTTTGATTTAGAGTTTTTTGGACTTTGGTAAATAGAGAAAGATAAGAGAAATATCGGGATGAAAAAAGAGAGTGAGAATGACTACAAAATATATATACATATGAGACTTTCCGATCACCCAAAATTTTATGTGATTTTTGAAAAAATGTTTCCATTAGCAAACTACATAAAAAACTTTCTTCAACTATGCAATCGAGCAAGCTAAATTGGCCACAAATAGTGAGGAACGCAAAGAAACATTTGCAACCGAGCAGGCTAAATTGGTCACAATTAGTTAGGAACGCAATGGACAGTCATCATTCCTAATTTTATTTAGCGATAAAGATAACAGCCGAAATGTATCTTATGCATGAATCATATTAATTCTTACCCTCATCTCTTCTCTTTAGGCCAGAGCTCTCTGCGCGCATATTGATGTCGTATCTACCTATCCATATAAGACGACTACCTCCAAAGACAAGGGAAGCAAAATGTAAAACCCCAACTCAATTGTATGTATTCTATCTGAGGCTCAACTAATTGCTTCAAGTTTAACACTCCTATATAGTAAATAGTTTAGCACGATAAACTAGCCAATATTGTTGTTGTTGTTATATAATGTTTAACCCCTTTTAGATTTGTGCTCCACGGAAGGCTTGGAAGAGGCCAGAGCTAGCCAAGTCCCTACTTCCATTGACATGGAAGAAGATGCAATGGATGAGACAGAGGAGCATCTCATCTGCTGCTGCGGCTGCTCAAAGTTCCTTATCATTCCTTTTCTTGGATCACCTTCCTCCCATTGGTTCATCATCTCTTTCTTTGTGGGTCCCAACTGTGTAGAACATGCAGAACATGAAAAAGGAGTCAGCATATATACCAAGTTTATATCACCAAAATATGGGTGTGAAATGAACTTAGATTTTATCAGTCAGTACACATACACTTGGCATGGCAATGGTGGCTGTCAAATTTTGATGATGTCTTCTTTGGTAAGTGACAGGGTAAGGGGAGGTTTGAGCATTAGCATGGGAATGAGACCAACAAAATAACCCATAATCATCAGTTTGATTGGTATTCAGTGGCTCATTAAGGTTGATGAGAGGGGTTTTGATAGTGCAGTTGATGGTAGTAGAAGTGGAAATGCTGCTCTTCTCATACTGGTTGTGAATCATTCGATCAAGGGAAGAACAGGTAATGGGAGTTTTGGCATCTGTGGATTGAGGAATGAGAACAGACCACCTCTCAGCTGATGCCTTCACAGGGGAAGCCTGGCGGGGTCCATGGGTTTGAGAGGGAGGAGTAAACAGAAGGTAAGATTGTTTTGGTGAAGTGGAGGACACAGAAGGAGGTGTGTGCACTGCAATGAGGTCTTGGAGATGTGCCGCAACCTGAGGATGAGGGGTTGAGGTAGTCATATCAGGCCACAGGAAACTTCCCTGGGGTTTGCATATCCTAAACCCACTTTTCAACCTTTCTATCTTTGCCGTCCTGTCCTCCGTTGGTGCTGCTGATTTTGTTGTCGGTGATATGCTGCCTCCTGATGACTGACATTGTTCTTGTGCTAATTCCCCTAAAACCATTGCTCCTTTTTCTCGATAAATTACTTCTTTCCCCTTCCTTCCAGATCCAGCTGGTGTGGTTAATTCTGTTGATCCCATAAATAAAGCTGGCCTTTCTGTTGATCCTGTTCTGTTTGATTTTTTCACTCTAGTTTTTAGCAGCTTCATTTCTTCCTGCGTTAATTAGACATTTCAATCATCATAAGACCATGGTTCAATACATAATTAAATGCTACGACAGTAAACACTGCCAAGCCTCCCCGTTGTACCGTAAGGACAAAACCTATCACAAGTAACCCATTCATCCTAAAATCATCATTAATCATAGATATAAATGTTATCCAGACTACAAAAGACTGCCAAGGACAGCGAAGGTACACCACCAAAACAATCATCATTTATAAAACTATTTTAATGTAGGATTTTCAGCTTTGAATTTAGCTATACTAATTGCAGAAAGCTAGTCTGGAATGAGCAGTGTTCCCCCATAAACAGCTTCTCGAGTTATTTCACTGCAATTTAACCATTAATTATCAAGGCTGGATACATACACCAGATAGTCAACTTATTAATACCATCTTTGAAAAATGTGGGTCGTTATCATGTGCAGTCATTCAGGAATTTCTTGTTTCAACGATTTTTACGTACATCTGTAGTGCTCAGAACTTCAAATCGTGGAAAGAATCATTCATATCAAATCTTAAACGCTACAATCGAAAAGAGCACGATAGTTATTACAGGGTAAATTATCACGATTTCCTACCTCCATCCCACACAAAGATCGTGAAATTCCCATTAGTTGTTCCTCCATCTTTACCTTCTTATTCACCATATCATTGTACATTTCCTGCAAAAAATTGCACACAGATTGTCAAGAAGAATTTGGGTCAGTCAAAATCTAGTCAAACTTTAATATTTGTTACCTCCAGTGGAAGTAATAAGCTGCCATGCTCCATGTCCTGACTTGTAGGAGAAGAATTCGGTACGGCCATAATGGCTGGTTCCTTTTCATATTTTCTGGACACCATCTCCCTGCACCCATAAGACAACCGACAAATCGAATCACTAGCATACATGATCCGCCTCAATAGTAATTGAGAAAAACTGATGAGCTATACTAAGATCAGTAGTATCGAGTACTAACAAGCTAAAAGAAGACAAAATTCAAAGTCTATGGCCAACCCTAGTTAGCAAAACAGAAGGACCAGTTACCTTTTAAGTTTATCAATTTCCTTTCGGAGCTCCTTGATCTCTCTAGCACAAACAGGATCCTGAGTAGGATTATCACCAGGTTTCCACCCAGGTGGAGGAGTCCAATAAGGATCCTGCACACCAGCCTCTTTCCTAATATCAACCAAATTGGCCTTCTCCAGCCAGTACTCCATTGCCCCATCTGCATTATGCCTCCTTCTAAATCTCTTTTCACCTCCTGGAGCTACTTTCCCCGCCATATGCTTCAACAAATGGTCTAACAATCCAGTGTCCCCAATCAACTTTCGTGCCTCAGCTCTCAGTTCTGGCCTTAGAATTGGGTTTCGAAACACTGCATTTTGCTCTTTCATCACTTTCAAGATGCTAACCTCAGCCATTTTATACCTTCACTTATATCAACCAACCAAATTAGTTACTAGCTAGCAAGCTGCATATAAACACTAATAAATAAATTGATATAAATCAAGGCACGGATTTAATTTGTTGACAGCAAAAAGCTTTATTACCTCTCAGCCGACCATCTATCTATAGATTTTCTTATGACTTTGTTCTTCTTTTGCTTATTGACCGCAATCCGATTCTTCTTTTCAATTTTAGGCCTTTTCTTCTTCGGTGATGATTTGCTACCAGACCCACCTTGACCCTTTCTCTTACATAATTTCCTTTTAGCTTCTCTCGATTTATTTACCTCTACTTTAACATCATCCTCTTCTTCTGTATAATCGCCATCATCACTGTCTTTCTCTTCTTCGCCTTTAACTACGTCATTCGATACAGCCACAATTTCACGTTTATCCTCTACGTGTTTAGCCAAGAACCTGACCTGCCGGCGCTTACCCCACTTAACCACACCGATTCCCCTCAGCTCAGATATGAGAGATAATTTTCTTGCACCAACATTAACATTCGCACTTCTTCTAGGTGAGTCTGACACCTTTCGAGGTGAAACCGAAGGATTTTGAAGCACCCAGAAACTCCACGAGCTACTCTTGTCTGCAATTTCTTGAAAAGAGATTCTCCTATAGAGAGCTTCTGCTGCAACTTCTGATCCTATCATGTACTTGTCATCGAATGCTGGCAGTTTCTTCCTCATGTCTTTCTTATTAGTATGTTCAGTCTCATTGAGGTAAGATCTTAGAGAATAGATGCTTGGAAATCTCAGAGAAACTCCTATTCTGGTCTTTTCATTCACCTGAAATATTTAGTAAGAGTTAGCCCGGTTAATCAATAAACATTTCAAGACAAAAAAAAGGTGGGATTGGAGTGGGGTTTCAAAGAATGTTGATGATATATACCATGACAACCCTGATTTTGTGGAGTTGATCAGGGGAGTTATGAGGCAACTTCGAGTGATCAAGTTCATAGACAGAGCTTACTTTGATGTGCTCAGCCGGGTCTTCATAATTAAGCATGGAAAACAAAGAACGGTAAGATGAATCCTTATTTTGATCAAGAATATTTAACGTTGAAAAAGACATAGCTAGTAGTACTACGTAGTCGTTTGCAAGGCAATATATCTAGTAAGTAGTAAGTACTGTTTGTTAGCTAGTATAAGGAGAATGGGAAAAAAACCAAATCAAGAGGAGAGGAGAGAGAAAACAGGAACCAGGTTAATTAAAGAGGTAGCTTTCTTATAGACGGCGTCAGTCTGAACGTTACCAAATGGTGGTGGTGCTGAAGTATTGGTATTTATAGGGTAGTGCAGGAATTGTCTGCCTAAAAAAGTGCTTTTAGCGGCGGCCTCCGGGTTCTGCCTCTGCCTTCTGTCTATGTACCCCATCATTTCCTGCATTTTCATTTCCACAACCAAATCTCGCTGTTAAGTATTGCCCCTTCTCTTCTTCAACAATTTTCATCGCATATCATAGTTACCACTCACATCATGATCAAATAATCTAACAGACACACACACACGGTTACACTACCTACTCTTTTCTCTTTTTTTCCATTACTGTGCAGGGTGTACTTCGTAGGCCGTGTGATTAAATCGATGAACCTTTGATTTGAAAACTTTAGACTTCCATGGAGTTAACAGATAAGACAGCGCGTATGATTTGGGAGAGAAATATAGTAGTAGCAGTAATTGGTGAGTGCGAGAAAAAGAGAACAACTCACAGATGGGTCTATTTCTGCAACAACATCAACCAGCTCCATCTCAGTGATCTTCTGCATTTACGGAAACCGTTTCAACATCACAAGTTAATACCAGCTTGCATCCTTTTCAGTTAATCAACATGGGCATAATTAAAGAAAGGGAAAGATTTATGATCATGCAAATCTTTTGAAGCAAATGGGCGTGTGTAAAATCTTTGTCTGTCAAATTATATCTTTTTGGGAATTTGAAACAAATGAAGAGAAGGATTATAAAAGAAAGAAAGCAAGAGAGACAGGGAAGTTCTGGGGCAGAAAATTTAAAGCGTGATAACTATCGCGTATGCATTTATAGGAAATGATTGTGAAAAAAGATTCAAACACCACCAACACATAGAGTAGTACTATCACTCGCAGAATCTATTCTATTATTTGTAGGTAGAGACTGATTGAGAAGCGAAAGGGAATGGAAAATAAATACCAAGTATTGATCAATGCATGACCTTCAAAGTATATTGACTGGGAAAAAAAACTACCGATAAAGATCACGATGCTTAGAAAGGAGCAAGAGAGAGAGAAAGGGAAGCTGTTTACTTAGTTGACAGCAAACATTAATTGAGCATGCATTTAATTTCAATGAGAATGTTCCAGTTAATTCCAAGTAAATCAGAAGGAGATGCAATTTGTCGTGAAAACTAAAAAGTTAAAAACCCATTCATTTTATTTTATTGTTCAAAAAACTCAGTTTCTGCTTACTTCTTTAGAAGAAAATGACCAGGTGCAGAAACACAGGTTGTTTGGATTCTCAGAAACCAGAGGAAAATAACACTATATCAGGAAGTCAATTTCTTAATTCAAATTAAGGAGCACGCCTTTCTTTCTCAGCATCCAAACACACAAATGCGAAATCGAAGTCCTGATTTCCTTTAAAAGTAGAAAACAAAGTAATAGACACAGACAATTTAATCCATATCCTACTCCAAGGACATGCAAATAGGTCACTCCGTTTTAAGACTTTTTATCCGACACCGGTACTGATTCAAAGAGCCAAAGAGTAACTCCACCGGCAATGCGTGAAGATCAAGTTGAAAATGAAAAACAAAATGACATTTAAAGATGAGACCTTTACAGTAACCTCAAAGAAAATGCTGCTTGTGATTAATTGTTTTGAGAGAGAGAGGGGGGGGGGGGGATAGCTAGGGAGAAAAATGCATCGAGAGAGAGGAGGGGTGGGATTTTTTTATATTTCCTGTTGTGAAACCAACAATGGTGTGGTGCAATTCTGCTACAGAGAGAGGGAAGCTTATAATGATTAGGAGACGCGATGCGCCTCACGTGACCTGGATTACGGTCCCCCGGCCTCCTCTACTCTACAGTAACGTCTCCTATCTTACCGTTTTGCCCCTCTCAATGTAGCCAAATCGTAACAATCTCGACGTGGCAGATGGTTACTTGTGAGGATAGTAGGAGAGGTTTGGAGACTGCCACATTGAATAGAATGACCCTTGAGTTCCCAGTTGGAGCAAACGTAACTGTAATTATATTCTTTTTTTTTCTGTTATCAAGTTTTACTGCTCACACCACACGAGCAGTAGAGACGAGAGAGAACCAAAAGTAGACACGTGGCACCATGGTAAGATTGGAGCCAAAATGCATAATATTTGTAAGATATCTTGAAAAGCCAAGTACACCCCATTTTTAGTCGAGGGTTTGAAGAAGCGTGAAGCATAGTGGTCTGTTTCGTTTTGTTCGAACATCATGAAATATTTTATATCAATTAAAAAAATAAAATAAAATAATATTATTTTTATCTCAATTTAAATTCTAATTCATCAAAAATTTTGGCCAGGATTACCAATCTGTGAAGTGAGAATAGTTATCAGATTCTTTCGAAGGGCATCTCCATTCTGCAAGGTGACATTAATGGTAGAAATCCAAGATGTACATGGAGAAATTATGCTGTTTTTTTTTTGTTTTGTTTTTTTTAATAATTGAGGTATTTGGATCAGTTTATGTGTACCATAACTAATCCCGGATTCACTGAACATCCTGCAAATCCAGTAAGCATGCAAGGCATTGCGGGGGTGATAGACATGCATGGTGGGACTTGAATCCTAATACAGAGTAATGGAACAAGTCTCTTTTACCGCTAGGCCAAGACCCCACTTATATGATGTTGTTTTATTATATCCATGGATGATTGGTTGACCTGTTAGGATGCTGAGCTATAAACCATGCATCGGAAAGTTTATTGGGCTAGGTCGGTTTGCTATGCGGCATAAGTTTGGATGCAACGGCCATCAATGAGTATATATAACCTCCAACATGGGGGATATTTTCATAATCATTGGTTGGAGAGTCACCGACCTGCTTATTTTATAAGCCATATTTAAGGTTGTTAAAATTATTTTTTTGATATAATATGAAAATATAAAATAAACTTGGATTATCACAAGTTTGACCGGGATTGTAGAGTCAATTCATGATTTTAATTTTTTTTTTTAATTTTTTACTTTACTTGTAACATCACATAATTTTACGAGGTAACTTATAATATTGACAACATTGACCATATTTTCAATCCGACAGCGTCTCAGGCAGATAAAAAGCTGGGTGGAGCGGCATTGTACGTATGGGCCTGGTAAACTAATTCAATTCCGGCAGTCCCGCAGTCCCCAGCAACAACGACTGCGTCCTCCGATGGACCACTGTTGAAAGGGCAAACCTATTGCTCTTGTGTGGCCAAAATGAACAGAACCATTTCTTTGTATCACCTTTGGCAGTGACTGGCCTTATTCATGCTCAGAAAACCAAGTCATTCAACCTCCTCCTTGGAAATGTGATCAATTTGTTAGCTTGCTCTACCATGTTTCTTTATTTACTCAACAACAATTTCCATTTTGTCAGTTCCAATTATTGCATGCATCGTCCCTGTAACTTTCCGAGGACCATTTTTTGCAGCCTCCCATGCAAAAAAATGGCTGATAATGTGACGGCAAAGGTGTTGTCGATATGTTAGCTTTTAGTGCTGAAAAGACCTTTGTATTTGCACTCCTATTGTATGCTTCTTTACCATGGCCCCTGGATTGTTTTCTCGCTGCCTGTATGCTGAAATTCATCAATTCATCCTTTTGCACGCAACCCTATCCTCCTATTCGATCTATTCATCGTCCATGTGATGATGAACAGGAATGGGCTAGCTTTTTTTGCATGCTTGGTTCCCTTTTCTGCCTTGGATCTTATTGTCGAGAGGATCTGTGGGAGCTGCAGGTTTTCCAACGTCATTTCCACCTGTTTTTTCACCATTTTTATGGTGATAATGCATCTTCTCCTGCCCTACATATTTCTACCACATTGATTGTTTCTGTCTCTAATGACATGCATTCAAGAATTATACAGATCCTCCTCCTCTATCCAGTAACATACCATTCGATTCTGAATTTCTTTACTGCATGCCTGTTAATCCCTAGAAGTTACCTCTTCCGTATTCCAATTGCATCCCTTAAAGATAATTTTTGGAGTATTTTTTAAGTTTAAATTAGGGTTTTGAGATCCAAGAACTTGTACATTGTTTTCTCAACCATAAAAAATAATAAAGGATTGTTGCAGCTTGCTATTTTTTCCTTTTTAATTAGCATATAACATGCTGCTCGCTCGATTCATGTTTTTTGCTACTTGTTTTTTAATGTAAGCCTAACATTATAATCCCATGGCTTTCTTTTGCTAATTTCTTGTGACTCTTATTATTATTTTTGAAAATATTTTTTGTTTAAAAATATATTAAAATGATATTTTTTAAAAATTATTTTAACTATCAGTTTATCAAAATGTTCTAAAAATACCCAAAAAAAATTTAAAATAATAAAAATTCAAATTTTTTCATAAATATTTTTTAAAAGCACTCCCAAGTTTTTCTACCTCTAAAACGCTTTTTTTTTTAAATAATTACAATGCTATTTAGAAACAATCAAATTATAATTTTCCATGGTTATATTTTGCAATAATTTTATTAATAATTTCAATTTTCATGGTTACGCATGAGTGTAACATGCAACGACTTATAAATAAAATAGACATGAATATTCAATGGCAATAAATGTTTTTTTTTATTATAAATTAACTGTTCTTTTAATTTTTTAGATACAACTATCTAAAAAGTCTAAAGACAAGTTGAGTAGGGTCTTTGTCTTTTTTCTTTTTCAAGAAGAAAAAGTGATTGTTAAAAATGCAAGAAGTAATGATTAATTTCTCTTTAGATTTATCATAACAAATATAAAAAGTTAGTTTATTAGTGAAATAAATAGTAATGTAGATTAGAGTCGCTCATATATTATTATATTATTTAGAAAGGTGATTGCTACTGTTTTTAAAATTATTTTTTATATAAATACAAAAAAATAATTTAAAAATATTATTTTAATATATTTTAAATAAAAAATATTTATTTTAAAAAATAATATTTAAAAGCAACACCAAATAAAACAATAAACAATGAATAAAATTTTCCCTCCTAATACCCCCACGTGGCTTCCCGTCAAACACTTTACAGAGCCCCCGAAATACGGCCTGCAAATCAGTAAAGGAGGAGCCCCATGTTCGTGTCCATGTTCCTTCTCCTCCCTGTCTCTCTTCAAAATCACGCAGTCAAGACCCTCACTCACTGAGACATGCACAAGCAAAAACACATACTTAAAAAACCAGTCTCCTTCCTCGTTATCTCTCTGCAAGTAGCTGCCTCGTCTCATTCTCACATCTAATCTTCACTTTCACTTTCAACTCCCCTTTACTCAACCACATTAATAATAATAATAATAAAAAAAAAAAACTGAACGTCATTTGATTTTCACTATTTCTCTCTATTTAGATCTAGCACTTTTAAGAGATTGAAACTTGTCAAGAACCCATTTCGTTTTTCTTTCTCAAATTTAAGAATCCCCTTCACCAAACACTCACTGGTCCTAAAAATGCAATGCTGCTCATTGTTAGATCTGAAAGGTTGAAGCTTTTAGGCGTCTGTGATGTAATTTGGGGATCGTTTTGTGTGGAGTGATATTCTGGAGAGATGGGATCCAGTGGAAGCAAGGCATATTGTGGCGGTGCCTCAGCATCATCATCAAGTGGAAGGAAGGGAAGATCTAAAGAGAGGAGTAAGGTTTTCCAGTCTGCTTGTTTGGGTTCTTCCTGTGGATCTCGTGATAGTACCAGCGGTGACCATGTCTGTCCCTCCATCATTGTTTCATCTTCGGCTTCTTTGATCCTGTTATTTTTAGCTTTCTCAATTTTAATGCAGTTTAGTTCTTCTTTTTTTTTTATTCACTCACATATATGCACTTTTAATGGAAAATATTTATCTTCATTTCTTGAATTGTGGAAATTGTGCTAATGTATCCTTTCATTACTTGTTTTTATATGGTGTCATCATCATTGTGTATTGTTATGTTGCTAATCATTGATTCATAAGGATGCCGGGAGAGTATCGTTTATGGTTTTTTAAAGTACTAAAGTTGTTTCACCCATGCTTTTTTAGGTTTCTGATCGTGGGAATAAAGAAAATTACGAAGGAAATGCTTCATCTGCTAACCAGAATGAAATAGACTCGGACGAGGTTAAAATTGAGTGTTATGGAACGGTTAAAGTTGAGCAATCTGATGAAATGCCTTGCATATCATCTAATGTTGAGCTTGATGAATGGAATCAAGCAAGTATCACGAATACTTCCTCAAGAACAGGTAGCAGCTCTGCTCGAGCTGCTGCTCCTACGCAGGCGTTGACCTCTCCAAGTCGGTTTCTTTCTCGCTTCAGTTTTATTCCTGGTAATGTGAGCTTTAGGCTGAGCAGAGCAGTGAGTTTAGGGTCATCGAGGGCATATCCCATTCATTCTGCTAGTCTCAGAATGTTGAACAGTGAAGACGAGATTCGCCGTCATCCACAGTCTGCCAATGGTGCTGTTGATGGAAATGGAAATGAAACACAACGGAGTAGCGATCTATTTGCTACATCCCTGGTTAATAGAGCTGATGCTCATTGTCATGAACATACACCTGCTAATTTGCAGTTGCATAGTCGAACATCTGATCTCTTAGACAATATGCAAGAAAACCAGAATATTCTTCTCCATGCAGGAAGAGGTGGCGTTGGAACTAGAGCGGGTGCTGATGGGAACTTACATTCTCCTAGAATATTCAATGATGTGGATGGGGTTGGGACTAGACTTTCCGATAGGCGAATTGGAACACGAGAACCTGCTGATCGTAATGTTCGTTTTAGCCGAACCTTGAGTGTTGGAAGACTTCGTGATAGAGTTCTTCGTCGGTCATCACTATCTGACCTTACATTTTGTCCTTTGCAACAAGAGAGAGAACTGAGAGATTCTAGCCATGGTAGCAGGAGACAGGCATTGGGTGGGGAGATGAGGGTGTCAGAATCTGAAGGGAATGCTCTAACCTCTCCAAATTTACCAGGTTATCCTCCATCTGGCATGTCTAGCTCACTGTTTGGCATTCAAGATAATGAGGTGGAAACCTCTCGATCAAGAGAAGCCAGGTATCATGACTTGCTAGAACATAGATCAAATTTCCTTGAACGGAGGAGAAGAATACGATCTCAGGTATGTAAGTTCCCTACACTTGGTAGTTATTGAAAGTTTCCTCAGGCCTTATTTTAATCTAATGACACAGTGCACATGGCTTGTAATTTTTTATGTTGAACACTAGGTATTACATTTGTTGTCGAACAACATGTGGTAAACTAGTGAATGCTTTCCTTATGTAGAGCAGGCCATTTGATGGTCTTGTTCGGGATTGATTTAGGTCAATGCCATTCCCGTTGCTGCTAACAAAATCAAAATTTCCTGCATCCTTACCTGCTGTTGGAACTCTTTTCTCCTGAAAGCCAATAAAAGGAACCCATCTTTGTGTGGGCTAAATCTCACGTTGCTTTCAGCCTTCTTCCTTTTGTGCTTTCCACCTTCTTGGCGACTGAAATTACACAAATTACTCTCATTGTATATAATTGTTTAGGTTCGTGCTCTTCAGAGGTTGGGAAGCCGGTTTGAAAACCTGTCTGGACATGAGAGGTCTTGTATTTTATCTGGACAACATAGAACAGGCCGCTGCACATGCCGTGTACGAGATGCCAACTTAAATGATGAAACAAGTGCCAGGGCTAGCATATCAAGAATTGTCATGTTAGCTGAAGCTCTATTTGAGGTAATTGTCTGTTAGCATTGTCCTGTCTATCCTCCAGTTTTTGTCTTTGATTGTTTTTACATTTTTTTTTTTATATATATATATATATATATATATATATATATATATATATATATATATATATATATATATATATCTCAAGTTGAATCTCTTATGCACTTAAATCAGGTTCTGGATGAAATTCATCAGCAATCGGTTGTATTGTCCTCTCGGCCTTCTTTGTCCTCGCTTGGATCTGTACCTGCACCAAATGAAATAGTGGAATTATTGCCTGTTAAATTATATGCCAAGTCCCAGAAACATCAGAATGAGGAGACAGCTCAGTAAGTAGTTGTGTCTACTAATCAAATTTCAGTGTATTATGTGGTCCAAGATAGAGCGACAATTTTTTTGTTTGAATAATTCTGAGAGATTTTTGATAAATTGTTAGGATTGTTCTGTTTCTTTGAATTTATTTTTTCTGTCTAATACCATCCATTATGCTATACTTGTCATCACGTACCGCAACCTTCATGATGTCAGCTGATTGCTTACTAAGATAATAAACTGTGGTCAAATGCTTGCATAGAGCCTGGTCATCTATTACATCAACTTTCCTTTCCTTTTCTTTTATTAGTTGTGTTAAAACTTTTAAATTTTCATTTTTGGAGGTGATCAAAGTTTTTTAGTTTGCCTTAAAAAGAAGGGAAAAAGACTAACAGATACAACAAGGTATATGTATGTGGTGACACACACACACATATACTTGCTCAAATAAATTATATTTCTAGGCTATTACCTGGTTTCTGATTTTACATCAAGGCCAATATGGTTTGGTTTCTGTGTAGATGCATTTAAGGGCTGGCAGTTGACGGTGAGGATTTCTAGATATTATCTGAAGCCACAAACTTTAAGATAACTGCTTGAATAGATAATTGTAATTTGGTTAACTGTTGGTGAAGGATTTTACAAAGACCGCTTCTGATCAAGTCTTTAAAGTTCCAGCCAGGAACTAAGCTTGCCTTCCCAAAATGAGAATCTTATAGTTACAACAATGTGTTAGTATAATACCTCAGGAACCTCATCCCCTGATGGTAACTTAAATTGTTTCTCCTTCATTTGGTAACTTAAATTTCTATAATTTTCCTAATCAGCCTGCTGTCCTAGTAATTAACCACTGAAACTCCAGTTTCAATGTTGCCTATAATTATTAAGTCTTTGCACTCCAATAGGAGCCCTACAATCCGAGTTGAGTGTGCTGTTGAATAAATGCTTTGAAGGGATACTTTATTTAGTATTATCCCTCCCTATTGCAAGTCGTGGATTCATGCCCATAGCATGTCTGATCGTGCTGACACTGTCACATAGATCCTGAGGAAATTGCCAACTCTGAGCAACATAGTATAATAATGCACTTAGTTGCTTCATTTATTCAAATATAGTAATACACACAGAGGCAGCTCCATTGGAGCCAGCTTATGATGCCCTGCATTGAATAGTTAAGCTGCAGACATATTCAACGTACAGTTAATTATCTTCATATTAAGTACCACTTAAAGCAAGCTTCAATAACATTTGTGATTTTTTCCTTCTTTTTTTGGATAAAAAAAGTGTCATGGTTTGTTGAGACTTATTTATTATTATCTGCAATCTCTCATGTGTAAATTTTTAGGCTTGTTCATGGTTAGAAGGTTCACTGAGCAGTGTTTCTTCCTTTTACACATTTCTGTTTATGTAATCTTGTTATTTGATAACCTTGTATGCGTTTCTTATCCAAGTCAATGAAGTATGATTGGAATTTTAATATTGCAGTTCTTGTCTCTTTATCATCATTGCCTTTTACTTATGCTCTTTTCCCTTTTTACCATTTAAATAACAGATGTTACATATGCCTTGTGGAATATGAGGAAGGAGACAGCATGCGCGTGTTGCCTTGCCATCACGAGTTCCACAAAACATGTGTAGACAAGTGGCTTAAGGAGATTCACAGGTATTCTTTTTGAATCCTGAATTTGTAACTAGGCTATAAAAAACATGCATGTCAAATAATTTCATTTGCAGCGAAACTACAATTCACATTTATCCCTGCTTAAAAGTTTTTAGGTAATTTAAATGACCACAAAGTCTTGCTGAAACTTTTGAGATAAATGGTGTTTTATGTATGACCCTTTGGGTCACTAACTAGTGATACTAATACAAGTTGATAGAAATGAGTGAAGGTTGCACATTGTTGACTAGAATGTCAAGCATGATTATCAGAAAACTTCAATGGCTGCAAGATCAGAGCAACTGTTCAGAACTCCCAGTGTATGTTCTCATGGGATCCATGTCTATTATAAGCGGGTTTCAAATAATCAAAGAGAGGGTGTAAATGCACCGGAAGTACTGTATAATTCCTCATATCATAAGGCTTATCAAAACTATTTTCTCTGATCTTGTTCTTGTAGGATCACAAGAAATCTTAAAATGGATCTGGCCTGTTTTTTTTTTTGGATGCTGTCAGTTCTCTTTGTATCTTTCAAATATGTGGCAACAGATTTTTTGTTGGTATTTATTTATAGCAACCTTGAGGTTGGCCTGATTGTTTTCTTTGCTGGATTAGTGTTTTTTTTTTCCCCTTAAAAAATTTAATGGCTTGCATGACTTGTATCATTGAGCAAAAACTGTAAAACCTTGAGTTTCTTGATAAAGTGACAGCATTAGATCATAAAAGTCCCAATTTAAACCACTGGCTGTCCCAATGAGAACATTATCATCCAAATTCAATGCTTTGCAGATGAGCTGCCGGTATAATGTCAGATTGCTCTCTCCATTTGACTTTTAATGCTATTCTGGTGGTCCTATCAATGATTTCTACATGTGATTTTTCAGATAGCCGCTGCTATCACAGTTTTTAGTGTTTGCCTAACTTGATAATGGTTTTGCAGGGTATGTCCGCTTTGTCGTGGTGATATTTGTAGATCCGATTCATTGCCTGTAGAGAACTAAGGCAGCCAGTTTACAAGCAGCAACTTGATGATCCCAGGAACACCTGTATTCACCCAGTTCCCCAGCATGAAAAAAGTCTCAAAAGTTGAGCACATTTCTACCAGTACAGGTGATCTTTCTATGATCTCAGTGGAAGATGACTGGCATCAAAGTCTGGTAGAAATGGACCGCACTACTTGCACTGTCTATCTCTATGGTCAAAACCGTGGTTTGTGGTTGGGTCAGCTGTACGTGGGGTGGAATTTTCGTTCATTCCATTTTTTTCATCTGGCCAAGAAATTTAAATGATATGTTCAGCAAAAAAGCCCTTTATCATACTAAAAATCATCGTGTTTAATATCACAGCCCAATTTTTATTGGTGCTTATTCTCACAGGGACGCAACATGTAACGAATTCGCTTGCACTCTTCCTTCTACTCCATTTCCTGAAGTAATATAAATTTTGTCGATGCCAGTATTCGATTCAATCAGATATCTTCTGCATGAAGAACTTGGAGCCACATCTAGGACATGCAACCACGCGAAAGGGATTGCTGGTAACAGTATCTCCACTTACCTCTCCTAGTTGAGGACGTATGTTGGAACTTGCATGTGTCTTTGTTAGTCCTAAGCTTCATGATAACTGTTCTATTAGCGAGTATGAGATACGTTCTGGATCAGGCAGATTATTATATGCCTTAAGGGAAGTTTCCCCTTCTAGCTCAATTATAGACACACAATTGTGATGGAAGATTAGAACAGGATGGGAGTGAAAGGAAACAGTTGGAACAGTTGTACCAAAAGACAACCAAATAAAAAAGTAAAGAGTTGGAAGTGAAAAACCGGGGAAATAAAATGATGAAACAGCCAAGTATTGACAAATAGCCGAAGCATAGCTTGCTTTGGATACTTAACTGTTGGAAGGGAGTTCGTAAACCTCCCCTGCTATATAGAGTCGAGAGCTTCGACAAATCACATGAGACCAAATTTAATTGGTGTACAAGTCTCTCTTAAAAGTTATGCCATTTCAAATGCTCTTTATTGCTCTATCCTTGTTAGCTCCTCTCCTTTTGTCTTCGTTGGCATCTTCTCCGCTGTCATGTTCTCCAAATACAGAATCTTGGTGCAAGAAAACACCATATCCCCAGCCTTGTCATTACCGCATGTGTAGCAACACCAACTCTTTTGCCACGAAGCAAGAGCCAGAATTTAGAAAGAAGTCCGTGCAGATTGCTTTAGACCAAGTCCTCCGGGATCAAAGCCAATCAACGACTAGGCTCACACAACAGTCATGGCACCACAAGAACACTACGGCTTCGACAGGCTGTCTTGAGCTCTACCAGGACACCATAATAAGGCTTAACCACACAACAGAAAATTGTGGTCAATCTGGCAATCTAGATACACAAACATGGCTCACAGCAGCCCTAACAAATCTTGAGACCTGTAGGACTAGTTACATGGAGCTTGATGTCAGAGAGAATAGACCTCTCCTGTCCAACAATGTCTTCAATTTAATCAATAATATCTTAGCCGTTAACAAAGTTACACTGAAGAAGACCACACACCATATAAATCGTCGAAAGAAATTAGAGGCTAATAATGTCGGATCTACTTCACTGATGGCCAATCTTGTGGTGGCTAAAGATGGCTCTGGAGACTTTAAGAAAATTAAAAAGGAAGTGAATGTTGCATCAAAAAGAAAGGAAACAGACGAAAGGTTTGTGATTTATGTTAAAGCAGGAACTTACAAGGAAAAAGTTGTCATAGGACACAAGGGAAAGAATATTACAATGGTTGGTGATGGAATTGGGAAGACTATTGTGACAGGAAGCGATAGCAAAAATGGAGGTTATACCACCTTCAAGTCAGCAACTTTTGGTATGTAGTTCTTGATTTTCGAAAAATAATTTGGTGATGATTTTTTTTCTTGCTCAGTTTCTATTGCTTTTGCTCTTCGTCTTGCAATATTGGTTTACTACATTAACCTGTTTCTTCATGATGAGATTTTGCTACAGCCGTTAATGGTGATGGATTTATTGCTCAAGATATGACATTCCGCAACACGGCTGGACCTTCTCATGGTCAAGCAGTGGCTCTACGATCAGGGTCTGATTTATCTGTATTCTACAAATGCAGCTTTGAATGATATCAAGACACTCTCTACGTTCATTCAAACAGACAATTTTACAGGGACTGTGAACCATAGACTTTATCTTTGGAAATGCAGCTGCTGTCTTCCAAAACTGCAGCATCTACTCAAGGACCACTCAGCACAAAACTAATACAATAACAGCACAAAGTCGCATTAATGCAAACCAAACTTCAGGCATAGTAATTCATAACTCTCGAGTAATTGCAGCCCCGGACGAAAATCCGGTTAGAGATTCAGTAAGAACATTTCTCGGAAGGCCCTGGAGAGATTACTCAAGGACAGTTTTTCTTGAAACTTTCCTTGACAACTTAATTGATCCAGCTGGTTGGTTAGCATGGAATAATGAGTCTGATCTTAGTACCCTTTACTATGGCGAGTATGAGAATGAAGGTCCAGGTTCTTCAACTGAAAACAGAGTAAAATGGAGCGGATACCATGTCATAAACAAGTCATGTGAAGCTTCAGAATTTGCTGTTAGCAATTTCCTTGCAGGTGATTCTTGGTTGCCATCCACCGGCGTGCCTTATGATTCGTATCTTTGTAGTTCATCAGAAACTCATCAGTAAAATTCAATGCTTATATCCAGTAGAATAGAATCATGAAAGAAAGAATGAGTTGTTTCTCTACGTACTAAATCTTTTTAGGGTACGTGGATTGTTAGAGAATAATATAAATCATGTTTTAGAACCTCACTTATAAGCTTAAACTTTTAGGTGAGTTGGTTCCTTGACATGGTATCAGAGCCTTGTTGACCCAGCGGTTACGAGTTCAAATCTCATCACCCCCATTATATTTGATAAAATCAAGTACAAGGTAATGTGGGTTTGTGTAAGTTTCAAACCCTGAAGGCTTTCACTTGAGGGGATATGTTGGAGAATAATATAAATTATATTCCGGGACCTTACTTATAAGTTTAAGATCTTAAGTGAGTTGGTTCCTTAATATGGATATCCTCTCTTTATACTTCACATGATCCAAATATTCAATATGGTGATTACTGAACTCGTATTTATTACTAAAATTCAATGCTTATATCCCAATGTTCTCCCATTGAATGACTATAGATTATGATTTCATTGAAAAACACCGATACAAACCTGAAAACGTCGTCATGTCATCGTACAATAGAGGAACTTGTGTAGTTTTTCTTTTATATTTCATTTTGTGATTCTTGAGTATACAGGTTTATTTTGACTTTACGAGAAGCTTTCGGATGGAGTTTGATGACTTATTCACGCAGGGCTTCAGTTCTGCTATTGAAATTAGACTGGGGCCATCTAGATAACTGCAGTATAGTTTATAGCAAAGAGGTTATCTAAATTGCTTTTTCCTCAATTAGTATTTTAAAAACTTCCACTATTTTTTTCATACATAACTTTGATTGCCATGTGCCCAATATGTCTATAGAGTATAATAATAATAATAATAATAATAATAATAATAATAATATGTCTATAGAGTACAATAATAATAATAATACAGCAAAGGAAAAGATTTCAATGATTGAGTTTGAGTTGAATTTGAATCAAGCGTTTGAAGCTCCAGAAGTTTCGTAGTATTTGGCTGAGAAAAAAAAGAGCGAACTGCCGCCAAGTGAAACTGGAGTGGTTATTGTCTGCTTCCCCAACCCTAACTTCAGCTATATAAACTTAGCTAAGATTAAAAATTCTGTTCTGCTTAAAATATTTCGAAAACAGCAGCAGGTCTTGGATGCTGTCACTCTACCAACATGCTTAAAAAATATAAACATGCATTGTGGCACTGGATTCCGATGATCAGAAACCTTTGTCATAGTTTGCCGGGCTACTGTGATCTTGAGTTGAAGTAGGTGTCAAGAGAAAAAGTACGGATTTGGAATCGCAGAACGTGCACGACTTGCCGGAAAGCAGTTGAGGAAGTATATTATCGCCGCAGGTGAAAAAATAATCACCGTTGAACAAAGAAAGAAACAGCTAATCTCCTGTAACCTTAAATTCAGGGAGCTACAGTATCCAACGAGGCAAACCCTTCGGGAATGGGGGACAGAGGAGAGCCACACAAGGTTGTTTACAACTTTCTATTCTCCTGCACCCTTGTTTCTGTAGTCCCACATCCTCTCCCTCGATTAAATCCAAAATAATGGAGACAAAAGGCAGTGCTGGTGGGGTTATTGTTCTAGGTTTTCGTTTCAATTTTTGTGGGGTAGCAATAGTGACATTGCCATTATTGTAGCAGGAGCCAAGATAATAAGGCAACCTCCGAAGAACAGCCAGTAAAAAACAGACAGGAAAAAGAGCAACCTACGAACTGGCTCATGTATTTTCATGAATATATATTTTTTTAAATGTCAAATATTCTAAAAAGTAAAAAGGAGTTTACATTTTTAAAAATAAAAATCAGCAGAAGTGGGCTGCGAGCTGCATGCAATGATGGGCAGAGAGCGGCTATGGATGCGACAAGAGACACATCCCTCGCTACCGGCGCTTTTCTTGGCGATGCATAGCGGGGGAGCCATGCAATATTTGCCCTATCCTCATAATTTGTAGTAGTCTTCAATCCCATAGATTTGAAATTTAAATTGCGACATGATCATCATCAAAAGGCATCGCATCTTTTTTTATAATAAAATGAAGATTAAGAGGTGTTTGGGATTCCCTTTTTTTTTTTTTTTTTTTTTTTTGTATTTTTAGATTATTTTAATGTGTTGATATCAAAAATAAATTTTTAAAAATAAAAAAAGTATTATTTTGATATATTTTTAAATAAAAAAACTTTAAAAAATAATATCATCCACACTCTTAAATAGATTATTTTGATGTGCCGATATAAAAAATAACAAAAAAATATTATTTTAACATATTTTTCTAAACAAAAAATACTTTTAAAAACAACTTCATCTGTATTCCCAAATAAATTACCACGAATATATATTATAGGTCCAAATTTCAAGATTTTTTTGAGCGCTATATATTATAGTACATGAATTTTAAAATTCTTAGCTTCCTAGCAAGTTGGACCGTCAACGTAGCTGCATTCTTCTACCGTAGAAAAAAATATGCTTTAGTGCCACTGCCACAGCCACAGCCACAGCCACATATATAAATAAATGCTCGTCCTTGTTCTTCCCGGGCATAGCATTTGGGCAACTTGGACAATGATCTAAGATATGCTTTTTAATTATGCTTTTATGAAATGAAAATTATCTTCCCTTAACAAAAGGTTCCAAATACATAATGAAATGAAGATTGCTCAAGGCTTCAATTGTTATATACACATAAATAATAATAATAATAATAATAATAATAATAATACTATTTCTTAAATGTTTTTTAAAAGGTCTCATTTATGATTTTGCCTAAAATCCCCATGCACTTAAAATATATACTTAAAGGTAAAATCATTAAGAAAAAATAATCAAAGATTGGTGATATCATTAGTCGTTGAAAAAAAAAATCACCTTGAACCCTTTAAAACCTACAAGCTTAATGTCAATTAACGTTGCTGTTGTGGAAATCAGGGGTGGCAGTCGTGGCAAATGGCAACCTGCAGGTCCCACTTATCTTGTACGGTTTGGATGAAAAGTTCAATCAATCAATGAAGGACGCGTCTGGTCAGTAGAGGAAGGAAAGGAGCTGCCTGGCTGCAGTGCAAACTTGCGAAGTAAAGTCATCCTTTCTCTCTCTTGTTTCTGCCATTAAATAAATGCTTCAGGCTCCATGGATCTTTACCATTTCCTCCCTCTACAAGAGAATCCTGCCCTGGTTTTGAAGCCAAGAGTCACAGTGATAAACTGATAGCTGCAGACCCTACTGTTTTGGATTAGATTCTTATAAATACTAGTATGTGCGTTCTTCACATGTAATAAATGCGCAGCATCCTTTGTGGGTTCATATTTCAGGTGAAGTTACTCTCGTATTACTGTTATGCTGCTCATACTTTCAAGAAAGAAGCCTCCCGTGGAACAAGCTTTGAAGAATTGCTTCTAGCTACTCTCTTCCACAGTAATACTGCTCTTTAAAACTTCACAGAGGTACGTTTCTCTACCAACCCTTCACTTCTCTTTCATCTTCTCCTTTTCAAAGCCATTAGTTTTTGTCGAACTTACAAATTTTAAGATTTTTTTTTAAATCCCTTTATATTTCTTCCCCTTTCTGTATTTTGTGGTGGCTTCTTCTCTTCTTGTTTCATCTAAGGCAATGCGTGGTTCACAATCTGGAATTTTGAAGGACATCTTTTTTGCTCGTATCTAGAGCTGCTGGTTTAATATGTAATAGCCGGATGTATGTAAAAAGTGCTTCCAGATGGTAATTTGAAGATTTGAACTGAATCTTGATTTGGTTTTGGGTCTTTTGGTCTAAGAGGTTTGCTATGCCCATAGACTTTTTGTTCACTTTCTGTTTAAGATGCTCTGGTAACAGTGCAAGGAATCTATCCCGAGTCATACATGGCAGTTTGTCTTATTTTCTTAGACTTTTTGACTGCCAAACCAAAAAAGTTTACATAATCATCACTACTTTACTCTTCAAGCTCTGCTGCATCCAGGATTCATTTAAAAGTTTCAACTTTTTATTTTTCTCCTTTTCCTTTTTTTATGAACCTTACCGTCCATTTTACTTTCTAGCTAACAGTCTAAACACAACAACTGAGGCTTTGTTTTGGTTCTTTTTGAAATAAAAGGAAGAAGCAAAGAAGAAGAGAAAAAAGAAGAAGAGATCTTTAAATTCAAAACTGTTTTAGAAATTACAATGCCAAAAGGTCTAATCAAAAGCTGTCCAAGAAAAGAAAAGAGTTTATATATGTATGAGCATGTAAAAACATCACTCATGCTATCAACATAAATGAGAATCATATTAATTAACATTTTCTCAAGAAATCCTATTTATACTTGCATTTCCCACCTCCCTAAGTTTTTTATAAATCATTATCTAATCTAGTCGACGCATTGTAAAAATCCGCACCTTTTGTTTATTTATTTATTGATGAATGAAAGTGGGTCATTAAGCCCACTAAAGTACATTCACTTCTCTTGAGTTCAAATGTTTGTGAAAATGTTACAGTACTGTATTTGTTCTTTATTGATGTAGGAGTAGGGCCTTGTTTGAAGCTTTTTGGATTGTGTCCTTGATCATCTTGAGTACTTTTAAAAGGGTAGTTATTTTTGCATCCCGGCCGGCCAGCCAGCCAAGAAGGAAAGTTCAGCTTTATCCATAGGGATAAAAGAGATAGAAAAAAAGAAAGTTAAAGCAAGAAGAAATGATGATCTTGAGAAGAAGGCTCGCTTGCTGCACTAGGGACAGGGAGATTAGCCTCGACTTTGATAAACAAGAGAGTAAGATTTATTTATTTATTCAGCAGTATTTTTAGTTGGTAACACTCTCAGTACTTAAAAATATGATTGATTGTTTTACTACTACTTATTAATTAGATCTCCCCTGGTTTGTGCACCTAAGTTTTTTTTCCCATTCAAATCATGATGAACTTTAAGCTTAGTTAGCTTCCAGTTTTTGTTTGTTATGTACGTTTGTGACATTACCCACCAAATGGAGAGAAATAATTGAAAATATCAATCAATAGGACGTAGACTTGGACCAGACTTAAATAGCATGGTACACGTTTTAGCTTGATGAATCTGTCAATGAGGCTGTTTATTTTGTTTTCTTTTAATGGCTATAGTTTACTTTTTGGGTCTTGTTGTAGTCGAGGATGGTTGGTTTAAATTTAAAATAAAGAAATGAGGGGGTCCCATATGGTAGCAGACAATGGACCTGTGTAGCAGATCCCACGAGTCCTTTTAAGTTTGATAGATCGATCGATGGCTTTCTACATGCATCAATGGTGATTCTATTTAATTTTGAGCAGAATATTTATGATGCATTTAGAAGAGAAGTAATGCTCTTGGCCATCAGTTAGCAGCAGATAACACGGTATACACATTTCAAAAATTGATTTTTTCGACCATCACTATTATATTCTCAGCTGAATTTTCCTTTTTCTGTTTAATTTCACAAGAAAAAGAAACATAATATATATACCAAGAGATGGCATATGCGGTGGTGGGGTTATCCCATTATTTGTGGTTAAAGCGGGACCGATTAAATGGTCGATATCATGTGCAAAACCACATGGGGGATTTTATCTCATAATTTGAACTTTTAGGGTTTGTGATCTTAACCTTTCTTGGGATGTCAAAGAAGGTTTCAGAATATTGGTTTTAAAGTGCACAATAATCATAGATATTATAAAAAAGAAGTGGGAAACTGAGATATCACTCTATGCCTCTTGGGACTGGGCTCTAAAACCAAATGTGCTGCTGCATATTATTACTAGTATTACTACTTTGATTGATACAAATAATGGACTGTTAATAGGATACTCTTTTATGTGATTAGAACTGCTATACCCATTGAGGGAGACAATGAAGTAACTTAGTGGGGGACACACTGATGTCCTTGTCTACTAGTCTGCATCACTTTCCTTCCTGAAAAAAATGGTTTAAGTTGTACTTGGATCTGCATCCACATGGGAATCCTCCTTGTTTTTCTTTTTACTTGGTTTGAATATTTGTATGCTTGAATACATGTACATTCATGTGTCTTATGGTAACATGGTATATTTTTGGATCTCCTGTGAACCCAAACCATCCACCAGTCCTCTGTATTATGGTCTACACCATGACTGGTAGCTACCAAGAGCGTGTCCTCTTATTCTTGATTTTTTGTTGAAAGAACAGTATCTGGTATTGAGTGCAGCAAAAAGTCTCAAAATGTGGTTAGAAGTTAAGCCCTTTGAATTATGCAAAAATAAAAATGGAAAGAGACTTGACTTTGTTTAAAGCATGATAAATAAACATGTCACCATTATTTATTGAAGCCTTATTTGGATTCTACTATGTGTTGAGAAATGATTGAATTTTGATCTTAAGATTAATCTTGTAAATGAAATATACCCTTGCTAAAATTTCTGGGCATTATCTATATTTATTATATATTTGGACGTATAGAAAATCCCACAATGAGGCTTGTGCAATTTTCTTCTTCTATAAAGTAGTAAATGCCGGCATGCTTGTGGAAACTCTTACAATAATGTTATCCTTTGAACTAAGGATTCATATTTCAACAAGAGTTTACCTTGTTTGAATTATTAGTTGTTGGATGCATAATTACCATGCCCAAAACCAACAAGCTTTTGCTACCCACCAAATGTGTCGATCTTTCAAATGCTTCAGTTCCATGCTTTTCTTAATTGATCCATGCATTTAAATGAAAAAACTATTTTGTAAAATGGATTTCAGGGATAATGACATATAATGGCCTTGAGAGTTGCATTATAAACAGCCAGTCTTATGAAAACGAAAGCGGGACAAGTAGAGGAGAGGGTTGTGTAAGTGACTCCTTCGATGATGATGGTTGTTCAAGCTGTTCTTCCAGCAAAGATGTTTTTGGATCATTTTCATCTAAATGGATGACAATGAAGAAGGATGAACATGGTTTGAATGATTGGGAGCTCGCTGGAAGCCCTCAACACCTTTATGATAAAGAGAAACCATGTTACTCCATTCAATATTCAGATATGGAGACAATGAAAGAAAAATTTGCAAAGCTGTTACTGGGTGAAGATATCACTGGAGGGCGTAGTGGCCTCAGCACAGCATTAGCATTATCTAATGCAATAACAAATCTTGCAGGTATAATGTATCTCCTTTTGTTCAACCATGAGCTAGTTATGCTTTGCTTGCTTTCTGTAATCCTTTTCATTTTATGTTTTTTTTTTTCACACGATCCTGTTTCTCTAGGACCGGTTAATGTTGAAGCATGTCATCTCTCCGTGTTACAATTGTGATTGGCTATTGTACTTTTTTGGGAAAAAAGGAGTTATGTTTACTTTGGGGAGAATATATGGAAAAGTTGCAGATTTAAATGGGTCAAATTTTGAATCCATACTGATTTAAATCAATGAAGGCCTCAAATCAGTGGAAAAAGAAGCAATATTGCTGTTTTATGTAAACATGAAGTGTGGATGGATACAATCTTAAGTTCTAGCACTAAAATTCACTTAATGATCTGAGATGAGTTGATAATGGGCAGAACTAGATGCATGACTCACACGTATTCACTTCAGAGTCTGATTTAAATCCCTCCCTCCCTCTCTTTTGTGGCGTGAATAATATTTGGTTAAACTTAATTGGATTTTGACTTTTGCTGAACTTTTGTAATCCTTGGATCATGTCTTTTTTCATTAATTAAACCTTTAAATGCTTTAAATGTGTTGTAGCCACGGTTTTCGGGGAACTATGGAAATTGGAGCCATTGCCTGAAGAAAGAAAGGCCAAATGGCAAAGAGAAATGGACTGGTTGATTTCTCCTACAAACTACATGGTTGAGTTGGTGCCTGCTAAGCAAAATTGTGCCAATGGACGGATGCTAGAGGTATTCTGTCATTTTGGAACTTGAAGAATAAAATAATGTTTTTTATTATTATTATTATTATCTGGTGAGATATATAATCATCCTTTAATATTGAAGCAGATAATGACACCAAAAGCCCGTGCCGACATCCATGTGAATCTTCCTGCACTTCAAAAGTTGGACTCTATGCTTATTGTAGGTGATCCCTTCATTCCTAAAATTAAGATTCATTTGCAGTGTGAATATTCATGCTAGCTGCATTGAATTATCAATTTCTGACAGGACACACTAGATGCAATGGTGAATACTGAGTTTTGGTACTCAGAAGTAGGCAGCCGAGCAGAAGGAAGAACCAAGAGCGCTAAGCAGAGCAAGAGGTGGTGGCTCCCATTGCCACAAGTACCAACAACTGGGCTTTCTGACCCAGGAAGAAAGAAATTGCTCAATCAGAGTAAGGTGGTGTATCAAGTATTCAAGGCTGCCAAATCTGTCAATGAAAATATTTTGCTTGAAATGCCTGTGCCAGCTATTATCAAGGATGCACTAACAAAGGTAAGATTGGTCTCTATTTCATAAGTGAAATTTAAGTTTAGAAGAAACCTACGGTTGGTGTAAAATGAAAACAGATCCTATCCAAATTTAATTTCAGCTCATTTTAGCAGAAGAAAACCTGCTATTGTCAGCCTTGTCATTAAATCTACCTATCCAGGCTTGTTATTTTTGGATTTTGGATCATGCTATGAATGGCTTAGAAACATGAAGTAAAAGGAAACATGAATATGTTCGTGTGGGAATTCTGTTTTGAGCTAGGCAACCTTCGACAATAGTTACCTTGTTCAGGCACAGTTCAGGTTTTCCACTGTGACTGATGAATTTGACAATACAACGGCAAATGAGCGAGTTTGAGATTTAATTTTTGAATGCTGCGATCCTTGTTGTATTTGCTATAGCTTCTGTTGTCCTTCATACAGTCTGGAAAGGCAAACCTTGGTGAGGAACTGTACAAGGTGTTGACTGCAGATTCCAACACAACTGCGGAAATGCTCAATTCTCTTAATTTAAAATCAGAACACAGTGCTCTTGATGCTATTAACAAGTTAGAAGCTGCCATATTTGCATGGAAAGAGAGAGTTACTGCACAAGCCAGTGGTAGATCACCTGTTCGAACATCATGGTCCTTTGTTAAGGACTCAATGTCAGAGGTTGACAAGATGGAGTCACTGTTGGACAGTGCGGAATCCCTTCTACAGCTGCTAAAGAGCAGATATCCAAACCTTCCCCAAACATTTCTTGATTCTACAAAAGTCCAATATGGCAAGGTGAGCTCCATTTTAGATCCTTTGATTGGAAAATTTACTATTTGGCTGGGAAAAAAAGGTACGATTGTGGTTGCTATTTCTGTAGGACGTAGGGCATGCAATCTTGGAAGCATATTCACGGGTTCTTGGAAACGTGGCATACAGCATTCTGTCTAGGATAGCAGACATTATGCAAGAAGATTCGTTGACAAATCCCAGTTCTCCTGCGGCCACATGTTGTTTTCCAGGAGTAAATTCATCAGGATATGTGGAGACTCCAGTTCATGTGCTCCATGTCCGACACTCACTCATCGATGAGATGAACAAGGTGGATGGAAAGTGCCGCGAATCCAATGCTAGTCATATTTCTGATCAGGAACTCTCTTACAGCGAAGCCAGAACAAGCTCGGTAATTGCAACACCAAGTCGAAGTCGAGTATGGTGCATTGGTGGAGATGCTTGTAGAAGTCTGTCCCCTCCAGATTCTCCATTAACAGAAAGAAGCCGTGGTATTTAAATTCATGCTATTGTAAATGGCTACACAATGTTCACTGAGATAATACTAGATGCTTGATTCTGCCTGGTGTATTAAAATCATCTAGAGTATGAAGGAAATCATTCAAATATTGGTTTGGTTTGGCCAATCTGAATTAGGAGTTGTTTGTTACTGGGTATTAAAAGTGTTTATAAAAAAATATTTTTTACTTTAAATTAATTTTTTTTTTAAAGAAAGAAAATTTAAGAGAACAAGAAAGAAAGAAATAATAATCAGAAGTACTAATATATATCCTCATGAAATAATAATAATAATAATAATAACAATAAATAGGGAGAAAAAATGGACAGAGCATTCAACCCAAGCCCATCATAAATCATTTAGGCCAACTGTGGACCCGCCCTTCCCTATGCCACGACACCATTACGTCAGTATTTAGCAAATATGGACAGGTGAACGGAAAAGCGCGGGAAAGACTAAACAAGAACATGCAAAATTCAAGTAGCTCGTTAAGCCTCGCTATCCATTCAATCCTAGAAGACTTAACTTAGCAATAGTGAAGTGGGTCTATATACTGGAAGTGTACTAATTACACTTGAAATCAAGAACCTAATAATTAGAAGACTAACTCTAAATCCCACTACATGAAATTAGGAAATCTCAGCACTCCCCTCACATAATGTACATACACCCAAACTTGTTTAAAATCCTAAAGAACACCCGACTTGAAACTGATTTGATAAGAATGCCATCTCAATTTGATCTTACACAACTTCATAATTATTTTTTATTTAACTTTTTCCTAATGAAAATTTTGTCTTTCGTGCATGCTTTATATGATCATGTTGAATTGAATTATAAGTAAAATCATATGTTGCTTTATTTTCATAATATATGTAGTCAAACTGGTTGTCTTGATGAAAAATACAAATCTTGCAATAAATGTTTGAATCATAACTCTTCCCACGATCCAAAAGTCATATATCTGAATTTAGCTTCTACAATTGAGTGATCAATCATATCTTCTCTCTTTTTTCCATGTAGAGAGATTATCATATTCACAAATAAAATAATTAGAAATAGACTATCTATCATCTATCCTAGTCAACATCATATATATGATTTTTTTATAGTAATGAAATTGCATTACCATTAAGACAATGGTAATCTGTTTAAAAAATAGTCTTTACATAATGATTAATGAAAAAACACATATACAAAACAATTAAACCAAAAAATATTCAACAATTGTAAGGTTTTTTTGACTTATAGAAAGATCCATGGTTGTATATGAAAAATTATTATCTAAAGGGCAACTACTATAGTTCTAGGTAGTGAATATATACATATATGCTTTGATAGTTTGTATTTTTAATGAATAAAATTTCCTATTTAGGTGCAACTTTTAGTTACCGTAAAATATAGATGACTATATTCATAAGTTGCTCCTTCAAATTATACATAATGAGACTAACAATACTCAGCACATAAACCAAATCTTGTCTCGTGTAAGTTGAGTATATCAATCTCATTACAAACCTTTAGTATATTCTTTTATTAGCCGTTGTCTCATTAGACTTAACATTTAACTTTATACCTTTTTCAATTGGTATATGAACTTATTTGCATGTTGAAATACTAGTCTTTTATACTAAATCCAAGGCATATTTATTTTTGAACAAAAGGAATATTTTAAAAGATCAGAACACTTATATTCTAATAAAATATTTAAAAGAACATAAATCTTTCATTTTAAAATCTTTGGCCAAGTAATCTTGTAAGCTTTTTTTCAAGATCATTTCCCGTAACTATTATATCATCTACATGTATAATAAGTACAATATTGTTACCTTATCATTTTCTAGAAATCTATAATATGTGACCCAAGTTTCTCTAATGGTAGCCAAAGGCTATCATTAGTTTTTTGAGTCTTTGAAATCGTGTTTTTAGCCAAAGTTTTAATTTACAAATGATTTCTTTAACCTATATACCTTTGAAAGATGCCTTTAAAATATCATGCACCCTAGTGGGAGACTTATGTAGACTTTTTTAAATAACTTGCAATGAAAGGAGGTGTTTTTTTACATCAAATTATTATAATAACCAATCTAAGTTTGTAACTAACAATGATAAGACTCGAACTATGTTGACTTTAGTTATATGTGCAAATATCTATATGATTGATCATATAGATTTGATTGTAACCTTTCACCACCAATATTGATTTAAAGTATTTAATAGTGCTATCATCTTGTACTTTATCATATAAATTTGTTGACATCTAACAAGTTTATTTTCTTGTGAAGGATTAACACGTTCTCATATTCCATTATTTTTGTTGCTGCAAGAATTTCGTCTCCTTATTCATGATTGTTTTCCACCTTGAGTAATATAAGACTTCTTATATGCTTTTAGAAATAGATACAATAAATAATTAATTTATAAATGACATATTCATTATTAATAAGAATATTTTGTATCTTTAGTATTAATTTATATTTGATTAATGATTCTAGAGTAAAGATAAAGTCCTAAGATTAAAAATATTATGTAAAGAAAATAATAAAACTATTATAATTATAAGATTTTCTACGTCAAAATGTTGTTCATAAATGTTTTAGTTGTTCTCTATTAAAACTGAATATTAATTAGAGCTGTTGAGACTAGTACATATTATATTATTATTATTTTAATAAAAAGAAGCATATGGTCTGTAAAGAAAATTATAAACTTGCTATAATTATGAAATTTTTTGCATCAAAATATTGTTCATAAATGTTTCAAGGTATTCTCTATTAAAACTGAACATTAATTGGAGCTATTGAAACTAGTACATATTATATTATTATTTATTAATAAAAAAGCATATGTTCTTGTAAGAAAAAAAAATCTCATTTAATAATACTATACTATATAATTTGAAAGAATGTGATTGGAATGAAATAAAACCCAATTATCATAATAAATAATAATACTAATGAAATAGAAATGAGGGAGGCAATAGCACGAAACAGTAAAACCGGGTTCTTTTTGCATCGGTCATGTAATTGGTGAAGGTTGTATAATATTTGAAAGTTCAGAGAATTAAAAATGGGATTCATGGCAATGTCGACTCTTGAGGAGAAGCTTTCCCCGTCTGGTATCAACAAATTTTGTCCGGTCGTAATTGTTTAGAAATCTACGTAGATCATGGATGAGCAATGGTTGTTTTCTCAATATTTGATGGTGTTCAAAGTTCAGTCTTTAAAGAACAGGGAGATAATACAAACAAGAAGGGGAAAAAAGGAGATCATGACAAAGTTTCATTGGATTTTCCAGGAAACTCTAATGGAAAGGGAAAATTACGGGATGTCTGATAGCAGGAATACTGGATAAATTTTGGCAAGTAAACATATCCAAGCTCACTTTAGCACATACAATCTTAATTAAACATCACATAAGATGGTGATATTCACTTTTCTTCCAAGAGTTTGTTGATGACCAATACATTGTTGCATAATTGGCGAAAGATTGCATTTCTCGACAGCAAAATTTCACTGCCAGAACTTTCCTTGAACCCGTTCTCACATGATTGTGCAGCAGCAATTCCTGCTTTCACCGAAGTACGAACGTCTTTAGTGCCGTCCTCTAACAACTCAGATGACGCATCGCCGAGTTGCTGGATGGCGTCCAAGTATTGGTCTGAGCAGTCGGAGAGGGCCTGGTCAACGACAGGGTCCAAAGTCTTGTTAAGAAGCAGAGTCTTGATGTACTGCGATGTCTCCGTTGCTTTTGAAGATGCAATGGTTAATGCGATTATGCCTAGTTGTTTCAAATCGGCTTGTTTGCTATCAGGGTTAGATTCAAACATTGCAACACAACTATTCCTGTCATGGGAGCGCGCGCATACCTTTTCGATTAGATTGGTGTCCGCACTGGCAACAGATGCGTGGAGAGAAAGGGCGAGGCTGAGGGTTAAAGATGACAGGGCAAAACTTGTGATGGGTTTCATTTTCTTTCCTCAGTTTTTTTCAAGGGGGTGTTTGTGCTTTTAATTCAAGAAAGATGAGGGTAATTTTTGTTTCAAAGATTGTTTGTCGAACAGCTATTATGTACTGGTATTTTATTGTCTGCTAATGCCTGACGGTAAAGAGATTCAACAAGGACCACCAACGGAAGAAACAAATGCGCCTAACCACTACTTAAATATAGTTCTTCTAGATTTTTTCAAGAATCTAATCCACGATTGTGGGCGAATTCTATTTTTAACTCCTGCTTAGATGTCAGTTTTGCATGCAACTCCGACCATCCAGAGCTTGAATCGCCCTAGAACTTGGAGTGTTTGACTTCTGTGGCATTTCTGCAGCACTGATAGTCCGCCAAATACTTGTTTTTCTTGCCGTGGTAGAAACTTGTATAACAGATTGCACAAGAGATAACACCAAGCAATGTACATGCGAATTTTCATATGTCACGGCCCAGTGACTCTAGTCTTATGTTGTTTCTTCCAAAACAACCTATCATGGTGGCAAGCCTCCTATTTCAGTCTACCGAGCATAAGATTTTGCTCAATTTTAAAATGATCCAGAAATCACCCAAATTAAAAACATTCGTCTGTTAAGATTTCGAACAGAGTGCTTGAGACAGGAAAGCAGACATGCATCAGTCTTCGGATCTTATGGCTAATCCTCATGACCCCTGGTTCCTCAATTGATAGATAGATAGGTAAAGCAAGCAATAAAATTTAACACGGGAAATTGAAGCCTTAAAAATCAAACCTGTGATCTACTAGCTAAAATTTCAGCAGCTTCCGCATTGTATTCACGGCAGTAGTACTTGTTGTCGCTTCATCCTATCAAAAAAAATAATAAGAAAAAATAAATCTCCAGTTCAAACAAGATCAACAAAAGCAGCACAGAAAAATTAATTCACCTTCCTTTCAGATTGAGCTCGATTACCAACGGATGCTTATTATTGTTTTCCAGAAATAACACAAATACAGACTTCAAAACTCCTCCGGAAAAGACACCGGAGGTAGGCTCTCTGCAGAAGTAGATTGATTTGGGGTTAAATTGAATTCTCTCCGAGTCTGTTAGCGCGAAAAGAATCCGTTGGAGCTGGAGGGCTGCAATAGCCTCTCTTTCCTCGCTCAGTACACAGTATGGTTTCCAGTTTAGCGACTTTTACGCCCAGGGTTAAGTTGGGCCATGGGCTCCTTTTTGTGATGTATGGAGGCCCGTATAGTATGGGCTAGCTTTATTTAAACTATTTATTACAAAATATGCTTAATCCCTAAATTAAGCACAGTAAATGAAGAAAAAAATATTTTTTTTTTCAGAATTAAGAAACATGTCATACTTGGTCTAAAAACTTGCATTTATTTAATTGCATTAAAAAAATATTCACATTTTTTTCAATTCTACCATTGTATGTTACTTCTAAATTTACTGATATATAATTTAGTGTGGTTATTAAAATGTCAAGCTATATAAGTGGTTTGATCGACATATTATCCATTTTAAAGTACATATTGTGTTTAAAATATACTGATCAGACTATACGTTATAAAAATGGTATTGTTCAAAGATGAATTCATTACTATATTTATATAATATAACCCTTGTTAATATGAATTAACTAGAACATTTTTTTTTTAAATTGATATATTTAATAGATTTTATTATTTATATCAAGTTAATTGAAAATTATTTTTCATAATTTGTTTTGATTTGTGTTTTATTGGGTCATATGAGTCTCGTGACTTGGATCATGTGTTTGATAGGTTAACTAAGTTGACAATAATTATTTTTTTGTTAGCTTTTTATAAAATTATTTCAATTTTATAACACAGGTCATAGGTTTGAGAGTATAACTTAAGTTGACTTGAATTATTTTTTTGTATTTTTCTTAATTGATTTTCTTTAATTTCATTTTTTAATATAGGGTTAATTGAAAATTAAATTTCATAATTCATTTTGATATGCTTTCTATGGAGTTATCTTGGTCTTTTGACTCCAATTACAAGTTTAACAAGTTAGTTCAGGTTGACTTTGATTATTTTTTAATTGAATTTTTTTTCTACTTCATCTTTCAATATTGAATTTATTAAAAGTTAAACTTCATCGTTTATTTTGACTTATTTTCTGTAAAGTTATTATAGTTTCATGATCAGGATTATAAACTTGGCATGTTAACCTAAATCAATCCAATATGTATTATTGTCTAAAAAAATATCATCGCAATTTTTTTTTTTAATCAAATTATATTTTCACCATTAAAAATGATGAAAGAGGAAGAAACCATCAATTGACCAAGAAAATACAATTCTTGATATCAACAAATAAATTTCACTCAACCATAAGAGTTCCATGAAAGTGTTTTCCTCCATCTTGATTGAAAATAATAGATCGAGGCTGAGGAGTTATTTATTTCACGATTTGATCTTAGGTTTTCAAATCAATTTTAAGATATTTTAAGTTAAGAGGTTAATTTATTAACATGAATTTGATATTTATTACTGGTTTTTTTAATGAGGATAACTTATATATTAATTTTTTAAATTAAAAAAGCTCAACCTTAATTTTCCGATTACATCTCTTCGTGGTTGAAAACTAATCAAACTAACAACACTTCATCTATCATCCACCGTGAAATGATTTTCAATAAATTATTTTATTTAAAAATTTAAATTATTAAATGAGACATGAAAATATTATTTATAAATATTAAAAACTTAAATTATTACGTAACAATCATGTATACAAGATTGCCCTTAAACCCCACACATATTACAATATTTTCTATGGACAAAGCATGCTGGACTGGAGCTAGATGCTTGACTTCCGTTATTATATAATTAAATTTAAATTTAGCTTTTTTATGATGTTATAAGTTATTTTTTTTATAAAATTATAAAACATTTTTTCTTACAACTCTTCAATTTTGTTTGCTTGCCCTGTGTGCACATGTATCAGATTCCAAAAAGTTCCAGAGTATTATTCGTATATAGTTTTAAAGTATTTGCCGTATAATCATCAAACTTCTTTATTATTATTAAAATTATCGTTATTTTGAATATTTCAGATTATTATTATTTTTTATATAAAATAAACTACCTTCCTGAATTAAAATTATAATGGAAAAACTTATCAAGAAACAATCTCACCTAACAACTTAAGTTTGTAGATGATGTTCCAAAATATGATTTATATTATTCTTTAACATATCTCCTCAAGTTAAAGCTTTTAGGACTTGAAACATGCATAGATCCACATTATCTTGTGCTTGATTTTTTTATCAAATAGAATTGGAGTTGTGAGATTCGAACCCGTAATCGTTAGGCTAACAAGACTGTGATACCATATCAAGAAACTATCTTATCTAAAATCTTAAATTTATAAATGAGATCTTTGAATATGATTTATATTATTTTATAATACCATTAATTTGAATTCCAATATGAGAAGATCAGGAGGGGAGAGAGAGAGAGATGAGGGAGATAAAAATGCTAGATAACAACTGTCTCCACACACATACACAGTACATCTTTCCACTAATGAGATTAAATTAAAAACTAACAAACAAGACAAGGTTTGGAAGATTCGAATGATGTTTGTATTGAGTTTTTAATTTGTAATTATTATATAAAAAATAGGTTTACAGATGGATTGATCGTATAAATTTAATCCCTGTTTGCTAACAGCAAGATTCGAATCCGAGACCTCATGCTAATACGTGATCTTATTACACCTGAACCAATCCTTTGACAGCTGCCGGAATCTACTTCGTCATTATATATAATGCTTAAGAATGAAAATGCGATGAACAGGAGAAAGCCTGCGGAGTTTTTGCGTGCATCCTGAAAGGCGTCGCCGGGGCAACATGACTGGACCTTTCAAACCCTAGCTCGCTATTCTGCCCTCTAAAGCTTGTTGATGTAGGTGAAGGTCTTTTTACCCGAAGAAGACATTGTAGGCACCGGGCACAATCCGCTGTAGTGATTCCTTGCCTTGCTTGAACATATTTTAGCAACATATTTGAATGACTCGTGTTTATTTATGTATGGTTGGGCCATATACTCTTCAATTGGCATCCACTGAGGAAATAAAAAAGGAAATTATTATGAGTGGGCCACTGTATATGCATGAAAAAATTATTGATTACAGAAACCTAAGGACCATTTGACGATTTTGTCGTTGTCGCATGGCAGCTGTCGCTGCGCCTGTACACCCTGTTTTGCGTTTTTTAAAAACATTATTTTTTTATTAATTTTTTTTTGATATTTTTATATATTTTCAGGAATTGATATTAAAACTATTTTAAAATAAATAGAATAAAAAATATTTTTAAAAATAACTTCCAACCGTACTTCATGCAGACACTTGAAAACTTCAACTGTTTGAACATTAGAAAACCTCTTGTTATAATCTATTGAGATCTATACTAAAATTAATACACTTAAAGAATAATATAGATACTAAAATTAACAATGATTTCTCATGTGAGAAAAAATACAAAAGTAAAATTATCAGTCTTTTTAAAACATGATTGAACTTCTCAGTCCTTTATTTTATAAAAATGAACTTATATATACATTATCTTATTTTGTTTTATGTCCTTAGTCCTGATCAATGATATTCACTATAGCCATCTAATTATTTAAATAAAACTAATTTATTTTAGCTGATAATGATAGCCTTGAACTTATATATAATGAATTTAATTTTTTAAAATTGAAAATAATTCTCAGGAACTTGAATGGTGCACATCCAGCCGCACGTACAAGAATTACTTTCTTAAGTCATAATCTTAAATACCTAGCTAGTTCCACACAAGGGGAAAATAAATGTTTGCTGCAAGTTAAAAATTACCTGAGCTGCCTTGATCTCTGAATCTTGTTTGTTGATGTCGAAAGACAGTGGTCGCAGCATGCAAACAAAAAACAGGTCCGATTTTCCACAAAATCCCATGTGTGTTTGGCTGTGGATAGAGAGAGAGAGAGAGAGAGAGTTTTCTCAAAACCTGAACATTGTATCTCATGCAGTTTGCATCTCGTGTGCTATTGAAAGAGTACTGGGAATGCTCGCGTGATAAAATAATTCACATGTAAAGATGATGCCATTAAAACTGCGAAGGAAGGTTCATACCTAAATGCTAAAATCTCCACAAATTCTGTGTCAATCTGAGAAGCAAAACGAAGCCAGAGATGTTAGAGTAGAAGAAGAAGACGTTTGAATTTCAGGATGTAAGAGCTTAATTATTGTTTAAAACCACGGGATTTAACTCACATCTGTCTCTTCCTTCACTTCTCGAATGGCAGCTGTCGAAATATCCTCGCCCTGTGAATTCATGGTGGTGGAGCTTCAGAATATAAGCAAACTGTAACATGAATCTCCTATATATGATACTCACTTGATTAGCAACGCCCGTTGGGAACTTCCATACATCTTTATTTTTGAATACGCCATTCTTTTCCTGAACCACTAGCACCTGTAGCCAGGTGAAATCATTTGACCTCAGATTGAGAAATCAAATTATGTTTCCAAGCTATCTTAGAAATTTCAACTCGATTTTGCATCACCTGTGCGAGCAAGTGGAAAAAAAAGGCACAGAACTACTTTTCCATCCTTCATTCCTAGATATGGACATTTACATCCTTAATTAAACTATAAGTTTTGCTATCTCTTAGCCATCAGAAACTTTTTTGGGGTAGAAATTTAATTAAATTATACAAGCTTTATTTCTATAATTTCAATTAAAATATTCCATTCAATTAAATCAACATTTAAACTTAAAAAAAAATACTTCATTAATATTGTCATCAATTACGTATTAATAACACCCCTTTTCGTATATACGTATAAATAATATAGTTATTTTAAATAAAACTACAGTTATTGGAATTTAATTCCCGCGCCAAAACATGGGTCATAATCTAATGTTTCACTTTTTTTAAAATAAATATATATAAAATATAGGATCAAATTTGTATTTTTTTAAATTTAAAGACACTTTAGAAAAGTACTTTCAAACAACTATACTCTACGGATTACGCATGTAGACAAGCCTCTAGTTTTACACGATCAGTGGGTTTTTTTCCCGTTTCTTTCTCCCTGATCTCTTAGTAGTATCTCTGAATTAACTATTATTATATCCAGGACCTGACGGGAAAGTTTACATTCACCAGAGAGATAAAATAAATCAAAACTGGAATCTTCCTCCCTGGCCGGCGGCGGGCCAAAGGAAAAAAGGTAGAATTATTACTAGAAAATGGAAAAATGTACCTCTCTGCTATCATTCATGACGAAGGCACCAATACCAACAGTATGGGAGGCATTTGCAGGAAGAGTATCGGGAGTTTCAGGAATCCAATAGACTAACATCAGGTAATCCGACTCTGCATGGTGGTACCTGAATCCTTCCTGTGCATTTTATCAGTGAAATCTACATCATTCCCTTTTCCTAAGCTGAGATGATGAACTGATTCCAGTTGTTTCTACCTGGAGATAATATTCTGTACGTGCATGCCTTTTGGGAAGATTTGTGCTTGATTGTTAGGGTTTAATTAATTACCTTAACTGTAGGTTCAACAAGATTTGCAAGCTTAATTGGCAACTTGATCCAAACACCCTTGACTCCCTAAAAGAAAACAGAAGAAAAAACAAGAATCAATCATGTTGCTGATAGCTTTTACACAATTTTAATAATATACAGCACGCCCAGACATATCCAAATATTGCCAGCCAACTGTTTTCTAGGAGTCCCTCAGTTTGATTTACCTGCTGCCTCCATTGTGATATTGAAGCTCTAAGCAGAGGAACGTAGACATCACTGTCCATAGGTTCCTCAATATCTACCTTAACTCCTCCATATGTGTCTTCAACTGCTTTTAACAGTCCAACCTGCTGAAATATACTTGCCTGCTCTCTGATTGGTAATGAACCCGTTGATGTAATTGGAGACGACATTTTTTTAAACCTGGAGAGTGATGAAACTAGGGAATCAGATGTCCACTTACGTTGTGTCCGGGAAGATGACGATTCGGTAACAAAATGAAGGCCATAGCCCGTATATACACACACATATAGTGTCCGCGTGGTTATTTTATTAAAGTAAAAGAATTTTCCTCTAAGTTGCTGTAATCTCTCTCACCAGGACTTTCCTTGAGCTGATGGACTGGGTGCTAAACACGAATCAGGAAGCTGCATATTCTACATTACACTATTCGGAGACGAAGCTACACCATCTATTAACCATATCGCCGCCTTAAAAAAAAACTCCATAGCATCTCGTAATGCATCGGAGACTTCGTCAATAAGGGATCAATATTTTATATACGCCTTTAAAAGTTGACTTCATCGACGGAGACTTCAGGTTTGAGGGCTACAGACAGAGTCTCACACCAAAGTTGACAAATTATTTTCATCCTTTTCTGACTCACTAAAATCCTTTTTTATTGTCTTTAGAATTACTTTTGAAACAAAAATATTTTTTAATTAATTATTTCTGTGGTGTTTTAAGATTTTCTTGATATATTAATATAAAAATTAAATTGTAAAAATCCTAAACAAATAAACTTAATAAATTTTCAAACTAAAAATACTTTAAAGAATAATCATTACTACAAAATTAAATAATATCTGAATCTGCCCAATTTTTATTCTTATCCATTAAGCTTCGAGATACATGTAAACTTAATTTGCATCATCTGGAATTATTCAAATTGTATAGGTAGAAAAGTATTAATGAGATTAATAATTGAGACGGCAGGCTGCAATTGGCTGGTCTTTGCTCTGATTTGTAAGTATTACTTACTCTGATTTTAAACCATTATCTCTTGTTTTCTAGTTCTATCTATTTTATCGGTATATTCAATCACCTTAGTCATTCTTCTTCTAATAAAAGAGCAAACAACCTTTATATTTTTTATTATGGAGTGAAAGATCTTCTCAACTTCATTAGCTAAATTAGAAATGTAATGGATCGGTGTACAGGTGATCTTATTTTCTATGCTCTCCCAACGCTTGATAGAAAATTATGAACTTATCCTGCCCACTACATCATCAACAAAATACCCAGAGGCTGAAAGATAACAGCAGCTTTAAAAGTATACAAGCTAGTCCTCCTATATCACTGAGGATTGGTGTAGATGGTGCCATAGATCGGTGATGAGATTATTCTCATGGAAAACTTGATAAAGGCTAGTTAAATTACACTATTTAAAATGCTATAACGATTATTTGGCTCTCATGCCGTTGTCTAAAGAATGACTTTTCATTGACAAAAAAACAAGATTTTGACTCTTCATTTATGGATCTGCGAAATCAAGAAATAAAAGATAATTTTTTTTTACTATCCCATTAAGAAATGCACACACTGAACACAAAAAACAAAGCTTCGAGTTCATAATGAAGAGACTAATCACTCACCATTTCTTCAAGATTCGAGCTTTATCATTAATTTAATTTAAGATTAGGCATATTAATTACCAGCCAGACCGTTCTATGTTAGAGTTTCCTCCCCATCATATGTATGATAGAATAACTTCACATGTGTGTGTTTTAAAATATATCCATCATTCGAAACTGAATATATTTATACACCATTTATATATGTGAAAAATGACAAAAAAAATAAAATCACACCAGTTCTGAACCTAGTTAGATCCATGGCTTGCATCACATGACATCGTCACATGTAAAATTTAAATGTGCGAACTGATTTTCTTACTACTACTACTGATGATGATGATGATGATGAAGACGAAGAGGACTCTGAAGATATTACTATTATTATTATACCAACAAAGAAAAGAAAAAGACGAAGACGAAGACCAAAACATTAGGAGGAGTGTGTTTGAATTACTGGTGAGTACAGATGTGATCTGAGCAGAACGAACACATAAACATGTCCCCGTGAGGTTTTGTAAGAAGAAAAAAATATATTGTCAACAGGTAGCGCATTTATTGATTTCAGTATTAATAATGAAGGAATTAGTTGGCACTGCAACTCATATTCACAAACAATCTTATGAGTCCAAAGTTTTGGAGACTTTTTTTTTAATTCAACTAAATATAATTTATCATTAGGAGTATAATTGAAGTTGTATTTATAAATGTTTATTATTTAGAAATATATTAAAATGATATATTTAAAAAAAATGATATTTTTAATATAAGAATATAAAAATGATCTAAAACCATTATTTTTTAATTTAATATAAAAATAAAAATCTCTAATTCTTTTTTAAAATATTTTTAAAACATAAAGCGAGGGTATGAATTTGATTACCATACTTTATATTCATCTGTAGTGGCAATGCATGGCTTACATTTCCTAGAGTGTGTGTGAGGGTATTTCTTTGAGAAAGCGAGAGAAGGCCATATTCTTCAAAAGAAAGAAAGAAGGCAGACGAGTTATCGAGTAACTCTGCAGCAATGGGAAAAGTAATGGAGAAGCCAGTTCAAGACGATGAGTCGACGGAAGTGGCTTTGCGTCGACGGGGTCCTCGCCACGACAGGCAGCCAGCCACCACCAAATCGACACCATCAACCAATGGTACTGACGCAGACGTCCATGATTCTGTCAAGTCCTCCGCTGGACAGGAGATTTCCATTTTCATTAACGAAGGTACGTGCTTGTCAACACTGCTTTGTTATTGTCTACGGGAAAAGTTCATTTCATCTTCGCGACAATACGTCATATATGCGTCAAACCCTTTCTACTTTAGCTAGCTTGCTGATTAATTAATTAATAAAAATGAAGATACAATCAGCCATTATCCATAGTTCCATGTATGAGCTGGATGCATTTCAATTAATAGGTTATTATTTCACAAAACCCATTTCATCTCTAACTATTTTATTTTTGCATTTAACTTCTTTCTTATTCTTTTATTTTAATTGATATATTTTTATTTTGGATGATTAAAAATTTTCATGTTTTTTTTCTGTGGGATAATCCTAGTTTCATTACTTAAGTCATTGATTTCAGAAATTATATTGGTTTAATTTTGGGATAATCCTAGTTTCATTACTTAAGTCATTGATTTCAGAAATTATATTGGTTTAACTTTAACATTTTTTTCTAAATGATATGTTTTAATTTTATTATTTAACATTACGTTATTATGATTTTATATTTTGGCTCATAGATACTTGGGTTTATTTGAGTTTTTTCATATATTTTTTTTATTTTACTCATCATTATCTAGTTTGATTGAGAGTTGAAACTACATTGTTTTAATCAGTTTCTTTTGTGTTTGAATTTATCTTAATCTTATGATCATGCCAAGAAATTCACATGCTAACTTGATTCATATTTTTTTATTTCTTTTTATTTTAAATTAACTGTTCTACAATTTTTCCTTCAATGTTTGTTTTGTTAGCAATTAAATTTCAAATTTCTTTCATTTTCTCTTTATTAAGTTTTTTTTGTTCTTATTTAATTTTTGTTTTGTTATCAAATAAGATTTTTGAGACTTTTTAAGAATACTTAGATGATATATTTTAATAATATTAACAAACCTTTAATTTTTTAGATTATTCATTGTCACTTTTCTTTTTTACTGTCATTTTCTTTTAGTTTTATCTGTAACTAAATTATTTAATTAAGTGAACTTATTAAATCCAATTGAATCAATAAATCAAATCTCATTTTTTTTACTCATTTAAAAACCCAAACATTACCTAAATATATTTTCTTTACATATGAAAATATATGACATGGTCCATAGTATATCACAAGCAACGTGTCTAGTAATATACAATCACAAAGGCTATGCTTGTTTATATACAAATAATGTTTGGGTCCCAAAGCAATAATTGAGTTAATGGTATGTTTATATTTTCGGGCAACGTTGTCATTCAAGAGTAAACTAGTCGTGGCTTCAAGGGACACCACAATGGCGACACGATATCATTGCCATTTTTCCTCTTTTAAACAATTTAAATCTAAGAAAATTAAATAGGACTTTCAATTATATCATTGGAAATCACAATATGAATCAAGTATTTAATTATATATTAAAGATTATAAAAATGATGGATGCTGGGCTAGGAAATCATGGGTATTTGTCCTTGATTCATTTTATAGCTTGATTCATTTTATGTCACGAGTACTTAATTTTACATGCATGATGATTTCTTAATTTAGAGTCATCAAGCTTGATAATATGTCGGTGTTTGTGCAATTCATAATAAAATTTTAATAGGACCTGAAATTCCTTTGCTTTTGATGGTGGCTCACCGTGTTACAGTTTAGCTTCAAGTTTTTTTAGGCGAACGCAAAAGTGAGTTTATGTATTCATCAAATGCATAATTGTTCATCCAATTGCAAAGCACATTTATAAATATTACACTAGTAATTGAAATGATTTGTCTACTGCTTGTCTTATTGGTTTCAGGCATTGAATCTATTGATGAAATTGATGGTAATGTACATTCAAAGATTTTAGGGTCCTTACTGAAAGGATCAAGCCTTCCTCCTTCTAGAATGTCATCGGAGAAGCCGATCATGCCAACCAATTCCACCAGTCAGGCGACAACAGGAAATGGAACTAATAGCTTCATCGAAGATCTGTATCTTGAAACTGTATATAAGAATGATGTTGCACATCAATTCTATTGTCCTAACTGTAATTCTTGCATCCAAAAGGTTATAATTCGTGGCCACGAACCTGTATCAAACCATGAGTTATTCAGATGCTCATCATGCTTCAGCTTTCTCATACCAATAGGTAATGATCAATATAGCTTCTTTTGTCCTTGTTGATAGCCTCCAGGTCCGTATACCATTTCTTATGCTATAATATGGCCACTGTTTGACATTGTTTATTTTGGAAAAATGGTCAAGGAGGATGTTGATGGTGTATATTGGATTATTTTTACTGCTTGATTCTGCATGCCATGCAATCTTATCAAAGATTTTATTGGACTATTTCTTTTCTTCGTATAGTTTTTGGGTGTAATGGTGTTTCTAAGCTTTATTCTTCCCAATCTATGATAAATGTTCCAACTTTACCATTTTGTTTCATCTAACAGGCAATTGGCTCTTTCCTAATTTGGTGTCGAAAGATGATGACACACCGCTTGAGAAAGGTGATATACTTGATGCGATCTTTCAAAACTCTGATACTGTTTCCACTTATTATTATGCAATCCAGTTTTTCTCTATTATGCGGTAAGCATTTTTTCATAACCATTTAAAAGTAGTAACTGTTGGAGGAAGGAATGTAGATGTTGCAGGTATGAATGTGCATGATATCAATGACCACCTTGTTAAAGAAATTAGTGTGTGTGTGTGTGTGTGCGTGTAAAATGCAATTTAAATTTTAACTGTGTTGGAAGAGAAGGATAGAGTATGGTAGTTAATTTATAAGAATAAAATGAGAAAAAAAAGTTAAAGACCAAGTAGTAAAGTGAGAGGAATATTGTTTTTTTTATCAAAAAATACATCTTTTTAGATCTTATATATATTTCTCTATGCTTATGTGTTGTGCTTTTTTTACAATTCTATTATTAGGCCTCAAGCTCTAAGCAATCAAGAAATTAAACTACTAAAAAAATTCATAATCTAACTAGAAATCTAACATTATAATTAAACAAGAATTCTAATAAATTAATCAATTACAGATCCTTCATCATCAAGGATTCTTACATTAACTAGATTCCTCCTTTAACTATAATCTTATCTATCAATGATAGAACTCTAATAGATAGTAATTTTAATATTATAGAATTCTAATAATATTAAAATTCTTATAAACTATAAAGCCTAGTTAATATTGAACTTCAATAAATCAGTCTTGCAATGCTGTAAATGCCTAATATTCATTATCCCATCAAAATATTAGTAGTATAGTTGTTTGTCTTTCATTTTAGGCCCTGAAAATATATATCAATTTCTGATTTCATTGTTTCTGCATTAATCTATTCGAAGGTAAATCTCATGCAAGCTGTACACATACTTTGAATTTACAGATCTGCTCTTGAATGTAAAATATTTCAGGGAAAAGAAAATAAAAAAACAAAATCTAATGTAACACTTGTTGTATCAGGTTCTGAACTAAGAGGTTCTAAGAAATTGGAAATAGTGAAAAGCATTGTTTATGGCGGTTTAATTGAATCAATTACAAGTCTAAGTGTCGTGACATCTGCTGCTAGTGCTGATGCTGCCACATGTAAGTTTCAAAGTTATGTTTTTGGTTTTTAACACCCCTCCACAAATTTTGTTTATTGCATTGTCCTTTTTCCTTCTTTTCTCGTCATCTGATATTCATAAATGCATTATTATCATCATAAATTAATGACTCTCTCAATTTTTTCTTTGTATTTGGATCATTTCACTCTCAAATATATTTATTGATTGGATTTTATTTTATTGTTCTTGTTTTCTTGTATTATGAAGAACCTCGAGTAGAATTTTATCATAAGTCAGATTCATTTCGTATACCTTCACCTGTAATACGATAGTTGATAGGGCAGAGGTGTGTGTGCTAAGCTCAAGCCTCGCTCTAGCTTTGAACTTTTGGTAATCACTTAGCAGTTTATTCACCTGTACTGTACTGAACTGCTAGAAAATAAGAGTACCCTCCCCTCCCTCTTGATGAAAACATATGGATATAACAGAACTTCTATCTTGTCGTGTCTAAGACACAGCAGTTTCTTCGAACTGTTATGTTTCATTTCTTGTGGTGATGTTTACCGCAGTTGCTTTCATACTTAAATTTGATGAGAATCACTTCTTTTCCCATGAAGAATTATTTTAGTGGTCTAAGTTTCAATCGCTCATTGACTGTTTTTCTGGTTGCAGCGAGCATTATAGCTTTGTCGCTGGCAAACTTGATTGGTGGAATTTTCACTCTTGCTCACAGTGTAAGTTACTTTTCCAGTAAATTAGTGAATCGGAATAAGAAGCGGTGGCAAGTCTTCACGTTATATTCTTGTATTTCTAGTAGATGTTATAATTTAAACTAAGGCACTCCCTTAACATGTAAAAACACAGCTTTCAGACTTGAAAAGGGAGCAGCCTAGAGAGGCCTCCAGTCTAACAAATGAGCAAGTTGATCGCTATCAAGAACTTCTGGGACGGAGAGAAAATTTCTTGCTTCACGCCACCATTGCTTTGTTATCTTTTCTTGTTTTTGGGTTTAGTACCACCTGCAGTGTATGGGTACACATTCATGGAGACTGATGACAAGAATCTCATGCTAGTAGCAGTGTCTGTGTCTTCTCTTTTATGCATTGCCACACTTGCTATCGGAAAGGCTCACATCCAGAAGCCGCCTAAAAACCACTTCAAGATTGTGCTAAGCTATTTGGTTACTGGAATCATGGCTTCAGGAGTTTCATACGTCGCAGGGGACCTTGCCAAAAAGTTAATTGAAAAGCTTGGGTGGTTTGAACCAGGAAAAGCTGTATTTCTGCCTCTTACTGGGATGAGTTCAGGGAGACTGTCATGGGCATCTTATTGACGTCAAGATTGATCATAAAAGAATCCTGTTTGAGTGTTTGCTTGGAATAAATGCTGCCATGTTGACTGTTTGCTTCTACGAGTCAAAAACAAAGATTGGGATTTTCATTTGGCAGCTCTATTGGTGTCGTGCATGTTTATGTATTGTTAGTCTACATATTTATTGTTACATTATGAGGGTTAAACACTTTTGAACGATTGCTTCGCCTCTTTCTTTGATGGTGTAATGAGACTTTTATTATGTTTTTATCACTATCTTGCTATTTAGGAATAAATTTAAAGATATTATAAACAAGGACAAGATCATACTGATAGCAGAAACCATTTAATAATTCTAGCTAGAGGGTTTTACATTTTAGTCCATGCATTCATGATCTAGGAAAATCTTGTTTTTTAGTTTTACAACTTTGCATTATTATCCCAAGCTCCTTCTACACTTATTCTCTTGCAATAAGTGGTATTAGAGCTTGTTTTTTATTAGTTGACATGATCAATCCAAACTTCTCACTTTAATGTCCTTGTTTGACAAATAATAACTATGAGACTTGTTTGACAAATAATAACTATGAGACTTAGTGTATTTAAGTTAAAAAAATTATTGAGTTTCCATATGAGAAAAGTTTGAAAAAGATTTTACAGAGCTTGTGGAAGGAGCAATGTTAACTTTAGCCCCACAAAAATCATGCAAAAGGCACGAAAAAAGGATCAACAAACATTCACAATCATCCATCATAATCTAGATCATGCTACTTTTGTGATAATGGCTAGCACAACCACTACCATGTAAGCATAAAAAGTTTTACAACAATCAAACTAAGAATGCATAGAAAGTTTTACAGCAATCAAACCAAGGAATTGATAACATACCTAAAAAAATTACGAGATGATTTTGAAAAATTACATATGACTAAAAAAATTACGAGATGATTTTGAAAAATTACATATGATTACATCAAAATATATTTTAGATTACTGTACTAGAATATTGATCAAAACCAATCAAATTAAGAGATATAAGGGGGAATTGGAAGATGCATGTATGGTAGAAAATATCTTATGCTCATTATAAAATAAATTATATTATGTGGTGGTTGTGACAAAGGAGTCACAGTATATAGATTTTCTAACAACTCAATGTCTAATAGAAAAATTACAAGCTCATGAAGAAAGAATTAATAAAATTGATTAAGATATGGGTGCACAAACATTATTTTTAAAATTTTCTTTAAAAAAAAAAAGCAAGATGGTTGTAGATATGTTTAAAGGAAGTAGATAACATGGACGACAAGGCAAAGTAAAATGAGAAAAAGACATGTTTAGAATAAAAGGTTGAGGTAGCCTTAACAAGTCAACTAGTTAATTGAAAGAAGCAAATTGGTTGACCTATTTTACTATTATTGTACATATCCAAAACCCATGTTTAACAAAATAAAAGTTAAGTGTTATAATTATTAAAAAAAAATAAGGTAATTATGCTAAGGATTAATAAAATCCAACTAAAATAGTATAAGGGAATGTCAATCTTGTAGTAGAAAATAAGAAGAAAAGTCAACCTATTACAAGTCCATAATGAACAAATACATAATAAAGAAAGCGTGTGTTATTTTAACAATGGTGTCAGAAATCATGTGTAAAGATAAAAACAAATTTATGTCGCTTACTGAATCAATTAAAGATAATGTCATATTTGTTAATCATTTAAAGGTTATTGCCAAAGAAAAAAGTACAATTCTTATTATATTAAAGAAGGGTGGTCATCAATTTATTATTGATGCTTATTATATCTATATTTTATAAAGCAATAAATTATATTTGGGATAACTATTGGAGAAATAGTTGTGAAATTAAGATGAAAAATCATCTTTTAACATTACTTGATACTCATTAAACCATAATTGCAAAGGTAATTATGAAGAGAAAAAAAACATGATATTTCTGTTAAATATAAATATGAATATGCCTAAATGCATGTGTAAAGATGAGATTTAGCTTTTGCATTTGAGATTTAGGCATGTAAACTTTAAATTTTAACGGGATGCAATGGCATGAAATTAAAAGTTTAAGGCCAATTGAGGTTTCAATTAAAACAATTATAAAATGAGGGACCAAATTGCATTTTTGCCTTCTCCTAACTTGCAAGAGTGCACTGTTCAATCACCTGCAATGCAGGCGTGCCACCTTGAACAATGGACGCTGCTGAATATGCAGAGGCAGCAACCCTTCGCTTCACGCCATGGGCAGCTGAAGGGTTGTTTTCTCTACTATAAATACTTGTATGCAGAGACACAAAATAAGAGGGGATCGACAGAGGAAAAAAACAAGAAATCATGAACAGAAAAGGAGACAGAGGAGAGGAAGTAGGAAAGGAAATTTACGTAAAAAAACACACATAATCTTCTTCCCCACGCTGCAGCTACTTTCCCTCTCTCAATTCGACCCTCTCCCTCACTAAAACCAGGAACTCCGGCATCTCTCTCTCTCTTCCAGCAGCCACCATCTTCGACCACCTAGAGCTACCTTGTCATCACCAGCAGTTATCCCTCAACACCGACAACCCAACCATGGTCTCAAGTGTAGGTAGCAACAACAGTAACCAACGCAGCGACACAGCCCCGTCACATTTTGACGCCCACTTCGGCTACCGCAGGCCATCATTTTCGACTCCACCACTACAAGAATCATCACCTCAACCTCCTCTACCCAACGGTAATAACAGGTACACCTTTCATCACACTTGAAAAAAATCACTATTCATCATCTTCTTTGCCTTGTCGCTACATTCAATGGGACATAATTCATGTCCCACTGTTCATGTAGGCCAGACTTGAGTGGAGCGAGCCGGGCACATAAGGGAGATGGGCTGCCAACCCAACTGGACTAGAGGCCCAATCCACAAGAGGTGGGCTGACAGCCCATTTAGGCTAGAGGCCCAGCCCATGCACAGTGGGTTGTCATCCCAACCCATGCACAATGGGTTGTCAGTCCGGCTCATCACGGCTGGACAGTCAGCCCATAAATTTTCTTTTTTCTTTTTTTATTTTTTTTTTGTTTTGTTTTATCTTAAAAAATGGAAAAAAAATATAAAATACAAAAATTTCAAATAAAAACACAGAAATGTGTTGTTTTATGCATACGGCCAATACGCTAACATATTTTAAAAATTCCTTTTTTTCAAAAAAAATCATTTCGGAGTTTAAAGAACAATGGTTTTAGCATGGATTTCGTAAACACAAATTGTTTTCTTGCATTTTTTGGATTTTACAACATGTTTGTAAAATCCAAAGGGTATTGGCCAATAGTCCAAAAATATCAAAATTTTATTTTTAGGGATTCACATTATTCACTGGGAATATTTGGGTAAAGAAATCCTAAAGGGTTTAATATCCAAAATATAAGCTGGGATAATTCGTTATTATTTACTGTTGATATATGGGTAAAGAAATCCTAGAAGGATTATTATCCAAAATATTAACAGGAATAATTCATTGTTATTCACCGTAAATATCCAAAATATTTTTACGGGAATAACAAGTCATTATCATTTAACCAACATATTTTTGAAATATCAATACCATAACAATTATAAGGCAAACCAAAACACAAAGCAATTTACCACAGGTAAGGCGTACTAAGGGTGTTAAAACCTTCTCTTTACGCAACTAGTCTCTTGCCTTAGAATCTCTGAAAGACCAATTTAGATTTTCTAGTAACCATAATACTAGGTGGCGACTATCTTTTTCAACGAAAATAAAGATAAAACCCCAACATGAATTCCCCAGTTTACGGGGAGAGTTGTCGCACTCTCGCGGATGGTGCGGCAAATTATTCAAAACTGAATATATTTATACACCATTTATTTATGTGAAAAAAGAAAAAATAAATTATGCCTGTTCTGAACCTTGTTAGATCCATGGCTTGCATCACATGACATGTAAAATTTAAATGTGCAAACTGATTTTTTTTACTACTACTATTATTATACAGTGGAAAAAAGGAAAACCAAAACATTCGAAGGAACGTGTTTGAATTACTGGATGTGATCTGTCCCCGTGAGGTTTTGTAAGAAAAAATAAATATTTTCATCAGGTAGCGCATTTATTGATTTCTGTATTGATCATGAAGGAATTAGGTGGCACTGCAACTCAAAATAAATATTTTCATCAGGAGCGCATTTATTGATTTCTGTATTGATCATGAAGGAATTAGGTGGCACTGCAACTCAAAATAAATATTTTCATCAGGAGCGCATTTATTGATTTCTGTATTCATAATGAAGGAATCAAGTGGCACTGCAACTCATACTACAAACAGTATTATGAGTCAAAAGTCTTGGAGACTTTTTTTTTAAGTCAACTAAATATAATTTGTCATCAGCAAGCCACGTACTTGTATATTCATCTGTAGTGGCAATGCATGGCTTACATTTTCTAGAGTGCGTGTGAGGGTATTTTATTATTCAGAAGAAAAAAGATAGAAGGCATAGGGTAACTCTGCAACAATGGTAAAAGTGATGGAGAAGCCAGTTCAAGAGGATGAGTCGATGGAGGTGGCTCTGCGAAGACGGTGTCCTCGCCAAGACAGGCAGCCCGCCAATGGCACTGACACAGACGTCCATGATACTGAATTCAATCAAGAGAAAAATGGAAAACAGGAGATTTCCATTACCGTCAACAAAGGCATGTACACTGCTTTGTTATTGTCTTCAGGAAAAGTTCATTATATCTTCTTCAAGACGATAAACATCATATACATGCATGCTCTCTGTGTGTCAAACTTTTTCTACTTTAGCTAGCTTTTAATTAATTAATAAATAAAAATGAAGATACAGTCAGCCATTATCCATATCCCCATGCATGAGCTGGATGCATATCTGATCTTTCTACCACCCATCATCATCACCATCATTTAATTTCATTTACAAAAAAAAATCGAAACCCATTAAGGCAAAAGTTAAAATACTTAGTATTTTATTTCATAAAACCCCTTTCATCTCTAACTATTGTATTTTATATTTAACTTATTCCATGTTCTTTTCCTTTAATTGCTTTTTTTTAGATGATTAAAAATTTTCTTGTTTGTTTTCTATGGAGTGATCTTAGTTTCATTATCTAAGTCACTCATTTCAAAAATTATCTTGGTTTAACTTTAATATTTTTTAAATTGATATGTTTTAATTTTCCATTTAATATTAGGTTATTAAGCCTTGAGATTCAAGATTTTTTTTTTGTGAGGTTATCATGATTTTATATCCTGGATCACAATTTAGTAGCGTTAACTTGGTTTCATTCGAGATTTTTTATATTTTTTAATTTTACTCATCATCATCTAGTTTCCTTAAGAGTTGAACCTATATTGCTTTAATCAATTTCTTTGGTGTTTGAACTTATTTTAATCTTGTGTTTATGCCATGAATTTGACATGCTAACTTGATTCATATTTTTTATTCTTTTTTTAAAAAAATTAACTGGTTTACAGTTTTTCCTTCAATGTTTGCTTTGTTGGTAATTAAGCTTCAAATTTATTTCATTTTCCTCATTATTAAGTTATTTCATTTTAATTTTTTTTTTGTTATCAAATAAGATTGTTCAGACTTTTTAAGAATACATAGAGGATATATTTTTATAATATTAACAGACATAAGATCAGTCATTGTCTCTTTTCTTTTTTTACTGTCATTTTCTTTTTGTTTTATCTATAATTATATTATTAAATTAAGTGAGCTTATTAAATCAAATGGAATCAATAATTCAAATCTCATTTTTTACTCATTTAAAAACCCAAACATAACCTAAAAATGTTTTATATATATATGAAACGTTTTACATGGTCCATAGTACATCACGAGCTACGTGTCTAGTAATATACAATCACAAAGGTTATGTTTGTTATACAATTAATGTTTGGGTCCCAGAGCAATAATTGAATTAATGGTATGCTTACACTTTTTGACAACATTGTCATTCAAGAGTAAATTGGTGGTGCCATCATGGGACACCCCCATGGTGACTCTATATCATTGACATTTTTCCTCTCATAATCAATTTAAAGTTGATAAAATTAAAAAGAAATTTAAATTATATCAGTGGAAATCACAATATGAGTCAAGTGTTTATTATATATTAAAGATTGTAACAATGATGGATGTTGGGCTAGGAAATCATGGGTATCTGTATCAAATGGATAGTTGTTCATCCAATTGCAAAGCATATTTATAAATATTACACTACTACGTATTGAAATGATTTGTCTATTGCATGTCTTTATAGTTTCAGACACTGAATCTACTGATGGAAGTGATGGTAATGTACATTCAAAGACTGAAAGGTCCTTCGTGGAAGTATCAAGCCTTCCTCCTTCCATAATTTTTTCAGAGAAATCATTCATACCAACCAGTTCCACCAGCCAGGCAACAACACAAGACGGAAATATTAACATCATCAAAGAACTGTATCTTGATAGTGTATATGAGAAGGATGTTGCACATGAATTCTACTGTCCTAAATGTAATTCTTGCATCCAGAAGGTTATAATTGCACCACACCCTGAGCCATTAACATGCTCATCATGCCTCAGTTTTCTCATACCAATAGGTAATGATCAATGTAGCTACCTTTATCCTTTTTGATAGCCTGCACGTCCATATGCCATTTCCTATGCCATAATATGGCCACTGTTTGACATTATATATTTGAAACAATGGTTAGGGAGGGTGCTGACGGTGTATATCGGATTGTTTTCACTGCTTGATTTTGCATTTCATTCAATCTTATCAAAGATTTTATTGGGTTATCTCCTTTTTTCGTATAGTTTTGGGGTGTAATGGCGTTTCTAAGCTCTATTCTTTCCAATCTATAATAAGTGCCCCAATTTTACCTTTTTTATTTCATCCAACAGGCAATTGGTTCTCCCGTTATCCAGGTGAAGACAAAGGTGATATACTTGATGCCATCTTTTAAAACTTCGATATTGTTTCCACTTACTATTATGCAATCAGGTTTTTCTTTACTATGCGGTAAGCTTTTTTCTAGAACCATATAGAAGTAATAAATGTTAGAGAAAGGAATGTAGATGTTGCAGGTATGAATGTGCATGATATCAATGGTCGCCTTAATAAAGAAAACAGTGTGTGTGTGTGTGTGTGTGGTAGTTAATTTATAAGAATAAACCAGAAAAAAGCTGAAGAATAAGTAGAAAAATGAGAGGAATATTGTTTTTTTCTCGAAAGATACACCTTTCTAGCTCTCATCTATACTTCTCTATGCTTGTGTATTATTTTTCTCCTATAACATGTGTATTATTAGGCCTCAAGTTCTAGATTGTCAAGAAATTAAATTACTCAAAGAAAATCATAATCTAACTAGAAATCTAACATTTTAATTAAAAAAGAATTCTAACAAATTAATCTATTACAAATCCTTCATCATCAATGCTTTTTAAGTTAACTAGATTCTTCCTTCAACTAGAATCTTATTTATCAATGATAAAACTCTAATGGGCAGAGAGGGTGATGATGGTGTATATTAAATTATTTTCACTGCTTGATTTTGCATTTCATTCAATCTTATCAAAGATTTTATTGGGTTATCTCTTTTCTTCGTATAGTTTTCGGGTGTACTGTATTCTTTCCAATCTATGATAAATGCTCCAACTTTACCGTTTTGTTTCATCCAACAGGCAGTTGGTTCTTCCTTGATTTGGTACCCAATGGTGGAGACAAAGGTGATATACTTGATGCAATCTTTTAAACCTTCGATACTGTTTCCACTTATTATTATGCAATCAGGTTTTTTTACTGCACGGTAAACTCTAATGGTTATTATTGTGAAATTCTAACAATATTAAAACACTTATAAACTCCAATTCTTATTATCTTAAATCATAGTTGATATTAAACTTCAATAAATCAGTCATGCACTATCAATGCCTAATATTCATTATCCCATTAAAATATTAGTAATATAGTTGTTTATCTTTCATTTTAGGCCTTGAAAATACACACACACACACACATCAATTTTTTATTTCATTGTTTCTGCGTTAATCTATTCGAAAGTAAATCTCATGCAAGTTTTGAATTTACATATCAGCTCTTGAATGTAAAATATTTCCGGGGAAAAAAAACAGAAACAAAATCTAATGTAGCACTATTGTATCAGGGCCTGAAGCAGAACCAAATATTGAAAACTTAGTTGATTTAGCTGAGGGAACAACAGGTTCTGAACTAAGAGGTGCTAAGAAATTGGAAATAGTGAAAAGCATTGTTTATGGCGGTTTAAGTGAATCAATTACAAGTCTAAGTGTTGTGACATCTGCTGCTAGTGCTGATGCTGCCACATGTAAGTTTCAGAGTTCTGCTTTTGGTTTTTAACACCCCTCCTCAAATTTTGTTTATTGCGTTGTCCTTTTCCTTTTTTTTCTCGTTATCTGATATTCATATAATTAAATACTCTCTCAATTTTTTCTATATATTTGGATCATTTCACTCTCAAATATATTTATTGATTGGCTTTTATTTTATTGTTCTTGTTTTCTTGTGTTATGAACAACCTGGAGTAGAATTTTATCACGAGTCAAATTCATTTCGCATACTTTCACCTGTAATACGATAGTTGATAGCGCAGAGATTTGTGTGTTAAGCTCAAGCCTCACTCTAGCTTTGAACTTTTGGTAATCACTTAGCAGTTTATTCACTTGTACTGTACTGTACCGCTAGGAAATAAGAGTACCCTCCCCTCCCCCTTGATGAAAACATATGGATATAGTAACACTTCTATCTTGTCGTGTCTAATACACGGTAGTTTCGTCAAAACTGTTATGTTTCATTTCTTGTGGCGATGTTTAACGAAGTTGCTTTCATACTTAAATTTGATGAGAATCACTTCTTTTCCCATGAAGAATTATTTTAGTGGGATGAGTTTCAATCATTCACTGACTATTTTTCTGGTTGTAGCGAGCATTATAGCTTTGTCACTGGCAAACTTGATTGGTGGAGTTTTCACTCTTGCTCACAGTGTAAGTTACTTTTCCTGTACATTTGTAAATTAGTGAATCGGAATAAGAAGCGGTGGCAAGTCTTCCTGTTATATACTTGTATTTCTAGTAGATGTTATAATTTAAACTAAGGCACTCCCTTAACATGTAAAAACACAGCTTTCAAACTTGAAAAGTGAGCAGCCTAGAGAGGCCTCCAGTTTAACAAATGAGCAAGTTGATCGTTATCAAGAACTTCTGGGACGGAGAGAAAATTTCTTGCTTCACGCCACCATTGCTTTGTTATCTTTTCTTGTTTTTGGTTTAGTACCGCCTGCAGTGTATGGGTACACATTCATGAAGATTGATGACAAGAATCTCACGCTAGTAGCAGTGGCTGTGTCTTCTCTTTTATGCATTGCCATACTTGCCATCGGAAAGGCTTACATCCAGAAGCCTCCCAAAAACCACTTCAAGATTGTGCTGAGCTATTTGGTTACTGGAGTTATGGCTTCAGGAGTTTCATACGTCGCAGGGGACCTTGCCAAAAAGTTAATTGAAAAGCTGGGGTGGTTTGAACCAAGAAAAGTTGTCCTTCTGCCTCTTGCTGGGATGAGTTCAGGGAGACTGTCATGGGCATCTTATTGACGTCAAGATTGATCACAAAAGAATCCTGTTTGAGTGTTTGCTTGGAATAAATGTTGCATGCTGATTGTTTGCTTCTAAGAGTCAAAGACAAAGATTGGGATTTTCATTTTGCAGCTCTATTTATGTCGTGCATGTTTATGTACTGTTAGTCTACATATTTATTGTTACATTTTGAGGGTTAAACACTTTTGAATGATTGCTTCGCCTCTTTCTTTGATGGCGCAATGAGACTTTGATTATGTTTTTATCACTATCTTGCTATTTAGGAATAAATTTAAAGATATTATAAACAAGGACAAGATCATAATGATAGCAGAAACCATTTAATAATTCTAGCTAGAGGGTTTTACATTTTAGTCCATGCATTCATGATCTAGGAAAATCTTGTTTTTTAGTTTTACAACTTTGCATTATTGTTCCAAGCTCCTTCTACACTTATTCTCTTGCAATAAGTGGTATTAGAGCTTGTTTTTTATTACTGGACATGATCAATCCAAACTTCTCACTTTAATGTCCTCGTCTGACAAATAATAACTATGAGACTTGGTGTATTTAAGTAAAAAAAATTGTTAAGTTTCCAAGATGTATGAGAAAAGTTTGAAAAAGATTTTATAGAGCTAGTGGAAGTAGCAATGTCAACTTTAGCCCAAAAAAATCATGCAAAAGGCATGAAAAAATAATCAACAAACATTCACAATCATCCATCAAAATCTAGATCATGCTATTTTTTTGATAATGGCTAACACAACCACCACCATGTAAGCATAAAAAGTTTACAATAATCAAACCAAGAATGCATAGAAAGTTTTGCAACAATCAAACCAAGGAATTGATAATGTACCGAAAAAAATTACACGACTTTGAAAAATTACATATGCTTAAATCAAAATATATTTTAGATTACTATACTAGAGTATTGATCATAACCAAGGGGGAAATGAAAGACACATGTATAGTAGAAAATATCTTATGCTTGTTGAAAAATAAATTATATTATGTGGTGGTCATGACAAAGAAGTCACAGTATATAGATTTGCTAACAACTCAATGTCTAATGGAAAAATTACAAGCTCATGAAGAAAGAGTTAATAAAATTGATTAACATATGGGTGCACAAACACTTTTTTTAAAATTTTCTTAAAAAAAAAAAAGCAAGATAGTTGTAGATATGTTCAAAGGAAGTAGATAACATGGATGACAAGGCAAAGTAAAATGAGAAAAAGACATGTTTAGAACAAGAAATTGAGGCAGCCTTAACAAGTCAACTGGTTAATCGAAAGAAGCAAATTGGTTGACCTATTTTACTAACATTGTACATATCCAAGATCCATGTTTAACAAAATAAAAGTTAAGTGTTATAATTATTTTAAAAAAATAGGTAATTATGCTAGGGATTAATAGAATCCAACTAAAAGAGTTGAAGAGAATGTCAATCTTGTAGTAGAAAATAAGAAGAAGAAAAATCAACTTATTACTAGTCCATAATGAACAAATACATAATAAAGAAAGCATGTGTTATCTTAATAATAGTGTTAGAAATCATGAGTAAAGATAAAAATAAATTTATATAGCTTACTGTATCAATTAAAGATAATGTCATATTTTTGAATCATTTTAAAGGTTATTATCAAAGGAAAAGGTACAATTCTTATTATATTAAAGAATGGTAGTCATCAATTTATTATTGATGCTTATTATATCTCTATTTTATAAAAAAAAAAAATTATATTTGGGATATCTATCAGAGAAATAGCTGTGAAATTAAGAAAAAATATCATCTTTTAACATTACTTGATGCTCATTAAACCATAATTGCAAAGGTAATTATGAAAAGAAAAAAAACATGATATTTTTGTTAAATATAAATATGAATATGCCTAAATGCGTAAAGATGAGACTTAGCTTTTGTATTACAGATTTAGAGATTTAGGCATGTAAACTTTAAATTAGGGTTAGTGAGTGTTTAGGGCATAGATTAGGACCAAGTTAGTTTTTTTTAAAGACATGGTCCTGAAAACACTTACCCTGAATGTTGTAGTTTTGTTGGGCCAGCCCATGTGATCAAGCCCATCAATGCAATTGTGACACAAGCTTTCCAGGACGAGATATCGCGCAACCATACTTTTCAATGGTCATCCTGCTGGTCGTACTCGACTGACCTTTCCAGAGGAATTTTCATGAATCGCATCGCTATGAATCATGCTTGATGCATCCGCCGCTACTTTCAGCAACAAGGCAGTCTAGAAACATCTGTTGTGATGGCAAGTGTTGGCAATATAACCATCGTGATCATGGCTACTGATGGGGACCTGTGTGCGTTCTTTCTCATTCTGAAACCGTTTTATGCTTTGTTTATGAAAGCAAAAACTGTTGACCAAAGTGATTAAATACAAAAGAAACGATTATAAATTTCCTTTCCAGATTAATTTTGAAACATTCTCGGAAACCCACATCCATTTCCCCTCAAATCGTTACTACTGGGAGAAAACTCTGTTAACTGGAGAAGACATGCCAGTGATGAGATAGTGTCGTAGTTACTGTATACAAAGAAGTGGACATTGAAAATGCTATTGAGAGTTTGAGACAGATTGCCTATGACGTTAACTATCTACTTTCTTAGGAAAAGCCATTTACTTTTAGCATCATTATTCCTCTTCAGGAAGCTTCTGCATTAAATCTAACTCTGAAATTCTATATATATATATATATATATATATATATATATATATATAAAAAGTTGGTATTGTTGTAAGCTTGTTCCAGAGAGCCTTTTCTTTTACCTGCCCCACGGTCCTCATTTGTTGGTATTTCTCTTTTATTTCTTTCTTCTTCTTTTGGTAAAATTGCAATTCTCAGCTATCCAATTTCCAGCTCTATAATAATATGAGCTCACTTTTTAATGTAAAAAAAAATATCTAGTGTACAGAGGCAATAAAGGAAATGGAGGATGACAGGGAGGTTTGAATATGAGTCATTGAGTTTAGGATGACAAGTAAAAGTGGCAGGGAGTCAGGGAAAGATGGAGGTGACCCGAGAACGTGGTGGTGATGTTTGGCTGGATTCAGGTTGAGAGATGATGACAGCATGTGTGAGGTTGTGATACCTGGTAATGAATAAGTTAATAGGTTCTGATCTAAACATTGAAGTGGCCCTCCTCGCCCTTGAAGGAGAATTTTGTATTTGTGAAGGTGATAGTCTGTTAATCAATATCATGGGGGCTGAACAGGATTCGAGTTGATCTGATCATGGTAGAAAGCGAAATGCTGAGGTGATTAGCCACTAAAACTTCAATAATTCACAAGTTGTTGATGTGCCTGCACTCTTGGCAAGCCTCAAAAGTAAAGCTTTGCAGTGACAGGCACTTCCAACGGTGCATATGTGTGAGAGTGTGAGTCAGTGCGTTCATGGCCCCTGGTAATTTCCCAAGTAACAGGAACAGAGTCGATGTTGCTATCATCACTTGCAGAAGGGCTATAATTCCTTCCAACCCACTTTTAGCCCTTGTAAAATCTATTCAAACCTCTAATGATGGCGGCTCTTTCCGTAAAAAGTACACACACAATCTCTCTCTCGATCTCCTTTTCTTGCACTAGATACCCTCCTCACGAACCGTGAATAATTGTTGGTGCTATGAAGTGTGTGTGTGTGTGTGTGTAGAGAGAGAGAGAGAGAGAGAGAGGCAATCCTCCACTTACAGAGGCTACTGCTTGCATGTTTGAGTTGTCAGATGGTGTTTGTTCTGTAATTAACCGAGTGATGAGATAGATAACGTTGGAGTTTTTTTATCATCATTTTTCATCCAATGGTGAGATTAAGCTGAATTTTATTTTTGTAATATCCCAAAAAAAAATCCCCAAAGAAACCTCATTCATTAAAAAATATAGTTTATAGATTCAGGTGGCCGAGTAAAATCTTAGTTGTCATAAAATTAAAAAAAAAATACATATCTTAATTTGAATTCAAAAATATTATACAGATTACAAGTCATTTATCATCACGAACACCCTTAGGACTAGTCTTATTGTCTACATAGTCAACAGTTTTTTAGTTTTAAGTTTTTTTTCTCGTATATATAAAGAAGCCCAAAGAGTTGCAAAAAACATTCAATAATAAAATTTTGAAATTTATAGATTTAATTCATAATGGATGAAATCATGGAAGACATACCTCTGTGGTTTCGCTAAAGGTGTTTAGTATTTTATATATATATATATATATATACACAATTGAGATTTTAAAAAATCAGTTTCATAAAAAACATTTTTAGTTGTGATTCATAATTAAAATTGAAATACTTAGTTAAAATTATGATTGAAATTGAGATTAATAAAAAACAGTTTCATATATTTAAATAATGAGAAAACTATGATATATAAATTTAAAAACAACTATTAACCGTTTTTCTTACACCGGCGTCCTCACATTTTATTGCACGAGACCCATGTCAAATTTTTGCTTTCTAAATATAACCAAACGCTAAGTGAGAGTTTTTTTATAATCTCAGTTTGCATCACAGAAACAAACATTCAGTAAGAGATTTAACCATTGCATACACTGGTGATGATAATTTAGAATTTCACCATTATTTTCATCCCAAATGATTTTGCCTGCCAAATAAACTTGGTCACCTCACCACTTGGTGAGTACTAATGAAATTTGATTACAAGTAGATACTGGCACGTAGTGGCTGGCACACAATCTGGGATCCATCATTCTGCTTATTCTCTGTTTTGTGTTTTTTTGTATGACATTGGTTTTTTCTAGGAAAATTTTTGTGCCTGAACCATTCCCCATTGATCAACAAATAAATTCGGGAATCTAATACCTGCCAACATTTAATCCATTAAAGCCAACAGAGTTGAGGACAAGGATATTGGGAACAAAAAGAAACAACACTGGAAGCACATCTTCTTGTCAACCGAGGTTACTTTATAGAACTCCCAAGTGTTTCTATTTGATCATCAGCATCCAAACACTGCCTATATAAGTGTGTTCTGCTTGTAAACTTCAAGTCAAGTAACTACCAAAGCTACTACTAAGAGGGGTTAAAAATCTACTGAAAATATTTTTCATTGGGTAGGCTTAGAGTATCTAGTTTTGATGGAAGAAGTTCCGGAGCATGGAAAGTTTGCGGTGAACTTCACGGGAAAAAGTGTTGTCAAAGCCGCGAATCCCTTGCCAGAGCCACAAAGACTCACTCTATCAAACCTTGACCTACTTTCTGGCCGATTTCCTGTCACATACTTCTATTTCTACAATAATCCTGAAAAGGTTTGCTTTTCCTCCATCATGGAGTCCCTGAAGAGTTCCCTTGCTGAAACTCTTAGTTACTACTATCCATTTGCCGGTCAGATTGTACAGAATCCAAATACTAATGAGCCTGAGATCATATGCGACGATAATGGTGCTTTGGTTGTAGAAGGTCATGCCAGCATTTCTCTTAAGAAACTGGACTTCTACAACCTTGATCAATTTTTGCAAGGGAAACTCGTTTCTGTCAACCCGGAGTTTCCTTTACAAGTCCAAGTCACCCGCTACACATGTGGAGGCATCTCATTAACTTTCACCTTTGATCATGCACTCGGCGATGCAAGTGCCTTTGGTAAATTCCTGGTTTCCTGGTCAGAAATCGCCCAAAGAAAGTCAATATCTTGCATGCCAGATCACAGGAGAAACCTTCTAGCACGCCGTCCTCCAACTTATCATCCTTCTTTGGATCAAACTTATGTAAAGTGCACCATAGAAGAAATAATAAACATGCCAACAACCCTGATCTTGCTCAAGCGCCTATATCATATTGATATCTCCAGCATCGATAGGCTGCAACAACTTGCTTGTGCCGGCGGTAATAAGAGAACTAAAATTGAGGCTTTCTCAGCTTATGTATGGAAGACAATGGTTACAACCATTGATAAAAGGCATCAAAAGTGCAAGATGGGATGGTTAGTCGATGGACGTGGCAGGGTTCATGGAGCTCAGAATTTAATGTCAAATTACATAGGGAATGTATTATCCATTGCTGTTGCAGAAGCAACCATTGCAGAACTGAAGCGAGGGTCTATATCAGATGTTGCTAGCAATGTTCATGACTCCATATCGAAGGTGACTAATGAGGCACATTTCTTGGATTTGATTGATTGGATTGAGTGTCATAGACCTGGTCTGATGCTATCTAACATTGTACTAGGCCGAGGAGGTCCAGCCCTTGTTTTGTCATCAGGGAGAAGGTTTCCGGTTGCTGAATTGGACTTCGGATTCGGTGGTCCAGTGTTGGGCACGGTTTGTACAACGGTAGAAAAGATTGGAGTTGGCTACATGAACCAGAGGCCAAGCGCTAGAAATGACGGCTCATGGACTGTTTCAGCTATCCTGTGGCCAGAACTAGCTGCTGCCTTGGAGTCGGACTCGATTTTTCAACCTATGTCAGCTAGTCTTCTTCGACTATGATGCTATTCTATGCATCTCTAGGCGCTTGTTGGCTTACTCTATGCACTAAACCCTGCTCCAGTTACGGGCAGGCTCCAGTTGGGATGGCTATGGGTGGGGAGGTGACGTGAGTGTGGCCATTAGTTCATCCTCTCTCCCACAAAAAGTGAATGGAACCCGCAGCACTTGCCAATAAGATATTTCAAAAAAGTTTTCATCTTGATTAGATAGAGGCTTTTTAGAGGAAGGTCAAGAGGTTTTCATATGAATCCTCTTTCATGTACCAGTGGTGTTGTCCTCATCATTTTAGGCAAAATTCACCACCACTTCTAAGAAATAGCCCTTTATATATTTTGTCTTTAATAATACCAAAAAAAAACAGAGTAAAACAGAAAGTGGTGTTGTAGAATCGAGCTTGCGAAGCTAAGGTAGCACACCAGTTGCCCTGTTCTTTATTTTACCATCAAGATCCATGATATAGTCAATGTGAATTGGTGAAAATATTGATATTATCTCCAACTTAATCAAATCATTGATCGGAACACTATATACCATTTAAGTTGTGGATATGTCAGTGGCTGCAATACTGGAGGTGGAGGAGGAGGGTCTTGTGGGTGCGTTGGGTGTTGTTTTTAAGCGTGACTGAGAGACGAGTTAAAAGGCCCAAATAAAGTAGGTTTGGTAATTGTTAGCCTTCGCATATCCATCAAAGATTGCATTCACAGATCAAAAAGACGAAACTTTTTTGAGAGGGGTTAACTTCTTTGAGGCCATGATGTATGTTCTTTTCTGCGAAGTTTGAAGAGAGGATGTAAAAGAGAAAGAAACAGGGCAGCTTATGTATAAACCAGCGTTTGGTGTTTAATGTTTCAGGAGAATTTGATAGATAGTAATGGCGTGGCGACCCAAGCGATGCCGCCAGCCGGGGAAACTAAAGGGCTGATATTAGGGTTGGTTGATGAGACTTGAGAGGAAGAGGGAGCGGAGGAGAGAGATGGGGTTTATTGGGCTTGGGACTTGGGCAACTGGCCTGAAGAGAATTGGAATACCAATTGGGCCTTTTCTATCTCTCCCATTTCCTATTTCTATTAGTTTAGAGTCTCATTGGAATACATGCGGGGGAGATATGTTGACATTATTTATAAATATATTATAAAAATTATTTATTTATTTTTTAAAATTATTTTGATATTAAAAAAAAATTAACAAGTATTATTAATTAAACATGCACTTGGAGTTTATTTAAGTGTAGTATAATTTTACAAGTGGAGTCCTGGCCTAGCAGTGGAAGAGATTTCTTCCCTTTCTCTAAACCAGAGTTCAAGTCTCACTATGCATGTTTGTTATCCTCGTATTGTTTTACTAGCTCATTGGGCTTACAGGATGTTCAATGGATCCAGAAATTAGTTGTGGTGCGTGTAAACTGACCTGAATGCTCTAGTTATAAAAAAAATGTGGTATAATTTGTTTTTCAAAATATTTTTAGTTCAGAAATATATCATAATAATTTTTTATTTTAAAATTATTTTAACAATAGCATATTAAAATGATATAAAAATATTAAAAATAAAAATTCTTATAAAACATGCTGTTAAATAAACATTTGGATTCAAAAATATATCATAATAATATTTTTTTATTTTTAAAAAATTATTTTAAATATCATCTCATTAAAATCATTTCAAAATATAAAATAATAATTTAAAATAAAATAATAAAATTTTGTGCGTGTTCGAGATGATAGCAACTAACTGGTCCTTAGCTTTCTGTCACTCTCTCTCTGGTTGATTTATGCGCGTCCTGTGTGTGATCAGCATGGACCACGGGCATGGCAAGGGACAATTGCACAGAAAACTGATAATTTTCCCAAGAATAAAAATAAAAACCAAATTAGTAGCTATTATTTAATATTAAAACCAATTCTTTCGTCTCATATCTTAAAACAATTATTGACATTTATATCCGGTGTTCTCAATGATCACCTTAACAGAGCAAGCATTGAGGGCGCGTTTGTTTTTAAATCCCAACTTGTTTTTTATTATTATTTTAAAAAATATTAAATTGATTATTATGAGTTATTTTATAATTTTAATATAAAAAACAATATTTTTGAAAAAGACTTGGGATTGCAGTGCACAGAGGAATAAAATGAAAGGGGCTTCCAGCAAAAGCAGTGGACGCTGGTAGCTGGGAAGAGATATGTCCTTTTTCAATCACATCACCGTGATGCGATGCGATTTGCCAGATCATTAATTCCCTCCGGAATCAACCAGAAACCTGACGCTGAAGTGTCACGTTGCTAATTAATTCATTACGCTACGGATCAAAAAACAAGAAAATCAGTATATATATATATATATATATATATATATATATATATATATATATATATATATATATATCAGATTATTTTTTTATATTTTTAGATCATTTTTATGTATTATATTAAAAATATTTTCTCAAAAATAAAAAAGTATTATTTCAATATTTTTGGATAAAAAATATTTAACAAAAAAAAAAACATCAGCCACACCCAAAACAATAGTAGATAACTGATCTCGACTAGAGTTGTCAGTTTCGTTCCGTTTTGGCCGAAAGGTCGAAACATTTTATATTAATTAAAAAAACGAAGCAAAACAACGTTGTTTTTATCTCGGTTTAAATTTTGATTATTTTAGATTTTTCAGCCAAATACCGGTCGAAACGTTCATTTTTCATTCCACTATTCTATTTCTGCCAAATAATATTTTTTTAAATGATGAATAATTTTATAATATCAATCATGTCTCTTATTCAAACCATTAGATTGAGATGAAATTTGATGATGAGTCTCTTGATATATTTGTATATATTATGTTAAAATTTCATAGCAATCAAAGAATGTAATGATCTTACAAAATTAATCATGACATTCTCATAATACTATACATGTTCATAATTTTATCCAGAAAAATCATTTTATTATGTATTTTTTAGACTAAATTTCATGCTCTGAATAATTTTATTTTTGAATCTGAACTAATTTTTTAAAAATTAATATATTTAATTTTGTATATATGTGTAAATAATATAACCCCGAAATAACATGCCGGAATGCTGATATTGAGAACCTTAATCTCAACTATTTCTACTCATCGACTATTGACTTCATCTATCTTCACTCGGTGACACATGGTGGCTGTTTACTTCCTACACGAGCAAAAATCATTTCATTTTAATACATAATATCACTAGCTTATATGTTCTTAACCATGTAAATACTATCACCTAAAAAAAGAAATAATTGGATCAATTTATTTTCAGAATCATGTTAAGAGCCTTTTATTACCATAAAAAAGTTTAACGTAACATTAATTAATGACAATTCCAGTTGTTTGGGCCAGAAGTTTCTTGCCGCTGCCAGTATATTTATTTATTTATATATATATTAAAAAAAAAGAAAAAGAAAACAAAAGGAAGGAAACAAAGAAGCATAATTCACGACAACTATTCAGGGAATCAATTAGGGGGCGCAAGCTGCGGACGTAATTGCAGACATTTTCAATAACACGGGCACATGTATTCTTAATAGAGACCGTTGATTTGTATTTCAGCACATGGGTTCAGGTGCCTGGCCATCAGCATTGATCAGGTTTTTAGCATTTTTAATAAATATTAAAATGATTTAAAAATAAAAATTGGATAGTGCATGCGGTGCCTTCCAACAATAAAAAAAAAACTGCATTTCACATAAGTGTTGGGGATTAACATTTTATTTCATTTTAATTTTGTTATTCAATTTTATCCTTATTTTGATAACTATTTTTTATTATTTTCTTGATTTTTTTAATTTAGTCCCTCGTGTTTATTTCATTTAGTTTTTATATCATATTTTATCTTTATTATTTTAATTACAATTTGTTTTGTATTTTAACTTTTGATGACTAAGGATTTTGCGTCTTGAATTTTTTTCTTATTTGTTTTTTAAGTGGTAATTCTGGTGTTATGAGTACAATCAGATGTTTTGAAGAATTGCCTGATGTAACTTTGATAATTTCTTAGTTCTTTTTTAAATTATTCTTTTTTAGTTTTTCAATTGTTTGCTTTCAATTTTATTATTTTTAAAATGTCATGATTTCTCGTGTTTTTTCATGGAATTATCTCGATATCATATCTCAAATTATGAGTTAGTATGGGTTGTTTAATTTTTTTCTATAATTATTTTTTTAAAGTTAATTTTTTTCTCAATTTAATCACTTGACATTAAATTATTGGGTCTTGGGCTTCATGATTTTATATATATTTGATATCACGAGTTGTTGGTTACTCGAGTTAACTTAGATTGTCCCAGGTTTATTTTTGTATTTTAAAATTGATTTTCTTTTTAATTTTGTCTTTATTTCTCTCTTTATCGAGAGTTAATCATCATTGTTTGAGTCCATTCTTCTTATATGGGTTACCTCATTATCATGATTGGGCTGTAAATTTAACATGTTGACTCATATATTATTTTTATCATTGATTTTTTTAAATTTGTACTTCAATGTTTGATTTATTATTATTATTATATTTTTAGTTTATTTTTTTCAATTGATCGTTGTTTTATTCGTTGTTTCGTGTTCATTATTAAATTTATTCAAATCAATTATCAATTATGCAAATCTTGGATTTTTCTTTCACGTTTGATTTGAAGACGTTATCATCATCTGGACAATTGTTTTACATCAAAAAAAAATAAACCGACCAAAGTATACCGACGGTGTCTCATCTATTGTATTTATCTATATAAATGCATCGACAGCGCATCAATTCATCAAATGTACGTCTCTCTCTCTCTCTCTCTCTCTCTCTGCATGTGTGTGTGTAACTCTCTCTCTCTCTCTGACTGGGTGTCTGTGTAACTGTATACTTATACAGACAAAAGGTTGCCTTGGCCTGTTGTAACCATGAGCAAAGATTGTCCAAATTTTTATTTTTATTTTTAGTAAAATTGAGAAATTGAATTTCATCCGTCACAGCTGATAGTTTGTGGTATATCTGTGTTCTAGTAACAGCTATCCTAAAGAAGATCATGTTGCTTCCGCCAAGATGACAATGCATGGATGGAATGTCTGTTATAGTATGGATGGAATCGTTTATTTATTTCTTTTTATAATAGAAAAAAAAATTTAATGGTATATATTAACTGGGTGTTGATGATGATCAACTGGGATTGAGTGTGTGTGTGTGCATCTGCCAAGTCATGCAATTACATGGGAACAGGTCTCAACAGGTCAAATACCAACCTATGCATGCCACGCTTAGAATAAATTAATAAAGAAAAAACTATTTTAATACTACCGTTATTTTAATAAATTTACATGAGAGAATTTTACTATATATATATAAAAAAAAAAGTTAAATGAAAACACTGAAGGTGCATTTTAAAAATGAGACCACACATTTCTTTTTATTAAAATAGATATTTGGATCAGCTTGCACGTACATCAACTAATCTTATGGATCATGAAATTTAAAACTATATCGGTGATCATCATACTAATAACCATAAGACTTGAACCTGAGATTATAAAGAAGCAAAACACTTATTCTCAATCATGCTTTTGTGTTTTTTATTAATATGAATGTCCAAATCAACTTGCATGTATCTTGACTAATCTACGAGTTATAAAATTAGCAATTATATAAAAATTAAATTCCTATCATATTATAAATAACAAGAATTAAACTTAAAGATCACGAATAACAATCCCCTTATTTCCAATAATTTTTTGGCGAGAAGAATGGGTTGGTGCCCTATTCCAAAATTAAAAAACCCGTGCATGTTTACCCCGAGAAAGGAAAGTCCATGCTCCTATTTCTCTAAAGAACGAACAGCTCGTCATCAACTACATACATACATACATACATACATACATACATACATACATACATACATACATACATACATACATACATACATACATACATACATAATTAAAATGGGGAATGGTATTCGAGTCATCCACTAAATAAAAACATTGTTTGTTTGCAACATTAGCTAGTCATTAGTGACAACTCCAATGATCGAAATCAGACTCATAGTTTTTTAGAATTAAAAACTTCAATCTCGATCCTTTGACAAAAAAGAAAAGAATAAACCTCACATAAACCTTTAAAATATACAGCACATTAAAATAATATTTTTTTAATATTTTTAAAATTATTTATGGTATCAACATATTAAAATAATCTAAAAATACTAAAATTATAATTTAAAATAAAAAATATATAATTTTTGTCAAAAATATTTTGAAAATACAGTTAAAAACGGTAGCCAAATCAATTATCAGGTGTGTAAAATTTGAGTCATCTCCCACCTCATCTCAATCTTATGTTGCAGCCAGGTGTTAATACTTTCAAGTTTGGAATTAACAAAGACCACACATTCTCAAATATCCCCTCCATCGCCTATTCTCTATGCCAAACCAAGCCTCAGTAGGGTGATTGTTTTTTGTTTGAGAAACATTAGATTGATATTCATAGTTTTATTTATATACTCGATTAAAAAAACATTCTATATTATATCACCAATCACCCAATTGAATTAGGGTTAGGTTTTTTGCTGGAAGATATTCAATTTTAATGATCACATCAGAGCCATCAAACTGCAAGCTTGCTTTGTAAGAATCCTGAACGAAACTATACGTCTTTTTTTCCATCGATTATAGTTGAGGTTATTTTTTAAAATATATTTTATTTAAAAATATATTAAAATAATATTTTTATTATTTTAAAAAAAACATTTTTGACACATATAAAAATATCTAAAAATAATAAAAAATATTTTTTAAAAAACAAAATAATTTTCAAACACAATTCTAAACACCTGGGATTGCCCATTCCTAGTGCGAGGGCATGTCACTTGCATGGATCAAGAGGGAATTGGGTATTTGAGATCATTGATTTTAGTGATGATCATGAAATCTTGTGGACCCTCTAAATATCCCAATGTCCTATTGTAGCTGTGGAGTCAATGATTTTTTAAAAACAATAAAACCAGTGGCTCTGGAAACATGTGATCCGTCGAGATATGATAATGATAGGTTTCTTGTTTGTTTTTTCAAATTTCATTTATTTATATTTTATTTTTAAAAAATTATGTTTTTCTATATCAATATATAAAAATATCAAAAATATTTAATATAAAATTAAAATTATTTTTTTCAGATTTTTTTATATTTTATTTTTTGAAAATAATATTTTTAATATCAATACATAAAAATAATTATTCCAGCGACAGGTAAGCCATAAGGGACAGACACCTCTTGTTACTGTTTCTTTTTCTTTTTCACTACTGCTCTAGTCACCTGTGACCCCTCAGGGCACCATCTCTCGTCATTCATTAGTCACTGTTTATACTATATTAAAAAAAAATGTAATTTTTTTATTTTAAATTAAAATTTTTATATTTTTATATTATTTTTTTCATATTATATATATATATATATATAATATCAAAAATTATTTTTTAAAAATATTATTTTAATACATTTTTAGATTAAAAATACTTCTAACACTGTCGCACATGCACTCCCACATGGAATTATAATGTGCTGCTGGTTCCAACAGTTATTTTGATGTGCTGATGTCAAAAATAATTTTTAAAAAATAAAAAAATATCATTTTGATAGATTTCAGCACGAAAAGTATTTTAAAAAACAAAAGCAACTACACTCCCAAACACCTCTAATTGTCCATTACTTCTCCTTTAGCTCCCTCGAAACCACAAGTGGTTTCTAACCAATCTCTCCCAAAACAAGATGCTCTCCTCCTCCTCCTCCTGGGCTCTTTAGGCCCTGGTATGGTGATTTAAATGCTCAGGTGCTCCTTTTTTTTAATGGCCAGACGCTATGAACAAATACGCAGGATGGAGATGGTTTGGTCCCACGAACACTGATGGTTTGTGTAGTTTGTTTGACGTCTGCAACGTAAGTGCGAGTAGTTTATATTTTTTTTATTAATATTAATATAAAATTCCCTTGTGATTACCTCAATTAATTTTATAAATTTAAAAATTAATAATTATATAAATTTTAATAATTATTATATTAATAATTATAGAGTTTTTATCCACGATTCATAGCCATTGATAAGTCCACCAGTAGTAAGATTATTAACGGCCAGAAAGCTTTAAGTTTTTTTTTGTTTTTATCTGTTTCATTTTATTGGTATTTTCCTTGAGGAATTTTACATGTAATCGATAAAAAAAAAATAATGTAATTTCATTGGTGATTAAGCATTGATGTGATATTTGCAGTAATATTTTAGAATATAATAATTGATTTAATCGGTTGGTAGTTATTTAAGAATAATTAATATAAATAAACACTTAATCATACTCAGGATCTGAGCACTTTAGAAACAAAAATCAACTAAAAACAATTCCACCTAACCTAGAAAACTTAATTATCCCAAAACCCTAATTCAACAGCAAATAAATTTGGTTAATTGAAATTGTACAACTAATAATAATTAAAATCAATCTTATTATTTAAAGGACAGATAAAAGAGGAGGAAGAAGAGGCGGATTTATTATTAAATTAGAGATTATGATATTTAATTAGGGTTTTTTAACTGTTGAATAATTAAATATTAAAAATTTTAACCATTTTATTGGCGGTTTCAGCTATAACATTTAATTTAAAATTTCAATTTAACAGATAATTTTCAAACTGGGAAATGTTTTTTTATGATTTATAAAAAAGCAATGCACTGATAAATATAATAATATTGTTGGTACTTATTAAATACTAAAATAGAGAGTTAATCTCACAGTAGAAGCATACGATAGGTGCATGTGCAAATATTTTAAAAATGTTATTTTGTATATTTTATGTTTTCATTTATTTTATCCTGGAGGCTAGTTGTTATTGCTAATTAATAAAGGAATTTAATTTTAATAAATAAAAATATAACAAGAAAAAATAGAAAACAACACTAGTTCTCAATAGGCTTAGCGTAATGATAAAATATTAAAAATCTATATGATAGATCTCGAGTTCGAGTTAGAGTTTATATCTCTTATAAAAATATGGAGCAACTAAGATTTTACTCATTCACTTAGATCCACAAAATAGGTTTTTCAAAGGTGGAGTTTCCTCGAATAAAAAAATACTACAAAAAATTAAAAAGAACAATCATCAATTAAAAAATAAATCTAAACCAGGCAATTTAAAATAAGAAAGAAGATATTACTCAGTATGTAAATAAAAAATCAATGCAAGGAAAAAAAGACATAAAAAAGAAAAACACCTAGGTTTCACCAATTTTAATTCCTACGAGGAGACCAAGAGTCATTTGCTTTAGTATTTTTTTTTTTAATCACGTGAGCTGTCACCCGCTTGATAGTTTTCTGGTCATTTTGGTGATCAAAAAATGAGGTCCACGTCACCAAGAGTCATTTTAGTTGATTTTATCGCTTTGTCCCTGGGATAATTTGTAATTGCTTAATTATTTTTCCCTGGATTACTCGGACATGGACTCCATCAGGTTTGGTGTGTACACGCCTTTTGAAGGGTGCTTGGGGGAGTAAGTTGGTGGTTGAAAATATCTGATCACTATGTCTACGAGTGCGTCATAATATGCTCTTTTTCATGGCAGTAAGCGTGTAGTTGTCTAAAAAGCGCAGGAGCGTCGATGGTCGAGGTTTTTTTTTTTTTTTAGTGGCAAAATACATTTGGGCCCTCTAAGTTAATGTGTGTTTTGTTTATGTCTCTTGTATTTTTTTTTTCTTTTTTTTCCTTGATTTTTCCAATAGAAGTTTTGATTGTTTTCAACTATAATCTTCAATTAAAATTTATATATATATATATATATATATATATATATATATATATATATATATATATATATATTATTTCAACTCTTATTTTTTTTACTGTTGGTTGATTTTTAGTTCATTTAATTGTTTCTGTCTGCAAATTTTGGTTTGTTTTAATTTTGTTCTCTAATTTAAAATTAGTCATAAATATTACTTTTCATTTATGTCCTTGTTTTTTTTTTAATTGGTTTTAGAAATACACTGCTATTTAAAAAAAAAAACCTTTATTTTTTTCGGTCCTAAGGTTTCTATTTGTTATAGTTTTATCATTTAAAAGGAATTATATATATATATATATATATATATATATATATATATATATATATATATATATATATATATATATATATATATATATATATATATTTCATTTTGACCCTTGTTTTTTAATTTTTTTTTTAGTATTAATCCCTTTGATTTTTCAGTCCTTATTTGATATTTTTTTTTTGTATTATGAATCTATACTTTTAGTTTTGATTTTTATTGTTTTATTTTTTATTGGCATTTTATTTTTATTTAGTTCAATTTTAGAATTTTAATGTATATTAGTGATTATTTTAAGACTATGTATTTTTTTTTTCTCTTTGTTCCTTTTTGTTGTTTTTTCTGCTATTATTATATATTCTTTGAATCATATGATATTTTTCATGCTCCTAGTATTTATTTTAGTTTTGTCGTTTTTTTTGCTATTGTTTTTGTTTACTTTTTTTGTTATAGTGTTTTTTATTCTTCAAAATAATTTAATGATTTCACTGTTTGCTCAAAAATAATAATAATAATTTGAGTGATTGTTTTTTTAATTGTTTCGTTGCTTTCTTTTTTGTAAAAAATATATTTTTTCTTCCGGCAACTTAATGATTTTAATTGTGTAGGCAACAACGATGATAATAATTTTAACTATTATAGTTTTGATAATGATGGTGATATAAAGATGAATTTTTAATGATATTTTCTTTTTTTAATTAGTAAAAAATCAATTATTTATTTAGTTATTATAGGTGATTCCATAATTTTTGTTTTGTTGTTGTATTTAGTTTGAATTAGATTATAAAATGAATTAATCATAATATAATAAAATTAATAATTCATATATCTGAATATTCTTGTTTTTTTTAATAGTGATGATAATTTTATGCTAGTGATCTTATTGAAACTTATCGAGTAAATAAATTTATATTGATTTAAAATTTATATATTTTATTAAAAATATATATTTTATAGTAAATTTATACAAATTTATTATCTAGTTCAAATTTGTAATGTGATTTTTTTTTCTTCATATTTTTCATATTTTTTTCTTGTTAAAAACATATAGTTTAGAACGCGACATATGGATAGGTGGCTATACTATAAATGTAGCCACGTAGAGGTGCTAAGAAACGCAATTTCTCCAACAATTTAGAACATTCAACGACAAGGCGATCAGGCTCCAACGCCGCCGCGACTTGTTATCTCCGGCATCTTCATTTGAAGCTATATTAATAACAAAGAGAGTGTTCATGGCAGGACAGTCAAGGAAGTGGATGATATTGGTGGCAACTGTATGGATTCAAGCATTTACAGGGACAAATTTCGATTTCTCTGCATATTCATCGGATTTAAAATCCGTTCTCGGGATCTCTCAGGTGCAACTGAATTACTTGGCTGTTGCCTCTGATCTTGGAAAAGTTTTTGGATGGTCTTCAGGGCTGGCTCTCATGTACTTTCCATTATGGGTAGTTCTTTTCATGGCTGCTTTCATGGGGTTGTTTGCTTACGGTCTTCAATGGCTTGTTATGAGGGATATCATCGCTTTGCCTTATATCCTGGTATGCTCTCTTTCGTTCTTACTCTAACATGACATATATTTATGGCAGTAGAATTTCAGCTCTTTTTATTGAGCTGATCTTGAAATCAATCTCATGTTTCATGATATCTTTCTTGAACTTGCGTCTCCGATCAAGTGGCATGATTATTGAATTTGCGAGTATTAATTACTCTGGTGCTGGGTTTTTTATTTGTTTTAATTTCCATTCATGGGTTTTAATTTCTTGAAGATATACTACAAGTTTCAATTATTAGCCGATAACTTTCCTTGTTCTTCCGTTGCTTGCTGCTCCTACCGGAATACCCCCTCCTGATCTCGACGGTGACAATCTTCTGTTAATCAAAATTCAAACTGATAACTCATCCTTGACTCTTCATTCCCTCTCTGCTATCGTTTTTCAGAGTATTTTTTCCCTGAAGAAATAAAATATTTTAGTGGCTGCAAACAAATGAAGAGTCCTCAATTATTATTAGCTTTTGCTTTTCTATTTCTGCGTAATAAATTTATATTCGATGCATTATTTTATCTTTGATTTAGTGGTCTTTATTTGTACGGACCATGAAACCCATCGTCATCAAGAACCTCACATGAAATTGAGGAATTTTAAAAATCATTTACGCTCCTATTTACTAGATATTAACATTTTTTCTGAAAATAAATTTTATTTAATTATCCATAAAATAAAAGATTTCTGTAATCTTTAAAATCATATGTGATATATCAATAAATTATGCTTGAATAAATCTCTCACGTAAATAGGTATTATTTTTATTGTTATTTTTTTAAAATTATTCTGATGTGATTTTAATAGAAATATTTTTTTAATATATTTTTAAAAAATATTTTTTACGAAAAGAATGTTGAAGCAAGAAAGAAGTGCTTTCTACTTTACTGGAAGAGTGCTCTAATCTAAAATATTGAATATGTACGATATGAAAAGTTAATAGTGTAAAATGCCAGGTCCATTCGCCACGGCAAATCTGTCGTCGTTTTCCTTTTCATTAAAAAGACTTTTTCAAAAGTAATTATTGAAAAAAGAAAAGGTGAATTATTGGTGAATATAAATATAAATATAAATATTAATAGAATCATCGAGAACTTCGGTGACCAACTTCTTGAAGAAGAAAAACCTTTGAGGGCAGTGTCAAATAATTCTTTATAAATTATGTTTTCAAGGGGGAACAGGTGTCCTACGTTTGTTTTCTTATCATCCTGTCAAAGACAATTATTTTGCTTTTTTTACTTTCTAAAGACGAAAATAGACAACGCAAGTACAAGGGGGGAGAGATCTCGACCTTACAAGAGAATCATGGTCCACGTTGTTTGCCTTGTCGCTTCAGGAAAGCCAGTTTTTTTAACCTCCACTCTATTTGATGAAATCGATGAATTGTTGTCTCATGCGTCGATGGTGGACAGCATATATAATTTGGTCCATCTCCATGAAAAGAACCCTTGGTGTCCTCCAATTTAGATGTAGAAACTCTCTGGAACGCCATTTCTTCCTGTATACCACAAATTTTCTACCACTTACTGATGATAAGAAGATGGCAATAAATGTTCAACTACAAGTATTTGTTATAAAGATCCGTCTGTTTGTATGTTTGCTTAATTTTTTGTCTTCTTGTTATGTCTCCTCTCCTTTGTTTCTGTGGCGCCTGACGGGCTACAGTGATACATGAATATGTGCCTGTCTTTGATTAGAAATTCTGTAATCTGTACGCCGAGCGCTCTGTTTCCTCTTTCAACATAATTTATTGACCTGCTTCAGGGGACCTTGCATTTACTTTTGAAAAGGAACTGCTTTTAGAGTTTCATGTGAAAAATGAATTAGCATGCTCTTTTCCTTTCTAAGTATAGATTAAAGGGGCAGTTAATTAGTCCTGTAGCACTTTCCTTGCAAAACAGAGGAGGGGGACGTAAATCTCCGTTTGGAAATGTAGCCTGTATCTCTTCATTGTTTTTTTTTTTTAAAAAAAAAAGGAAAAGACGATTTCATCATGAAAGTAACAAGTAAAAAAATAGGGGAACTCTTTTCTATTCCTAATGATTTTTTATTTTTCTCTCTCTTTACTTATATTTTTCCTCCTTCCGGCAGTCAGAACAGGACCTCAACCCGATAAAGAGAAAAATAGAAAATGTTTAGCTGGAAAAAAAAAATATGGCTGCTCTGTGATTGTTCTTCGAGACTGTTAAATTCTGCAGTATGAATAATTAAAGATTCAGAGCCTCTGGGTATAAATTTGAAGTGCTGTTTTGTGGCATGGTGTTGTGAGAAAGTGCAGTTATCTAAATAATATAGAGAAACGATGTCAAGTAAAGATGCTTAAGCTTCGTTCGCTGTTCTCACTGTAAATGCACACTGTGTTTCAATGGGGAATGGATATAGGATTATGATTTCATTGAAGTATTTGATGAAGTATAGTAGTGTGTGCTTATAATTCATAAATTTTCTTTTTCTAAAGCCATCCATCATAATAAAAACGTTCTGATTAGTGCAAAATTGTTTGCAGGTGTTTCTTCTTTGTTTGTTGGCTGGATGTAGTATTTGTTGGTTCAACACTGTATGTTTTGTTCTTTGCATCCAAAATTTTCCAGCTAACCGCCCCCTAGCTTTATCCCTCACGATAGCCTTCAATGGTGTGAGTGCAGCCTTGTATGCTCTCGCTGGCAATGCAATAGATTCATCATCAAACGATATGTATCTTCTTTTAAATGCTTGTATTCCCCTTACCACTTCCGTTGTATCATTGATCCCCATTATTCGTCAACCATCTTTAGATCCCCTTCCTCCTGATGCAGTCCGCCGTGATTCCCTTATATTTCTAATATTGAATTTCTTAGCCATCCTCACTGGAATTTATCTTCTTCTCTTTGGTTCAAGTACATCTGATGGAACGAGAGCTCGTCTACTCCTTGGGGGAGCAATTCTTCTACTAGTTTTCCCATTATGTATCCCTGGTATTGTGTATGCTAGAGAATGGTTTCACCGGACCATCCATTCTAGTCTCAGCATTCATGGCTCTGGCTTCCTTCTTGTGGACGTTGATGATCTTGAGCTTCACAAAGAACTCATTACCCGCGAGTCGAGTTACCATGAAAACGGAGATGAGACTATGTATGAAACTAAAAGGCGGAAAGGCAGTGGTGAAAAAGAAGGGTGCTGTGATTCAATGGTTAAGAAAGATCGATTAGCAATGCTTGGGGAAGAGCACCCTGTGTCGTTGCTTGTAAGCAGATTGGATTTTTGGCTATACTACACTGCGTATGTCTGTGGGGGTACCATTGGCCTTGTGTACAGCAACAATTTAGGACAAATAGCACAATCACTTGGACAAAGTTCAAACACTACAACTCTTGTAACTCTCTATTCATCCTTCTCCTTTTTTGGCCGCTTGCTTTCAGCAGCACCAGACTACATACGAGCGTAAGTAATCGTACATTGTTTTATTTCTAAACTTATAATTTCAGCCTGCATAAACTGTGGTGCCTTCACCTTCAAATGATTTGCATTCATAATACTAAACAGAGTGCTGCAAAATCCTGCTAAACAGTAATGATGTCTTTTGCAGGAAGATCTACTTTGCAAGGACTGCGTGGCTAACCATTGCCCTTGTGCCAACCCCAATAGCCTTCTTCTTGCTTGCTGCGTCAGGCAATGCAGTTGCATTGCATATAAGCACTGCATTAGTTGGATTGAGCTCTGGATTCATCTTTGCCGCGGCAGTTTCAATAACATCTGAGCTATTTGGGCCTAATAGTGTAGGTGTCAATCATAACATTCTTATCACCAATATCCCAATAGGATCACTTGTTTATGGTGTTCTAGCGGCTGTAGTGTATGATTCTCATGTAAGCTCAAGCCTAAGCATCATTACTGACTCGGCGGTGTGCATGGGAAGGCAGTGCTATTTCTTAACGTTTGTGTGGTGGGGATGCTTATCGGTGTTGGGCTTAACTTCTAGTTTGTTGTTATTCTTGAGAACCAGACATGCCTATGACCAGTTTGAAGTAAAACGTATTTCGAGTATGACACAGCTATATTGAGAGGTTGCTTAAGATTATGGCGTGGTTAGGTTCAAGTAGCAACGGGAGGCGAAAGTTGCTTAGCTATATCAATGCTTACCTGTACTTGCTATTAGGGGGGTGGAAATGTTTTGCAGCAGTAAAGTTCTTTCTATCAAAGATTTTGATCTGAAATTAAGTCGATCAAATTGAACTTTGGTAGTCAATAAGATCATGAAGGTAATTACCTCACCATCTGATTGTTTCTTTTCTTTAGAAGGTTTATTGAATCTGAAACTACATGAAGAGTAATTCTTTTTTCCTGTCTCTTTAAATGATCCTAAATGATTTTGTCGAGTAAACCGACTCAAGCAATGTGTTCAATGTTTTTTCCTGTAAAAATAGAATGAAAAAATAAAATACCAAAAATAATAAAATAAAACTGCAAATCTAGCTAATCATAGGTGCAAAAGGATTCATTTTTGATACAGAGAAATAACCTCTCATATGCCAACGCCATCTTACGGGCAGAAAACATTGAAGCAGCATATTGTTGGCACGCCTTCCCTCTTTGAGCTAGTCTTCCTGATCCTTCCATCGCCACAGCTTCCAAGGTTTCCAATAATGAATCCACGTTTGGAGTAAACAAGAAACCAAACTCATCGTCGACAACAATAGTTCCCTTAATGCTAGGAAATCTAGACGCCATAACTGGCTTTCCACTCATCATTGCCTCCATGAGTGTAAGATCAAGGCCTTGAGGTCTAAGTGTTGGGTTCACAAAGATATCGATTGAGTTGTAGAATGCCTTCAATTCAGATGGATTCATCGATCCCAAAACCAAGACTCTAGGGCCTAGTTCTTTGTATCTTTGCTGCCATGGACCTGACCCTGCCACAATTAAATAAACATCAAGGTGTTCTGTCATGAACTCGGAAAAAGCTTCATAAAGAATTGGATGCCCTTTATCTTTCACTAATCTTCCAGCCACACCAAATACTAAACTAGCATTAACTGGGACACCAATTCTAGACCTAAACTCATGGCCTAATCTCACATCTTCTCCAAAACCATCTTCATCTACACCGTTGACAATTACATGAACTCTTCTTCCAGGAATCTGGTAAACATCCCTGAGCATCTCACCACAACTATCACTAATTGCAACATGCTGATTGTATTTCTTGAAAAACCTTATCTCATCTAGCACTTTAGAGACACCACCGTGGAGACTTTTATTAAAATCAGGAAGGATGGCCTCGTTTGGTTTTCGTGCCAAGTCCTTGTAAATACTTGATTGTAAGCTCTCGAGAGCTATACCATGCCAAGAAACTGCAAGATTTGGAACTCTGCGAGCTAACCAATATGGCAAAGCCACACTTTCCGAGTGAACCGCGTCGAATGGTTTTGCACGCTGGTTTTCCTCATTAAATTGCCTCCATGCGTTGTTATATCTCCACTTGCCCGGTTCCCCTTCATGAAAATGAATCTGTGGATAAGATATCACACCAGCATGCGAAACAGATGAGCTATTTTCATCTACAGGAGAGGTGAAGATATGCACTTGATGGCCGCGGTGAGCTAGAGCAGTGTGTAAAGTGTAGGCATGGCGTTCCATTCCACCAGGGATTGTGCCGACAGGCCATTTGCGAGAGAAAACGGCAATCTTGAGCCTGAGTGGAGGGGGTTTATTTTCAATGAAGGCAAGACGGTTCCATGCAAATTCTGCATCGCGTAGATCACCTGACCAAGGCTTGGCATGGTTGGCAATCAAGGTGTTGCAGATGGAGTTAGTTGGGGCATGGAGGAGGAAAAGGGCAGGGATAGTGAAGAGAACAATGAAGAAAAGTGTGGTGCATAGATTGGATTTAGATTGAGAAGGGATGGCATAAGGTTTCTTGGGTTTGTTGTTGAAAGCCATTTCTTGGTGGGGGTGTACTGTGAATGGCCGCATGCACTACGGGAAAATGCTTCTGTGCTTAATAAGTTTGCAAAGATCAATGAATTCTAAATATCTATGCTGAGAAGAGAAGGAAAGCAGGAGGGTTTTGTGGTCACGCACTCAAGCATGCGCAAGTTGTTTTCTTTTCTTTTTTTATTAGCCAGCACTGCAGTTCTCACGCCTCCTATACACACTTGTTTTCATCGGGATTGAGCTTATAGATCTCCATGTGCTGGGACCTTTTGTAACGTTGAAGCCTCCTCCACTCCCTTGGTTTGCTTGTATCTTCTTCTACCATGTTCGTGTCAAAATCTACTGCATCTGTAAATGATCCCGATTCTCACTTTTACTTTAGTTTCATATTTGTTAAGCAGAAAGCTAGAGCTTGATCAGCTCACCTTGAAAAGGGATAATACCATTCTACATTTTCTTCTTTTTATTGATGCGTACGTTACCCGATTTCCTTAGCCAGCGTTAGGCCATCAGAGGAAGACCGGATCTAATTTCCATAGAAAGTCAACCGTTTTGGCTGGTTTAAAGTAGACGCCTTTCCATCTTAAATTTGACCAAAGCAAGAGCTAGCTATTCACAATTTATTCAAGGACAGATTTCGGGTGGTTTGTGATGCACGAAGCTCTCTTAAAAGCTATGCTTTTTGGACCTCTTTTCATTATCTTAATTAATGCTCGACTCATCAATTTAAGGCAGTTGCAAGTGAACTTTGCTTGGACTCAAAGCACCTTCATTGCAACCTCTGCATGATTTCTTTACTGCAACTGTTGCTCGTGACCTTGAGTGGGATCTCAATAGGGTCGGAATATTAGGGCTTAAAACTATAAAAAACCAGCTAAAAACTATACTTTCCCATGATTTTTTGCGGATTTTCTTGATGATGTTTGGAAGTGTTACCGCAATTATTTTTAAAAAAATGCATCATAGTAATTCCTTTTTTTTTTTTTTAAATAAAAAATAAACAGGTTTGGTTTCATTTCTAGTATTAAAATTGATCTGTGAGTTGTGTTCTTTAAGAGATAAAGATATTCTTAAAAACCATCAATGCCACATAATTTATTTGAATATAAATTGCTATTGATCAGTGTAAAACAAAGTCAATTAATAACCTGCAACAACTTCTTCTAGCATGCTGGTATGAAAAGCTGGTGTAGAGATAACGCCCAAGTACACTATATAAACCCGCTGCCACAAAATGATTAGTGTTTAGCAGTAGTAATTAATTTATTTGCTATATTTTGAACAATATTTAGCAGTAATATTAGAGCTCTATTAATTTTAAATGAAAAATAAAATATTGTACATTCTGTCTCCAATGTAAGCAAATGGGATATAAATTAATTGAGAAACTTGGAAACAATGTTCACATATATTAATTCATAAAGTTACATATCAACTTTTCCCTCTATTTCATATTAATGATATCATAGTATGAATTCTTCTTCTTCTTCCCCTTCCCTTCAGATATTGATGGCAACAGTATCTGCCCATTCCACCTCCACAACCAAATCCAATCCCCAAGTGCTATTTTCATGGTCGGCATTCGGCTCCATTGGAGGCAATGCATGAGAGCATGTTTTGGTTAATGAAGGGCCACATAGTCCAATACTCCCTTCAAAAGAAGCTGACGTGAATGTCTCGAACTGATAGCCTTGCGGTATCTCTCCGGCGAGGATATTCTGTGAGTCTTAAAACTGAGAGAAAGGTTAATGTGGTGAGTTGTTTAGGAATCGTACCTGAAAGTCTGTTTTCTGACAGGTCCAATGAAAATGAAGAAGGAATCTGTCCTGTGAGAAGGTTATTTGTCAGGTTGAGTACATAGAAGAATCAAGATCTCCTATTTTTTTCAGGAATCTCACCCTAGAACAGATTGTTGAATAAATCAACAGAGGTGAAGATCGTCAAGATCTTCTCCAACTCAGTGTTCAACCTCTGCTTACCAATGTCATAGAGTCTTGGTAATAGAATGGAGTTAGCACCAAGTAACTATACCTGAGAGCTTGGCTAGACTGTGATTTCTCCTCCTCCTTCATTATCCCCTTCCAACTCCATTCTATTATTTCTCCAATGAAGTGATTACTTGACAGGGATAGGCCAGGTTCTCAAAAATCCTGGATGGCAAGGAGGATGAAAACTGGTCGTGTGAGCATTCCAAGTGGATGATGGCATATGGGGCCCTGCAGCAAATTGGAATGAAGATCGAGAACAACCAAGTTACGAGAAGAAAGATTTGGAATTGGTTTTTAAAACCCAGATAGCATATTGTTAGACACGTTTAGATGTACCAGTGTCTCATTGCCTAATTTCCAAATCCTTTCAGGTATTTCACCCTTGATTTTGTTACTCCAATGAAACAAGTTCGTGAGGTTTGTCAGGAATTTCTCTTACATTACAGGAATCCAAACCGAGCTTGAGAAGACAAGGTTGAACTGACCCGTAAGTCCAATGGTAGGAGTCATTTTTAAGAGTCAAATCTGTAAAATGGCTTCTTGAATAGTGTTTATATGGCTTTTGAGTGGATGTGCTCTCCAATGGTAAGAGCCATTTTGGAGAGTCATTTTAAAGAGCTATTTTTTTTAACTTATTTTAAATAAAATTAAATTATTTTGTATATAATTTAATTATACAATTAATATGAGTAAGTTATATAATTAAATAATTGCTTTTGAAAAACTCTCAAACAATAAAATTATTATTTTTAATTATATTTAAATTAAAAAAATAAATTTAAATATAATTAAAAAAACCACAATATTTCTATGTTTTTTTTATGGTTGTTGCATTTAAATTAATTAATATTACTTATTGTCTTTGAGTGTTAGAGAAACTTAAAAAAATAAAATAAACACATTAACAAATAACCAATAAGTTCAAACATAATTAATTAAAATACATTCCATTACAAATAATTGAATCAAATTAATTACAAATTAATACTCCTATCTTTTATGCTAAATATTATTATAATAATTAATACTAATTATTATTATTATTATTATAATAATATATAATAATTATTAAAATATAATAATTATTATTATAAAAACCCACCCCCCGTGCGAATCCCTTTCATTTCAATCACAACCCTACCCATCTTTTTCTTCTTCCTCCAGCCGCCCCCCACGCCTGTTTCTTCTCTTCTCTTTCCCTTATTTTGCTCCCTGCTCCCTCCCTGCTCTCCCCTCTTTCCCATGGCCCTTTCTTGTTCAAGTTTCAAGTGTGGGTTTCAAATATCAATTCAGCTTCTGCTCTTAATTTCAAGCAGTGGGCAGAAAATTTGACACGAAGTGAAGATGCAGCTCGTTGGATTTGTGGTATTTTGCTGTGATTTTCTTGTTTGAGTTTGTTGTAAAATATATGTGTTTTTGCAATTTTTCAATTAATTGGTTTGCTGTGTTGATGTTGGTTTGCTGTGTTGATTTTGCTTTGCTGTGTTCATGTTAGTTTTCTGTGTTCATGTTCGTTTTTATTGGTACAATGGCAATGGTAAAAAAATCACAACGGTCGGATTTTGTGTTTTGGCTCCCCGGCTGAAACCTGTAGGAATGCCTCCCGAAAATGAAAAATGTATTTTGCCTCTTCATTTGGCTCTCCCCGTTGGAGTGACAAATTTAACAAAAAAAGCTATTTTTTTTAAAATATGGCTTTGCCTCCTCTGATGGCTAGTCTCGTTGGACTTGCCCTTACCATAAACAAATGATATCGGGCGATGTATTGGCCAAAAATCAAGCTCGGTCTCTCTTCTTTTTGCAATCGGTTCGATTGAATATTGTTTCATATCAAATCAGCCCCTCCACTTCTGATTAAAAGTGATTTGAACCACTCAATTCATCTCCACTACTAATTATATAACTAAATTAACTGAACAAAAACTCTCAAATTACCTTACAATGAAAGTAGAGGAGGGGTTGAAATGGCATGATTCGAAACAAAGATGTAAGTTCCCTGATTGGGAAAAGCTGGAGGACTGAACTTGAGTTTTAACCGAGTAAGATTGTGCCCTTGCAATGCTTGTCAAGTCCTTTTCTCTTTATTACGCAAAAGTTTTTAGTACTTCAAAGCAAGGTTATCAATACCGTTTCAGTTATTGTTTCGGTTTTTTTATTGGTATGAAATGTTTTGGTTTTGGAGCATTTCGGTGTGCCGTTTCGGGGTTGTACTATTCATATATAATTAATTAAATATATATATGAAAAAACTTAAAAAGAAAAAAAATATAATTTTATTTTTTTATAAAATCAAAATTGATAACAAATTTATTTTTTTATAATATATATTTTTTAATTTTTATTATTTTAATTTTTATATTTTCAATACATCTCAAACAATACACACACACACACACACACACACACACACACACACACAAGAAATAATATATTATATAAGAAATAATATATATATATATATATATATATATATATATATATATATATATATATATATAATAGAGAGAGCAGAGCAGAATAGCAGATTGAAGAAGCGGGGGAACAGTGACCGAAACGGAACACCCGGAGTGATTCCGGGGTGTTTTGGCCGGTATTTCCAGTACCAATCGGTATTTAAAACAAGACAAAAATGATATCGTTTTGTTTCATTTTTGCACCCGGTATGAGACGTTTCGGCCATTTCGACCGAAACGAAACGAATTCAATAACTCTGCTTCAAAGCAATTGATCAGTCCAAGCAACCAATTTCCCCTGCTATATCATTACTTTAATATTTTAAATAGTGATTCTAAACATAAAAAATAAAATAAAATACAGCAAACTATTAGATTAAAGGGAACGATCTAATATTAAGATTTTGCAAAAAAAAAAAATATTTTTCTTTAATTTCTCATTTCCATTCTAAAATCAATTAATTTTATTTTAAGACCATTAATAAAAAATAACTTGCAAATCATATATATTTGGAAAGACCCAATTGCCCTTTGCTTCATCTATCATTAACTACAGAAGCAAAGATGGTTTAAAATTGTACAAAGAAAAGAAAAGGACAAAAATATCCTTAAATAATTATTTGAATTTTTTAAAATTAGGGTTAATTAAATAATATATTTATTCAAAAATCATAAAAAAGAAATAAATACCCAAATATAACTATTAAATAATCAATCAATGAACTATATAAAACCAAGGGTTATGATTTTTTGTTGAAAGAAAAAAACATCATTTTATTCCAGCAGTGAAAACAAAAATGTGTGCATGGCTTACAATGAGTTTACTTTTCGCTATAATTGTTTTTTCATATTGTATTGACTATTATTTAATCACAAATATCGAATCAAATAATTAATTGTTAAGATTATTTATTAAAAAAATATTTTTTTTGAATATGAGTAAAACTCATTTTTTAAAAAGTATATTTTATAGATTTAAATAAATAATAAAAACTTTAATTTATCTAGACTCTTATAAAGATGCAATACCTAACTCGAAGTCTAGATGTGTTGTGAGATTGCAATAAATTAAAATAGCATTTTCATGTTTTTCAATTAAAAAAATATGATACAATAAAATATCAATCTATTATCAGTAAAAGTTAACATAGAGATGAGGTGGGGGTGAATTTTAACGAGATCAAACAGGATAAGAATACAAGTAATTAATGTGTGAGATGAACCTAACACTTGACTTTGTCTTTTGTAGGGTTCAAAACTATCATATCTTGAGCATGAAAACAATGTATTGCATTAATAAAAGTAAATTATTATATAAAAATACCCTTTTCTCTATTATAAAGTATATGGTACTTTCTTTATTGGTTGGTGGAGTTGAAAATTCTTCTTTCTTCATTGTTTTTTGTTCACCGGTCACCGGAAAAGTCAATCCTATAGTCGTGTTTAATTTGAGCAAAGTAATAATAAAATATGAATTAAATAAAATTCTAAACTTATTTAGGAAAAAAATCCTGAAAATAATTATATATAAAAAAAAAACTCTGAAACAACAGCTTTCGAGACCTCAGAGGATGCTAGCCAAGGAAGTTTTATATAGAATTGAATCTACATTAGATGTTTATCTAACTTGTTTGGATATCTTTATGAATTTAGATAATCTATAAACATTCTTATTATATATTTCACATCATATGGTGATGAAGTATGAACACTGCCCGGGCCAAGAGAAGCTGGGAAGACAAACAATGTCTCCAAAATGATACTGTATACTATGCTCTCTGATAATTTTCAGTTTCTTCTTTACACGAGATTGGTAGCATCGTGTCTTGGCCATGGACATATAACATTAACATACTAACAATTTACAATTAGCCTTCTATTTTAGTTTTAATTATGTTTTCTTGCCTGATGTAACTGGAGCTGATTTCCTGTAACTTGCACCTCTGCTTTCCAACCTTCCTCCAGGGGGAACTCCATTTCTCGTAGTTGATTTTGTTGATGCTTGCGATTGCCCACAGGCCACAGCCATGTCCTTGCAATGCTGCAGGGCCTCGAGAGTTTCAACAATGGATGGCATTTTCGGCCTGTCTTTGGGGTTTGAACTTACGCACTGCCGTGCTAGTAGAGCCATTTGCTTTGTTCCCTTGACAGGATACTGGCCTGCAAGTCTTGGATCTATAATACAGCGCAACCTGCGACTGCTGGTTAAGTAAGGTTTTGTCCACTCAACGATGTTTTGCTCTCTCTCTGGTCTTGATTTATCCGTTGCTCTCCTTCCTGTAAGCAGCTCTAGTAGGACCACCCCAAAGCTATAAACATCACTTTTTGTTGTCAAGTGTCCTGTAATACGTTGTCACTTAAGCCATTATCAATATCAAAATTCAAATTAACTGCTACATATCTTAATACTTTTTCTTAATTCAAATCCATCCATAGTGGCTACTTTACTCTAGAGATGGTGATCGACTTATGATGTTTGGCTCGGATAGGTATCACAAAACCTGTCTATTATGGCCCAAGAGAAAGCTTCGAGGCAAGAGATCAATATTAGGTGGTCAAACCTGTTGAGACATATTCAGGAGCAGCATATCCATAGGTCCCCATCACTCTAGTGGTAACATGTGTGTCTGATCCTTCAGGTCCCATCTTTGCGAGTCCAAAATCTGATAATTTAACAGTAAAATCCTGACAACAGAATCCATGTCAAGTATGTTTATTTACTGATCTGATTGAGAAAAGAATGAGATGGTTTCGCACCGAATCTAGCAGCACGTTGGAAGTTTTGAAGTCACGGTATATGACAGGCTTCACAGCACCATGCAAGAAGGCTAGCCCCTTGGCTGCTCCTACTGCAATCTTTAACCTCGTGCCCCATGGCAAGGACACTGAAATCCCTGTGATAGTCAATAAATGAAACAAAATCAAGCAAATAACTCTTCCCGTCGTCCTCGTGAGTGTTTCTCTGTATTCGGCCCCCTCTCTTTCATTTTTACCGGTTAAGTAGAATAAGGTCAATGGTTTAGCCTTTTCAAAAGACTTTCTCCATATAAAATAGTCAAACTGAATTGCACAAGTTAGAAAGTTGATATGATGGTAACTCCAAAAATAAAATATGCGGCATAAAATTCATCAACTCACTTTTAAATAAGTGATTCTCTAAACTGCCTCGAGGCATGAATTCATAGACAAGAAGTCGTTCTTCTTCTTCACAGCAATAACCAATCAACTTCACCAAATTTGGATGTCTAAGTTGCCCTAAAAATATCACTTCCGCCTGCAATAAATAAAGAAAATTCTGATCAATTAAACTTTATTGGATCATTACTTGGATAAGTTTTGTGTGCAAATGAGACTGAAGATGATTAAAATTAGATATTTCTTGAAAAGAAATTAATGAATCATAAATATGCATATAGCATCACAGCAAAAACTGCTTTTCATCATATTACCAAACGACCATAGAGTTGAAGCTGTCTGGTATTGCTTCATGCAATTCTACTCATACGATCCTGTCCAAATATCAAATTCTACCAAGTACAAGTGAAGTTAAATACAGGGAAGAACTTAAGGAAAACAGTAATTATGGTTACCAGCCATTCACGGTGACCTTGCAGGCCTTCAATGTCAAGAAGCTTAACAGCAACAGCCTGAGCCTTCAAACCTTGCCTCAAATTACCATCTACATAACCCTTATGCACTGTCCCAAACCCTCCTTCTCCTAGCAAGAAATTGCTAGAAAAATTCTGTGTTATGGCACGTAACTCACTCAATTGAAAATCAAACAAGTCAGGGCCAAAAGATTGTGCAAGATCCTCATTGATACGTGTTGATGAAGAACGGCTAAGATCAGAGAATGACAATCTTCTGAATGATGATACCGGAGCATTAGTGTTCTTGGAAAGGTCTGATTTTGAGGTCCTACATCTGCTGAAGTTGCCAAAGAATGTTTGATCTTCAACTGAACAGCAATTAGAAGTGAATGGTCTCCATGGCTGTGAAGATTCTCTCATTGTTAGTGAAATGATAGTATAGCAGGTTTCTGTGTGGTATGGAGCGGTGTGTGTGTTCGCTTTGTAATATAAACAAGCTGGAGCTTTATCATCTAAAAGCTAGAGTTGATAAAAAAGATAACAGAGACGACTTTCTTTCTTCAACTGCTCTAACCACTCTACTAAAATGGGTTATATATTTTGTGTTATCACGCTTGACACTAATATTTGCCTTGCCATCTACTGTGATGTCCTCATGCAGAAAAGTGTCACTGTTTTGTTATTTTAATGGCAGTCGGCTGCAAAAAATCTACGCAACAGTAGCCAGATGTCAAGGGGAGGAGTCACATTGGAGGTTACTTGTGGCTAATAGAAGCACCGTTTGGAATTCTAGCACCAACCTCATTGCATGGCTAAGGGATAATAAAATAAAGATGTCGGTTCATAGCTACAATAGACCGAAATATGAGCCTGCAGAGGAGGGCATTCAGAATTTAGAACTCTGGCAAGCAATGCAATAACATCCCAAGCTCTCTAAAATCCCGTTTCTTGGCGTCTACCTAGCCATATGCAAAATGATTTGAAACATCTTGAGGGCAGCGTCACATTTTTTTTCCTGGATTTTGGCTAGGAAACAACAGTGGCGACGAGAACATTTCTATTCAATTTCAGTGCAAAAGTCCATCTACCCTCAGAAACTGGATAAGGAAACGATGTTTTAGATAATTAAAGAGGAAATAACTTCATCACTTGTCCGCCGAACAGATTTTCTGCGTATGCATATTTCAAAACACAGAAAGCAGGCAGGATATGCATGCATGAGTAGCTGAAAGTATTTGGGAGTAATGAGTAGTGCAATTTGGTTTCTTAAGCAAGAAATATCATTTGGAGCAGTTGAAGTTGAGGTACGAGATGATGTTTGCATTTCTTATTTCTTTCTGCTCCACTACAGCAACCAAATATATGCTTTCTGTCATGTTTCGTGCTCTGCTTCTTATCGCTCTCCGAAAACACTGTCATGCGACTCTGATTCTGGGTGTTGGTGACTCCTAACTTGTTTAGCATTATCATAGATCATAAATAAATTATGTGTGCTTGATGTGATCCAGAAAATAAGCCCCCTTTTCCACTCAAACGAATATGTAATATAAATTTACACCAAAAAATGCAGTTAGCAGATAAATTAAATAGGGTCTGATATATAAAATATGTGAAACTGAAGGCGGAGATGTGCGCACAGTACATCGATAGAAAATATAATTAAAAAATAATAAATTATCATAACATTACTACAATCAACTCTTAAATTTTGTTTTATATGAGATTATATCCGTATTTGTATATTTTGTTTTAAAAAATATGCAATTTCCTTAATAACCTCAAAGGTTACTGTTCGATTTTGTCTTATAAGCTGATATATTTGTATTTAGACATGAAAAAAAAGTGCAATGTCATTAATAGCCCTGATAGAAACTGTTAATTTTTATCTTATTATAGGATATTATGATTATTTTACTATGCACAGAAATATAAAAAATAAAAAATACTCTTGATTCCAAGGTTAAAGTTTAGGCAAACTAAATAGTAAAATAATAATTTTACTATTACAATCCACAATAATCTATATCTAGAGGTACAATGATTTTGTTATAGTGACTCCGCGAGTTAATTTAGCTATATATATATATAATTTGTCATTATAATTGTCTGGAGACATCAATCTTCTGACCCTTAAATGTACTATAAAATGAATTGAGTACACCGAAATAAAAATAAAAATATTGTTCATGGATTTTTTTTTATCTCCTAAGACTTTAGTTGAACAATGAAATTATTGCATTGTCTTTTAAAATAAAAATAAAAATGTAGTGATTGTTTTTCATCATGATTTTTTAGTTATGATAAATATAAAAAAGGAAATAATTAGTTTTTTTTACCAAATATCAAAATGATTTAAGCAAATAAAAGTGATTGGCACGTGTTAAGAACACGCTAACTGGGCTGCACGTGTTGTATCTTACAGCAGTCAAATGATGTTATTCATGATGATATTGGAAGCATCGTTTTATTCTATACCTGGTAGTTAGACACTTGTACAACAAAGCAACGAATGAACTCCATTATACCTACTGTTTTTTCATCTCTCTTCTTGCCTTAAATTATGTTATCTGTTCTCTCTACTTATCTCAAGTTATGTGTCAACACATTTAAAAATTAAATGTGTCCTTTTAGTTTGTATTTTTGTTAATTTGATTTTGTTCTTTTGATTATTATTCAACACATTTGATGTCTTTTTAAGTATTTATTCAATTTCATCCCTTAACATTTCATTTAATTTTTGTTTCTAGATTGGTTTTCTTTTATGGCTATTTTTATACTTTTCTTGATTTTTTAAATTTCATTCCTCATTATTTTATTTCATTTAATTTTTGTCATTCATTTTGATCAGTGTTCTTTTGACTTTTTTTTATATCATTTTCTTGATTTCTTTTCAATTTAATCCCTTATTATTTTCTTTCATTTAGTTTTTATACCAAATTTGGTTATTTGTTTTGTTTTCTAATTTTGGATGATTATGAGTTTTTCTTCATGATTTTTTCATGTTTATCATATATAGGACAATCATAGTCTTATTATGACTATGGTCACATATTTCTAAATACTAGGCTGATTTAACTTCAATTTTGAAGAAATTGAAAGTAATCTAGTATGGAAATGAAGGAAGATTGATTGCTGAAATTACAGCAATATTGAGTATTCTCTCATAAGATTTGAAGTATATTACAACTGAATATATATACAGTACAGGGGAAAACTTATAAACTTAACTAACGGTATTATTGTATTATTCCCGTTGCCTTATTAATTGTAATTATGGGAGAGCATTTACAGTGCACAATGTCTTATGCGCAGTCTTCAATTAATTGCACTGTGTCCATTAAGTTCACTGTGTCCAACACTCCCCCTCAAGCTGGATCAAGAGGGTTGATGGATCCAAGCTTGCATAATAGACGATGAAACTGGGATGATGGCACGACTTTGGTGAACACATCGGCAAGTTGGTCACTGGTTCGCACATAATGTGTAGTGATGTTGTTTGATTGAACTTGCTAACGAATAAAATGACAATCAACTTCGATGTGTTTAGTCCTTTCGTGAAACACAGGATTTTTTACAATATGCATGGCCGCTTGGTTGTCACAAAAAAGGCTCATCGGAGTGACCGATGAACAACCCATATCAGCTAGGAGGCTTCGTAGCCACACAAGTTCACAAGCTGCAGCCGTCATTACACGGTATTCAGCTTCGGCACTGGAGAGAGCCACAACATGTTGTTTCTTGCTTTTCCAGGACACAAGGTTACCTCCAACAAACATGCAATACCTAGTAGTCGAGCGCCGGTCAAGGTGATTGCCAGCCCAATCCGAGTCTATATAACCCATTACATTGGTATGGTTGTTTCTGGTCATGACAATTCCGCGACCAATATTTCCTTTTAAATATCGCAAAATGTGTTTGACCATGCTTAGATGATGAGTGGTTGGAGCATGCATGAACTGGCTGACAAGACTGACAGCGTAGGTAATATCCGGACGAGTAATCATCAGATAAATAAGTTTACCCACGAGTTGTTGATAATATTTGGGCGAGGGAAGAGCCGTACCTGCAAGAGATAATTTTAGTTTACTATCAACAAGAGTAGGGGAAGGTTTAGTTGAAAGCATACCTGCATCTTGAAGCACATCGAGAGTGTACTTACGTTGATTAAGGAAAAAACCTTTCTTAGATGATGTCATTTCAATCCTAAGAAAATATTTTAAGGGACCAAGATCTGTAATTGAAAATAATTGTTGAAGAGTTTTCTTTAATTGGAAAATAGATGCAATGTTATTCCCTGAGATAATTAAATCATCAACATAAATGAGAACCATCAATTTATCATCATTTTTGAACCGAATATATAAAGAGGAATCTACAGAGCTTTTGGTAAAACCTAATGTAGCAAGGGCTCCGCTAAGTTTTGCATGCCATGCGCGAGGACTTTGCTTTAGCCCATAAATAGATTTATGAAGTTTACATACCAAATTAGGAGTGGAACTTGACGAGTGACCAGGAGAAAGCTTCATAAACACTTCTTCTTCAAGATCCCCGTGTAAAAAAACATTTTTTACATCCATTTGCGACAAGAACCATCCATTATTAACAGAAACAGATAAAAGAACTCTTACCGTGGTCATTTTTGCAACATGAGCAAATGTCTCCTTGTAATCAACACCAAATTCTTGGGTATACCCTTAAGCCACAAGACGCGCTTTATAGCGATTGACAGATCCATTTGAGTTGAACTTTGTCTTGTATATCCATCGACTGCCAACTGCGTGTTTACCTTTTAGAAGGGGAACTAGACTCCAAGTATTATTGTCAGCTAGTGCTGTTAGTTCCTCCTCCATAGCTTTTCGCCATACCAGGTGAGATTGAGCTTCAGCGAAATTTCGAGGCTCATGATCATTGGATATTGCTGACAAAAAAGCATAATACGATGGTGATAATTTTGAGTAATCCAAATAATTTGAGACAGGATACCTGACTGCATAAGTTGCATAGTCTTGAAATTTGGAGGGGCACTGTTGAGTTCTTGGAGGATTGCGTCTTGGAGCTGGCACTTCATCCGGCGAATGTGGGGACATAGGTTCTAGAGGTATGATAGTAGATGGAGGATTGTCAATTGGGATGACAGTTGGAGTAATGGGCCTAGTGCACCTAGGCAAGTCGAGGCTGCAGATCTCTGCACTGGGAAGAGGAACTAAGTCTTCCAAGGACTCCCCCTTAGTAGGATAAGTGAAATAAGGAGTGGTTTCGACAAATCTAACATCCCTGCTGACATAAAGTTTCTGGCGAATGTTATCATAACATTTGTACCCTTTCTTGGTATGAGAATACCCTAAGAAAATGCATTTGGAAGCTCACGGGTCAAGTTTGTCATGATGATTTGAGTGCAGGTGAACAAAACATTGACACCTAAAAATCTTCAAGTGCGAGTATTGGGAATTTTACCCTGTAGAATTTCAAGAGGACACTGAAAATCCAGTACTTGACTGGGTAAGCGGTTAATAATATAGGTGGCCGTAAGAACTCCATATGACCAAAATTTTTTTGGAACATTCATTTGAAGCATTATGTCTCTAGTTTTTTCTAATAAATCCCGATTTTTGCGTTCAGCAATTCCATTTTGTTGGGGAGTGTTAACACAACTAGTTTGATGAAGAATTCTATTAGAATTTAAGTAATTTTCCATAGCATGAGATGTAAATTCTGAACCATTGTCAGATCGAAAGATTTTAATATATGTGGAAAATTGAGTAGAAACTAGTTTGTGAAAAACTTTAAAACAATTAAAAACTTCATTTTTTGATTTTAATAAATATAACCATGTAACTCTTGAAAAATCATCGATAAATGTGACAAAATATTTAAAACCATCAATTGAAATTGAAAAAGGTCCCCATACATCTGAATGAATAACTTCAAAAGCCTAAAATGCTTTGGACAGAGATAATTTAAATGGAAGTCTGCTGGATTTAGAAAAATGGCACGTCTCACAATCATACGTTCTTTTTGACAAATTTGGTTTTATTTTTGCGATGACGTAATCGGATGCATGAGCTAGACGAAAATGCCACAACTGATGATCATTGATTGGAGAATAAAACGCTTGTAATCCTTTCGGAACTTCAGAATCACAAAAAAAATAGAGACCATTCAAATGAAATCCTTCACCAATCTTCTGTTTGGTGTGATGGTCCTGAAAAATCACTTTAAACAGAGTAAATATAACATCACAATTAAGGGAAATAGTTATCCTTCAAACTGATAATGACTTAAATGGAAATGAAGGTACATATAAAATATCAGAATTAATTGTTTTTGACGCAATTTTAATTTTTCCCTTGCCTTTTACTGCTGCCGTAGATCCATTAGCAATTGAGACAAAAGATGATATCGGGAAAGGGGTAAAATCATGAATTTTATTTAAATTATGTGTCATGTGATCACTAGCACCCTAATCCACAATCCATATATCATGCAATTTACTTAATTCTAAGGCAGTTAAAAGAGCAATATAAATACCTTCAAATTTCTCCTCATCCTCTCGGTTAGAATGCCCAGACAGGTCACGGGTGGGTAACCCACCAAAGTTGCTAACTAAGGCTGCACTGTCACGGGTTGAAGATCCACGGGTGGGTAACCCACCAATGCTGCTTACAAAAGCAGCACTGTCACTTGACAACCCACCATTTTCACAGGTTGTTAACCCACTGAAATGGCTGAGCAAGGCACTGCCTTCTTCAGCCAAAAAACCTTCACCTCCCTGATTTCTTTTCTTTTGAAGAAAACTGGCGAATTCGTTTAGCAACGACATAGGGCTAGAATTCATGGGTTCTGTAGCAGCAATATTTGCTTTGAATTTTCCAAATTTTTTGTGTCCCATTGAATTCATGTTCTGCCGATTTTGCTTCAACTTAGGGTGAAGACTCCAGCAACGATCAATGGTGTGACCCATTGAATTACAGTAAGAGCATTTGAGATTAGGACGCTTACCTTTGAAGAATCCCTTCTCTGCAGGGTGCTGGGCATCACGAGCATCTGCTAATTTGAAGTTCCCTTTGTCTGCAAATTGATGAGCAACACAAGCATGGAAATCAGCGAATTTCAATGGGTTTTCACGAGGCATTACCTTTCGTCTGATTTCTTCACGCTGGATTGTTGCACAGACACTCTTTAAGGAGGGGAGTTCATCATTCATCAATATGTGGCTCCTTAGGTCTTCAAATTCCGATCCCAAACTGGCCAGCAATTGGAAAATTTGGTCTTCTTCCTTGTGTTTGCGTAGCGCAGTTGGGTCAATTGAATGAGGTCTATAAATTTCTAATTCATTCCACAAGCTTTTAAGCTTACTCAATAATTGTACAAAGAGCTGGCCGTTTTGATGAATACTGGAAATGTCTTGCTGAATTTGGAATATGCGAGCAGAATTGTTTTGGTTGCCATACATCTCTCTCATGGCTTCCCAAAGTTCCAGGGATGATTGGTAGTAGCTGAACATCTCAGCAAGGTTTCGGTCCATTGAATTTAACATCCAAGACATCACCATTTGATCTTTGGCTGAGCTTCTGTCAGGGGCCAGTTCTTTGCCGTTGATGAATCCAAGCCGTGATCTGCCTCCAAGAGCAATGGTCACTACTCTTGACCATGGTAAGTAGTTAAATCCATTTAGCAATATAGTAGTCATTTTCTGAGATGGATTAGCATCATTGTCGATGCTTGTATAATTGACAGCCACTCCTTTTAGTTTGTCTGTTGATTCTTGGAATCCATGTTTAATAGACAACACTAACGAGAGAAAAAAAATGCAGAGCAAGGCTATAGAATCACAACTCTGATACCATGAAGAAATTGAAAGTAATCTAGTATGGAAATGAAGGAAGATTGATTGCTGAAATTACAGCAATATTGAGTATTCTCTCATAAGATTTGAAGTATATTACAACTGAATATATATACAATACAGGGGAAAACTTATAAACTTAACTAACGATATTATTGTATTATTCTCGTTGCCTTATTAATTGTAATTATGGGAGAGCATTTACTGTGCACAATGTCTTATGCGCAGTCTTCAATTAATTGCAATGTGTCCATTAAGTTCACTGTGTCCAACAAATTTTTGTTATTTTTTTCTATTTGTTTTTAGTTTTATTCCTTGATGTTAAGTTATTAGACTTTGAACTTAAAGATAAATTCAAATTTTTTTAATAAATATAAAAATAATTTTAAAAAATAAAAATGATTGACACATGTTAAATACAAGTCAACAAGTGGATGACATCCATGTTATTTGGACGGTGTATTCTGCATCTTTGAGTAGTTAAACAATGTCGTCCGCGAAGACATCACAATCATCATTTTGTCCAATGCTTGATGGTCAGAATCGTCAAATCCTTGTATACAGTGAAACAATAAACTAGCTCCAAGTAGACTATTGAAATCTATACTTGTTTGACAAGGCATCTTCATTGTAAAATATATCCCCAAATGACTATTATAACCCAAAATCATGAGATCTCCTCGACAATGAAGAAATCCTCTTGATATAGAAAGCAATGAAAATGAGCTGTAAATTGTAATAAGAAAGTCCAAAGCCGGGCCCCCAAAGCAAATCAAAGTTTTCAGTCAAGTATCCGAGCCTTTTGGATTTTTTTATCGGTATAATATTTCTTCTTCTTTGATATTATAATGTATAACATAACTTTTACAGGTAATATGCAATACTTAGTTAATTAGCTAGAAGTATATATTTATCTCATATAATATTATTAAATCAATATATATTTTAGAAAATATATGTCAATATTTTGTTAAATTGTTATTGAAATCAACAGACTATATATATATATATATTTATCTCATATAATATTATTAAATCAATATATATTTTAGAAAATATATGTCAATATTTTGTTAAATTGTTATTGAAATCAACAGACTATATATATATATATATATATATATATATATATATATATATATATATATATATATATATATATATCAAATAATGAGTTTAAATAGGAGTTTGTGTAAATAATTAAATCGAATATAATGCAACTATTGTTAGGAATTGAGCAATGAAAGTTTTACTAAAAAGTTTTTTTTTTTTTAATTAGTTGAATGGGAAAACATGCAAAATGCTTGTAATATCTTGCCTTATTTTATTATATTGTTGAATGAGATTTTAAATTATATGTAACACATTAATATTTGTTCCAGCTTTTCAATTATTATGAAAAATTCAGAACATTTAAAGAAAATATAGTCAAGCTGAAAACTATGCTTCAAATTTAGTTTAATTGATAAGGATACGAAACATTCCTTACACAATTTATTTTATTTTTTAATAAAAAAAAAAGAGATAGATACCATGAGAATATTGAGGAAAATATATATTTTTTCAAAATAAACTAATATTACATTAAGCATAGTAATGTTAATAAAATTTAAAAAAACAATTAATTTGTTTTTTAAAACTAAAAAAAACTAATTTATAATTTTCCCGTCAGTTTAGACACCCAATTACACACGCGCACACCATGAATGAGAACGGGCCCCATAATTGAAAAACTCGAACAAAGGGCCAAAAGCATGAGCTAGCCGTTACTAGAAGAAGCTCCCACAGTCCGAGTCACTACAAGTAGGATTGCTGGACTAGCCCTCCTGTTACTCTCCTCAGCACCACACAAAGCAGAGTTAACTGCGCAATCTCGCAATTCTCTCTTGAAAAATGGCAGATTTTGGCTTCCTATCAGACACAGATGACTCCGCAGTAGACGAACTCGTATCACAAACACAAGAACTCAGTGTCCTTGAACAGGTTTCTAAAATCAACTGTTCTGGTTTAACCGACTCGGTCCTTCCTACTGATTTAGAAACCCGTTTTCACAAACTCAAATCCTTCCCTCTCACTAAATCTAAAACCCCAACTACCGATAAATCTCTCTCAAAGTCTCACACTGATTTGAACAACATTTCAGTGAAGGGTAGAAAAGATGATGATGGGTTCTTTTCTGATTCTGACAAAGGTGAAAACTTTTCAAGTGAGAAGCAAAACCCAGGTGAGAAAATGGGATCTGTAAAGGGGCAAAACGAGGTTTTTTCGGACAGCGAAGAAAACTCACGGTGGAAATTGGGTTTAGAAAAGGAAGTGAAAAGCGGCCGTGTTTCTTCTTCTCCTTCAAAATCGTCAATGGAAGAAGAGATTTTTTCTCCAAAGAAAGAAAACCAGGATGCGAAAGGGTGTTTAAAGAAGAAATCTTTGCACGTGTCTGATCATTCTAACTCATGGGTGGAAGATGTGATTTTCTCACCATCCAAACCGAAATCGGAGAGGAAAATGAGTATGAAATCAATATCAAAAATCGGGTCTTCCAATTCATCAAATTCATTCATGGATTCATCTTCTCCTCCTAAAAAAGTTGGCTGCTTTTGGTGTTCTCCTAAAAGAATATCAAGGAAGCAAAGCAAGGAGAATCTGAATCTTGACTGGGAAAGCAATAATCTTGATGAGTTTTTGTCTGATTTGAGTACCTTTTCAGTGAAAGAGCAGCAGAAAAGACTAAAGAAGGCAATGAAAGAGCAAGAGAAGATGAGTAAGGAGGCAGAGAAGATTGTGAAGTGGGCAAAGCAGGCATCTGCGAGAATGAGTTTCCATGGCATTGACGACGTGCCAAGTGACGATGAGATTGCTAAATGAGTACGGATTTAATGATTTTGGTTTTGTTTCATGCTGTTATGCATATGATGGAATTACAGTGGTAGTATATATGTTTTTTCCCTTCAAACACTGGTATAGTTTTGGCTTGAATGTTGTCCTGTAAAGGTTATACAAAATCATCACGCAATGGTACACAATAATAGGTTGCAATGCTTTGAATATGCTGTTCACTATTTTGAGATTATTTGCTTACAAGTTAATTGAAGTTCTTTTTCTTAGTAAAATTATGAATTCTTTCCATGCAGAATTCTCTCTTGGGAATCAGAGGTGCAAAGTAATAACACTAATTCTTTGATTGGAGGGTCTCCATCTAATTCTTCCCCTCGATAGCTTTTTTAACGAGTGATTTTGAAATCAGATTATTGGGATTAACTCGGTGAATTTGCTCTTACGGTTGTTGTCTTAAAAACCACCTAGAGAATTATTTTGCTTCTGTGCATTGTAATTTTCAACATAATTTTTCACCCTTTTTATTTTTCTCTTGGCATTGGCTGGTGGTTTTATTGGAAGAGAGTAACATTATAAAATGTTTTGATGAGCACACGCTGAAACCTTTCAAGGATTGCTGGTATATTTGGTAAGTGTTTGATTCTGTGTGAAAACTTATTTTTAAAGTATTTTTTATGTTGTTTTTTTATCTGAGAAAATGTTAAATTAACATTCTAGCACGAGTTTGATCATTTGTTTTTGTTTTGTCTTCATGATTTGAGAAATTATACTTTACATCCACATTATTCTAAACAGTAAGCCGAAGCTAGCATGTTAAATGTCCATTGTCTTAGAAACTATTGCTACGATGAAATAATTTTATAGAATTCATATAGAATTTTGTTTTCACATTCCTTGCATATTTTTGGTAAACTGCAATCAATGCCACGACAGATGTAACGAACGTAAATTAAAGGCTGGGGCAGCATCTCAAATAAAGACAGTTGTTATCTGGTTCATGCCTGTGATGGCCCTTGCACCTGCCTCAAGAAATGGAAAAGGTTGCTTATACACTAATCTTCTGCAAGTTTATAGTTGAGGAATATTTTATTAGAGATGCATATAATGCTGAGCTGACCTAGATTTGGTTTAAGTCTTTTATTTTTGTCTGATACATGACACGGCTGCACCAGGTGGGAAAACAACATAAACCGGCTGCTCTGATGAAAAATAGGGGTGGGGTGGGTGTGTTAACCCTGGTTGATTCGGTTTTTTTCTTCTTTTTTTGCAAAATCTCAACGAAAGAAAGAAAGAAAGATTTTGGTCGTTCTGAAGAGTCATGCAACTGTATAATTCACTGTCGTACAAATGCAGTGAACGAATAAAGGCTGTGGACCGACACTGCCGCATCCAATAAAATTTAATTTGAATGTGTCACAACTCAACTGGCACAACACAACTGGTTGTGTTATATTCTCAAATAAATTGTTTACTAATATTTGTTATTTCCCTTGGAAAAAAATTGAGCATTGTGCTAGTTTTCCAAAAAAAAATAGAAAATAAAATAAGCATGCTTGCCAGGTTGCGAAAATTCTGATACACGCTGCCCCAAAGACACGATGCAAGCCCAAACAATGGCACAATTACTTTCCAGGAAACACAACCTCCAAGGCGATATGTAAGAAACCAACTCAAAACTTAATTTCCCTGGTAAAGAATGAGAACCTGGAAAGAACAGCACAGCCCCAGCAGTAATGTAGAGATATGTAACTAGCCATTTTCAGGTTGCCGGTACATCATGTCTAGCTGACTTGATAAACATAAGAAAATATTTAGAAGCAGCAAGTAATGCTAAGCTCAGAACACCAGCTTTAACTGAAAGCATTGAATCCAACAAATTCCTTTTGCACTCGGTATTGGGTTTAGGATCAAATTCAATTGCGCCGGATCTCATTTGCTTGGTCTTCATGAATGATGAATATCTTTCAACTTCAGCTCTTGTTAAAGCTGGTTTTAATGACTCCTTTACTGTCTGGAAATGATGATTGCATACAACAGTGGCAGATATGTTTTCCCTCAGAGCCACAATACCAGCTTCTCGACAAAGGCCCTCTAGCTCAGCCCCGGTGAAGAGCTCAGAATCCTCTGCTATTCTTCTCAGGTCAACATCATTACTTATTTTCATTTTACGTGTGTGAACACCAAGTATCTCATATCGAGCCTCTAAATCAGGTGGCGGCACATACAACACCTGCAGGTTCATATAAATGAAATTAAACAACATTTAAAGATGTCCATCTGCGTAAAGAATGAATGGCTTTATTGTGATTGTGATTTTGGCAGCGTCTCGTGCAAAAGATCACAAGGTAATCAGCAATAGTTAGCTCATAGTTATGATGTTGGGGGCATCTTCGAATATGCAGCAGATAAAGAGACAAACTTTACAAGATAAGGAAATGATTGTTAAACCATTTGCAAGGTCAGCAACAAGGGGTAACAGGTAAAAACTTTTAAACTGGCACTCCTCACCAAATCAAAGCGTCCAGGGCGCATCAGTGCAGCATCAATTGCATGAGGACGATTTGTGGCAGCCAGCACAAGAATTCCCTGATGGATTTAAGCAAGTGTTCAAACCACAAAAAAAGGTTATATCTATAATTCCTCATAGCTATAGTTTCAAGATAAATGATAAACTCAAACTTGTGACTGACACCTACTTTAGATTGCTCTAAACCATCCATTTCAGTCAGTAAAGTTGATAGAAGCCTCTCTCCTACAGTAGTGCTGTTACTTGACGTCCCACCTCTGCCAATGAATGGAAGTGCTTTGAGAACCATATTTTTATCAGTGGCTTTAAAAAATCAATCATAAGAACAATTGCAGTGCTCCGTACTGTGTGGATGAAAAAAAATGTTGAACATATTTCCACATGTGCCCATGATTCATTTATTACACACCAACTTGAAGAAGAAGCTCAATGAAATAAGTATCCACTTTACCACAGAAAACATTTGCAGAAACAGTTTAAGAGAAACAATATTTCTCAGCAGCAAAATATAGTAAATCTCCATACTAACCTTTTTGCAGCAACAACATCAGCCTCATCGAAGAATATTATGCTTGGGGCTGCAAGGCGAGCTCTCTGAAATGTATTGCGCAGCAATGCTTCCCCCTCTCCAACGTACATTGAATAGAGTTCTGCACCACTGATTTATGCTTTATGAATTTTCAAGAAGTTTAACTCTTTGGTTCCCCTTCTTACCCTATCTGTTTTTATAAATTCAGCTATGGATTAACAATAAAAAAATGAAACGGCCACCTCTGATATCCCAGTTATCAAGCCTGTACCCTAAAATTTGAATAATAAGCTTAAAAATCCTTTCTTCGTGAAAATACCTTCCATTTTACCATTTTACGAGATATGAAAATACAGTACAACGATACCTCAAGGAAAAAAATGAGGCTTGAGCAGCATTAGCTGCAGCTTTAGCGAGAGTGGTTTTTGAGCATCCTGGAGGTCCATGCAGAAGAACTCCACGAATTGGTGATATTCCCATCCTTGCAAATGCAGCAGAATGTTTGATAGGCCATTCAACAGCTTGTTGAAGTTTTTTCTAACAACATAGGAAGTATGGTTAACTTTGGGATCAGTTTCAATACCAAATTGAAGTGCAGAGCTAACAAAGATAAAGTCATCAAAAAGGATTTTGATACAAAATTAAGACATATAGTTACAGACTTTTAAATCCTTCAGTCCACCAATATCTTCCCAAGACACTTTGGGGACTTCCGTTGTGACACCTCTTGTTATGCTAGGGCCAACCACAGATTTAGCATGCTTCCAGTCATCCATCGTTAACTGTACACCACCAGCTTCACTAGTGTCCCAAGAATTAAGAGCAGACATGGTAGCTTCGCGACATAGAGCTTCCAAATCAGCCCCAACATATCCATTACAAGATGCAGCTATAGCGTGTAAGTCAACATTAGGATCCAAATGAAGCTTCCTTGTATAGAGCTGAGCACAATCAAGAAGAGAAAATCATGATAAAATCATGCCACATTACAAACTCTTTCCAATCAACATTCCATCAAACAAGAACAACCATGATTACTTCCAGTAATAACATCAATTGGCAACTAAGATAGGCTGATATATTTTCATAAAAACTGACCCATGTGATACTCATTGATATCGATTTATAGGCTACCTTGAGAATTTGCAATCGCTCCTCTTCTATAGGTGTAGTAACTTCTATTTCGGCATCAAAACGACCAGATCTTCTTAATGCAGGGTCAATTGCATCCACTCTTTATACGGAATATATATATTAGTTAAGATCAAACAATATGTGCAGCACGGCTATAATAAAAAGGCAAGTAAAAAGTTTCTGCATCAGAATGATTATTTCATTTCAATTGAACAAGACCTCAAACATAAAAAAGAAACAAACTAACCTATTAGTTGATGCAATCACAACAACTTGTGCTGAAGATGTAGATGAGGGCTTGTTAGCGTCCATCAATGCAAATAGTTGAGAGGCCACACGAACATCTTGCTCCCGTCTGCATTCGAAGGCCTAATTTAAATATATGAATGGAGAAGTTTACATCTTAATGTTCTAATCAAGACAGCAGTAAGCTAAGAAAGCAAACTAACACAAAATCTACAACAAAGCAATTGTAATAACTACAAATATAAAGGAGAGGTAAAGCTGCAGTAAAATCTAACTGTCTTTTCTCCAATACCTTGAATCACGACGATGACACAAGGCATCAATTTCATCAATAAAAATAACTGATGGTTTGCCCGCCACAGCATGAGACAATGCATCTGAAAAAGCCTCACGTAGAACTCTCTCGCTTTCTCCAGCATGCGCTCTGTGAACAAAATGTGGACTGCACAAAAATTCCCACAAGTCACATCAAACTCGAGCCAAATTTTTTTTTAAAAAATACAGCTATTAATTCAGAAATACATAAATCATGAGTAGCCGGGGAAAAAAAGGGGGCGGGGGGAATCAAATCACCTAATCACAATTAAATGTGCACCACATTCGCGTACAACTGCCCGTACCAAACTTGTCTGCCCAGGAAAAAAAAAGATAAATGAATAAATTTAGAATGCAAGGAGAACAATTTATTGGATTCATAAAATGATTAAAAATTACTTACCTTTCCGGTTCCTGGTGGACCGTATAGAAGCAAACCTGTTGGCCACTAGAATTAAAAACCAAATTAATTAACTTGAAATTAAAGCTGTAGCTTGATCATGCTCAATAAGAAAATGTAATTATTGAGTAGAATTAGGTTTAAGTTACTTTGAGACCGAGTTTCTGTGCCTCGCGCGAGTAAAGAAGAGGGAAAGTGATGAGTTCTCTTAAAGCTTCGAGTGCCGCTTTATTTCCACCAATTGCTTCTTCCGCTTTCCACTCACTGTTTGAGTTTTCAGATTCGTTGTTGACTTTTCCGGTGCCCTTGTCGGTGCCGGTGTTACTGCTGCTGGGAGATTCCATTTGAGAGGGCGACCAGAGAGAAAATAGGGGTTTTTTTAGGGTTTTGACGCTGGAAGATGGTACAATTGATAATTAAAGAAGAAGTAAGGCCTTTTATGTTGGTGTAGTTTTCATATTAATCTCTAAAATGTATTTTTATGTCAGTTACACCCTTTTTAATTTCATTTTCCAGTGTAACTCCTCTAGCCCTATCTTCTTAAAAAAAAAAAAAGGGTTCGTCCATGCAAAGTAACTTGCTTTTTATTTATTTTTTCAGAAGTGAGTTTTGTTTTGTTTTTAGATGCTTTAAAATAAATGTTTTTTCTTTTTAAAAAATATTTTTTAGTGTTTTATTATTTTAAAGTGATAATATCATAAATTAAAAAAAATCTAAAAAATATATTTATATACATGCAAAAAAAAACTCTTTTGTAAAACAATTTGTATAACAATATCAAACACATTCTTTCATTTAACATTATAGTTTTTTATTTGATTTGATTTGATTTATATCGTGTTATCGTAATTGTTTTTTTTTTTTTAAAATCCCCCATTTCTACTTTTCAATTTTAGAGAGTGGAAAAATCAATTTTGTTGTTTGTAAGAGATTTCGAGTTGGGAGAAAAATACAATCACTTTAAGAAAATAGTTGTAGTTCTAAACTTGAAAATTGCTTGATATAATTTTTATTTTTTAATGACAAGTTTTGATATAAATTTTATTTTATTTACATTTTATTTTTAAATTTGAGGAGTAAGAGAATTAGCTATTGGAGAACATAAAAGGTGAGAAAAGAAGGATAGTAGGTTGAATTTTGATGATAAATTTGGCTAGATTTAGTATCATGGTTTCCCTCTTAGCTAGAGTAAAGTGATTGAGACTTGTTTTACAAGGTGTTTTAGAATGTGTTTGAAAAATATTTTTCAAAAAAAATATTTATTTTTTATTTTAAATTAAAAAATTTAGTGTTTTTAAAAAAATTTCATGTGTTGATTTCAAATATAATTTTTTTTTTAAAAAAAAATTTAATATATTTTTGAACAAAAAAACACTTTAAAAAACAATATTAATTACACTTCCAAACAATCGTTTGCATGTTACTAGAAAAAATGGATAGAAGATTAAGAGAGATTTTTTTTCAAATTAATTTTGTGTTTTTCAGTGGTTTTAGATTTTTTTGTTTGTTTGTTGAGGAACTAGCTTTTAAGGTTATATGGGTTTTTTAAGTGAAAAATGATTTAAAATTAGGGCAAAAACGGCCCGGTCTGAATTTTTGACCGTCATTGCTATGATTGGAAACGGGGCAAGTGGATAACATTTGATTTTTGTAATAGATGTTGCATTGTCTATCTATTTTTTTATATTGGTGTAGACTTAGATTAATTAAAATGGGTTAGTTAATTAAACTGCGTGGTATGCCCAACCTTATAAATATTTAATTTTAACCGGAATTAATAAAAAAAGTCAAATGTAAATATTTTTTATTTGATTTTAAAATAAGATTATAACATCTGTTTTTTCATATTAGTAGGTATTGTTTTTTCCAACCCTGCATAATATATTTTTTCTTGAATTTTATTCACTCACTTTCATCATGATTGTTTATTTTTATTATCGTTTAATGAAAAAAAATTATTTACTTGAGAAAAAAACAAATTTATTAAATCCAAATAACTTTAACAATCATCATACGAGATTGAATACATTGATCAATATTTATCTCTTAATTTTCTAGTTTAGTTTTACATCAGTGCTGACAACTCTTTATTGTGTATATGTGTGTGTGTGTGTGTGTATTATCCATGATTTATTTAATTGTGTGTGTGTATGTGTGTATATATATTATTTTTTTACGCATAATTAGTTTTGTATCATAAAAAACATATTGAAAATGTTTATCATTCATTCTTTGTGTTAAAAGGCTAAATGCTTTTCAACTAATTAGAAATTATTTTATAATATGGTAAAGAACTTGAAATTTACACAACAAGTCTTGAATTCGAATCGGGATATATATCTTTTATTAGAGTTCAGGACAATTATAATTTTACTTGCTCATTTGAACTCGCAAAGCATATTTTTCGAGAGTACAATTTCCTCAAATCCAAAAATTAACTTTTCAACTAACTTAGATACTATTGTACTTGGTATATTTTGAAATTTAGCAAGTACTTAATTTTGTGCAACCAGGTATAGCTGTTCTTTTTGTATTTATTACAATCATTTATTTGGATTATAATATAACTAAATAAAAAATAAGAAGCAAAATCACTAAATTCAGGTAAACCCCAGGAGGGACACGTGGTAAAGAAACATGCCCAATAAGAGAGTGACGTCTATGTTTTAATCAAATGTTCAATCCAGCCATAATAAATCAGAACGAATGATAGTAGACTTGTATTGTTTCCCATTTTGATACTTCTTCATTCTTCCTTGCGATCTCGATTCGGAGAAGGAGATGTAAATGGATCTTTCATGAGCTACAATGGAGAGCAAAGTTGAGACATGTTTGGAAATATATATCTCATAACACGATTGAGGTTATTTTTTAATATATATATTTTTAATATCAATATATGAAAATGATTTAAAATCACCCAAAACAATTAAAAATTAAATTTTATTATTATTTTTAATTAATTTAAAATACAATGTTAAATAAGAAAAAAATCTATGGAGTAAACACTTGCTTGCTCTCTCCTCGATTTTTAACCATAATCATAATATTAGCGAACATATAAAAAAATATTCTCCCAAAGCTAAAAAAAAAAAGGGCAATTTGCTCTCCCCTATTATTACAAATTATTAAAAAAAAATTCACGGCTCTCAACCTAAAAATTTAAGACACGAAAATAAATCGATTTCTTTGTATCTTTGACAACGCAATGAATAAAGATACTTCTAGAGATTATATTAAAAGTTTAAAATTAAAAAGTTTGTTTTCTTTGTAATCTCATATTTGAACTCATATAATTATTAATATGATGATTATTAGAAATTTATTTAACTATTAATTTTAGAGCTCGTTAAATTAATCAAGATACGTTAAAACTCATATACTGTTAATCAAAACAAAAAAAAAAACTCATGGAGAGTATTAGCCACCCGATAGCAACCTTAGGCCTTGACTTTTCCTCCATAAATGACTCCATCACCACATGTAAACAACTTAAATTCAAGAAAGTAACCTGAAACAACATGCAAGAAAATAGAAATTAAAACATTTTCAAAGTCTTTTATCTAATATAGAAAATTGTTTAGCAAGAAAACTCAAACTACTATCAGTCAGGCTTCAAACAACTCCTACAATCGTTGGAGATTCCCCCCCACCTCTTCAATTTCTTCTAGCTTGAACCATGTCAATAAGTTTTGATAATTCAGAGTAATTTCCACGTCACCGTGAAAAACATGGAGTAGAAGGACCATACTGTAGTTTACCCGAATCAATTGCTGGTTTGCTGTGCAGGTATATGAAGTTGTTATCAATGGCGGCCTACTTTTATATTTTTTATTTGGACGATTCCTGGGTTCGCGAGGCCTAACCCATTTTAGTACTTGGCAAGTGATTTATTTATTCCTGCATGGAATACTGAAAACTTTGTAAGCAATCATTTTTTTTTAAAATTTTTTATTGTATTTTCTTAATATTCATTCAAGAATGGATCAAATTAACTGTTTCATGTCAAAATAAGTATACATGGTTTAATTTTAAACTCAAATTAGATTATGATTCGGGTTAAAGATGTTTTTTTCTACTAGTTTTATTATTTTTCTCTCAATTTAATCATTAATTTTTTATTTACTAATCAACTAAATTATATTTGAATTGACACGTTGAATGAAGATATTTGAGAGTTTGTTTGTCGTTATTTTTCATTTAAAAATACATTAATATATATGTTTTTAAAAATTTAATTTTGATATTAATACATCAAAATAATTTTAAAATACTAAAAGACATTTTATTTAACACAAAAAAAAATCATTTTTTATAATTTTTTTTAAAGTGTTTTCACCAATTAAGCAGGCAATTCTTGTGATTTGATTTTAAATCTAGGATAAGCAAGAAGTTGGGTCCGAATGCTTCTTTTTTTTCAACTTCAACTTCAATTTGATACTTTTTTTAATTGACAACTAAGTTGATTTTAGGCCAAATCATAACAAATTTAATATGAATTTTATTTTATTCTATTTTTATTTAGGTAATAATAAAATTATAAATAATACCTTTTTAAGAATTTTAAGGTTATGATTTACTTTGTGATAATTTTTACATTCTTTTTTTTTATTTTTAAAAAAAGAAAGATTTGTAATGGTAAAAGACCAAGTTGTGGGAGGAACATACACGAATTCTTGCCCGACAGACGGTTTCCACTTTCCCCCTATTATCTGTCCTCATCTTTTCTTTCCCTTTCCGTGTTACCTGTAAAGGTAAGAACAAACAAATCAAAATTCTCTTTCCGGGAAAAATAAAACTTTCTTGCTTAATCGCCTCCTCGATTTGAGCAGCCTCAGCCGATCTAAGTCTTTTCTCTCACAAAGTTTGATTTTGCAACTGTTTTAACTGCACAAAATAGAAGCTGTACAGGGAGTAGTTAATTGTTTTTCATTTACATGGAAGCCATAAAAAAGCAAGCTACCAGGCTTAGAGAGCAAGTTGCAAAGCAGCAACAAGTAATCAATTTCAGTTCAGATTCTCTTTTACTGTTTTTTTTTTTTTTAATTTTATTTTCAAGTTTTGTGTTTTTTTGTTTGTTTGCTTGCAGGCAGTGTTGAAGCACTTGGGGCATTTTAGTAATGAAGGAATTATTGTTGATGAAGCAGAGTTACAATGCTACCAACATCTTCATAATCTCTTCAATTCAACTAGAGCTGCAAAGGTGCAGTTACTTATTTGATTTGATTTTCCTTTATTATCGAGGCAAAATTTTGATTTTTTTTGGCGTTTTATTTCACATTAAAATAACAGCATTATCAGAAGAATATTGTTCGCGGTGTTGAAGGTTTTGTAACTATAAGTTCTAAGCAAATGGAAATATGTGAGTATGGATTTTGCTTTGTGACTGCTTTGTTATGATTTGTTTTCTCTGAGGTTGATATGTGAGGTTTTTGGCTTTGGGATTTTCTTAGTGAGAAAGTTGGCTGATGAGTGCTGTCAATACAATGCTGAGAACGAGAGCGAGAATAATTATGTCGCAAGGACTGTTCTTCAGTTTGGTGCCTCGCATAATTTGATGGAAAACGAGAAGGAAATATTGCTTGGGGTTCTTAATGATCAGGTAATTTTACGGCCAGCTAGGAATAATTTCAATGCAAACTGAATGGTGGTAGTGCTGGGATACTTAAGCGTATATTCATGCTTATGTAAACGTGTTCCATTTAAGTATATATTCATGCTGATGTAAACGTGTTCCGTTTAAGTATATATTCATGCATATGTAAATGTGTTCCATTTTAAGTATATATATTCATAGATCATAGTTTCTTTTGAATTTTTCTGCCAAGTTCAGATGTCATAAGTAATTGTAGTTCGTGCCTAGAAATAGTTACTCTGCATTGTGTAAGTGGCAATCCAATTGTTATTGTCATCAACTGTGTTAAATGAAAGCATGAAGAACATAAATTGTAAAATAGACAAATTGATATGATGGAAGTGAGATTATTGTTATTATTAGTTTTTTAGCCGTACATGTATATTGCCAAGAATGAATGATGGATATCTTGGTATTTTTAGCATAAGCTGTCATTTAAGAAGAAATAAGGTTTTTCCATTACTTTTTATGCTCCTAATTGTGTTCCAGGATTTCAATATTTAGGTTTCTAAGCCACTTCGGGATTTAATAACTGGTGCTCCTTTGGAGGATGCTCGCCACTTGACTCACCGTTATGACAAACTCCGTCAAGAGGTTGAAGCCCAGGTAAACTTTGGTGTCTCGTGGGTATAACAGTGGTAGGAATTGTGGTAGATTCATGGTGCTATGTTCTTGGCAGGCAGCTGAAGTATTGAGGCGTCGTTCAAAAACCAGGGATTCTGAAATATCTGCAGAGAGTTGCGTGAAGCTCAGAGCTGCAGAGGCAAGGTTGGCTGAGCTTAAATCTACAATGATGGCACTTGGGAGGGAAGCAACTGCTGCCATGTCTTCAGTTGAAAATCAACAGCAACAGATCACTGTTGAACGGCTGTTTAGTATGGTATTGCATGCTTTTTCTTCTTTCTTCCTTGTATGAGTGCATTTGTGTGCATGACTCTCTGCTTATGATAATCTTTCTGCTTCTGGGACCACGTTCTATTATGTTTGAAAACTTTGACCATCTAAAACATCTGTTGTGAATGGAGTGTAGCAATTCAACAGAATCTTGAATAAGCATATAATTGACTGTGACATAGCTATAGCAAAAACATTCAATCCATGTTCATGTTTGTTTTGGTTCAGTACTTTTCTCATGTTTATATGCGACAACACAGGTGTCAAATGGGATAAAGAATTAGTAAAGTTTGGAGGGTCTGGGGAGGGATGTTACCTTAACTACTCCTTGCCTTTTTTTGGGCAAAGGTATTCTTATGGTTCGTCTCCCGTTTTAGCAAATTCAATCTGGCACTTGCTTCTGCATCTCTCTGTTTGTAGCTAGCCATATATCCTTCCATTTACTGTTTCATTTTTTTTTTTTCCTCATAGAGTTCTCCATCCATTTGTCTGATATAATCATCTTGCTTAATTTCATGATTGCAAAGTTAAGAGGGGTTTACTCTATTTAAAATCTGGGCTGCTTGATCAAATTTGGTTTAAGTAAAAGTGATTTATCTTTTCTGCACATTGATCTGAAAAAATCATTTTTCAGGTTGATGCTGAGAGATGTTATCATCAACACGTTCTTACTATTTTGGATAAGCTACACGCAGAGGTTTGTTCTTTGCAACTGTGGACCTGGCATGTTTATGTGCATGTGCACACATATATCACTTAAAGTTCTTTGAAAATCATATTTCTTTATCACTCCACTCCTGCTTTCTTCACTTTTCAGGTGCTCAAAACAGTACTATACTATAATCTAATTTTACGTTCGAGATAGATTATGATTGGTGAAATTACAAAATGTTTATGATTGATGTAGATGATTCTCGAGGAGCAATTAAATGAGTCTGCATTACAATCAGCGACCACGCAGAGAGATGTGATTCTCCCACCTGAACCCAAGAGTAACACTTCAAATGGATCTGGCAATCACATGCACCCTAATCAAAAGGATGCCCTTTACATAGCAAAAGTAAGATGTCTGATCACTTTGACTATTCCACCTCTTCTCTCAAACCCTGCCATACCAGAAATAAATAAATAAATATTGTAGAACACTCTTTGATGTTCTTTCTTGTATCGTATCTCTTCTTTCACAGCTCCTGACTTGAAATGTGAGAAAGGGCCTACACATCTCGTGATGTTTGTTTCCTGTTTTTCACTTAAAACTACCTATACATATCATGATGTTTGATTCCATTTTCTCTTAAAACTATTACCCTATATCTTTAATAAAGTTATTAGCTTAATTTCGACTCTTTTCTGATAAAGTAGGTTGTGGGAGCTCCTAATACATGGCCAAATGCCAATGGATAGCATGTCATGCTGCATGCTAGGGGTCCAATACCATGCAAATAGTTTGCTGGTCGACTGCATTACACCAACAACTAATTTTTTTCTTATGTTGACAATAATTAATTTGTTTAGCCAACTACTCCAACCAGGAATTGTATTATATGCTGGTAATTACTTGATTTATTTAATTTAAAAGAGGTGGAAAGGAAAGAATCTTTGGCAGAAGCGGGTGGAGTGAAGAAGATAGGCCTAATGGCTGCAATACTATTGGTAGTGGCAGGAGCAAATGGGTCAATGGTGGTGGAAACCATGGCACTAATCTTTATATTGTGCATAGTTAGCTTGTCAGTGCCAAAGGAAGTTAAAAGTTGATACTTGGACCTTACTTTTCCAACTATTTGCTTCTTCTTCTTCTTCTTTTTTGAAGTTTTTGTTTCGAAATGAAGTTGTGAATTGAAGGTGCATGTTTCTTTTACAAGCAAAAGATAACCTGTTATCTTTCCTCATTATAGTACAGCTATAGTGATTATTTTTCTTTGAGAATAAACTTGCATGTATCGCAATTTTCAGTTACAAGGAGTTTGAAGAGATACTATACCAAACTTTATCATGGGAAGTACACAAGTTTGTTTGTTTTCTCTAATCATGGCAACTATTTTATCTGTTGGTTAATTTAACACAATAACTTAAGGAAAAGGAAAACCTAAGATGTAATATCGAAAAAGACCTGAAAGTAACAAAGATGCATGAGCGTCAGTAAACTAACTAAACCTGCTACGTAACATTCAGAGTCGAATTAAGTGTTTCATTGTGTGGAGCAAAATTGTAATTCAAAGGTGTTACCCTTCAAAGTGTCTTCTTATCTCATAGATTTATTTGCTTACAAACTGTATGCCACACCACTTAAATAAGGATCCATATGCAGCTGTTTATTGTCATGGAATTTTCTATCAGTGCAAGGAGATGTTTCTTTTATTAAGATTCACTGCTTTTTTTGGTTATTTTCGGTCTTTAATTGTATATATTTTTGAAATTTTTGCAGGTTGTACACCCATTTGATGCTCAAGCAGAGGGGGAGTTAAGTCTATCTATTGATGATTTTGTTGTGGTCCGGCAGGTACTTGCTCCACTGATAATGCCTCTGATAGACTGCACCATGGCCTATAATGGCATTCAAGCCATTATAGGTCTTCCTTGAAAATGATTTTTAATTCCTACTCAGCCTACATTTATCCATCATGCATGCATGCATTCTTAATATTAAGCATGCATATTGACAGAAATAAATAGTATTATTGTATATTCCTTTACCATAGAGCTCAGCCTGTAAAATGATTTTGTACCAATGCCTGTATGAGCATGGGTGTGGTGCTTGTAGATGGCATTTTAGTCTGTTATAAATCTGTGAATTCTTTATCTTTTTGTCGAACATCATCACACACGCACATCAAGTGCATACAATATATTGCTGTCTTCGTCTTTAGTAACTCACTCAGGGGGAGTGTTTTTAATACGCCATTTGAGCTTGCAAATAAATGTTTCAGATTACGCAACTTGAGCTTCATTTTTTTTCCTTTTCCTTTTTCCTTCAATCCACCTCTCTTAATGTTTTGCTGATAATATCACAAGGTGGCTCCGACAGGGTGGTCAGAAGGAGAATGCAAAGGCAAGGCTGGATGGTTTCCTTCTGCTTACATAGAAGAGCATGAAAAGGCACCTGCAAGCAAGATAATGGAAGAAAGTTCAACTCCTTGATCCAAATTATTTATGTACAAAAGCTGTACATGTCTTGTTTATATTATAGTCCAATTCTATGCACTAGTGGTCACAGTATGTAATTGAATGCCGTTCCTTCGGGCGTGGAAGTGTATGTGTATGAGATTGTGCTCGCCTAACTTAGCCTCCCGTCTCCTTTTCGCGTCTCGCTATTTATTGTGTTCACGAAAATAAGGCCAATAAGCAGCTTTTAATTTTGTGTACCTTTCCCATTTGCAGTGAATTTTGTTGGAAAACAAAAAACCCTGGCTATTTTTTCTTTTAATTTCATTTTGGCTTGTTATTTACTCTAGATTTTATCAAGTAATTGAACTACTTTCAGACGTTGAAGAAGCTTTAACAAGAAAGATTTTAATTGCTCCCTTCACTATTCCAATCTGTGCGAATCCAGTTGAAGCCAGAAAACATGAGACATGAAGCGTTCATTCATCCTGAACGTTAAAAATTGGGAGAGAATCATCCCTTGACATTGAAAGACTGATACAGGGGGACCCCACTTTCTTCATAGGCGACGCTTATGCAAACAGAACATGAATTTTATTTTATTTTTCTAATCTGTTCTGAGCACAACCAGAAGCCCAGGATACTGTGTCCACGTTATTATTATTTTTCACAAGAGAGTCTAAACGGTGTAGAAAATCATGGCATTAATCCACAATAAAAAGATAATTTAAACTTTCACAAAGCAAGCTACATAACCAGCTATTGGGATGGTATAGTATTTTCACATATGTTTATTAGTTATTATTGATAAGGGATAAATTAATGTTTATGCATTTATGATGCACAATGCCTTAAAATAGTATTCTCAATTATTGTATTAACAACTCTTTCCCAGTTCATTGTTTCATACATTTTAGAATTAATACATGTCGAGTGATGTGTTTTATGTACGAAACCTTTAATTTAATGTAAATATTCTATAATAAAAGGTTGACTAGTTGTTATAGAAGGGTTGAGAGACCACCTCTTTACTTCCTAATATTAACAAAGAAAATGAAGGATATATTCATGTGCATTGGTGGTGCATTATTTGCTACAATACACCTGCTACGAACTTTGAAAAGACATAAGTGTCTGTTTGAAAATATTATCAAAGTTGTTTTTAAAAGTATTGGTGGTGCACCTGTGAACTTTGAAAAGATATTAAATGTCTGTTTAAAAGTTTAATTGAAGTTGTTTTTAAAAGTGTTTTTTTGTTTAGAAATGCATCGAAATGATTTTTTTTTTAAATTATTTTTGATATTAACATATGAAAATGATATAAAAAACTATTTTTTAATTTAAAATAATTTTTTTTTTTTTAAAAAACATTTCCAAACATACTCTGGAACACCCTAACTCTTGATGATTTTATGGGCAAGGATAAGACTATCCGTACAAGTGACAATCGTATTATTGATAAACCCAACTTATCCAATAGTCGATGAAGACATAGACAAGTAGAGTTGCTTATATATTTTCAATGTATTTTATTGTGTTGTTCTGCTAACTATTAGTTTTATACTGTGTTATTTTGTTAATTATGAGTTCGTAGGTGGTTTTAGCTTTTTTTCAGTACACTTGTAGTGTTATTTATGGTATTCTTTTTGGTTTGGGATGATTATATAATTTGGAATGCTAGAACATTTGGAGTATTATAATTGGAAGTCAAATCTTACAAATCACCACGTGAACTAGATAGCATGATTGTTTGTTAAGTACAGTTTTAATCTGAATGTTGTTAGATTCTTAGATTTACAAGTGCCATGAACGAAATTCAAAATTGTATGATTAACAAACCAAAATAACCATTAAAAGTAAAATGAGTACGCAATTCAGCTTAAGTTCATACAACATGAAAACGGGATGGAGTTCACCACAACAAGAACCCTTCAAAAATGGAGGGGGGGATTTAGCTACTGGAATTTCATGGTGGTTGTGACAATTTGGTTACACAAACTTTTTAGCCATTTCATTAGTTTCTGTGACTCAGATGCGATATATATGAACTCACAATTTCAAAACATAATATTTAGTTGATCTCGTGTTTCCTAATCTCCATGGCGTAGCCTATACTTGGAAAATTTAAGATAGCATAACTATTATAAACTCGCTTCTTCTCCATAGGTTTCCTATATATTCCACTAATCATATTTCAGGTATAACCACGCAGGAACCGTGAGGGAGAAATAGTTCCTGAAGGTGAGGCTGTTCCATATCAATGGGGCAGCATGGTGATCACCTACAAGAGAAGTAAATTTCAAAAACATAAAATGGTTCCTGTAGAGGTTTTCTGTCTGGCATTTGCCCTTCTTAACGGGCCAAGGCCTGGGCATCAAAATGTGGCATAAGCTTGTGAAACATGAATGGTGGTTTCTGGTCTAGATTTTCCTTAGGTGCCTATAACTCCCCTTAAATGAATATTATTTTCCTTCCCTTTTTATCAATTATAATCGAAGGTAATGTTGTAAATTTTACAGATTTTATGTTTGTAAGTGACGAGGGAGAGGGATCATATGACATTGCAAAATGAAAAATGGACGAGAATTTGTGATGGGAAAATTGGACATTTCGTCATCTCCTAGCTGCTGCTCTATTTTAACTCTCTGCTCCTATAGTTTCTTTATCTAGTTCATTGAGAGATTGACCATGTATAGCATATTGAACTAATACAGCTACTGTTGCAGGAATGGGCAGATCTATGGCGGCCTGAATTTGCAGGGAGGATTTCAATGTTTGATTCTCCTAGAGAAGTTGTTGGTTCAGTTTTAAAATATATGGGGGCATCACACAACACAGAATATTGCTTTGCAAGTTCCTGGTGGAATGAACGCTGTCCATCAGAATCTGGCATTAGTCGGAAAACAGGCATAGCTGAGGGTTGATAACCGCGTCTCATGCTTTCCCTAATTAAATAAAAGTGAGATTTGCAGGGAATTCTTAACTGACGGGGCAACTAAAAAAATTGTATATGAATGAGTTTTTGGAAACGCATTGAAAAAGGGAAAAGTAATTCTGAGGTTATGTTTCTCTGGGAACTCAGTATTCAGTAATGGTTTGGACTTTGTCCTAGTTTTTTGCGGCTGCTTCTGTTAATGAAAATGTTGGTCTTTATTTTTATATCTAATGTCAACAGTCAAGTCTGATGTCCTGAACAGGTTAACTAGGGTTGTAGCAGGCTGGGGTAGAGAACCATGGTAGCTCAGATTTGTGTATGGTTTGATTTGATTTGCAGTTCTCTCTCATTTGTCATTAGTTTAATAACCCAATCTTGTCATATAATATGATTGCACGAAGGAGGTGAATAGCTACTTTAGTGAGCAATTTATTACAAACAAGCAAAATATTTCAAATGAAGAAGGAAATAAAGTAGTCATAAATGAGGGGTTGACTAGGCTTAATGCACGTTGTATTTAAGGTTTTCCTACAGGAGCCTGAGTTTTATATACAAGAAATGTCGCTTCCTGAAAAGCATCACTTGTCATATAATATTCAGATTTGTTGGTTCTATGCATGCTGTTATCGGCGGCACTCGCTTGTTCAGAAGTTTTATTCATTTTCTCAGGCAATCCCAGCTGCCAAGAGACTTGAAACTAATCAGATCGGGGGCCATCCATCCATCTCTAATCCATGAAAGGATAGAGCTCCGCTTACAAGCTGCAAGAGCAATCCATTTCAAACAGGAGGCAATCCCTGGTGCAACCCCCTCTGACATTGAAAGCTCCGTCACCGGTGTCCCAAAAGGGCTCACCAAAGGTAAGTCAAAACCAGGAACGAATCCAATTGCTCGAGTACCTCCCATCTGGTATATTGACTAGGCGAGAGTTCTTGGAGGCGTTGTCCATACGGCATTGTCAGTTTCTATGAAAAATGAGGAAAAAGGAAAAAACCTAGCGCTAAGATCGAAGACAATTACAGGAAAATTATAAACAAAAGGGTGAGGCCTTGGATGGCGGATATTACGATTAGCAGAACGCTTAATTCACTGAAAGGAACTGGATTATTATTGCAATGAAACATATATTTTACAAAAATGGTGAAAACGAGAATCCTTTTTGCAAAGGCAAGATGTTCTCAATTTTATACAAATTTCATATACAATTGAAATTTGGGTGAACAAATGCAAGATGGGGACTACAAACATGAGAAGGGAAAGGGGGAGAGCCAAAAAAAGACAACTTCTGATGAATAAACGGCCCACTCCACAAGTCGAAACTCCATTGTCATTGAGACCAGTCTTTTTGCACACCCATGCAAGACGAGGACATGAAAATTCCAGCCGATGAGCAATCAATTTGGTACCAAGAGAACCAGATGAAATCGTGTGTTCCTCTATTAGTGAATTGTGATACATCTGCAGAAAAAATGAACGAATAAAATGAAGATACAAGGCTGCTGCAGATTCTAAGCCCTCTTTCATGCTTGTGCACTGCTTCTTTATTTTTTCCAGAAGCTGCAGTAATGGATGTGAACTCAAACATGTCTTCACTGTCACTGAAAGGGTTTCAATCAGAGCTGGAATCATAAAAATCACTTGGACATGGGGTCATGACCTCAGATTCAAGTACTTGAACCACCCTGTGCATGGTGGGTCTATCCTCTGGGCTCGAAGAAACACATTGGGTGGCAACTGAAAGCAGGGCATCAAGGCTTTCTAGCTGCACCCCCTCACAATTCAGATCAACAATTTCTCGTGGTCTATTCTCCGTGATTAAAAAATTTAACTGCAAAACAGAAAAAGTAGTTACAAACCTACTTGTATAAAAAATAGTCAGAAACCTACTTGTATACTCCGTTAAATATGACAGTCCCGCATTCGTTTCCTTCAAACTTTACAAGGTGAAATTAGATGTGTGCCACCAGACAATCAGTGCAAGAAATCGATATAAACTGGAGATCAATTTGTTCATGGAAAAAGATTATATACAGGCAATTATAATCTTCCAGTCACAATTTTTACTCATAGTGAAAGTCACTAGATTTATATCATGACATAGAATAATGGTAAATTCATCAAAGAAGAAAAAATGAGATCAACCCAACTGAAACAAATATTTCATCAAGAAACATACCCAGCCAACAATATTCAGGCCCTTCTCGATGAATGATGCATCTGTTGGCCGCTTTCCACTTAGCACTTCAAGTACCAGGACCCCAAAACTATAAACATCAGTCTTTTCAGTTGCCCTGCCACTTTGCATGTATTCTGCCAAAGGAATCAGACAGGCTCGTCATACATGATAATGGATTGATAATGTGAAAACAAATGTGATATTACAAAGGCTGAGATCAGCCAGCAAAAGAGCCACCATAACTCATTAAATCATTAACTAAAGAGATTAACAGCTACCTTGGAAGCTAAACATCTTATGTGAAACATTGCAAGTCAGGTATTCTATTAGGATAATTTCTTCAACCATAGTACAGGTAACAAGCCTTGTCACAGACATATAAAAAGGGTATTCCATTTATTGCAACCAGCTTAAATATTCTTAAGTGAGATTTTGTCAATGAAACATATTTCTCAAATGTCCATTCCAACCAGTTTGGTCAAATCAGTAGCATAAGTTCCACTACATGTGCATTGCTTACCAGGAGCTAGATAACCAAATGTCCCAGCAACAATTGTAGTAATATGTGATTCTTCATCGCCTAACAATTTGGCAAGTCCAAAATCAGTCACCCGAGCCTCCAAGTTGCCATCAAGCAAAATGTTGCTCGACTTAATGTCACGGTGGATGATCCTAGGGGAACAGTCATGATGCAAGTAGGCCAGTCCTTTTGCTGCCCCCATAATAATGGTCAGTCGTGCATCCCAATCCAGTTGCTCAGATCTTTCTGTACAATCAATGAAAAATAAGTGATGTTCCTTGTTTTATCCTTAAACATGAAACTTAATAGATAAAATGTTACGCCTTAATGAAAGGCTCAAAATAAAATATTGGAAATGAAAGACAAAAGTCAACAAAATAGCGAATTTATAACCAATGTTATAAAACTCGAAACTTCATTCTAGATTGGAGGCATCACTGTCGCTGCATATGCCAATGGGTAGGATTTTCTTTTATTGTCCAAAAAACATCAGCATAAATTGGAGAAAAAAAAGAAACAGAAAATAGATGGCACTAAATTGTCTTATGAAAAAGTATTCGCAGCTCAATTTTTTAGGCCTTCATAACAAATAAACTAAATGAAAACAAAAACATAAATCTTACCATGGAGTGCTTCGTCAAGGCTGCCGCCAGATAGGAAATCATATATCAACAATTTTGACATGGGAGAATTGCAATAACCTCGTAAATTAACCAAGTAGCGGTGTTTTATGCTTCCAAGAATTTCAAGCTCCCTCTCAAAGAAACGATTAAAACCCTCATCAATCTTTACAATTCTCTTCAAGGCAAATATATTGCCATCATCCATTTCAAGCTTGTACACAGTTCCAAAACCCCCAGAGCCTATGACATCTTCCTCAGTTAAAGTCTCTAACTTTTTTATGATGTCTTTTGAAGAGTATGGCAAGTCCCCATGAAACATTACGATCGATGCACCTGGCGCAACAAGAAAAATAACATAAGGTGCTGAGTTTAAGAACTTATTAGAAGTTTATCCAAATAAACAACAGTTTGGACAGATAATTCAAGTTGAGAACATTACCTCCACAAACATCCATTGCAATACTGTTACTTCCATTTTTACCAAACTTCTTATATAGAAAGCATCCCCAAAAACACATAAGTGCCACGAGAAGCAGTGCACCAATGGTTGCTGAAGTGCTGATAAGCAATCCACCAGAGTATTTTTTCTTTCCTTCTTGATTTTGGCCTGCAAGCAGAGAATAATTTTAAGCAACAGCCATAAAGAATAAGAGATCAGGAAATTATCAGAGTTATCAAAAACTTAGGTTCTCTCTTAACAATTCAATTCAGTTTCTATGGTAACTTTAACTACTTCCAGGAGTCGGACTCTACTAATGAGTGGTGGGCGTTTTGAGTAGAGTTATGCTGTAATAATACAAGTAGTAAATCTTTTTTCATCCTAAATGTTGATACTGTATTACATCCAGCATGGCTGACATTATACCTGGTAAAATGAAATATTGGAGAATCATAAGTGTGATAGCACTTGCTAGTTTACCTGAAGGAGACTGGCCATCAGTTCCAGGCACTCCACTGCCATCTTTGCAAGTTCTATCTATCTGCTTTCCACACAAATCACGATTTCCAGTGAACCTACAGGATATAATGTTTCAGTTTATTGATTAAGAATCTTCTTTGGCTTCTGAGTAGTAAATTTGTAGAATAGTAGAATTTGATTTTAGCTCCCGCTCATCAAGGCACAACTGAGTTACTATATCACAGTGGCTGATGCAAAATCAATTAAATATGACACATACTGGGTAAGATGGACTTACGAGTTATCTGCAAAGTTGATGAGCACACCATCAGATGGTATCGGCCCGACCAGAAAATTGTTTGACACGTTGCTTCAATTTAACATTGTGATCATAATAAATATCAGATTAAAAATTTTCAATTTTAATTGCTAAATCATGGTAACATCATTCTATAAAAAACTTATTCAAATCGACGCAAATGAGGCTACTCACAAAGTTATGAGTTTATTTAACCTTCCAAGAGATGAAGGGATTGACCCACTGAGAGAGTTACTTGAAATATCCCTGTAGAAATACCTAATCAGTTTCATCTGTCTAGAATGATGATTGCATCTAAGACTGGTATTTGTCATTTAAAGCACATTAGTGAGCACAAGTGCCTGTCAATATTGTTCTAAAAAAAGGTGCAAAAAGTGCCTGTCAATATTCTTCAAAGATCTTTTCGCATATGCATTAGCTCAGAATTAACCAGCGGCTTCAGTGTTTATTTTGTCATTACTTTCATTCTTTTACCATAAAGGTGTGGCATAGATCCTTTCACTTCTGAAAAGACACAAACATAAGTAATTTGGCATTAACCATGAATCTTGAATCCTCATCTAACTTGCAGTAGGAAGAAGCCAATTGATGGCGATGTATACATATCAACACTAGACACAGCACATTGAAGGCCTACAGCAAACCTATCATATCCCTTGAGAAACTGGCTCAAGCATAGGTGAATAACATCTGGATTGTTTCTGGAAAAGGTTCATAATGTATCACTAATGGGTATACATGTATGACAAAAGGAGTTTCAGTACTTGTAGAAAAAGATTGTGGAACCACAGTTGTTTTAAGTTGAAAACAAAATAACACGTGTACCACTGAAATTTATCATGAGGAAAACAACTCACAGATTTTGAAGTGCAGTTAGGTTTCCCATTTCGCTTGGAATTGGTCCACTTAAGTAGTTGCCTTGCAAGAATCTGTAGAGAAAAGACTTAATTTTTTACTTCCAGTCCAATATATATGTGAAAGTGGATAGGACACCAATACAGATGTTGAAATTAGAATTTAAGGTGGCAACTCTAGACCTTATTAGATTGGAAATATATCACGAGTTTCTAAAAACAAGAGGGAGCAAATGCTGTAGTTATTGCACAAGCCATAATTTCTATCACCCATTCTCTTTTTTAGCAAGTGAAGGTGAAATAGAACTGCAAATTGAGGGACCATGGAGTAGCAGCAATATACAAGAAAACAACAAATGAGCTACATAAGCTACACATAAAACAAAATAGTTAAAGACGTGACAAGAAATTCTTCATTGTTAAGATGCCTGAATTGTAAACTCAAATTACAGGCAGTATGCCAACATGATCTCTCTAGTGTTTATAATTCCAAACTTTATGAGAAGCTGAATTAATTGCTTAGATTATGGGGTGGCTCTTGGACCACATGCAAGGGTTGCAAAAATTGTTCCCAGTGTGCAATCCTCTATGATCAAAGCTAGTGTTACTCATCTAAGCCATTGGAAATTTATCTGGTAGGTTTTTGCAACTTTTTTTCACTGGAAAAATATAAAGTTGGTGAGTTGAAATTTAAATCACAAGGTGCAAAGCAAGTTCAGAATGCTTTGCTCCATTCTGAATTAGTAATTTTCAATCATCATCACTAATTCAAAAGCAGATACACTAAATCAAAGGTTTTTATGTGGGAGAAAAAAATCCTTTTCTGTAAAAACCCTTGTATTTATGATGTCCATCATCAATAATGCTAAATTATACCAAGGAAAATATTAAAAAGCAGTTGCTACTTGTGCATTCTGCTTGTATCCAACCAATAGAATGACAACAACATTATTCAATAGGATAAAAATATAGAATAACATTAAGTGATGATAGATTTCTTGTTATTAGATTTTGATGCGCTTACATTCCCTGCAACTCTGTGCAATTTCCCAACTCTGAAGGAATTGTTCCATAGAAGCTGTTGTTGTTTAGAGCTCTGCAAAAAATCATTCATATAAGAAAAATAGCAGCATGCCTATACACAGAAAATAACTGACAATTTTCAATAAAATAAAAAAGTCCTGAAAATACATACAGAACTTTCAAGTGCGCTAACATCCCAAGGTCAGGTGATATGGGTCCACTTATTTTATGGTTCTTCAGACTCCTGGCAGATAATGATGAAACAATCAGCAAAATGTTGCATGCCACTTCCACAGCTCCACACTTATTTACAGGGAGCGAGCTGATTATGGGTGGGAGAGAAAAAAATGTCTGAATTTTGGATATCATCTGTGAACTCACAAATATATTACTCTCTTGGTTTTTGGATCACATTTAACTCCCCTCCATTTACATGGATCAGCATCCTCTGGCCTCCACAAAGGAAGAATACCATCTGAGCTGACAATTGCATTCCTGAAGCTCAAAAGTGCTTCACCTACAAAAACAAAAACATGAATTTCAAAATTCTAATATATCACAAGTGCACTAGAGAAAGCATGCTCCTATAGACACTAACAAACATAACTACGGAAAAATGATTCTAGAAGGTAAGCAAGTTCATGTTTCTTGAAAAATTACAGGCTACTCAAACATTGTTGTTGGAAAGAAACACCTACTTCACCCAATCCACAGAAGAACTTGGTGGTCCATCTGTAGTGTGCTTACAATCATCAAACATCCCTCGTCATTATATTTCTAAACAAACTAAATTTCACACTTCATAAAACAAGAATTTTTTACATGGAAGCAAAATCACAACAGGTATGTGTTCGGATTAATGAAATTCAAATGCGAGATTGGCCATCTCATAACTCACAATAAATAAAAAATCAAGCATTTCCTTCAAAGTAAATGGACTGGACCATAGATTTCTTAGCAGCAGTTTTGCTACTTTGGCATAGCTTACGATTAAGTTGAAATGGCACATAAGCATAAGCCCAAATACCACCGTACCATCAGGACTGATAGCTCCGCTTTGGTTTATGAGAATATATAGCAGTAGAATGTAAGGAAGCCAAGGCCTTTGAGGTCTCATTGGATAGATGGCCATGACGGAACTGATCAAGCATAATACAGCAGCTATAAATCATCTGATAGACCAAGCTCCAGAATGCTTTGCTTGTAACATAAGGTTATCTGGTTGATTATGGCATATAGCCAAATATTGCCTGGAAAACATGGGAGAGCAACCATTAAAACTGCAATGAACAAACCATGCCTCTACAAACAGAACAGCCAAACTGCATTGAGAAAACTTGACCACAGACATCTGTAGCACGCATAAATGTGCTAGAAACATGGATAACAGCATTTAAGAAGAGTTATTTCCACTTCCAGTTCATTGATAGAGTTCCACAACTCCCAGCTCACTAGAAGCTAATCTCTCTCTCTGCCAGCAGCACTGGCATTTGAAATACACACTTATAAAGAGATAAACTTTATTTCTTTTATGGGTTATAAAAAAACCAATAAAATGTAGAACTTCATCATAAACAGGTTAAGCAATATGCAAGAAAAATCCCAACAAGCTTCCAAGAAAAAAAGAAGAAGCAATCTTTATGATAACTATACACACAAGAAACGAACTTTTAAGCAATGTTCATGAAGAATCGAAAAAGAAAGTGGAACTCAAAATCTCAAACTTTACCAGACATGAAAGTTTTAAGCTGAACAGGTCAAATCTATAACAAAAGTTGGCTCCTTTATCGAATGTCATCCATCCAGCTGAAACAACCTGAAAGCAGAATCCCATTTCAAGAATAGAAGGATCTTAGGAACAAGACACTGTTATGTAACTATCTTAGTTTACACAGCTAAAAAAGGTTTGTTAATTACCGGTTTACACAGCTAAAAAAAACACTTAAAATGAAAACTTTGCTAAGAGGCCTGAATTGAAATGGAAAAAACACAAGAACCACTAGATTTTTTGTGAAGTAGAACAAAATCAAAGTGGCAAAACACAAACACGCGCACCTTAGATTTGATCTGGTGAATAATAATGAGAAGAAAAGGAAGAAGAATAATGTAGACTATGAGCTGTCCATAAGCAAACAAAACAAAACAGAAATATATAAAACCCAAACACTAAAAAAGCACCTCTCTCTCCCTCTCTCGCTCTAGGAGATTTGTGCGATTGTATTGTAGAGTCAGAGAAAGAGTTTTTTTTTTTATTCTTTTTATTTATTTTTGCTGCTTTCTAGAGAGAGAGAGAAGGGAAGTGTGTGTGTGTGTTTAGTGAAGCGGAATAGATGCTCGGAATTAAGAGGAACATTTAGCTCAGCCAATCAGAGCGAAGTGGATTTGCACGTGTGACGTAGACCTTTCATACGTGCCAACCGACGCTCGTTTCTTTTCCCTTTCCCTTTTCTTTCTAATTATTTTTTCCTTTCTTTCTAAAAATAAAATAAATTCGGTAGAAAATGATTGCTGTTAATTAATTGTGATTAATAAAAAAAATTAAGATTGCTTATAGTGTCACCTGCGAGAGAAAACATTCTCAGGTCTTGAAAAAATCATCTGTTAAATTTGGCATTTTATTTTATTGATGATAAATAAATGATATTTTGGGACCAAATTAAACACAAAACAAAAGGTTGTCTTTGGTCTTTTTTATTGTACACGAGGCGTGCAGATTTTGAATAACAGATTCAATTTTTTTTTTTATTTTAATATTTTTATTTTTAATACAAAGTTTTTTTCCTTCAAGTTTCATAATTTAATATAAAAAATGAAAGAGAATGATGTCATTGTAAAGTAGTAAAGAAGACCATATTAAGAGAATCTCATAATTTAATATAATAATATGTTATCTTCATTATTTTTTAAAATTCAAATTATATTTTTACTGATTCTTTTTGTTGTATGTGAGAATAACTTCAAATATTTTGATTTAAAACTAGGTAAAATAAAAAAAAATTACATGTGTTTTTTGCAATAAAAAATCATTATTTTTCATGCTTAAAGTATAACCCTTGCCCGTTTCCCAGACACAAACTCAATACGAACAGAAAACCCGTGACAATGTAAGAAAATAAAAATAAAATAAAATAAAGGGATCTATTAATAGAAAGATAGTAATAATGCATATAGGGCATAGGCCCCCATATAGGATAAAATTAGTAATAAAAAAACGTCTGACTTTATTAAAACTATCAACCAACTAATTGTCTGTCCCTAAATTGACATCGCGCACTTAAATGATATTATGAAATAATTATATATTTATTAATTTTAAAATTATTTCATGCCCGATTGATAAATTCAAGAAAAAATTATTTAAAGTAATTTCTGAGTAACCTTCTCTAACACGAAATAAATTCACGATTATTTCGAAACGGTCCCGTGTCAAGTCCACCACCGCATCAAGTTCCTTCCTGCATGATGACTGCACCGGGGTTATGCAGGGATAATGGGGGATGCCCGTCCCTCATGGGCTCCACACGCCACTCCACCGAACAGTGGTCAGAATTTTTGACTCTCCGTACACACGGATAACAGCTGTAATTGTTAAACTTTGAATGACGATGGTATCCTTTTTTGACGAAGCTTAACCACCTGGACCTTCTGCGATTACTACAGGTATTAAAGGGTGAAAAAGGTTAGTGGAACTTTCAACGGTCACCAAAACAAAATTTTCAGTTGTCAAACATTTTTATAGCACAGCAGATGCTACCGCTCACCAGTAATGATCTGCATTAAATTAGCGTTTGTTGTATGAATTAATTTTTTTAAGAGAACAATTAACGCATCAAAATTTAGTTAGTTTCTTTAATATAACAAATATTTAATGTTTGATTTTTTTTTTTTTTGACGTTTATAAGAAGTTAGACAATGTATTCGCGAACAAACACAGTAGAGTTTCTACAAAGTAAAAGGTTTCCCCATTTCTTTCGAAAAAACTCGTTAGGTAGGGCCAAGCGTGCCTCGTCGCCGTAGATACCCTCGAAGTGGTTTGAGAGTTTCATTTACAATTCATTGTCATACTGCTCAAAATTCCTAGCGAGCAGTTAAACGCATCGAATGATTAAAAGCCACACTGAACACTTTTTAAAAATAAAATAAAATTGAGACACAACAGTTCAACTGAGCAGGAACGATTCTTTTTGCACAAATTGCTTGATCGATACACGAGTTAAGAATGTTACTGTTTCGTAGCTTGTCGAACATGCCAGTAACACAGCTATTGTAATCGGCAATGTGATCTTAAATTTCCAGTTTGTTCCAAGAGTTATCTGGAAAATACAGATGTTAGATGCATTTTGATCTATGAACCAAATAGAGTATGTTTTTCATTGCCAGATTACCTTGACAACGCAAACAACAAATCATGCCTGAAGCCATATTGCCATTCTCCAAAACTGTGAATTAAAAAAAAAAAAAAAAGAGTAAATTCTTGAAAAACATTGTATTCTCATCTTTACTCCTTGTGAACCCGCCAGAACAATATAATTCAACATGAATCGTACTAAAAAATTGGAATATCAAGGAAAAAACAAGACACAGACAATGATAGGCGCCATTCAGAGCAATATGTTTTCTTCTCCAGTCAAACAAAATAGATCCATTCAGCTGCCTACCTTCCCACATATTAGACAGGCCTTTCTTATGCTGTTCTCACTCTGATTTTCTCTAGATGTCTACCTGTTTAAAAACACTTAGAGGGGGCAGGGTGGGACTTCGATGGTAGTTCCAGCTTGAATCATACCCCACCCAATGAGACGCCAGTGCTTCTCCACTCGGCGACTCAATGCAATCTTCTCACCCTTGCTGGTGCAGACTGGAGAAGTAAGTTGTAGTTTTGCCAAATCATTCTTCACAGCAAGAACTCGAGCACCAGATGACATGGACCCAATGTTCAACATAAGAATCTCTCCCTTGGTCAGCTTCGAAACCTTTCCCTGCTTCTCCGAGCCTTTAGTCCTGACACCAATAAGCCGTCTCAAAAGAAAGAAATTCACCTGCACAAAGAGGAGAGACACAACATTAGCACCAGAGGATTGCAAGTACCCTGCGACACCATATAAACCACCCATAAAAATCTCTGCCTCAATAGAGAAAAAGGGCACTTATTGAAACCAATGTCCAAGTAACTTGGATAGAAAAGCATGTTTACTTCAAAATAAATTTATAAGCCACATATAAAAAGCATTATCACATGCACATTGGAATCTACTATTTCCTGTCCACCAAAAAATGAAACTCAAGTCAGCTGTAGTGAACTCAACCTCACAGGGAGAACTTTGCGCGTATCATGCAACACACATACTCATATAACTATAGACAGGACTTGCACATTTATGACTTGGATTTGGAAAGAAGTTTCAATGCAAAAGGTATTTAATGAAAGTATAAAACTACAAAAAATTGCTGTTGATTCAGCTCCATACCTCAAGCTCGCCAAAAACTTCAGGGAGTGAGCCAACATCACCAAGAACCTGACCCACAAGCCTATCAGCACGTGTCAAAGTGGGGTCCATGGTTGTGCCAACACCAATTAGACCTCCAGGCACCGCAAATTGTAGCTCATTCTGCTCAGCATATAATGACACTATTCTAGTATATATTGGGGTGCATTTCATGTTCCCAGCCTCATCCTTGACAATGATCCCAGGACGGACCTCGATAAATTGATTGACCTTCAGAACACCCTGCACGGACAAGATAGACCAAAATAATGATACTTGTGCATCACAGATTCTCAGCACAACTGATTCATGAATTTCTCTCAGGACAACAGCATCTTCATGGAAACAACAAACTTCAATAAGCTAAATCAAGGGCTCACAAGTGCCAAGGCCTAAAGTTAGTTCTCATTGTCAGTCCAAAAGACCTCGAATAAGTAACACTCAGACCCCATAAACCTTAGCATACAGTCGGAGTTGATCCAAAATCAAGCATTTCTCCACTTACACTGGTTATTATTTACCTAGCATGGAAAATGGGCCAGCATTGAATAGAATGAGAAAAAATGCATGGAAACTCTGCACATATCAACCAAGATCTTGCACCCAAGTATAGACACAACTTAGAAGAAAATGCATCACAATATTAACTGAACACAAGTTAAAAAAGTACCCTGAGGATGCTTCCACCAGCTACACCACCTCTTATCTCATCAACCTCATATCCAGGTTTGTTGACATCAAAAGATCGAATAACAATCATGTTAGGTGGTGAGATAAAGTTCCTCTCTGGAATTGGGATCTTTTTAACAATATACTCACACACAACATCTATGTTATACTTTAGCTGAGCAGAAATCGGCACCACTGGTGCACCATCAGCAACAGTTCCCTGAAAAGAAAATGTTGACAAGAATTAGTAGGGTGTGGGTATCTTGTTTTATTTTTGGAGAAAAAAAGCATCATCAGGAAAAAGAACATACAAATCATGTATATTCAACTAACACGATGTGTAAAAATAGCACGGGAAAACCTGAATAAATTTCTGAATAGCCTCATGCTGGTTGATGGCTGCATTCTCCTGAATAAGATCCACTTTATTTTGAAGAATTATAATATGTTGGAGACGCATAATTTCAACAGCAGCAAGGTGTTCAGAAGTCTGTGGTTGGGGGCAGCTCTCGTTTGCAGCTATGAGCAGCAATGCACCATCCATAATTGCTGCTCCATTAAGCATTGTAGCCATAAGAATGTCATGACCCTACAGGAGAGCACAAAAACATGCAATGTGGAAGGTCTAGTCACATAAAAGCACAGAAGCACACAAATAAACATTTTAATCAACAATGCCAGCTAAGAGGCTTTGATTACCCAATGTTTTCCTGCAATATCTACGCAGTCCAATGGGAATAAAAAACAATCAACCACCATAATTCATTTGAAGTGTGAGAAAGTTGGAGGAAGGGACATTTGGGTCCAAACCTTCAATATGACAATCGACATATAAAAAGTATATACTGTGCATAAACCATGATTAAAGAAAGACCTGGTTTGACCACTTACTGGGCAGCCTTAATGTGAGATGATCAAAATATTAAAAGTCAGCATAGTGAAAAGGCATAGTTAAATAAAGCAACTAGATCACTTACCGGGCAATCAACAAAAGATACATGTCTCAGCAAATTCATCCTGCAGTTTTGGAACCCTTCTACATCACACATAGGATTATCTTCCTTTCCACTTCCATATGCCCTACGATAACAGTTCTTACATTAAAGGCAAAAGGCCAATATTTAACCCAAATAGTAATGCTTCACCCTTGCATTTACTCACTTGTAGCATTTAGGTCGAGGGCACCGCTCATCCTCACACTTGTATATCTTTGCGTTTGCATATCCAAGCTTTATTGTAATGTTACGCTCCAACTCATTTTTAAAACGAACCGTCTGCACATGAATAGAAAACCACCAAATTAGCACCCCTTAAACCTCTGCAATTCATAATTATAACAAAATGAATAGATCTGCCTGATTGTTATGTATGAATAGAAAAATACAAGTTTAAGTTTCCATAATCATAACCAGGGAACAACATTTGGCAAAAACTTATGCAAGTATGGTAACTCCTCAGAGGAACCATGATAAAATGAAAACTAGCTTAGCCACAAGTGATAATATAACATAATTGGGAGGGCTGCCTGTCATGATGAAGGTAAGACTCCATTTATCAGAGGCTAGGATCAATTTATAAACGCCCCTAATCCAGCAACACTTCAATACTTAGTAGAAGTGTTATATAATGCTGGAACTCGAGTGCTCGCTGGATTAAGCAGTAAGGTCAGTTTGCATTATATGAATTGAGCTAATTTCAAATCCTATTCACACCAGGAATAAAGGGGTTTGAGAGGGGGAGTGAGGGTTGACTTATTCTACGGGCCTCCATTATATATTGAAAAGAGAGAGAGAAAGGAATTGAGATCACTGACAATTTGTTTTCCAATTCACAGGCTCCCACAACTATCCCTATTGCAAAAATGTATAACCTTCTTGTTTTTTTCCTGCTTTTCATTCCCCAAAGTAAATACCACATAATATAACCCTAAGAAACAGCTGATAAGACACTGATATAAAAATTAAAGGCAAAACAACTAAATCACCTGAACACCAGAAATTGCTTTGACGACAGTAGACTTCCCATGTGCCACATGACCAATAGTACCTGCAAATAATTAACACAAAAACTATCAGTTTCGACGAACACGGTCAGCAACTACGCTACTGAACGGAAATTCCAAATTAACAAAAAAAAAAACCTATGTTAATAGTGGCCTGCCGCGATATAACTTCAGGAGAGAGTGGATGCAGCGTTGTCACGTCCAGTTTACTTAAATCTTGTTCCATCAAACCTTTCCGCGCCATCTTGATTCTTCCTCTGCTTCAACTAGTTCCTCCTCAAGCGAATCGAAAACCTCTTTCCTGCAAAATAGACCGAAAAACTGAATTAAATGTCAATTGACATAAAAAAGAAGAAGAATAAACAGAGTCAATTCGACTGAGATACTGAGGGTTGAAAATCGTAAGAGCTAATGATTGACGGAGGTTAAAGGAAGATTGCGTACCGGCAACGCTGTTTGCTTGGGAGCGAGAGCACGCGGCGATGTAGATAGCTAGGGTTTCAGTGTGCGTGTGAGGAGGTGGTATAAAGAGTAAAGCCGAAATTTTTATTTTTATTATTTGGGGTTAATGTAGATGGTTATTTTGGAATGACTGTGCAGTTGACATTAAGAAATGATTTTAATTATAAATTGAAAAGTTGAAGTATTTATTTAATTAATTAATTACATATTAATAAATGTTATAAAGATAAATATTTATTAAATTGAAAAAAATATAACCTTAAGACATTTAATTCTACTATATAAGTTATGAACCTAATTAGATTTAAAAGCATTATTTTCTAAAACCAACTCTTTATTTAATTAAATAGTGATAAAAATAGAAAAGAATCAATTAAAATTGCAAAAACATTATATAAAGTTGCAAAGAAAAGCATATACTAATATTAAAAAATATTATATTTTTATTCTAGAATAAAGTGAAAATAAATTATATTTTATTAAAAAACACAATTTTTTAAAATATTTTTATAATTTTATTAATGTCAATTAAAATTAAATAACAAAGACCCAACACACATATTCAATCACTTTATTTTAACTAATTTAATATAAACATAAAATGGAAAGTGGCCGAAGGATATTACAATTACGTGCTTTAAAAAGAATGTTTTGGTTTTTTCGTGTTTTTATAAATTTAGCATGTTTTAAAAAGATATTATTTGTTAAAAATATTACAGATGAAATGATATTAGCATATTTTGGTATCAACATATTTTGATTGATATTTAATTAAAAAATTTGAAATTGATCAAAATTTTAATTAAAATAAAAACAATATTGTTTTATCTTGGTTTTTTAACTGATATAAAATATTTTAATTGTTTCGATCAAAACAAAATAAAATTGACAATATTGATTTGAACATTTACAAGTGGTTGGTGAAGTTTTGTTTCCAACATTTCTTTTTCTATCCGAAGAAATCATATTTTTTTCAATTTTGATTCAACGATTAAAATCTTGATTGTTACATGTTTTCATAAAACTAGCATGTTTCGACTCGAAACCGCATATCTCAAGCCCTAACATGCTAATTATAAAGATTTGAAAAGTCGATCGGTTTTACACAAGCTGAAAGATTATACAGCATGATTCCGCAACAAGAAGACCGGTGAATGACTGGAAAGGAGGGGTCGAGGGGATTTTCCAGCGTTGCAGGCTTGCTTTGTAGAAGCTCCCCGTCTCCTCCTGCAATATCACGATTCTGTATAAGCCGTAGATATATGACCAAATAGGCTCGGATAGATCTTGCAAGATTTTAAAAGGGGTTGCAGAAATGATGACCAGAAAAAAAACTGATCGACTTTCCAAGTCAGGTCCTATCCCATTCTTCCATTAGAAGAAAAACATATTATATATTATTTCAGTAGTTATTCACGCGGCGAGGAAACAATTCTGAAGTAGCATTTAAATGATATAGGAGTTTATTGTGCTATAGAGGATCCCGTAATCTTCATTTTACTTGTATTTATTGTGTTCGGTGTGGATCCCATTGTTTTTGACTTCTTGTTCTCGTTGTTTTCTCTTTTATGATTTCGATTTTGAATCTGCCATTAGAATGATTTCAAGCAAAGGGAAAGAGTAGATGCATAAATAGTGTGCATATTAATAAAAGAGATTATTGCATCAATAAAGAAAGAAAGAAAAAAAGTGCAGACATGCAGTGTTGTAGAATTACACTGAATAACAGGCCAACATATGCTTATCTTGATTGGATGTTTGACGTATTTTCTCCATTAACAATGTTCCTGGGTGAAAGAAAGCTTGGCACATAAGGATTGGCTTCGAAGTTTTGAATCCCATAAATTTTAAGAGATCTGAAGGTCCTGTCTTCTGGATTATAGGAAACCATAGCCTTGGATTTATGTGACATCAGGATTTCCCCATTTCTCAGCAAACTTACTGGTCGATACAAGTCCCTGTACCATATGAGATCCGTGCTTGGATTCATTAAAATGAATTCCTTAGTCCAGGAATCTTGAACACCGTATTGTTTCATCACCCATATATCAAAATGGTCACCCAGTGGATACTCAAAGAAGTAGAGGCATCCTGCTAATACCCCTAGCATCATGTCCTCAGCCCTGTCCTTGTCATCAGGGCCAAGATGAGGAGGTGCTGGAACGGGTTGAAACAGCTCCCGCCCAATTTCAAGACAATATATAAATTCTGATATAGAAGGATCGTTAACAATCCAGTGGAGACACCCATCTACAAAAGCATCATGGCATCTCAAATCTACCGGAGGAGGGAGGGTACCTCCATGAATGCTTGTCCATGTACCCTTTCCAAGTGTGTATATCTCAGCCTCCATTAATCTCGACGGCTGCTGCACAAACTGAATCACCTTGTACTCGTCAGTCTCAGGACTGTGCCCGAACCAGGAAGAAACATAAGACCTGTGTTTCTTCTTCGTTAGGGGTAGGGTGATAGAATCACCAACAAGGGGATTGAGTATGCTAACGCTAATATCATTTGGTGAATGAAAATGGCGTATACATATCAATCCATTACAGGTGTTCACAATTTCAAAGTTCCCAGTTGGGAGACCGAAGTCAGGACTGAACTTCACTGCTGCATCAGGACTGCATATATCTGAGGCTTCTAGATCGAGTAAGCAGAGGCTTCTAGGACCGCGTCGACGTCCATGTCTGCGGGATCGAAGAATGAGAGAGGCAGGTGCTCTAGTGTGGTGCAGTTTGGCAAATTCAGGGTCTAATATAAGATCCTTCCATTTCTTGCACACACACATGCAACTGAAAATGGTTTTGAAGGGCAGCCTGGAGAGTATATCGACGAGGTTTTGAATGGGCAGTGTTGATATGGACCGGAAATCATCTCCTCCTCCTCTAGTTTGGGCATCATCTCTGCAATCTCTGGGTCTGGTGGGGTTGACATGGTTTCTTCTCTTCATTTTTGGCCATTGATTTTGGATACAAGGGATTGGATTTGAAGAACGAAACTTAATATATATGCTCTCTTATGAACATGAGAGGATCCAAGACCCCGTCAGATGATGGCGTTGCTTGGTAATATGGTGGCTAGGTTTTATGTTTATGATGACATCTCTTTTCCTTGTTAGTGCCTAAGAAGGTAACTTTTCTTTTGGTATTTTGAATTATTTGCTGATTAATAAATTACTAAACAGAAGAGATTTTTCTATAAATCTGAAATTACGATGCCTTGTTTGGATTTTTTTCTAAAATTGGGAGTCATCAGGATTGCATATATCGAGATGGCAAAAAAAAAAAGAAAACACTTTCTATTGGAGGATGCTAAATTATGATAATGTTTGGTCTTTGTATAAATAATATAAATGTGTTTAGCTGAAAAGATAAAAATATAAAAATAAATTGAGTAATTTTAAAGTATTTTTTTATTTTAAAATGAAAGGTAAGAGACATGTCTCCAAAAATAATATTTATTAATTTTTAAAATATTCATGCTAAAAACTTTCAATTCTAAATTGTTCAACTAAGAAATGTAATGATTAAAATAATTATTATAATAATTTTAAAACTCAATTTAAGAATCAATTAAAAATAAAACCCAAGTCATAAATCAGATTGACCTAAGTCAATATAAAAATAAAATAGTTATTATCATAGTTTTAAAACTTGATTTGAAGATTAATCTAGAGCAAGACTCGGGTCACGAGTTAAATTGACTTTTTTAACCTTGGTCAACATAAGAAAAAAAAAATTATTATTATTATTATAGCTTTAAAAGATGACTTAAAATCAATATAGAGTAAAGCAGTCATGTGTTAGAGGGGCAACATAAAATAAAAAATTATTATTATTATAGTTTTAAAACTTGATTTAGAGGTCATTCCAGGACAAGGACTCGATTAAAAATTAAGAATGTCAACTAGGGTTAATGTAATGATAAAATTGTTATTATTATAACTTTAAAACTCAACTCAAGTTCAATTGGGGTAAGGCCTAGGTGGGTCATAAGAGTCTACACAAATTGACCCTAGTCAATATATGAATAAAAACTATTATTACTATAATTTTAAAACTTGACTTGGTAGTTGACTCGAGAAAAAATCCATGTCACGAGTTTAGAAGGTCAATTAGTTGACCCCATATATTTTTAAGAAAATATTTAATGTCATCTTATTTTAACAATTCAAAAACATAATTCAATAAGTTTTTTACTCATGTTTTATTTTGATTTGACTTAGGTTTTTGACTGGGACAAGTCGAGTTAGTCTTTTCTCTATTTTTTTTAAATTCGAACAAATTCAGGTTTCATATCAACCTGTTAAGTCAATTATAGTTTTATAACTAGAGTTATTATAATATAATTAATTTTAACACTCAATATAAACTAAAAAGTATGTGTAATTATTTTTAAAAAATATATAAGTTAAAATAAATATTTTATATTTTATTTTGTGAAAGATCATCACAATTAAACAAAATATAAAGATAATACACCACTACTTTTATGTCTATGTTATTTTATTTTTTTATCTTTTTCTATGGTGAGATACTAACTAGGATTCTTGACTCTTTAGCCATTCAAATGAGTTAGAATCCTAGAACCGGACTCAAACAATCCTGCCTGCCTGCCTGCCTGCCTGACTGGATGGCCACAAATAGGCTCTGCCTTTTTTTAGGGCGAGGTGGCGATGTTTCGCAACGGAGCAACATTATCACCATCAAAATTAGATAAAGGCATCTAAGCAAACTAAATAATAACAGGATCAGTTCAATACAGATCATAGATGCAATCTATTCCAGCACAATCCTTCAAGAAATTTATGTCCATCAGCCTACCCTACAGCTCTCTTTCCTTTTCCAAGTTTATATATACACACACATACACACAAACATGTATGTATGTATATGTATGCCTCAAATCTGCAAGCATCATCCTGTACTATCTCCTTTCTTTCAGAATTTCATTCTACAATGTCATTGGAATGGCCAGAAAAGGTGATTATTTTCTTTGCTTTTTAAACATTCTAACCCTCCTGATTTCAATGACTATAGTTGTTCAGATTTCTAAAACATGGGAAATCATCACTTTCTATGGCAATGTGAATTGTGCAAGCTTCTTACGAGTACCAGTCTTCATCTTAGGAGCGGCTCTTTTGATTATCTCGGTCCTAGGATTGATGGCTTTGTTTTGTCGAGCATCGCCCCTTCACCGAGTGTATCTGTGGGCAAAGTTTTTGGTTGTAATTGCTCTCTTGGGTTTTACAGTGTTTTCCTCGTTCGTAACAGATAAGGGTCCCAGGGAGACAGATTCAGGTAGAGATCAGAGTAGGCTTCAGGATTTTTCAGGTTGGTTGCAAGGTTATGTGGTAAATGAAAACAAATGGGTCAGAATCAAGAAGTGTTTAATCAAGACCAGAGTTTGTCAGGAGTATGCCCAGAAATTGTCTGCCTTGCCTTCCGATGTCTTGTTGGAGATGTTGATTCCTGTTGAGGTATCATAATATCTCCATCTCTGCCTGATTATTGATCGCCGAAGGCTTTATGATCGCATTGTTTGTTAAATTTAATGTGCTGTTCAAGTAAGTTTTACATAAGCTTTCTCGGTATCTTTTCTTTCTTTTCCCAGTCAGGCTGCTGCATGCCACCAAGTAATTGTGGGTACAAGTTCAAGAACGCGACGTTTTGGGATGCTCCGAAATCAGGCCTGGATTCTCAAGGTGGTGAATGCCTTTCATGGAAGAATGGCCAGGGGAATCTATGCTACGATTGTGAAACTTGCAAGGCTGGATATCTTCAAGAAGTGAGGAATGCTTGGAAAGCTCTGAACATTTTCAACACATGCTTTGTCATCTACCTCACCCTCATCCTTGCCTTTGGATTTCTTTGCTTGCCAAGCTATCAGAGCAGCCGATTATGATCCATTTTCCAACTCTGCTAAATTTAGGTAAGTTCTATGAGGAATAGGATACAGATTGGCCATAACTTGTATAGTTGTCATTTCAATCTGCCTAAGGGTAAAAAAATCAAGTCGTAACGCAAATATGTGATTTCGTTTGCAAATTTCTGAAGGGTTGGCAATTTCTGAAGCCTAGCTTGCTAGTGGTGCATGTTCTAGTTTATATATATAATTTCCCTGGTATCAATAATTAATCAATGCAACCGATCAGATTCGATCTCTACGCATGTTACTAGTTGCGCTGATAACCATCCATGGTAAAATGTCCAGTTGAAGTGCCAGAAAAAAAAAACATGGAGCAAGTAGCAGATATAGATTTCTTTGATATCAAGTATCGTATTTAACATGTTCTTGGACAAATGTGTACGTGAAGCAGATTCTTCGTGTATCTCTGACAAATCATTGTCACGACCATTTTCAGCAGTCCATGCAAAGTTTTTAATCGAATTGGCCACGAAGTATTCTCCGTGAAGCAATGTCAATGTGCTAGCAGAGCAAGCTTCCCTAACAGCACCAAGAAGGTATCATTTTGATCTGTTTTATACCCTTCATATCATAAAATACTTCTCGATCATTTCAATGGATCTTCCCACACATTTGCATCTCATGCCATGCCCGCTACCATTAAATTAAGAATCGAAATTTTGGGTACATCGTCACATTCTAATTTTGTATCCCTCGTGACCCTATGTGGTAGTGTGAAGTGTCCTGGGGGAAGTCGTCGAGGAGTTTCCAAAATTACAGACTTCAAACAAAACATTCTCTTCGAATCCTCCTCTTTGATTTCTTCTACTGGTTTTACTGAAGCATTGATTTCTTTAACCAAGGTTTATTGTATGTGTTGGTGGTGCCTGACAATATTAGCCATGGCACGTTGCAATGTAGTTGATGAATGTCTGTCCCGCCATGAAAAAACTCGGTGCAGAAACTCACCGATTCTTCATCCGAATACTTCCACTATGTGTTTTCTTCTCCTTCTCCATCCATTAACTTATTATGCTTTTTCTCTCGTTGTGCGTCACTTAGAGGAAGGAGGATGTTCTCTAGTTCATAGCGAACCTCCAGAAGTTCTTTCCACAACTTGTGAAACAGAATCTTTCCCAAATAAGGCGTGAAATTAAGCAAATTAAACTCTACAAAATTTGTTATGATTGCACGCTGCACTGCTGTATTCTGTCTGATAACACTATCTTCATATTTATCACCAAAGCACAGATATATTAGCAAGTAAAACACAGCAACAACAATCGCTTCGTGGTCCAGTCCAGCAGTTTCCAGGAGTTTTTTCCTTAGGATGTTCAATGCCCATTTTCGACAATCAGAATTCAAATGTAAGCGTGAAAGGTGAAATGCAGACATGAGGTTTTAAAGGAGTTGGAGCCATAGTGGTCCATAAGGTGCAGTAGTCTCGTTGTTTGACATGACACAGGCTGTCTTGAAAGCTGGCGGGCAACTTGCAAAGGTTGGATCACTCCGTACAGGTGTCATATGGGCAGCTTCAGGGGGTTTATGAAAATGGAAGGCTCGGGACCTAGGTGTAGAGTAATGACAGGGCCATATTGAGCACATAGTTTGCGAAGAACAGGCTCTAAGGAAGAAAAATTCCTTGAGGATTTCAGAAGCCGTAAAAAGTTTCCTGGGAAGGGCAAGGTTGGGGGCCCTGGTGGCAAGTTTTTGTTATTATGAAAGAGATGAAGAAATAATGGAAGAAAAATGCATAGGCAAAAAAATGCAATCTGCAACAAATAGAGCTCCATTGTTGCTATGAATTAGAGAAAGATTTATACTTCAACCAAAAGAGATTTATAGCTATTAATTGGTGGTAGGAGGGGGGGCAAGCATAGTATATATATCAAAGGTACAGAAATTTTTATAAATGCAATAAAGAATTCTTGAATAATAACTAGTTCACTTATGAAGCTTGCCAAAGGTAAAGGAATTGGGAATTCAAACTGAACCCATTTTCAACTCATTAATGTGATTCTAGAAAGTGACGCATGACAAGTGAACTTATGAGAGCAAGTTGGTATGCTTCCAATAGCATGCAGCTAATTGTCACAAAGTGCGCTAAAAAGAGATATTTCCTCGAATCCAAAAAAAAAGCAAATGAATGGTGAACCGAACCGTGTCATCGCAGGGCAATTATCGATTTTTGCATAGAAAAAATGGGATTCTAGATTCCCAATGTCTCAGCATTTCTTTTTGACTTTCACTCCATCTCACCAGTGCTTAAAAAGATTTCCCCAATCCTCGCACGATTTTTGCTGTTGTTAACTTGTTATAATCAGAAAATAACATCCATATCGAGCAGTGATAGATGGGTATAAGATATTGCGAGCTAAAATTTAGAACCTGAAGGAGATACCCACGCATTTATCTCACTCTCCTGCCTCAGACTCTGCATACCTTTGGGCCATCTCCTTTTGCATCATCTTTGAGCAAAACAAACCTCGGTTCATGAACAATTGCTCTTCCTTCTATGCCCAGCATAGTGTAACTTTCAGTTTCAAGTTCATACCAAACCAGACTTGTATCGCACGAAAGAAAAATATCTCCATCGTTCAAGACAGCTATTGCTCTGAAAATAAACGGATTCCGAAACCCAACTTCGTTCTCAATGACAAACATTTTAGTCCATGACTCCACAACACCATACTGTCGCATTACCCATATCTCCTTGGACTCTTCACTTTCAATCTTGTCATGACCGCAGAAATAAATAGTCTCTCCTAAGACCCCAAGATTGAGTACTTCATAGCCCTCGAATTCAACAATTTCGGGCAATGCAATCGATCCGAACTGCTCAGTTTCAAAATCAAAAGTGCATATTTGATCCAAATCATCCCCCATAGACACGAGAAGCCAGTGAAACGCACCATTGACAAATGCTTTCATATAACCCCAATGGTAAAACAAACAGGACTCCAAAATATCTGGGGCAGCCCCAACAGTTCTCCAACTGCCATTGCCAAGTGTATACACATCGGCTTGCAAATCTTTCTTCGCATCTAGCTTGTAAATTCTAATAGCCTTAAATTCATTGGTTTGGGGGCTAAAACCAAGTCCACCTAACTCCGTCTCCAAATCCCTCCCTACTTCAGCAGAGGGGACACGCATATACTCCCCCGTGACAGGATTCAAAATGTACATTACGAGATCTTCAATATAAGGATTTCTAGACCTATATTCACGTAAATAAAGCAATCCATTGCAAGAATTGACAAACTGATATTTCTTGATGAAGGTGGTAACAGGATTAAAGAAGAAAAATTCTCCTTGAAATTCAAGCCAATGGAGGGTTGTGTAGTCTTTCATGTAGAGAAACAAGGTGGAGGGTTCTTTAAGGGAGAGGTAAAGATTTCCAAAATCAGGGTCTAGGAGAATCGCTCTCCATGACTTGCAAACATACCTGCAATCATTTAAAAGCATTCCGATTGGGAGTTTGCAAAAGATGACCCTGAGGATGTTATCAGGAACCCTTGATATGTAGCACTCAGTGGATTCAGGCATCCGCTTCTTGTTTCTGGATGAAGCATTTGCAAGGTGGCGACGCGGTGGATCCGTCATGGTGCTCTTTGCTGGTCAAAGGGTTCTTCTTGATCTTTCCCGCTCCTTTCGAGAAAATGTGTTTTTGGCGTTTAGAAAGAAAGAAAGGAGATGGAGAGAAATGGGCAAAACCCTTTTGGATTGAGAGATTCGGCCCGTTACTGGTCAGATAGAAGCCCAAAATAAAATTTAAGGCTACGAATTTCAAGATTATTTTCTGTGTTCTTTCGTATTTATTACGAATTTTGTGTGTGTATGTAAATTTTAAAAAATATATTGATTTTTTTTTTATACAAACACATAAAAAATACTTAAAATATATACTAATTTAATATTTTTTTAAAATTATATTTAGTAACAACTAGTTAGATATTAATTGGACATGAATTTATTTTTACTAGGAAAGTTGAAATTTATATTTAATGACAAATGGATGTCCTAATAACTAATGCCAATTTTAAAAAACTTCTCTTTTAAAGTAATACCTTTACAATATTGGTATTTTTTTTTCTAAATTAGTCAATTATGGTTTTATCATTATATTTAATGATTGAATCACTTATTTATAATTTTTATAAATAACATGATAAAATATTTTCAGTATTAATGAGAAATAAATTATTTTTTAGCTTGAGTAAATAAAAAAAAAGAGAATGAAGGATAATTTTTAAAAAGAAATTGGATAGAGAAAAGAGTTTAAAGTGATAAATATTAAATTTCATTAAAAACTTTTTAGTTAAAAGTTAGGGTGAGATCATAAATAAATATGAAAGAATTTGATCATTAAAAGAACATGATTGTTATAAAAGATTATTAACCAACTTTATATATATATATATATATATATATATATATATATATCAAGCTTAAAAATGCTTTTTCCAAGGGGGACATGAATGAATTGAAAAATAGTTATTTTGAATGTCTTCTCGTGAGGATGCACTCATATTTATTCTATTCAATATTCTTAGGATTTTTTAGTTTTTATATTTAAAAGAGAATTGTTTTTGTATTTTATTTTTCCATTTGATATTATCAAGGTTTATATATATATATATATATATATATATATATATATATGGCTATCATATTTAAAGGGAATTGTTTTCCCTATTTGATTTTTCTATTCAATATTTATCCTTTTTTATTATTTCATTGAATAATATTAAGGTGTGTATGTGTGTGTGTATAAAGTGTTAGAATAACATCTTTACAATTAAGAATTCAATGAATAAATATTTTGATTGTCTTCTAACAATTATGGTGATCTTAATTTTTAAAAGTTTTGATTTATGACTCATTATCATTTGTTGTTGTCTTTGCCACTAATCTATTTGGTGAGTGAGTATGCTCTAACATTATTATATAAGACTCAAAAAATATTGTTGTAGCCGCGGCATGGAGGTTAACTTACGCTAAAATTCTTTTCCCTCCAGTTGTTAACTTACGCCATAATTGTAACAATATTTTTCAGCTATTTTTGCAGTCGCGGCATAAATTTAATTTTTTTAATGAAATCATAGTAAAAAATTAAAGTCTTATTTAGTTATTTATATGTTTAGAATTACAATTCAACATAACTACAGATTGAATTGCAACACCAATCACAATCGCAGTCCTAACCTTTTTTAAAATGGTTTTGAAACCACAAGCAACCCGAAAGAAAAAGGCACAGCCAACCTGCCCATAATATCACATGGCTAAAAGCCAGCAAAAACCATTGGCCGCCTACGCGCGCAGAGTCACATAAACAAAGCGAGAGGACCCACCACATATGCTCCTTTTATTTTTCCTTCACAGTAGATCGTATCGAATCACCAGAATAGATTGGGAGGAAGAGAGAAAATGACTCGAGGAAAGCAGAAGATCGAAGCCCAGAGGAAAAACGCAGAAAGGAATCAGAAGTCCAAGGGTTCCCAGTTTGAAGCCCGAGCTGTTGCTCTTAAGGTTACCTGCCCCATCTGTAAGGTTATCACTACTTTCTCTCCTTTTCTTTTCTTTCGTGTAATCGTACACTTTTAATTTTTCAATCAGATCGGCCTTTTTCATTGTTGGAATGATTATAAATCGTGAAATTAACTCTTGGTAGATTGCCCCCCCCCCTCTCTTTTCCTGTCGTTTAAGAATGTGAGTGCGTTTTCAGATAACATGGTATGGGTTTGAAATTATATTTATTGAGTATTAATATAGTGGCGGGGGAGGAGATTGATGATATTGTAAACCTATTATCCGATAGAGAGCTCCCAAGCTGTTGTTGTTTACCAAAAAAAACCTAGAAGGTATAGAGGTGAACTCGAAGAGATATGATTATATTAGATTATTTGTTCTGTTGTTTTTGTGTTTTAGGTTACGGCTTTGATTTCTCGTGTATTTAGTTTTTCAATTAGAAGTAGAGAATTTGAGGTCTGCATGAAAGCATTCTTATTTAAGACGACCTTTTTCAGCAAGGCTATTGCTCATTCATGAGGGTTTTACTTGTTCTGGCAGCTCAAAGTTGAAAATCCTCTTACATGCTTGTCTTTGATGTTTTACATGTTGATTTCACATTAAAACTGATGTGGGTTCTTTCAGAAATTGATGCTTGCTTGTAGAACTGCCCAGTGCAGCAAATTATGTACACATGTAGCAGAAAACAATGGAAAAGCCGCAACGTATATGTCATTGTAAAATCTAATCGGGGATCAAAATTATGGTGGTCCATTTAGAGTTACCTTGTGATTATTATGTTTTCAATAGGGAGATGGCGTGGTTTGTATGTTTATCTTTCCTTCAAAACCAATGTTTGCCATTCCAAACTAAAATCGATGTGGTTTTACCCTGACTGTAATCCTTTTTAACTATTAACTTGAGCTTTTAAAGTAAAAACACAGTGCCATTACACTCTCACCATACTCTTTAGCAAAATCTTATGTCATAGTTTCTCATTGTTTCTATATAACACATTCGATATACCTTTCCTTCTGAACTTTTTTTCTCCTTTTGGGGACCACGACAGCTTTTCTTTTTATAGCACCACGAAGTTTTTTCCCCGAACACTTTTGTAGTAGTACCTTTGATTTTAAGCAGACATCAAAACATCTTAGAATCCTTTCTCAATCCATGTTAGGAAAACCCTTTTTTTCTTTATTCACTAAATATATAGATTGTGGTTTCCAATTATTATATTCAATTCAATAAACAATAAAAAGCTCAGCAGCTCCTCTATAATTTGAAAAAAGGGCTTCTATCATTTACCTAATATTTTTAGCTGTTAGAAATAAAAGACTTTGATTTTTTTTTTTTCGTAAGTATTTTTAGCTTTGGATGTTATATTTTAAAAAAAATATTGAATATAATTCACGAATATAAAGCAACTGATATAATAATGTTTAGCAATAATTTAATAATCCACGTTCAAACAGACTTGCCTAAAAACTGGTCTTTTTAAAGAAAGCATAAATTCACTTCCAAGAGTGCAAAACTGTAATAAAAAATCGAGATAACCAATAGTGAAATATTTTGAAGGATTTAATTGCTTGTTTAGAATGCAACCAAGTCAAGAATTGAGGGTGTAAAAATTATGATACTTGAGGAACTTAAAGGTGTGTTTTGGATTGAGTTTCGATAGCACTGGTTTTAAGTGGCTAGAAATTGCGAGCAATGGTTTCTAGAATGACCTATTTGGGATTATGAGCCTGCATCTTAACTTGAAAAACTGAACCACAATCCTTAAACATGGACTTGCTAAATTATGAAGCGAGTGTTTAGAATTGATGTGGCCTTTGCTTTTGGATGCGTTTCCAAATTGTGTTTCATTTTGATGTGCTAATGCTAGAAATTAAAAAAAAAACTGAAAAAAAAATTATTTTTATGCATTTTCAAGCAAAAAACACTTTTGAAAAGCACCTTGCACCACAATACAAAACACACAAGATTTAATCTCCCATGCGTAGTTTCAGGAGTCCATTTTTCAGTGATCAACCTGAGATTGTGTTTTGGTCAGTTTTGAGGGATGGTATAATTGCCCCATTGCAATTCTTCATGAGAATTGTTGGTCTTTGTGCTTTTGTTTCATATATTAAACACACGTTGCATTTTGACTTTCAGGTTCAGCTAGCGAATAGTAATCAACTAGGTGATCATTATGCTTCCAAACATCCAAAAGAGAAGCCTCCTGCTGAATCGAGCTGATTTATCTTGGTCTCTTGTGTAAAATATCAAATTCGTTCCAAACTGCTAAAGCAGTATGTCAATGAATGTGTGTGACTATTTTCTCATCCGAACTCTAGAAATTGATGATGTTTGTTTTCTGTTTTTCATGTGCGAGCCTGAAGTTTATATGGCCTTGGTGTTGATTTTCTCGTTATTGATGTCTGTAACGACCATCAAGAACTGTTTCTTTCAGAATCAGCAAGTTTGGATACATGATTGAAGCACGGAAAATCGTGAAACTTTGAGGTGTGGTTTGAAAGTCTAGCCAAGAGCTCTGTGGGAGAAATCGTAATGGAATCTGGGCTATTAGATACTTACTATGGTTGTGTCATTATCACTGAGAATGACTTTGTACTATCCAATCCCAGATCAAGGTTTTACTTCAATAAAAAATCAAAACTTTGAACTTTTAAGTTGCACAATTATTTCTTGCGAGTATAAGAAAAACTTTCAAATAACCTTTGAAGTTTTTGATCGCACCCTTCGGAAAAAAGAAGTTTCATTCCATTCCTCACTTCTCTCCCTCGTGCAAATTGCAATCAAGCCCTTATTTTTGGCATTTTGAGTTTTTTTTTATTTATTTATTTTGTAATCCATATTTATTTTATATTTTAACTAGCCAATTATCAACGCTACATTGCAAGTGAGATTTCAAGTTATTTTTTAACATATGAAAAAAAAATATATTGGTATTAAAAATATGTTGTTGAGTGTGTTCAATGAAATATGTGAAAATTATAGGAACTGATAAACCTTAAAAAATAACTGTTAGATCTATTCGAAAACTAAAACAGGAAGTTGAAAAATATATGTGCATATAATGATGTTTAAACTTGTGACACAAGATGTTCTTTAATTTTTTATTTTATATAATTATATATCAATAAAAATATATTTTCATAAAAAAAAAACTATAACAATTTATACTGTAGAAAAAAAATGTAATTGTTATTATAAATTATATATTTTTACTATGGTGTTTTTTTTAACATATATTTCTTTATCTATGTTGTTTATTGCATAGAAATTGCAAGGAAAAAAAATCAGTATAAAAATATAACGATTTGAAATAAGTCTAAAAGGGTATCTCTTCAATCAAACAAATTTCTCTTATTGATTTTTTTTCTCAAAATCTTTTTTTTTTATACCAAAACGTTTCATGATATTAAAAGCAAGCTTTAATAAACAAAACAATAAATAGGGAGTTGGTAATTTTGATATGAATGTATAAAAAAATAAAGAATAATACTGAGGAAATTATATAATAAAATTTTAAAAAGAAATCTTTCATACGCATTTAGAAAAGTTTGTATATTAGCTTCATATATACTTATTAAGAAGTCAATTGCTAATATTATCATGGAAGATACTAATATTATTTAAAAATAAAGGCATAATCAGAGAATTATTTGAGTTTTATTTAAATAATTTTATTCAAAAGGACTAAAATAAAAAAAATAAAAAAACAATAAGAAAATAAATTATTGTTAAATAGCAAACCTAACCCAAATCAACTTAATATAAAAAGACTAAACTTGGAAATAAAAAGAATCATTTGACAGAATTAAAAAAAAAAAAAAAGATGAAGAAGAAAACACTAACTATCTATTACATGTTTATGATTGTATTATTTCATAGTTTATTGGTTGTCAATTTTGCAAAACCAAACTACAATTGTTAAAGTATACAAATAAAAAAAAACGATGATTTGAGATGATTCAATGGTCATGTGAAATGATTTTTCCACCCAAATCTTTTAATATAAAAAAAGAGGAAGAAACGCTGATTCATGTTAGATACCGGGTGCAGTATGTATCAACAGATTGGCTCCTAGATCCATTTTACCATTCTTTTTCCCAAGAGAAGTTTTGATGCATTATTTAGTTAAGACTTTACAATCTGCTGGCTGAATATCTCTGCATGCATCTCTTATACAAGTAACTACGAGATTCTCCTCACCTCATACCCATGGGAGACTGTAAGAGGTGATTGCTTTGAAACAGGCCTGTCTTCAGACCACAGCTCCAGATTTACTGCCCCTGTTCCCCAATGGATGTAACACTTATAAACCTCATTAATGTTAAAACGATTGACTAAAGCCAAGCCCTGACATTGATCCACCAGCATCCATTCGCCTGAAAGAAACGCAATGAATGATATCAAGATTTACAAACATTATTAGGCTCAATACATGCGCTATACACTCTCTCAATAAACTATGTTACTTTATTAGACCTACAGTTCTTGCAAGAATTAATGAAATGTTTAATGACTGGAGCAGTGCTGAGGTTATTGCAATTACACTTACTACTACTTTATACCGTTTCTTTATACTTGCATTAACTAAATTTTTGCATTGTGATTATGATTATTTTGCAATTATGGAGGATGATCACATTGATTTTCAGCATACCTCGGGGATTGTTACTTGTTAATGAAATTTTCCCTAGATCTTCCCATCTCTATTGTTAATTTTGAGATTAACAGCAGGGACTTTGAGTCAACTTCAGGACCTCTGCTTTGTAAGCAAAAGTCCTTTGCCAACTTTGCTTGATCTCATGGTTTGTTTCCTTTCTTTATTCATTCCATTTACATTTTACATTTTCTGCTAAAAAATTATATATAAAAAAATCCATATAAATACCGTAAAATAGAGTGACAAGGAGCTTACCATTAGGCAGAAGATTCTCTTGATAGAACTGGTCCCCAGATTCAGGCCAAATTTCATGCTTTGATCCATCAATGGAGGTGAATGAGACAAAAGTTTCAGTGGGGTGAAGGAGAGTAAACACCGGGTGTACTCTCAAGCAAACCAGTCTACAACACAGAAACAACAATTGTTTGGTATTCGTAGCTTTTTGTACATGTTGGTGCATTCTTGTATAATGATTAAAAGAAAAGAATGCAAGCTTACAGCCCTAGCACACATTACGCATACAGGAGGACTGATTTTGTTTCTGGGAAATTAACGTTTTTGAAGATTATCTCATGTGAAAAGACTGATTTTGTATAGAAACAATGTAAAATGCAATTTCAGAGCCAACTCCAGAATGCATCTGCTGTTAAAAAACTGCAAAACAGCTTGTTAAATGTATGTTGTCATACTTCGTAATTCATTTTCTCATCAATTTGTTAGGCACAACAAAATGATTGATGGTAGCTGTGATAGAAAAACAGAAACAATATCTCCATGCAATGGATTGACAATGTCAATATGGGCTGGTGCAAAGAAAGCCGTAAGAGCATGGATTCTCTTGATGGTAGCTGAAAGAAATTACAATTATCATAGATAAAGAATGTTTTTGGATCTAACCTTGAAAATCCACCAGAACCAGCACCAACGCTGCGGGCTATAATGCCAGAGTCAATCTGGAGAATCTTTGGATTATCTTTGCGTAGAGATATCTGCCGTCGAAGAACCAACCCTCCACCAATATCACCTTCTAAAATAAGAGATTCCTCCTTTCCTGCATGCTCAAGCTCCCGCCTTCAAGCAACGATCACAAGCATAAACATGGGAATCCAGCAGATAGATGAAAAAGTTAGGGACTACAGTTCTTTTCAAGTATAAGCAAACAGAACAAATGCATTAAGGAAAGCAGAGGTCTCCAGAAAGTGCTTCAGTAAGGTCAAGCTATCCATATTGAAAATAGCGAAACTCCATAAATCCGATCCACACAACAAAAATAGAAATTTATCTTTTTATTTTTATTTTATTTTTTTGAGATAGTTGATTGTATGACAATTAATATTCTGAAAACAAAACAAATTCTCAAGGAAGAATTGTTATTTGATTTATAAGTCACATAAGTTAATAGATCACTCATTTCCTCTACCCAGCAAGTACTTGAATATTCAGTCATAAGGAAGAATTGGGCTTTGTATCAGAAAGGAATTGTATTGGAATCATTAACTTACTCGATGACACTATATTCTTCAGAACATCCTGCGGACCGGTACTCAGTACCACTATACTCTTCATATCCATCAATCTCAACCCTGCTATGAAGCCACTGTGTTCCTTCATTGCCAAATAAAGGAGGGAGTGAGCTTTATGGATCATATTAGGTGAACCTCTACTCTCAAGAACTTCAAATTACCCTGGCCAGGTTAAAAAGAAGAAGAAAGAAAAGTTTTGCTGGGAGCATTACCCGAAGGAAGGTGCTCCATGGAAATAATCCTGCCCCCAATCCAGGGAAGTACTTTAGCAATCCAATCACCGTTTTTCACTTCAATAGGGTCCTTTGAAAGCTCCACCACTCCCTTGGGCCCAGAAACCTCTTCCAACTCCGGAATATGCTTAGCACATTCTGCATTTAAGAAGAGGATAAAAACTGATTTAAAAATAAAAAATAAAACCTAAAAAGTAGCATCTGGAAAGAACTATGTGATGCATTCAGAAGAGTGGAATGACAAGCCTATCCACCTAGCATATATACATTAAATATTCTTAAAAAGACTGAAAGGAAGACAAGAAATGATTTCCATAATATCCGTATCTCAACCACCATAAAGGAAAAAAATCCACGAACTCTAGCAATTACACATTAAGGTAGAGTTAGAGAATCATAAGCAGCCGCCTCAACTACAATAAGCCAATTAGTGTCTATCCTTTTGAAAACCATTAAACACGCAGCACTAACCTTGGAGGGCATCATGGCCATCCAAATATGATTACCAAAGGAACACAACCAGAGTTGTGAGAATGAATGAGACATACTAAAACGAAGATGTGCAAGTGAATTTTCAAGAAGAAAGGAGAATATTCCATTCTGGCCCACATATTGGATGCATATGCCCTGAGAAATGTAAATATTCTCTTCATGAAAATCAAAATCAAAATGGAGACTACACTAAAGAAGAAAATGATGAGTTTTTTACCAACAAGAATTATAGGCCTATATGTTTAAAAAATAGTTTATAACTAACGTTTAATTTTTTTTAAAAAGGTGAAAATAGAGGATATTGACAACTGAAAAGAAGTACCGATACCTAACAGGGTCCTGTATTGTTTCTCACTGGTGGATACCAGTGAAGAAACTTCAACTTCTGTGGGCATATTGATTTTCACGACATCTCCATCTATGCCCCATGAGTCCAGCTGCGCAAAGATAAAAAGATTGAAGAATATTTTAAACATATGTTTCACCAGTGGTAGTTTACAGTGAACGCCAATTGTGCCCTAACAATGTTCATTGACAACAGAAGACATACCATTGCACCTCCACCAAGCAATAACTGCACATGCAGACGGCGTCTGGGCCTCTTCCATGATCCTTCCATTTGGGAAACACTGACAGTAACAACTGAAGATTGAAGTTTGGCGATGTAGCGTGTCAACAGATATCCACCTCTGGTGAATTCATACCCATCACCTTCATCTTCAAATAGCAATCCTTCAGCATGCCCTGCAAATGCAGATATGTAATGCAACCAGGTCAAGCCAATCCATCAACATAAATTATCCCAACAATACACGTGCACACATGTAAAGAACCAGAAGGTACCTATTATCAACCCATGTTTTGTTTCACAGAACAGTAGAGACAGGCTTAAAAAAATGTCTCATCAGTTAAAAGAAAAAACAACTGATTAAGATTGTATGGAAAGACTCCACCATGAACATCAATTATTATAATGTGGGTTGTGGGAACACTGATATTTTCCCCTAACTTAATTCCTAACTATCATTTTCCCCTAACCTATTTCCCAACTGGCATGCTAGCTGTGATTCATACCTTTTTTTTCCTGGTTGTAGAAGCTGCAGAAAGAGTGAGGGGCGGCAGGCATGTTACATTTAATAACCTCATTTTCTAAAAGCTTCAACTATCAGAGTATCCAAATTCACTATGCTTAACACACTAAAACTCCATGGCTCGCCATGGTCTAATTTGCTTGTGAATAGAATTCGGAGTTTATGACATCCAAAAGATCAAACTTACTATCATAAGGCATATTAAACTTAACTTCACATCTTTGAGCAAACAATTCAACATCTGACCTTTATAAAAACTAACAAGCGTGAGAAATACCATTTTGATCTAAAGCTACAAGGAGTGTCAAGTCATCTGACAGGTTAGCTTCACCAACATGCTGATGTGGGGGAGCCAAGGGAATTATTGATCCTCCTTGCAAATATAATGTTGGTAAATCCTGTTACGGATAAAGGTAAGTAAGAAGATATAATTAAACGAAGTAGAGCAAGATGAGAATAGTAGATACCGGGTGTGAATCATCAAAATCAAATCTCAACCAGATTCCCTTGGGCAGCACTGGATGCAATCTATCCATTCCCTGATCAGCAATGGTGCTAGAGAAAATAAAAGAGGATTAGTACAAATTGCATAGGGATGCCCAAGAAAACGCTATCTACAAAGAGCTTCACCAATTATTACCCAAGAGACAAACACAACCAGAAAGAAATACGACAAGTGAAGATGACAACATTGTAATTGTTCCTCAATGCATACAGAACTCTTATACTGCACAGGCATTCTACTTTCTTACAATAATGTTAGGCATCAAGAAAGCAAATATACAGTATTATATAAATACCCCTACCAACACTGCCCCTCAAAATGGTGCATAACAGCACATCTAGCAAGAAATAGAGATTTTATCAACATGACTGTTGCCTGTTTGGGAGTGTCGTTGAGTTGTTTTTTAAAGTATTTTTCATTTAGAAATGTATCATAATGATTTTTTTTTATTTTTTAAAAATTAATTTTGACATAAGCACATTAAAATGATTAAAAACACCATTTTTTTTTTATTTTAAAGTATAAAATAAAAATAAAAAAATTTCAATTTTTTTCTAAAGCATTTTTGAAACGTAGTGCCAAACACCCAATAAAGACATTGGCCAACTGATTTTTTATGTGTATAATGCATTTAAGCTACTCCCTTAATGAACTTCCCACTGATAAAATGGTTGTCACCATTCCCTCTTATGGCCTTTTTACTCTACAATTTGAATGAAAACCTACGACCGAGCTCATAGGTGTGAAAGGAAATCAAGTCAAACACATTTAGCTGGAATGAATGTTTAAATAAAGAGAAAGAGAACCTTGAATAGACAAGAAGAGGACCCAGCAGGAAGGAATTTTCAGTGGTCCTTAAGCCAGGATCTTTTGGATCTGCATGGGCAATTTACATGGAAACAATAAGTAACCATAATGAATGTGAAAACATTCTGAAGTTCCTTAAATGAAGTAAGATTATTCAACTGCTAAAGGACATACCAGCAAAGAAAGTTGGAGTTGCCACCAGGGTACCTGTTGTGTGCGCCAAATAAAACAGAGTGTATATATGTAGTAGAAGTCGATAGCGCCTCTTTAATGCTAGACGGCACACTTCTTCACACTAATGGAACTGAAGTTAGTAAGCAATAAAAATTGATGGTAGAGCATAAAAAGTAGCTGCATTAACCAGCAACATAAAAAAATTATGAAGGTGGCAACAAAGCTGTGAAAACATATAATCTTAACAAGAGGTAATTCTATTCTGGAACAAATGTAGAAGGTAAGCTTTTAGCAGTTACAGCAGATGACAAGTAAATGTCAATTGCTCCAGACTGTGGTATATCAAAATGAAACATCCAAGTTCATATCACAAGTAAGAAATAAGTGAGAGGTATCAAATTGCTAGCATGTGAGACCAACCTCTTCCCCAAAAGACCATGGCTCATGATCATTTGTGTTTTTTTCAGAATGCCCACGGCAGAAAGGAAACATAGCACCCACACCCATCCACCTTCCAAAAAGTTTGGGTGTTGCATTTCCAGCAAATCCACCAATATCAGGTCCAGAGAGTGGCTGACCACTGAGTCCCTATCCATAGTGTGAAACTTAAATTAGAGAAAATGACCATATTGAAAGAAGAGAAAGTGAAACTTTTAATTTCATTTCCTAACAGGGAACACTTTCCCTTTCTGACCACAGTTTCTCTCTCCAAGGAAACAGAACCAAACACTAAATCTTATAACATTTAGTGCAATGGTCATATCCATGTGGTTACCATTTACACATGGCCTTTAAGAAAAGCGATGACTCTTCAGCCTTGGAAGGGAAAAAAATATCAAAGCATTACAAAAATGATGATATGAGGATCTGGAGAGACATCTGAGATAGATAAGGGCGTAACTTATAACATACTAAAAGGAAAAAAACAAAGTCAATTTGTCTACTTCTTGTTGGGTAAAAAATAGGCTTACCAATTGAAGTACCATGGAGATGGACATGTGTAAGTGCTCCCAGTTTGAAAGGTTATCTCCTGTCCATGTTGCTGCATGCCTTTGACTACCAATAAATCCAGCTCTGGTGAGTACAAAAGGACGCTTATTTTCATTAGCTAGCTTCATGCCTTCATATGTTGATCTTGCCATAAGCATGCCATATACCTATAAGTAAGGAACCAACAAGAATGGATAGAAATTCAAAAATTATTTGCTTCACAGTGATGAATGCAAACAAACCATCAGAATAGCAAGCAAATCATAAATTAGACAAAATTGTTCTTCCAGAGGGTTGCTGGCAAGAATGCATAATACTGAAGAAAATAATAGTACTGGCATCCCATTCTTAGATTTCATTATCTTGCCACAGGAAAAAAAAAAAAAAACAAGATTATAGTTTAGGGGGAATACATTGTGATAGTGCGAGTGATTCTGACAACCTCCAATGTCTTCATCTCCTAGATGAAAATTGCTCTCTGGCATCGTCTTTGTAACAGTCTGAAAAGCAAAGTAATGAGACCAAGAAATGACAGCCAGAAGTGGAAGGCTTGAGAAAGAAGCAGAAAATTACTTTGAAAACAGCTGGCTCATTCATATCATTCCATATGCCATCAACACCATTTGATGTAAAATCTTTAACTAAAGCAGCCCACCAAGCACGAACTTTTGATTGTGTGAAATCAGGAAAAACACAGGGCCCGGGCCATACCTCCCCTGGACATGGCAATAAAACCATAACCTGTCATCGATATACTAAACATGCTGTGCTACATTCATACCAAAATTAAGGGTAATTACTAAACATGCTATGCTACATTCGTACCAACAAATGGCTCTCCATCTGCTTTCTTGATCCATACATCATTTTTAGAGCCACTGTCATAGATAAAATATCCTTCTTCTTTCTTGATACCAGGGTCAAGCATCCAAATCGCTTTAAAACCATCATCATGGAGATCTTTTACCAAAGATAGTGGATCTCGAAAACGTTCCTGAAAATATTAGTTATAATATGACATTATAATTCAATAAATATTTCCTTTATCTTCCCCTCTTGGATGCTAAATTGAACTTGTCAAAAAAGGATCATTCAAGCAAAACACATGCCTTGTCAAATGTGAAACAGCGAAAACCATCCATGTAGTCAATATCCATCCATATAACATCACATGGTATGCCCTTCTCTCGGAAAGTTCTGGCAATCTGCAAATTTACAAAAATCAGCAGCCAAAATCAGATATGCAATGTCAAATAATATGAATGAAGTAAATAATTTTAAGCAATTGAGGGCCTCTAATATGAGGTGAACAGAACTTCAAGAAGATAACATTGAAAACTGTCTTTCCACAGCTTAGAAGAAGAGATCAGAACAGTAGGCTAGCTTGAAATCCTGTAACAGTCAACATTTTACATGCATGAATCCTAAAAAAGTGCACCTCGCGAACTCTCTCATCAGAATCATAGCTCCACCGGCATTGTTGATAGCCTAATGACCACTTTGGAGGCATAAAAACAGTTCCTGAGGAAAGTGATAGCATAAATAACTAGCAAACCAGATTTTTTCAAAAATAGTAAAGCAAAATCCTAGTGTCTACTCTGGCTGTTACTGAATGTTTTCCAACCCACAAAGTAGCAAAAAAAAGTCTTAGATGTACCAAATTTAAAGATAAAAAGAAAAAAAGAAGAAGAAAGCCATTCATTGTGAACTGAAACCCTTGTCAGTAATGCCAAATTATACAAACTCTCTTTTTTGCAAAATTTCATGCCCCTGTCATCTTAGGAGTCAGCCCCTAGCAAGATCTCAACTGTTTCAATGCAGTTCAGCTGCCATCATTAAACACCCCACTCCATCATTTCGACCTTTTATATTCCCTCCTCTTGCCACACATTTTTCTGTTCATTTCAGCCAATTAAAGTGTCAATTTTCCATTACCCTTCACTATTATTTGCTAAGGAAGAGGATATACACTCATTCCCATTTCTCTACTCTTTAATTTATCCACAAGCCTCTCTACATACTCACAACCAAAGCCTTTATCACATAAGAAACCCCAGATCAAAACATCAGAAACACCAAAACAATTCCAAAACCTGTAAAGCAAAAGATCTAGTCACCAAAAAACCACTCTAACTCTATCTGTAACAGTCAAGTAAAAGTCCATCTTTTACAATATCCTTTTCATTCCATGAACACACCCAATAAGTAAATGGACCAAATGCATTAACACATGAAATGAGCGGACAGTTGACAAGACATCCACAAAAAAGCAATTGAGTCGGGGCAGAGAACAGATTCAAGAGGCCCATTAAATCTAAAATGGTTAGGATATTACCAATGGCACGAGACAAAGATTTCAGAACATCTGTGGGAGAAGCAAAAAGACCAAATGTAACAACAGGGTACGGTGATGGAGCAATGAACTGAATAATCGATTCCTTCCTCAGATCAATCTGCTTATTGATAAAAAAGGTGAAAGTTAAATTAGGGAAACATACAAGGGCTAAAACAATAAAAAAAGGTTTCATTACTGGCACATCACCTCACATCGTAGCGTGGTGTCTGCAAGAACCCCTAATGCCTCTCCATTCGGGAGAACAGCCAGCACCCAAGGATGTGACTGGTACAATGATGTAGTTCCAGGACCATAACCCCATGCATCCGAGTTCCATGTGAAAACCTAAATTAAAAAATCTTCTATGTAAAGAACCACATACAAAAAAAAATCAACCGTGGCTGTTGCGTCAAACAAAAACACTTACTCTTTTTCCGGTCCTCTCAAGCTGTCCACTAACTTCTCCAGTTCCATAAAAGGAGGTACCATCAGGAAACTATACCCATAAAGAATTATAAATTGTCAAATTATTACAGACATCAAATTTACATTTAGATAGGCACAAATACGTGGAATCTGTAACCACCCACCTTGAATTTAACAATCTGCTTCCCAGAAACACATTCATAAGTAGGGGCATATGAAGGGACACTGTGACTCATGATAGGCGTGTCCCTATCTTTGCTACAGATGAATGAAAGGCTGGGATATGAAGCAACTCTAGCTTCTTCAGAACAATCAAATCGAAAAACCCCATCCTCCAGGATAGGCTGAAAAATCATATCCCTCGAGACAACATCAGCAGCGACTACCTTAGCTTGATCATGATCAGCCATTTTTGAAATCAATCCCCTGCAACTTAACTTCTTATTAAGCCTCCTCTTTCTGCATGCCAAAGTTTGATCAGAAATTAAATCAATCAAACAATGAAAGAAACACAATTAAAAAAAAACATGGACAAATGAAACACTTCTTTAGTAATTAAAGGGAATGGAGCAAGCTACCTGATCACAGATATCAAAATAATGATTCCTATATTGATAGAATTAACAGGTCAAAAAGATTTCAGAAAGCGGGTACGCTTCCGCATGCATGCATCAAAGATAAAGCCGAACTAACAAGAACTTGTTCTTTCAAAACTTCAACCAGTAAAAAAGCCATGGTCGAGTGATGGTTGAGAAAGAAGAACCTGGATGCAAATGAAGAGGCTAATGTGCTGGTAGTTGTTGAAGTGGGGAAGAGAGAGTGAGGAGGAGGGAGTTTATGGGGCCTAATTGTCGGTGCTAGTCCACGTTGTTGTCCACCACTGCCCACCCGTACTGGTTCCATTAGAAATTCGTGAATTCTGTCTTCATATTATATTACGCTAGCGTGCTGCTAGTGGAAACGGCCGGTTGCGTATAGGATAGTAATTTATTGAAAGAACAAAAAAAAAATATAAAATTGACTGATTTATTGAATGGACGAACGACTCAGCGGCCCAAGGGCAAGCACAATAGCTATTTTGAAAAATTAAATATGTAAAAGAGTCTTTTTTTTAATAATATATATATATATATATAATTTTTTATTAATATATATTCTAGTGATAAAAGTTATTTTGAAGAGCTATTTTTTTATATTATTTAAAATAAAATTTAATTATTTTGTATAAAATTTAATTATACAATTAATTATATAATTATATAATTAAATAATTACCTTTAAAAAACTTTCTACCATTACATTGTCCTGTTTCACGCAGATCAAAGTTCAGGAGGCTTCTTCTTCAACGATTTCTTCTTTGTGAGTAGCCAGTTACACACTGAGTCACTGTGACCTCATCTACTGCACTGTTATACCAACTAGAGTTACAATTGGTTTTATTCTACACACAAGTCATTGAGCTAATATCAGTTTACAGTCCAGTCGCTATTACCATTCCAAATGCAATCTGCATTCAGATAACCAATTGGGCAATTAAACTGTCAACTTAACTTCTCTAATTTCCCTTTTCCATTGAAAATGGCTAATGATATGCTGCTTCTGGTCTTTAAAATGAGGAAGGTCTCTCCATCTGACTGATTTTAATCCTGTTGCAGAATGTAATGTAACCACATCAAATCAAATACAGGACAGCTTAAGGCAATAGTTGTGTCCGGAATGGACAAACTTTCGGACTCCACAGTCAAATATTGGAAATATTTGAGCATGCTCCTTAAATCTGTTCCGCATCAGCACTCATCCTGCAGGCAGATCTGAGCTCAAAATTGTTAAAGAAGGCTAGTATGATAATAGGTTTATCTGTCGTTCATTATTTGATTGTTTTTTCCATTTAAACTTGATTGTCTAACAGAAGATACAGCTACTGCTTACCTTCAAGCACCCTTTCAGTGATCAAATGAGTTAGTGGAGCAGCGAGAGGAAAGAAAAAAAGGGAAGTCCGTCAATGCTTTCTCCTTTTAGCAAGGTGCAACCCCACTAATCTTATTTTCTATTCCCAATTATTTGCAAAACCCTTAACATCTTGTCTAAATTCTCCTACAATAACAAAAAGTAAAAATAATTCAAAAAGATTAGAACTCGCAATCTCAAAGCTTATGCAACTTATGATTTTCAAAGTTTAAATTTTAAGGGCATTTTAGAATAGCAAGAGTGTGAAAAAACAATTTTATTCACATATGACGAAAATTTCATTCCAAGTTCACATTAATCATGCTTCGACATGAACCATCAGCATTTGCATTAGAATCAGTGAAAATAGTGAAACAAGATTGAAAAACGATTTACATCTGAGGTATCTCCTGAAGAAACAATAGCAATTCAAAGTTAAAAGCAATTAGAATAGCAAGAGTTTGTCAAAAAGCAATTTTATTCACATGTGATTAAGTTTGTATTCCAAGTTTACGTTAATCATGCTTCAACGCGAACCATCAGCATTTGCATTATAATTAGCGAAACATGATTGAAAAACAATTTATTATGTTAAATATCTTCTGAAGCAACAATAGCAATTCAAGTAGCATAAGACCCATAAATTCCTCATAGCATCTGAAATTCTGAAAAGATAAACATCTATAAGCATCGAGACAAGGTATCCTAAAATATCTATTGATGGAACTGGGATGCCTGCAAAACTCGCCAAGAGAATCAATAGCCAATGTAGCTGGGATCTCCAACATATTCTGCAATTTGCTCGAGTTTGACATCAAGCAACTCATGGCTACCATAATCCTGCACAACCCCAACCTCCCTGTCCAAGTCCCTCTGAACCAAATTCCCATAAGCTCCCTTATGCTTCCCATAAAGAACTAGAACTGGATCCCCGAGAGGTGGCAAAGCAGCCTCAAGAAGATCCTGATCTACACTTTGCACCAACTCCCTGCTTTCATCCATACTTACATCACACTTGGAAGGCCCGACCACATCCACCACCTCTCCTTTCTTCAAATACAATTTACCCCCTTTCAAGTCCTTACTAATGATCCTAACCCGGATATGACTCCTAAGCCACTGAACTCTTCTCTCTTTAACAAAGCTACCATTACCAATTTTCAGACTTTCTCTACTCTCTTTTACAGGCCGTTGTTCCCTATCCCCATCATTCGGTTTCTTCTCTTCTCTGATCTTTAGCTCCTTCAATTCCTTCAAACACTTCTCCTCTTCTCCCGACCCCAATTCTGCAACATCAGAAACCCGAACTTTCACACTCTCCCCACTCTTTTCTACCCTCAAAACAATCGAATCCGAACCCAGCCTCTTCACAATCGTACCTTTCAAACCCAGATTTTCCTTTTTACCAAAAATCAATCTAACTTCTTTGCCCACAGAAAACCCATCTTTATTCCTCTCTGATCCTTTCTCTTTAACACTGTCACCAGCACTACCGCTGTTACTATTTTTTGAATCAAGTGAAGCAGAAAAAAAGCCCAAACCTTCTTTATCAGTTCCTTTAGTGTACTGCTTGATTTTCACATCTTCTTTAGCATTCTTACCAACACCTCTCCCTTCATGCCAACCATAACCCTTAAGCAACGCTTTGGCAAAATCCTTAACTGGCATTTCTTCAAACTCCTCAAACCCTCGATCCTCTGGCAACCTCTTCAAATCATACCTCAATTTCTCCAACACCACATCCTCCACTCTAGCTTCTTTAGTCAGAGAAGTGGCGGTGGCGGCGGGTTGACGGATATTGAGGCCGAAAGACATGGAATCATGGGGGTCAGAGGAGAGGGTTTGGAGTTCGAAACGGGGGTCCGTAGAGGGGTCAGGGTGGGGAAGGAGATCGATGTTTTTCATTTTTTTGTGGGGTTGGTATTCGTTTTCTATAGGTTGGATAATAGGGGTTCGAGTGCCTTGTAGGGTTTTCGTGGGATCGAATTCGGTGACATACTGTTTGGTGTTGTTATCGTCTGATTGGCCGACTGGTTTTTTTGCCTTCGAGTTCGAATTTGATGGGATTGAGAAGGAGAGCTTCATGTTATTTGTTCTGTCCGAGGCGGTCTGTGTTTCGATTTGCTGCTGCTCATGATCCATAATAATACGAGGAGGGAAGGAGGATTTGATTGAAAAGTTTTCAAATTCTTTTTCCAACACCTGAGCTGGATTCTGTAGGCTAACACGAACCAGTTGCAATGTTGTTAGTGTTTCGATTTGGCGGGCGCTGCTATCGTGGATTCCTTCTCGGTAATGTTGTTAAACACTTAAAATCAATCGAGCTAAATAAACCATGGTGATGGCTCATAACCTCGACGATAGATCCGGTCGTGTTTGACAGTAAAGTATTAAGGTGGTATTTGATAATGTAATATTTGTTTTTTAAATATTTTTTATTTATAAAACTGTCATTTATAGCTTTATATGTATTTTTTGTCCATCAATTGCCAATCTCATATACTCTTATTGAATTTATATTTCTCTGGAATTTTAACCCAAGGTAGATAAATGTATCAAGACACTACTCATGAAATTTTAATGTAATTCAACAGTTAAATTAAAAATTATGTGATAGTATAAAACTGAATAATTTATGGGGATTTTTTAATAAAAAATCTGGAATTTTTTATTTAATACTTGCATAAATAATATCATTTTTTTACAAAATCCTCGGGACCCTTTACTTATCCTCAAGTATATTTATTTTACCTTTTCACTAATTTTATTTATTTATAAACTTGTTACCGGTTCAAAATTCCACGGAATTATTTATCATTCTTAAAACCACATTTATTTTAAATTTTCGTATTCATCAAAATTCGTCATCAATTTCTCTGATGTTATGATTGTTAATTTATATTTATTTCCCTCTTTTATCTATCACTTTTGATCCTCAGTTTTTTATCATCTTCAGTCATACTTTTATACAAGGGTTTACAATTCAAGTTAGCATATCAAACTTGTTCGAGTCAACCCAAGTTATCTTATTAAACATACAGCACAAGTTATAAGATTAGATAACCAAATATAGAAAAAAAAATCACAAAACATGCTTTCTTTAAATTGAACAGTGAATACAAAAAATAAAAAATAAAATAAATAAAAAACAATGTCAACAATCATTAACTTTTCAAACATGTAGCCTCAATTCATGAAACTTATTTCTTAATTAATTAAAAAGGAAATTAAATAATAAAATTTTAAAAATATATGCTTAAAGGGATTAAAAAATTAACAATTAAAAAAATAAGAATCAAAATTGAAATAAAAATAAAAATTATTTTTTATTGAATTGTGATTGAAAAGAAAAAATAATTTAACAAGAGGAACAAGGAAAAATTAAAACAATCAAATAAAAACAACTCATGTCTCGATAGATCGGATACTGTTAATGAGCATATTATCTCTCGACATCCTGTAAGGAATAAAAGAAGAACGTAGTTTCTGCGTAAGTGAAAAGTTTCGATTACAACACATAACATTCCAGACTCCCAGGTGAGCACACTCACAGAACATTTTAGTGCAATACAGAACGCAGGAAGGTGATGATTATGAAAGGTATTAGCTTTCAGAGCTGTAGGATGCTTCGCCTGCTGACATGTTCTCTCTCTGATAACGCTTCATCTCCTCGTATGCCCATTCAAGACCGGTGCAGTAATGGAGTGGTGGGTTAAATCTGCTGTCATTCATATCATCTGGCAAGAATGCACCGTTCTCTATTAGAAATTTGACTGCTTCTTTCTTCCTTTCCTTTGCAGCACGGTGAAGTGGTGTCCCTGTGAAACGTGAAAAAATATGTATCAGCAAAAACAGTTACAGCATATAAATTGAGAAGAGAAACACTGGAGTGCGGTGTTGGTGTTAGGTGCTTGAAAACTCTCTTCCATGAGTTGAAGATACTTACAACCACAGACTCCCAAGGTTCTAGCATCAATATTAGCACCGCGGTCAAGCAGTTCATCCATAATCTCAAGGTGACCACCCTGAGCAGCAAGGTGGAGGGCAGTCAAGCCTTTTGATTTTGGGCCCCATGCAGGCACATTAACATCCATTCCTTCATCGAGTAAATGTTTCACCTGTTACAAAAAAATCCTCAATCAACAAACAATACCCACAGTCTAATCCTTTGCACAGCTTCCTCCAGTACAAAATAAGCGCCTCTCTTGATATTTACACAGAGGCTTGAAGCTTGTGTAAGTGCGAATACAATGACAAAGCAAATAAAGTTAAAATGAAAGGAATAAGATGACATAACGAAAATAAGAAACTGGCTCTCGAGGAACCCAATTCTTCTATCTAAGTTTCCACCCCTAGAATGGAGGAGATAAAATAGATTTCTGTACCAACAGCTAGATTTCTGTACCAACAGCTACAGGAAAGCGAGCAAATGCAGATTAAGGAAGATCTAATGTAGGCATAGACATAAAGGGAGATTAGGGACCTTTTTTTTAGCCAATTACTTCAAATTAAAAGGAGACATCTATGGCAAAAGATCTCATCTTGGCGTTCAGGGTGCTGGCTAATTTAAGTTGTTCATTGCCAAAATAGCTACCAAGAATCAAACCAGAACCTTCCAATAATTGTTCAAAAAAACTAGCGGGGGTTAACTAACTAATTCAAGAGTCCAAACACTATCCTCATTGAGCCACGAGTTTTGATCTCCAGTCCACTCAGCAACTAAAGACAAGGTTGCAACTTCGAAAGAAAGAACACTCTTTTGCACCTTACAAAGAAACTCTAGTCATATTGTTCTGGCAAACAACAGCTCGTAAAAGACTCAAGCAAATCTTTAAAGGGCATCCATTAACAAACAATAGATAAACTATACAACTCCTCATCAATATAAAGCGTAAGCACCAGGGTCGCAACAAGTAGCAAACTTAAAAAGCTCCAGAGCATTATAAAAAAAAAAAGAAAATAGAATAGAATAAAAAGGGCAAAAAAAGAAAGGAAAATACGATTATTACCTGTCTGAGATCACCTTTCCTAGCGCCAATATGAAGCGAAGTCCAACCTCTATCATCTCTGTCAGCACCCCCACCTGACCTAAACGACCGTCTCCTCGACAAGTTACGCCTCAACGAAGCAGCAACACAATCTTCCTGTGGCATATTTTTTTAATTTCAACAGAAATACGCCCACGAACACAGATAGACCAAAATCAAACACAATCCGATAATTAGCGTGCGCCTGTTCTTTTTCAACCAAATCCTCAATAAGATCTAATTAGCTTTCTTAAAAAAAAAAAAAAAAGTTCAGCACGAAGAAGGGTAAACGACAGATTTACATGTTCAGTATTCAAAGATAAGAAAATCGATTTAGCGAGAAGTAGAGTAATGGCCAACACAATAAGGAGAGAAAGGATTGAGGCCAGGACCGAAAACACGAAGATTTTCACAGATGGGAAAAGCGAGAGGTGAAGAGTTTATGATCATAGTAAGAAACTGGATTTTTGAAAACCCTAACTGATATTTAAGAGGCGATTAGTTTATAAATGAATCCGGATATGATATGCAGATCCTAAAGGGGATTGATTTTTTATTTATTTGACGCCGAAACCAAACCCTAAAAATTTTTCGATACCCAGAGAGAGAGAGAGTTCTGTTTGTTATCTGGGGTGAGGAAAGAAGGTTATGCCTACGACACCCACAATCACACATCGCGTGTTTTTTATTTCCGTATTATTAACTGGTGCCTACCTCCAAAACACTGCGTATTGGTATAAATTAAAATCGAAAACGACAAAAAAGATGTATAGGTTCCACCGAGACTTGAACTCGGGTTACTGGATTCAGAGTCCAATGTCCTAACCGCTAGACCATGGAACCATCTTCTCTACTCGGTAAATTTATCATTACTTGTAGATGTTGTTTGCTAGGCACACCTCTTAAAAAAAATACTCCCTTCTATATTGATTTTAAAAAAGAAAATCTAACCCAACAAATGATATGTTTTTTAAGAAATAAAAAGTTTAACTATAAAAAAATATATATGTTTTGGTTTTTTTTATTGTATTTTGTACATGATATATTCTATTATATATAAATTAAAAAATTATGAAAAACTAAGTTTCATTAATGAGTTTTACTATGAAACAAGATTTACTGATTTAGTGTATTTTGGATTAATATGGTGCATTAACAGGTTTTACCTTTGCAATAACAAGGATAGCACTAATTGCTTAAAGGATAAAATGGTTTTTTCACAAGTTTTAGTTAGGGTAAGGGTACTTTTTACTCTTTTGGTTTGCATGGTATAATTATTTAATTACCCTTCAATTTTTTTTTTAAACTTGAATTTATGAGTGTTTTTAACATTTTATTATGGATTCTTAATAATCAAATTGATTTAGAGTCGGCTTAACCTTTTAATATATATAAAATAAGTTTTAAAGAAAAAAAATAATTGGTGGGTAAAATGCACTGCACGCCCCAACAAATGGGAGGAGTTTGTGTTTTTTGGTAGTGTGAGCTCTTCTATTGATCAAACATTAATACACCAAGATCTTTTGGGTAGAGACACACGTGATAGTAGTGGATTGATGGTCTAACTCCATTTATTTTTATTTTTCTCCTTCCTTTGTTTTCTCTTGTCTTTTTAACAAAACACAAAAGTTTACTTTTAATTAATTTTCATATAAAATTTAGTCTTTTAATGATAGTATCAAACAAAATAAAAATCCTTTGACAATATCCAACCATATCAATATTTCTCTCTTGTAAAGACTAAATACATGGGCCTTCCTTTCTTAATGCCTTTTCTTTTTTAAACACAAAATGTATTCGATTCATTTGAGTCTATAATCCTATGAAAGTTGTTAAATAGTAAAAAAAAAATGAGAAAAGGGTGAAACAAAAAGGCCAACCATTTAATGATGAGAATCAATAAGCAACATCATATAATTCATTGCTTGCACCAATTGAACCTATTTCAAGAGCAAGAATTAATAAGGATAACAAAAGATACTCAATTTATGATATTTACACCAAACAAGTTTTGATAATTCCTTCTAAGTTGATATTAGGTATAAAGTCGAGTTCAAAGGAGGATCAAGGTTTGATAAATATGATCCAAACAAGATATTACTTGTTTATAATATACTAGAGCTTGATTATACAACTTTACGGTAATGATCACAAGACCAAGATTAATCTCATAAAAAATAAGAAAAAAAATAATACAAAACATAATTCTAAACTAACTTAGTATTGAAGGACAAAATAAATATCAATTCAAGTCAATCTTGCAACGTGACCCAAGAAAGAAAATGAGATTCACCTTCTAAAAAAGAAGCCATAAAGATTTTCAAACCCCAGTTGCAAGAAGGATCTGATATAAACAAATACACACACAAAAAAAAGAGACAAGGATCGAAATTGACAGAAAAATAAAAAAAACTAGCCACTTTGCTATTCTGGATGAGTTAGCGCAAGAATTATATAGAAGAGAGAAAACAAGAAAGAGAATAAAAAAAAAATCGGGTTAACTTATTGATCAAACTTTGTCACGTATCACCCCATAGGGATGAATGCACTAGGTGCTTGTTTAGGAGTGTGGTTGCGGTTGTGTTTTAAAAGTGATTTTTATTTAAAAATATATTTTTTAAAATTATTTTTGATATCGACACGTGAAAATGATTTAAAAATACCCAAAAAAATTTAATTTAAAATAAAAATAAAAATAAAATATTTTCAATTTTTTTCAAAAATATTTTTGAAACGCAGTGTCAAGTGTCAAACACCCCCTAAGATATTTCAAAGCCAACGCGGAGGATTGAATTTGATGGTCGAAGGAAGCTACACATGCAACCTAAGAGTGTAAGCTTCTTTATGAGATTTGTTTTTGAGTGACCAAGTTAAAGATGTTCCTCAATATTCTAAGATCACCATATCTATAAGACTAAAAAAACCATCAAGTCCAATCCAAAATAAAAGAGATATAAAAGGACAATTTGAAAAGAAAAAATACACAAATTTTTCTATATTAGTGCAATCAACTCATGATGGGGGGGAATGGTTGAATATTTGTTAAATATAAATTTTTTGTTACCAAACCTTGAATTATTATGGATCAATAGAATTGAATTTTATCTTGTCAAACTAAGCATTAGTTGAATATTGAAATATTGACACTATAAAACTCTTTATACAAGTATAGAAAACAAAACATCAAGACCAGTAACAAATAAATATAAAGATTACAAATATAAATAAAAACAAAACCTTAAATGACCAAAAACAATATATCAAAAGACCAAAGAATTATAAAAGAAAAATGGAAATCATTGTAAATTATAGCTGTAATCCATAACAAATAATTGTTATAGTGATTTATTAAGGAGATTTATTGTTTTAATTTAATACACATCAAGTGTACAAATATCATCCTACCAAAGAGGTGATACTTTGTAAACTTAAAAGAGACATAGTTCAATTTGCAAATTTGGCTCCACTAGGCAAGGTTGTCAAAATCGCTATTTTGGTACGACACAAAAGGCGCTTCTGAAACTTAGATCGTAATATCGTACCTGAAATTTTCCATACAAAAATAGTAAAATCACAGTTAAAATCGTGTAGGTAGAAAAATAATAAAATCACAAGTAAAATATTTTTGAATACAATACAACATAATTATAGCCAATTGGCCATAAAACTTTATTAGTTAAGGTTCAAACATGATTTAAAATAATTTAAAAATACATTACAGAATAATTATGTCCATAAAATTTATTAGGTAAAAACTAACAAATTTAAAACAAATATTCAGTTGGCGTGCAATGTAAACTAAAATCAATTTTATTTTCATATCCCTCGATATTTCTAAGACTTGCATCAATAACATCACTATCAAAATGATTATTAGTTCCACTACTGGTACCAACACTGATATTGCTAATATTAACTCTAACTCCAACAAATTATTTCAGCATCTGCACATGAAAATGATTTAAAAACACCAAAAAAATTAATTTAAAATAAAAACTATTTTTTTTTTCAAAAATTCTAAATATAAATTTTAAATTTAATATTTAAATCAATACGTGAGAATCAAGAAATTTTTATTGTCTAAGAAATAGTCTATGTGTGCATTTAAAAATTTTGATTTTCAAACCATAACAATGATTTTTCAAACCATTTAAATCATAACAATGAATTACACCACTAGCGAGAGAGAGAGGGAGAGGGAGAGCAGGGGGGACGAATTACGAGAGGGGGGGTTTGTGTGGCAACTTTGGGTGCAGGGCATGGGCTATGACCATTGACCTAGGTTTGGGGGGGGGGGTTGTTGGCTAAAACATGAAGGCACTGGCAAACACAACATGAATTACTTCGGATCGGACACCATTTTTAGCATTTTTTTCCAAGTTTAAAGAGAATTGATTTTTCAACCCGATTTTGCAAATGTTGTTGAGTTGACTCATAAAATCATACGATTTTGGGAGTCAACTTGCAAGTTTAACAATCATGCCACTAGGCATGCTTGATTAACAACCTAATTTGCTACTTAACCAAGTTATATTTAAAAAAAATAATTTTTTTTATTGTTTTGATTTATTGACATTAAAAATAAAATTTATAAATAAAAAATATTTAAAAAACTAATTATCACCACAATAATAAATATTACCTAACAAAACAAGATGAAATATTAACCTAATCTGTCCCAAATAGGTTATATAGTGACCATTTAAAAAATATGATTGAAGTTGTTTTTTAAAATATTTTTTGTTTAAAATATATCAAAAAAAATATTATTTTTTTAAATTATCTTTAGCATCAACACATGAAAATAATCTAATAACATCAAATTTTTTTAATTTAAAATAAAAAACAATTATTTTTTTCAAAATTATTTTTAAAATACAATACCTAACATTCCCATAATTTTGAGTCCTGGCCAGTTGTAAATGCGGGAGCCACAGATGCACCAACCCAACTCGACCTCTTGCCATCCCAAAATTTGGGGCCGCTATTTGGTGTGAAATAGATGGCTTATTTTATTTTATTTTATTTTCAATTTAATGGCTTCTCTTCATCCATGCAGTAAAAATGAACGGACATATGGCAAGCACACAACACTGCAATGAAACATGAGATAAGGTTGAATCATCAATGGATGAAAATAAATCTTGTATACAATGCTCCAATCATTTTCAGTTCCATCTCCTCCACAGAAGAAAAGTTATTTACATGTATGACCAGTTTCTTAAAGCATTTTTCTCCAAGAGACAGCCTTGAAGAAATACATGATGTATAGATTTCTCCATTGATACAAGCCAAGAGAATCTCCCGCCGTCCGCTGATGTCCACCTTTACAAAAATTGCTACTCTGGTATTTTATTATACCAAAACAAAAGGTACTGTCTGTACGTTTACTGTTCATAGCTGTTTCTTCTCCCCCCTCATCTCAATACAGTTTTCCAACTGCTATTCTTCACCCACAATGCAAACTTCTTTTCTTGACAATCCTAATCAAACGATACAATTTAAAAGCAAGCTAAGGATCAGTCTGAGAAACGTTTTCGACCTGCTAGTTTTATATTTTATTTTCACGGATGAGTTTGTTCAAAAGGGTTGTCAGCAGGGCATCTCTACGCTCAGCCCTGCTCTCTTCTCTTATCCTCCTCTGTTCTTCTCTCTCCCTCCACGCCTGCTCAATCATTAATCTCTCCCTCTCAAGCTTCTCCATTGACTGTCGCCATTCCTGCTCAAACAACTGCCGCTCATGAGAACGCCTTTCCATCATCTCTCTCCACTGCATCTCCATCTTCTGTTGCTGCTGCAAGAACTCCTTGAGCATTTCTTGAATACCACCACCAGTACTACTGCTTGCTCTTGGAGACTTCTCCACCGTAATTTTTTCAACCTTCCTCTTCCTAGAATTGCTTTTGACTGGCTTCTCCTCCTCACTATCATCCTCATCCTCATCTTCTTCTTCTGAGAATTCATCCGAGGATCTATCTCCACTAGTTTTTTTCACCTTTTTCCTTGACTGAGTAGAACCTGCCTCAGATTCAAGAAACAATCGCTGCGTGTTCTTAGCTCTCTCAGTGAACACTGCATGCAGTTCCTCAAAGAATGGGCATTGTCGGCCAGTCTCAGGATCAGACGTCTCCTTTCCCTGATTAATTGCAATCAACAGTATTGATTAAGAAAGAGCACATGGTCCATGGGAAGGATGAATACATCAATTTAGTATTATATCAATCACTTTTTGGGTGTAAAGCTCAAAAGACCTAAGAGACTACAATCATGGAACCATTTCAAATATATAGTTGAGGGTATTCATTAATATTCTAGTTTGTAGACCAAAAGATGCAGCAAAGGAGTTTTTATCTGGTAGAATAGCCCTACTGCTGGTTTTGGTTAGCATGTGTGCACATATAAACATCTTTGGCTAACCAAGCCAGTGGTTGGTTGGTCCTACCTAATAAGAAGTTACTATGGAGAGTTTTACCAACGAGCACCAAGAACACTTGGTTAGTTTTTGTTATACTGTTTGGTAATCAATACATGCAATTCTAATCATTGTTGAGCCATTCCATATCAAAATTTAGTATCAAATTATAGTTTTTGAAGCACAATAAACACAGCTAAACTAGTTCCGCATGGTCACACATTAGCATTGCCTGTAATTTTATAAGATAAAGTTCAGTTGTATTGGAAGAAGGTAAGTAGGAATCGTGGTGACTACAGCCTCTAACTGGCCTGCTTTAAATTAAACCAACACTCACCACTGAGAATATAAACAGTATCTGAAAGAAGCTTAAAAAGCAGAAAATCCTTCCAATATTTGAAGTTGAGTTTTGAAGACATTGATGTACAAGGCATAACATGGCTGTAAAATATCTCATGGGGGAAAAGGTAATTGAAAGCACCGTAATGCAATGGAAGGAGATTGTGATAGTTTCTTCTCTCCATCACATCACATCACATTCTACCAAACATTACCAAAGGATATCAAGTGTTCCATTGTGAAAATCACCCTGACAAGGACACAAAGGCTCGCTGCAGCTAATTTGCTGTTCACAAAACTCTCTCTAACTGTTTTTAGACCTATTTTACAGATGGTTCAGAAAAATAACAAAATTTAGGGGTACCAGCATGTTTGTGATTTGTAACTTAAATTGGTATTGATTCAACATTTAATGTTTTCTCAGAGAATGAATTTTTCCCCTAGATTAACATGAATGAAGCTGTTTCCTTGATTAAGGTAAAAGGGAACCAGGTTAACGAGTGTGAAACTATTAAGATAAATTGCTGTGACATACAAAGCAGGCTAGATGCCCCTTGCCACAGCTACTTTTAATTGCTTCAAAGCATGCAACTGGTAAGTTGTAAGAAGCTGATGCACAAAGGTCACGTCCCATGTAGCTAATTAGTGATCTAGAATTCCTTAATTACTAAGTTAATTACAAGAAGCCCCATGTTTTTTTAAGTGTTGTTGGACAATTGAAACTGTGTTTGTTAGATAGAGAATCCAATAACAACCTATCCCCTTATCTCCATAACCTTCTGCATAGATGAGTAAAAGAGTGCAAGTTGGTTCCAAATCAGATAAGTAAAGGAATTTGTAGGAAGAATTGTTGAAAATATAGCATGAGGGAATGGGATAGGTTAAGGGGATGCTGGCAACTCTAGAAACAAAGTTTCAATGTAACACGTTCAAACTAACACAATATAAATTAAAGATTATGCTAAAACCTTTCATAGAAAAGACAGCTACAAAATATATAATTTACAGACAGCAACGGCAATTAACAGCTAAAACACAGCTAGTATCCTTCCCCGTTGAGTTACTTCACAGTAAATTAATTTTTTTCTCCATTACTTTTAAAAGTAATATATCAATCTGACATTGAAAAACATTTCAAGCATTTGTTTTTTTCTCAAGCAACATGCCCTTGTATTTTTAAATCTAGAAAAAATCGCCTCAAAACAACAAGTACTTGGATAACCGTTCAAATAGCAGAATCATTAGACCGTCTATCATCCCAGGCTAACCGCTCCAAAAGACCGTCTTTTACACTAACTCAATTGTGTCAACAACTACACTAAATCTGGAAACAGATCGAATTAACTTCCCCAAGCTTACCCTACTCCTAAAGTCAGTTTTTAACTTCCAGTGCTCTTCCTTCTCCGTTTACTTCATTCCCTTTTTGTCCCACCACTAGCATTATCCATGTCCTACGTTCATTCCCTTTTTTTATGAATCATTTATTTGCATTACACTCTAAACTTTACACAATCATTTCAATTTAACTCAACTGATTAACAACTTATGACATCAATTATGGGTCACAAATATCTATTATCAAGCTAATTACACTCATTTTACAACCCTATTAAACCTAGCATTTCTTAGATTTACCAAGCAATAACACCCCCACACATAAAAGAGAGAGGAAGAAAGGTGAAAGAGACACAACTTTCTTATTCCTTATTACATCCAAAGACACATGAAAACAATACCTTGTAACGATTGACGAGGTTTTTCCACTTGCACTTACACTGTTCGGGTGTCCTTCGGTAACCTTTCTCTCTCATTTTAGCACTCACAATCTCCCATAACGTCTTGTTCCTCTTCGTCACAGTAAAATCCTTCTCCAACTCTGCTCTAATCCCAATAAACTCCTTCGTTTCTTGCAGTCCCCACTGTGGTTGTTGTTGTGGTGGACCCCTCGGCGAGATCTCCGCCGTTGGACTTAGCATCGCCGCCGTTGGCATCATATTTATCCGCCCTAGCCCTGTGTCTCCGTCCCCTCCACCGCTAAACATCCTATTTACGGTGTCGTGTTCGCGTTTTACAGCGCCTTTGTTCTATAATCTGAATCTACTATGACTTCTTTTATATATTAAAATAAAACGGAAAGCGTGTTTTTTTTTGTGTGTTTTGCGCTTTCGGTTCTATCGCTGTGGTTTTGCTTCTTGGACAAGACAGGTATCTCATGTTTGACAGCAAAGTCGTACTTATGGGTGGAGGGATGGGTTCAAAGAAAAATAAAAAATAAATAAAAAAGAAGATGACGACAGATTTTGCGTTTGATTTTTACGGTTTATCAAAGCATTGTTCGTTATCTCACACATTATTATACATAAATTGTTTAAACAATTTTTTTTTTAATTTAGTACTTCATATCACCACCCCCGACAATTAAAAACCAGTTGATTTTGATTTTCTTAAAAAATAATAAAATTAAAAAAAAATAGTGCGTCATTAGTTTAAAATAAATAAATTATTTCTCCAACTTTAGAAATAATGTAAATTATATAATTTTGATACTTTAATATTTTTCATATTCATTAAATAATATTGAGGTCGACTGAGAGAGGAGTTGCTAAATTCTAATAATAAAGAGAGAAACCTGTTATTAATATCGGTTTAGGCTATCAAAATAAATAAAAATTGTGTCAAATTATTCCATTTAATTATAAGAGTTCATATGAGTTATTTTTATTTACCTTTAAGGTTCATCAAGAAAAAAAGTCGGGCTTGAGTTTATTTTTTATTTTAAGTTGGTTTTGCATTTTTGGAATGGTTGTTTTGTATTTTATGTCATTAATAAGTTCATTATGTTTTCTAAAATATTTAGTGAGAGTTTTAGATCAAACACGATTTAAAAAATGGGTTTTTGTGTTAGAAGCTTTTAAATCATGATTGAGGTGAAAACCATATAAATGTTTCTTTAGAATTTGTCCGAGGTGAAAACCATAGGTAGCATAAATATTTCTTTAGAATTTATCTAAGAAGTATGTTTTATATTTGAAGTTAAAACATTATGGGAAAAACTTTGTTTCGTTGCACTCATTAGCATTGTGGATTACAATAGTAATTCTTTTTTTTATTTTGTTCCTTTTTTTCTTGTTTATTTTTTTTAATTTGATCCTTATATCATGTGTTTGCCAATATTTAGAGTTAATACTTTATTTTAATTTGTCTTTTATATTGGTTGATGAATAAAGTGCATGATTTAAAACTATGTGTGTGTGGCATCTTTGATATTGAATTTATTAGGGATTGAACTCCACAAATGATTCGGGCTTGCTTTGTACGTGGATGTAGATGTAACAATCTCATGATTTGGAATATAATTTTTATGGGTTAACCCAATTAACTTAACTTTTTTATCTATAATATTTTGTAATTAAGTGATTTTCCTCTCCTTGAAAAGTAATGCTCATGGTAACAATATTTTTTTTTTTACTTCTTCTTTTTCTTCTAATTTTAGTCTAGTTTTTATGTTTCAATTTCATTCCCTAATAATATTGGATTTATTTGAGATTAAGTATCAGAATTTATTTCGGTTTGTTTTCTACAGGTATTTCAATCTCATTATATGAGTCATAACTTATACTGATTAACCTAATTGATTGTGGTATATTAGGTTTTTTTTTATAATATAATTTTTTAATTGCATCATTTACATTGAGTTAATTGAGAATTTAGCTTCTTAATTTGTTTTGAGAGGTTATCCTAATCTCTTAGCCCGGATGATAAGCTTAACTGGTTAACTTAAGTTGTCTTAGATTAATATATAATTTTTTAAATCGATCTTAAATTCATTAGAAATTCAATTTCATATTTTTTTTATTTGGTTATTTCAGTCACATGATACAAGTCACAACTTATACGGGTTAAACTAATTGACTATGGATTTTTAGGTCATTTTTTGTAATTTATTTTTGTTTCAATTTTATCTTTTACATGTAGTTTAGTTGATCGAGCTTCATAATTTATTTCGGTTTGCTTGAAATGTTATCCTAGTCTTTTAACCTAAGTCACGAGTTTGGCGGGTTAACTCGGGTTGTCTGGAATTATTTTTGTCTATTCTTTATTGATATTTTATTAATTTTATTGTTTAATATTAAATTGATTGAGACCCAACTTTATAATTTCTTTTAATTTTTTAGTGAATTATATTGGTCTCATGACCTAAGTTTGACAGATAAACTTGAGTTTTTTTTTAATTAATTTTTTTAATATCATCCTTCCATATTATGTTAATTAAAATTTGAGTTTTCAAAATATGTTTGGATTTGTTTACTATTAAATTATCATGGTCTCATAACCCGATCATGAAATTTACATGATAACTGAGGTTGACCTATATAGATTCAATATGTTATTGTCTCAATATATCTTTTTAAAAAATAGTCTCAAAATTGTTTCAAGTAAAACCATGTTTTTTTCTTTAATTGTTCAAGTTTTTTTTTGGATTTTCCAAGTGAAACGAGTCACATCAAGTCACTCTACACAGTATATATATATTTTTTTTGAAAACATGTTAGTTAATATATATTTTTTACACTTTTAAGAAATTGATATGATCTATAACACGGCACAACTAATGAAATAGTATCTAGTTAGATCTCTCTCTAACCTTCATTATAGTTAAACTTGTCACATGGAATCCCACATTGTTATGTTGTATTTTATTGTCTGAAGCATGTGAAGTCTTGGATAAAGTTAAGGGATGTTTGAGAAAATGATAGAGATTGCTTTTTAAAATATTGTTTCATTTAAAAATGAATAAAAATAAAAAACATTATGATGTAAAATATATTTTTGATATCAATACATTAAAATGATCAGAAAACATATATAAAAATTAATTTACAGCAGAAAAGATAAATTTAGTAAAATAGTAGTTGCACTACAATGCCAAATGAACCTTTAATCATCAAGCAATAAAGAGATGATTTCTTTTCAAGAAGACTATCCATGTTTATACTTTACTATCTTTACCACTACTAGTTTACTTGGTCATGTTATGTTGGGTTAGATTATATATTTTTTAAAATATTAAAAGATATTTAAATTATATATAAAAAATTCAATATTATTATAAAATTCAACTCAACGAGACAATTTTGAAACCTCTTAACTCAATCTCTTGTCGAAACTGAGTGAGCTTCGTGAGAATTACTTAACATTATCTAATAAACTTGGAAGGTACAAGGAAAAACCCAAATAATCATTAAAAGCATGGTTTGATTTTGATTTTTTTTCTCTCAAAATAAGAGGGTATATGTGTGTGTATAACATTGAAATCACAAAATGAACACTTGTAAAATTTATTATCAATAAAAAATGATATTTTACTTCACAATTCATATGAACAATGCGGAGATTTGACTCCAAATCTTTTATTGTTTCTAGTAATTAGTGATGGTTAAGCCCTCTAAAGCTTTAATTAGTCTAGATCAGGTTGGTGAGATGGGAAATTAAATTATTTTTTCCTAATCATCTCACTGATCTAGATTTTTTCTAACACCTAGCCATCCATAAACTTATTTGTACGAGAATGGACCTGGTCCAGCTTCAGTAGCAACTGGCTCGTAGGCATGCCCTTTGTTAACCGGCACCACCACACCATAAGAAAGCGTGCCAAAACGAAGACCCACCTATCCTCAGGCCACTGCCAAAATGAAAAGCCTTCCACCTAGCTACAAAGTAGTTTAATTTATTTTTTTATATGTTATTATATCATTTTCATGATATCAAAATAATTTTTTTAAAAATAAAAATTATTAATTTGATATATTTTTAAACAAAAAATACTCTAAAAAACAATATCAACCATAATATTTAAAAAATTAAATTATACTTTTAATGATCATCCGAATTATCTTTAAACTTATTAAGCAAATCAGGTAACATTTAAACATTCATTGCATGGTTTGATATAAAAGTCTAGACAAGAAACCTGAACAAAAAAATTTAGAAGAAGCAGGATTATAATATTTATGTATGCGTTTTATTTTTACACAATGACTGATTTGCGACGTATAATAACACGAAGTAGCTCCCGGAGAACACTAATCGTAGGCACACCACCGACTATCTCTCTCCACAATAATCTCTCTCTCTCTCTCTCTCTCTCTCTCTCTCTCTCTCTCTCTCCACAGTCGGGGGCAGCTTTTGGAGAGCACCACTATCACCTCTCTCAGCATCGGAAGCTTCTCATTTACGCTAGAAGCTTTTTCGTGACCTTCAGTGACAATAGCAAGCCCTGGTGTAAAAGTAGCAGTGGCGGCAACAAGCTTCCAACACTCCTCCGGACCATCAAATGCCATCATTTACGATGCCATCACCACAAGAAGAACCATCTCAGCCTCTTCTACCAATTGACAGAGGCAATTGAGCCTCTCGTCATCGTCAAGCAACCGATACTGTTAACATGAATTAATTCACGTGAACAAACCGTTGAACTATCTTACCTTCCCTCCCTCTATATATGCTGGACTTGGGTCAGACCTCCTCTCGGCCCAACCTAAGTCCACCAGATTTGGGTCTTGTGGCCCAACTTGGCTGGGGCACTCCATTTTGTTGAATCAGCCTCAATCTATTTTTTTAATAAAAAAATATATTTAAAAAAATTAAAAAATATATTTAGATAAAGATTAGTCTTGATGAAGGGGAAAGACGCATGACTCCGTTTTACTTCACAACTTTGTTCTTTTTTGATTGATTATGAATCAACAACTTGCAAGTGAATTTGACCTTGGAATTCGATATCTACAATTGAATCACAAATGTTGTTACTGATGATATTGTTATCAGATGTTGTTTCTCGATCAAATAGCAAGGGATTGCAGAGGCATTCACATATCGATTTAGTTTATGATAAAATTGCAAATAGTTTGGAGGGTGCACGCTTGAGAGTTCATAAATTAACAGAAATATGAAAAGCATGATAATTAAATATACAAAACTGTTTTTCATCAAATCTCAAACTCAACCATATTTTTAACCAAACACTTCAACTTCAATTATGAACAGTGACTAAAAGTGCTTTCTATAAAACTGTTTTTTTAAACCCCAATATAAACCGCAATGCCAAACAAACCAATAATAACCACATCAAAAAATTATTTACAGTTTTAATATTTTTTTATATAAAAAATTGAATTGGCATGAACAATAAAAAATATTTATTAAATTATTTAAAAACTCATTCACGAAGCATACGTGGGTACATCATACAGTGGCCAATAAAGGGAGGAAAAAGAAAGAATCTCTATGGGGAATGGAGAAGGCCTCACAGCTTAACCTGTTTTGCATGGCAGAATCTTTTCACACGGGACGATGGGGCTGGTTGTCATGTCTTCATCTTGCTTTTATCTTTTCTTCTGTAGAAATGAAGAGAAAGCTGATTGCACCAGTCAGAGTCAGTGAGTGACAGGTATAAAAAAAGTTCACAAAATAATGAAAATCACTTCGCTATGGCCAAAATTGCACTGATTTTTTCTATCTTCTTGAGTCTTATCTCTATATATTTTCTGGTTTTTCTAGAACAACTGTATGCATGAGTGGGGGGGCCTCATTTCGAACTTTGAAACAAAATCTGCTCAAGAGTTTATACAGAAGGATGAACCCATAAATTATTCTGGATGAACATTCCATTTCGTAAATAGATTTTTATTCTGAAACAAAACAGAAGGGTAAACTGTAGATAAGCCAAAGCTTGTCCAGAGAAGAGAAGAGATAAAGAGAGAAAATCATATAAAACCTGATTGCTGCTGCTGCTGCTGCTGCTGCTGGGGTAGAAAAGATGGCAACAGCAGTCTGTCCTGAGCCATATATAATGGAAAAACTAGCACCGTCTGAATCTTCATTGCGGCAACATCCCCCATAAATGCCACCACGAGGTTGGTGGTTATATACGGCGCCGGATCTTATGACTTATTTATGACCATTGTTTAGGGTTGTTGGGTATTGGCAAGTAGGAACCCTATCTCTTTGTGAACTGTGACCCATTTCATGAAGGTAACCTAGCGTTTGATGTCAGTGTTCATCCCAGGTGTCACAGACTCAAAGGCATTGGCGACAGTTCTAGTTCGGCTGCCTGTCTCTTGTTTAGAAGACAAAACTCTTTTTTTTAGGATTAAAATAAATTGTAAGAATATTTGAACCCATGTCAAAATAAATTGGAAAACCCAATATTTTAATAAATTTTTTTAAATATTTTTTCAACAATAATTTAAATAGCATGCTAAGCTCTTTTATAGTGCATTTCCTTTAAATTTTTGTTCTCTAAAAAACCATAGAAAAGGATAGGTGCTAAGATACGGGCATGCATGTTTTTTCTTCTTCTCAAAAGTGGACGATACTTTATTTGTATTTTTATTTTAGGCTCTATTATGTTTTAAAAATATTTTTTTAAAAAATAAAAATTTTGATTTTGATTTTAAATTATTTTGTTTTTATTTTTAAATCATTTTCATGTGCTGATATAACAATAATTTTTAAAAAATAAAAAATATTATTTTAATATATTTCTAAATAAAAAATATTTTAAAAAACAAACACAACGTGCACAATAAACATTTATTTTGATTGGTTGTTTGTTTTGATGCCATAAAAGGCAATCAAAAAGACATAAAGGGCAATCCTATATTGTTTTCTAATGAATCTCTTTCATCTCTCTCATCTACATCAAATTTTGGAATAAAATATAAAAAACTTCAAAATAAAATGAAGAAAAATTCTACAGGATTTAAATAATTAGTGTAAAAAAATCTTGTATACCTTATATTTTTTAAGTTTGATCCCTAATTTTTCTTTTGTAATTAATAAAATTATTTTTTTTTTGCAAAATTGAGCACCATTTTAATAAGATGGTTTTTTCAATATATTAAAAAACAATTTCCTTTTTTAAAAAAATGATGCTTGAATTAGAAAACAAAGAAAAAGGGAGGGGTAATTAACATGTGCACTCCATGTTGAAGATGCCTTTTCTTTCAGGTTTGTACAGTCCACGTTGAGGATGCCTTTTCTTCGAGGTTTTTTGTTAATTTTATTAGATATAAATAATTTTTGACAGAAATAATGATGTCAATATTGTACATTATACATTCAGATCGTATTGATTTGTGGTCATGCAAGATTATATTTTGATTTACTTACGTATATAGCCTCTCGCCGACATAAATTTGATATATGGTTATATATAGATAAAAGAAAATCTATGAAAAAACCATGATAAATTATAAGAACAGGGACTGGATGATCAATCTCAGCATGAGAGCTAGTCCAAAGGTTGGAGGGTTAACGCGAAAGAAAAGGAAGGAGTGTTAAATCAAATTATCTGATAATTTGAGCTCTGAGTCCCACACGAACTGATGGGATAAAAATACACGAGAAACTGGTAAAAGTTAATAAAAAGCTGGCTCCTAGCACAAAGGTTGTAGCAGCCACAGGTGATATCAACAGTTCCCAAAACCCAACCAAAGCAAGCAAAGCTCCTCTGAAAGTAAATGGCAGGCCAAGAAGGAGATGCATCGAAGCCGAAACAAGATCAAGAAGAAGAGCTAGAAGCCAAACTAAGAGAAGACAATCTCCTCTCTTCTTATTTAGGCTTGAGTTTCTCTCTTTTTTTAGCAGTCCTGCCTCCAAACTCCATTTCTTTAATACCAAAACTCCAGACCCAGATCAGAGACCTCTCAATACGCCTTTTGCAAGCAGAAGAACAGCTTAGACAAATGAAGTCAAGAAGAAAAGAGGACTCCAAAGCAAATGCAAGAGTTGTAGAGATCTTTGCTAGCCACAGGAATGCTTGGCAAGCTGAAGAGAAGAGGTTGCTTCAACAGATCGACTTTGCAAGTGAAGAAGTGGCTTCATTAAGAGCTAAAGTTGAAGACTTTGAGAGAGAGAGGGAAGAATGGCAAGGAAAGATTCAAGATTTGGAGAGAGAGGTCGGTGAGAGAGAGGAAATGATTGGGTTTATGTCACGAAATGCTGTTGCTGGTGGTAGCGAGTTTGTGGGCGGCGAGGAGGAATCTGGCAGGTGGGGGAGCGGGGAATGTTATGGTGGGGAGGAGGAGCAGGAGGAGGAGAATGGCAATTTTGTTTATGGTCAACAGTATTATCAGCATTTACTGCATCAGCAGCAGCAGCAGCAGCAGCAAGGAAGTGATGGAGGTTTCAGTTCTGATTTATTGGCTTCCGCTTCTAAGTTTTGGAGCGAGACAGCTAGCACTCTCTGGCAGGTTTTGCTCTTCTTTTGATCTTTTCCGTGCCTTTACTTCAAACTCATTTGCACTTTGGGGATGGAAGTTAATATTATCTTTCTGGGTGTGTTTGGACTTGGTTTTTAAAAATGGAGGAAAAGTTACAGAATTGTAGGATCTTAAGATGAATTTATGTTGAATGTTTTGGTATCTTGGATCTCGCTTGTCAATTGTCAGTCACAGACATCTTCCTTTGACATGGAAATTCATCCCTGCATTTTCTTTAAAGAGAAGGAAGAGAAAAAGTTGAAGTAATCTCCTTTTTCACAAGTCAATCCAGAAAGTTATTTTCTTAGCCTCATGCATGATTAATTTACTACAGCTTCTGTTTAGTGAATAAAACAATCCTTCAATTGTCTGATTCTTTGTCCATCCATATTTTGCATTTTGTCCCTTTTTTTACATTTAGGAGATTAATTGATGCGTATTTTAGTTTTTGGTGCCCACTTAAAAAGTGGCTTTGGATATTTGTTATATTTGGCTCCTACTTGACAAGTAGATGTGCTAGCTGTGTACTCTCACCATATAAAGTTCATTGTTTCACTGGACCACCCATACTTATCCAAGGCATGACAACTAGACACTGTCTTCTGAAGTTTGTTTTTATACATAATGACATTGTTGATGTGGCATTAGATTTCAACTTAACACAAGTGACCATGCATGATAAACCACGAAAACCACTAAGAAGGATTTAATGATTTTGATGGTGTTATGATCCTGGTAAAATTCAAGTCTGTTATGCTTTCTCCACATCAGCAAATAAATTCTTATATAGACAAAATCAGTGGCTATTAGTATCTAAGATAGTTAGATAAACTTATCGGTTAGCTGGGACTTATCTCTTCTTGCAGTGGATATGAATCTCTTGGCTATGGTGAAGTTACTCTGCAGTTAATGATGATCCCAGTATGTTTTCGGGAACATTGCCTATGGTTAAAGCAAGTATTTTTGTCGGCTAGTTCTCTCTCTCTTTTTTTCGTTTCCTTGACAATTAGTTTTTACCTGGGACTGGTGAAACATGGCATCTGCTTCTGTTCTGATCATGCTTGCTTTTCCATGTGAGTGTAGACTATTGTCCTATATTGTTGTGGCGACTTGTCTCCTTAAAGATGATGCCTTACTGAAACACAAGGGCCCATGTGCCACTGATCATGTGCCCGTTCAGTTTGGCCTTCCTAGACTTCATCAAAAAATCATAACGTTGAAATTATAGAGTTTTAAAAACAAAAATGATATGGTTTTTTGATATTTGTACCTATAAAATCTAATTTATGGTAAGTTGAAATTCTACCTGATTTGCACAGCAAATGCCTTTTAACGTTTTGGCAAACCTGGCACCAATATGATCAGTTAGTTAAGAGACCATTGTATCCACTGTAACTGTTGCTGGGGCGTTTGATTCTCTGAGTTTCCAGAAACTAATGCAAAAAAGCAATATACTGCAGCATTCATTTTTGAAGAAATTCAATTTTAAATGGTTATTTCCATGGTTTTTTAATTTTAAATATTTTTTTTTGCAGGATGTGCAGTTTGATTCCCATGAATCACTCTATCACATGAAACATTTTGTAGCAAGGTAAATCTAACATTCTCTCCTTCTCTCTCTCTCTCTCTATATATATATATATATTGTTACAGTGATATAACTAATGAAAGGGTAACTTCCATTTCCTGATCAGAAGAGAGTCCCCGTGGAAGGTAGATAGTGATTCAACAGGTGTGTCCTCTAAGTTAAAATTACTCGAAGAGGAGCTTCTGAATTTGGAAAAAGTTGGAAAAACTGATATATCAAAGGTTCCATCACTAATGAGGAAGCAGGCAGGGAGATATCAAGCTCTAGCAGGAAAGATTGATGATCTTTGCAGAAGAATGGTAATGCAAATGTGATATATCCTCTATTTTTTAGGATGTGCAGTCATATAGTCTTTTTATAAGTTGTCTTCTGTTTTATTTTCCATCCTTTAGTACTTTTGGGGCCATCTTGCTAAAGTTGAGCATGATTCTGTTCCTAGAATACGCAAAAAAACTGTTTAGTTATATTGTCCTTGAGTACTTAGCATTTGATATTGGTAGATCATGCTTGTCATTTGATATGGGTTTGCTCAGAATTTTGTTTACCTAGGATGAAACTGAAATGATGAGTTGTTTGCCCCATTGAGCTATCGATCTAAACCTTTTTTAATTGCAATTTGCATGGTCACAAGGAAATTATTTATTCTTATTGGAGAACAAAAATTGAAAGGAAAGTTCTCAGTTCGGCATGGTGAACTGTATCAGGAAATCCATTAAATCTCTTCTGAATGGTTGCTTTTATGGTGTATAGTGCGCACATATGTAGACTGCTTAAAAGTGAATCCACCATGCGTTGATGAGTTAAATGTTCACTCCACTTCCTACCTGCCCCAACATTTCTTTTTTCCGTACAAGCTTTCAGTTGGATAAGTTTTAATTTATGGAGGTGCCTGTAGAGAATAAACTTATAACAAATCTCTCGTGCTTCCTTAAATGCACTGTTCAAGGTTGTTTTAGATGGTGCATTTGTGCTGGTTTCGTTTGTGAAAATTCATTTGGGGACAAAACTAAACCCTAGTCTGTCTGTTGATCTTAACTCTTTTCTCTCACAAACACAATCACACATTCCATGTCCTATGCTTCTCCAGTTATATTTATTTTGAGTTCTTTTCTATCTCAGGCTTGTTGCTTAAATCTTTCCCTGCTTTTACAGCAAGCTAGTGATCCCTGTGAACCTACACTCGGTCCAGAGTTCCGAACACGGAGGCAGACAGAGTTTTTGCTTGAAGCATTTCGGCTCAAGGAACGGGCATCTAAAACTGGACAGAAGCTGGTGGCATTGCAAAATGAGATTGGTAAGAGCTACTCCAGGGATGAGGTGGGGAACCAGGCTAAGCTCACCATGAGACGATCCTTCGAGGCCATAAGGAACAATTTAAAAGAAGTTCAGAGAAACTTGGAAATATGGTTGGCCAGAATTATTGGAGATCTTAAAGGGATTCTGGCCAGAGATGGTGCCTCTTGTCAACGTGAATATTATATTTCTCGGTATCCTTTTGTTCAATAGAATTTTCTGTCTGGTAGTCTCAAGTACTGATCTAACTGAAATATATAAGCCTTTCTGGTAAATATGCTTTGATCGAAGGCTTCAAAATCGCAGCCAGCAGCAGCATGGAAATACAATCGTTCCACTATGTTTATGGCAGCATTCATACACCAATCTATCTAAATGAAGCCATCACTAGTCAAAGCAAATTGTTCATGCTTCAATTTGTCATCGCCAGTTGAATAGTAAATTTGTTGATCCTGGAATTCTAAGACTGATATTAAAAGTCGATCTGGTGTCCTTTCGACCTTTACGAATATGGTTCAGAATTTAGGCTCTAAATCGACATCATCTCTTCTAAAGAGATACGTTTTGTCTAGTATGTTTCCTTCAAGTCAAAAATCAACGCACTTTCAATTAAAGATTTGGCAACGAGGGGGGTAGTGAAAGGATCATTACCATTTTGTTACATGGTAACAGGAACTATATATTGGTGTGAACTGGTCCATTCATAGCGAAGTAAAGAAAGAAGCTGTTCGTGGACACTGCGAAAGGACCCCAACAATGGTCGATTTACAGCCCGGTCAAAACAGGGCAACCGCTAATCTCAGCGCTGACTTGTAATTAACTGTAGACTTCGTGCTTTTGATTTTACCTATTTGAAACAATGTCGTTTTGTCATTTTACTGTTGTTTCTAGAACAAGATTTGTCTATTTTCTGTCCATTGCTTTCAATGATAGCGACATACAGAGGAAGTATAAATGCTATTTAATTCTGGAGTAGAGCAAGTTTGGGTGGGAAACACCCCACCGTTTGATTCATATCCATCGGATCCATGTGCATGCATTCATGACTCGCAAATGCAAATCCAGCAGTTTTGTTCATCTTACAGTAGCTACAATCTGCAAACAACAATATGCTTAATCTTTGTTTCTCAAAAGAAGTAGGGGTTAAAGCTGCCATCCAATTCATGCAAGAACCTTAGGCAGGAGTGAGTGCTAACATCCAATTAATGCAAGAACCTTAGGCAGGAGTGAGTGCTGCCATCCACAATTCATGCAAGAACCGGAGGTAGGAGTGCGTGCTGCCATCCATGCAAGAACCTCGGATTCTCGCAAAATTGGTTCAATTAGCAAAAGTGAATCGAATCATAGTATATATCAACCAGCAGTTTGTAAATATATCTTCTGATTTAAACACTGCATTTTTCTTTCTTTCTGTAGATAGATATTTGGTTTCTAGTGGGAATCCAGTACGGATCAGATGATGTTAAGGCATTAACTATAAAAACTATCCAGACAATATTTCATTTTTCCAAACCAGTTTTAATGAAAGTACAACTCATAGGAGCAGAATTTAGAGTGAAATTTCCAATACAACAAATTATTAACTTGCGTTTTAGCTATTTCAAACACGAGGAAACATGAAGAACATAACTAAAAGGTTAAGACACTAGGCAGAAGCAGCAACTTCTTCTAGCAACTGCTTAACCTTGGTGATGTAGTCATTCATTGCTTCCTCCTTGGATTTTCCTGCCCAAATATATATATTTATATATATCTGAGTTAAGAAATGAATCAGAATGAGATTGACTATCGTTAAGAAAAACAGGCAAGATGAAGAAGATGATGGTTACAGAGGATGAAGAACAAGTATGAAGGATTGAATATGTATTGTATATTCTTGTGTTTATCTTCGGTACATTATACAGATATATATGCAAATAAAGTGCATCTAGATCCTATTCTATTGCCTGTAATTGAGTCTAACATTACATGGATAAGGAAATAAATGATTTACACTAATGAATTAAGCTGACTGCCTGTTCTGAATTTCTTTGTCTTCTACACAAGAAACCAGCTTCCTAAGAGCATAAATTCATAATCAATAGCTTCAATACCTTCAACAGCCTTCCATGCATCCCACTTTGCCCTGTCCCTCATGTTGAAAATCCCAGGGCGGCCTGCAACTTGCCACAAATAGAAAGGGTTGATCAAACGGAGAGATGGCAAAGAAAATGATGATTTCAATGAAATACGCTTTCTGTTTAAGAAAAGCATCAGGGGAATAGTATCTGAGGGGAGCAAAATACTCACTGGTGTTCACTGGTCCAACGGTTGCTTGCTTGTAGAGTCCATAGAAAATAAGTTTGTTCTCATTTGTTGTGTTTTCTGGCAAAGTCTTGGCTTTCTCAGCATACTCCTCAAATTCCTCCTGCGCGAAATAAGCATGGAAATCAAGACTGCCACTTGAAAAGAAAGATAAAAAATCTACATTATCTAATTGTAATGCATAATCCAATCCTATACCATCGATCTATCAATCAAAGCCCATGATAGATCTAATCAAGAAAGATTGATTACTATGAGCAAGAGATCAATTTACAAGATCATGATTATCATACCTGCAAACCCGTTGCGTTGCCTGGAGTGGAATCGCTCTACTTTTTTTTTTTTTTTTTTGTGTGTGTGTGTGTGTGAGACAGCGAAAACGAAGAAGAAAGGCGTGGCTTATACAAGTGTAAGAGCGTTTCAGAGTTGAAACACATGCCGATTGAGGAGGTTATTTCAGTTGCCGTTGTTGCAACACGTGGCTTGTTTCGGTTGGTTGAACTAAATGTTTGGGGCCGGGGGCGTTACATCCTAGATGTCCTAAATAGATACCGTTATCAAGATAAAAATAAAATAAAATTTGGGAATGACATCTGTAAACACACATTTTTTTTCTATTTTATAAATATAAAATTTATTCTAATAATTTTAAGATTTTTTTATTTCTTTAACTACATAATGTTTTTGTATGTTTTATATAGATTGATTTTATCCAAAAATACTAATTAATTACAATCTCAAAATATCCTTTACCATGCTTCTTTGATTATGCTAAAATAGCTATAAAGTTGACTTAGCTAGTTTTCTGAAAATTATTATCACATTAATTAATTGGCAATCAAAACTAAAATAGAATTAGCATTTTCTGTATAAATAAAGTTAGCGTAACCTTTTCAATTATTAATTTTAATCTTGGTTTTTTAGTTATGTTATCTCCTTCAATTTATATCACATACATTTGTGTATATTAATAATTTAAGATTTTTTTTATATATATATATATAATAAATTAATGCATTCATGAAAATTTATTTCTCACATATAATACTAACCTTAACATTATTATATTTTTTTATGTGAGAAAATCTTATTTTTTAAAAAATACACTTTATGAATCCAGGTGAGAGAAAAAACCTTTATTTATCCCATACTCTTATAAAGAACGTATACCTTAACTCGAATTCAAAACTTGTTATTCAGATTATAAATTCTTTGTTATTGTGCCATATCCCTTGAAGACTTAACATTATTGTATTATTGTATAGTACGATGCAAACATTTACTGCATACTCGTCCAAATCAAATCCAACCAAGAATATCAAAATAAAAAAGAGTAATATATATATATATATATATATATATATATATATATATCCAAAAAAACATTTTTTTATTTATTATTATTTCGTGTCCAAGTCTCCAAGTTGAAGAGGACAATGACCACCTTGATAGCCCCTAAGCCCATTTAGTTGAAGAGGACCAGAATCTCTTTGATGGCCCATAAGCCCTCTTAAATTTTTAATTTGCTGTTGCTTCTCCCCATCCGACCAGATTCCTCAAACTCAGAGCTTCTTTCCTCTCTGCCTCAAGCCAACCTCTTAAATTCAGGTAAGCAGACCTCTGCTCAATTTCTTTGCCCATCATATCGTAGCCCTGAAATGGAACTCTGTGTGCTGTTTTAATTCCATTTAAGAAGAAGAAAAAGAAGAAGCAAACGCAATAAAAACATGCTCTCTTTACTGTCCTTAAAGAAAACATACAGTACTAATCAACATCTCTTCCAAATCTCCAAAAGACTATCTATTGCTTTTAGCTCAACAGCAGCATCAACTCAATCCATAGAAGTTGAAAAAATTGCAAGGATAATCAATGACCATCCATTTCCGTATGAACCTCTATATCCAACTCTCACCCACCATATTCCACCAACTCTCCTTTCCACGGCTTTTGTTGAAAACGTTCTTGGCCGCCTCTTTGCTGCTCATTCTAATGGCCTCAAAGCGTTGGAATTCTTCAAATATTCTCTCAATAATCAAACCCATTTTGTCCCAAGTCCTGATTCCTTCGAAAAGACGGTTCACATACTTGCCCGAATGAGATATTTTGATAAAGCTTGGGAATTATTGGTTGAGATTGGAAAAACGCATCCTTTTTTGCTCACCCTCAAGTCTATGAGCATAATGTTATGTAGAATTGCTAAATTTCGATCTTATGAGGAAACTCTTGACGCGTTTGAGAAAATGGAGAAGAGGGTTTTTGTTAGGAGGAAGTTTGGTGTTGAAGAGTTTAATGTGTTACTTCGGGCATTTTGCACTGTGAGGAAATTGAAAGAGGCGAAATCTGTGTTTGTAAAGATGCATGAGAGGTTCCCTCCTAATCTTAAGACCATGAATATTTTGCTGTTGGGGTTCAAGGAATCTCGGGATATTACTGCAATGGAGTTGTTTTATCATGAGATGGTTAAGAGGGGGTTTAAGCCTAGTTGCTCAAGTTATGGTATTAGGATTGATGCTTATTGTAAAAAGGGTTATTTTGCTGATGCTCTGAGGATCTTTGAAGAAATGGAGAAGGCTAATTGCTTGCCGACATTGGAAATAGTCACTACTTTGATTCATGGTGCAGGGGTTGCTCGAAACGCAATGAAAGCCAGGGAGTTGTTTGATAAAATTCCTAAGAGGAATCAGCAGGCCGATACTGGGGCATATAATGCACTGATTAGCTCACTATTTAAGTGTAGGGATCTGAAGTCTGCCATTCAATTGATGGATGAGATGGAAAAGAACAATATTCATTACGATGATATGACCTATCATACAATGTTCTTAGGCTTGATGAAATCAGGTAGTATTGAGGGGGTTTGTGAGCTTTATCACAAGATGATTGATAGAAATTTTGTTCCCAAAACACGAACTGTGGTTATGCTGATGAAATTCTTCTGTGTGAATAGCCAGATTGATCTGGGTTTGAGTTTTTGGGGATATCTGGTGGAGAAGGGGTATTGTCCTCATCATCATGCATTGGATCTTTTGGTAACAGGATTGTGTTCTAGGGGGAGGTCGCATGAAGCTTTAAAGTGCTCCAAGCAATCATTAGAGAGAGGAATCCATGTCAGCGAAGCAGTGTATCGAATGTTGGAGAGATTCTTACTACAATCTAACATGACAGACAAGCTGAGGGAGCTCAATCAGATGATAGAGAAGTTACAGTCTGTTTTGCCCCCATCGAGTGGGAATTATATTCACAGTCCTTCCTCCGCTATGGAGGAAGATGTTGTCGATTAAGAACATATTAATAAATTTTTATTTGAATTGGAAGAAATGCTCAATTGTCTGATGTTATTTTGGTGATTTTTATCCCGTGAGCAACATCATGGATTCCTCAATATAATTTAGGATTTCCTACTTTACAGTGAATGAATCTTATGATAGTGTTCTGTAATGGTTATGGAAATTTGCAAATGAGGGCAATGTTGAGGGACAGGCTGTAAGATCACGGGGAGAAAATAAAATTTTACCGAATAAATTAAGACCATAGTATCTTGTCAGGTGCTCACAACCACGCAAGGAGAAGCAAGAGTCAACGTTTTGAAAGATTTTTATATGTTTTTTTACTTCCTTTGTAAACACACTGGGTTAACTATAGAATATAAATAAATCCTTATACTTTATTGAAATTAATTAATCAATCTATCAATCATTGTAGTTTTAGAAGCGATCTATTCAATCTCTATTTTCTTATTAATTATAAATTAATCCCTATACTTTATTGAAATTAATTAATTGCATTTTCAAGATTTTGTTAGCTTTAGAGTACGTCTACTGATTGCATACTCTTTTCGGTAAGTGGTTAAGGGTCTGCCTAAAATTTTTTTATTTTTGTGGTTGACGTTGAAAAAAAATAGTTTTTAAAAATATGTTTTTATTGCGGTTCAAAATAAATTGTGAAGTATTTGGTTAGAACTGTGGTTGAGGTTGAGGTTGAGGTTAAAAATTATTTATATTTTAATTAATTTTTAGATTATTTTAATATTAAAAATATATTTTTATATTAATAAACATATATTATGTAAACATTGTTCATATGTTAATTAATCTTTAGATTATTTTAATATTAAAAATACATTTTGTATATTAATAAACATATATTATGTAAACATTATTTATATTTTAAATAATTTTTAGATTATTTTAATATTAAAAAAATATTTTTTATATTAACAAACATATATTATGTAAACATTGTTCTTATGTTAATTAATTTTTAGATTATTTAATATTAAAAATATATTTTGTATATTAATAAACATATATTATGTAAATATTATTTATATTTTAATTAATTTTTAAATTATTTTAATATTAAAAATATATTTTTTATATTAATAAATATATATTATATAAATATTATTTATATTTTAATTAATTGTTATATTATATATATATATATATATACCCACAGCCCCCCCCCCCCCCAATTGGAATTGCAGCAAGAAAAGCAGCAATTGGTGTTTCGAACCAAATTAAACGTGAGACTCATATCTTGTACCGGTGTTTTGCAAATAACCAAACACATGTGAAGATTTTTTTTCTCAAACCTCCGGCCGCCACAACAATACCAAATAGACACTAAATATAGCATGGGTAAGTCAGAAATTTTTTTGTGGGTTTTTGTTGTGCTTGGCGATGACTTGAAAGGGAAATCCCTACTTGCAATTTTCATACCAACACAGTCAATCTTGGTAGAAATGTTAGCTTATTGCACATTAGTGAGACAATAGATATGAGTGGTGCAGTCGAGTTATCTTCGGAAAGGACTCAGTGAGTACATGAGTTTTTTTGTCTTTCGTATATCTAAAGCAGGCTAGATTTCTATTGAGTTTTCTTTTGTTGTCTATTAAAGTTTCTATATGGATATCAGCACAAGGAAAAAATAGCTATGAAGCCCTTGTCAACTACAGAGTAGTGGAATTATAGTTGAAGGATTGGCTGGAGAGAGGTCCAATGTATGCTCTATATCCATTTGCTGGCTTGTTCGCGTTACTGACATATTTGAGTTTTGCAAAGGCTCTTTGAAGTTAATGATTCGAGCTTTTTGTACAAATAAAGATGCTGGCTAATGTCCTATCTAATTGTGAACCATTTAAACTTGTGTCATGAATTGAAATAAGAAAATAATCATATCAGGCATCATATCTACAGCTTTCAATCTTCCATTGGCTCTTCATTTTCATTTTTTCTTTCATGAAATTGCTGGCCCTGGTGTTTCATGCTAATTTCTGATCAGGACTTCAAAAGATACTGAAATTGCGGGATTTAGAATTTTGCTTCCTTGACACAGTACCCTCGTTTCATAAATTGCATTTAGCTGCATGGTCTGGGCAGGCAGAGGCAGTGACTAATCTCTGCCAGCACAAGGCTGACGTTGGCGCTGCCGCCATGGATGACATGGGAGCAATTCACTTTGCTTCCCAAAAGGGTGCTTTAGAAGTTTTCCGAACTCTGCTTTCATCTGGGGTTCCATCAAAGCTCCCACCAGAAAGAGCCTTCCTCCGCTTCACTATGGTGCTTAACGGTCCCATCTCGAGCTAGTCAAATACTTACATCGAAAGCTTGTGCAAGCTGTTAAGGAACCAACTCACCTAAAAACTTAAGCTTGTAAGTGAGGCTCCAGAATATGATTTATATTATTCTCTAACATACCCCCTCAAGTGAAAGCTCTTTGGGCTTTAAACTTGCACAAGCCCACGTTACCTTATGCTTTTTTTATTTTTATCAAATAGAATAGGGGTTGTGAGATTCAAATTCGTGACCGCTGAGTCAATAAGGCTCTGATACCATGTTAAGGAATCAACTTACCTAAAAGTTTAAGCTTGTAAGTGAGGCCCCAAAATATAATTTATATTATTCTCTAATACAAGCTTTCATATTTACATCTTTTTCATGCATCGAAAGTCAAAACAAAGTTACTAATCGCTAGGCATTTTGCATGATTCCTGGCACTTGTGTCTCTTTCGATCATATTTCATCTTCGATAAAAGCAACAGATCATGTCTACTTTTTGTTGGAAATTCTTGAATCTGTACAAAAACTGTTTAGAACAATTATTGTTCAGATTAAAATCTGAGAATGGCAGAACATGAACTACAAGGGAAAAGAATAAATTCTGGGCAGAAAACATTCTCTCTTTATTGAATCCGAGATGCCTTTATAAAGGCTTACAAGAGTTTAAATTTGAAATGAAACAAAACTCTCAATAATTGAGAGATTATTGGATAATCTGTTGAAATCCTGCTGTGAATAGGAACTTCAAATAAACTAAAACACTAAATAATACTAAAACACTACAGCTAAAACAAAGGCTAACTTGTTTGTTGGGTACAAACTGTAAGTAAGACTATCGAACTCTTACCATCTTCCGCTTCATTTAATTTCATTTGAAAGCACAACGAGCGCGACTATGGCCAGTAAACGCTAAACAGAGCATAGCACATATGCAAGTATCCCCTGTCCTTTGTCTTTAGCTAATCATGCAAAATGCCTAGCGATAACTAGTTTAGATAGAATTGAACTTTCCATTTGTCCAGTTTATCCGGCAAACATATTTTATCAATGCGGCATTCTAGACTCGGCCCGAGAAATTAATCACAAAGTAATAGTCATAGATCAGAGACAAGCAATTTTTTGGGGGGATTTACCTGAAAATGTCCATCATACAAATGTATGAATAATTACAGGACATGTATATAATCTTTACCCATACTCACTGGCCAAACTATTCCTGGACTACAGTAATAGCAAACCAACAGGGAAAAAGAAAAGAAAAACAGAACATAAACAAGAACCCAAAGTTTATTTACCTATATCAGTAGGACTATTAGAGAACATACTCGTGTCAATGTCTGCTTAGACAAACGATATGTTAACTGGCTGAAAAATAAAATTTGGATAAAAAATTCAGCTTATCTTTTACGTAAATATACCACAAGAATCTTATTACAATTCTAAAAGCCTAGGAAAGCACAGAGGTCTCTTCCTTCTTAGCCCCTCAGTCTCCTCAACCGAAAACCAAAACTTAAGCCATGGATCTGCTCTCGTTCTCTTCCTCCACGGCCAAGAATCTTATTTACAATTCTAATTTGCTCGTTGTGCCCTAGCTGATTTGCTTTTAATGTTATTATGCACAGTGCTACAATGGCTATCTATGATGTTGTGCAGCTTGTGAGGGCTGATGTTTCCACAGTGGCTCTTGGCATTGCAGCATCAACAACTTCTATAATTCTTGGTGGTGGGATGAAAGGCAAGCGTCTTGCAATGCCCAACTCACGGATAATGATTCATCAACCTCTTGGAGGAGCTAGTGGGCAAGCAATAGATGTGGACAATTCATCAAGCAATATTATACACGAGCATAACCAGAAAACTGTTTCAAATCCTGCAGGTGACCCTTCAAATGCAAGGACAATTCATCAACTCCATGCCCTGATGGATGCCTGGTTAAGAAAAATCCAAGAAAGGAAAATCCTATCAATATTTTCGAAGTTTCCTTGATCACTCACATAATACCCTACATCATAGCACTGCGCTTTTGTCCGAAAGTTGTTTTCTTGGGATGGACAGTGGTATGTATAGAGGATTGAAAATGTTACCAAAATCTTACATTATTATACAAGAGCATTTCCAAGACAAAGAGGCCCTAAACAATTCAAATGACCCTATTCCCTCCCCCGACCAGGAAAAGAAAAGAAAAAAACTCTCCTAGGAGTATATTTCAGCAATGGTCCTTGGAGAGCGTTTCATCTGCCACCATGACAGATGATTTGGTGAGATGGATCTGGTAGTTGATTTAGTCAGCTAGACGATGCATTCTAATTTCATGAAATGAGTTAATTGATGCAGCATCGCTTTACATTGCCGCAATCCTTGTGCCTGGTCTCTTTGCATTTCCTTGCTAGAATATTCACCACAGGGAAAACAGTTCATTGACTGGAAGAAGACTCAATTAGGTCGTTCCATACTTTTATTCTTGAAAAACTAAAAGCATTCCCAGTGCTTCCTTTTTACTCAAAAAGCCTTCTTCCGGCTAGGGAAAGAATTATTCTAATATTTCCATATATCTTTCCTCCATTGATTCTATGTTTGTCTTTCCTTCAACCAGGGGTTTGGTTAACTTACAAATTTAAGAACAATTTTACACATAAAAACCAGAACAAAGAGCAATAATCAGCAAACATGGCCCTAAGAGCAGTCATGGAAGGAATGGTGGGAGTTAAAATTCCTCCTGGAGAAGATCAAGCACAAATTACAAGGTCAATGAGTGATTTTCCACCAGCTCACTACACATTTAAGATCGAAAACTTTTCGCTGCTTTCAAATACGAAGGTAGACAACATCGAATCAGGTGACTTTGAAGTCGGCAGCTACAAATGGTAGGTGGGTTCAACTCTGGTTGCACGCATAAATAGTTTGCCTCGAATGATTTCTTCTTCTTCTTCTCCCTCTGTGTCTACTATGTTGCCTTTCATTGCATGACTACAAATCTTTGCGTGCAGGAGATTATGCCTCCATCCTAATGGAAACAAGAAAAGCAATGCGGATGGACACATATCTCTATATTTAGTATTTTCCAAAGCGAACGCCCCCCTTATTGGTTGGGAAGTAAACGTGGACTTCAAGCTGTTTGTTTATAACCAAACCCATGACAAGTACTTGACCATCCAAGGTAGGCTAGCACACCACTTGTCAACTCACCAACCTGTCGTGTGAGACAGGGCTTATCCATTGTTGTTAATTGGTTTGGTAATTGAACATTTGCTGACCAGATGCTAATGGGAGGGTAAGACGCTTTCATGGAACGAAAACAAAATTGGGTTTTGACCAATTACTTCCGCTGACTCTTTTCAACGATGAGTCAAAGGGATATCTAATCGATGACTGTTGCATATTTGGAGCTGAGATTTTTGTTATAAAACATACCGGCAAAGGTGAATGCTTGTCCCTGATGAAGCAACCTGACAACGGCCGCTTCACCTGGAGAATTCAAAACTTTTCAACACTGCATCAAAAAATTTACAAGTGCGTGGATTTTTCTGCTGGAGGGCACAAATGGTATGTAAAATTAAAAGAAATGTTGTGTTAATCAAGCGGTCGTCCCTGGTTAATGATTGTATTAACGTGTTTTCAATTACATTTGTTTACATAGGGCTCTAGTGGTTTATCCCAAAGGGGATTCAACAGTAAAGGGCAAAAGCTTGTCTGTCTTCTTGGGCTTGGAGGATCGTGAAGCTTTTTCTTTTGGACGAACAATGTATGCAGGATTCACGCTGCGCGTGAGGGACCAACTTTTCGGACAACACGTTGAAAAAAAAGGTCGACTGAGAATTTTCTATAAATTGATATTCTTATCCAGCTTGTTTACTGTACTTGGCGGCATGCTTGATTGTTTAAAAAGAAAGAAAGAAAGAAAAGGTGGGACTATTTTAATTTTTACTAATCCATCAATGGTTTAATTGATCATATGCTGCAGTTAATTGCCATTTTTCTAATTCAAACGAGAATTGGGGTCACTTGGATTTCATGTCTCTCGAAGAGCTCAAGACTCCTGCAAAGGGATTTCTTGTTAATAATACTGTGGAAGTTGAGGCAGAAATTCATTTCATGACGGTGGTGAAGGAACTCTCCAGGGGCGGTCCTATTATGAGTGTCAAGACCTAATTTGCTACGTATTCTCAGATACTATTCATACGTTAAGAATTCGGTATCAGAAAGAGGCTCTTCTCTTATCTGTGAGAGAGCTAATTGTGTATTTTCTTTGAGCTAATGTTGTTCACAATTCATTACGTATTTCTGAGCAACTTTTGTAGTCTTGTCACTCACTTTCGTGACCTGAACAATAATGTTTATGTTTAATGTGATCATGCCGCGTTACATTATAATTCATCAAGAAAAATATCCATGTTGTATGTTAAAAAGCCTTTAATATGCTTATAGCATAACCGAATCTAGTCGATAAAAAGTTAAGGTGTGATCTTTCCCGTTTAACTTTCTTTCACTGATCAAGAACAGGAGTACTGTGTTGTCCCAACTAGTTTGCGTGCGTATAACCCTTCTCTACTTGTATGCAGTGATAGTGTTTGTTTTTTTTTCTCTATAAAAAGGTTTTTTACTGGTTAAAAAAATAAGATAAAACGGCGTAGTTTTTGTTTCATTTAAAATTTCAGTTTATTCTATAAATTTTGCCCTAATTTCAACCGGAACGTTCCGGTTTCATTCTGTTAGTTCTGTTTTGGCCAAATAGTATTTTTTAAAAATAATAAATAATAATTTTACAATATCAATCATAACTCTTAATCTGAATGTTAGATTGAGATGAAATTTTACGAAGAGCCTCTTGATATATTTATATATATATTATATTAAAATTTTAGAGCAATCAAAGTATATAATGACATTGCGAGATTGATGATGATATTCTCATAATATTTTAGATGTTCATAATTTCGTTCAGAAAAATAATTTTAATATGACCTTTTAGATTAAATTGCACAATTCTAAATAATTATAGTATAACCTCAAAATGACGCTTCAAAACCAAAATATTCCGTTATAATTAAAAAGAAAACAAAACATCAGTCACAATAGAATTGAGAACCTTGCATGTATCAAGAATCAAGCTACTATAATTTTCATAATTCTCCCATATCCTGTCAAAGTTCACACCTAGACCTAGGATTTGCAAGCTTTTGTAATTGTACAGAATTTTCTCTGCTATTCACACTACCTTAAATGGATTGTTCATGTCATGTTGATTATAGGTCCCACTAAGATGATTACCACACCTTTCACAAAACATATTTTCAGAGATTAGGGTTTGTGGATTCAAGTTGGAAAAAACTCCATTTATTTATGTATCTTAGTTTATCTTTGCCAAAGATATACATTTTAGCAATCTAGGGCCACAGAACATAATTGATACCAATCTCGCAACATAAAGTTCATCTGTCTGGATTTGTATTTGGAGTCATCCTCAGGGTCAAGAATTCTAGGGTTTTTTTGCGGAACAATGAGTTTCATTATTAAAAGAAAAATATTGTTTACGCATATTAATTCTAACTTTCCACAAGGTATAGAACTCACCATGTCAAAAATATTATTTGAAGACTTGATTTTCATTGATCCCGTGAAATAACATGTATAGATTACAAAGTAGTATATAAGCTTTAATTATATATTATTCTTTAAGCTAGTATAAAAATTTATTGTTGGCTTGTATTTTCTAAATATAATCCATATCTTTAAATCTTGATTGATCATTCCAACAATATTGAAATTCATACATTAAAAAATAAAATAAAATAAAACAACCTAGCGAAGGATTGTTTGTGGTTTAGGTTAGACATGCCACTCTAAAATATGCATTATTGAGTAAGCATAACCTATTTGTCTCAAGTTTTAGCATGATTAGCAGTGTGGTAGTAGTTATTTTTCAGAATATTTTTATTTGAAAATATATTAAAAAAATTTATATAAATATATTTTTTTTACATCAATATATCAAATTAATCTAAAAACATAAAAAACAAATAATTTGAATAAAAAAATATTTAAAAAAAAAATCATTTTTGAAACATAAAAACAAATACGTTATTAGTGTGTTTGAAATCAAAGTGTGGTGAGGTTGACTTGATGAGACATGATTGACTTGCAAGTATAAAAACAAGCCAAATAACTTGAAGCTCAATTCTTAAGCAGTATAATGTTAAAGAATGAGACTAAAACAACAAATAAATAAATAAAAAAACATAAAAATAACTAAAGTCAATAAATCAAACTCATGATTTTAGTCATGATACTAAGATAACTTCATAAAAAGAAAATAAATAAAACAACTTGATTTAAATTAGATTAACTCACTAAATTCATGACCCTGATTATAAATTGAGATAACATCATAAAAAGTAAATCAAATAAAGTTATAAGGCTTAGTTTCTAATTAATTAATCTGGTGTTATATGATAAAATTTGCAATAAACTTAGTTAAAAAATAATATAAAAAATGAGTCAAATCAATATGGTTAAACTTGTTAGTATTATTCTCATGTAATGGGGTTGGGGTAACTCACAATTATCGCTAATTAATACATTTCACTGTCTCTTTGTGTGTTTTAACAAGACTTGATGTCAACTAATTAAGATTGACGTATATATGGACGATTGATTTGGCAAATGACTGATAGATAACTTGGCTAATTAAGGAAGTTACTTGGACATCATATTTTGAGACCCTTTCGCATCAAATTCTCACTTCATTCAGAATGAAACAAATAAATTGTGAGATTAAGTAAGAGGTTGATCTTGATGTGTTATTACCATTGTTTCCCTCCTTCCTCAACTGTTGACGGTGATACCTACTGACGAGAAAGTATGGCCTTGCACTGCTGAAGATTCACTGCTCATCTATACATACCAAGAGTATTTTTGTTCTTGTTTTCAAAACTTAAAACTCAATGACATGTAGTTTGCTGCCTTTTAGCGCTAGATCTTCCTTGATAGAAAACCAATATTAGACTGACACAACATCATATTTTGTATTAAAAATAAAATGGAAGCTATATTACCTATTCATTCTTCACAAAATTGGGAAACACCCGGTAGGTTCCGGACGATTGAAATGCATGGCCGGCTCATAATGCCCTTGCATAAGAACATCATAGTAGAAAATCATCTACCCTTCTCAGTACAAGTATCTAAGCTTCATAGGTAACTTGTTTCTGTGTTGGGATTTGGAAACTGCCGGTCGAAAGGCAAGTTCTTCTTGGGTCCTCTGGAGTTGAATGCCTGAAACTGAACCTTGATGTCCTTTGGCTTGTTAGGAAAACTTAGTTTGCATACGGACTTAGTAATGCCTTGTTTGAGAATTAAGAAAATATGAATAGAAGAAGTATGAGTTCCTTCCCTGCAGATCTCTAAAATCTTAAAGCTTTTATTTTGAAACCCTTTTTGTTCATCCTATGGACAGCTTGAGATTGTTATGGAATCATCAAGGTGAGTCATTTTGGTGGTGATGGAAGATGTAATTGTCAGCCTTTAGTAGGCTGATTTCGAATATCAGTGCTTGAAACTTATAATATCAGGAAAGCAAATAAATAGATCACGTAGTGCTTCATGTGCCATCGAGGTAATATAACCTTCTGGGGGTTTTGGCAACAATGCATGTCTCTTTTGCTTCAGTTCTTTCCCCTTGTAACCAAGCATGGCTTAATAGATCCTTCCCAACTGATCGGTTTTTGATAGAGGACAGCTATTTTTCCACCATTCCATGGGGAATTCTACTTACTTTACCCCCAACCTACAGCCACTTTGCTCTTTCTGCCAGCCTTTAAGTTCCTCAAATATTCCTTAGCAGTACGTGATAATTGCTCTTTAAGGAATGTGGCCATGCAATCTCGGCCTTAAATTCTTCACTCCTTGTATCTAATTTGTTGCTCCTTCAAAGTTTGGAAAATTTCTAAACACAGAGTTCTGTCTATCATGATTATGTAGGAAGTTAAGTTGCTGAGCTGGGTTAATAAGAAGCAAGTGCAGAAGATTAAATGGAAGAGATGACAGTGAAGAAGGAGAAGAAGAGGAAGCTGATGATTGATATTATGTAATAGTTAATTAGTTACATTTCTGTTAATTGTAACAAACTAAGAAGAGAAAGTGCAACTGAATTCTCTTATTTAAGCTTGACTGTTACAGGCTGTCAAAGAACACACAAAACATGTGTTCTCCCCAAAAGAGTATATAAGGGGACTTTTATCAAGCATGAAAGGTGTGAGAAAAATATATACAAGATTACTTACCTTCTTCTGCAATTTTCTCTCTGTTTTTCAATCTTCTGTTCTTAGTGCAAATCTCTTCTCTTTCTCTTCCAAATCAACCAGCAACCTGCAAATCATCAAATAAACACAATCAAACACAAAATCAAAACTTCTACAGATTCCAAAACTGAAAAAATGTTTAGTTAGGAAATAAAAGTTTTCTTCCACATCCGTAGAATTTTTTTCTGATGACATGCATAACACTTAAATTACTCTAGTGACAATTATAGGATATCCACCGAACTAGTCAATTTGACCAGTCAGCAACATGGAAGCATACCACAGAAGAAAAGGAGCAATGATGTTTTATTCATACAAAACAATCCAACAGCTGATGATATTTCTGATGACTCCATTCAACATTCAGCCAGGTAGCTTTTGCACCCTTCTTCCACATGCTTTTGTTTGTACAAGGTTACATGATTTGCATATTTAATAATCTATATGGTCGTCGTACGATCCAAGAGAGTTGGTACTTCTCCAAGAGAATAGCGATTATAATTTATCATTCTTTTGTTGCTATTTTTAGCACGAACACTGCTGAAAAGACGATGCCGGTGTTAGATTTTAATGAGATTAGCTTTGAAGATAAGAAGATTTAGTCGTAGTTTTTTAATTTAGTTGAAATTACTATTTATAACAAGTTTTATCAACAAACCTATTATTTATCCAATAATCTCTCCTACTCTATTGCGAGTTCTAGTTTATTTCAATTTCTAGTTCTTATTCTTGTTCTTGTAAGCCTATAAATAGGCAAGTTTCAATTGAATAAATTGAGTGTGATTCATTCCAATATTTATGATTTTTAGGTTCTTCAAGATTTCTTGTTTTTCTATATTTTTAATCTGAATAACAGGTTTGAATTGTTTTGTCCGAAAGTTGTGTTCTCGGGATGGATAGTGGTATGTATAGAGGATTGAAAATGTTACCAAAATCTTACATTATTATACACGAGCATTTCCAAGACAAAGAGGCCCTAAACAATTCAAATAACCTTATTCCCTCCCTCGACCAGGAAAAGAAAAGAAAAGAAAACTCTTCTAGGAGTATATTTCAGCAATGGTCCTTGGAGAGCGTTTCACCTGCCACCATGACAAATCGACTAGATGATTTGGTGAGATGGATCTGGTAGTTGATTTGGTCAACTAGACGATGCATTCTAATTTCGTGAAATGAGTTGATTCATGCAGCATCGCTTTACATGGCCGCAATTCTTGTGCCTAACCTCTTTGCATTTCCTTGCTAGAATATTCACCACAGGGAAAACAGTTCACTGACTGGAAGAAGACTCAATTAGGTTGTTCCATAATTTTATTCTTGAAAAACTAAAAGCACTCCCAGTCCTTCCTTTTAACTCAACAAAGCCTTCTTCCAGCTAGGGAAAGAATTATTCTAATATTTCCATATATCTTTCCTCCATTGATTCTATGCTTTTCTTTCCTTCAACCAGGGGTCTGGTTAACTTACAAATTTAAGAACAATTTTATACATATAAAAACCAGAACAAAGAGCAATAACCAGCAAACATGGACCCAAGACCAGTCATGGAAGGAATGGTGGGAGGTAAAATTCCTCCTGGAGAAGATCACGTAGAAATTACAAGGTCAATAAGGGATCTTCCACCAGCTCACTACACATTTAAGATCGAAAACTTTTCGCTGCTTTCAAATACGAAGGCAGACAACATCGAATCAGGTGACTTTGAAGTTGGCGGCTACAAATGGTATGTGGGCTCAACTCTAGTTGCACGCATATATAGTTTGCCTCGAACGATTTCTTCTTATCCTCTCTCTATGTCTATTATGTTGCCTTTCATTGCATAACTACAAATATTTACGTGTAGGAGATTATGCCTCCATCCTAATGGAAACAAGAAAAGCAATGGGGATGGACACATATCTCTATATTTAGTATTTTCCAAAGCGAACGCCCCCCCTATTGGTTGGGAAGTAAACGTGGACTTCAAGCTGTTTGTTTATAACCAAACCCATGACAAGTACTTGACCATCCAAGGTAGGCTAGCACACCACTTGTTAACTCATCAACTTGTCGTGTGAGACAGGGCTTATCCATTGTTGTTAATTGGTTTGGTAATTGAACATTTGTTGATCAGATGCTAATGGGAGGGTAAGACGCTTTCATGAAATGAAAACAAAATTGGGTTTTGACCAATTACTTCCGCTGAACCTTTTGAATGATGAGTCAAAGGAATATCTAATCGATGACTGTTGCATATTTGGAGCTGAGATTTTTGTTATAAAACATACCGGTAAAGGTGAATGTTTGTCCCTGATGAAGCCACCTGACAACGGCCGCTTCACCTGGAGAATTCAAAACTTTTCAGCACTGCATCAAAAATTTTGCAAGTTCGAGGTGTTTTCTGTTGGAGGGCACAAATGGTACGTAAAATTAAAAGAAATGTTGTGTTAATCAAGCGGTCGTCCCGGGTTAATGATTGTATTAATGTGTTTTCAATTACATTTGTATACGTAGGGCTCTAGGGGTTTATCCCAAAGGGAATTCATCAGAAAAGGGCAAAAGCTTGTCTGTCTACTTATTCTTGGAGGACCGTGAATCTTTTTCCTCTGGACGAACAATGTATGCAGAATTCACGCTGCGCGTGAGGAACCAACTTTTCGGACAACACGTCGAAAAAAAAGGTCGACTGAGAATTTTCTATAAATTAATATTCTTGTCCAGCTTGTTTACTGAACTTGATGGCATGCTTGATTGTTTAAAATGAAAGAAAGAAAGAAAAGGTGGGACTACTTTAATTTTTACTAATCAATCAATGGTTTAATTGGTCATATGCTGCAGGTAATTGCCATTTTTCTAATTCAATCAAGAATTGGGGTTACGTGAACTTCATGTCTCTCGATGAGCTCAATACTCTTGCAAAGGGATTTCTAGTTAATAATACTGTGGAAGTTGAGGCAGAAATTCATATCATGACGGTGGTCAAGGAACTCTCTAGGGGCTGTCCTATCATGAGTGTCAAGACCTGATTTGCCATGTGTTCTCAGATACTACTCGTAACTTAAGAATTCGGGAGTAGAAAGAGGCTCTACTCTTATCTGTGAGAGAATTAATTGTGTATTTTCTTTAAGCTAATGTTGTTCACAGTTTAAAATGTATTTCTGAGCAACTTTTGTAGTCTTATCATCACTTAATTTCGTGACATGAACAATAATATTTATGTTTAATGTGATCATGCCTCGTTCCATTGAAATTCATCAACTTGCACTAATATCTATGCTGTATGTTAAAAAAAACTTTAATATGCTTGTAAGCATAACCGAATCTGGTCGGATAAAAAGTTAAGTTGTGATCTATCCCTTTGAACTTTCTTTTATAATACTATTTCGGTTAAAAAATAATATAAATCACATAATAGTTTTTTTAATATAATATCAGAGCTTTATTAACCCAACAATCACGAGTTCGAATCTCGTCATTCCTATTCTATTTGATAAAAATCAAACATAAAATAATATAAATTGGTGCAAATTTCAAGTTCAAAAGAATTTCACTTAAGAGGGGTATAACATAAAATTCATCTATCTAGTTTTGTATTTGGTGTGTGTTTTGAGTCATCCTCAAGGTCAAGGGTTCTAGGGGGTTTTGCAGAACAATGAGTTTCATTAGTAAAAGAAAATTATTGTCTACACATATTAATTCTAACTTTCCCCAAGGTATAGAACTCACCATGTCAAAAATATTATGTGAAGACTTGATTTTCATTATGAAATAACATATATAGATTTCAAAGTACTATATAAGCTTTAATTATATATTATTCTTTAAGCTAGTATCAAAATTTATTGTTGATTTGTATTTTCTAAACATAATCCGTATCTTTAAATCTTGATTGATCATTTTAACAATATTGAAATTCATACATTAAACAATAAAATAAAATAAAATAACCTGGCGAAGGATTGTTTGTGGTTTAGGCTAGACATGCCACTTTAAAATATGCATTATTGAGTAAGCATAACCTATGTGCCCCAAGTCTTAGCCCTATTAGTAGTATGATATTGATTATTTTTTAAAATATTTTTTATTTAAAAATGCATTAAAACATTTAAAAAAAAATTGACATCAATATATCAAATTAATCTAAAACAAAAAAAACAAAAAAATTGAAGCAAAAAATTAATTATTATTATTTTAAAATTACTTTTGAAATACAAAAACAAATAGGCTCTTAGTGTGTTTTTGGGATTAAAGAGTGGTGAGGTTGACTTGATATGACTTGGTTTGCTTTACAAGTATAAAAACAAACTAAATAATTTGAAGTTCAGTTCTTAAGTAGTTTAATGTTGACAAATGAGACAAAAAAAAGCAAATACTAAAAAAAAAAAAATTCAAGTCAATATGTCAAACTCATTATTTAGATCATAAGACCATGATAACCTCATAAAATGAAAATAAACAAAAACAACTGATTTAAACTGGATTAACTTATCAAATCCACGATTGTGATTATAAAATGGGATAGCATCATAAAAAACAAATCAAATCTAGACTTAGTTCTCAATAAATTTTATAGGATCTAATGTTAAATGATAAAATTTATAATAAATTTAATTAAAAATTAACATAAAAGAATGAGTCGAAGTTAACCTGTCGAAGTTAACCTATTTAGAGATTGGGTAACCTCATAAAATTCAAACATAGATAATCATAAATCCTAATTTTTAATGAAACATAACACTAAATGATGAAATTAGAGAGAAAGAAGTCAAATTAAAAAAAAAAAACGAATTGGCTGAATTATCTTGTCAAACCAGGATCTCTGACAGAGTCTCGTCTTTTACCCAGGCACGGTTTCACAGTTCTCAGCCCATGACAAGAAGTCGATCCTCTGAACTAAGGTATTAGCATTACGGTGCACGCATTCACAACAATCATATCTTTGATATGTTTTTGTTAGTGATGCTTTAGTGTGCTGCTGGCTGCAAATTCTTCACGTCGATGATTATCTTGCATGTGGCAGAAGTCAGTGGAATGCATTCTTTAAGTCATGGAAATAAATTTTGCCACAAAGAAAAATCCTTTCTTTGCTTCATTGTTCAACTTGTTTTGCAGGAGAAGGTATGCTGCTATGCAATGTGCTCGGACAAATACAGGTATGGAAGCTATGCAGGATGTTTCTTGGCATGGTGTCAACAATTTGAAACATGAGTTTGGAAATCCAAATGGTTTCATTGACACTGCCAATCAGTTGGGCACGTTCATCTCTCCATCCACTTCATCCTCATCTACTTTTAACACCCCACAAATGAGCAGCACAGACAAGGTTTCTTCTGTTGTTAACATGCTAAAGGGTACAAACTGCAGCACAAGAAGCTAGGTAACCAGGTTGAGAATTAAACCGTTGATGAAGATAGTTTTGATGCACTATACAAGCTCAAGAAGTTATAATCTACTCCACTTCCGATCAAGGAAAAGGGAATGGCATTCAAGAGATTCCTCCAGGAAGTTTTCAAGAAATATCATCTGGTCAAATTAAGAATCCTGGGGTTTTGCAGGCACTTCAGGGACCCATGGATCTTGACTTCGAAGGTTTTGTAAATACAATTAACCAATGCATCTGAGCACAGCTTCTCGAGAACCTTCTCAAAGTCGATCTTCTGCTGCTGCGCCAGTAGCTTCATCTGGTTTTGATGCATGTGATGGTCCCAGCAACTCAAGGCAAACTCTAAGCTTTTGTGAGAGCTCAAGGAAACAGGTTGGAAATGGTAGGATTTCAGAAAATGGTTCCAGAGCCAAAGGTGTGCAGTTTAAAGAATGGTCTCTTTTTTTTCTTGAAACTTAATTGATTTAGTTTCTAAGTTTGTTCGTGCATCTTATATTTCAAACAGATTTTAGAGAACGGATAATTGACAGCTTGAAGGATGATCGAAAGGTATTCTATGGAAAATAAAGTACTCTAATTATATATTGATTTCTTTACCTACTTCCTTTTTCTCTTGTTGGGGGCTCATCCGATATGGATCCGAGACATCGGCAGGTTCTGGTGATCACTTTATCCTTGAGAATTTCACCAGCATGACAGTTGGCTTTCCTATGGCTGGCTTTACTGAAAGGAGGAGACAACATGAATGTTTTGCAATATTGGTTTTGATTTGTTCATAATACAGAAACGTAGTTCTTGAATAGGAAAACTTAATACTAAAATCACTCGTGCCATCATAAATCGGCAACTGCCAGTTTTGCTTGCGGAACACAATTTTTCTGCAGTTCTTTATTATTACCCGTTAGTATTGTGCTTGAAAACTTATTCATTTCATCTGGTATGCTTAATGTGATTTAAGCAAAGCATAAAACCTAATCTCTCAGCTTTACTGGCTCTGTTATTCAGACTTTCAGAATCATTTTGATATGACCTGCATCAGGAATAGATTGATCAGTCAGCTAATGGTTAGCAGTTGAACTGTCAGATACTTATGATATCATGATTAACATTATTTAGTGTTTAATATAAACACTCAAGCATTACAGTTAAACAACTGAGAAAACCAAATGGCTAATTGTCCTTTCGTTGAAGTACTTAGCATAAGGATAAATGGAAGATCCAAACTGCTCCAAATTGCACCACTAGACCTCATGAGCTATACTAGGATAGCAAAAGCAACTCCTACATTATTCTTACAGATTTTAGAGGATAGTTATTTCCTGGTAGGTTTGATTTACATTGAATTATTTGGTGGTGTTAGAATGGCAGAGGCAAAGGAACGGAATATGACACCAGCAATCCCAACCGATAGGCAGTCAATCCTTAAGCGATGTGAAAATCTCGAGAAGGAAGTACGATCACTCAAGCTAAACTTGTCTTTCATGAACAGGTAATGATAGGTAGAACTAAATTGCTTCCAATTGAGCTGTCAAGAAATGCGTTGAGATTTCATTTCTTCTATCATGTTTATTTTGATGGACGTTTGGCTTCCAAATTGTGGGTTTTCTCTGCGTTATGATCTAGAAAGTGTGTCTAGTAATCAATCACCGTGAAGTAACACTACAGGAAGGATTCTGAGCAGACTAAGCAGATAGAGGATTTTCAGAAACAGAATGAAGAGTTACTGATGAAAAAGAACGCCTCTTAGAAGAAATTGGGAGGATCCTGGCAAAAACAGGTAAGATGTAAAAGTTTGTTTCCCATTCACCCCCTTGCATACCACAAAATGGTGTAACGCGTAAGCAGCAAATCTTTTGCAAAAGCTGCAGTAATTCTGGAAGGACCAATCTAGTAATCTAAGAAAACCCTTCCCGAGATGCAAAACCTAGCCTCAATATTCCAGTGTAGGGACTTGTTTGTTCATCATATGTGCATGAAAGTAACTGCATGGAACTGGCAACTGCCGTATCTGTTAAACTGTGAATGCGATAGCAATTTTAATTTTTTTTTTGTTAAGGAGTTCCAGCAGGGTGTAAATTTCAAGCTGGAAGGCTTTTACCTGATAGACGGTTCTAGTCTACGTGTTGAATAGTCAACTTGCTTCTGATGATCACTGATGCGCGTGGATAATTTTAAACCACTCTCATCCCTCTTTGTAAGAGACTGTTCACGAAACCCTTGAGGTTCTACCACCATCAACATATTGAGGATTGAGGAAGTTTGTTCTTACATCTTTCCCAGGCATAAGAAAGTACTAGTAGATATAGACTGTCCTGCTCGTATCCTTCTCGGGGAGCAGAAAAGACAGTTACTCTCTCTTCTATTAACAATGACCTTCAAAACAAGATTTTACAATATAATACATCAATGAGATTATTTTTCATTTTTTTGTATAATATGATGCCTGTACATGAAGGACTCTTTCTCAGCTACATACATAAGCTGCTCAGCGTTTACTCTCAAAACACATTTGGCAACCACAGGAATCATGTACCTTTGGGCCAGGAATGTGTCAAATTGCAGCATCCAGGATCCAGGGAGAGCAAAAAGGAATTGGCACTTGCAAAAAGAGTGCTGCTAGTAATCATAAACTCTGCGAAACTCAGGCAGACCAAGCCTTTTCCCATACTGGATTGTCAACCATCCCATAAAAGAAAAGTACGCCACAAGAAAACATGCGCGCTTGAAGAAGACTATATTGGTGTGAGAAAACATGCTAGCTACAGAGGTTAGATGAAACCATGATTTTATGTGCTGCAGGATTCTTATAAAGCTGATGGTGATTATAGAAGTTGAAAAACCAGCAATAACTCCAGCTACTGTTTCCCACCTCCAATAGCCAGCTTTTCGTTTCTTCTGGACCAACAAGGAGTGCAACATCTCTTTAGATCTGAACATATAAAAGCCAGCGATTTTACTTTCATACTGGCAATGCCACAACAATTGCAAACAGATACCTGGCATTTACATAATCTGCAGCTAACCATTTCACAAATATAGGAACAGTGTATGATTAATTTAAAGGACTATACTTTCACCAGAACATGTGAAGAAATGAAAATTATATTCAACTTATTCAATGATAGATGAGTCACTCTGATGGGTGAACAACAAAAAAATAAAAGGCTTATCCATGTTAACAAATGGCCATTAATATTTAGCAGAAATACATGACTTTCATCAACTCATATCTATCAAGACAGTCAAATCAAACTTTCATACACACTCAAGATGATCCTTTGGTCATCCATCATCTACTTTGGTTATGTAAATTCACCATCTATAATGAAGACATCAAATGCCATAGAAATGCACAGAATATATGTAAAGGAAATTTGATTTGAATGTTATTTTTCTATTAAAAGAAATACTCACAGGATGAAATAACGTTCAATCATCTCAACTTGAGATGGATCTTTTGCTTGACAGCTGAAAATATCATCACGATATAAGCTCACTTTCAAAATGCCAGATGTATACCAGCAGTCATAGGTTTTATTTATCTGAAGAGAATGGGTAGAAAAGAATAAGACACTAGACTTGAGGAAATTTGGCTTAAAATGTAATAACACTGAGTGCGACTGGAAGCTTTGTGATCTCTACCTTGAATTTATCTTTGGTTAACCATGCAGCACCAAAATTAGGCCGGCAATATAGAGGTAGGGCCTCATTTGGAGCCTCTGCTACTGCAAATCGTGTTTGACCCAAAGAGTAATCTTTGTATTCCACCTGCAAATTGAAAGTTGATAAAAAAACAATATTAAAAAGACCCATTCTTGACACCAATGCCTCACACCATTGCACTCTTAAATTGGTAAGATACACGCTTAAGTGTATGCAAAACTTGGTAATATTTGTAACGAGAATTTGAGAAGTGCAAGCGTGAAACTTGCAGAAATGGTACTTTGAAAACCCAACTCACTCCGATCTAAAAGCACAGGTTGGATTCATGTGGAACTACAGCCTCTGAGAGATTTCTGAAGTGGGGAAAATGAGGAGATCTAAACATATTATTACAGGATCTGCTCATGTAAATGTAATATATTTCCATTTTCTTTCATAGCCGTATGCTAAATGTTGAAATTGTTCTATTGACTATGGGCACTGTAAAACTACTATTGAATATTGTCAACTGTGTAGCTGCATCAAAGCAAATACAGAAACAAATTGTGCAGGTATATGACCCAAAATCAAAAGCAAATTTTCTAATCTGCTAGAATTTCTTGATCAAAAACAATTATGAACGGTTGAAAAACAGGCAATGGAGACAAATTAGCAGATTATTTGTTGCCCTCTTGTGTATCTAATTTGTCTGGGAGTACCACCTGCATAGTGAGATTTAGCAGGATTATGAATGTGTGTGTTTAAGAGAGAGAAAGTGGGAAGAGTTGATCATGGGTCATTTAGAGTAAGTCTTCAATTGGATCATCAACTAAGCCAATTTATAAAGAAAATGTAGCGATGGCACATAGAAGACAGCTTTCGCATTGGCATAAAATAACAGTCATGTATAACAATGATGACATTAAAATAACAGTTAACTTTCTATTGGTTGCTTGTTTCTTTGAAGAATGTGGGGTACATTCACCATAATCCAAGGTACAATAGGAGACAATAAGGAACCAGTGTTGCATCATGTAAAGATTATTAAGGTGGCATGCAAGCAACAAGCCTTCTGTTGTCCATTGATTATATTCCTCTTGTAATGAGTAACAAGGCAATTTTCTTCAAATACAGCTTCCACAGACCCAACAAATGCGGTGTTTCTTCTTCTTTAAACAAAAAGATAGGAACTTTAATAGTACATAACAAAGTTAAGATTTGTTAAATAACAAAAGATTGAAAGGAGCCACTGATACAATGTAGATATTATATCATAGTGAGAGATCCCATGTTTCATCCTTTGATATCACCAAATTTTACACCTCCTGGTCTCCATTTGGATCATAGATCCTTGGAGATTCGAGATAAAACAAAAGATTGAGAGGACCCACTGATATAGTGATGATTTTATATCATAATGAGAGGTCCCTCGTTTTATCCTTTGATATCAACTCTATAGGGAGTGATGTATCCAGATATTACACCTGTTCTCCCTTTGGATCACAGATGCTTCTAATCAAATACAAAAGAACTATACAAAATCTTCCTTTTTGATTGAGAGGTTAGAAGATTAAAATACTCTTGAGTTAGAATAGGGTCTGGACTCCTATCAATTAAATTATAATCTTAAACAAACTAGAAAATCAATGTTATTTATCAGTATACAAACTCTGTGAAGACTGAAGAAGATACTCCTGACTCCTAAGGAGTAAGGATATCCTTCAATTGGAAATTCTGCATAATGAACAAGACCAGCAAAGACCATGTCATTCCATACAAACACTATCCCTTGTACATCTATTAGCCCGACAGTAAATTTCAAGCTTAAATTTTTATGTAATGTCATCCACATCATGGCACAAGACCTTGCTCTCAGAAACTTCACGTGTTTTGTGAATGAATTATTGGAATCACCATTGTTTTTAGCTTGCATAATCTCAACTTCTAAGTTACCTGTCTAACTAAGTTCAAATGGCATTTCAAGTATTCAAGGAGTACATTATCCTTTTGTTTTCCACTTCCACAACGCATTACTCTAGCAAAACTGACCTCAGTTATCACAAGAGATCATTCTAGCAGCAGATACTCCTAATCCCTTGCATAATAGAAATCATGTATACTTGCTAAAAAGAACAGGATAAAATCACCTCGAACACCGAAGCCCAATAGTAATCATAGCGACAGCGAAATTTGCTTCTGTTATATGGATAAAACACATGCTTGGCTTTATAATTCAAAAACCCAGGCTCACACACCTTAGATGATCTAAGATCCACACCTGAAAAACAAAACAGCCCACTTTACACAATTCAAAAACAAACCAAAACAAGTGAATAAATCAATAAAAAATCGTTATATCAAAAACCCATAAAAAAACAGTTATTAGTTCAAGTTTAGAATCACATGGGTAAGAGAGAGAGGGACGTACTGCTGGAGAGTATCTTGCACTGAGAGGGAAGAGAGAGAGGAGTCGTAATTGACAAATGACCCATGAAAAATGCTAAAAAGCCTGATAATATCGACAAGGAAAGGAAGGCAAAGATTGGGAAAAGAAGAGCTAAAGTTAATCGAAAAAAAAGATACATGAAACCTTTTTTCTCAGGGGTTTCTATTTCTATTTCTATTTCCTTTTCCATTTCATCATCACTGACATCCATCTCTACCCCTATACTATACTATATTATTATCAATACACGCAGATTACTGGGATTTGGATTAAACAGCCGGTCACCGGAATTATTAATCCGGTGATCGGTGATTCAGTTTGAGAGGATTTTCTTTTATTTGTGTGGAGGAGGTAGAAAAGACAGGGTTTTTTCTTTGTTTATTTCAGAGGGAAAGTACTGTGTGTGGGCCGCAGTCAAAAGTAATCACTCTTCTCGATCGAAACGGGCCGGGTTCAGGATAAAATAAGGGAGTGCATAAATCCAGGTTAAAAGTGACTTCGATTGACCGGTTCATGCGGTGGCAACATATTAATTATTTATTTTTTAAATAAAAATAATGTAATTTTTTTATAAGAAAAAAAAATAAAAATAATTTTGAATAATTTCATGATGCAATATTGAACCGAATTTAAAAACTGTAATTGTGATGGTTTCTATATTTAACAATACATTTTTTATTTTCACTTAAAAGGTGATTGTAATAATTACATGAATTATTTTTTATTTTTCAATTGAATGTTCAAATTTTCAATTCTTTTTATCAAGTATTTTAACTTTATAATTTTTTTTGGATTCGAGAAAACCCTACTTCTTGAAAAGCATATTTTGTAAGTTCGGGTGAGCGAGTAAAACCTCGGCTATTCCAGACTCTTAGAAGAGATGTACGCCTCGACTTCAACTCGAAACTTGTTGTGCAGGTCTCAATTTATTTGCATCACGTAATACTACTAAGTGACTTTCTAACTTTAATACATTGTTAACAATCAAGAAGATCTCATCAAATACAAATAATACCTTGATACTTTTGAAAACATAAAATAAAGTTAACATACAGTTTACTTTGATAAAATCGAGTCGATGATTGGTAATAATTTTTAAAATTAAATTATGTGGGGAAATTATATATAATATCGTATAATTAAAAGTATACTTGTTTATTGAGTTTTAAGAGATCACAATTTAATTTATATCATGGATCAATAAATATCTTTTAAATTTGATAAACAACCAAATTATATTTGTATATATTAAATTATATAAAAAAACATAACAATATATTTAATATTGAGATTTCTTTCTTCCACCTGTCATTTTTTCTCTTTTTTATGAACAATCAAACATAAAATTATTTGAGTATGAAATATTATTGAATCATTTGGCCTACATTTCAAAAATATTTTTGAAAAAAAAATAAAAAAATATTTTTATTTTATATTTTAAATTAAAAAATTATGTTTTTAGATTATTTTCATGTGATTATGTCAAGAATAATTTTTAAAAAATAAAAAAAATTTAATGTATTTCTGAACAAAAAAACATTTTCAAAAATAATCTCAACCACGCTCTTAAATAGACATTTAATCTTTACAAATTAAAAAAATAAATTTTATATAGAAAACCAAAATTTTGTAGAGAAATCAAATCCTTTTCTAAATTTTTAGATTATTAATTGAACTATAAAACTTTTCTTACATTAATGTATAAAACTTAAAATGGGAACATGAGTAACCCAAAAGCATGCCAATATGAATTTATAAAGATAAAGATAAGTATCCTAATATAGCCGGCCTTATTTATGCTAGTGATAGCTTTAGACTCGAGAGATTAGCAATTTTGTTCTTACCCGACTCAACCTATGATCCTCTATCAACTTCTTATAGTGTTTTTCTAACCTTGTTGAGTGATGATAGAGGAGAAGTCAACGATTCATCACTATCATTGCCTTTAAAGCCCATCAATATCAATTTAAATGGATATGGTTTCTTGTCAGATATCATTTTTCAGTTGTTATCAATAAATCAATGGAATATATTTACAATTTTAGGTATGTTGTCTGAATCCACGAGATGACACATTTGTTCTTGAAGTGAACATCAATCAATAAGAATAGATTAGAAGAAGAGGAGTGGAGATTTAGTTCAACTCATTCAGGCAATTTGGTCAAAAGGAGAATTAGAAGTATGGTGGCTAGGTTTTTTTCTCTAAAATAATGGTAAATTTTAATATAAAAGAACTCTGGTTATTAACTAAAATAATATCAACTTCTAAATGGACACTCCAAACATGATAAAAAAAAAAAACGTTCAAGGATAAATGAATATGAGGTCACAATCTCAAAAATACTCATTCTCGTCACTTCCCATCAAAGACTTTTTTTGAAATATATTTATATAGATTATTTATTAAAAGGTGAACAACCCTACCATATAAGGGGTTTTTTATTGACTAAATGAGTAATAAACACTTATTCCTAGAGGATTTTATTTTTATAAGAATGAGTATAAATAATTATAATAGAATCATATATCCAATAAAGCATATGCAAAAATATACATAATAATTTAGATTTATTATATAGGATATTACAAATCTTTATAGACACAATACTATAAATTAGATGTCATATGTCATTGGCTTTAGAAACCTTTATACATAGCATATAAATTATTTAACATAAGCATAACAATCAAGAAAAACTTCACCAAACTATTTGTCATTATAAAATAGAAGAAAAAAAAGGTTTAGTTGAAAGATATGAACTAGTTGCAAAAAAAAATAATTAATAAGGTTTATGACCAACCTTTATAGATATAGTTGTACTCTGTCCTAGATAAAAAATTTTTTTTATAAAATTCAAATAAATCATGAAAAACTACATTCAAATGAGATGAATGAGTATGATAAGACAAACACACTTAACTTTTTAAAATATAAGGATGAGCTCTTAAAAAAAAAAATAGAGAAGTCTCTATTTACCTAAAAATAATTTAAATAGGTCTTGATCTCCTTGTCTTTCCTAAATTCCTAAACAAAATCACATTTAAGGTTAAAAATCATATCTTATATGCCTTGATATACATGAAAAAAATCATATTGAAGGTTGAAAATCATCTTATGTATTTACACATTTAGACTAGCTTTAATAGGGTGACCACCTTACATCTAAGTAAAAAGACTTCACATCCATTTTACACCTATATATATATATATATATATATATATAGAGAGAGAGAGAGAGAGAGAGAGAGAGAGAGAGAAGTGTATATCTATCTATCTATCTATCTTTCTATCTATATATATATATATATAAGGCTTTAAAATTTGAATACAAATCAATACCATATTGAAAATAAATTAAAAACTATAAATTCACAATAGAGAAATACTAGTGGAGATATACATTATAAAAGAAAAGACAAACTAATTTTCAAATAGGATATGACATATAAAATTTCAAAAATAGTTAAGACCAACATATACAATCTTCAAGATTTGAAAGGAAAAAATATCTCCCATGAATAACATTCAAATTACTCAAATATATATTATTGTTAAAGACATCTTTATACTTTGATGTTTCTCCAGAAATAAAAGAAGCATAAGTTTTCTTCATATTTAATCATTATTATATATTCTTTACCTATGATTGTTACTTAAATATTCTTAAGATTATTTTTCTTTATATGAAATATTGATGTCTAAATGATAAATTGTCATGTCTTCGTATAGCTCCTGACCCTTAGAAAAACAATTTATTTTCTCTAGGTGTAAAAAATCTTCATTGTGGCTTAAACACTGAGAAATTTTGGACTTATTTTCCATATAATATTTGTTCGACTCAAATGTTAAAACTCTTAATGAAAGCTCAACAGTATTAGGCCATTTTATTTTAATAGTTTTTTTTCTCTCCCAAATACACAATATTTTATGGCATCCTCAATTCTTTATGAAAACACTGAGGGTCATTTTGTTTAAATTAAAAGGAGAACATAAAGTTATAAAAAATTATAAGAAAAAAAACACATTTCACTCAGGTAAAAAATGTCATTTGAGTTGGAGCAAACTTTCTATATGGATCAAGAATTTATTCAAGCAAAAACTCATTCACGTTAGGGTAAACTCTTCATTTAGATAAAAACATTTTATTTGGATAAACTCTACTTTACCCCAATACAATTATAATAGAACATGAACACTTCTTGCTCTACCATGGTTTTAAGTTATGATTGAATAAGGTTGACCCTATTTTTTTTAAGTAAGGAAAAACTAGACACATATGTGTAAAAAACTTGACTAAAAAAAAGAATAAGAGAAGTTAATATCTTGATGTGAATTTAAAAAGAAAGAACAAAAGTAAAAAAATATATAATTATAACGACATGGGAGATTTTTATTTTTATAATGATGTATGCCACATAAATGGAAGGACAAAGTCAATACATTTCCAACCTATGTGATTTAACACAATTTCAACATTGTTGGATTTTTTTTAAATTGCAACGCACACATTTACACTCCTATGTGCTAATGGACTAAGTAGCTCTAATTTGGTCTTTAATTCTTGAAATGATAAAGAAAAAAATCTTAAAAAATACAAACAAGAGGCCTCACCAAAATTGACCTCTTAGTGGTCATCTAGCCAAACACAATCCATACGCTATAACAAATCAGATATATAACTATCAGGTCATTATCTACACTTTAATATTAGATAATAATCTTTAAATGGAATATCATTAGACTACAAGGGATAACTTTTTTTAGTACAAAAAAGTTGTTCACTCAAGTGAAAAAAACTATTTTGTCTAAGTAAAATAAAATTATGAGTTAGTTTATAACTCTTTTTATGGCATTCCCCTTAAACCATGTAAAATTAAAGATAAATATAGACATTATTATAAAAGAAAAATAAAAACATAATAATAATAATAATAATATTTTTATTTTATTTAAAGAGATTAAACAGGTTTTTCCTATCAACCCTCGAGTTAGCTTCCTTTAACATCAACATTAGACATATGTTACTCTTTAATCAAACCTTACTCCCTTTAAACCTTAATTATGATTTTCATATATTTAGAAAGGTACTAATTGCTCCCCAGACCTAAATACATGTTTCTACTTATAGGAAGTGCATAAAAGTTTTTTTTATTAAAAAATTCATTTCAACACTAGTGTATTCTCATCTTATCCCTTTTAAAGATTGATAAACATCTTTAACTTTTATGAACTAAACCTAAATAAACTACTTAATTGTCTTTCTTTTATAGCTAACTTTTTCATTAACTTTTTCTAGGTTGAGGTGCACGTGAATTGACATAAAAATATATTATATCCACTTGAATCTTGTCATTGAAAGGTGCATATAAGTGTTATAATATAGTGAGAATAATTTTGTTTTATTTCATCCTTAGGTTATTAATGACTCTACCAAATTGAGATCTTATTTTTGTATTTAATAATTAGATTTGAAATAAAGATCAATTTAACCATGAACTTGTGTTATTCTCCATGTTAATTCTAACATATATTTATAAATTTGCATTTTATAGAATTTAAAGATCTACACATTCAACTATATTGAATCATTTTTTACAACACACATACATTTACATATAATTAAGTGTCTGAATTTTATAATTTGTTTTAATAAAAAAAACTTTTTATTCATGATAAAATTTATTTTTTCATAGTTTTGTTTTTTTTATAAAGAATGCAAATTTCTATACAAATTAAAAACTATGGCATGTGACCGTGATTTAAGAAATTACAAATAAAATCATGATTAGTTAGAGGATTAAAGTGATTTTTTTTAAAATATTTTATTCTTAGAATTCAAACAACAAATATTTTTTTTATTTCTTATTATTTTCACTCATTTGATATCAAAAGTTGATTAGCAAATATTTAGTGATCATTTAAGTCTTGTAAAGGTGATATAATAATATATTATAAATAATAACATTATATATTTATTAATGAAATATACGTGAGGTCGGTAAATATGTATCTTTTTATGTACTTTTAAATTTGATTCTTCATGAAAGCTTTGATATTATGTGTTAGTTTAATATTTGTTTTTGACTTGTCAAAATTTTTTAGTTGAAAAATTAGAATAAATTAAGAATAAAATTAATGAAAAATAGCTTGGGAGTATAATTAATATTATTCCAATAAATTATTCAAGTATATACTTTGGGAAAGCTCTTATTAAATAATTAAAAAAATACTGTGAGCTGGGCCGCATTTGATAACTCCAAAGAGTCCATTGAAGATAGGCAGTAACCGAGCCAAAGGCCCAAAGGTTCCTAGGTTTTTATCAGAAGCTTATATAATAGAAACGAAGCTAACCCTAAATATTCCCACAGCTCTCATTTGATATCGGCTGCCGCTCACTCTCGCCACCAGGTATCTCCTCTCCTCTCCTCTCCTCTGTATCTGCGATTCTTTTGTTTGTTTGTAAGTTATCCAGAACTTTTATAATCACTGGCTCGTATTCTACTTCCTTTGCGAAGGGCGTTGTTGGGCTCGATCACTTTTCAGCATTTCTTACTGATCTGTTTATGTTGTTGTTTTTTCTGTAATGTTCTACATTTTTGGGCCCTGGGAAAGTGAGCAAAGAGCTATGAAGCAAATATGATTTACATATTTTATTTGTGGAAGTGTGCTCACTTTGTTTCAAACTAGTTGATATTTTTTGCCTTACTTTTTGCAAGAACTATAAATTGACTTTCTTTCTTGGGTTTTCTCCCTCTTTTCTAGTGTCTGTGATCTCCATCCTGATGCTGCGATGTGTAGCTTAATTTGTCTCGAATCACTAGTATCATCACAACATTTAAATTCTATTTTTTTAATGAATCTAATGCTCTGGAATGATGGCGTCACTGCATTCTAACGTCGTGAACAAGTCTGTAGAATTGTGGGTTGAGTTATTTTCTGCCCTCGTTGTTTTATTGCCACCTTCAAGTTGCTTATTTTTTTTAATTTATGAATGGCTGAAGATCTCTAATGGCTGACCTAAGTGACTGAATAGTTTTATTTTTTATTTCAGAAGGGGTGTGCTCACAGTGTTTCTGTATATACAAATTGAAATTTCTGTGATTGTGTTATTAAGTTTTGCGTTTGTAATGCTGCCAGCTCCATTCCTTTTGCATCAGAAGAACAGTGTAGTGTTTCTAACTCTTAAATTCACATACTGTTTCAGGTAAGACATGGTTAAGCATAACAATGTGGTGCCCAATGGTCACTTCAAGAAGCACTGGCAAAACTATGTAAAGACATGGTTTAACCAACCAGCTCGAAAGACCCGCAGGCGCGTTGGTGAGAAGCTTCTAGCTAACCTTTCGTGTTAATATTTGTACTGATCCTATATACTGCATGTGTGACCTATGTGTACTTTTAGTAACTATTTATATTATCTATGTAACAATTTTCAGCTCGTCAGAAGAAGGCTGTCAAAATCTTTCCTCGGCCTACAGCTGGACCTCTGCGACCTGTTGTGCATGGCCAGACTTTGAAATATAATATGAAAGTGAGAGCTGGTAGGGGGTTTTCACTTGAAGAACTCAAGGTCAGTTGGTTTTCTTTTTCCTGTTTTTGTTTGACTACCTTTTTATGTTTCATCATTTTCTAGGCTCCAAAATGGCTAATTAATTGTTTTAGCTATCAATTGTATATTCCTGGTGATGGTGTCTCAATTTACTCTTATGCCCAATTTCAGATTCTAACTTGCAGTGCTTTGTATTACCAATAACTGGAGACGAATATGTATATATATCTAGTAGTCATGGCTTGAGCAATGATATACAAATTTATTTTAGGTCTTGCAAGAGTCTTTTGAACACTTCTCTCACTATCTAATATTGCATTTTTGTGGTTCTATAGTAACTATGATTATTTTTATTAGTTTTGTATGATGAATAACCCATTTCTTTTTCCTTCATCAGGCCGCTGGTATTCCAAAGAAACTGGCTCCTACAATAGGAATTGCAGTTGATCACCGTCGCAGGAATCGCTCCTTGGAGGGTCTCCAAACTAATGTTCAGAGGCTGAAAACATACAAGGCCAAATTGGTTGTCTTTCCACGACGCACCCGCAAGCCCAAGGTACTTTCAGTGGTTTGGCAGACTAATATTATGATTGTCTGCCTTCACCCATGGAATTTAATTTTTAATGTCTTTTGCAGGCTGGTGATTCTGCTCCTGAGGAACTGGCAACTGCTACCCAAGTGCAAGGACAGTTTATGCCTATTGCACGTGAGAAGCCATCTGTGGAGCTTGTGAAGGTCACTGAAGAAATGAAGTCATTCAAGGCTTACGACAAACTCCGTTTGGAGCGTACAAATGCACGTCATGTTGGTGCCAGGTTGAAGAGGGCTGCAGAAGCTGAAAAGGATGAGAAGAAGTAGAAGCTTGACACTGTCAAGTGGGTTTTTTTGAGTGGAATGTGGATTTTTTTTTGTTTCATCTTGAACTGGGTTCTTTCATGTTTCCTACTTTTAGTCACTGCCATAACTTTTTAAAATGTCAATTGAGTTTTAGAAGTGTCAAGGATTCGTAGTTCGTGGACATGCTACATGCTTTAATATATTGAATATGCCCCAGTTCATGCTTTAATATATTGAATATGCCCACGTTCTTATAGCATGGTTTACCATCAATTAGCCTGGCTGGTTGTCTCTGCTCTAGATCGACAGATGTGTCCATTCATGTCTGGACTGGAATTTGAGTTTCATGGTCTCTACCATCAAATGCCTATGTTATAGGTCTGATGATGATTCATTTTATTTTTACCTGCCTTTTCCAACTTTGCTTGGTGGCTTGTGCTCTTTAACCGATTGGATTTTAGTATTTGTATAATAATTTCATAAAAAGAAATGTAGAGAAATAAAAATTACAAGAAGAATGGTGCAAATAGGTCAAATGTAGTCATAAAAATGACGAGTATAAAGAATAAAAGGTAATTGACTTTTTTTTTTTTTTTAAAAGGCAAGTATAAGTGATAAATGTATAAATTGTAGAAAAAGAGAAACTTAAATTTTTATATTTATTAGAGCTGCAAGCAATGAAAAATCGATTTTTTTTATAAATCTGGAAACCATTTTATAATAATAATAATAATTAATAACTGATCGTAGATTGAAAAACATCTCAAAACTTCTGAATGAATAAAAGCTAAATTAGACTTTAATATTCTTCAAAAACATATATTAAAATGAATCAATAATGTTTTCCAGTTTTGAATATTTTAGAAATTCACTGTATTTCGGCATGTGCTATGCTGTAGGTGGAACAATTTATTTTTTAAATAAAAAAATATTAATAATGCAGATAATTTTTTTGACAATGTTATTAATCTTGGGTAATATTGAAAACTCTTTCTAAGCTCTTTGTTTAACTCAAGTTTCCAAGTAAACCGCATGAGAGCTAGCTTTACTTAAATTGATCGATATCATGCGTCTAGTTACAACCTTGATGTACGGTAAAAAGCCAACTTCAGTTTTTAAAAAGCTTCAAGATGATAAGTTTTTATTTCAAAAATAAATAAATCATGCATTCTATTTCTCAATTAATTAAATATTAAAAAATAAAATCAAAGAGAAATCAATTAGAAATAATTAAATGACCACAAAAAAAACATGTGATCAATAGGTAAATCTATCAAACCTATGAATAAGGTAACCTGGATTAACAGGCAAAACTTGTGAATTGATTTATGAACTCCATTGAGATTATAATTTTCTTTTTTCAATATTTTTTTTCTTATTTACCTATATGATAATAAAAATAAACAATCACAAAATCAAACACCAACATAATAGCAATTTTTTTTTCAATACTACAATAACCTAGTAGAAAGTGAAACAAAATCAATTATGAAATTTAATTCCAATTAAACCAATATCTAAGGATGAAAGTGAAAAATATAATTAAAAAATAATAAGTTGCTAGACTCTTTAACTAAGTTGACTAGCCAAACTTGATCACAAGTCTATATTTTTTATAAAATTTTAATTATTTTTTCTATGAAACTATTTTCTCTTAACTATATGAGAGAGAAAAAATAGACAATAAAAAAAATCAAGTTCAATTATATATATATATATAAACTCATTAAACTCGTAAATTAAGGTTCCTTGGAAAACCCGCAAGCCACGCTAACACTATCAAGAGGCAAAATAAAAAGAAACTAACTTACTAAGATAAATTTCTAAATATTAAAATGTTAAAAAATAAAATTGACAAAAAACAATTTTTAAAATATATATATAAGCAAAACAATTTAATTTGTGGTGAAATGAGTATAGTTGAATGGACACCCTTTAGTGTTTTCTACTTTATAAAGTTTAATAACATTAATTTTATTTGAAACTAAATTTTTTTAATTATACAAGAAAAAATAGATTATAAGAAAATAACATTAATTTTATTTGAAACTAACCTTTTTTAATTATACAAGAAAAAATAGATTATAAGAAAATAAATAAGCATTAAAATGTATACGGTATTAAAAATTATGTCATAATATGTATCAGAACTGAACAATATACTTCTATAACCCATAAAAAATTATAAACATATAGTTTTTAGATCATTCAAAGTAATATAAAAGATGAATCTAATGCTTATATTATATGTTCAATCACTTAATTTTGGTATTAACTCTATCTTTATAATAGAAAAACTAGTTGTATACAAAAGACAACAAACCACCTTATATGTTTGAGACCCTTTCATTTAATTGCATTTTCGACGATTCTCTTCATATCATTAATTGATTTTTTTTTATTAATATAAAAAGAACATATTAATATTATTTAAGATGAACAATTATTTTTACTAAGAATGATAAGGTTTAGAAATTAATGGTATGGGCAAAGTGACCTAATTAAAACTATATTTGGATCATAAAAAATACATTTCAACATGTTAGGTCATGATATAAAGGAGTGCTATCAAAGTTCCAAAGAGTTACACTTGACGAGGTAAAGTTTTGTCAACCTTGAGAGAGCCGATAAAGAGACCAATCTTAAACCACATATCACACATGTATGGTCAAAAGCAATAAATGATAGTCTAACTCATCATATTTTGGTTGACAAATTGAACATATTGAAATCTATTTCATTGGATTTTTATCTGGTTTTATTATTGAATTTTACATGATTCTATTTTATTTTAGTGAATTGTAGCCCAATAATCGATAATGTTTTGATAGGATTTGCTAATATGCTATTTAGCTATATTTTTTTATGGGATTGGGATTTTTAACAATTGATTAACAAAATTGCACTTTTGCAATAAACATCCTCTTTTGACTTCTGCTTTTATTGTCTTTCTCATGAATTCATTGTTGTCTTGCATTACCAAGTCTGGTAGCTGACTGCCGGGCCGGTGACTGGATTATGATGAGAATAGCAGGTCGTTTCTGCACATCACCGCTAAGATTGTCGAGCATGAGAGTCAAGTTTGGTTATACATGAGATCAAGCAGGTCAATACAGGAACCACATTCTCAAATGCATCGCAAAACACCAGGGGCAGGTCTGAAACGACGAGGCCTCCCCTCGAAGCAATCACCAAACTAGCCTAAACCAAGCTCAGGCCACAATAAACCTTTACTCGTTCATGAGCCGACCAAGCAACCTGGGCTCACCATTCCTCCCCATCGTGAGCCTCATCCAAAAGTAGGGAGATAAGTGCTTTCCGCACTGTTAAGATTTACGAAGAGTTAATAATCAAACCAGAAAAGAGTGCATCGGTTAATTAAAAATTTAGCGACCTAGTTTAAATAACCAAAATTTGCGTTGATGTTGGAAACCAAATACCCTCGGACATGCCAAAATCAGCTCCACAAACAAAAAAAGAACTAATGCCAATAGAAAAGGGTTTGAAATACTAGTATAAAATGCCCCAACCGGAAAGCAAGCTTTTGGCCGGACCAAGCATTAAAAGAACGATCCTGTACATGACATATTTCCTGCCTCCTGCTTGAGTGTTCCTTGTGGCCTGAAGGTTTCATATATCTGAAGCCGCATAGCAGGTGCTATTATCCAGCCTCCATCTCTAACTCATTACGCCAGTTCTAACACCCAAATTTGGCTCTACGATAGCTCTAAGCGCCAAAACAGTTAGGTAATGCAAACACCACATCATGACTCGCATGCAGGGATTGCATATATAAAAAAAATAAGCAAATTTCACATGCGCGCGCGCATGTGCATGCAGAAATTGCACAACAGCTGGCGAAATTAAAAGTTGATGATTCTGATATTTTATTTCAGGAAGGAAATAGTTGAGAATCATCAGATTACAATTAAGCTGCAACTCCTGTTACATAAAAAGCATAGGAAATAAACAGTCCACATGTGACATGTTATAGGTTTAACTGACTGTTTTAATCTCCCAGTCATGGCATGGCAAATACTGCTGCCGTATTTTTTATTCCATTCCACTCACAGTTTGTATTGTTAGAAACAAACATTGGTAGATGATTTGCTACCACTGGCCTTAATAAAAAGTGGGTCCCATGACATCTCTGTACCACAATGACGGCCACCATTGCCACTGACTTGGCTTGGGCTGTCAACGGAAGCTGCAATAGCTGTTTTTACTTTCAAACTTTCCTTGCTAGCCACAGTTTTCAACCGGTGCCTCTCAGCTCTAGAACCAATAATCTGCCCTAGGATAGAAGCTCCAATCGTCAGTGCCATGGCAGTTTTTGGCATCAAGACAGACTTCCTTAGCATGGCTATGAAGGGCACAGCTGCATGCACAGCTGCAAACCATTGAAGAGAGAACTTCTCTGTGTGTTCCTTCCACATGCCCAACGGTACATTCACAGCCATGCCCAACAGAGCGATAGCAAGCATCTTTGCAGGTAGTGGCTGCGGTCTCAAGTTTTTAACAAGGGCAGTCCGGGCCAGGGCAGCTCTTGCTGCAACTATAGCAGGCGGACACCTAAGCTTCATGCTAGCAGATGGCTGAAGAGTTGATGCTACTAGTGGTAGTACATGGCTCACAGCTCTATACGACTTAGCGATGGGGCAGTTGCCTGTTTCCAACCATTCGCTTCCCATTGCCTCATGTTTTGATGTGTTTCCTTTCTGGAAATTACAAAACAAACACATTGTGAATAGAACTGTGGTTATGGTCTTTTGCAAGACAAGTGATTCAAGAATCAAAAACACAATTTTTGTCGACACAAGCAAGAGGTTATCCATTTCTATTTTATGTCCAAGTTTCACAAACAAACCACTGTTGAAATCTGTTGCCTCAATATATTTGTTTCAAGATGGCATGAACAAATCATTCACATGAATTAAATATGTTTGCTATACCACAAAAAAAAGAAACGTATTTTTCTATTACATTCAAAATGATTCTCTACATCCAAATAAATTATATTCAGGTAAAGAGTGTGCATCTACCTGAGAAGATGGCTCTTTCTTGCTAGCTGATTCTGATTTCTTTTTCTGATTCTTCCACTTATCATTGAAGGAATCAAAGCCAAATGGTCCACCAGGACCAAATGCGGACAGACTGATGGTGGCAGCTTTTGCAGCTAAGGGATTGAATTGAGGTGCAGGCTCAGGTTTCAAAGGGTTATCATGAAAGCCAGACTGATTTGAGAGTGGGACAACCCCATCTTTTCCATGAAAGAGCTTAAATGCCATACCAAAATTCGGACCATCTTCAAAAATTGGACCTTTAGCTCCTTGTACCTTGAGAAACAGAGAAAAGAGGTCAAATTTAAGGTACCTAACCAGCTTTTGCAACAAACAAATAAATAAACCAACTGCACAGATCTTCAGGAAAGATGATGCTCGTTTCAGAGGTCAACAACTTACAGGATTAAGGAAATTCACAGGAGAGAACGAAAAGCTGGTTGGCTTGTTGATGTTCCTCAAAAATGGGCATCTCTGAATGTCCTTGTCATCAAATAGGCATTCAGATGTGTCCTCATTTATTCCCTCAAGTAAAAAATCCATAGCTTCCTTTTCGTGAAAAAAAATAGAAAGAAAACCCACTTGAGAACTTAACGAAAAGGCGAAAAATAAATGAAATTTCCAATCACTGTCAAAATAAATAAATAAATAGACAAAATCCCTATTACTCAATGAAATCAGACATAAAAAATGGTATTCTACCCATCCATAGCAGCAAATAATCAAAATAATTAGTGTAAAATGAACAACATCCGCTCTACCATGACATGCAAAAAAATAAATAATAAAAAAATGGAAAATTACAAATATCGCACACCCAATTGTAACAAAAAAGATAACACTCTATATTTATGTGAAATATTGCAAAGCTTCTACCTTCATTAAATTACATGGAATTAAATTAACCTATCACTACTTTGATCATAAACCTCGCGAACAATAAAACCATAACGTAGCTAAAACTAACAATAGCTCAATCTTTTCTTAATAAACGTTCCATGGATTCCCATCACAAACAAACTTCGAACTCAAAACCACCATTTATAAACAGCATCACTTCACACACAAATCAATCAGAATTTCCCAAAAGATAAATAAACAAACTAATCACCATGATCAACCATTTAGTCTCAAAAACCAAACCTCTCCACCTCTCATTCATTAACCACATCGCCATCTCAAATTCTGGTTACAATAAAAACAATAACTTGGAGCCCAACGAATTAATGCCGAGAAATATAATCGACAATGACAAAATTCTTTGACATGACGCATAATACCCAGAAAAATAATTGAATAAAGAAGCGAATCTAAGGTAGAGGTTTTGTGGGATTTTGATGGAAAAAAGGAGAAAATTGTACCTGAAGAACTTTATGCGTCTCGCGGAACCAGAAAATCGGAAATGACGTGTGGTTAACACGGACACATACGCAACGAAACGATTCGGGGGGTTTTGCAGGTATTTTAGGCTACGACCAGGATGTAAGTGACCGGTTCAGTAGGTCAATGGTCACGTGGTGGGTTACTCTTGTTCTGGACATGTGGTTGGAAATTAAAGTTCTGTTTGGGAGATAGGGAAAATAATTTGAAATGTGTGTGTGTGTATATATATATATATATATACTGATAAACTAAAATAAAAGACTATTCCATCTTCAATGAATAACAAATATCATAGCCTGTATATTATATATTCTTAATACACACACATATAATATCCCATTTATGAATAGGGATATTTTGTAGCATTATTATTATTATTATTATTATTATTATTATTGTACATAAAAATAAGAATAGATATCCATTATTGTCGAAATAATACAATCCATAATAAATTTTTTAAACACAATTATGAATATTAATTGCTTTAGATAATAACTATGGTTGTGGTTGTGTTTACAATAAATTTCAGAACGATTAAAAAACAATTATAAATATTAGTTTGATTTAATTGTTACTCATAATCATGATTGTACTTATAGCTAAGATAAGAAAATATTGTTAATATGTACATTTAAAAGTCAGTATATTAAGACTCATTAGAAAAACATTATATCTAATATATTTGATATATAAAATTATTATTATTATCAATTAGTTTCATGGATAAAGAAATTGTTTATACAATTAAGATACCATGAAGTTAGCTTTTATATATTAAAACTAAATTTTCAGGCGAGTCTTCCATATCGAGATTGAGGTGAAATAGATATAAAAGTAATTTCCATCTTTGTTTATTCTATACAAAAGCAAGGAGAGAACACGAACTCTCCTTTCTATTTTCATTAGAACTACTTTCCATGTCCTGTCTTCCAAACACAGCCTTATTGTGTCAACTAAACAAGCACACTTGCCTTTTCAGTGACGGTATATGTCTTCTAGTTTCCCCTCCGCTGGTGAAAAAGAGACACGTGGCTGCTATATTTGTCTCTTTCAACCAAATTCGTTTGATTTTGCTGCATCGAACAAATAAAATCACATAAAAATGTGGTGATAAAAAAACAAGTATATAAAATGAATGGTTGGTGATTTGTGGTGGAAAAATGAATGGTTCCACTACCCTCTTGAGTTGATTAATATTATTTTAATTTCTCACCTTGTTAAAAGGAGAGAAAGTATTAGAGAGAGAGAGTAAAATTTTAAATAAAAATTAATATATATAATAAAAAAGGTAAAATAAAATTAACCATTCTTCAAATAGAAGCCTGTAAAGGAGGCCTTTTCTTCTTCTTATTTTAGGGATACGGGATGAACTTGATTAATTGGATTTTTCTGCACAAACTCTAATATCTTTATCCAAATAGGATCATGTTAGAGTATTACTAACCTCATTATAAGGATTTTGTAGTAGAATCCATATATTATTAGCAATGTTAATTGAACAAAATCTCTAATTACAATATTTTTTACCATCATAATTGAACGTAAACTCTAGTTGCTATGATTTAGACCATAACTTTATTAATAACATCAATTTATTTTAAGATGATACCCATTTAAACAATATTATTAAATATAACAAATAACTCGACAATTAATTTAAACTATGATTTCTCCCCTTCAAACCCAATTGATATTAAAAGCAAACAATTAATGACAACATGCATATTGATGCAGAAATTTAGAAAAACTCCATTATCATCGCACAAGAAAATCCATACGTGTATCGATGTAATGAAAGTGAGGGGGTCTAAGTCTAACCAGGGTTATTGATATCGTTTTATTTCGTACCAATAAAAAAAATGAGATAAAATGATATCGTTTTTTGTATCGATTTAAATTATAGTTCATATAAAAATTTTTGGCCCAAAACCAGTCGAAAAAAACCAGAATCACATCGGCTGTGCCGTTTTGGCCATTAAAAATAATAATAAAAAAAAAACAAATGAAAATGCCCAACACCCCCTCCATTCCATTCCCCCAAATCAATTTCAGTCAAAAAATCAAATCCCTAATACTTCTCTTCCTCAATTCTCACCTCGATAAATCACAATCGATAAATATTGTCAAAGCTTGGACTCCTCTTCTTCGTTCCTCACTTCTCAACAAGCTCGATGACTGAGGAAGCAGATGAAATGGCATGGACAACAAGTAACTTGAAAAGAGAGTTGGAACTTCGAACCTAGAGAGGGAGTGAAGAAGTGTTTTATAGATGATATATTGAATTAGACATGTAGGAAATTTGTTTACTTTCATCACCCAACCAAACCCTAATTTTCGAGCAGGAGGAGGAGGAGAGGCTAATTTTCGAGTCAGAGGAGAGGAGGAGAGGGTGCTTTGTTGTTTGTTTTTGCCTGTTTGGACACAGATGGCCTCAAGATCATATATTATCATTTATGAGAATATTAAAAATACATAAACTAAAATCAAAATAATAAAAATTAAAAAAAATATTATAAAAAAATAAAATTATTGTGTCAGTTTGATTTTATAAAAAATAAAAACTATATTTAATTTTTTTTCATTTTAAGTTTTTTCATATATATAATTAATTAATTATATATGAACAATATAATCCTGAAACGACACGCTGAAACATTCTGTACCAATAGAAAAAACAAAACGGTATCAACAACCTTGGGTCTAACAGACTTGGGATTTGTTTTTTCTATTATCTCATATTCGAGTTTTATAGTTATTAATATGATAATCAATGGAGATCTACACGATCGTTAACTTCAGAATTTATAGAATTGATTGAGATACATGTAAATTGACCTAAACATCCATGTTAATAATAAAAAAAAAAAAAAGTGAGAGGGTCTGTGATAACGAATAGCCTAGAATAATCAACACATTTGCCAAGCATAGTTTCATAATATCAAGACCTACCTCCCCCCCTCCAAAAAGATCTATGGTATGGATATCTCATTCGTCAAAAAATTATAATCACAGAAACAGCATGGATCGAAGATTTTTCTTTTTGTATTTTGTTGCCTTCGGCATTCTTGAGGTGGGCCTTTTCATCCAGAGTTCGATTGACTGTTTCTCCCTCGTCTGGGCTAGTGATTAAAGGGCCTGGCCTAACATATTAAGGGGGCCGAAGCCCTCTGTGGTCCACTCGTTTTCCCACTTCTTTAAAACACAAAATTCCAGGTTCTTTAGCACTCGCACTTGCCTAATTCGCTTCTCCAATTGTCAGCCATGGATCTACAATCTGGCCGAGGCTGTCCTGTAAGAGCATAAATTATTATCCCTTCCTGCAAGTAAACGACATGCAACTTTATGAAACGAAACTAGAACTGCATGTCCCACGATAAAAAAGAACAATTGACAAATGAGAAGACAGTCTGGGATGTATAAAGGGAAAAGAAATAGAAAATTGGACAAGAAGCAACCTTAGACAGATCAATATCAGAGGGTCGCATGGGAATCAAATAATTGAAAGTGGAACAAAATAATGGAGGTATACAAGTCGAAAAACATGATCTATCTGCCCCAGAACCTCATCTTAAGGTACCTGTATTTATTTTTATGCTAGCTGGGGTTAATTGATGCCCTGTAAACAACAAGCAAGATCAGTTTCAGCACACATTTCTTTTAATCTCGATCATCAGCATGCGATGAACATGGATTGAAGCATGCACTGCTATAAGCAACTCTCTGGATATATTTTCGTGCCACCATTCATCCATGGAAGTTATAGGAGTGAAATGAGAGACGTATTATGTGCCCGCAAGTTCCTTGTAACCTTCTCCTTGCCGGAAGAACCATGGCGAGAGGGGAGGCGCAGGTCAACAAAAAGCTGCCACTTGATAAATTATTTAGGGTTCCTTCACATGGAAGTGCTCACGACATGTGGGGATTGTTGGTGCCATGTTACATCTATGTTGGAATCCAGAAATCAAAGTGCAGGGACATCTCTTAATCACTTCATGGCATAACGTGTTGACTTCAGCATCAACAGGTCGACCCTCGTTTTCTTTGTTAAATTGCGCATCTGGAGGTCCCCTAGATCATGTGATGTCAACGAATCTCTCTTTGAAATCTTGTCATCACATGGTGGAATTTATTAATTAATCAATGAGTCTTTTCTTCGTTCATTCGTCTGAAAAGAGCTTAAGAGTTTTTATGACTTATTTTTTTATATATTGGATTTATGAAAATAAAAATATTTTTAAAAATAATCACAAAATACGAATACAAAGTAGGTATTGATTTACTTTCGGGCTTGTGATGTCGCACCGACTGCTCAGTGCTCTATTTCCTTCCAAGAAGACTTTGACTCCGTCTCGTCCATTGGTTCTGAAATCACTTGTCTACGATGTTAATAAAATTATTAAATTACTTGTATAGGAGGCTTAATTAATCCAGGACTCAGGCGAATTATTTTTTTTCCATAAAAAATATTATATTTACTTATGCCATTTTAGCATCTTATTCTACTGTTGCTTATATGACTTCAAACTTATAATATATACATTAAAACACAATTATTAAAGCATGTTAGTAAAAACTAATAGAGGGTGGAAAATCATTGTTCTTGTATCGTTTTTTCCTAGACAATTATTTTAAAAAAAAAATAAATTATTTCCTTAACACTTTGTTATTTACTTCATAATCTTTTTATTTATCAAGTTATTCTAATATCATGATTTAAGTAACGAGATTAATAGGTTAACTTGATTAATTCATGTTGTTGTTTTTTAATTGAGAATTTCTTATATTTTATCCTTCAACTATTAATTGAAATTAGATTTTATAATTTATGTTGGTTTTTTTTTAATAATTTTCTTATAATTTATGACCAATATCTCGAACTTGGTGGGTTAATCTAATTGATTTGAGTTAATTATTGGTTATTTATTTTTAATTTTATCCTTTAACAATGATTTATTAAGAAATAAACTTTATAATTAATTTTTTATAATGTTATAATGGTTCAATAATCCAAGTCACATGTTTGGTCAGTTAATCTAAGTTGATTTTTAATTGAGCTTTTTAAAATTTCATTGTTTAATATTAGACTGGTTGAGAATTATGTTTTATAATTTAGTTTGATTTAATTTCTATAAGACTATTACGGTCTCATAGGTCATGGACTTGATATATTTTACCTTATATTGTCATGGATTAATACACTGTGTTATTATTTTATTTTATTTAAAAAAAATATTATTTTTATTCCAATCATATTTTTATTAATTATTCATTAATGTAATAACCAGAAGCCATATCTGGATAGAGTGTCGAGGAGTCCAGTATCAAAAATTGCAAAAGGTCAAAAACCCGTAAAAGCATGTTTATATATATATATATATATATATATATATATATATATATATATATATATATATATATATATTATTTCAAACCTACTCGTGAAAAGTGGTCGCAACATGATTAATTGAAGAGGGAAAATCAGTAAATCACATCAGTGCTCTTACTTAAAGAGCAAAATAATATTGAGTGTAGCTAGCTAGGTACTTGGTTTGTGGAGCACGTTTCTCCAAATAATTAGAAGCATAGGAATTAGAGCAATAACTTTAGACATTAATGCTTAACTACTTTCCTAAGTTTCTATCAAAGTTATGATTGCAGATAATTAAGTCCACAATATCAATCAACCTTAATTGGGCTGAATGGCATGCATTGTCTCCTTTTCTTACAAAAAGGTTATTGATTCTTACATCTCCCTCGTTATTTGCCTGTCTGGATGGATCTTTACGTATAGATCGAAAGATTACTAGGATTGGCAAGCTCTACGTACGGCTCATCTTTTCTTCTCCTTTTTGAATCAGAGCGTAATATTACGTTTCTCAACTGAGTTATGAGGTGATAATTATGTTTATAAGAGTATTTACAGGTCCTGACTCAAGCAAGCCCAAGCGTCTCTGATCTAGTTCGATTTTTCTCAGCAAGAATCGATGGTTTAGCTGGATATATATGATTAATTAGACAAATCATGTGTTTGTTTAGCTAATGATACTATATTAGCTAAAGATGAGTGTGAATAAGGTGTAAAGTAACTTTCATGGTTGCTATATATCTTCATGAGCAAGTAAAGAGCTAGCTGGATTCCTATATACAGCAGTACGTCCAGATCATAGTTTGTGAAGTACGTAGTAAAATACGGTTCATGGGTTAGTATTAGAGGACAAATACGATCAAATTATAAATTATAAATACAGATTATAAATTCCCAACACAGATTTCTCTAACAGCATCCATATACGTTGAACGTGGCAATAGTGTTGCAGCATGATTGGTTGTAGCTAGAGGTAGATACATTCCCATTACTACACTACAGGAGTTTTGGTCGGAGGTCAGGATCGAAGTTTGAGCTGTCGATGTTGTTGAAAACAACAGCACTGTCATTTCGAGCAAACAAGATCCGTGTACGCATGTTCAAATGCATTGCTATATTACTATCACTGTTGTCGACACCTTCGATAGCTAGGAACGGGCTTGCCTTTCTGATTCCAGCTACCTGCAACCTTTGTATCTCATGTATAAATAAATAGGATATATTCATAGCTCGAGCATCTTTTAACATCCAATCCACCCCATTGCATTCTATCATCGTTATATATATTTGACAGTTGCTTTGATGATTCATAATTGCTCTCAGTAACTCGGTTTCACTGTTCATATGAGCATTGATGCTGCTCCAGCTGTTTTTTTTATTTTGTTTTTCTGCCTAACATTTCCTTTCAACTAAACTCTTTAGCTCTAATTAGATGGGACTAATTTTGAATTGATGATGAAAGATAAAAATAAAAGGTAGGGAATGGAAATCTAAAGCACGGGAAACAAAATCATGGTAAAACTCAAGTCAAATTTATTTTACCCAACAATTCAATTTGTATACTTTTAAGTACTCAAAGTTATTTTTTAAAAAATATATTTTTTTTAAATATATTAAAATAATATATTTTTTATTTTAAAAAAATTATTTTTGATAGTGACATATCAAAATAATTTAAAAAATAAAAAAATATTTTTATTTAAAAAAAAAATACCTTCCAAATCTTAAAACAAATAAAAGGCGTAGCGTTTTCACTGTACTCCCTCTCACAGATCACTGTGGATTCGAGCAGTGTAGGGGTGATTTTGGCCCTCGGTCGCGCGGCAAAGTGGGGCTGTCAAACGGGGCTATTTTCGATTTTTCCTTTTCCCGTCCTTTTTTTTTTAAATATTCAACCGTGAACAGTGCATTGACTCTTTCGTCCCTGGTAATAAGACAAAATAAGGGTTCCGACTGAGGAGCACCGACGTAATTGCGCGCGGCCGGACCGGTCCGTCGCAACTTTTGATTTTTTTATTATTTTCTGAAATGGCTAAAGACGGTTTCAGCCCCTAATAAGACAAAAACACAGACTTAGATCCAGGGACAGGACGGTAATTGACCCTACTTTTTCAATTTAATATTCGGTGTCTGTCAGGGCGTGAGGCGCACGCGCCAGACGGTTTTTCACCTGACGCCCTGTTTAGGCAGCGCATGCGGCGTCCTAAGGTGGTCGAAAATTCACTACCGACACTCAACCCGATGAGCCGCCGCGTGGTCTTCCTCCCGCGATGGCGTGTGTAACCGAAAAAAGCCCGTGGACGCGGAGGAGGCCGGTTGAAGCCTCCGGCCACGTTTCTCTCTCTCCTGCACGTAAATGTGCAGGAGAATCCCCCAGGTTTTGTTTCTTTTCACTTCGGTCCCTAGACTTTTAATTTTATTTGTGGTCCTGATTTCTGTTATATAAGTTTTGATTTAGTTCGATTGGGTCCTCCGATTTTAATTAATTGAATGTCAAAATTTCACTTAGGTCCTCCTACTTTCAATTTCCGGATTGGCTGTATAAAACTCAATTAATTCGGTACACAAGTTCTGATTTTTGCAATTTTGTCCTCTGATTTCAATTGAGAATAAATGTAATTTGCATTTTAGCCCTTTGACTTTTAATTTTTTAATTTAAGCCCTTTATATTTGATTTTCATTTCAGTCCTTATACTTTTAATTTGCTTTTATTTCTAGAATAATCCCTACTTTTGTCCATATATATAGGTGTATTTAACACAATAATAATAATTATGATAATAATAATAATAGTAATAATAATAATAGTAATAATAATAATTTAATTATTTTTTTTCTTACTCTTCTGTGTTTTTTTCCTTTCTCCCGATAATTTGATAATATTTTTTGTTTTGTCGGTAATAGTAATAATAATTGTTTTTTTTTTTTTATCTTTTGTTAAAGTTTCTTGCATATTTTTAGTCTTTGATTTATTTTTGTTTCTTTCATTATTAACATAATAATAATAATAATAATAATAATAATAATAATAATAATTGTTTTTCTTGCTTGCTCTTTCTTTAATTTTTTTTCCCTCCGGATAATTTGATAAAAAAATTTTTACAGTAATAGCAATAATAGTTTGTTTTTTTTAATCTTTTGTTAAAGTTTCTAGGATATTTTGAGTCTTTCATTTATTTTTGTTTCTTTCATTAATAATAATAATAATAATAATAACATTAATAATAATAATTTAATTGTTTCTCTTATTTATTCTTTTGTTAATGTTTTTGAGTTTTTTTTTTCCAGGATAATTTAATAATTATTTTGTCGTTTTCGAGGGTTGATTCGTGATTATACTGTGCGCATTGCGGCTAATTAAAAAAAAAGAGCTAAAAACCAAAAACACCCCCAGAAAAAAAACACAACACGCCTGATCACCAAGCCCATTTTCTTTTGTGATCTTTTATAACGTAGTTTTTTTTATTCTAAAAAATATTATTTATACTTGCGCAACAAACTCTACTTAAAAATTACTATATTTTATCTTATAATCTATAATTTTTCTTAATTATATCATATACATTTATTATTTTTAATTTAATTATGTTAAATTATATACATAAAAATACCCGCAACAACATACGTACAATATTACTAGTCTTCTCTAAATATCGTAAAAGTTTGACTTTGAAAGAGAGAAAGATTGATTGAAATATAACTGTTGAGAGAGAAAGTGATAGATATTCATGATTTCACCAACTAAAATGACCAAACGTGACGTCAAAGAGTTCTGAAAAGTCTAGCTATAGTGTTCCCTACCCCCTATATACATATACCTATAAAAGTAGATCGGAGTCCATTTAAATTTTTTAGATTCTTTTTTTTATACTTTTTTTTTTAATGCCATTGGGATTTTTTAAGGCTTGTTACTTTGATTTTTAGAGGTTCATGTTTGTTATTGTATTTTAAAAATATTTTTGAATGAAAATAATTTTTTTATTTTAAATTAAATTATTAATGTTTATAGATTATTTTCATGTATTAATATCAAAAATAATTTTAAAAAAATAAAAATATTATTTTAATATATTTATAAACAAAAATTATTTTTAAAAATAATCCCAATGACAAGCTTAAACAATCACCAACATGGTTTCGAATAAAAACAACATGAAAAATAGATTCTTGAGATTTAAAAACTTGAACACCAATATTTTTTATTATTAGAGCTGATTGTAAATTGAACCAACAAGCAGCCGCTGTACCCAACCTGTTGTTAAGGAACTATCTCACATAAAAACTTAAACTTGCAAGTAAGGTTTTATAATATGATTTATATTATTTTCTAATACACCCCCTTAAACAAAAGCCCTTTGGGCTTTAAACTTGCACAGACCCATTATCTTATGCTTGACTTTTATCAAATAGAATGGGGATGGTGAGATTTGAACTTGTGACCGCTGAGTCAACAAGGCTTTGATACCATATTAATGAACTATATCACCTAAAAACTTAAACTTGTAAATGAGATTTCATAATATAATTTATATTATTCTCTAACGTATGTAATTCCCGTATCTCTCTCTAGCAATACACTGTAGCAATTCTTTTCAGGATTGACATTAAAAATAATATCTAAAAAATCAACTAATAAAACAAATAATATTCTCTAACAATTGTCTCTTCTCTTCTCTTCTCTTTTTTCTAACCCCAACACGTGTCATCATTTTCTTGGCTCCAGTACTGCCAAACTGGATGAGGTTGATTAGCAATTAAATTGAAATTCATTTTATGTGTAATTTGATTGCAATCAAGTACAAAGGAGGTTGCCCTCCAAAAGAGATGCCGGTTTTAATTGTCGGCAAGTTGACCTAGCTAGTTAATTGTCTGACCAATTCATCGTGGGAGGTTAATAATAGTAGAATATTTCGTATTATAAACCTAAATCTAATGGACCGACGTTATCATAATATAATAATCGAAAAAATTCAGAATGACAACGTACTACGTTCAGAAATCAACGGCATCACCTTGATTGCTGGCTTCTTTCCAGATTCTTTAGAGCGTGTGGGTGTATGTATGTATGTATGTGTGTATATGGATGCATGGTACTGATAAAGCAAAGAATAAAGTGGTAAATTAACAAATTATGTCGGTGGATAAATATATATTTTGTCTGGCTAAATAGACGACTGGTTGTAAGACGGAGTGAAAGGTGGCAATATTTTAAGATTTGCTACATGTCACTCTCAGAATAATTCTTCTCTCTGCCTCGTGAATGGCTAATCGATCGAGTAAGTTTCTATTAATTAAAACAGCATGTGTGTGTCGTCGGTGGTTTTTCATAACAATTAAAATTATTATGAATGATTATATTTAATAATAATAAATAAAAAATTACATGTGAAAATGGAAAAAAAATCTGTTAGCGGAAGGTCTAGTGGGAGAATAACTAAAAATGGCGGTGTTGACTGTTGACAAATGAATGAATGGCATCTATTTTTTTATTTTATATTGACAAAAGTCAAGAACCATGCACATTTTGTCACCCAATGCTTTGCTGCCAGCAACTTCTGAATCCACGTCCTCTCTTTCAATGCCTGGACAGAGGAAGAATAATGCCATCTCCTTCTCTCACAGATACCAAGAAACACGTATTTAATAATATATTTTGCGTAATTAAGGTTGTAGTTAATGCTATTTATTTCTTCTTGAAAAAAGAAAAATTATTTCTTTATAGTTTAGACTTCAATGACTCCACGTAGAAAAATGAACAGCTTTTTACTTTTTGTTTGAGTTATTTTTAAAAATATTTTTTAATATTTTTTAAATTATTTATAATATCAGTATATTAAAATGATATAAAAATAATAATTTCTTTTTAATTTAAAGAAAAAAAAATAAAAAATTCATTTTTTTTTAAAAACCCTTTTCAATCGCACCCCCAAGCACTGTCTAAGTTTTGTTGGGGTATTTTGTTATTTTTTTTTATTCAATAAAACCCTATCTTCTAAAAAATATATTTTATAAGTTAAGATAGATGAGTCAAATCTCAATTGTTTCATATTCTTATAAAAATATATATTTTGACTTGAACTCGAAATCTACTAGTCATATCTTATATTTTTTATTATCACATCATGATCACGAGGATTTGTTATTTTAACACATGAAATAAAAATTTTGAAAAAAATAATATTTGTAAGAACAATATTAGAAAAATAAAATAGTTTTAATACAGCTGAATTTGGAACGAACGGCTGTACACATCTCAAAAATCATTATTTATTAAAATTAATTAACAAAAGTCAAACCAAGATTTATGAAAATTCAATTATCATGACAAAAAAAGAAAGAAGAGATAATATCAAAGAAAGAACTCCGTTTTTGACATCTCTCTCTTTTCATATTATAGTATCTCTTCTCTCTCTTTTTCATTATTGAATATCGATTTTTATCTTTTGTGAATTGGATATTTATAAAATCTTAAGTTAATTTTTGTTAAAATTATATAAATTCTGAAACATGGTTAAATAAGCACCATTGGAAAGAGTGGTTATATAAAAACACAAAACTTGTCCTTAATAGACATAGCGTGATGCTAATGAGCTTTAAATAACAGGTTTGAAGTTTGAGTAAGGATATATATTTCTTTTAAGAGCATTAAACGATGCGTTATGATAATGAGCTTGACATAACATGACTGAAGTTCGTATTAGGATGTGTATTTTTTTATAAAAATATTAAAAAATCAGGGTCTTACTTGCTCATATGGGCTTAGAAAATGTATTTTCTAAGAGATAAAATTTCTTCAAATAAAAAATATTTAAACTATGTTATTTTTTAAATATTTCTTCAGCATACGTTATTCTCTCAAATATTTATTAAAATATGTTATTTTATTTATAAAAAGAAAAATCAAATTCTTTTACCATTCTAATACAGCTAGATAAAAAAAATAAAAAATTAGGGTGTTGAAAATATTGGTTGTAAACAATAGCAACGGATCTAGATCTTATAAAAACAACCAAAATTTTGCGTCTAGTAATTTTGATTTGCAATGCCGTCCATGATCGCCTGTTGCTGTCGACATTCCAACAATTTGCGACCGTGTCATTGGCCCTCTCGAGGAAATTCAAATGAATAAATAAAATAAAATTCCTCAAAACTTACCGCTTAGTGCTGATAATAATAATAATAAATGTACATAAAAATATAATAATAATAATAATAATAATAATAAATGTACATAAAAATATTACTGCGTTGTAATTACAGCTATCGTAAATGAATTTTGTGAAAAACACAAGTATAGAGGAGCTCTATTATTCCCAAACAATTTAACAATGTTTTTATTTATTTTGCAGATAATTGTTTTGTTCAATGAACAAATGAAACGGTCAGGAATTAGGATGGTAGTGCACACGCTAATCCTGACCGTCCATATGCAATCTATGCTAATTTATGTCAGATAATCACATGCTGTGTTTGAAACAGCCATCAAATCTCTCAAAACACCATGCCCTATCACAAGCGCTTATGATTGTCTTGACACGCGTGCCTCGCGCATCAATTAGCGGGCTGGAATCATTTTCACACGGAATGAGATTACCTTTTAAAATATTTTTTATTTGTAAAATATTAAAATAATATAAAAAATTAAAACAATAATTTAAAATATTTTTTTTATTTTATGTTAAAACACAATATCAATCATGCACTTTACCGTCTTTTTACCCTGCACATATAAACGATGTATGGAATGAAAAGAGGTAATTAATTTGAATGTGGGTGAAGACAGAGACAAGGCCTCATTGATTTTAGGTGATGACCAACAGGAAGCTCTGTCCAAGGGGCGTGTAATTTGGGGACGTGTAAGAAATCATCCGGGTCTCTGTCTTTTACCTTTTCACCTCTGTCACTCCGATCCGATGAGAGATTTACAGCCAAGTATGATTATACTACGAATTCTAGTGTGTCTATATATATATATATAAAAGACAAAGACGAAAGAGAATAAAATAAAACAAAAGCAAGGAGAGAGAGGGGGAGAGAGAGGAAGGAAGGACACAAGACTGACAGCTAAGCAAAAAAAACAGTAAGCACTGGAGACTTTTATTTAAGGTTTTGGAGATGGATGGATAGATATCTGTGAATGCCTGGCCACTTCTCTCTTGGCGAGGTTTTAATGCATATCCCCATATCCTAGCCTCTCCTCCCCCCTCTCTTTCTTCTGTTTTGAAAATTGCTAGAGAGATCTCAGCTCCAACATCTATTTCTAACTATTCTATTTTTGTAGCAGGTGGAAAATTAAGGTACAGTTTCACATTAGCAATGGCTTGTACCCACTTGATCTTCTCTGTCTGTGTTTTGTCATTCTTGTTGCGTTGCTTCTTTTTCCTCAATCATTATCTGCCAGTACTTTCTTTTCCCTGACAGATAGAAATGTATCCTTAGCATTTCTATGTGCTGCCCATAAGACATATCTGTCCCCTTCTTCTTTGTTTTCTACAACTCAGATCTGAGTTTTTTTTTTCTGGGTGCCATGTTTCCTTTCTTGATTTGTTTTTTATAGACTTTTATACCGTTAATATCTTTTGAGTTGCTCTGTTTTTGTAGGGGTAAGCATTGCTTCACTCTGTTACTGTCTCTTCTTCTACTGCTTCTCTGGCTTCTGTCAAAATTTTAATGAAATTCATGGAGACGGTGAAAGATTTCTTTTTGGATTGAATGGGATTCGTGTAATAGTATTACTTGTAGTAGCCATTGATGATGCATGCGAAATGAAGAGAACAGCTGATTGGACAAAGTGATAATTAAATCATGGAAAACCTTTTCTTGGGTTTCAAGGAAATCATTAGAATCACTTAATGGTTTATTGTTCTTTTCCTCTTTCATTTCCTTTTTCCCTTTTCATTATTTGGCGTAAGATGTAGGGCTTTGCCTTTTTGACTTACTGGGGGAGAGAGAGAGTGCTGCCCCATTAGGACGGCTGTGTTTGAGAGAGTTGGGTCCCAATATCATGTGAGAAATATAAAAGTTGCGTGGATAGTGATAACTAACATGTCGGTAGTTGCTATCAGATCTTGTATTGCTAGTATGTAAACCTCATCTTTCCAGGTCGTTTTAGTGGTCCAGCACTAATCAACCTCTTACATTTCTATTAATTACTGATTCTTTTCTTCTGGGGTTTGTTGGAAATTATTTTATCAGTCACTAATTCTATATACATGAGTTCGATCTGTCTTAAAGACTAAGGCTCGTTGCTCTGATCTGCTCAGTTTTGCTATTTTAGTGTGCACCAGCTGGAAGAATCAGCTTATTTATAATTTGGTGCTTTGCTATGCTCTTGTTTAATCTTGATAGATGGATTTTGAGTGATCTAATGCGCGTTGTTTTTTCATTTGAAATTCTTTTTGGCATCGCTGTTAAGAGTCCAATTTCATATGTTGTTCTGCCTGAAAATTTTGCCCCGGTCTGTTTTTCAGCTCTTAAAAGCTCAGTACTAATGTTTATGGAATAATGAAAACTTTGCTGTTTAACAAGTCGATTACTATACTATTGCATTCTCTAATTAATTATTCTCAGTTTCACGAATGAGGTACCTTAGAAATAGGATTGAGAACTCCTAATGCTGCACCTTTATTTGTGCTCATTTGGTAAGAAATCGGTTAGATCTTTTCAATGTTGACGTGGGAGAGATTGATTTTTAAATCGTGGTTTTTGTTTTATCAGACATTGAGACTTACCACTTGCCTATTGTTTGCAGATAGTTGTTCATTTGCGAAATCATGAAGCATAAAGATGGAAAACCTGTGTCTCATCCTGATAAAAAATCCAGGGCTGTTCCCATGGCAATAATGTTTGTCGTGCTATGCGGGTTTTCATTCTATCTTGGTGGAATCTTCTGCAATGAGAAAGATAAAATTGCGGCCAAGGACGTTGCAAAGGTGGTGTCCTCTTCCAAGGAATCGTCCATTGCTCCTCTCCAAATTAAACCCACTGCATTTCCTGAATGCAGCAGTGACTATCAAGATTACACTCCATGCACGGATCCAAAGGTATTTACTTAATTAGTTATTACATGGTGCCATAAGTTATTTAGATGGTCACACTGAAATTGAGATTTCGATGATGTATGTCTATTGCACAGAGGTGGAAGAAATATGGTAATCATAGGCTTACATTCATGGAACGCCACTGCCCTCCAGTTTTTGAAAGGAAGCAATGTTTAATTCCACCACCAGATGGGTATAAACCACCAATCAAATGGCCAAAGAGTAGGGATCAATGTTGGTACAGGTATTTGATCTGTTTCCGATACTTGTTATTGTTTTTACAGGGTTTTCTTTTAGCTAGAAATTGCGAGGTTCAAAACTGTTTTACTTATTGTTACCATGTGGATCTGGCTTCAGAAATGTACCATATGATTGGATTAACAAGCAGAAATCTAATCAGAACTGGCTGAGAAAAGAGGGTGATAAGTTCCTCTTTCCTGGTGGGGGCACTATGTTTCCAAGAGGAGTGGGAGCCTATGTCGATTTGATGCAAGATCTTATCCCTGAAATGAAAGACGGAACCATTCGCACAGCCATTGATACCGGGTGTGGGGTGAGTCACATTCTCATCTTCATCCTAGTTTCTGAAATTATTCATGAAAGAAAATTTGAGTTGTCAGAATCCTTGTTGCAATAAGAATGGTTATTCTGTTTGTATCTAGGGTACCGGTGTATCTCTACGGAATTCTGTCATCTTATCCAGTTAATTGTTTTATAATCTAGGTTGCTAGCTGGGGAGGTGATCTATTGGACCGCGGGATTCTAACTGTTTCTCTTGCCCCGAGAGATAACCATGAGGCTCAAGTCCAGTTTGCTTTGGAACGTGGAATTCCTGCAATTCTTGGCATCATTTCCACACAACGGCTTCCATTCCCATCGAATGCATTTGATATGGCTCATTGCTCCAGATGTCTTATCCCATGGACAGAATTTGGTTAGTCTTCATTTTAACCCTGCCAAATGATGTGTTATGGTTCTTGATGCCAATTTGTGTGGGAACTAGCTTTGCATTTGTGAAATGATGCTAAATAACTTTCACAAGGCTCTTCATTTCTGTGGATTTTAGAAAGGCTTTGAGAATCAGATGCGGGATGGGTGCCACCAACTTAACAATTTTTCTTTTCTTTTCTTTTCTTTTCATTAGCTCTATGATTACTTGATGAGGTTCCTTTCCTCACCTTGGTATTCCTATTATAATTGCTTACTATATTACGACTTGCTGTTTTTTCTCAAGAAAAGAATTTTGTTGCTTTCAGGTGGAATTTATCTTTTGGAAGTTCACCGTATACTCCGTCCTGGTGGCTTCTGGGTTCTGTCTGGTCCTCCTGTTAACTATGAAAACCGTTGGCGAGGCTGGAATACTACTATCGAAGAGCAGAAATCAGATTATGAAAAGTTGCAAGATCTGTTGACTTCCATGTGCTTCAAATTGTATGATAAAAAGGATGATATTGCTGTGTGGCAGAAAGCTTCTGATAATAGTTGCTATAGTAAGCTTGCTGATGCTGATGCCTACCCACCCAAGTGTGATGACAGTCTTGAGCCAGATTCAGCATGGTACACTCCACTCCGCCCATGTGTTGTTGTTCCAAGCCCAAAGATCAAGAAATCAGTTATGGAGTCCATCCCCAAATGGCCAGAGAGGTTGCATGCTACACCTGAACGCATTTCAGATATTCCTGGTGGAAGTGCTAGTGTTTTTAAGCATGATGACAGCAAGTGGAAGATTCGTGCAAAGCACTACAAGAAGTTGCTACCAGCACTTGGGTCTGATAAGATAAGAAATATAATGGACATGAATACAGTTTATGGGGGTTTTGCTGCGGCTGTGATTGATGATCCCCTGTGGGTCATGAATGTGGTCTCTTCCTACGCTGCCAACACTCTTCCTGTGGTTTTTGACCGTGGCCTCATTGGAACTTTTCATGATTGGTAATGTGAATGTGCTTATAAGAATTCTAAAGTTTTCATTTCGCAACAAAAGTACCTTAAATAGGTGGGAATGTCGTCGATGATACTTAAGGATTTATTATGGTATTGATTTGATCTCTTTTCTGTTTTGTAGGTGTGAAGCTTTCTCAACTTACCCTCGAACTTATGATCTCCTTCATCTTGATGGCCTCTTCACTGCAGAAAGCCATAGGTAAGCTAAAGGGCACATTTCCCTCGTCTACTTTCATGGAATCACTTGGAATTTAATGTCTAGAAATGTAGGTCTGGCAGATTGTACTGGGTCTAAGTTTCAGCGGTTAACTTCAAGGTAACGACACCTTGTGTAGTTAGGTGACGGTAGGTGATGCCAATTTCCTCATTGGTAGGCAATGTTAATAGTGACATTGGAGAAGCGGGTTGCCTAACTACATAGTAAAGTTGACTGTCACGAGGAAAAAATAGCACAAGATATTTGATTGTTTGGAAATCTGCAAATAACGTGGACCATAACAGACCGACACTAGTTTCTTTCCAGGATGAAAATTGGCATGAAACCATAGTACTGTTGATTTGGAATTGCATGTTTAGGTTTGACTATATATCTTCCATCAGCTGGTGTAGAAAAGTCAATACCTTTACCAGCTAGTCAGTGGATTTTCGTTATGATTTGACTTTGATAATCTGGGGTTGGTGCGATCTTCTAACAGAGGATTACTAGTTCTGAAATTTTCATTTATTTCCTTAATCGTAACTAGTGAATGCTAAATTGGAAAGTGGGGGCCCTTGTTTACTGGTCCTTTTGAGTCTCATGATTGTTTGTACTTGCGCAGATGTGATATGAAGAATGTGCTTTTGGAGATGGATCGAATCCTACGACCCACCGGTTACGCAGTGATACGAGAATCCAGCTATTTCGTGGATGCCATTTCTGCCATTGCCAAGGGTATGAGGTGGAGCTGCCGTAAAGAAAACACTGAATATGGAGTTGAGAAAGAGAAAATATTGATCTGCCAGAAGAAACTCTGGTACTCCTCTAACCAAAGTTCAAGGTGACAGACGATCAAATCCAAAACATGCCGACACATCTCCTTGGAGAAAGAGTTCATGTAACTGCAATACAGAATTCCAGGGGAGGATAAGTTGAGGAGATAAGTAATAAATTGAATCCCTTACACACATTTTAGCACATTCAACAGAAGCCAAGGATCCACAAGGTCGACACTGCAATTGAAGAGTTTGCTACCCAATATAGCAGATTTTTTGTTAATTTATAGAATCATTTAAGTACAAATAGATTCTTTGTAAGGCATCTATACTATACTTTCCTTGCGTTGTACTTTTTGTTTTGCCCTGCCCTTCACTTTCTCCCATTTTCACCATGTAAAACCTCGACGATCAGTGATTGTGAAAAAATCGTGATGGACATGATAAGCAATGCCATCACGCATTGTTGTTTAATTTTTATATATATAATGTAATGAGACTTGCTTCTTCGATTATTGAAATTTCAATCTGATTTTGCAGCTCAGTTTCTTTCATTGCAAATTGTTTTGGCACTTGGAGAACAGCAGCATACAGAGGGACTAGCCGGTGAAACCTGAGAAAAAAAGCCACGGCTGGCCAGTGATAGTACCGACTAGCCTATCACCTGCGCTTATGTTTGGGCCAAGTTACCCCAAATCCTCCGATCGAACAAATAATCTATTTACGAGGCGGAGATCATTTTTAAAGACAAAAAAATATAAATTATAAAAGGATAAAATTAAAAAAAAAAAAAAAACTAGTGAATAAAGTTGATCCTTGTTTTTTTTTATTTTAGATAGTTTTTTTTTTTAATTTCACCCTTATTTATTTTTTATTTCAAATTTGATGATTGTTCTTTTTATTATTATAATTTTTTAAAATTAATTATTTTTTCAATGTCATCATTTAATATTAAAATGATTGAGAATAAACCTTCTTAATTAAACTTAAGTCCATACTTTCACACCGTGTGAATTTAAAAGATTACTCTATAATTAAAAAATTCACTCAATGCGGATTGAAACAATAAATATACTATATTGTCTTTCATAACATCTCACACTCAGTTTCCTTCTATCACCTTGGATTAACAATTTTTCTATGATCAATGTCAATGTTGTCTTTTAATGAATTTTTGCACAATTAAATTACTAGGATACCTTTTTTTTTTAAAAAAAACTTAACTTGGCTTTTTTTTTTTTATATATATATATAAAAAAAACTAATTTTCAAAGCATGATTTAATTACTTTATTGCCATTAAAATCAAAATTTTTAAAGCTCGACTTTAAAGGGCTTGTTTGGAATTTTATATTATTTTTCTTTTTGTTAAAATCATTTGGTGTAAGGGGAAAATTGCTCGTTTAACTAATATAAGAAACAGTTTTTTTTTTTTTTTTTTTTTATTTTTTTATTTTTTTATAAAAAAAAGCTAATGACAATTCTAATCTTTCGACCTTCTCTTTGAATTTAGTCTTTTTTTTATCTTCACTTTTGACTTGTAATCTTTTGATCATTATAATTGATTTTTTTTAAATTTTTTAAATGAGTTCTATAGTTTTATTATGATCTCATATATCATATTATGGGATTCATAGATTAATTATAGTTGATCCAAATCAATTTAGTATATTTATCTTCTCAAAAATTTTTTAAAGAGAAATTATCATCCAACACATCATCATGTCTTAAAAGTTTTTCAATCATTATATATCAAAATTTTAACTCTCTAATATCTTTATATTTTTTATGATTGAAAAAAATAATTCAACCTATAGAATAGTGTAAATTTAAAAGCTAATAAATCATGAAGCAATAAAATAGAATTCAATGTTTAAATTCATGCATAAAACCACAAAAATATCATGTGAATTATAAGATATAGTTAAAAAATGAAATTACAATTCTATAAAATAAAAAGATATTCAGATTAAAAAACCACGTTGCGTGACTGCAAGACTTACCTAAACTTATTGAATTCAATCGAATTTTTCCCCTATCTAATTTAAATTTAATAAAATTAAATCCAATTAAATTAGATAATATTTTTTTGAAATGTATCAAATTAGTTAATGTTGAATACTCAACAATTCAAAGTAAAATTATCATCCTTGTATATCAATGTTTCCTGTTTTAAATGAATACGAGTTACTTTTTCCATGTAAAATTATAACAAATCAATTAATTATTATGTCTATAATATTTAATTATTATAAAAAAAATCCGATAAAATCGGTTTGAAATGGATTATCTGTAAAGCCAATTTGCAGGACAGGATTGTGTGGTGGTACATACAAGTAGAAGATATCAATGTATGGTATTTGAGAGCCTTGAATTTTGGCTCGATCTCCTGCGTGATTGATATATATATTTAAATAATATTTTTTAAATATTAATATATTAAAATAATATAAAATTATATATATAAAAAATATTTTTAGAATATAAAAATAAAGTTCTCTCTCACTGTCCATATATTTTTGTGATTTATAATTGGTTCGGTCAAATAAAAAAACATGTCGAGTCAACTTTAAACAAGGATAATCTCAAAATGTGTTTGATATTATTTTTGTTTTTGTGGATGAGGTTTTAAAATAATAGTTCCATGAAAGACATTTTATTTGTGGTTCAAAATAATTTTTAAAGTATTTGGTTACCAAACTTTTCATATTATTTTCAATTTATAAAATTACTTTAAAATGCATGTATATATATATAGAGTTTTTTAAATATTTAATAATTATAATAATAAAATTTAATTAATAATATATATTTATTTTTTAAATCATTTTAATATTAAAAATATATTAACCCTCCCATCCCCTTCCCTCCTCGCAATAAAGCATTGGATAACCCTCGTGCTTCGTCTCTCAAGTGAAAAGCAAGAAAAGCATTGCTCTGTATAGCTGTTTTTCTTGCGCTAGCTTTTCTTGTAGTTTTGTTATGTGGGTCCATATTAAATCTCCTTTTCAAAATAACCAAACGGTGGAAGAGGAAGCTTTTTTTCCACCTCCAGTTTCATCTCATAAACAAACACCCCTCCCACTGCAATCAGACCCAATTATATATATATATATATATATATATATATAGCCACTTGACCGGGTCATTTTATAGAAGGGTTATCTGTTTGGTCCTTTTAATAATTAGAAGAAAACGACGACTATAAAGAACGATGCTTTTCATTTGTCTTCGGTCGTCGTCGTTTTTATATCTAATAAGGCTAAACAGATAACTCTAGTGAAATGCAAACTCATATCCTTACCCAACAATTGCCTATGACCCACCAACCATAAAAAATAACTAAAATAAAAAAAATAATTTTTTTAAAAACACTTTTATGTAAAAAAAAAAAAAAAGGGACAAAGTTCGGGCGAAAGCAAGCTCGATATCTAGCTGTGCCAGTTGTGGATCGTACGATATCGTTACGCATCTTTCGCTTATCGTCAGTATTCGCGCGGTTACCCTCTCTTCACATGTCATGGTGGACATGCATCGTATTTCCTTTTTTTTTTTTTTTCATTATTACATAATATAAACATAAAACCTAATTTATAACATAAACGTAAGCCGACAGTGTACCATAACTTAAAAAACATGCATGGCCTAACACGTCCTAGGCATATTTCAGCTGACGTGGATAATAAAAATATTTTAAAAAACAATATTAAGCACTTTCAATCCTGTACTATAAATAACTTCCATAAATTCTTTTTTTCTTTTTACGACTCACACAAAACATTTTGCCTCAGACTCTCAATGCTATCATCGTCCCTGTAATAATTGCGGAGTTTATAAAAAGATTACTGCTTATTTATTTATTTTATGAATAATTAATTTTTCATTTACTTTGAAATTCCAATTGGAGTTTACAAAATCATCGTATTGTTATATCTTTTTGATATATTCTCATCAAGATTATATTCATGAGAATATATTGAAAATCCGCTCCCATGTCTTTTCGATATATTCTCATCAAGATTAGATTGTTATCATTATTTTTTATGATGAAAGGTTACTTTCGGAATAATAATAAATTTTACCTAGGAAGCAACTATTTTATTTCTCTAAGAAAATCTAAATATTTTTTTAAAAAGCGAGGAAATATCTTTATTTTATTTTTTTCAATTTTTATTAAGCGATAACTCTCTAGTATCGCGCGTCCTCGCGCGACTCAGGTCCGACGTCTCAGTACGATCGTATGATGAAAAGTGCATCAAAGGAGAAGCGTGCAGGAAATTTCCTCTCAGACTCGTCATAAACACACGATCACAGCGTAAATTGCAAATGTCTTCCCCGATTCAAGAAAGAAAAAACAGCAGAGCAAAGCAGATCATGGGATGTGCAATGGTAAGTGAGGAACCAGGCCCCAAGAGACCACCGACTGAGAGCAGGTTCCAGGTATGTAGAATTCCATTGCAGTCATTTGCCATGGCCAAGGCTACGTGCCACCAATTCCTTGCATGAACGCTCACATCTTATAATCATATATGCCTCGATGTTTGTCCATTCGGAGTAGCAAGACTAAACTAGTGGTCTTTTTTTGAGGCGGTTTCTCTAATTTATATATATTTTTTTACATGATCGGTATTTCCTTGGCTACCGGGGCATCCTTTTCGATTTTCTCTCATTTGATTTTACATGGCACTCACTCTCTTCTAGCATATTGGGATCTTGCAATTAATTTATAATTATGGAGGGCAGAAGGCAACATATATATATATATTATCGTGAAAAGAATAATTTTATAAAAATTATCAATCATTTTAACATCACACTTTGGAGTGCACACGGAGGTCTATTTGGTTTTGCAGTTGCTGTTATCATTGAGATTTTAAAAAATAATTTCATAAAAAATATTTTTAGTTACGATTCAAAATTGAAATGTTTGGTTAATACTGAAATTCAGTTTAAGATTTAATGAAAAATAGTTTCGTATCGATTAATACTTAAATCAATCAATCATAACCATGGAAGGAGATGCTCCTATTGTCACTGACTTTCAAGATTGGGAGCTCTTAGCCAACTCTGACACGGACTCAGTTAACTCACCCATCTTAATGGTTAATTCTTCCATGAGTTTTGAAGAGATTGTGGCTGCTATCAAAGGTATGATAAAGTTAGATTACATCTCTCTCGAAAATGATAATAGGTATGTTAAAACAACCCTCGATGCTACTGATGAAGATTCTGTCCAGTCTGATAATTCGAGCTGAATAAACCCAACTCAAAAACTCAGTTCCAGAGGAGAAACTCTAGTGATCGACGGTGAGGGTGCAGATCTTAAGGGTTATTTTGACATAAATTTAACGGTAATTGTTATTTTTCTCTTTCGATGGAGATGTTTTTTTGGTGCAATGAAAAGTTGGAAAAACAACTTAGTTATGCTTCTTGTAAGCTGTGGTCCGAACATATTTTTTGGTGAGTCCCGTAACAACAGAACTGTGGTTATAAAATAACCAAACAATCATAACATCAATTCTCCTTAAACCTCGGGTACAACCACAATACTAACCAACCATGAAGTCTTCATGAGTTATTGCTTAAGCAAATTCAAAAGGGTCCCTTGAAACCAGCACACAAATTATTATGTTAAACCCTGTGGAGAAACTACAATAGCAATACACAAATTATCATGGATTATAATAGTGTAATCATTGTTTTGCCTCTTAAAGCATTGATACAGAACTCTTGGTCTCGAGGGTAATTTCAACTTTTCACATGAACCGATCAACATTTTCCGGTTATTCATGGGTATTTGTGTCTTTTACCAATTTTTGTATAGTAGAACTATGATTTTATCCCTATTATCAAACAAAACAGTGTTGAGTGGGCAAGGATATTTTCGGTTTTTTCATCTGAGAATGAATAGTGAAGTAAATGTCATACCCTTCAATAAGACAAAATTGTGTATTACTGGGTGAGGGTATTTTAGGGTATTCACTATTTGATGCACAATGAAACTACGAATGTATACTCACAAACGACAAAATGAATGAATTAGCTTGAGGGGTATATGTGTATTTTCACATTAATTTTTTTAAAATAAAAAGCTACAAACACGCTGATAATTCTCTATCGTCCATATATTGAAGGTGGCGTGTGTAGTGTCTTGTGGTGGCTAAACATGTACGTCCACCATCTCACCTAATGCACCACCGTGTCCCTTCCCACAGGGGGATGTGAGTGTGGTCTCATGGAGACCGGCGAAGTGTTGATGACCTATTTTTCTTTTTTTTTCACTTTTCTCTCTCCTCATGTAGGCTAACTTACATGACAATCATCTTGGTTTAAAGGCTTATCATTTTAGTCTCTAGGCTTTTATTTGTGTTGTTTAGTCCTAATTTATGCTTTGTAAATTTTGATTTGTTTCAATTTAATCATTCAATTGCAATTAATCATATATTTGTTTTTGTTTCGGTCATTGTTTTTTTAATTTTAGGTTTTGTTTTAAATCTCTTTATTTATACGGTATAGAAGTCTTGATTTCTTTCAAATTTACCTTCAAATGAAATTGATTATATATTTTTGTTTTTTATTTTGACCCCTATTCTTTTAATTTTTTATTTCATTTTAGTTCCTTTAATTTGTTTGTTCCTTCTAAAATAGTTCCTATTCTTTTGTTCATGTTTATATGTATATACTCATAGTTTTGGATTTTTTTTACTTAATGCCCTTTTAATATATAATTTTCAAACAATTTTAAATGCATGATTTAATTAACACCCCTTCCATGTGTTGCTTTTTTGCACCAAAAATATTTTTAAAAATGAGACAAATTATTTAAGTAAATTGATTTTCTAGAAGAAAAAAAAAAGAATTTCTACGAGATTAGCATGATTTAATTTTTTTTGTTTTTAAATACTTGAAACATTTTATATATTTTCCTTAGAATAAGTTTTATTAATTTAGATGATATTTTTAAAGACTAAGAGAATATACATTTCAAAAAATTATTATTTAGGTTGAAATTGACCATATATTATATTATTCATTTTTGGCCCATATTCTTTTATTTTATTTTTAAATGCTTTCAATTATGGAGCTTTTTTACATATCAATTGACCATATAGTAAAAGGGTGTTAAAAATAATGATAGAATTATTTGTACAATATTGTTTCCTAAAAAATATTAAACTAATTATATATTTTGATATTTTTTAAACTTGGCTTTACTTGCAGTTGTGCTAATACCTTTTTACTTGTTCTTCATCACTAGCGACACATCATTTATCTCTTATTATATGTTGATGGTATTATCATTACTAGGAACAATAACTCTCTTCTCAACAAATTTATTGAACAACTTCACTCTAAATTTTTCACCAATGATTTAGGTTCTCATACCTACTTTCTTGGTCTTTAAAGTCACATTTACCTTGGTATAACTCTTTCTCAACCAAACCAATTATGCCCGTAATAGTTTTATGAAAGTTTAATTTTTTTATTGTAAACCGATAACTATTTTTATAGTTGTTATCTAAAATCTTTACTTTATTGGTTCCCCAATTGCATATGTCATCTTATACCACTCTCTTGTTGGTGACTTGCAATATCTTACCATCACTCGCCTTGACCTTACTCATTTTGTAAACTCAAATAATTAAAATTTGCGTGCTCTTACCGATGAACATCATTAAGTTATGAAACATATTCTTCAGTATTTGAATGACACTTTTCACTATGGCTTATCATTTCATGCCTTCTTTTTGCTATCATTGTTTCTTACTTTGATGCTGATTAGGCTACATGCCTTCACACTCGACACTTTACTTCAGGTTACTTTAATCTATCTTGGTGCAACCTTATCTCCCACGATGTTAAAAAGCAATTTGTCTCCCAGGGTGTCAAAAAGCAATTTGAAGTTTTTAACTCTAGTTGTGAATCTAAGTATCGTGTTTTTTCCCTATTGCTATTAAGATTTTATGGTTATCTCATCTCCTGTGTGACTTGTACATTTCTAATATAGATTGACCTCTTATATTCTTTGACAACTAGAGTGATATCTTTTTAAACTCCAATCCAATCTCTAACAAGCACTCCATATATATCAATCTTGACTATCATTTCCTTCGGAAACTTGTGCTCGTTAGCCTTATTCACATTCAATATGTTCCTTCCACTCTTCAAGTTGTAGATATCTTTACCAAAATTGTTTCAAGGCCACTCTTTAAGTTTTTTTATTCAAGCTACGTGTGTGCTCTAATTCTACACTTAGTTTGTAAGGGGTGTTAAGGATTCTCCAAGAACTCCTCTTAATTCTTAATAATCCCCCTTTATATGTAGTGGTTGACCTTTAATTGTAGAAATGTAATATATTGCACTTATGTTGTGATTATTTCCTTTCTAGTTGTATAACTACAAAAGTATATAGTTTTTATATAAATAAAACGCAATCTCTAACTTATGAACTATGGTTTTCATAACATTCTCACTATATGCCTACAAAATAACTCACTCATACAGAAGCATCATTATACATATTTAAAATAACTCACCCAAGCATCATTACACACATTTAAAATAACTCACCCGTACAAAAGGATTGTTATAACCATTTAACTATATCCCAAATGTACCAAAGTATCATGTAACCTCTATTTGGTATAAGTCACATCACAACAATCTTCACATTGACTTGAATCAAATCAATTGAAACTAAGAACTTGTATTTATAGCTCAATACACTAGAATCTATAAGCATTTCAAAGTTAAATATGTTTATGTTAGAGCAGTGCTAGGATTAGTGATCTTCTAGAAAATAGTAAAGGCGTCAACTTTCACATAGGTTACGATCACTAGCATGACCTTTATAAGTGTATCCATATCATTAAATAAAAACAAACTAACTAAATAGTAAAAATCTCTCTTTACTTTCTCTGTAAAGCCCTCAAGGGTTCAAATGCTGCAAGTACTGCAAGTCCAATTGACACTCGAAACTTACCACCAAAGAGAGATTTCTTGACCATCCCAAGTGGATTATTCAATATGCCAAAACCAACTCTATTAGTTATGTAAAAATCCATTATCTTTAATTAGAATTTTAGAGTTGTAACAATATTAGGATTCTATTAGTCCAAATCCAAATTAATATTGAATTTCAACACAAACCACATAAATAATGTTATTTATGAGGATCAATATCTTTATTTGTGTTGACAATATATGATCCATGTGTTTTATGTTTGATTTTAAGGCCATGACTTGCTGATTTTGTTCGAATTTTTGTATACAGAAAAGGAAAAGAAGCGGGAAAATAAAAGCAACCATGAAGAGGTTAAGAGTTGAGATGGTAGAGATTGCTGAGCAACAAAAACATATCAGAGAAGGGCAAATGGAGGTCAGAAAAAAGTTCAAAGAGATTGAGTTTGAATGTGGTCAACTCCAAAAGGAAACATTCCTGATATCGCAACAGGCTGAAAGCAATCAACAACGCCTAACTCTCATGTTCAAAATTTTGAAAGCACGAGCTGAGAACAATTTTCATGAAGCCGCCAGACTTACCCAGTCTCTTCGGTTAGCTTCACCTAAATCTTTCTTTGAATTTTCCACGCAACATCCCTATGACTTTCGTTGAATGCATACATGGGATGGCTAATGGGTCCCTCGAGTTTACATAAATATTTATCTAGAAAATGCAAGTGGCTTTAAAGCTAATTTTGCTTATTCGATCAAATTGGCAAGCAAGGAATTTAAAATTTTCAATTGTTAGAACCATGTTTTGAACATTGCATGCAATTTCACCTGCATAGCCGACAACTCCCAGAATGAATTGCAAATGACAAATCGGATATTATGCTTGAATGATCGAGAGCCTGCAAACTAAAGTGATTGTTAGTGCTCCTATCTCCCCACGTTATATGTATATATATATATATATATGTATATGTCTATGTATATTTCATCCGATATTATGTTACAGAATAATAAAAATTATATCTTGGTAACTTATATAATAGTTTAACCTTTTAAATGAGATGATTTTTTAACATGTTAAATCATTCTATCCTCAAATAAGACAAAAAAAAACAATAGTTGTCGAAGGGGATGTGACAATAAATTTGCATTCCATTGCATAGTAAAATAATTTTTTTACACTCTAATAAGACAAAAATCAAGGTTTGTCTGCTTGGATATTTCACATTTTTTGAAAATATCTAAATACTCATTTGCCCCATAATAAGATAAAATAGAAGAATTGGTTGTAGGGATGTTCTGGTAATTTATATTTTTTTTAATCATTTTCCTTTGAATATTATTTCTCGATGCGCTGCCATGTACTCTTTCTCATGGTGTGGCGCGTGATCACACTCAATGAACGAAGTCGTGACGGTGGTCGGATGAACTTTTTTTTGTCCTTTTCTCTCTTTTGCATGCTAAATTTTGGGGAAGTCCCCTATGTTTATTGTGCGTTCATTTCAGTCCCTGAGTTTTTAATTGTATTGTATGGTCTTGATTTCTGTTATACAAATTTTGATTTGTTTCAATTGTGTCCTTCAGTGGAAATTGATTATATATTGTGTTTTCATTTCAGTCCTTATTCTTTTAATTTTGAGATTGACTTTCAATCCCTAAATATTTTTAGTACATAAGTTTTGATTGTTTCAATTTTGTTCTTTGAATGAAATTGATATTATATTTAGTTTTTATTTTGGCCGTTATACTTTTAATTTTTTATTTCCTTTATTTTTTTATATTTCTTAAATAGTCTCTCTTTTTTCATGTTTATGTATGTGTGCTCTTAGTTTTAATTTTTATTATTTTTTTATTTGTTGAGGTGGTATTTTTTTGAAAAATCTAGTTCCTAAAAATTAGTTTGTGTTTATGTTCTTTTGAAAATTAATTTTTTTTCTTTATTCTTTCTTTTAGTTTTTTTATTAGTTTTTTTTCAAGTCAAATAATGTTTTTTTCCAGCTAATAATTTTTATTTTTGTTTTATCATTTATTTTTATTTTATTTTTTTGCTCTTTTGTTAAAGTTTTTAGGTTTTTTTACTCTTTTATTTAATTTTTTTTCATTATTAACACAATAATAATAATAATAATAATAATAATAATTTTAGAATTTTTTCTTGTTTCGTCTTTTGTTAATGTTTTTGAGTTTTTTTTCTGGGTAATTTAATATTTTTTATTGTTTTAGCAGTTTTAATATGATAATTTTAGATGTTAAGGCTTCGATGTTGCTGTTGTTATAATAGAGTGTGTTAATGTGTTTCATTATATCAAACCCTGCATGTATAGATGATATATTTTTTATTTTTGTTTTATAGTTTATTTGATTTTTTTGTTTGCTCTTTTGTTAAAATTTTTAGGATATTTTTTTATTCTTTGATTTAATTTTGTTCTTTCCATTATAATAATAATAATAATAATAATAATTTTAGAATTTTTTCTTACTTCCTCTTTTGTTAATATTTTTGAGTTTTTTTTCTTGAGGTAATTTAATATTTTTCATTGTTTTAACAGTAATAATAATGATAATTTTAGATGTTAAGACTTCAATATTGTTGTTATAATATGGTGTGTTAAAATGTTTCATTATATCAAACTTTATATGTATAAATATTATATATTTTTTTTGAACTAGCAAATCTAATTAATTGTTTCAATCTCAACCGTTATAAAAATTATTTGATCAGCTACACAGCTCGTTGGCATATTAATTGTTATTAAAAAACAATTCAGCCAAAATCTCTAGATGCAGCAGATGTAGTAAGAGATTTTTTGTTTGCTTGAATTTCGAAGCATACAATCTTCAGTCTTTCTCCTTTATTTATTTTTTTGCCAGAGAATGCATGAGGAGCGAAACACAGAGCAGTTCTCAAGTGGGTGTGGATGAAAGTGTCACAGTTTGAAGCATGATAGGCACCAGCCATTAAGACCACTGGAAATAGCTTTGTGGGTGTGTTTTCAATTACTTTGGTGTGTCATGTCAGTAGTTACTGTTGGAGTGTTAAGATCAAATGCTTTCAACTTTTGAATTTCCTGTTGAATCTGCCACTTTGATTGCTGCAAACGCTTCTGTGTGTGGAGTGACGTAAAAGCTAGTAGTCTCTTCTATATTCAAGGGATGAAATAGTAATCATATTACTACAATCGTAGTAATCTGTGTTTATTGCTGCAGTAATTATCCCACGCGGATTAATTCTTTCTTTAGTGTCTGCGCAAACCTGGTTTTGGCAATCAGCTTCGTGGTTATTTCTGCATCTTTTCCTGCATGCCTACAGATTATATAGTCGAAGGATTGCTGATGAAATGAAAGGCAAACAGGTTGCAGAAACTTCAGTGAATGCAATAAATATAGCCCAGCATTTTCACACGTCTGAAGGACTTCAAGAACACCATTGATGGGGTTGAAATTAAGAAAACCTCTTTAAATGATGGGACCATAGCTTCCAGAGTTGCCATCAATGGCTATCAATGAAGGACCACAAAGCCATCATTCAAACCTAAGCTCTTTGATGGTTTCACATGTTGAACCAACCTTGTCTTGACAGTTTGAATCTTTTTGATTAAAAAGATTTTGAGTTTAAACGAGTGCAAATTAAATGGAATAAAAAATAATTGTATACTAATTAGTTTACTATTTTGCACTACTAATCATTAAAACAAATTAAATTTTAAAACAATATTTAGACCGCATTAAAAATCATTTGATATTATTATTAAATTCAATTAAATAGATCAGCTTCTAAGTTTTTATAGTGTTCGTGTTTAAAATTAACTTGTATAGAAATTATCTTGATGTAATCCGATCGATCAAAATGGTACGTTCAAAAATAAGTCGAAAAACCAGTAAAAAACATGATTTGATTTTTAAAACACGATCATCTTGTTTTTCCTCCTCGATACATAGCCAAAAAAGCAGTCTCGACTCCTCTTCCTTATCTATGATTCCTTCCGGGACCGGATCACCATCTTTCAAGAAATATAGCAACTTAAGGATATTGTCCAAATGCTGCTGCTACGACCCAAACTCCTCTCTGTGCAAATCTCGTTTTCTTTGAAAGGAAAAAGGTCCATGATCATGATTTTTTCAGGGCTATCAATTATTATGCAACTCACTCAAGACATCAATCATCACAAGTTTTTGTTGCTTGCATTTGTGTCGCAAGGAAATGTTATGAGGTGGCGCAATTTTCCGAGAATTGTTTACAACAGATTTGCGTTTTTCAACCGAATTCATTCTGAAATTAAACTACGGGGAACTGCCAATTCTTTTCAAACATTGTTCGCGAGAGCAAGATGATCCAAATCCCTCTCTTTACGGAATGAAAGGTAACGATACGATTTCTCTAGACAAATTTAATGATTATACGATTCGTAAATAGGTCTGTTAATTAAGCTAAGGTTTTAGTATACAACAAGCGAGACAAAAACTTTTTTCCAAGTCCATGGATCTTGCCAGAGTTTTCATTTGCATTGAAGTTACAGATTGGTTGTAATTTATTCACCGCCCTACGGCCTCGATTTACATCAATGCACTGCTCGCCACTAAAGTGCACAGTTGTAATTGTCAGCAGTCTTCTTTCATGCACAGTGCACATTTAGAAAAGTGGGGTTGTAGGTGGTTTCTTCAAAGCATTGCAGTTTCAATGGGTGAGCTTACCAGCCATTCTAGCAGCAAATTATCTCATTTCCATTCCCTTAGCTAAAATAAACGGTGTTGCAGAGAACAAAACTCTGATAAATAAATTGAGAGCCGAACAACCCCAGAAAAACCCGGAGGCCCTAAAAATTAAAGGGTGTACTTAATTTGTAATCGGGACAGCAATAGAGACAAATATTGACACATCAGGACATCCAGTTGCGAAACGTGCCATTACAAAAGAATGATTCGTCACCAAGAGTGATGGTACAATATGATTAGGTTCACAGAGTGAAGAAATAGCGTCAGTTCAGTGGTATAACCATCCAAGGTGGTGGCAAGTACATTTCTCTATAAAGACTTGAAAAGCATCCGTGAAAACAAAACTGAATATGAGTTCTGTTTTGTTTTTGTTTTTTTGGGGGGTGGGGAGCATATCCAGCTGCACCTGGATTCTTTGCTAGACAGAAATTTAGGTTGTGTAAAATATTCCTCTATAGATATTGAGCTTGTATTCTTTCTCTATTCTGTTCCCACCATGACTTCGCGTGCACTTCTCCGAATTGTTCACGGCTGTGAGCATCAAATAAAACGACAAAATATCAATGAAATATAATCGTTATGTAAGGTAGAGCCATCAAACTTGATTAATATGAAGTTATTCCGCCATCCAATGAAAACAAAACCACACCACCAACTAAAAAGGAAAGGCAGAAGAGCAGTGTTCATTTGAATATAGTTTTGATTTTAACAAAAAATAAATTCTATTTAAAATCTTATTTCTAAGAGATGTTTCCCTTCAATAGTTTCAACCACCAAAAAAGATGCAGCTTGAGATGTGAATAAATAAGGATTTCCAGTACCTGAATCTGACACGCCTGAGCTCCCTGGTGCCATCAGCTAATTGTCTGATAGTGATGTAAACCCCTGGTTCATCTTGCTCAACCCATTCTGCCTCCAGGTCGCTGGCATTGCTAACTGAAATAGATGGCTCGTCTCTCGATGATGTTGTCGTCCTCGACGCATCTATTGAAGATGCCTCACCTTTTGGTGCACCCATACCATAGCCACTTGAACCAGGGTGGTAGTGCTGGTTGCCACCTTGATCCATAGTGTCAGGTGGGAAATAACCTTTATATCCACAAGGTTTATAGTAGTTTCTTGGAGTAAACGATGGAGCCATAGGGCTTTCCCTTGCAGATTCCATCCTTGAGTAGGAAGAATCTCTTTGCTGATTAAAAAAAAAACAATTATCTGTCAGTAAAATCTTCAAGATGTAGAGTTTCTTTTTTTCTAAGACGAGGAGGAATTTAAATGGATAGAAGTAGTGATGTGAAAAAACAAAAGGACATTTTCTTAGTTGGAAAAAAAGAAGAGGGGAAGCATGAAACAGGGATTTGATTTATATTCCGACGCCGTGTCAGCTGTTTCAAGCTGAGAGTGATGAGATTAGATGCAAAACAAGATCACTAGAACGTTTTATTTTGATTTCTATTCTTTACCCCTCGTTAAACTGCTATTTTCAATGCCAAGAGGCATCGGTACGCTGAGGAAAGTCTAATGAATACATAATAAGAGCTTTAAAAGAAAGTGTCAACCTTCAGTGCTTTGAAATGGTGGAGTCTGAAACATGATTATGAAAAAACATTTCATGTGCTTTGAAATGGTGGAGTCTGAAACATGATTATGAAAAAACATTTCATGATCAAATAAACTGGACTGGAATCGTTGACTCAAAACATTGATATACTTTTTCTAGAGAATCTTTTAAGCAGCAAAATAAGATAGAAGAGATTTACCTCATCCTCGGACCTTGGGGGAGTGTGAAGTGCTTGCTGATTAAATCTCTGGACATTGTAGAGCTCCATGATTCTATCATAGTTCTCGCCCCACCATCGCTGAGCTTGCCATTTATTAAACATCTCCCGGCTTCAAAATCCAAATGCCTGAGTAATGTCAGTTTGCGCTTGCACTAGCCAACTTAAGCTATTGTAATTTCGTTTCTTTTCATTTGCAAAACCCTATTACAAAGATTCTCTATTTGTTCTTTTCAGTTCATTTTTATCAGTTTGGATTTTAACTACTATATTATGCTCTAATTGAAGTGTTAGGCTAAACGACAGTTTGTTAAAGATAACTGAAGCACACCTGAAGCGAATACGCTTTAGATTATTTCCTCCGTTAGGGAGAGACACGAAAGTGATGTGAACACCTGGCTCCACCTGTGCCATCCATTCCTTGGGCTCATCCTCATTCTCCAGCACCACATCACAAGACCCTGCTCGTCCAGGGGTCCGGTCACCACCGTACAAAGTAAATCGAGAGTCAGCTCTAGCGCCTCGATGGTGACTGGGAGTGGTGAAATCCCATGCAGGGGTTGAGCTTGCGCTTCCACCTCCAAAATAGGGGCATGGAACCCCTTCTGAAGCTGCATCGAAGTCAGGGTAAGATCGCTGTCCTTTCTTGTAGCTGCTGGGACTTGTGCAGGGCTTGCATTGCTTATAAGCACCAGACATTTTGAGTGCCATATCCTTGATCTGAACATTATCGAAATGTGTGGTTGATTAGAATTGCAAAAGAGCTATATCATTCTAAGAAAAAATATATGGAAGTTGCACAATTAACTTTTCAATATAGACATAAAATTGTGAAAGAACAAAACTTGAGGGGGGTAGCATAAATGATGGACGATTTAAAATAATTCTATGTTTTAATTATGTTTGTTGCACAGATAAACTCTGAATATAACCCATGCACTCTGCCTAAAGAAAGCACCAGGTAGGTTGCTTTGTATAGACAGTCACAAAATGCTAACAGATTGATGCATCTCCATAAAGACTCTAATACATATATAGGGAAGGAATTGGACTTCTAGTCTAATGAAGTGATGAATGATCACATTTGGCAAAAGATCAGAATAAAAACAGACACATCAGAGGTGTTGAGTCTGATTTACAGATATACCAGCTGGTGCCTGTTTTCTGTTAAGAGCATTGAGTCTCAGGAAAGACACAACAGAAAGTCCCTTGTGAAACCAAGTAACCATGCCAGCAATTAATCGGCAATCTCATCAGAGAAGAAATGAAATCCTAAGGTATTGCTACTCCTTACAGTATAAAGTCTAATGCCTCAATATGAATGGCAGCAGAAGATCTTTCTGTCTACTTAACACAGTCAAGGAGTCTAACGCATAAATTCTTACATGTTAACGTAAGACACAAATTTGTGCGTGTATTCCTGTTCGTTGAAATAGATATTATACTTGGCGGTGCTGAATTTGATGGAGCTCGTTGATTTTAAATTTTGCAACATATGGTGGCCAGAGCAGGCATTAAGGTGCAATTTGCAAGCAAGCCTAAAGCAATTATTTATCATTTGAACAACGTGCCATCGTTGCAAAATGAAGTAATTAAATTGCCTATCACAAAAGATTCCTGCAAAGGGGACGCTGAACCATCTCATTGGAAGAATGAACGTTAACACTAAAATCTGCAGTCATGAATACTGCAGGGTAAAAACAAGAACCAACTCTGATGGTCGTGCACGATCTGAAATGATTATGTACTTTTGTGCTGAACACTAATAGACGCTAGCCTCATTTCACTGCCCATCAACAGAGGAGGCAGATTCTTCCTTTATCCATACTACGTATGATACACACACACACAGAACTCCTGAGTTACAGTGGAACGACAAGAATTCAATGGTGGGTCAGATCAAAGACATTTAAGTGTCTTTTCGTAAATATCATCAATCTTTTCTTAAAGATCCCCACTGCTGCTCAAAGTGGAAATATGATGGTTATTATACTGTCTTTCATTTTCGTATTCTTTGGCAAACATGGCCAATACAATGTAGTGAGTACTTTTAGAAATTGAACTTCATTTTTCAGAGAGCATTTCATTTTTTTTCTAAAAAAAGGATCTGAGAGCGTGTTGTCATTGGCTCCAGCCCAAAACTCCTAGAATCATTTGACTTCTAAACTAGAACTAGAATATTATATTTGATAATAAATGTTTTTTAAAAATATTTTTTATTTATAAAATAATAGATTAATTGTGAAAATGATGTCACCGCTATCGAGCTATAAAATGATGGGGGTAGCTACCACTCTAAACAAAGCTTTACATTACCGTCTTGTGAGATTCTCTACGAGGTGACTTGGTAAAGACAAGGAAGCTGTCATTTTACTGCAACACTGCTTTTGAGTTTTCAGTTTTTGGCAGATTTAGAGTATAGGTAACAGGCATACGGATTATAGCTTCATAAAATAGGGTTTCATAAAATAACATATTATTTTAGTTTTTTAAAAAATATTTTTAATAAAATATTAAAATAATCTAAGTGTGTGTGTGTATAACACTCTCTCAAACACCCGTTTAATACTAATAATAATAGCAGTCTCATTGGAAATAATTTGCCAAATTCAAATTAAAAGAGGAGGAGAAAGAGAGGAACTGGGAGGCTGTCTCCAAGTCAGTATGCAATATTTTACTATACCTAAAATACTAAATTTATTATTGTTAATATAATTGTTAACGAACAATTGAGATTAATTCTATAAACATTGAAGTTAACGAACAATGGAGATTATAATACACTAAAACAGGTGGATTTATAGAGGGAAAAAATGAAATTTAGCCTTAAATATAATAAGAGTAATGTGGAGTAGGTAAGGGACAACGGGGATTTGAACCTGAGAAGTAAGGCTTTTGACGGCTTCTTTTGTTCTCGGGGTGCCACTTCCACGCGCTCCTCCTTCTTCTCCTCGTCCATCCTCAGCCGCTGGCTTGGTGCAAGCTATGCACGTGAACATCTTCTCTCCTCTTTAGCTTTTATATTTAGACCCTGCAAATGATATAATATTCACACACTTGATGTTGTTGGCTATGATTTCTGTATGTATCGCCTTTATTCTTTGCTTTATTACTGTTTCCAGAAACAAAGTGGAAGTGATGTTGGCAATGCGTTTGACCACAATCTTTAATAAAAATCACAGATTTGCGGTCAAATCAACATCAACTCATTTAAAACCATCTTCTTCTTCAACCCTAGAGGAAAATCAGAACCAGTTTTCTGTCCAGGGAAGACAAGAAGATGCATGGTTTTACGTTTACGGGAACCGGCAAGACTCCAGGTGGGGCAAGAAGGGCAGTGGTGTTTAAATGGATAGAGCAACAGTCAAAATACCACATTCTCTTATTATATCCATTTGATGAAGCGCAGCTGCCTTCCTTCTATGGGCCCTAACGCCGATAGAGAAAATAAGGAGAGCTCCAAAGAGGGAAAAGAAAACATTCCAATCCAAACGAATCAGATACCCGAAAAAACAAAGGGAAAAAGACAAACTAATCATGGGGACTTGTAAATCATATGTAGTGAAGAAAGAGTTTAAAGATTTGATTTTTGTTCTCAAGTTCTTAGGAAAATGATGCGTTTTTTGAGGGAATGACAAAAAGCCAAAAAGATAAAGGGGGAAGCTCGGGATCGGAGAAGCTAAAATAAAACAGAAAGAAAGAAAATGTTGGGATAAAACAGTGAGTCAAGAATGGAAAAGGAAAACAAAATATGGGGACAAAGCCCCATTTGAAAGATTGGGCTGGTGATGCTTTAATTATCAAAACCCGATAAAGAATCAAGTTTGTGTAAGCCGAAGTTTCTGACATACTTTTTTTTTTATTAAAAACAGAGAGAAAGAGAGAGCATTGAGTCATACGAAGTAGATATATAGTAACGTCCATCGATAATATATATTATAAATCAAAAGAAAAACTCAAAAAGCAATAGGAAGGACCGATCAACTCGGGCAGCAGATATTGATAAAAAGAAAACCAGAGAAATGTAGTGTGCAGAAATGATGACAGTAGTGGTTGAATTGACAGGGAGACAAGGGAGACAAGGGATGTTAGTTTCATGCCCTCATAAAAACAAATAAATAGAAATGAAAAACTGCATCTTTATTATTCTGAAAACGACTTACCCAAAGCAGCAGGATGACCCTCCCCCCCAGAAAAAATAAGACAATCAACTGCTGCCGCTGCTGCTGTTGTTCCTGTTTCTCTCTTAGCTGTCTACTCTATGCAAGTACTGATCTTCATAAATCATGATCAGTGCTTTTGTTCCCAGATGGATATAATATTTGCTATATTTCTCTCAGCTCCTTTCAAATTTCACTAAACAAGCTGCAATAAAATAACATCAGATCAGTCGAATTCTATACTACCTTACAAATAACAAATAGCACGGAAAGAGAAAGCAAGCATATAAGACAAGAAAAGACACAGAAATGGTTCTTGAAGAATAATAGCAGCACGATTGGACTAAAATGGATGGGTTTGAGTCTAAATCATTCAAAAAGCAAGCAACTAACCCCGAGAGAGACAAGAAATACAAATGGTAAAGTCGTGCTCTACTGGGTTGCTAAGAAAGTTCAAAAAGAAAAACCATGAAAAGGAAGGGAAAAAATGAGGAATTAAAAGGAAACCCAGATATTCGATAACAAAATTACTTGCTCAGAATATACGAGTCAGAAATCCTTAAAACAACGTAAGAAAATCAAAAATAAAATAAAAAATGTTGTGCTTTAGGTGGTGAGAAAGTGAAGAAAAAAAACCCAGATAAAAACGAAATAAAAGTTCTTACCTTCATCAACGTCTTTTCTCGTAAGAACCGATTTTATGTTGTTCGTGATAAAAACGAAATAAAACTCTTACCTCTCTTCAACTTCTTTTCTCATAAAAACCGATTTTGCTGTTGTTTGAGAGAGTTAGCAGCAGCAGCTCCTCCAAGTTCTTGCAAATGAGAGACAAAACCAGTATAGAAAACAGCAGTCTTTTTTGTCCACCTTGAATCTCTTCCCCTTTTAGCAGATTACAAAGAGACAGAATAAAATCCTCGAACAAATCTTCATGTAATCAATCAATTTTCTATTCACTGCCACCACCCGCAATCCCTCTAATTTCGCTGATAATTTAGTGCTCACTCAAGAACAAACTAACACTCTTTCTTGCCATCTATATACATATATAGGTAGGTTGCTTGCTAGATGGGTGAAATGAATATCGGCGAAATGTAACGGATTTGGAGCTTCCCTCCCGATTCTAGTACGTTTCAACTAGTCTTTCGCGAGTATTCAAAATGAGAAACTTACAAAGAGGGAAAGGAACAACTGGGGATCCTCGTATTTATATAAGAGAGACGTCTTGACGCCGTCAACTTACGACGTTAAATAACGGTTAATGTGCATCGGAGGAGAATAATGAGTTACTTTTGTGCGTAAAAAAGAGTCCAACTCGCTGACCATCACGTTAAAACCCCTTCCTTTTATTCCCGTTTCTTTTTATGAAGGATCAAATTCTATTAGCTGTTGTTAGCTACAAAAATTTACGTCATGTTTGGTTCGTATTTATATTAAAAAAAAACTTGTTTAATTAAAAAAATAATAATAATTTTAAACGTAAAAAAACATGTCTCGCTTTTTTTATTGCAATAATTTTATTTATGTTATGAAGCACTATTAAAAATAGTTCGATCATATGATAGATATAATTGTAATCGGTGAATAAATTGCGAGAAATCGAAATACAACAATTATGACAAGCAAGATTTTGCTGTTAGCCAAGAGATGTGGTTGTTCCAAATATAGTTGTTTTTTAAAATAATATTTTTTATATATTTTTAAAATTATTTTTCACATCAATATATAAAAATAATCTAAAAATATAAAATTATTTTTTTAAAATATATTTGAAATATGGGGGAGAAGCAAAAACTAAAATTTAAAATAGTTATATTGAGTTTGGAAAAAAAAAACATATTTCAGAGGTTTTTTTATAGTTTTTCAATATTGACTTTTCATATTTTTTTCTCAAATTATGAAAAAACATGAACAATACATTTTTCCCCCTTTATATGCCAGTAAGATATTTAATTTATTTATGTATTTTTACATTTTTTTGGTTTCATAAGTTTAATAAAACAATTATATGTTTTTTTTTCAAATTTAGTTGTTGTGAAAATTTATTTATTTTATTGTAAATCTAACATAAATAATATTTTAGTTAAAATATAAATTTTCACTATATTTTAAATTTAAATAAGATAAGATAAGTATTCTATAATTAGATTAGTACAAGTATAAAATATTAAGATGACTATTATGAATTATGCTTTTTTTTTATTCAAAAAACAGTCGTAGCTTTATTTTATTTCTTAAGAAATAGTTTTGAAATTTGATGAAAAAAATAAAATAGTTTAATTTATCAAGTTCTTTTAATTTTATCCATTATTATTAAACTAGTGTTGTTTTTTCCCACGAAATATTCTCAAAATCTATTTTTATTTAAGTTCATGACTATTGAGGTAAATACTTGAAAGAATTTCAATAATTTAAATTATAGAGGAAAAATATCTTCCTTCAATTGAAATTTGTCTTTTGATTTATTATTTTCTTATTTGATATAGACAAGACTCTTTTTTTACACGGTGCATGGGCATTCAATACAAACATAAAGTAATTAAAATCATAACAATTCAAATTATTTAGATTTAGAAGAAAAATGTATTTCTTTAGACAAAACTCCATTTCCATTATTCACTTATTTTATTTTAATTTTAACAATTTTTTTTTATTAAAAGTCAAATAACTTATCATTATATATAAAGAAATTTTCATAAAAGAAAAAGTCTCAGTTATTTATTATGTATGAAAACAAATAACTTAAATATGATATAATTATTCATAAAGATTGTTAATAGTAAAAGAAAAAACTTAAATCTTGTCTTTAAATATCATAATCAAATCATTTATTAAGAATCATTTTAGTAATTTTATTTCAAGTTAGTTTTTATTTTTATTTTGATGAAAAACTATTTTTTTTTAAATCATAAGCATATATTTTATAATAAAACTTATTATAATGTAATCTTATTTTTCAAGCCATTGAGGCCAGCCCAAAATCCCATCCATTGTTGATATGACATGTTCAATCCTACCATAAACTTGTTGATTTGATGTGTTCAATCCTCCCATAAACTTCTTTTTATGTGTTTTTTTTAATTACATTTTAAGAGGTGAACTTTCTCGTGCACATATTTTTTTCCATATACACTTGACTTTTTCTCTGCAAAGTAAGCCTAATTTCTTACGTCAATGACATTGTCCACCAATAATATTTGAACAAATAATTATGAGATGACACGTCAGCTAAATAACAGCCGTGACTAGCCATTGTATAAAAGGTACAAATAACATTGACAAAGTACAATTTTTTCCTCAAATAGAAGACCAACTCCATAACCAAGGTTGAGTACCAATTTGTTTTTCACTAGTATGATCTCCTTCTCCATTAAAAAAGCTCGATGGGTCAATACATGAATACACCTGGTCTTGGTCAGAGCTACACTTAGCCATTGAACACTTGGCAATACACACTCACATTTTCATGCCATAAAAGCCAGCCTAAACCTAGATATTAAAGCCAGACAAGCCATCGTAGGTCATAGAAACCAGCTAAATGTCATAAAAGCTGGTTGAAGCATGACAACATTTCAGGCAATAAAAAAAGCTCGTGCTCTCACGGTTAAGTCTAGATGTAGCCATGTGAAATCTAATTTATATGTGAAGTTTTTTTTAATGAGTTTGTCGTTGAGAGATTTCTCGCATGAGGGTTTCTTGTTCATTTTCTGATAAGAAAAAAAGAGAGATGCATAAAATGATCTCCCCGTCGATCACAGCACCTTACATAGGGGGGGCAAAAGTTGGCTTGTAAGAGAAGTAAACTCCACATCAAAAACCGGTCCCGGATGAAAATTCATCAGCAATGGAGGAGTGAGAAACAGGAAAAGTCCAAGCACGTACAAGAATCCTCTCCTGCAAGTTAGACACTCCACTGCGTACGTACATTGGAAGGGTACTGAAAGGAGAAGAAGAGTAGGTTTTCTTCTAGGAGAGGCGAGGACAAGACGACCATGTGGGGACGCACGCCTGTAGATAATTAGAGAGCTTTTTATCCGCTGTAACACTAGAAAGAGAAGCAATGCGATAGCGTGTTTGGTCCTAATTATTATTTTATCTTTGTCATGGTTAACCCTGATTGTAGTCCAATCACAATATTTGTAGTACAAGGGAAGAATACAGCTCTGTTAAAAACATCCAAATTGTAGCCCTGCAAAATCTGCTATCTTGTAAAAGGATAACACACGGCAGATTCCGAGAATCCAACCCCCCCTAACCCCACCTAAACAAAATATTGATACGCAAAGATCAAGTATTAACTTGCCATGAGATGATGTGTCATTAATTGTCCTCTAATCTGACTAAAATATAATACGGTCAATGCATGCAACTCGAAGAACCAGCTTTCTAAATCTCTGGTCAGTGAAATTTAGTACGGTTAGTAAACATTTGGTCACAGACTGAAACTGGCTGTGTTCGGTGACTACACATACATGGCGTTGTGTTTATATATTTTGGGCAGTGTTCTCTCCCTCAGGGAGATGTCTACTGGCTGCTGTCGGTTGTCAGCAGTTCTGGTTGCTATTTGCTGCTTTGTCACACACACAGATACACACAGGTATATATATATATATATTTGTTTTATCTATATGATATATGCGGGTGCAAGCTTGTGCTTCCATCGCTTTAACTTTAACCCCCTTGTGTTTTTGTCCTTAGCTTTATTCCTGCCCTGGAGCTGGGGCTAACTTGTCTTTAAGCAAAGAATGCCTGGAATAGAGGGACAGCAAAACAAACCCTTATTATCTCTCTCTCTCTCTCTCTCTCTCTTCTGTCCCCAAGAAACCACAATATTCTCTCTCTAGCTAAACTGTCATAAAACAGGCTTCCTCTTTCTTCTTGTTTTTGCTAGGTTGCTAAAATGGGTTTCTCTCACCATCTATGACGATGAATGTGTTTTGCCACGTGGCAGGATATGAAGAGTTAACCTTTACCTAAAGAGGTTGTTCCTGCAAGATCTTCTTGAGCAAGAAAAGCATAGTCAAGGTCCCGAGCCACTCCATTACACCCACCCATGACCACGCAGGGTTTTTTTTCCCCGGTTCTTTTCTCTTGGCCTGAAAACAAATTCAAAAATCCAACGCTTTAATTACAACTTTCTTATATTTCACATATCTTTATCTGGTATCTATGTGTAAAGAAAAAGATGAATATTGGGAAAACAAAGGTATGCCGATTGATTTAGTAGTGCAGTAGGTGAGCCCATTTGAACAGCAGAACTGACAAATACATGCATACATAAATGTGTGTGTCGTGATGTTTTCATTCGATCACTCATAGATGGAAGAGATGCTCTTGTAAATTGTAACGCATTACAGTAACCAGTAATATATTTGACTTTGTGTTCTATGTTTTTAGTGCGTAATATCTCCAGTGTTATGTCCTTTTTCCCCCCAATAACAAGTAGAAATCATATATTACACAATAATCATGATTTTGGATTACACGATAGTACTTATGATCGTTCTCATCCATTATTTGAACACACAAATTCAAATTGAAAGTCTTATATCCGAAAGGATATTGTACTTTGCGTCAACATTCTATATCTTGGCATCAGTACTGCTGCATCTTGGCACTCATCTACTGTAAAACGCGGTTGAAATGCTATATACAAGTTCTCCAAGAAAATATTTAGCACTAGCCATTCTAATATTCGAGATACAGTTCATTTTGATCTTTTCCAAGAGCAGAAAGGCATCACCACGCGAATCTTCAAATTAAACAGGCCCAATTTCTTGCTGGAAAACACCGAAACGGTCAATATATGTAAAGGGTTTTATTTAAAAAACAATCAACGATCGATTAAGGTGTAGAGAAGTCTCCCTCCCATCCCAAAAAAGAAATTACAAGTGAAGCACCTGAATCTCTTCTTTCCAAGGCATTGAAAAAAAAAATGCAGGAAAGAAGGGGAACATGAAAGGTAAGGTTGAGTTTAGACTTTGTTTTAACGTTTGGAATGACGGGGCGTTGAAGCAGTGATATAAATACGATGTGTACTTTGAAAAAGTGATTATAAAGCTATTCAGCGATCCACTCTCCCTGAAAAGCTACTAAGAAATCAGCTCTCTCTCAACCCCCAAGTCGATCTTTCCCTGTTTCCAATGCTTGATTAACTTTGATTCTGCAGCTGTTTCTTTTGATTTATTGTTTTTTTCAGAGATCAAAACATAATCTTTGCTTAACCCATGCTTCATGTTAAAAGAAGAGACCAACTTGAATATTTGTTTCCATCAAGCTAAATTAGCTCTTTACACCCTATCCGTACGTCTACCTTGCATGCATGAGCTACTGAAAACAAAGTATACTTGGATTCACTAACGGGCATTTTTATCTTCAAGCTTTTTTAAAACACGAACAGAAACAATATCAAGCAACATAGAAGCAAATTCATCTAAATCCAAGAATCTGAATTATGCTCATGATACTCGATTAATTATTCCTTTACCGTGGAATCCTTGTGACCACACATGCTAACGAAGAAGCCAAGGCAGGAACTTAATCTGTTTCCATATAAAAGTCGTAACCCAGATCCTTGCCCAAAACGTTAATAGAAGTACATATTCTCGTTTTTCAATCAAGTTTCGAACAACCTTTTTTCGTTTTCCCTTGCTAGCTCGGCGACAGGATTTCTCAGTAAATAAAACCCAGAAACTTGTGCTGAAAGAATACTTAACAACCAACTCGTTTTTACAGATTTGAACCAACGTGGCTATCGATGGCTTCCAAGAATCGAACCACCGTAATGATTGTTTTAAGTTTAAAACTACACGGCTCAGATTCTCCGCGGAGGTATATAGTGGTGAGAGAGGGCCATGTCTGAAGAGAATCAATTGAATTCTAGGTTCATGACATGGCAGAACATTGATGAGGTCCATGCTAAAGGCCTTGCAGAAAGCCGCATCAAATCCACAAGGCCTCTCCAGATAGCATATGTGGAGTTAAAAATATTGGCGATGCGGAAAAATAAACTCTATTTGAAAGTGGGATAGAATTGCAGGGTGGGTGCCTTTCAAGTAAGAATTTACAGGTTCGCTCAAAGACTGCCAAAATTGTCTTTATTTTTTTAGTACAAGAATATTTGAAGAGAGCAGAAACAGGACAAGATATAAGAGACTACTTCTTGTCAGGTCTCCCCCGAAGAGACTGCCAAAAAACAGGCCAGTTCTTTTGAGCCTCATTCCAACCCCAAAATGATCCTTCTCTCATTGGATCCCAACTGGAGGAGACAATACCATAACTAACACCTAGTAAGGCAGATCCAAAGAAGAAGAACGACACAATAAAAGGCACCCATGTAGGCACATCAATCTTCAAGCCAACTTTGAGATAGTAGAAGAATGGGAAGAACAGCAGTCCAACAAACAAGGGTGCCCCCACCGAGATTCCCATTCTGGTCATCATCCTGTTAGTCACTACTTCGGGTATTACCCCGGCATCTGGTTCATCTTCCTCTTGATTGACGTCATCGTCGTCATCTTCATCATTGCCTGGCTTTGATTTCTTGGTCTTTTTGCTTCTCTTAGGGGGTTTACCAAAGCCTCTTGGGCTATTCAAGGTTGCACATAGAGATGAGGGATGTGACAAGCGAGATCGATTTTGACAAAAAACTGGCACGGGAACTGGAAATTGCAGGGATTGTTTGGCTGGACCAAGCGACGAAGGGGAGCTTGAGGCTCGTTCACAAATACGATCAATCTAAAAGCCAGATGCAAACTATAATTGTTATAGACAAGCTATCACATACTTAAGGAAATCAGCAGGCTAACAATCTAAGTGATGTTTGAAACAATTAAACAAAAATCATGAAACTTGCTGTTTGATTAAGAAATTCAATCAGACTAAGCTGAATTGTCTAACCCTCTTCAAACATTTATGTCCACAATTTCACAAATTGCATTTTATGGAATGCAGTTGTATTCCTTGTACACTTTTGGAGCACAAAGCTCAACCCCGAACCAAAGCTGTAATATCAAATTTTGTCCACAGTTTTTAACCAAGAAAGCACCCCAAATTAGTCTTTTCTTATATGCTGTCTAATATTTTCTCTATCCTCTTTCTCACAAAGTAGTATTCTTGAAATGCTTAGAAGTACTATTTAATTCAATTACTGGTTGTGCTTCTAACATTTCATTGCGATACACTATATAAATTGATATGCAAATTGGGATCTAATCTAATCTAATGGGATTGGAAAATAATATATATGTGTGCGTGTGTGAAGAATCCTAGACTTTCTGAATTATGCCATGTACTTATTTTCTTCCAAATGATACCCTTTCCCTGAAAACTCAAGAACCCAAATGCGAAAAAGAATGACTGCAAAGCCTTTTCAATAAAAGCTTCTTGTTTCCTAACCAGAAAGTCGTAAAATCCCACCAGATCTGAACAAGTAAGAGACGCACTCATGAACCCAGTAACAAATCACACCAATAAATCAAAGAAAAAATTCAAATTTCACTGCATCCAACAATAAAAACGAAAAAAACTCTCGGTATTGATAAACAGATAACAGCAGTTTCTCTCTACAAGCTACAGATTATAGAATTGCCAGGAAGGAAAAATTTCAATGCTTGTTAGTTATTACCTTGGAAAGAAAAGATGTGGAAGAGACCTTGTAAGGCCAAGAAAATGGTGGTGTTGACGATGATAGTCTCACTACTCCAGCTGCTATTTCAGCCATTCACTTCTTCTTTATCTCCTTCTCTTTCTTGTTTTGGTGTCCCGAGTCCAGATAAGGCAAATTAGCTAACACTAAACCTTAACTTCCGCGTGGAGACATGCTTGCAGTGTTATTTAGCTCCTCCTCATAAAACCAGAGGGGCTGGGTGTTGTTTGAAGTCGGGAGTGGATAAGGTTCCTTGCATGTTCATGGAGAAACAAACACTTGTTGATTTTATTTTTGAGCGAAGGGCAAATCAGCCCCCCATGTGTTCTGAATTCCAAATTATACCCTCTACTCTAAAGTTTCTTTTTAATTGTACCACTCAAATATTTAGTGTGTTTGATATTGTTCTTGTGATTGAGTTTTTTAAAAAAAAAACTTTATAAAAAGTATTTTAGGTGCGATTAAAAATAATTTATAAAATATTTGGTTAAAACTGTGGTTAAGTTAAAGGTTAATAAAAATTAGTTTTAAGTGTTTGGTTATGAAATTTTTTATATTGCTTTCATCTTGTAAAATTACTTTAAAATGTATAGACATATACACAAATAAAATTAGAATTGCAAAATAAAAATTATATCGTGATATTTTTTTAATATATTTTTTAATATTTTAATTAATTTATTTAATTTTTTAAATTATTTTAATATTTAAAAAATGTTATATTAAAATATTATATTATATTTTAATATAATATAATATTCTCCCCCTCCTTTTTCCCTCTCTCAATTGAAAAGCAGGTATAGAAAATACATTTATTGCCTGTTTATCATAAAATGTTGTTTTCATTCAAAACTTGTATGAATTCCATGTTAAAATTTTGCTTCACAAACTTCACCAAACACTCATCCAGTCGAGTCAGTTTGTTTATAATCATGAGTGGCATTACAAAAATGAACACCCTCTTATCTTTCGCTATTGTTCTTCTTTTGGCTTCCGAGGAAACCCATGTTTGCAAGGATTAAATGTGAGTTCAGTGTTAACTATGCTCCCAACGTTATCATTTAGATTTTGAATTTAGAAAAAATTATCAACAGATCATTAACTCATGAATACATTGATCGAAAAAAGAAGCTTAATATTAGTATGCAATTACTAACACGAGCTTAATTAGACATCTCTACTGTAAGAGAATTAATTAAACTTAATTATGAAAAAAATCTAATTTTGCCGGATTCGATTTCATGGTCAAGCTGATTTTTCTGTTAATTTTGACTTTTCAAGATAGGAAAGGCGGGAGGGAGCACGTGGACGAGAAGCTCCTCCCGGAAAGATCATCATCCGCGTGACGTCGTCTTGAACCCTGGTCGAAGTTAAGGGCGTAACTCGAAGGATCATATAGGAATTTCCCATACTGAATGCCACCGCCTGGCTTCTTATTAAACCTCCGCAGAAGTGTTTTCCATCTGGGGCCTGCAACCAGTTCGGACCATTCCCGGATTTTCTTCCGTGCCCGAAACCACCATGATTCTGGGGTCGTTGTGCAGTCGACAGGCTTGATTCTTTGCCAAAATTCTGACCCAGCAGCGCCGCTGGATGAAGGTGCTGGATCTGTGGTTAAACATGGTATCCAGCAGCACCTTCTTTTGGCAAAAGCGAGGTCATGGATATCATCATCATTATCATAAGAAGGGGACATACCTCGGTTCTGAGAGGGCATTTGATCAGGGCTACCAAAAGGGTTTGCAGATAGAATCGGGAATTAAGCCTCTTCTCTGCAAACCCTAGCCCTAATTTAATCGAATATAATTTGAGATAGGAATTGCTGTTTTTTTTTTCCTTTTTGGGATGTTTTCTTGCATCTGCTTAAGGATCATTCATTGTGACCTGTTTCCTTAACCAAATCAAGATTCTAGTGCTGCACGTGCTCCTAGAAAATAATTTATTAATGCTATTTGAATAAAAAAAAATGGAAACCTGACCTTTCTAATAAAAATGATTCAAATATATATGTTTAGCCCATGTTGTCTATTTTATTTAACATGTTTTTATTTATTTATTTTAGAAGTTAATTTTTGTTTTTAATAATTAACAAAAGAATTTTATTTTGATAAATGCATTATACAAATACAACTAATTTATTAAAAAAATATAACTAGAGGAAGCCAGAGACAAATTTGTATTCATTTTTCAGAGCATTGTGAAACTTAAAAAAAAAGCCTATGAGAAAAATAAAGAGATAGCATTACTAAATATTTAAATAGAAAAATTAATGTAAATGAAAATTAAAAAAAAAAAAAAAAAACAATTTAGGCACTCATTGGGATAGCAGGCTAGGCCTAAGCTCCAAGCCCACAATCAAATAGCTCATGCGTCAAGAATATCTTGGAATTGACGTTAAGAAAATAAAATTTAATATCAAAACTTGAATTTCTTAAACAACAGTAAACAAATGATATATACACTAATATGAAATTGAAGTTTTCCAGATCACAATTTAAGGGGGTCATCTTTCTTTTTTTCCTTTTTAAGAATGTTCCCTATTCTTTATATTTCTATCTATAACACTAATATTAAAGTCTTATTTCAGAATACTAAAGCCCAATTCGACTCTGAATACCTATCAAAAACAAGCTGAAATCATGCAAATATGAAGGAATTATAATAGAATAAATTAAAAGATGTCAGTGTTTCACTGTTCATTGGGAGTGAAAACACTGTGGATTATAATAGTTGTTTCGGGTCGATTCAGTTTTTAGGTTTTAGGTCGGTTTGGTTCAGGTCACGGTTTGTTTTGTCTTTTTCTTTTGTGGTTGTTGCTTTGCCACATATGTCACCTGTTTAAATTTGTTTTTTTCCCTTATCTCACGAGTTAAATGAGAAGAAAAGAAAATAAGTAAAGAAATGAAGCTGACAAGTCGAGATAGGAGTGAAATAAGAAAAGAGAAGCTTACCAGGGCCTACGGTGAGGCATGAATCATCCTAAACTATGATCCGTTCGTCTGAGAAAGGGTTTGTCTATTCTTTTTTGCTTTACCTTTTTTGCATCTTTTGTCTAGTCGTTGTTCTGTCATTTTTAATTTTTTTAGGATCTTTTGTTTGCAATCTTTGGTCCTTCCACTGCACTAAGGGGAGGCATCGACGAGGTTTAGTTCATCTTTTGCTATCGGTTTCGGACCTTAAGTTGTACTAGTAAAAGGGATTGACGAGTTTCTTGCTAGTGGTGACCTTTTGCTATACGTCAGCTTAACACTGTATCAAATATTTTTTTTTTTTTTCAACTTAATTAGTTGTTGAGGAGGGGTTTGATTTATTTATTGCCTCTTTAAGTGGTTGGGTTTTTCTTCTAGCATCACTAGATGATGAGTGAGGGGGCTACTTTGTTTGTTAGGTTTCTTGGCGATTGGTCAGTTTGTTTGGTATCACTAAAGTATGGGATATGTGATTGTTCATCTCGGTTGTATAGGTGTGTTGGCAGTTAAGGGTTTATTTGGATGAAAGAGTTTATTTATGTTTTGACTCAATCAATGGGTGCAAATGTTTTGTAGATTTGGGTTGTTGTTGATTTTGATTTTAATATGTTTGTTGATTTCAATTTTATAGGTGTGTGACTTCAGTTTGTTGATAGTGAGGGGTTGTTGCGAATTGAGGGTTTATTATTTGTGTTTTGCCACAATTGTTGGGTTAAGTGTAAGTGGAGATTTCTGCCAATGTACTGTTGGTTTGGTTTCTTGTTGATTTTGATTTTGATTTTGATTTTGATTTTGATTTTGATTTGGTTTTTATGTAGGTTTATTATTGATTTTTATGTGTTTATTAACTTCAATTGGGTTTGTTGGTAATGTAGGGTTCCTTCAATTAGAAAAGTTGATTTTTATGTGCAGGTTACTGCCAATATTTTGTGAGTTATTGTTGGTTTTGATTTTTATTTGGTTTTTATGCAGGTTTATCATTGATTTTTATGTGTTTGTTAACTTCAATTGGATTTGTTGGCAGTGCAGGGTTCTTTTGATTAGAAGGGTTGGTTTTTATGTGCAAGTTATTGTCAATGTTTTATGGGTTCGATTAACAAAATCATTGGATTATGTGTGTGCAATTGCTGCTAATGTCTTTTGTGTTAGGTTTTTTTTATTGATTTTTATGCATATTTATGTTTTTTTTCTTACATGATTCAAGTTTTGTTTGCCTTTTCTTATACTTTCCTATTTCTTTTAGGAAATGGATGGCAATTTGCATTAAATGCATAGATTATCTACTGTGTTGGCAAATTTGATTTTGACTTTTCTTAGTCTTTGTCTCCTAGGTAGTTATGGGTTTTGTTTGTAATTGATATTGTTTACTGTTTTGTTCTGCCTTTAGATATGGTTTGCTAATATTACGATATTTTTTTAAGCTATGTGCAGTTTGCAAAACTTTTTTTGTTGGCTGTCAAGGTTGAATTAGTGAGTTTTATATTGGTGTAGGATAATTTCTTCTCTTTAACATTGTTTTGTCTCCTCCTTCTTTTGTTTAACTTATTTTCGGTTTCTTTTTTTATTTTATGTTATATTTTTTGCAAGGGATAGGTTGTTGTGATTCTGGTGTTTATTTACTTTGTTGGTTCTCAAAGTATATGTGTGTGGTTTTTTATTTCATGTTGGTTGAGTTTTTTTTTTACATTGTTAGGTTGAATAATGAGTGTTGTTATACTGGCTGATTTTTTGCTTATTGTTTGCTGGTTTTGATGGATTTGATTTAGTTACATCATCATTTTATTGATTGTTGTATTATCTTTTTTTAGTATCGTGTTGTTTTTTTAAATAATTTATTGTTTGTGATGTTGATGTTGAATTTATTGTTTTTTTCAAAGACCTAGAGTTGTTGCTATTTTGTTTTCCTTGCCTTTCTTTATGTGAGGTAACTGTTTTATTTGAGAAATTATTTGTGTTGATCATAATCATTAAAACTGCACTGCCAACAAACCCTTGATTTTTTGTTATTGTTCATGACTTTGTTCATAGTTTGTTTGCCCTTTTATCTTTTTTTGCATAGATTTTTGTTCTTGTAAAACTATTAGAAGATCTGCGTCAATTTTCTCACTTTTATGCTAAAAATATTTTAGAGCAATTATCCATTTTCATATCTTAGGGCAAGTCCAATGGCAAGAGCTATTTTTAAGAGCTAAATTATAGAAATGACTTTCTGAATAGTGTATAAATGGCTCTTAAGTTGATGTAGTCTCCAATGGTAAAGAGTCATTTTTAAGAGCCATTTTTTTTAATCTTGTTTTAAATTAAATTCAATTATTTTGTATATAGTGTAATTATACAATTAATATAAGTAAATTATATAATTAAATAATTATTTTTGAAAAATCCACCAACAATAAAAATATTATTTATATTTAAATTACAAAAAAATAAATTTAATTATAATTAAAATATCTGGAATATTTGAAATTTGAAATTTTTAGTGATAGAAAAAATTAAAAATAAATTTGATACATTGACAAATAATTAATAAATTCTTACATATTAATCAAATAAATCGTAAATTTTCAATTTCATATAATTATTTTTTTATAAATTTATTACATTTTTATAATTTATTATTATTAATTACATTTTTAGTTTTCCTAAATATTATTATTATTTATTCCTAAATATTATAATTAATAATTATTATTATATAATAATATTTAGTATATAACCCACCCCACCCCACCCCACCCCGTTAATATTAATTATTAATTATATAATAATAATAATAATTATTATAATTATAATATAATAATATTTAATATAAAACCCACCCCACCCCTTTGTCCCCTTCACTTCAATTCAATCTTCACAAAGTTAAAAAAATCCCTACCCCATCTCTCTTCAATCTCTAGCCATCAAAAAACCCCACCCCCCCACCCAGCTCCAGCTGCTGCCTCACCCACCCACCATCCATGTACATGAGGACATAGGTTCATCGCAAGGAGTCAGCTCTTGTACCAGATGAAGAGGAGCCATGTTGAAGAAGAACAAGAAGTTGATGATGGCTAAACAAAGCAGGGTGTTGCTTACAAATGGTAGTTTTTTAAACACTCCTATGATTTATGCTGATAGTTTTTCAAGCCCTGTGATTTATGATTTCAACAAAAAGGACTGTTTTTTTCTTCCAATTTTAACAATTCCAACGGCTATTTTTACTTTTGCCTCTGCATTAGTATCATGTGGGAATGCCTTCAGCTGAGAAGAAGAGGCAAAATGCCTCTCGTGATGGCTCTCCCGTTGGAGAGTAAAAATTGAACAAAAATAGCCATATTTTTAAATATTTAGCTTTGGCTCCTGGGATACATCTCCCGTAGGACTTGCCCTTAAAGTATGAGGTTTTTGTATTGATATTATTGTCCTTAAATATGTTAGTATGATCCAGTAGTTATATATTTTGTCTTCTAATTCTATCAAGCTATGTATGTAAATGTCCTCTATTTCTATCAAATTATGCATATAAACTAACATCATGAAAGTTAATGCAGATGTTAGGAAAGCTTTAATGTTGTTATTGTTGTGATAGGATATATTGATGTATTTCATTATATCAAATTTTATGTGTAAATATTATATTATATTTTTAAATTAATAAAACCTTTTAATTGCTTCAAACCCAACAATTATAAAAAAAAACTATTTACGCGCGGGCAATCTTACTAGTCTAAACCTAAAAAAAACAATGAAATTTAAGTTTAAAAGGGTTAAATTGCAAAGATAAGAAGTTGATGACCAAAATAAAAGGGTAAAAAACCTGGACGGTTTATAGTGAAAGGCGCCACAAATAAACTCAACAGTAGAAGAAAAAAACCCAAATACTTTAATATATTGTATAATATTACTTATAATATAAAGTTCATGCTTAGATTTTCTTACCATCATATATTCCTTAGGGTTTTTGCTATTTTTCGAAAGCATATCTTTCTAACTAAACTCTCCAATCCAACTCTTAATTCAAAACATACATTTGCAAGTCACGTAATCCATGGTTTAGATACTTGGAGGAAAGGTGGATGGACTCTTTTGAAGGAGAGCAATATTTTAGAGATGCAACTAGTTACAGTGGCAAATTGAACAAGGGGCGGGATAAAAACTCATGATACCATATTTCAAGTTTCATCTTTCATAACTACTAGCTAAGTTTCTAAACCTCGTTGTAATTATTGTGTTTTAAAATATTTTTTATTTATAAATACATTAAAACAATATTTTATTTTTATAATATTTATACATCAAAACAGTTTGAAAATTAAAAAGAAATAAGAAAAAAGAAGTTTTTCAAAATACAAAAGCAAACCACTATTCAAATGATAATCAAGTTGAACTGACCAGATGGTTTTTCAGGGTTCATTTAACCTGCATCCAAAATATCAAAGTATGATCCGAGTTCCTACAGCGGCATTGATTTTTTTTATATATGAAAATGTGTTTTTTCAACATAATTCATGGTCGATCTAACCATAACCATGCATTATGCGGGGGAAACTAAGGAGGCAATATGATTAGGATTGATTTGTTTTCAAGTACACTGGAGCAGAAAGCCAAGACCGAGATCACGGTTGACAGCGCAACGGTAGAAATGAATGTGAGCTTGATTGATATAATTGGCTTGTGAAAAATAGGTGGAGTCCTTGATAGATGGATATATGACTGGAGCCCAAGTCCAAACACTAAGGACTTGGACATCATCTTTCCGGCTTCACTTATCTACCTCCGAATCGGAAAGTCATTATTCGGGCTGGTATAAAGTAAATAATTTATTTGACTATTCTCTCTCTTAGAGGAGAAAATGCAATCTTACTCCCTAACCAACTAATACCACGACAATGCCAAAAGGGAACAAATATAGCTACGAAAAAGAGACAATAGGAAACAAGGAAAGATATCATATCACTTCGACAAATTGATTGGAGGCCCAGCTAACTTTGATAGCCCGCAACCTGAAGGGTTCATCGGTTAAAACTCATCATGTCATGGAATCTTACATGGGTAAACCACTAAAGCAAAGATAATCCTTTCTTCCAGCATATTATAGACAATAGGTCATTATCAACTAGATTTTTCTTTCTAAATGTAACATTCTTTAGCTATAAGGTGAGAAAAAGAAATGGATGAAAGTTGCAGATCATTGTTCGGCCTGCACATCTTTAATTGTTTGATGACGGCATCCAATTGAGTTACAAAATCTATATATGTACGGCCTGAAATGAAAATCATCTGATATATTCATTGCAGAAAAAAAGTAAAACAGAATAAAAGATCAACCGCAAATATGTTGATTGAATAAAACATTGAAACGGAATAAGGGGCCGACTGAACAAAAACATCTGCGCAAACTAAACTAAGCAGTAAATCTGCTTTAATAGCTATAGCAACCAGCCAAGCAAAATGATTTCTGATAACCAACACACCAACCTGTTACGTGTTCGTAGATGTATTGTCTGCCAATCTTGGAAATTTCTTATACTAATTGCAAAATCATGAAGTCACAACAATATGAACTCCATCTGGGTATTTGTTTTACACTTCGGAAGGAATGGCCCAAAACAGTTATCCGGCTATGGCTTGAGGTTTTCAATTGTTAAGTATCAACAGAGCTTACTGACTCATAAATGAAAGTAGGCTAAAGAAAGGAAATTAGATGATTATATCCATTGATCTATTACCAATCACAACATATATTCCACGATTTGTTAGTTGTTTTTTTATATAACTATAAATTAAATTAGCAACAATTATAAAATGGATGGATGGATAGAATAAGGGGAATGAGTTTCTGGTCAACACTCTTTTTAGCATTAGACGCTGCTTCCTTCAGGCAGAAACATTAAAATTTAAAGTCTAAAAACTCTCGGTTATAATTTCTAGCAAGAATATAGGATGGGTGGTATTTCACAAGAAGAACAAATGCTCGTCATCTACCTATAGCAAAAGTGGCATCAATAAAGAGAAAAATCGAAGAATAATTACCGGGAAAATCACAGAAAATGATCAATTTGACGGAATACCGAAGCGGCTTTGGAGAGCACCAACAGATTTCTCGAAGGACTTTGCAAGCTCAGGGATTGTGGTTTTGCACACTGAAAAAAAATCAATAGATTGTAAAAGGGAATAAGATGGTATGCGATGCATTGGTGAAACTTACTCTAACCTTTCTAAGTAACCTGCAAAACTTCCACTAATTTTTACATGTGGTAGGAACTCAAGTAATCAGATTCAATGTCCAACTAGAAGCTAATTTCAACAAACACCAAATATTGTCAATGGTAATCTCTTATTAAAATTTTTTGGATAGCAGAGTTTGTAAGTACGTAATATTTTTAGTGCGATTAAAACCGTTTTCAAAGAAAATGAGTTTTTGCTTTGGGAAATCACCTGCAAATTTGGTAGCAAAACTAACCCAGTCACTTTGCGAAGACATTCGATACATCATATATAATCTTCTTCTACTTCAGAACTATAGTTAGTCTATCACACAGAAAATAAACAAAAAAAGATGAAACGCTTAAACAAACCACGAGATGCGGTGGCTTGTGCTTCTTCCATGAACTCTGTATATGTCTCCTGCAGACAGTAAGATACATTACACAAATAAAATTGGTGAAATCACCATGAGTAGAAGTATAAAGCTGGTTACTTTTATGATTAAAAAAGCACTGGAGTAAAGGTTTCTTTACCTTCATTGCTTCAGTGGTCTCACTAATCCGTTCAGCCATCTTCTTAAAATCCTTCTCCGATTCATCCATCATCTGCTGGCATGTTTGGCTTTGAATCTGGTGAATTAGAATTATATATATATAAAGCAGCCGGTTAGTTTATCAGGGAAAGGACTTGATAGCGTCAAAACGCAAATGCATAAACCAAACACAAGGTGAAATACTTGTCTAATTCTAGAGATAGCTGTGTTTATAGCAGGTCAAAATCTAAATATGATACATACGATCTCGGATTCTAATTTCATGTTCTTTTGATTTCTCAGCAACCAAAGAAACAGATCCTCAAAAACATGCAAAGGAAAGAAACAGTTCATTACTTGGAAAAAATTCAAATCAACAACAAAGCGGTTAGTTCCTTTAACTGAAGCTGAATTGTAGATTGTAACTACAAAAGATGGCACAATTGAACCAAACGGAGATATAATTCTTTAAAAGAAACCTAAATTTGTGAGCGGTTCAACAAAAAGCATCTGCTTCTATTGAGAGAGAGAGAGAGAGAGAGCGTGAAAGGACCTTGAAGCGTTTATGGAGACGAGAGTGAGAGGCTTCGAGATCTTTGATGATCTCAGAGTGAGAGCGATCGATGAGACGGCACTTGATATCGTCGAGGCGAGAAGAGGCTAACTCCTTGAGATCGGCGATTGAAGCTAGGGTTTTATTAAGAGATGGCGGTGGTGGTGATCTCAAAACACCAGCGTCGGCAACAACAGACGCGATCGGCTTCTTTTTCTTGTTGCTGTTGAGAATGCTAGATTTTGGCGGCGATGGAGATGGGGGCGATGCCATAAGTAATGGCGATTTTCGACTTTTCACTTTTTTCTTCATTTCAGTTGGGAGAGATATGAAGGATGAGTGTTTCTTCTATTTTTTAAAAAAACCAGAATTTATGAGGGCGTAATGGAATGAGAAAGATGATCGTTTAGATTTTGAAATTATAGTGGCGGGCATTTTGAATTTTGGAATTCTGTGCGTTATAGGGGAAATACTTGACAACATATTTAGGTTTATGGGAATTACGTGCTTCTTATTTTGTTTCGCGACACATTTACGAAGGGTTTTTTATTTTTATTTTTCAAAAAAAACAATTTTTGCTAAGCTCCTGGGCCCTAGCTGTTCATACCTGGGCTTAGAGCATCTCTGACCGGAGAGGACATATGCAGAGACAAAGTTAAAATGTTTTTCTTTTTAGCTTTTTTGTGTTACCGTAGAACAGCTATACAAATAACTATAAATAAATATTATTTATTGAGCAACTAAATATAACTGAGCAAATAGAAAAAAGAAAAGCACATGTTACCGTTGCAATATTCATTTTTTGTGTAATTAAAACATCAAAGCATACATCTTCGTTCAATTGAAAATGAAACCTTCGAAGAGAAACAAAATTTCTTTTCGTCTTTGTTCCCTAAATTTTATCAAAAAATAGAAGAAACAGGTAAAAACCCAGAACCTGAGAGTACAGTCTCATCCAGTTCCACCCTCAGCTCTGTGCTTCATCCTCGATCACCACTTTGTAAGGCCAGATTACAGTCTTCAAAGATCTGCCAGCGTTGTAGCTGAGTTCAAAAGAAGAGAGTTCAGTGGATAGTTTTTGTATAGCGAGGATGGAGGAAGGAGTTGAAGTGAAACGAAGGGTTGCTATGGTTTTTAGTGAGGCGAGAGATGAGGGAAGCTTTTGGGAGTCGAAGTAATTTGTGGCGTTCGATAGGATAATATTTTGTAAAGAGTTAATGTTAATAAACTTTTATTTTTACTTCAATAACATATTTTTTTATTTTTTTAAAATTTTATATATATATATATATATATATATATATATATTAAAAAGCACGGCGACATGCAACTGTAATTAAGAAGTGAGTAATAATTAGTTAGTTTTTACTTTAGAATATGTTTGATATTATGGTTGCTATTGTGGTTGAAGTTTAAGAAAATTAGTTTTATGAAAAGTGTGTTTAATTGTGATTCATAACTGAAATTAAAATTATAGTTGAGTTTAAGCTTAATGAAAAGTGATTATATGTGTTTGATAACGATGTTTTTATATTGTTGTTAACTTGTAAACTATTCAAATATGAGTTAGGAGTTCGTTGCTTTATTTCTGATTCAATTATGAGTTTGAAATTTTGTTCAATATTTTTAAATTTTAAATTTAAATTGTTGTAGGGTTTTTTTTATTTTAAATTCAATATTTCTAATTTAAATATAATTAAGAAAATTAAAAATTATATTGTTGGAGGTTTTTTTTTAAAAGCAATTGTTTAATTATATAACTTACTCTTATTAATTGTATAATTAATTACATAATTAAATTATATACAAAATAATTACACTATATTTAAAATAATATATAAAAAATAGCTCTTCTAAATTACTTTTATTATTGGAGTAGACATACATAAAAAAGAAGAAGCTATATTTATATTATTCAAAAAATTATTTTAAAAATTTAGCTCCAAAATAGCTTTTACCATTAGAGATATTCTTATAACGTTAAAGTTACTGCTATAAACTATACAAAAATAAAAAGACAAAACTGTAATATTTTCTAGAAAATCTAAAAAGATATAATCTAATAAAAGAAATAACACACCAATTATTTAGAGGTTAAAACTAACTTAATCAACAAAAAAAAATCAAATTCAAGTGAGAAAATAATCAAAATCCAAGATTATCAAGAAGAGTGATTATAATAATAAAAACAATATTTTTTTTGGACCAATTAGCCCACTTATACAATTGAACTTATAGAATTAACTGTAAAATTAGACCTCGATCCCACCATTAAATCTAAATTTATAGTTGTTATTTCTAGATTATATATTTAACGAGCACGTGATTCTTTGCATGTTTTGCCAAATCATCTAGTCCAAAATATATATTTTCAACACATTCGACATAAGTTACCTTTACTTATGAAGACACGACCTTGAGTCAACAGAATTCTATATATAAAGGCTCGTCATCATAAAAAAAGATAAAATATTAAAAACATTAAAGGTTTTGGAAGTATTCATGTCATTTAGAAGTTTGCATTATTATTAATCTTTTTTATTATATTGTTAAGAATATCTTCTATTAAAACTTAGTATACAACACAATTAGAAAACTCTTTTTGTGTAGGAATATATAAGAAATTATCTCATTTAAAAACTTAAGTTATTAGATGAGACTTTAGAATATGATTTATATTATTCTTTAATATATTTTCTTAAATAAAAATCCTTGACACTTGAAACTTACACAAGTTTACATTATTTTATACTTGATTTTTATCAAATATAATGAAGATAGTGAGATTTAAATTAATAATCGTTAGGTCAACAAAACTTTGATACCATGTCAATGAATCATCTCATCTAAAAATTTAAATTATTAGATGAAATCCCGGAATATAATTTATATTATTATGTAATAATCATCCCCCCATCTCCTTCTTTAAATACTTTAGCATGAATGTGTCTATCAGCAACATCTTTGTATTAAGCATTGCTTTTCATCAACTTCTATCTTAGGTTTTCCAATGCGGTTTGCTCATCTATAATCTAAAACACTGAATTTCAATGTAATTTCTTTTCTTAGAAAAATTGATTTACCACTTGTCTGAAATATAAATAATATTATGAAGGAGTAAATACTATTTCAAAATAAATAAATCCATAATCTTTAACTTTTTAATACATTGCATTAATTTAAATTAGCTAGCAAAGCAAAACCAGAAAACCACTATTCTCGCAGTAACCTGAGAGTATGATGATGGCATTTTACCCTGAATAGCTTTCAGAAACCCATTGGCACCCCATTTCAATCTCTTGATCTTCATCAGAATTATAATCGTTTCCATATATCCTGAGGAAATCCAAATCTCTCTCTGGCCTCACCTTGCTCCACGCACCTTCTCTCGCCAAATCGACCAGTCTCTCGATACCAAGATAGTTTGCAGCAAGGATGAGTTGAAAGAGCGTGTCTTTGTCGAGCTTGACAAAATCGGCATCCCATGTCCCGAGTTCCTGATCAGCGATGCTTTTGCCATCTGCAGTGTGCTTCTCGCAGTATTGCAGGACCTTGGCTAGGATATTGCCGGAGACGATAGGCAACGTGATGACCTCTCTGTTGCCTGAGGAGGTCTCCCCGATCATGCGCTTGATGGTTGTGGATTTGAGGGCTACTGCCTCGTCTACCTCGAAGGTTTCTCCACCAGAACTTCTCAGTGTAATTTTCTTAGATGAATGTATGCTCTTATTATTGTCTCCGAGTTCTTGCCACAACATGGTCAACATTCTTCTTACCAAGAATTATTTTAATAGAATAATGTGTGAAGGGGTTTTTCTAGAAAGTGATTGAACAAACCAAAAACTACGTGAAACGAGGCAGAATAAATGATTAATTGGTGAACATGAGCGGTGGCGAATCTGCCGAGGGGCGATGCATACACAGACACCCCCCCTTTAGGATAAACGGGCGATATGCCCAGGCAATGCGGCAGGGTTTTTTTATTTATATAGAAAATTGATTGTTTTTATATATATATTTTATTTGTTATTTTAATATTTAATTAATAAAATTATAATTGAAAAAATCTGTATAATTGAAATTGAAAGTGATTCGTATATTTTGGAATTGCAGATAACATAGATAATTTTTTTTTTATGAGTTGCATTTTTTCCTAAGTAATATTAGATTTGACATATTATAAATAAAAATATTGTAATTATTTTTTTCAAGAAATAAACTTAAATTTTTTTCGCCCTATAACTAGTTATTTTAATGTTTAATTACTGAAATTGCAATAGATCAAATATGTTAGAAATGAGCTTTCTGCGTTGTATAATTAGTATACTTGCCCGCGCATTGCGTTAGGGTTTTTTCTATGTAGAAAACTACTTGATTTTTAAAATGTTGTAATTAATTGTTTAAATATTTAATCAGTAACATTATAATAGATAAAATATGCAACATATAAATTTTTCCCCCGCCTAAAATGAATAGTTTAATCGAAATGGGAAGTGGTTCGTATATTTTTAAATTATAGATGACCTAGGTAAATTTGGCAAAAAAAAAAATTGAGTTGCATTTTTCCCCTAGTAATATTAGACCTGACACATCAAAAATAAAAATACTGAATTTTTTTTCAGAAATGAACTTAATTTTTTTACGTGCTATAATGACTTATTTGCTGCCTAAAAAGAACAGAAATCGAAACGGGAAGTGACCCGTATAATTTTTAATTGTAGATAATCTAAGTAAATTTGTAAACTTTTTTTTTAGTTTAATTTTTTCCCCAGACATTTAAAATATTAAAAATGAAAATATTGTAAATTTTTTTTTAAGAAATAAACTTAAACAAAAGAGTATCAACTTTAAATTCAAAGGCAAAATTTTTTTTATAAGATTTATTAATTATATTATTATATTAAATGTATTTAAGAATATTGATATTAATTTTTTTTAAGGAAAAAATTGCAGGCCGTTTTTTTTTTCTCTATATATATATTTATAGGCGATAATATTCAATAAATATTAAAACATATAATTAGTCTCACATATTTTATAGAGTACATGAAATGGGAAACGGTTTGTGTATTTTTTAATTGTAGATAACCTAGGTAAATTTATCATTTTTTTTTATGAGTTGTTTTTGTTCCTTAGTAATATTAGATCTAACGCATTATAAATAAAAATATTGTAATTTATTTTTAAAAATAAACATAATTTTTTTTATTGCAATAATTATTTCTTTGTCGTCTAAAAAGAACAATATAATCGAAACTGGAAGTGACTCGTATATTTTTTAATTGTAAATAATCTAGGTAAATTTATCATATTTTTTTTATAAGTTGCCTTTTTTTTCCCAGTAATATTATATCTGACACATTGTAAATAAAAATATTGTAATATGTTTTTAGGGAAAAAAAATTTGTGCTATAATGACTTATTTGCCGTCTAAAAAGAATAGTGTAATCAAAACGGGAAGTGACTCGTATATTTTTGAAATCTAGGTAAATGTGTTAAAAACAAATTCAGTTGTATTTTTTGCCAGTAATATTAGATCTAAAATATTAAAAATCAAAATATTGTAATTTTTTTTAAGAAATAAATTTTAAAATAAGAGGAAAAAATTAAAATTCAAAGAGAATTTTTTTTTATGTTATCCAATTTATTCATTATATTATTATATTAAATGTATATTAAGAATACTAATATTAATTTTTTTTATTCAAAAAATCCTAGGTCATGTTTTCATCTCCCTATATATATTCCTAGACTATAATATTCAATAAATATTTGAATAAAAATTGTGGTGCACATAAATTAACCCGGACACCCCGGTCATGGAAAAAAAGGTGAAAAAAATATATAAGTAGAAAAAAAAAAGAGATACAAAATATATCAGTGGAAAAAAAAGAAAAAAAAGGAAAGCAACTTTTCCATACATTAATTTTCCAAAATCTAGATTTTAGAAAAATAAAAAGAGGAAAACAACTGAAGTCAATTTTGGTGGCTGAATTATTCGAACTCCTGCACGCTGAATTTTCAGCGCACAGCGAACCACTTGGCCACAACAATTGGTTTGTCATATCTATTCAACAAATATATAAAAAGAATTCCTTTATAAAAAAAACAAACAAAACTGAGTTCATGTAGGCGCGAAGCAGTGGATCAAATATCCAGTACATAGGGTGTTGTTTGTGCGTGAGTAGTAATTTACAATACATGACCCATTTTGTTTTAGTTCTTTTGTAATGGGAAAATAAGAAAAAAAAGGCAAGAAAAAAAATTAGAAAAAAAGAAATAAGAAAAAAGAATGAAGAAACAAATAAAATACAAAAAAAAAATGTAACTCGGAAATAAAAAAAACAAAAAAAGAATAGAAATGGAAATGAAAAATGTAACTGGAAGTAAAAAAAAAAATGTAACTCAGAAGAAAAAATAAAAAGCAAAAAAAAAATTAAAAAGAAAAGAAAAATGTAACCTGAAAAAAAAAACGGAAGTAAAAAACTAAGAAGAAAATAAAATAAAAATGAAAATGAAAAAAATAAATAAATAACCCGGAAAAAAAAAGTGAAATCAGAAGAAGAAAAAATTGGAAGAAAAAAACTAAGAAGAAAAGAAAATAAAAATAAAAATGAAAAATAAATAAATAAATAACCCGAAAAAAAAAAAAAACTCATACTCCCGCGAAGCAAGGAGTCAAATTGCCAGTGAACAGTAATTAACCGATCTCCTTTAGCTATTAGGTAATTTGGCATGCCCACAAATAAATATATAAATTTTAAGTGATCCCATAACACATGCAATATCAAATGAAATAAAGCACAAGGATATGTAAATATAAATTCTAAAAAACTAAAATGAAAGTAAGGAAAAAGAATTTGAAGTCATTATTAATTACACATAATGTCTTGATTTATTCCATAAATGTAGCATGTATGAAATAAATAAATAAATAAGAAAGAAATAGAAGAGATGACAAAAATTAAAGTAGACTGGAAAAAAGCATGAAAGAGCATTAAGACTACCAGGCCAAACCAGTGATCACATTTTTTAAATCACAAAATTTATTAGAGTTTTAATCATTTAGTGGAGCCATAATAATAAATTATATGTGTTAAAATTAGATAAAAACAATTTAATTCGTATGACGAAACACGGGTTTATGGCTCTAAAATGCTATTTTGGATAGTCTGATATTTTTAACACAAATTAATTTATAGAATCTTCTGGGTTTTATACTGACATAGCATTGCATTGCAAGTAAGGTACATGCTGCCACAAACTCATGCACCTCTTGATTTTATTGCATTGTTTTATATGTACACCCATACACAATAGTCACCGATTAAAATTAATTTTGGTGAATGAAATAATTTTAAGAACACATACTCATTCCCCTTTATTTTTCACAATTTAATTATATACTATGATAAATATTCTTTTAAATACTTATTTCAATATTTCAAATCTAAAATTTAAAGAAGGAAAAAACTTTCTTAACCACCGTACTACACGATTCGGAGCTATAAATCACCTAATTTCTCATGCTCTACTGTGTACTAGACTAATTTTTGTATTAAACTAAAAAATGTTAATTTTTTTAGTAGTATCATTAAATTTAATTAATTCAACAATCATGACGATAATAATTGAATTAATTTATTGGTCGATGCTATTTTTTGTTAAAAATTGACCTTTGAGATTTTTTTATGTATGATATTTCATATCTTATATCATGTAAATAAAAAATATACGAAGTCAAACATAGACAAAACAAGTAGAAAGTTAGGCTAAATTATCTATAATAAAAAAAATTTACGAGCAACTTACCTTGTACTTCACTGAATTTTTTAACATGTGAAAAAAAATTTAATAGCCTATATTTTTTTTATGAATATGTGAACGAAATAATCAACCTATAAGACTTTTAATCATTAGGTTTTTTATATATTTATTATATTACGGATAAGGCATTTAAAAAATTAATAATAATTACTTTTAAGGTATTGTTTTTCTTAAAAATATGTGAGGCTGATGATATATTTTGATATTTATTTAATATTAACAACTTAAAAATATATCTAAACAAATGAACTATGTTTTTTTCTATCTTAAATTAATTTAATCTTAGTGTTTTGAAATACTTTTAATATAATAATATCAAGAATAAATCTTAATAAAAAAAATATTTAACTTATAACAATAATGATAGTGGCAGTGATGACATTGCCAATAATAACCATAATATTAATTATTTGTAGTAATAGTTATAATGGCAACTATAATAATTATGATAATTTAACAATCACGATAATGACAATGAGAATAATAATTGAAATAATTCATTGATCGATGCTATTTTTATTCAAAATTAACTTTTACGGTTTTTTTGTATATGATATTTCAAATCTAATGTCACATAAAAAAAATATGAAGCCACACATAGATAAAAACAAGTGAAAAAAATGGATCAAATTATCTATAATGAAAAAATATATGAGTCACTTGCCTTACGTTTCGCTATAATCAGAACCAAATTTTTTAACATGATGCTATACATCTGAGCTAAATAATCAACCTATTAACCTTTTGATTATTTAGTTTTTTTTATATTCATTTTACTATAGACAGAGCATTTAAAATAATGATAATGATTAGTTGTAAGGTTTTTTTGTGAAAAATATATGAGGCTAATTATACATTGGGATATTTGTTTAATATGAACACCTTAAAATATACATAAAAAATAAACTGAGTTTTTTTTAAATCTCAAATTAATTTAATCTCGGTGTTCTAAAATACTTTTAATATAATAATATAAAAAAATAAAAAATATATTTTAATTTTTTTAAATAAAAAATACTTTAAACTAAAAATATATCAAGCCACACATAAACAAAAAAAATACAAAGATAACAAATCACTAACAAGAAAAGATTTACTATGCATGTAAAAGAGAGAGTTTTACTCTTATTTCATGCGATCAAATCTAAACTTACTATATTTTTAATGCAAACTGCATTTAATATAAAGATAAATAATAATAAAAATAAAAAATCAAAGCTAATAATATAAATACATAAATACAAATAAAAAATTAACAACTATCATGAAAGGATGAAAGAAATAAAGAAATAAAGAGATCAAAATAAAAAAATAAAAAATTATACATGTTACGGCCTAATGGCTCGTGTATATATATAAACAACTGTTAGCAATGCAGCTCAGCCATGCAGCATTAAATCCAGCATTCCAGAAATCCAAGTGCAGCATTCCAAAAATGGCAACAATGAGCAAATCCAGCAGCAAATAAACAGTCAAAGCAGAAAATCAACTAACGATAGCATTCCAGAAATTCAAGTGCAGCATTCCAGAAATGGCAACAATGAACAAATCCAGCAGCAAATAAATATTCAATGCAGCAAATCAACTAACGGTAACAACAATCAAATTACACAGCAGGACATCAACAATAATCAAGGCAGCAAATCAACTGGAACCAACGGTAACAAAAGAGGAGTCAATACGGCAGATCCTATTCTCAATTAAAAGAGAAGATTTCGTAAATCCATAATAGCAGCAGAGAGATATAATGATTTCATAGAATTTCCTTTATTAATTCACTGAAATCTTTGTACCATATTAGTATAAATATCCTAATTGTACAGCCTAGTTGTTCACGTTGTATAGCAGAATCAATAAAGAAACATTACAGCACTTTACATACAAAACTCTGTTTTTCTTCAATACAGCATTCTACCCTTTTTTTCTTTATGGTATCAGAGCCTGTGTGAACACTAGGCTTAAACAAAACACTACTGCCCAAAATCCTGTTATCTCTCAAAATCACAGATCTTCTTCAAAAAAAATGACTACACTGTCACTCAATGTTAGCAATTTCGTCACTCTCAGACTTACCCCAAATAACTACCCCTTGTGGCGTGAACAAGCATTGGCTCTTGCTGAAAGCCAAGAAATGGTTGGGCATCTCACAAATGAAGATCCCCCTCCAGCAAAACATGCAGATACAGAAACACAGGAGCTCACAGAGAGCTTTAAAGCATGGCAAAAAACAGATCGACTCCTACGAAGGTGGCTTATTGGGACACTGTCAGAAGAAGCCCTTGGACTCATTGTTGGTCTGGACACATCCCATGCTGTTTGGGAGGCTCTAAAAAATGCATATGCGCAAGACTCACAAGAACGTGAGTTCACACTACGACAACAAGTAACCTATCTTCGGAAAGAAGACAACACAACAATCACAGAACACATTCGCACCTTCAAAAGCCTATGTGACAATTTATCAGCCATTGGGAAGACCATACCAGACCAAGAAAAGGTATTTTGTCTTCTCACAAGTCTCGGTCCTCAATACGAGACATTCACAACAACCATGTTAAAGCCTCCCAGACCATCATATACTGAGTTGATCTCACAACTTCAAAGCCTTGATCAAAGGCGCAACTGGTTCTCCAGTCACACAGACTTCACAGCTTCCCCCCCCACTCATCAACTTGCTTTTTATGGACAATATCAGTAACGCCCAAACTTCTCAGGACATCGTGGGACACAATCAAACTTAACAAATTATCGCGGGGCTCCTTCAAAATTTACTTCCAATGGCCGTGGCTTTCAAGCTCAACAGAAAAGGCATCCCACTTCACCAAACCGTAGGCCTCCACCACCTGATGAGAGGCGCATGACCATAGCAGAAAAGGAACAATACCGTGATCACCAGTGTCAGTATTGTGGAATGGCAGGTCATATTGCAAAGATATGCTGGTGGGTGCCAAAGAAACCCACTCAACAAGAAGAAATTCCACAAGCACTCGCAGCTCTCACACTGGACACAAACATCACTGATACTGAATGGACAGCAGACACTGGCGCGTCCAACCACATGACAGGTAAGTCAGGTATGTTAACTAATATTCGTCAATACACTGGTGATGAGTCTGTGTTAATTGGAGATGGGTCCTCTATGCCAATTCTTGCAATTGGTGACACATGTATTAAACAAAAAGCTACAACCTTACCTCTCAATGATGTACTGTTGGTTCCAAAATTGACAAAGAATTTACTTTCCGTAAGTCACTTAACCGATCAGCACCCTGTTAATTGTGAGTTTTCTGACCATGATTTTTTTGTTAAGGAACGAGAAACAGGACTGGTAGTGATGAAAGGGAAACGCAAGGGTGATCTCTATGTACTACCTGCTTCACCGGAACTATATTTTTCTCATCGTTTCAAATCAACCACCGCAGAAATTTGGCATCAACGTTTAGGCCATCCACAGTCTTCCGCATTACAATTACTAAAAAATAAAGGTTTCATTGATATTGTAGGGACAATAAAACTACAACATCTTTGTGACAGTTGTCAACTAGGAAAACTTAGTCGTTTACCTTTCATTAAATCTGAAAATTCAAGTACTGGTATTTTTGAAAAAATTCATTGTGATTTATGGGGACCTGCACCTGTTTTATCCATTACAAAATTTAAGTATTATGCTTGTTTAGTAAATGATTTTTCGAAATATACTTGGATTATTCCCCTGCACAACAAATCTGACTTTTACGATGCTTTTTTGGCCTTTGAAAAATATGTCGCTAGACAATTTGACAAACAAATTAAAATCTTTCATTCCGATGGAGGTGGTGAATTCATCAATAAAAAACTACTAACCCATTTTTTATCTACAGGTATTGTTCACCAAATATCGTCACCATATACCCCCGAACAAACTGGTATAGTTGAAAGACGTCATAGAACCATACGAGAATTGGGAATGACTATGTTATTCCATAGTGGAGCACCCCTATTCCTATGGATAGAAGCTTTCACAACAGCCGTATACCTCATTAATTGTCTCCCTACCTCTACTCTCAATTTTGACACACCGTATTTCACCCTTCACCAAGCACACCCCAATTACTCATCACTTAGAGCATTCGGATCAAAGTGTTTCCCCTACACTTGGGACACATGCAAAAATAAATTTGACCCCAAAACACTTCCATGTGTCTTCGTAGGCTATAGTGAAAAACATAAAGCCTATAAATGTTTTCATCCCACAAGTAGAAAGTTTTTTATCTCACGCCATGTTGTCTTTTATGAATTAATTTTTCCATACAAGACCAACACGAAGTCGTGCCAGGCAACATCACAGCAACAGGTAATCAGTATTTTTGATTCATGGTTACCACATATTAATATCTCTTCTTCTACAGGACCACAAATGAGCTCTGTCACTACAGCATGCCAGAATCTGTTGCTGCCCACAAACATAAGCATTCCAGAAATGTTAACTTCATCCCCCAATCCCAGCAGTAGCACACAGCAGCAATACCCCGATATTGAAACACCAACACACTCAAACACTAATCCTGCAAACCCGACTGATAACACAGGGCATGAAATTAATTCACCTCCCATTCTCCGTGAAACCCAACAACAACAACCCACTGTGACAAGACTAGAAAATACCAATGCAGATATGACTGAAAATACTAGGAATGGCATTGAACCCACCACCAATTCACCCGAAACATCTCAGCCAGAAGACCAACAAACCTATGAAACCATACAAGACACTTCACCACTCAGTATACTAGACATGGCAAATAACATTGGGATAACAATAATTTCATCTGATACATCCCTAGATCAAGACACTTCTAGGATAGCACATGAAAATTCACCACTAGAAGCAGAATCCAGCCCACATAATCCTGGACCTTCCACGTCAATTCCAGCTTCTACTGCTCCCTCCATCCTTACTCGGTCAAAACATGGTATAATAAAACCAAATCCCAAGTATGCCTTGACCACCACCGTATCAGCAACAATCCCACGTGAACCTCGCAACATTAAAAGTGCATTAACACACCATGGTTGGAAAGCAGCAATGGCAGAAGAGCTGGAAGCACTACATCAAAATCAGACTTGGAAATTAGTCCCACACACATCACAAATGCATGTAATCGGTTCCAAATGGGTGTTTAAAACCAAACTCAAACCAGATGGCTCTCTAGATCGACTCAAAGCACGTCTAGTTGCGAAAGGTTATCATCAAATTGATGGAGTAGACTACAGTGAAACCTATTCTCCGGTTATCAAACCAGGAACCATACGCATGATCATCTCCATCGCTCTTATTAGGGACTGGCCTCTTCGGCAATTGGACGTTAAAAATGCGTTCTTACATGGTAATATTTCCGAAGATCTTTACATGCAACAACCACCAGGAATGGCAAACGCTGAATTTCCGACGCATGTTTGCAAACTACAAAAAGCCCTCTATGGACTCAAACAAGCCCCACGTGCTTGGTTTGATCGCTTCAGCACTTTTCTTCTTCAATATGGTTTTTTTTGTAGTTTATCTGACCCCTCGTTATTTATTCTCCATTCAGATTATGGTTCATTAATCTTGCTTCTTTATGTAGATGACATGCTAATTACAGGGTCTACTCCAACACTTGTGTCAAACTTTATTTCATTGCTAAGCAGTGAATTCGCAATGAAGGACTTGGGACCGATACATCATTTCCTTGGAATGGAAATCACACCAACATTAAATGGTCTTCATCTATCCCAATCACACTATGCAGTAACTATACTTGAACGATCAAGCATGGTTGACTGTAAGCCTATGGGTACTCCCCTTGAGACAAAAACAAAAACTTCTTCCAGTGATACTCTCTTGGAAGATCCCAGTTACTACCATGGTATTGTGGGCGCTTTACAGTATCTTACACTCACGCGCCCCGATTTATCATTTAGCGTCAATTATGTATCACAATTCATGCATGCACCCACAATCACACACTTAAAAATGGTTCGATGTATTTTACGATATGTTAAAGGAACATTACACATAGGTTTACATTTTTCTTCCCATACTACACTTGATCTTTTTGCATTTTCAGACGCAGATTGGGCAGGGTGTCCTACAACGAGACGCTCCACCACTGGCTATTGTACATTTCTTGGAGGAAATCTCATCTCTTGGTGCGCAAAAAAAACAGAATACTATCTCACGTTCCAGCACAGAAGCGGAGTACCGTGCAATGGCCAACACAACAGCCGAACTCACATGGCTGGTTTTTCTACTCAACGATCTTCGTATCACCTTGTCATCACCGCCGATACTTTATTGTGATAATTTAAGTGCACTACACATGACAATAAATCCAGTATTCCATGCCCGCAGCAAGCACATCGAGTTGGACTATCATTTTGTACGTGAACGAGTTGCACAAGGCTTACTTATTACACAACACGTCCCCTCCGAAAAACAGCTTGCCGACCTTTTCACAAAACCACTACCAAAGACAACCCTGCACTACTTTTGTTCCAAACTCTGTCTCCGGCCCCGACATAGTTTGCGGGAAGGTGTTAGCAATGCAACTCGGCCATGCAGCATTAAATCCAACATTCCAGAAATCCAAGTGCAGCATTCCAGAAATGGCAACAATGAGCAAATCCATTAGCAAATAAACAGTCAAAGTAGAAAATCAACTAACGGTAGCATTCCAGAAATTCAAGTGCAGCATTCCAGAAATGGCAACAGTGAACAAATCCAGCAGCAAATAAATATTCAATGCAGCAAATCAACTAACGGTAACAACAATCAAATTACACAGCAGGACATCAACAATAATCAAGGCAGCAAATCAACTGGAACCAACGGTAACATAAGAGGAGTCAATACAGCAGATCCTATTCTCAATTAAAAGAGAAGATTTCGTAAATCCATAATAGCAGCAGAGAGATATAATGATTTCATAGAATTTCCTTTATTAATTCACTGAAATCTTTGTACCATATTAGTATAAATATCCTAATTGTACAGCCTAGTTGTTCACGTTGTATAGCAGAATCAATAAAGAAACATTACAGCACTTTACATACAAAACTCTGTTTTTCTTCAATACAGCATTCTACCCTTTTTTTCTTTAACAACGACATTAAACCTTGTTGAAGGCGTTTAACAAATAGGATTTTCGAAGAAGAAAGAAAAATCATACATATCAAAGTTGCATGAGTCTTGCTATTATCACGTGTGCATAATGGTTTAAAAGAATGGTTTTACATGTGACAATAAATTCTTGTTATGTTCAATCTACTTGGACGGAAACTACAAAATCTGTTTTTCTAATTTAATTTAAACTAGCTAGTAAAGCAAAACCAGAAAACCACATGACGAGGGCATTTTACCCTGAATAGCTTTCAGAAACCCACTGGTACCCCATTTCAATCTCTTGATCTTCATCGGAATTATAATCGTTTCCATATATCCTGCAGAAATCCAAATCTCTCTCTGGCCTCACCTTGCTCCACGCACCATCTCTCGCCACATCGACCAGTCTCTCGATACCAAGATAGTTTGCAGCAAGGATGAGTTGAAAGAGCGTGTCTTTGTCGAGCTTGACAAAATCGGCATCCCATGTCCTGAGTTCCTGATCACCGATGCTTTTGCCATCTGCAGTGTGCTTCTCGCAGTATTGCAGGACCTTGGCTAGGATACTGCCGGAGACGATAGGCAACGTGATGACCTCTCTGTTGCCTGAGGAGGTCTCCTCGATCATGCGCTTGATGGTTCTGGATTTGAGGGCCACTGCCTCGTCTACCTCGAAGGTTTCTCCATCGGAACTTTTTAGTGCAATTTTCGTGGATGAAGGTATGTTTTTTTCATCTGAACTCTTGCGTACCGTACTAGTTTTTTGAGACGAAGGAACGATTTTATTACCGTCTCCGGGGTATTGATGCAACATGGTCAATTTTCTTCCCAGCTCGTAATAGATTAACGTGTGGAAGGGTTTTTCAGAAAGTGATCGAGCAAGCCAAAAACTACGTAAAAACGAGGTAAGAGACCATACGATAAATTTATAGGGGTTATTGCACAGCTCCAACCAGACGTTGGATTCAATGAGTTGTATGATTTTTCAGTCGATCTCATCCTGACTCCTAAGCGAAATAGTCTTCTTGTCTTGGGTGAAAGAAACTCGTGCTCAGTTAGTCTTGCCCCGTAATTTTCTGGTTGTGGAGTTCTGTGGATTTATTTTTTATTTAATGGGATGTGTATTTTTTTTTCTTTTGGTTTTTACATTTTAATTAAATATACTAAACATTACACACACACACACCACACACATACACACACACATGTTCTAGAGGACCAAATTGAACTATATACACTCATTTGATATTAAAAAGTAAAATTAAAAAGAATAATAACTTTTATAAAAAGTCCAGGAAGAAAATTAAAAATCAAAATAATATGAACCAAATTGAAAAACATAAACCATTGATTTGAATGATATATAAATAAATTAATTAATTAATATCGACCATGGAAGTTTATTAATAAATCAATATATTATTAAATGGAAAAAATTAATAATTAATAAATTTACATATTAATTAATTAAAAAACTGAATTGTTAAAAAACTCTTTATAATGTTTTTATAAAACATCAAACTTAATATATGTATTGTGACTGTACGAGTATTAGGTTTGGAAAATAGTAAAATTTCTCTAAGATTTTGTGTTCTAGTCTAAATAGAATATTTTATTGATTTTTTTTCCTTAAATCTTGAGCATAAAAATGGCTTCAGAAGAAGTATAGAGGACAAATTTGAGATTTTAATCCGAATTTTTGTTTAAAATAAAGTAAAAGATTTTTCACCTTAAATCAGGATATTGTTCAGTTTTTCAGAACATTTTATTATATAATAGTCAAAAGATTTATTTAGGCTAATTGTTTTTTGCTTATTTTTTTATTGAAAAATCAATCTGACCTGATAAAACAAAGAAAAAAAATCTCCATGTATGTTTTTTAATCTTGATATTCACTTAAACATGAATTTTAAAATAAAATAACCAAAAAAATAAAACAATCAATTAAAAAAGAAAAACAGTGGATGGTAAAAGAATGAAGCGTATATGCATTCTAATGCATTCTAATCTTAAATGTAAAGAAGAAACAGGTTCACGCCGCTTCAAGTTTTCTAAGTGAGTGTTTGCAGGTGTTCTTAATATTATTTTATAAATTGATTTTTGTTCAAAAATATATAAGAAAAACATGAATTAAAAGGTTTGTTTTCTTGTGGTCTCAATTTCAAGTCATGTAGTTGTGTTAATATGATAATCAGTGGAAACTTACATGATTGTTAATTTCAGGGTCTGTGAGCTTAGTTAAGGCACAATTTCAGAGCCCATAAAATTAATTAAGATGCATACAGACTTAGACTGCTCTAAATAACCATGTTTATATAATAAAAAAAAAATAGATGGCAGATTGACAGGCTAGATGTCTAATTTGTTGTTAGCATTTTATATAGTTATGGAAGAAATTGAAACATTCTTTATGATGACAACATTTGCTCTACAGGGTGTCTTTGGTATTGTGATTGTTTTTATGGTTGAAGTTTTAAAAAATTTGTTTTATAAAAAGTACTTTTAAGTATGTTTCATAGCTTAAATTGAAATGTTTGATTAAAACTGTGGTTGAGTTTGAGACTAATGAAAAGCAGTTTCGAGTATTTAGTTAACATGTTTTTTATATTACTATCAACTTGTGAAATTACTTTAAAGGGCATAAATATTTTGTTGTCAATTATTCAAGATCTCAATTTTTATCATTTTTATTTTATCATTTATTCTTGATCCTTTTTTCTTTCAATATCAATTAATCAAATAGATTTTATTTTTTTTATTTTTTATGTCAAATCCTAATTATTAATAATTGATCTGTTAATGGTCAAAACCACTCACAATATCTTAATACAAAATGGTTTTAGTGCATACCAGTTTAGGTTAGCCAACCTTAAACCCCCCCCCCTCCCCGCGCCTAAAATAAAAAATAAAAAAAAGCAAGAAGTTGCAAGCACCCCTACGCAGCTTTTGATCTTAGAAGGCAACCCAAGGGAGGTTTGTAGCTTTGAGCAAGTTAAATGGCAAAAACTATTTTAGAGAGTTAAATCTCTAAAAAGGTTTTTTGAATAGTGTATATATAGTTTTTTTTATCGATGTGTATTCCAATGGTAAAAATCATTTATAAGAGTCATTTTTTTATATTATTATTATAATTACCCCCACCAAACCCGTTTTGTGACGCCCCCAGCTCCCTTGCTAGTTACCTAACTGGCGTGACCAGGTTCGCCACACTGTTGGGACTAAGTCCCCTATTTCCTCCATCATAAACAACAAAATACATAGATAACTACACTGTTGAAAACGTACGGGATAATTTACAACATCCTTAGAACAATTCTATAATTTACAAAATACTCAAAATGCCTAGATATTTAATTTACAAATTAGGCTCGTACTTTTTTTTTTCCACAAAAGATATTCCTAATTTTTATCAGTGACACATGAGCCTCTTTTAGCGAGAACCGGTAGCATCCCCGATCAGCTTAACCTTACCCTTGCCTGAACAACACATAAATACAATAACAGAATGAGCCAAAGCTCAGTAAGTAGGGTGATGCACGTGATATGTAATGCTTTTGTGTTTCCCACATTTTTATCTATTTTAATTCGGGTACCCTAGGTATATGCAAGTCCGTGCGCACTATCACTCGGTGATCATGTTATCACCTACTGCTCTATTACTTTCTCTCAGTGATCTCAATATCACCTACTGCTCGCAACGGCATTATCCCTCGTTGTAGCACACGGTTAGCGGAATTATCCCTCGCTTAACGGTGTTAGTAAATAGAGCTCGCACTATGGATTCCTTGCTATTACCCATTCCACTCAATTCGGTTATCAAACCGTGTCAATTCAAGACTCAATGATTTCTCTCAAATTAATTCCCCCCAATGCACGTGATGCACGTGATGACATGTTTAATCACATTCAAACAACTCAGGTACCAATTTGTATTTCTCAAACCATTCTCACGGTCCAACTCACACTCGGGATTCATCCATCGTTCACATACCAATCATGGTACTCATAGCGGGAACACAACCTCCGCTCATTAATATTGTTCATTAATTCCATTAATATTAAGATTTAAATATTTCCCTTATTAAAAGAATAAATTTATTTATTTATTTTGTCAAAGCTCATTTCTTTTAATCTTAGCCCATCTATTTTTCAAACCAAGCTTTTTACTTGTAGCCCAAGTCCATTTAGTTTATTCTAGGCCCATTAGCTTGATCCAAGTTTATTAACTTTATCTTAGTTTAAACTCATTTCTTTTAACCCAAGCCCAAATCCATTTGTTTTGATCTAAGTCCACCTTAGTTATAAGTTTAAGTCCATCTTGTTTTAACTTAAGTCCATTTAATAGAATCCACACATTTTTTTTTCTTCAAGCCCATATGTTTTAGGTTAAGTCCATGGGTTTATTTCATGCCCACATTCATCTAAATCTAAGCCCACTTAATTTTATAAATATATATCTAAAAATTACGAAATTTTAAGGAGAAATAGTAGACATATAGGTCAACAACTTTTCTTCTTTGTATTTTTCCTAACAATCACTCTAAGATCTCGAAATAACTCACACACAATTTCGGATGGAAAATATTTTTTCCAGCAGGTATCCATTTGAGCAACCCACGTCATATCAGTCATAACTCCATGTATATTTTTCTAAAAATTACGAAATTTCACAGGAATGTAGTAGACATATATATCCACAACTTTCATGCTTTTCATTTTTCCTAAAACTCACTCCAAGATCCCGAAATAATTCACCCCAAATTCGGGTTTTTCCATCCCTAAAAGAAATTCAGAATTTTCACACCAAGCACACTTTTCATCATGCATGCTTAACCATCCATCATCAACATCAAGAGTCAAACTCATTACAAAACCATCATAATCACATTTGAAATTAATTAAACAACTCACAAAAAAAAATGGAAAGCATATACAAACAAAAATAAATGAAACCTACTTACTTAGATTAAGTTTTCCCCAAAATCTTTTTAGCTTTTCCTTTCTTCTTCTTCCCTTTTTCCCTTCTCTTTCACTCTTTTTTTTTTCTTTCTTGTAGGGTTACGGGAGATAACAAAAAAATGTCTCCTTCTCCCACATATTTGCCTTATTTAAATATCTTTTACATTTCATGCTTATGCCATGTGTCAATGAGTTATGGTGAAATGCAAGTTAAATTAGGCTTAAATTATGATGAATTTCAAGGCAATTCATTTAGGTATATATATTGTTTTATTATTATTATTATTGTTATTTTTGGCTATCATCATTTTACATACTATAATTTATACTTATTACATATACAAAGGATTTACTAATTAATTCATCTAAAATTATTATTATTTTTTTTCCTAAATTTTTTTACGTACATTATTTAATCCCAACATTCACGTACATAAACACCAATTACGTACATACCATATATTCTAGTACATATTTTTACCTGGTTACAGATTGTCATGTACGTACCCTATATACTATATACATACGTACGAATATAATTATCCCGATCAGTACACTTATACGGTTATGAATTTTACGCTAGTTACATTTCTCCCCTCCTTAAAAGAAATTTCATCCTCGAAATTGACCTATTCGAATAATATCGGGTATTTTTCTCTCATCTCATCCTCCAGCTCCCAAGTCATTTCTTCGCGATCGTGATTCTCCCACATAACTTTAACTAGCCTAATCTCCTTGTGCTTTAACTGTTTGACTTGACTATCCAAAATCTGGACTGGTCTCTCTTCATATGTCAAGTCAGGAGTAAGGTTTGGTATGTCTGTCTCCAAAATTTGGCTAGGCTCTCCAATGCACTTCCTTAGCATAGATACATGAAACACATTATGCACACCCGCTAAGGATGATGGTAGCAACAGGCGATATGCCTTATTGCCTACTCGATCCAGTATCTCGAATGGCCCAATGTATCGGGGACTCAGCTTTCCTTTCTTTCCGAATCGCAGCACACCTTTCATCGGTGAAACCCTTAGGAACACATAGTCACCGATTTCAAATTCTAGATCCCTTCGTCTCCTGTCGGCGTAGCTTTTCTGTCTGCTTTGAGCTGTTTTTAATCGTTGACGGATTTTATCCACTGCTTCAGCTGTTTGTTGCACCAACTCTGGTCCCAGCAACTTTCTTTCTCCTACTTCATCCCAATGCACGGGAGATCTACATCGGCGTCCATATAAAGCTTCATACGGAGCCATTCCAATTGAAGCTTGGTAGCTATTGTTATACGCAAATTCAGCTAAGCGTACATATTTCTCCCATTTTCCCGACCAATCTAGAACACATGCTCGCAACATGTCTTCTAAAATCTGAATTACTCGTTCGGATTGCCCGTCAGTTTGCGGATGATAAGCTGTGCTGAAGTTTAGCTTTGTGCCCAAGGCTTTATGCAGACTCTTCCAAAATACAGAAGTGAACCTTGGATCTCGATCAGATACAATTGAGATTGGAATCCCATGTAATCTTACAATCTCATCAATGTATAACTGGGCAAGCTGGTTCAGATTATAGGTGGTCTTAACTGGAAGAAAATGGGCTGACTTGGTTAACCTATCCACAATCACCCAAATAGCATCAGACCCCTTCTCTGACCTTGGCAATCCCATGACAAAATCCATAGTTACATGCTCCCATTTCCATTCTGGAATTGCTAGTGGTTTTAACGTTCCTGAAGGTCTTTGGTGCTCCGCTTTCACTTGTTGACAAATCTGACATCTTGCTACATGATTTGCCACGTCTTTCTTCATTCCAGGCCACCAATAACATTTTCGTAAATCCCGATACATTTTTGTGCTTCCTGGGTGTATCGAGTATGGAGTTGCATGTGCTTCCCTTAATATCTCTTCCTTCAAGTCCTTTACCGAGGGAACACACAACCTTCCCTTAAATTTGATTACGTCTTTTTCATCCATCGTAAAATTAGACTCTTTCCCAGCCTCTATACTCTGTTTTATTTCAGTCAGCTTTACATTCTTCTGTTGCTCCATCTTGATTCTCTCCTGCAGAGTCGGTTGGACTATCAAAGCTGATATAATATTCTTGTGGCCCATAGGAATCACTTCCAGTTCTAGCCTTTGAAAGTCCCTCGCTATCGGCTGTTGAATTAATCGCATCGGTGCCATCGATTTTCTACTTAAAGCATCGGCAACAACGTTGGCTTTTCCCGGGTGGTAGTTGATTGTACAGTCATAGTCCTTTACTAGCTCTAACCACCTTCTTTGCCTCATATTCAGCTCTTTTTGTGTGAAGATATATCGTAAGCTTTTGTGATCAGTATATATTTCACACTTTTCTCCGTATAAGTAATGTCTCCATATTTTTAAGGCAAATACTACCGCCGTTAATTCCAGATCATGTGTTGGATAATTCCATTCGTATTCTTTCAGCTGCCGCGATGCATAGGCTATTACTCTTCCATTCTGCATCAACACCGCTCCTAGCCCATTTTTAGAAGCATCGCTATATACCACGAAGTTTCCACTTTCAGACGGAATGGTTAGCACTGGGGCGGTGACTAGTCTTTGCTTTAATTCTTGAAAACTCTCCTCACAAGCATCCGTCCACTGAAACTTGGCATTCTTTTTCATCAAGTTAGTAAGAGGTCTGGCTATCTTAGAGAAGCCCTCCACAAATCTTCGATAGTAACCAGCTAGCCCTAAGAAACTTCGTACCTCTTTCACGTTCTTTAGGGTAGGCCAGTTTTGGATAGCCTCTACTTTTCTTGGATCTACTGCTATACCCTCTTTTGTCACCACATGGCCAAGAAAAGCAACTTGCTTTAGCCAAAATTCGCATTTCTTGAATTTGGCGTACAATTGTTGCTCCCTTAATAGATGTAAGGTAGCTCTTAAATGTTCCCTATGCTCCTCATGGCTTCGAGAATAAACCAGAATATCATCGATGAATATAATGATAAATTTATCCAAGAATCCTTTAAAGACTCGATTCATCAAGTCCATAAAGGCGGCTGGAGCATTAGTCAATCCAAACGGCATTACTAGGAATTCGTAGTGGCCGTATCTCGTTCTGAAAGCTGTCTTCTTCACATCCTCCGATCTTACTCTCAACTGGTGATATCCTGATTGCAGATCTATTTTGGAGAACACTATCGCACCTTGCAATTGGTCGAATAAGTCATCAATTCGGGGCAACGGATACCTATTTTTAATTGTCACCCGGTTCAACTCTCGATAGTCAATGCATAACTGCAAACTATCATCCTTCTTCTTCACGAATAGTACTGGAGCTCCCCATGGCGAGGAACTAGGGCGTATGAATCCCTTATCCAATAAATCTTGTAGTTGCACCTTTAGCTCCTTCAACTCTGCTGGGGCCATCCTGTAGGGAGTCTTAGAAATTGGAGTCGTGCCCGGCTCTAATTCAATCTCAAATTCCACCTCTCTCTCTGGTGGCAACGTAGTCAAACTTTCTGGGAACACATCTAAATACTCCTGTACAACCTCTATATCTTCCGGCTTCGACTCTTGCTCTACCTGACTATCCAGCACATGTGCTAGGTACCCTATACACCCTTTTCCTAGCATCTTCCGAGCTTTTACAGCTGAGATGATCGGTATTGGTTGAAACTTCATATCAGCCTTAAATTCTAACTACTCACCTCCAAGTAGATTAAAAACTACTCTCTTACCCCGACAATCGATATGGGCACCGTACTTCGATAACCAATCCATTCCTAGAATCAAGTCAAAATCTTGAAGGTCCAGTACTATCAAATCTGCCTCCAAACTCCTATCCTCAATCTGTATTGGACACTGTTTTACTAGGCTTGTCGACTCCATATACTCTCCAGAAGGGACTACTATCAGATATCCTACTGCCAAAGATTATCTTTTAATACCTAGGCTTTCTACCAATGTTTTTGATATGAATGAATGAGTAGCACCAGAATCAATCAAAACATAAGTAATCAAGCCAAGGAGTGAGACATTACCACAAATCACTGTCGAGTCCTTCCGGTCAGCCTCCTCTTGAGTCATCGTATACACCCGGGCAGGTACTCTTCCCGGTCCTCGTTTCTGTACTTGGGGACAGTTAGAGGCTATGTGCCCTTGCTTGTGACAGATAAAGCAAGTTCTCATATCCGGTGGACACTCCCCAGTGTGAAACCTCCCACATTTATTGCACCGAGGTTGGTTACCCAACATTGGTCTTGGTTGACTACCTGGTAGTAACCTTGGGGTATATGGTGTTGGTCTGACAGCTCGTGCACTTCCTGGACCACCGCTTCGGTTGAAGTTTCTTGGCAAGGCTCGTCTTAATGGCCCAGAGGAAGAAGTTCTAGATTTAAATGTTTGCCTTTTCTGTTGTATCTCCTTTGAAATCTCTTTCTGATCCTCGTCTGCTAGCAGAGCTTTGTCTACCATTTCTGAAAAAGTATTAGCAGCAGACATCCGTACCATACTCCGGACTCTCGGGTTCAGTCCTATTAAAAACCGATTCTTTTTCAAGTTTTCATCCTCGGCAATGAATGGAACAAATCGACACCCTTGTTCAAATCTTCGTACATATTCTCCTACCGACATTCCATTTTGCTTCAATTCTAGAAAGTCCTGAATCTTCCTAGCCTTTACATCAGCAGTGAAATACTTGTTGTAAAACATTTCCTTAAACTTCTCCCAGGTTAAAGTGGGTACATTAACTGTTACTCGTGCACTTTCCCACCAGGTGCGGGCATCTGTGGTTAGCATGAAGATAGCACACGACACTCTTTCATTATCATTGAAGTGTAGATATTCAAATATTGCCTCCAAGGATTTAATCCACTCTTCCGTTTTCATTGGGTTAACACCTCCAGAGAATTCTTGAGGATTCATTTTGCAGAATCTCTCCACGGCATCATTCCTATGCTGAGGCGACGGAGGTGGAGGTTGTTAGCGCATAGCCAGAAGTTGTTCCATTTGTTCCGTATGAGTTTGTTGTTGTTGTTGCATTGCCTGTTGTTGTTGCTGCAGTATGTCCAACATACGATTCAATGTATCTTGTTGGTTTACATTGTTATCATTGGAGATTCCTTCTCCTCCTTTTCGCACCGGGTTCCTTCTTGGCGGCATGGTTTAGCTTTATACATGTCATGTTATATCTAGGTTAGTTATGATATCGATAACCTTTCATATCATATGCAATATATAACAAAAGTCATTCAGATATATATATACGAAAATTTATAAATTTTTCATATATATATTAAGCATTTCATACAAAATTGGCTTCTATAAGCACATCAACTCCTAAGGGTTTTTGTACCATAATTATAACCAAAAAGGGTATTCCTATTCATATCAAAAGGGTACGGAAGCTACTACATCGTACTATTTCTTAGTAGTGCGGCTCATAGATCAGAACATGTATCGGACGCGTCGTGGAAGGGCGCCCTCTACCCTCCACCAATCGATAGCATCAACTGATGCAATATGTCCGATCTCACGAGCAATCTCCACAGGTAGACCCCAATTATACATCATCCTAATGAGGGTCCGTCTAATCTGGATTGGTAAGAAGGCTCGGATTATGTTCCGATAACAATTTTGGTTGATTTGACCCTCCCATACCTCATCCAACAACTGCTGATCCCTGGGTAGGAGAGTCCTGCGTAAAGTCATCCGCATATAATCCTGGTTGCGGTACTGGGTAAAACTGGCATCAGCAAATACTATCTGCTGAATCAAATTATGTACTCTAGTCACGTGAGTAACTATGTCCTGATCCGGTGTCATAACAAGGTTATTTAGTTCCACCAATAAGCAGCTAGAGTGACCCTCTGCCTACGGGTCCTCGCAACTTGGGGTACGCGTCGTATATACGGCATCTACAACGCGAATATTTATAATCGTCATTATTTTACGGTGTATAATTGTATAACAACACAGAACATATACAACAATCATATACAGTTATTGAACCAAACAGGGAATAAATCAGAAATTTATTTATTTATTTACCGTCGAAGAGTGTACTGGTTCTCGGGCTCATGTGACACTTAGGACTCTACCCAACTTACTAAACTTAAGCTCTGATACCACTAAATGTGACGCCCCCAGCTCCCTTGCTAGTTACCTAACTGGCGTGACCAGGTTCGCCACACTGTTGGGACTAAGTCCCCTATTTCCTCCATCATAAACAACAAAATACATAGATAACTACACTATTGAAAACGTACGGGATAATTTACAACATCCTTAGAACAATTCTATAATTTACAAAATACTCAAAATGCCTAGATATTTAATTTACAAATTAGGCTCGTATTTTTTTTTTCCACAAAAGATATTCCTAATTTTTATCAGTGACACATGAGCCTCTTTTAGCGAGAACCGGTAGCATCCCCGATCAGCTTAACCTTACCCTTGCCTGAACAACACACAAATACAATAACAGAATGAGCCAAAGCTCAGTAAGTAGGGTGATGCACGTGATATGCAATGCTTTTGTGTTTCCCACATTTTCATCTATTTTAATCCGGGTACCCTAGGTATATGCAAGTCCGTGCGCACTATCACTCGGTGATCATGTTATCACCTACTGCTCTATTACTTTCTCTCAGTGATCTCAATATCACCTACTGCTCGCAACGGCATTATCCCTCGTTGTAGCACACGGTTAGCGGAATTATCCCTCGCTTAACGGTGTTAGTAAATAGAGCTCGCGCTATGGATTCCTTGCTATTACCCATTCCACTCAATTCGGTTATCAAACCGTGTCAATTCAAGACTCAATGATTTCTCTCAAATTAATTCCCCCCAATGCACGTGATGCACGTGATGACATGTTTAATCACATTCAAACAACTCAGGTACCAATTCGTATTTCTCAAACCATTCTCACGGTCCAACTCACACTCGGGATTCATCCATCGTTCACATACCAATCATGGTACTCATAGCGGGAACACAACCTCCGCTCATTAATATTGTTCATTAATTCCATTAATATTAAGATTTAAATATTTCCCTTATTAAAAGAATAAATTTATTTATTTATTTTGTCAAATCTCATTTCTTTTAATCTTAGCCCATCTATTTTTCAAACCAAGCTTTTTACTTGTAGCCCAAGTCCATTTAGTTTATTCTAGGCCCATTAGCTTGATCCAAGTTTATTAACTTTATCTTAGTTTAAACTCATTTCTTTTAACCCAAGCCCAAATCCATTTGTTTTGATCTAAGTCCACCTTAGTTATAAGTTTAAGTCCATCTTGTTTTAACTTAAGTCCATTTAATAGAATCCACACATTTTTTTTTTTCTTCAAGCCCATATGTTTTAGGTTAAGTCCATGGGTTTATTTCATGCCCACATTCATCTAAATCTAAGCCCACTTAATTTTATAAATATATATCTAAAAATTATGAAATTTTAAGGAGAAATAGTAGACATATAGGTCAACAACTTTTCTTCTTTGTATTTTTCCTAACAATCACTCTAAGATCTCGAAATAACTCACACACAATTTCGGATGGAAAATATTTTTTTTCCAGCAGGTATCCATTTGAGCAACCCACGTCATATCAGTCATAACTCCATGTATATTTTTCTAAAAATTACGAAATTTCACAGGAATGTAGTAGACATATATATCCACAACTTTCATGCTTTTCATTTTTCCTAAAACTCACTCCAAGATCCCGAAATAATTCACCCCAAATTCGGGTTTTTCCATCCCTAAAAGAAATTCAGAATTTTCACACCAAGCACACTTTTCATCATGCATGCTTAACCATCCATCATCAACATCAAGAGTCAAACTCATTACAAAACCATCATAATCACATTTGAAATTAATTAAACAACTCACAAAAAAAATGGAAAGCATATACAAACAAAAATAAATGAAACCTACTTACTTAGATTAAGTTTTCCCCAAAATCTTTTTAGCTTTTCCTTTCTTCTTCTTCCCTTTTTCCCTTCTCTTTCACTCTTTTTTTTTTCTTTCTTGTAGGGTTACGGGAGATAACAAAAAATGTCTCCTTCTCCCACATATTTGCCTTATTTAAATATCTTTTACATTTCATGCTTATGCCATGTGTCAATGAGTTATGGTGAAATGCAAGTTAAATTAGGCTTAAATTATGATGAATTTCAAGGCAATTCATTTAGGTATATATATTGTTTTATTATTATTATTATTGTTATTTTTGGCTATCATCATTTTACATACTATAATTTATACTTATTACATATACAAAGGATTTACTAATTAATTCATCTAAAATTATTATTATTTTTTTTCCTAAATTTTTTTACGTACATTATTTAATCCCAACATTCACGTACATAAACACCAATTACGTACATACCATATATTCTAGTACATATTTTTACCTGGTTACAGATTGTCACGTACGTACCCTATATACTATATACATACGTACGAATATAATTATCCCGATCAGTACACTTATACGGTTATGAATTTTACGCTAGTTACACGTTTACTCCCTTCCATCTCCATCTAGAAACCCTACCTTTCTGCTGCGTCACCCCCCCACACAACACTCCTCCCCCCCCACACACACAGCACTCCGTCTCCTACCCCAAAACATTCCCTTTTCCCCCAGCCCTACACACACACACACACACAACACTTTTTTTCCCTTCCCCGGCCCTACACACACACACACACAAAGCACTATTTTTTCTCTCCCCCGGCCCCACACACATAGACAACACATACAAACAACATTCATTTCTTCTACCACAACACTCCTTTCTCCTTCAAAACAAGCAATATCATTTGTGGTGAGGGAAGAGGCAAAGGATGAAGGTTAGGTGACCGAATATATAACATTATTTTATGTTTTGACTTTCTTGTTTAGAGATGCTATAAATAGCATACAAGGGAGGGAAGAGCCATTTTGGCTACTTAGATAGCACACTTGTTAGAGCTGAAAAAATTGATCAAAAATGCTAAAAATATATTTTTTGGCTTTTGGCTCCCCTAATAGCATGAGCGTTGGACTTGCTCTTAGACGAGTGACCACCCCTTCCTCTATGGTAGAGCTACTTCACCCCTCCCCGTCACATTTGATATATGGTCTTAGTACAGTTCTAATCACACCTTTTTTTCTTTTTTTCTTCTTGGAGCAGCAGGTGAAGACATTCTCAAATGAAGATGTATTTTTGAGTTTCTCAATAAACCAAAGATTTGAGAGTCATGTATAATTGAGAGGTGACCCAGTTCCCAGTCTCTGAAGGTTTATGAGTTATGTGCCCTAGTTCGATACTTTCTTGGATCCTCTGTGATCTCTAATTTTTTTTTTTAGTGAAGGAGATATGTTGCAAAGATAGTGAGGATGAGATGAGTGAGGGATGCAAGAGTGAAGGAGAAAGGGAGCAGTGGATTTGTGTAATTTGCAGAGGATGAGAAGTGAGGGAAAGGAGGCGCGGATATGAAGAAAAGGGGAGAACAAAATGGTGATGATTTAATTTGAAATTAATTTCCAGCAATATTTTTTCTGTTGGGCATGCTTTCATCCGTGGATGAGACGAATTGAGAAGTAGCTATTTGCTGCTTATTGTAAAATAGTGTTTTGTTAGTTTTTTTTATATGGGATCCATACAAAATTTTCAGTTTTTTTAACCTAACTAAACACTAAAACACCATTTTTTTTTTTTTTTTTGCAAACTCAATTTGCACCACACTACTAAACACCCGCTTAGCCTTGCCTGACAACCATGGTGGCGGCAGAGTAGCAGCAGTGGGTGTTATTTATTAATTTTATTAACAATAATCTAAAAAGGAAATTACTGTAGAGCAATACACTAAATATTATTATTCGTTGTGATAATATAATTATGAAATTGTCTATGAGCTATAAAACACTTTAACTAAGCATTAGTAGTAAGTTGGTCATTTCAATTTCTCTTGCACCGTAAAATTAATAATGTAATAATATAAAAAAAAATAAGACTGTATTTCATTTAGGGGTGTTTTGATTTTTTATTCAAAAAATGTAAATTCTTTTATTATCTTAAAAAACAAATCAAATAAATTCACTTACATACACTTTTTGTTCTTTACTATGATTTTGTTTTTTTAATCCTAGTGAAGTTCATGCCCCAGTTGCCTTTTTATTTTATTTTTTAAAACGCATTTGTGTTACCCGAGCATATATTTTTTTAGCGAAAGAAAAAAAGAGATTTTTCGGCCAGTGGCATAGCATGAGCCCACAAAACAAAAAGATGCGGCCCATGAACAGTTTTAAAACCCATCATCAGTAGCCGAAAGAAAACGAACTTGAATCTTGAGACAAACCCACGACTTCTCTGATTCTTAACCCCGTCCACAAATACTCGCAAACCCACTCCCTTACTCGCCCACGGTCACTGAATCAAGAGAAGAGGATGAGGCAGACATTACTTGCAGCAAGCAGTATTTGTCTATGGTGACAACTATCCTTTCTTTCTTTTCTTTTATCATTATTCTATTCATGTTTTAACCATAAAATGATTCATTGTTTGTCCTTGTGTTTCTCTCAGGTAAAAAATGATAATAAAAGGGCTGTGCAGGAGATATGAAAGATGGAACCCAGTGCATCCAACATCTGGAGCATTTTGGGGTATGGGGATAGGCATTGGCTGTGGTGTTGGATGGGGTCCTGGGTTTGGTCCAGAAGCAATTGGGTATGTTGGTTCTGGTTGTGGTGTTGGATTTAGTGTGGGCATCACTCTTGTTGGTTTTGGTATCGGGCTTCCTGCTAATTACGTCTTTCAAATCCCTTATAATGGTACCGTATTAAATTTTCTTTCCCTTTTGTTTAGTAATTAAAACTGTTTTATTCTCAACCAAAAGAGAGTTATAAATGATTTTTTCGAAAAAGAATGGAGTTGATTCAGTTGAAGTTGATGTGATGCTTGATTATTTTTTTAAAAAGCTATTGTGGCTGCAAGAAGTGGTGCATTGGCGATTGCAAAATCAAATGGTCTTCTTTCTGCCAGAGATGTTGCCGGGGAAGGGTGGAATAATGTTGCATCTCGCGCTTCTCTATTGCAAAGAGAAACCAGTGGAAGGTTGTGCAGCTTTAACAAGAAAGTTTTCTTGGATAATGGGGTTGACTTGGTTGACATGACGAGCAAACTGTCTCTCAATGCTGGATCGTTGTCGAAAGTCTGGGAAACATTTTCCAGTCGATTTTTTCCACCTGGAAAAGGTATGGGAGCATTTTTAAATTATGGTGATGGTTTTACTGTTTGGATATTTTATTTCTTTATTTTTTCAGCTTCCTATATTGTTATTTTTTCTGCTTGCTATATTGTTTGACCTTTTTCTATTTCCAACTTGTTCTTTTCCTCATAGCTTGCAAACTTTGATTTTCATCATTCTGGCACTTAATTGGCTATATGTAATTGTGCTATTTTCTTTTAATATCAAGGTTTGCTGCTTAATGGGGAGTATTAGTTGGTGTTAGGCTTAACATCTAGTGGTTACGTTTTTCGAGCTGAAGTTGATGCTACCTGAAAGTGCATGAGTGCATATGCTGCCATGGGATTGGCTTTGGATATTTAGAACTTGTTGCTTGTGGTATAGGGAATTCTTTTTGTAATTTTTCATCAGGAGGCAAAAGCTGGTAGTGAATAACCTAGAAGCAGGGAAAGTAAAATCTTATAGTTGTCATATTGATTGCTGGCTTGTATCAGCAATGTGAAATCGAGGAGATATTAAGAGCATTTATAAGTTCCGTGACATTTTTAGCCTACTATACGCTGCCACAAGTATTGCGTTGTAATTTTTTTGGCAAATGTATCAGGGCAACAGTGATAGATTAAAAGGTTTTTAGAGTAGTTGAAATCATATGCAATTCCAAAGCTTTAAGGTTTCCATTAATTAATGTGGGGATGTCTCTTAGACTTGTGGTTGTCATTTTTAACTCCAATTTTATGGGGTTTGAGGAATCACTGGTTATAAGTCGGTTTACCCACAAATCCTGGAGAGATGGTGATAGGCTGCAAGAGTTTTTAGGGTATTTAAAATCAAATCTGTTTTGGAGCTTAAAGTTTTCAATAATTAATGTGTGGGGTGTCTCTTAGACTCAGGGTTTTCTGGTTTGCATTCTTCGTCTCTACAGGCTTTGTGGAATCATTCATGAGGGTTTGCTCACAGGTTCTGGAGGGTTGATTTCTCACTGGCCCAGTTCATTTAGGAAAGCGAGATTATAAGATTTTTTATGCCTGCTACTTCCAGTTAATTGCCGTGTTGGCTGGAGATAATATCAGAATGTAAACATCTATGCTGATATATTTCAGGATTGATCCGTTTTTCTACCTTGTTATTAAGTTCTGTAATGTCAGCATCGTCCATTATGTGTTACACCCCCAACCCCTTCTCTGTTGTACGAGTACTTCTATTATAATAACGATCTCTTGTTTTCTGCAGGTATGAAAGATTGACATGACAGAGTGCTTGACCATTTGACATGTACATTGAAAAAATTGTAAGTACTGTTACAATTATAAGCATGGTGGCGTTACCATCAATAGAAAAAAAAACAGTAATTTTCCCCTTCTTTCTGTTTGCTCTTCTTGTCACATACTAAATTTGAACCAATTATTTTTTTCATATTTTTTTAGAAAAGCTCAAAGGGGTGCCTAACCTTGTCAAGTGCCTCATTATCATCCTGAAAGAAAAGGAGATGCTGAGAAAGAAAAGCGACCTCTCTTCAGTTTTTTGCTATGGATTTTGCAGGTTGTAACGGTCAGACAGACGAGAACACACAAGCTAATTTTACAGCTAGAGCCGTGTGCTAGATTACAACTTCAGCTGTCTTCTATAACAACATTAAACAAACAGGAAAAAAAAGAACTGGATACCATCTTGTTTCTGCTGCTTGTTAAAGCTGGTTTCTGTGATAACCAAAATCAAGAAGTGAGATTGGAATTCTAAGGATTTAATAGGTATCTGCAGAATATTCTTACATTTCCAGGAAAGCAAAGCTTCATTTTCTGTTTTGTAGGGTGGGTTTACTGCTCTAGTAGTGCTGTGATTGATTCTTTTCTCTCCTGTGACTCCAGGATGTGTTATAACTAATGGCAAATTCTGTTAGTTAGAACTCCCAAGTACTTGCAAAATCATATTTTATACTTACCCTTGATTATCTGTTTCTTCTCTTGTTTGCTGTCCAACTTAAAATTGCCTAATGTCCCTTGGAAAAGTTCCTATAAAATATGAAGCAATTATTTTCTTATTAAAGCTTTTTAATTTTAATATTCATGGGTGCAAAATTGATTTCTAAAGTGTTCTTCAGAAACAACGATCTGGGAGACGTTTTTTTTTTTCTTTCTGAAACCTCGTATACAGTACTACGCTCCTGTGCAAATTTATACTGATTTCTCTGTTCCAAATTGGATTCTTTTGACAATCCATCGCATCTACCCTCATTGGTTAAAACATATTTCATGTGAACTTCGCAGCGAACCCGGATTTACTGTCATTTCCAGTCTTGTTATTCTTATCTTTCTTCACTTTGCTCTTGATTTTCTTCCAGTTATTTGTTAGCCAAATGTCATAAGACTTAGGAGTTCAGAGAGTTCAGATCGTTTCAGGTATATTGAAGTGGCAATAAAGAACATCGCGATGGTGCGTAAGCATTTGAGACGCCGTATCTGTTCGATCTTTCTCGTGGGTGCATATCACCATCACTACCTCTGGTAATAGCTATGAAATCTTGCCCATCCCGAATTGAGAGGGTGTTAAATATATATTAGTAGTTATTTTTAAAATATGAAAATAAATAAATAATATTTTTATTTTTTCAAAATAATTTTGACATTTGAGTACCAAAATAATTCAAAAATACTAAAATAATTAATTTAGAACAAAAGGTCTTTTTTAATGAAAAAAATGTTTAACCTCTATATCAAACATCTTTTACATTATGTGTTTATTTGGAAGTATACCGAAATTAAATCCGTCAAAATGATATTTTTTTTAAATATAATTACATGAATATAGATTAAAAAAATTAAAAATTAATTTGCAGGAAAATTTTAAAATTTTAATATAAAAAATTGAAAACTTGATGGCAAACAGCCTGTAAATAGGATATATAATCAAACTAGACTGCTCATTAATATGGTCGAAGTTTGACTGACCCGGTCATTAATTAACTCATCAATAGCTGGGCCAAAATAAATAAATAAATAAAAACAGGTTTTTTTTATGGAAAAAGAAATGAAAAAAAAATAGATATTTATATTTTGATTTTAGAATTTTATTTTATCATTTTTTAGTAATTGTGTTTTATAAAAAAGAGGGGACAAATTTCAATTGGCCACAGAACACAAAAAAACAATTTTAATATCAGTACATTTTGTTTGAGAGATGAAGGTTCAATGGATTTTTGTCAAACACGTTGTGCGCTTCAAATTTGCAGGCTCTCGGGAAACTCTGTTTCCACATATTTATTTTTAATAATTTAAAAAAAAAAACGATAAATATAATAGCACACATGGCATGCTCATCAACGTCTCACGCATGTATACTCAACGGATGGGATAAGCGATAACCCTTCTTCAGAAACCCTAATCCGACTGCTTTGTAAATAAAAACCTGTGGAAACTGAGAAACATTGGCTAAGAACGCACTAACAAACTGGATGCATCATGCATGATTTTGGCATCTGCAAATGGAAGGTTCTTAAAATTAGCGATTCAACTACGGAAAAGGATCTTACAACCCAATGACTTTGCCTTGTTACTGCTTGAAACAGGTCTTCAATTCCCTTATCGCGAAATGGCGTGAGATCAATGGTCATTTGTTTCTTCCCCTTGCTCTCACCTTCTGTCAGAGAAACAAAGGAAGCATCAGAACAATAGAGTAAGCATCCAGGTCAAAGATGATTGAATGAAAATAACTTAATACCAATGCCGATGTAAATTTTCTCGTAACAATTGAAACCAGTCCACAACCAGGCCCATATTCGGCTGAGATTTTCTTTGGTGAGTGAAAAAGCTGAGATATAGGCAATAGTGGCTGCGAAGGTTGGTATAGTCAATGAGGATCCTGAACATGCAATTTCTAGCACAACCAACCATTGAGAAATTTGATGGTAACATGTTCGAAGGATCCTATTAGGTTGTAATTTCTAGCACAGAACAACCATTGAGATTTTTGGATTAGAAATTCAGTGAGGATCCTGGACATTCACTGGAAAGTATGTTTACCATTGCGGGCTGTATTGCTTGAAAACAGAGAACAAGCTAAGTGGTTTACCCTTTTTAATGCAAAGGCTTTTGGCATTCTCTTCATATCATGTGCTGTTGCTATTGATATTGGATTAGCCTTAACCTTCCACTCCATTTATTCTTGCTCCTGTCATTAATGTTCATAGATAACATCACCTACCTTATACAGGAAGACTCAGGCTCCCAAAAGGCTTCATTACCACCCCACAAGAATATTGTTGATGCAGTTGTGGCCTTCTTCAACTTTTTCATAGGTATGGTGCATTTTCATTACGAAACATGAAAACTCCATGCGATGCTACACTAACGTTTTTACTTGAACAAGTCGTTTCAAATTTGTAATTGCTTTGAATGATTTGAAGCAACTCATAAGGCTGCTTTGTTGTTTTGCATAATGTTCCAATCCAGTAAGGTTAGCATTCCAAGTTAGCTGATCTCCTTGTTGGGTAAGATGAGGGCTAATGGAAGAAAAAGAGGACTCGTGCCTGATTAAGGCTCTTTCTCTTCTTTTATCACCATCCCACTCCCCTCTTATGCAATTCGTTCTTGAGGAGATGGTTGAATAGACCTGATGGAAAGTCCCATATGCTTTCTTCCTCTCTTTTCCATCATTCCAAATGGTCTAACGGTTGCAAGCAAAAGGAATGGCTTTTTGACTGCTCTTTTTATCTTTAAAGCCTTGCTTCATTCCTGATTCCTTTTACTTGAGGACCGGTTTATAGTAGAAAGAATATTGATCGAAGAATTCTGATTGATAGGATAGGGACTAGTCGATGAGATGAAATTAGCGGGTTACGAAGACCCTGGGATTTGACTTGCCTTCTTACATGTGTTTTGTATTGTGATAGTGAGTTTTTCAATAAAAAAGAAAAGTACACATTCAAATGACAAGCCTAGCTTGAGGAAAATCCAAAGGAATCAGTTTAATTTCACAATATTATTAATCCATTTTTCGCTTGGGTCATCTTTGGGCTATATAGTATAGCAATTGTTAGTGTTTAGATTGGTGCTTGTTAGATTTAGTCAAGTGTAGAGTTTAGTTCTATTTTCTTTTCTGAAAGATTATTGGTTCTACATTAGGGTTGAATTACTTGGACCTTTACAAAGGCATAATAGGATCGAAAGTGGAGATCAACTTGATCATAACAAAATCAACATGCCAAACACTAAATTAACATTAACATTAACATTAGTAATAACCATGAAGGTTCAAGACATCTATAATGTCTGATTTTATGATGGACAGGGAGAACTTAAGCACGCAATCTCAAAGTAGTTATAGAATTCTACCACAAGAACCATCCATAGTAGTAAATTTCAAGTGCCCGAACTTAAAAACATTGCCAATCCACAACCAGAGTAGGAATGTTCTCCTGGCCACTTAGAGAAATTTTGATGGCATTTCTTGATGAACCCATCAAAAATAACTAGCAAGATATTCCCAAACTCCCTTTAAGCATCTGCATGAAAACATACAGTATAATTAGAATTCATCTATTTGTTTTCCATCAAGTCCTGGGTCGCTTAGGTTGGTAGATTGTGGAAAGCTTGGTCCAGAGGTAAACACACTTACCATTTGGGGAATGATAATTCCTCGCAGCAGAGTTAGGAGCCATTGGAATGGCCATTGATAACTGAACACCAGACGAGCTCTTGTTAGATCTTTGAGCAGTGAAATAGGAATCCATATCCCGGCATTTAGGCCACTCATCAAAAAGAGGCTGAAGAGACTGATTTTCCTGCCTCGTAGATCCTGATGAACTGAACTCCCTTCCAAATAAATATTGTTGTTGCTGTTGTTTTGACGCTGCATCATCAACAGTTAAGGGCTCAAAATCCTGCAGTGTCTGTAGCTGTGGGTAGTTTTGCAAAAGAGCTTCATTTCTTGATTCTGGAACAGGGTTTGCTTGGACTTCAGATGTGAGATGCCAAGTGCTGTCCACATTAGAGTTCATCCCGAAGCTCCTTGTATTTCCCAAAGCTTCTGATAAGAAATTTTTCTCATCTGCTACGAGCTTCAGTCCATGGAGAGACCTGCAATGCCAGTTTGTAAGAACATGCCCTGAAAGGATCACGGAAACTTTGTTTTCCTTTGCAACACATGCTCAAGCTCTCCAACAAATCCAAGCTAGACTTTAGATACTCAAGTGCAATCAAGATCATGATGTAGTAAGGTGTGTGTGTGCGCGCGTGTAAAAGCTCATGATGTGGTAGTCTAGTGGGGAGCAAGTCAGATGTAAGCAAGCCACTCCATTCTCTTCAAAACTATTGTACAATTCACACAATCATTTTCTATCTTAATCTACAAATTTACAAATTGTGTCTAAACATGGAAATGGATAAGACATCATAAAATGGAGATATACAAATGATAAATGTGGATAAATTGATAGACTGGTGCAGCAAACTTCAGACTGAGAGAGAGAGAACAAGAAAAAAAGGAAAAATATTATGGCAACACAAAAATAAATCACTCCAGCACTTTCAGACGTGTCACTTTATATAGCCAAAAGGTCCAAATTTCATCAGCATTGCTCTATATACCATTAAACCATGAATATATCACTGTTATAATGTGAAAACATATGATAAAAAAACAAAATGAGATATCACAGCAGCAATCCAAGATCACAATCACAGAACATAAAGTGTACATGGGCAACTGTCGCCAATGAGCTCTAAATTTGGTTGTACTTCCAGTTGACAAACTAGCAGGGAAAGCCAGGGGTTTTAAGGTTTGAACCTCATTCCTTACTCTCTTTTTTTTGTAAAATCCCCATTAGACAGACTGAAAATGTGATGCCAGAGTTTGATGTCAAAGGAATAAGAACTCTAGACAAGTCTGGACTATATTTCTTAAAGTTGCAACAGCTTCCAAATTATCTGGGTATTAATCTGAAAGAGCTAACGAAGAGGGACAGGGGAATAGTGAACCTCTTCAAACATATTCCAGGTTTTCAACTCGTTATGTCAGCTAAATTTGTTAAAATGAGATATTAGATTTTCATGGAGTAAATGGTTGATGAAAAATGTTGGAGTGCTTTCCGTGTATGATTTCAAAACAAGTCATTAATTTCACCGCTTACCATTTACATTTAGCACTTAAACCTTCATGATTTATCAATGGAAAAATATATTGCTTACCTTAATGTGCAAGACCATCACTCTGGCCCTTCCTTTTACAAAGTTAACAAGTAACATTCAGCTAGTTATAAGTCTCACTGTAATGACTTCCATCGATTCATACAAACATTATGACTGTAGCAAATATAAACTTTAAACACTGGAACATCATGACTCGAGCACCTTGGCTTGCTGAATGCAACATAAGGGTAATTGCTTTATAGGATGTTTAAATAACTTGGCTTCAGCATGTTACTCAGAAACAGAGGATATCACATACCACTCTATTGATATAACACATCATCCATAGATGAACCAGTATATAATTATACATTGCTACCAAAGATCCTTTAATAAAATCTTTGCTCAACATGCAGTTTGATTAATACAAATAACGATCACGCACCTGTAGTCTTTACTATTAACACCATAAGGCATAGACTCCATCTGCCAACGTGACATGTTGCTTCCAAAGCCCAAGGCTCCAGAATTATCAATGGTGGGTGAAGGCATAGTCGTATATGCTCTGCTGCTGTTCCCAGTTACAATTTCTGACGCCACAGTCGACATGGACTGGGAAGCAGTTTGTGATTCCACAGGCTTTCTTGAACGGTTACGGCTTCTATTCATATGCCGCTCACAGTACTTGGAGTCTGGATGAGCATCTTTGGAGCACCTCCACTTCTTGCCATCCGTCCTCCGGCACCTTCCTGGCTCTGAGTCAATCTTCTTCCCAAAATAGGAGCAATAGCTCGCTGCAAAAGAAGACCAACATAGCATGTAACAAACACAAAATATAACCAGCAACTTTAAGGTTATTTGAGTAACTGGATATCACCAAGACAAGAGCACACATGCAAGCACAAGCACACACAAGAAGACTTGCAAATTGAGATAAGTTCACATGTCAGAAAACTGCACTACCCATTTCCATTACATTTTCCTCCAAACAATTTACCTGGAGTAAAATTCAGTTACTTGATGGCTATTTGGATGTCTCATTGCATACTATTTCTTCTCACCTCATTGTCAAAGCATTTAACAATCCAAACGTAAAAACAGATTAATGAGCCTAACAAAAGGGGTAGACAAAAAAAAGAAGCAAAATGCAGTTGTTAACCGGTCTCAAAATAATTGAATGAATAAGCAGTTCACCGAATTGATTAAGATATGATGAGACATTTGAGAACGAGTCCAAAGTTACATATGGGCTGATTAAGAGTAGAAACTACTATCACGGTGCAGTAAAAATTATAAAAATTAGACTGACCTTGCCAACTTTAATTTTAGACATATACCGATTTGTTCCAATTTTAAACACAAACTTCAATTGAAATTAAAGTAGAGATACAATTCTGGTAAAAGCCCTCCTTGACATGTGGGTCAGTTAAAGAGTAGCCACCGTCACGCAGGGCAATAAAATTTGTCACAAATCAGATTGACATCTCCAACTTATTGTATTCCCCCGTTCGTTTAAGAAAACAAGTCCCAAGTTCACCAAGCTTTCTACATCTTAAAAACACCAACTTTAATTGAAACTAAAGCAACACTAACAATAACCGGATGAAAAGATAAATCCAAAAAATGAAACAAAAAGGAACTAAAGCCAAAAGGGTTTTTGTTTTTGTAGCTTACAATTTGAAGGTTGCAAGTAGCCAGGGGGGAGAAGCTGGAAACTCTTGCGAATAGGAAGGAGAAGATAAGGAGGGACAGGTAATCCAGCTTTTAAATACTTAAAGATAAGAGCTTGGTGCTCTAGCTCATGCCACTGGGCCGCCGTGAAAACTGGCTGTGCCCTTGGCCCCACTGCCGCCACTGTGACTGATGAGTTGCTCATTTCTTTCAGTTTTCACTTGGATATGAGTCCTGACTTCTTGTGCTACTATTTTAAGCAGCCCTGTTCAGCAAAAAGGAAGGAAATTTCAGGGGTGGTTTGCGAGATATTATATCTTTGCATGTGTGTTGCTAGGAAATTTCAGGGGTGGTTTATTTATTTGTTTTTACCTTGGAAGGGGAGATGGGAGACGAGGGTTTGGACATAGTTGGGGGAAAGTTAAATGTAGAAGAGAGAGAGGGGAGGGGAGGGGGGGACTAATAAACTTTTTGTGCTTGGTGGAGAAATGGCTTTTTTATTTCTGGATTTTTGAATATGGAAATTAATGCTTCGATTTCTGGGAAAGTCAGCAAGAAAGGAGTCCTATAAAACCTTCCTAGCCTCTTTTTTTAGTTCAAGAATATCCAATGCTTCTGAGTTTTTTCCAGAAATATAATATTAAAATTGGTATGAATTTCAGTTTTTGTTTTTATTGGTTTGGATTTCGTTACAAGGATTCACTAGCAAGAATGCATGAGATCTTTTTGGGTGATGCCTGGGATTACCTCGTTAGATTTTTAGTCCACTTGTACCACCGAGAGATCTATTGATGGATTCAGTGTCTTGTCGAAAAGCCTTTTTAGGAAGGTGAAGATGCCGTGTGTTTTTGTAATGCAATTTTTTAGACTAATTATTTGTCTGCAGGAGAATGAGGTTTTTCTTCGTATATTTTCTTCACGCAAGCATAAAATAATTGTTTTTTATTAAAATGGGTGTTCTGAATAATTGTTTTTTATTAAAATAGGTGTTCTGATGAGCTTACAAGCATCTCGATTAATTATATAGATTCTGAAATTAACAATCATGTAAATCTTTAGTAATTATTATATTAGCAATTGTTCAAAATATTCAACATCAAATTTAAAAGAAAAAAAATCGAGATAATAACATATTAGATCGATTATAATCAACTCAGGTTAACCTGACAATTTACATGTAGGGTCATGAGACCAATATAAATTATGAAGCTTAACTCCTGATAATTTTAATGTTAAATGATGAAAATAAATATAAAAAGGACAAAAACTTACTTGAGTCAGCTCGGGTTTACCTACTAAACTCGTGACTTATATCATAAGACTACGATAACCTAATAGAAAACAAGTTGAAATAAATTATGAAGTTCAATTCCCAATTAATTTGGTATTAAAGATGTAATTGAAAAAAAAATCGATTAAAAAATATATAAAAAAATAACTAGCGTTAACTCTAGTTAACCCACCACCCCGTGACACAGGTAATGAAACAAGGATAACCTCATAAACAACAAATAAAAACAAATCCCAAAGATTTATAATAAACTCAATATTAAAGGATGAGATTACAATAAAAAAAAAAAAAAACGGTTAGGAAAAGGGGGGGAAAACTTAACTCAAGCAAGTTAACTCGTTAAACTCATGGTTCAAATTATGAGATTGGGATAATCTCGTAAAAAATAAATTAAAAAAATTATAAAACTTAATCCCCGATAAATCTAATATTGAATGATGAAATTAAAACTGAAAAAGAGATCAAAAAATTCAAGTCAGCTAAGGTAACCCATCAAACTTACGACTTTAGTTATAAGACAGGAATAAACCTATAAAAATAGAACAAAAATAAGTCATAAAGCTTAATCAAGAAAAGAGAGGGGAAATCAAGTCAATCGAATTAACTCGTTAAACCTTAAATCCAGGTCATTAAACTTGAATGAACTTAAAAAAATAGAAAAAAATATATAATTCAATATCCAATAAACCTACGATTGAGAGAAGGAGATGAAACTAAAAAATCAATTAAAAATGCATAAAAGAAAACAACTTTAGTTAATCTACCATTTTCATGACCCGAGTTGTAATATAGAGATAACCCACAAAGAGAAAACTAAGAAAAGTCATAAGGCTTAATTTTTAACCAGCTCAGTATTGAATGATAAAATTAAAAAAATAATTAAAAAAGTAAAACTTAAGTTTAGTTTGCATTTATGGGGTTTTCATGACCTTAAACAAATATCATAATATTGGATTGATGTTTGATTTTATGAGAGATTATTTTTATTATCATGTAATTAAATAAAAAACAACTAATAAAAAATAAAAGTACTAAATCCAATGAAAATCATAACTGGGATCACGAGCTTGGTGGATTAATTGACAAAATCTTGGTTGATTTAATATTTTATCATTTGAATATTTTTTAAAATATCATCTTGAACATTGTTCAAGTCAAATTATGTTCTTACTAATCATCCAGGGTGTTTTATGGATAAGTCAAATCAATTAGATCACTTTAGGAAAACTCTTATGCAATTTGAATCGAAACACAAGTTATGCAGAAATTGGATTGAGAGATCTTAATGTTGACTCTTTGGGCCGAGCTATAAAAATTATTGATATTTATTAAATTTCATGTCTTATTTTTTAGGATATGATTTTATATGATTTGTAATAATGATTTTATTTATAAAAAAAACTATTGAATTTGGTACCCTCATAAGCATAGCTATAAAACCTAAATCAACTAAGAAAGTTGACTCATGACCTTGTCATAATAGGGCGTAAATGGTTGGGGATGAAAAGATAGAAAAAGAAAGAGAAAAAAAGTTGACCAGTCTAGCAAAACATCTAAGTTGACTATGTTACTAGGTAGACTCATGCTTAACCTAATCAAAACTTGGTCTTTAACCCATCGACTTTTTTTTAGTTGATTTTTAGGTATCAATACTGTAGACATGTTATCTAATATAAATAAATAAAAATTTAACCTGTTTTTATAAAATAAAGCATACACTATTTAAGATATTTTTTTTTAATGTCATGTTATTCATCTAATTAGCATAGATTGAAAAGAATTCAGTCATACATGATAGTGGTAAATGAGTATAATTTTTACACTCATCATCAATTCACCCAGCCAATTTCAAACTTGGATAAAAGGCACTGATAACATTAATATCATAGTTAACAACGAAACATGCAAGAGGATAGGTAAAAAAATAAATATAAAAGTCTTTGAAAACTTTGGCAAAACTTTTCATTCTCATGTTTATAAATGAAAGATACTAGTTCATTTTCCTTTGTATTAACAAATACCGAGCTAGGTGGTCAAAACACTGTAACATTCTTATCATATATTATCTCAAAGATCGATCTGAATTACAATAGTCAAATCTTAAAAAACTTAATTCAACCTTAAAGTTTCATAATAGAGCTCAATGTTGCCTCCAAATTTTTTAAAGCAAGTACTATATTAAAAGATAGAAAACCATAATGAAAATAATGAGTAATATAAATGTTGACTTTGAATTTCATATAAAAACTATATTTTATTTCCCAATATTTTTCGGTTCATAGGTGATCGATCTCTTTAATTGTTTAAAATTCAATTTTGATATAAAAAATTAGTTTCTTTATTTTCAATCATTTTACATGAGGGGAGAGAGAGAGAGAGACAGAGAATACTACCATATTTTTGTTTAGATAGAGAAGATAATCGTCTACACTTGTTTAAGTCATTGATATGATTAAAATTAGTGTGTTGGCAATGGTTGTTTTGAATCTCCAATGACTTTAAAACACAAATTTGAGTTGAGGACGAGGATGAGAAAATTTGTTCGGTTCGATTTGTTTTTTGAGTTTATTAGTTCACTAAATTGTTTTTTCCACATTCTAAGTTGTTTTTTCATGGATGATTTTGTATTTAAATGATTTGAAAAATATAGGTTCATAGGAATAAAAAACCATAAACCTTGTTTCCCAGCCATCATAATAAATGGATGGAATCTTGGATGAAAAATGACATGTTATTTATCTTAACGGGAAACACTGTCTTTCTATTTTATTTATTAAATTAAAAAAGTTACCCACCCTTTTAAACCAGAAAAAAAGCTTAGGCACATGGATCTGGGCTGAAAGGTCCAATATATTGGGCCACAGGTGATGTTGGATCCTTGTTTTAGATATAGATTTATGGAAAAAAAATATTTATGAAAAAAAAAATATTTTAATTAATTTCATGAATTAGGTTATAAGTTCAATTAGTTAAGCCACAATAATTAATCTATTTTTTTTCTTGATGCATTTTCTATTATTCATTTTCTAAAAACATGCAACAACATCATTTATTATCAATGATCTATTTTTTTATTCAACTTAAAATATAAAAAAAAACGAGTTTCTTCTTTTGTTGTCAACGATTTGCTTTTGTTATTGTAGTTTCATGTGTCTGTCGTTTTTTTTTTTTAAAAAGTATTCAATTAAAAAATCATATGCACTTTATTGTCTTATAAATCTATTCAATGAAAAATAATGTATTAAATAAAAATTTGTCGTATCCAATAGCATGCATAACTTAAGCATCGAGATTTTTTTAATCAATTAAAGTTTTTAATTTATTTATTTTATTTTTTAATATTGAATTAATTCTTATAACCCTTGAAAATTAAATTATAATAATCCAAGTTGATTTAATATATTTTTTTTTAATATTAAATAAAAATAACATCTAATATCCTTATATTTGTTTTTGGTTTTTCAAAAATTACCTCGACCCTTGGCGCGTGTTAATGGGATAGTTTGCTTTAGATGTCATCTCTCACCTCCCAAATACTCGATCGCGCAATAATAATAAATAACCCAAAAATCTATAAAAGAAAAGAGAACCATATTTTACTTCTTCGTTGATTGCCCAAACGCACCTGAAGAAAGAAACGCAATCTCTCTCTCTCTCTCTAGCCATGAGCAGTCTCTTTGGTTTGGGCAGGTAAGTGAAAACCTTTTGCCCTGGCAGGTTTATTTTAACGAGCTCCTCCTTTTTTTGTCGATCGCTTTTAACTGATTAGATCTGTCATGTTCTTCTCTTCCTGTATTGACCTAACATTAGTCATCAAGAAACCATTTTTCTGGACTTTTAGCTCTCATTTTTTCTTCAAGCACCAGCCTTAGCTCACAAGTTAGTTACATGCGTAGCTGCCGATACAAGGATTTTTTTCGTCACTTGCTGCATGTAGTAAAATTTGAAATGTTAAAAAGGGTGGATCTTTTTTAGTGGGCTAAATTGACAGATTTTAGCTGTTAATTGATTGATATACATTCCATGTATGTAAAAAGGTTTTTCTTTGCGTGGATTTAAAGCTGTTGTTATTCCATAGGAATTTCGTTGTTACATTTTCAACTGGTTAATCTATCTAATAAGCTGCCTGGAAACAGAAATCAAAGGACTTTCCGCCCAAAGAAGAGTGCACCATCAGGGAGCAAGGTTGTCTTTCTTCATTTGATTAATTATTCAGCCAACATGTTATCTGTTCTGTGAACGTGATGAATGCATGACCTTATACCAGGGTTTGTTGAATCTCTATGGCCTTTGTTAAACAGAGATAAATGTCTTTAACCACTGGATGACGAGGGAACATATGGCTCCTAGGATATTTTCACCGTACCGTTCAGTCTCTTGAGATGCCCTGGTTTTTTGAACTAGATTTGTCCCAAGGATGTAGGATTATCTTGGATGATTGGTGGACCCTTGAAACATGCATGTAAACAATGAATTATGTATGTGTCAGAGAATGATAGTTTTTTAAAATGTGATCTTTGTTGTCTAATAGAACAAACACTTATACCTTTTACTTTCTGATCCCTTGACAGCGGGGAAAATTGCTGTTTAGAATCTGACACTTCCACATCAGAATATGATTAATACAATTTTGCACTTGCACTGCAATCCTGAAGCTCTTGAGATCTTGATCTTTGGTGTGATCCGAACTTTAAACGTTTATGATACGAGGGTACTTGTCAGATTTTATTTGTTTTGATAATCCTATCACTAGATTCTAGGCCTCTTTAAACAAATATGAAAAATAAAGAATATTGAAATAGTATAGATGCACAGAAATAATATGAATTTTTGAAGAGAGTATTCTGATCAATGAATGTTTCCTTTCTGTCATCAATTAGAAATCTAAAACTTTAAGAAAATTAACAATTGCAAAGAGATTTGAGGCACAAGAGCATACTCCAGTTCTAAAAAGTGAAAAATAGTAAGTGTAGGAGATGGTTTTTGTTTTAAAAAATAATTAGGATTTTAGAGTAAAACAAGGAATATTATATCTTAAGCAGTTGTTACTCTGTACTAAAATAATTGATATGAATGAGAAGGATTACAATGAATTAGTGATTTAGGTTGTTCCAAGTGCTGGGAAACTTTAAAAAGGAAATAAGTTGAGAATGTAAGATGATTCATATACATGCTTATAGGGAAATTTATTTGTGAATGTCTCCATACATGGTATTAATCAATAACAAAGACAGCAATAGAAGTTGTATGGAAGGTATATTGGGACATGAAAATGCATTTTCTGTATATGACTAGCATAACCAATCTTTAGACTGGAAAGTTAATGTCTGCACCAAACTTTCCTTAAAAAGTTGATATAATAGCAAAGAGTATCCCAAACATCGAAACACATTCGTTTAATATCATCTATATCTGGTTGCTCAAAAAAAAAAATGGCAAGGCCACAAACCAATTTAAGCATAGAAATGATTAATATACAGTGCTATTAGCTCTGGCCTGAGCCTCTATCCCTTGTTTATAGTATTAGACCTTGGATAAACCGACTCCTCTGGCAATATTCTTGTTGAATCTCTAACTTGTTGTGATGCAGGGTGCGCAACTTAGAAAGCACATTGATGCGACCTTGGGCAGTGGAAACCTGAGGGAAGCAGTGAGACTTCCTCCTGGAGAGGATTTGAATGAATGGCTTGCAGTCAACAGTAATTTCTCGCTATCTCCCTCTCTTCCTGTTTGTGATCTTAGAATAACAAGTTCTGGCACCTTCTTTTTATCACCATCAATCTATTATTATAGTGTGGATAATGAAATTGCATGGTACTTGAAGCACTGCGATATTGTGTTGAACTGTTTTATTATTCTTTCTTTAGAGAGATAATTTACTGCAAGCTTCCATGTAATTCAAATCTGAAAAGTTTTTGGATTTTGGATCTCAGCTGTGGATTTCTTCAACCAAGTGAATCTTCTCTATGGTACCCTCACAGAGTTCTGTACTCCTGAGAACTGCTCTACTATGAGCGCAGGTCCCAAGTATGGATTTTCTGTACTTCCTTAATTATGGTTTGCTTACATGTGTATTGATGATGTTCCTCAAATTTTACTTGGATGAGTAGTTTGGAAAAATTCCGACATTTGTGGTGGCTGGAATTCTTTTTCTGTCAGGCTGCAAATAAATTTAAGACTAACAACCTGGAAAGTTACCATAATAGGTTCATGTTTCACGCCACCAGAATTATATGAACACCCAAAAACCCCTATTTTAGTACTTTAGGAAATATGGTATTTTCAACATTTTGAGAAACCAGGCTAGTGATTTTCCATTCAGTCACCGTGCAGGTCATTAAAAAATATCGTGATAATTTTAAATATTTCCAAACAAGGATGTTTATTCAAAATATAAAAAAATAATCAAATATTTAAATTTCTTGAATTAAGAGTCCTTATGTTTTCTATCACCGGTGCACCTACATCACCTAGTCTTCTTACTTGTGTATTTTCAAACTATTCATCTTCAATGGATTAAGTTGTTAATTTTGAGATCACCAGTGCATGTTAAATTTCACAAGTTGGGCACCCATAAATCAAATGAATGTGCAAATAGCATATTAAACTTTTTTTTTTTTTGTATTGAAATAAAAAGGCAAGAGTTATCTTCAACCTTTTTCCAGATTGCTTGCAAAGGATATGACCAAGCTGATTATTATGGATTTGGCTGCTAAGCTAATTCCAAGTGTATTTAAAACATTTTTAGTCTTATGTGTTTGTATTTAAAATGTGATTTGATGTGTATGAAATTTTACAGGTACGAGTATAGATGGGCTGATGGGGTACAGATCAAAAAACCTATTGAGGTTTCTGCTCCAAAATATGTTGAATATTTAATGGACTGGATTGAAACTCAGCTTGACGATGAATCCATATTTCCCCAAAGACTTGGTAATTAATCATCAGACATGTACTTTTTTCCAAACTATTGTGAAATGAAGGTAACGTAGCTGACTTTTTTGGCCCTACGACACCTTCAGGTCAGTGATGATTTGTTAGGCTGTGGTTATGTTAGGGGCTTGGGTATCTTCGTTAATAATAAATATAAGAATGGTTGGAGTTTTTCATGCATGATAATGGAAGTAAGGGATGATTTGTTAGGCTGTGGTTATGTTAGGGGCTTGGGTATCTTCGCTAATCATAAATATAAGAATGGTTGGAGTTTTTCATGCATGATAATGAAAGTAAGGGCAATGATTTTGGCGATGCTGGTTTAATTACCATTGCAGATATGCCATCATTACCATTGCCTCTGTAAATGAGAGTCTACAACTTCTATATTAATAATTTTATGGTGTTATTGGGCCATGGATGATTGTAAACGGTAGAAGTCTGTATGTTTAATTAATTCCCTGCTGTCATAAAAAGGAGCACTTCTTCTAATTTCAATCTTGCAGGCGCACCATTTCCTCCCAACTTCAAGGAGGTTGTTAAGACGATCTTCAAACGACTATTTCGTGTATATGCCCATATCTATCACTCTCATTTTCAGAAAATTGTGAGCCTCAAAGAGGAAGCTCATCTGAACACGTGCTTCAAGCATTTCATCCTATTTACCCATGTAAGTTCCTTGATGCATATTTCAAATAATTTTATATTGCTCGGTTAATCAAGAGGTACTTTTTTTTCTCTCCTAGTCTCAATTAACTTGATGTGATATATATTTCTTTCTTTTTCGTGGAGCTCATATTCTAAACCTCTTTATTAAAAAGTCTTTTATCTCCTTTCCCTAAAAAACATTATTTACTGTTTTCTGTAGTGCTTCCCCCCCCCCCAAATACCCTTACTTGGTGACTCAGCAAAAATTTGAGACATCTGCTCTACTAGGTTTATGGAGGATCATAGCATGGAAATTGGGGATTGTATTTAGATTAAAAAAAAGGATTTACGGTTTGGATTTTGAGTTGAGGATGAAAGTCCAAGGCTACTAGCTTCTTACTAGTAGGTTTTATAGGAATCACACATAGAGGAAGAAAAATTTAAGAATCACACCTAGGGTTCTTAGGAGTCGCATCTAAGGACAGCCTTATAAGCATTAACACGGGAGAATCTATTCAAACACCTGATTCTCTAATATGAAGCATCATAAGCAGAGGTAATTTATAGAATAAACATATTCCTAAAGCTTGAGGTAGTTAGATCCTAAACAACAAGGATATGCTCCTTTATATATATATAATCCCTCCTTAAACTTGATTAAGGACAGATAAAACATTGAAACATGAAATGAAATCCTAGATCTGGACAATTTCCAACATATCTGGAAATCATGGAAATATCCCCACGACATTCACTGCAAAATACATTAAACTTGTTTTGTCTGCATCACCATGTCTGTCAAGTTGCTGTTTTATTTGTACTAAAAAAAAGTTGCAATTCATTTTCATGCAGAACTTTGTTGTCAGGCATTTGTTTTTATATACATTATACTGTTTTTTGTGCAGGAATTTGGGCTAATAGATAAGAAGGAGCTTGCTCCACTTCAAGAGCTTATAGAATCCATTATCGTTCCTTACTAAATGGGGCCTGTTAGATTTTATCAGAAGGATGCATGGTAAAAAAACCAAATAAGTACTGCTAATCAGAAATTGATTTAACAGTCTCCTTGCTGCTTTGAATAATCAAGTACTGTGCCTTGCATATGCTACATGCTTATATATTTCAAGTATTTTCATAGTAACTCTTCTCGGTTGTGTCAAGTATAATGAAAAACTGTTCTCTTTTTTGGTACAAATATGAAAACTGTTGAAAGAACCTGCCTGAAGGGGACTGGCAAAAAATGTATTGGCCCCGTCTTGTGCATAGGTGGATTTCCACCCAGAAAGGCATTTCTGGTATTGTCAACAATGAGACGCTTTTAAAATTCTGGAGAACTGCAAACAGCATTTACTATATTTCTGATTTATTTCAAGATTACTTTGTGGTTGTTGGCTTGTGTTTTGGATGTGTCTTTTTGCTATCATGAAAATATTTAATTTGAGGACTGAATAAATAATGTCTTATTTCATGAATTGATAGTCCATAAAAATAGTTATTAACGCTTCTTAAATTTATTTAAGTGAAAAATTAATGTAATGTTTTAATCTTTTTTATTAAATTGAATGGCAATAAAAATGGATATTTATAGAAACAACGATTTATTTTTTTTAAATGTATTTTCCAGTTAAAATTTTCTTTTCTTATTCGTATGCATTTTTGTTTTGGTTTACTGAAGACTATTTGATTAATAAACTGAATTTATATATTTACAGTGAGTATAATTTTTCTCTAATAATATTTTCTATATTACTTTTGTTACTTTCAGGATTGAATTTAATTTAAAGATTACAAACAACCTGTAATTTAGAAGTTCAAAGCAAACAGGAACATATCCGGAGAAGATGCCAATAATAAGAATAAAATGTACAGAGAACAGAATCAATTTAATAAGTTTTGGATTGCAATTGATTTGGAACATAAGCTTTTGACATTCCTATACTTCTAGAAGTGGCAAAAACTCCCAAGGATGTAAGAGTCGGTTAATATTGTTTTTGAATATATTTTTTGTTTAAAAAAAATATTAAAAAAATATTTTTAACATCAGTATATCAAAATGATATAAAAAAATAATTTAATTTAAAAAATTAAAAAAATATTTTTTTATAAAAAAAACATTTTTTAAAACAGTGACAAACAGGTACAGAACTCTTCCGCTTACTGCGATGCTTTTCTTTAAGAAAAAAACAAATTATAGCAAGGATTAATATTATCATAAAAAGCAATACTAATTCTTTAAAGCTACGAAGTTATAAAATAATTATTAAAATTCAATGTTGTTATAAAAATCAATTTAAAATACTAAGGGTGCTTTTTTTTTAAAAAAAAAATTAGGCATACTGGGCCGAAGAGATTGACCCATGCAGTTGGCCGAGTGCTATAAAGTTTAGGCATTGGAATACTAGGCCCGTGCATATAGTGTTTTTGTTTTTCTCCAAAAGGAATGGACTAATCGTTGTTCATCCCTTTTTTAATAGCGGGCCGGACAACATTTTTTAATGGTGTAGTTGAAATTATTTTTAAAAGTATTTTTATTCAGAATTATATTAAAATAATGTATTTTTTTTAAATCAATTTTAATATTAGCACATGAAAATAATATAAAACCATTATTTTTTATAATTTAATGTAAAAAAAATATTTTAAAAACATAATGTGAAACATGATCTTCATCTATCATCAATATTTTTCAATCACGGAAGATGGTATTGATGACCTAAAAAATCAAGGTTAGATGTTTTAACCCGAAAAATCAAACATCTTTTGTGATTCTGATAATATATTATTTAAAATAATTATTTTAGTAAACATTGCCATATATATATATAAGACAAAGGGTTTTTATTTAAAGAGATATTTTTTTATCATTATTTCAAAGCATTCAAATCTTTTTATTTTAATATTTATACTATTTGCTTTTAGTTTTTATTGAACAGGCAGACAACATAGCTCATAAATTTTTATTTCTATTTTTTAAAATAATTTTATTAATAATAAAATGAGTAATTATACTAAAAAACTATTTTTGTTTCAATAGAGTTTAAATTATTAATCTTTATAAAACAATATGGACATGTAATCAGATAAAAAAAACGAAAGTTGCTGCTGCTGTTGTTGTTATATATTAACACAAATAATTTCCCAATTTATTTTTATTAAACATATATATTAAAAATTTACTTTAAATCCAAAGTACGAAAAAAACTTCTTGTGAAAATCATAGCTTTAATTTATAGAATATCCAATCTCCAATCTCATAAAAAAACAAAAACTCTTTAGTTTCTAGAAAGATGCCGTTGCATTAGGCCTAACTGAGTCCCTCTCGTGAAAGTATTATTTAGTATTTGTTTCAAAAATATTAATAAAAAAATTGATTTTTTTATTTTTTATTTTAAATAAATTATTTTAATGATTTTAGATCATGTATCAATATTAAAAATAATATCAACTACAATTAGCAAGCTGGAAACTTGTCTTTCCAATTAATTCTCAACGCCCTCCGCTGTCTCCTGCAAAGGCGATGGGGAGGGGACAAATACATTGAACTTGTTTTGCACAAGATTATTCTTGAATTTTCGAAATCAAATTGTGCAATAACTGAAAAATTATACATGTATATATAAAGAATTTCAAGTTGAAGGGTCGTTGTTGTGCTTTCATGGAACCACACCATGCTCCCTATTTTGATCTATTTGTACTGATTTTGACCCACCAATTGGGCCCCAAATGCCATGTCATGTTGCAGGCTAGAGCTCGCGGTGCTTCTTTCTAAATAATCCAAAATCAAGGCTTCAAAAGGTGCCATGTGCTTTTTAGAGACCCTCCAACCATACTAACCTCCGGTAGCTCTCATGCTAGAAACCTGTAAAGCCACACAATTGATCCCTTTAATCAATGAAGGATGAACATATTTTGTTATCTGATCCTACACCAGAACCTTTAATCCAAAGAGAATCTGTTTCCAAAGCTTGTCCAGGCTGCATTGTGAAGCATTTTGACATTGCATTAAAGAAGACTTTTTTTTACAAAAAGAAAAAAAACAAACAGCTTCGTTTCCAATGATGCGATTCTGAATGACAGATATGTACCTTCAAGCAAATTAGATAGATAAAATGTTCCATCAAATTATAAGAGCGGTAATAGGATGCTTTCATTTCACAGGATATCCATATTACTCGTGAAGCAGATAAAACATTGAGTAGCAGACAACTATAGCAGATATATAAAAGGAAATGGAGTGAGATTGAAGACCATATTTTTACCTCAGTCTAATCCATCTTGCAAGCTATTAAGATCGGAATGCCCATATCTTGAAGCTGTGAAACCATATGCTGCCGCAACTGCAACTAGGACACCAAAGACCATGGAAAACAGCTGAAAGCTTGCAAGCAGCTCACCTCGAATCTGACTTTCTGATGATCGACACATAACCTGATTGGCCTTAAGCTGACATCCATCCGGCATCATGGGACCATAGAGAGTGAAGGCAGTCTGATAAAACCAGAGGCCTTGCAGAGTCATTGCGATGCCACTAGATAAATCAACAGGAAAGCTGGTCGGGAGAAGAGCCCCCATGACAATGGATAAAACACAGAGGCCAATCAGGAGGACAAGGAGGAGATGGTAGTACCCTTCAAGACCTTTATGGGTTGTTGAGTGAAAGTAAAACAGTAGATACTCTGCAGAAAATGCCGCTGCAGCAACCAAACAGAGGACTTCGTCTGGCAAGGGTAGAAATCTGAGCAAACATTAAAACCAGCAAGAAAGCTCCTTCAGAGAAGTCTACAGAACACCATTTTTTTTCCCTCTGAGAACTATAACGGAAATTAAATTTATGGTGTGTGTGTCAGTGTGCAACTGTGCATTCAGAACTAATCTGTCTCATGTATGGCTGTAAGTGTTCCATGTACTTAAATTAACCGTGTAGAAAATGTTAAACAAATGTTTTTGCCATTATTGCATTATCTGTAACTGCAACCTACCAAGGAAATGTATTTTCTGTGGTCATGAACCTACAAACAAAACCGTGAAATTTATAACAAACATCATGAGAAATTCACAAAGTTGGAAGTTCTTGTGAGCTTATGATTTCTATATAATTCAAAAGCATCTTAATTATCCACTTTAACTCTTCACCGTTATGTAATCTAACCATTGCTAACCACACATCTAGCTTTCACAAAGTAGTTGCTTTGTGCAAGACCTTGTTTTGCCTCGAGCAGGATGTACTGTTTTAAAGTTCATACTGTCCAAACTTCAGGACAAGTAAACATGTATGATCAAGATTGCTGCAGAGTATAGACAAGACTCACAGGAACACTAAGGTCTGGGGCATGCAGAACGAGGATGACGAGGTTAAATCTTGATTGATTATGTTACAGGTACAGAAATCATATGATTTTGCCTCTTACAACACCATTTTTTCTGATGCATAGAAAATAAAAATTGAAGTCCTATGCTATTCTGCCTCGGATTCAATTGAACCAACCAATCCCAAATATGAAAATTTTAAATCTCTTTACCGCGATTAAACAGACAATATTGATATTTTTTAAAATAAAGTAAAGAGCAATCCACAAACACTGATAATATAAATGACCAACCTTGTTTTCTCTGATAGCAAACTGACAACCCCAAAAATAAAGAACATGAGAAGCATTCCGCCGTGCTCAAAATCGTTCATATGATGAGGATTCAAGACTCCATTGACAAAAAACTTGAGGTGTGTAGAGTACAAAAGCTCAATACACATATCAATAAAGGCACCGCCCGCCACCAGATACAGCTCCAAGTACTTCAGCTTCCCATCAAAACCAGGCACGGGGTTCCAAATCCTGACTCTAAATGACTTTGGATTCGATAAATATCTAACCAGGGAGCTCCATATATGCCATACACCAACCAATAAAAACAACGTTCCTGGTAAAACATGCCCCTTGAAAGAACCCATCCTTTTTGCGTACTAATGCTACTCCCACTTTACTCTCCTTATTGAACTACAACACTGAAATCCTTTGCAACTTGTTTGTCTTCTTGATTCAACAATTGGGTTCTGCTTCAAAATGAGGGAAGAGAGCGAAGAGTTTTAGACTTTCGAGTATTTTTGGAATAGAGCAGTGGCTTTTTCCAAGTTTATTTATATGACAGTATTTTCATCGTAGAAGACTTTTCAAAGCAAAGGAAGCTTCTTCACAGTGGATTAATTAAAATGGGTTTCCATTGGCTGCTCTGTTTTGTTGACCAGAAAAATCAATCAAAATAATTTTCTTTTTTTCAATTTTTGACAAAATAAACAAAGAGAAAACAGAAAGGGCAGTTCATTGCAGATCTGTCGATGCGAGTCTGAACAAATTGTTTCAAGATCTGTCAATAACTTATGCTTCATCTCATTAGAGAAACTTTCTCAGGAAACAATCGGACTTTAGGTAAAATCAATCCCGCTTTAAGTCAAAATTAAAACAGAAAGCAAAACCGTTTCTTTCTTTCTTTTGGTAAAACAGTCCATATCAAAATCTAACCTATCCCCTAAAAATGAACAAAAAAAAAAAAATGAAAGAGAGAGAGAGAGAGAGAGAGTAAAAAGAACATATACTGGATTGTCTGTTACCACGTTGCTATATGAACTATAAAAGTGCAGTAATATTTAAAGGGTAATATGATTTTTACGTACTTACATGATGATGGTATGATTGATTTCAAGAACAAAAGCTATGGTTCTGTTGCTGAGAAGATCATAATTAGGATTCAAAAAAAGCTAGTGCTTGCTTGAGCTCCCTTCTCCAGGCAGATACTATTGTTATTTAGACCGAGAGAGATGGCGGTGGGTGAGGGGAATCTGAAAAGGAAATTGGGAAAGGCAGCATAAAAGAGATTGAAATTATGAAGGAATCATTTGAAATGGATCATCAGCTTGTTACCACTATCTATCCATGCCCGCGTATCAAATCTGTGCCTCCATGATGCTGCTTTTGACTGGATGCTAGCCTGTATGTACACGTGACCCCAGCACGGCACTGAACAGTCTGTACGGGTGACGGGGTTTTGGGTTGACCAAGTGGGTAGCCCCGGGTCACCACTGTCTCGGGTCAACCAATCTGCTGGCCAGATTTCACAACCATGTTGTTCAGTGCTGTAATGGGGTCAAGCGGGTGTATATAAAAACATTGATTATTTTTTATGAGCAATTTAAATTATATTACACTTCACAGTTCTTTTTTTACATCTTATACACATGAATTTATAAAAAAATTTCCACGAATAATAATTATAATACACTTCATACCTCGTTTTTTTTATAATCTATATTCACATATATTATTTTTAAATTTTTTTCATATAATAAAATGTTGCTAAACAGTTCACTTGCCTCCGCAGCACATTCCCATTTGCCACCTTTCACGCTTATGATTCGCCTCTGTTTGGCTTAGCTTTTGCACCGCAGGTTTGCTGCGGTGCAAAAATTTTTTTTTTTGTATGTTAGATTATTTTTATTTCGGCACGAAAAACTTTTTGAAAAGTTTTGAAAAGCAACCGCAACAGCAATCCCAAAAGCTAAAAGCCAACCTTCGCGCACTTTAATTTCTATCAACTGAGGTCTAGGCCACGTCGGCCACGTGGGTTAAGGTTATATTTGGTTTTTTATAGTTAAAAAAAGATTATGGTTGTGTTTATGGTTGAGGCTGTTACCTTCATTATGCTTTTTTCTTGAAAAAATATTAAAAAAATATGTTAAAAATTAAAATAATATTTTGACACGTTGTCGTTGAATGAAAAATATGCAAAACACACTTCCTCGTTGCGAAAAATCATTTTTTGAAAGTAAAACTGTTTGATGAATGAGAGAGAGGAGAAATAACTGTCGGCACACCTTTTTCCGTATTTATTACCGGCAATTACTGAGATGGCCCTCACATGATCGCGGGAAGTATATTCATGTGCGCAGCATATCAAGAAATTATACATAAATAAACTATTTAGCAAGTAATTCAATAATAAAAATTTAAAATTTATTTTTTTATGCTTTCAATTTCGAGTTGCGAGATTATTAATATGATAGTCATTAAAGACTGTTATTAAAAGTGTGTTTGGTATTGTAATTGTTATTGTGGTTGATGTAAAAAAAACAGTTTCATAAAAAAACGTTTTTCTTGCAGTTCAAAATAAGTAGTGAAGTATTTGGTTAAAATTGTGGTTGAATCTAAGGTTGATAAAAAACAGTTTCGTATGTTTGGTTATCATATTTTTCGTATTGCTGTCAACTTGTGAAATTACCTTAAAGAACACACACGCACATTGATTATATTTAATAATTATAATAATGAAATATAATTAATAATTCAAGTAAATTAGACACTTGTTTTTATTCTCTCATCAAACTACTTGTAATTTTATCACGAGCTAAATTCATACGTGAAGGCCTCTGCGATTCCGGAATAACATGTAGTAAAATATCATTTGAAATAAAATTATGATTGCAAAACAAAAATTATACTTTGATATTCTTCTAATATATTTATTTATTGTAATTATTTTTTATATTATTTTAATATTACATATACACACAAGCACGCACGCCCCCCCCCCCCCCGGAAAACACCAATTTGTTGTTTTCCATGAACCGATGTTTCAGTTTATTTTATTGGTGGGACCCACCTGTTTTTTTCATAATTTTACCTTAGTGCCTGTCTGGGAGGGCGGTTGCGGTAGCTTTTGAAAGTGTTTTTCGTGCCGAAATATATTAAAATGATGTTTTTTTATTTTTTAAAAATTATTTTTGACATCAGCACATCAAAATGATCTAAAATACTAAATCACTGTTTTTTAAAACTAAAAAAAAAATAAAAAATGACCAAAACGCTGGTTTGGCGGCGTGCCAAACGGGCTCTTAACCAAACACCCCAACCATTAGTTTTTTCTAAATCTTCGGTATAAACTCACTCTCAAACACCCTCTAATTTTAGGTTTTGTGAAATTAATCGAGGTGTGTACAAGCAGATCGGACACCACATTAATAAAAAAAGGAAAATGTATATAAATGTGAAAATATAAACAAGTTGAAATAGTGAAATCTTAAAACAGACACGTGGGTAGGAAAGTTTTATTTCAAGTTTAAATTATGAAACTAGTGTTTAAAATAATTTATTTTTTAAATGTGTGTATGCTAAAATTGTTAAAAAAATTAATTTGAAAACTGATTTAATGATTTCTTTTATCATGAATCAAAAAATAAAAAAGTTATCGAAAATGGTTTTGTTCTCCGACGCGTGCGAACATCCTTTGAAAGAAATTAAAAATAATAATAGGAAATTAAAAATTTAAAAAGAAATTAAAAAATAAAACAAGAAAACACAACAAAATTGACTCAATTAATATATATAAAGCCTCCTTTGAAAGCCTTTCAGAAATGACGTTAACAAAGTAGACTCCTTTTTTTATTAAATTGGGTCTAAAAAAAACTTCTGAAAAAATAAAAACTTATCTCAACATTAAAAAAAAAAAAAATCCTTTGCTGTTAATTTATAGTTTTTTTTTTTTTTAAAGATACATATCGTGATAACAGAAAATTTGTAATTTATATAAAAAAATGATTTTTTATTGCTATTAAATTCGTTTGATACGATAAAATTTTCTCCTGGGTCTAACCATGTCCTGCTAATTTTTTAGTTTAGCCGTGTATTCTGTTCATGGCAAACCTCCATAACTACATGTATTCATTTAACTAATCAGCATCTTCAGTTTTTGCTAGCTCAATTACATTAGTTTCTCTTCCTTTATTTGTCTTTATAATTTTGTCCTTTTTTCCTTGCTTTCATTTCAGGGTGTTTGAGATTGTTATCAGAAAATAATTTTATTTTAAATTAAAAAATTAATGTTTTTAGATCATTTTGATAGATAAATATCAAAAATAATTTTTTTAAAATAAAAAAAATTATTTTATTATATTTTTAAATAAAAAATATTTTTAAAAACATCTCTAATAAGAGACTCAAATATACCTCTAGAAAGTTCAGGAATCATGTAAGAAAAGCTAAGGGATTTGTGAAAATCAGCAGTATTTGTGTCTCTTTCCCTCTTCTTTTTTAATAATTCTTCAGCCTCTCGCCTTATAATGTGAATGCTGGCTTTGCATCATCCTATCTCTTGCGCTTTTGCCTTTTGCTTTGATCAAGTGTCTCTTTGTCACGGTGCAACCAGTGTTTTGTTAATTTTTTTTATATATTTTAAATGAATTTTTTTAATATGTTTATATCATGTTAATGTGTTGATGTTAAAAATAATTTTTAAAAATAAAAAAATTATTTTAATATATTTTAAAATGAAAAACATATGAAAAATAACCGCAACCACATTCCTAAACATCCCCTAAGCCTTTATCGACGAGGTTCTTAGGAAATCTGGATAGCTCGGCCAATTTATATAAGTAATTGTTTAATAATGTGATTGAGAAAAATAAAAATAAGTAATATAAATTTTTTTAATTTAAAATAAAAATAATAAATAAATTCATTTTAAAAAAAATACATTCCCAAACGAGACGAAAACAAAAACCAAACTTTTTAAAAGAGTTTTTCAAGTGATTTCCCATCACCTTCCAAGTATTTTTGTCCTTTCTCCGGATACGACAATTTTGCCTATTCTCGTGTAACGCGTCTACAATCATTTTTTCGTCGCCCTGGTTCACGGCATGCACCGATAAGCAAACAACCAAAAAGTCATCGAGTAAAAGTCAAATTTAAAAAATATAAAACAAAGCACGGAACTGTCTTCGAGGTCCCGCGTCGATGGTCATTGCGCCTACTGTTCACGTTAGCCATATCCGCGTTGAAGCTTGGATTCGAGAAAATAATCGACAAAGGGAATGAAAATATTACTTAGGGTCTCTTTCGGTATTGTCTTATCTTGATGGACCGAGGCTAATATACTGTGTTATTCACGACCTTGATAACTGCCTGTTAATAAAGTATACGAGTAAAACAAAATGTTTGATAATTGATTATTAAATGTTTTTTTTTAAATAATTTCTTCTTGGATCTTGTTTGTTTACTTTAAAGTATTTTTTTTAAGAAATTAGTTATTGGAAATTATATTTGTTTTTTGCTGAGAAATATTAATTGAGAAATATTTTTGGTGTTTGGCTATTTCACAAAAAATAAAGTGAAAAATAACTTATTAATATTTTTTTTCAAGCTTATCTAGTATGTATATACTATTAAATTTAATTATTTAACGCTTACAAATGAGATATAAAAATATAATGGTAACTATATATAATATAAATATTTTAAATATAATATTAGAGATATGTAACCTTGTTAACTATTTTTTAAGTAAAATCTATTGATATTTTTTATTTTTAAAACCCAAAATATATTTATCCATATCAAGAAATCCAGAGTAGTTAATGGAATTATGTAATATCTAGATATTTAACTTATTTTTTGTATGGAAGATTTTGTATTAAGGATGAATAAATACAAAAATATTTTGATCGGTTTTCTGAATACAATTTTTTTTCTCAAGGGGATATGGGTAATTACCTTTTTAGTATATATCATTGAAGCGTTAGAAAGTAAATATTGATAACTGGCTGCTAATAAAGTATACGAGTAAAACAAAATGTTTGATAATTGATTACTAATTTTTTTTTTTCAAAAAAAAAATTCTTCTCAGATCGTGTTTGTTTACTTTAAAGTATTTTTGTAAGAAATTAGTTATTGGAAATTAGATTTGCTGTTTGCTTTGTCATGGAAAATTAGTTGAGAAATATTTTTGGTGTTTGGCTATATCATAAAAAATAAAGTGAAAAATACTTATTAACTGTATATAATATAAATGTTTTAAGTATAATATTTGAGATATATAACCTTTTTAAATATTTTTTAAGTGAAATCTATTGATATTTTTTATTTTTAAAACCCCAAAATATATTCATCCATATTAAGAAGTCCAGATTAGTTAAAGGAATTATGAATAGCCAGATATTTAACCTATTTTTTTGTATGGAAATTTTTGTATTAGGGATGAATAAATACAAAAACATTTTGATGGTTTTCTGAATACAACATTTTTTTTCAAGGGGACATAGGTAATTACCCTTTTAATATATCATGGCAGCATTAGAATATAAATATAAATACGTTACATCATAATGCATGTATATTAAGTTTTAATGTCACATTCATACATGTTAGTTAAAATTAACAAACATGGATATATTTGTCAAGTAATAAACATTGACTTCTTATTCTAGTAAAATCATTCTAACAACCATATGTTAGTGTCTCAAAGGAGCATGATATAGTAGCAAAGAATATGAAACCTGTCTTGCATATCTTGAATTCAAGACCGGATATACTCGTTTTTTAAAAGCACGGGATAATCAGGATGTTATTTAATTAACCTGAAACAACAAATAACACCCAAAAGAAAACGAGATTTCCTAAAATATACGGATTAATAAAATCTTGAGTTTATGTGTTCATTTTATACCAATTAAATTAAATACATCACCAAAAATGATCTCATCAAGAGATTCGATCTTCATTGCTTCTATGTAACTCATTAAAATCAAGCTAGTTTTTTATTAGGCTTTAAAGTGCAAATGCTACATATCTAACCACTTTAAACAACTTTTCAACACCATCATTCCATCATATATATGATTTCTTTTCCTATGTTGTCTTTTCTTACGCACTAAGGAAGATGTTTTTTTTAAAAAGAAAAAACACTCGTTCATATTTACCATTGTTTTCAATTGGAGCGTTTTCGAGCTTAACACCGAAGGTTAAAGTGTCCTGCACCGATTATTTCATTGTTGAATAAGGTTTAGGAAAATTTCAAGTAATGCCCGTATTTTTTTTTAATAAGATTTCCCAGTCAAAATTACGTGCAATGCAAAAATGGCCTTGGATAGGTTTATTGGTGCGGAATGCAAGGTGATTTGAGGTGGAAATTTGATCAAATGAAAAGGAAAACATAGGTTAAGAAGGTGTTTACCGCTGTATTTTAAAAATATATTTGAAAAAAATAATTTAATTTTTATTTTAAATTAAAATTTTTTGATATTTTAAAATTATTTTGATTTGTTGATGTCAAAAATAATTTTTTATATAGAAAATATATTTTTAAATAAAAAACAATCACAACTATACTTTTAAATATAATGTGAATCATCATGAACCAGGTAAATCAAGAATAATTGTCGAGATTATATATATATATATATATATATTAAAGTTAAAAAAAAATGATCATGGTCATGATGAAAATTTGTTGTTGAGAATAAAATAACAAAAAATATTTAAACGCGTGACAGATTTTAATATTTTCTATCTAAATTAGAAAAAAGGCTTTAGGAGCAAGGTCATCTGGTATATGAAAAGCTTAGGTGATTTCAAGAAGTAAATGCCTAAAACTTTGACTTCTTAAAATTATTAAATTACCGTGAATATTTCCTTAATTGCTATATTTTTAATTATCCGAATTTGTTTAAACGGACCGATGAAAAAAATAATTATTTACGAGCCAAATTTTTTTTACATTAAATTTAAATTTAAAATGAGTTAGCCAAAAAATAAATCCAAGCTCACGTTAAATCCACACTACTTTATTAAGATTTATTTGTATACTCTTTAACTTGCAAATATATAAAGTGAAAGAGAATCTCTTCTAGTCTATTTTATGTGAGATAAAGAGTATTGAGTTTTATAAAAGCATATCAATCAAAAGTTTTTTAAAAGATTTATTTTGTTAAAAAATAATTTTCAACAAGGTTTTTTATCCTTTTAAAAAACAATAGAGGGGTCCCATTTTAATTATTTTTTTAAATTACCTATAAATAATTTTTTGTATAAAAAAATTCCAGCACCACAGTGTTTTTTTAGTGATGAATTATAGTGTTGAAATTGTTTTTGAAAGTATTTTTTATTAAAATAATATTTTTTATTTTTAAATATTATTTTTGACATAACAATAAAAATAATTTAAAAATATTTTTTTTAATTTGGAATAAAAATATATTTTTATATTTTTTTTAAAATAAAATAAAATAAAATTGCATAGTATAAATGCCTCGAATCGCCGGTCCAGATTGTTGAAAAAAAATAGAACTCGGTCGAAGTTGAAGAATAACCATGGCCGAATGGGTAATCCATGATTTTGTTATGCCACTCAACTTTCTAGCACACACTATACCAGCAGGGCTGTCTCAGATCCGGCCCAAAAAATATAAAGTGACAAAAAACTCGTAGACCCCACCTCCTTTTCAAATTTTTTAAAAACGTGACGGCGCTAAGATACTTCCAAATTGACCATCAATCACAGTTTCCCACGTGTCAAGTCTCTCTCTCTCTCTAACCCACGTGGGATCTCTCATCCCCGTCGATGAAAATCTCTCCCCAATCCCACCATCACTGGATAACTTTCTTGAGAATCCACCTACAAAAACGCCGTCGTTTTCCTCCTTCGTCCCCGTTTCGGCAAATATCACTACCCACCTAAATACTCTTTCGCTCTAAAATCTATTCTTTTATCTTTTCCTTCGTTGTGATATATATTTTCAGTTTCTCTCTCTCGCTCTCAAAACTATATAAAAGTAACTTTAAGTATTTGATTGACTCCGTCTCTATTGAATTTTCTTCTTCTTCTTCCTTTTAAAAATCAATTCACACTTTTAAACATTCATAAAAATTACTCCATTTTTTACCCCATTTTCCCTCTCTGTTTTTTTTCCTGCCCCATAATTCTCCTTTGGTGTGTTTGTTAGTTTACAGTGAAATATTCGCGTTTGGAATCATCGAAAATGCGGAATTGTAAAATGAGGATCGAGATCCTTGATTCAGTTGTACACACCTTTCACTTATAGCGATGCGAGATAAAGTCAGTTAGTTTTATTTCTAAACGGTGCTTTGGATCTCGCAGAAACAGGAAGCTAATATTTTAATCAATTTGAGCTTCCAATTCTGCGAGATTCTTTTTTTGTTTCCTGGAGAATTGGATTGGTATTAGTGTAGATAAGGTGGATTTAGAGGCAAAAAATAAATAAATGTCGAAAGTGATTTACGAAGGGTGGATGGTGAGGTATGGAAGGAGGAAGATCGGCAGATCGTTTATTCACATGAGGTATTTCGTTTTGGAGCCAACGCTTCTCGCTTATTACAAGAAGAAACCAGAAGATAATCAGGTAATTGTTTTCTTTTCTTTTTTATCATGATCATGTGATTTTTTTTAGTTTATTTGAAAAAAAAAGGGAATGGAATGCAAGTATTGAGTTATCGTAAAGCGTTTTCTGAATGTTAAATATTTTAGGTGCCAATCAAAACCTTATTGATTGATGGTAATTGTCGAGTAGAGGATCGAGGCCTGAAGACTCAACATGGACATGTAAGTTGTGCTTTTGTTACTTGGCATAATGGTGATGATGCATTGTTTGTCAGTGAATCGGATCAGGAGTCGTTATCGAATAGGTTTTTCTGTCACTCCTATCTATCCTTGTTCATGTTACAGTGGACGTGCTCTCGTTGTGAACTGAAAGTTAAAGCAAATATTGTGATTCATGGATTGTAATGATTGTTTTAATATTTACTTTTCTACTGCTTTCTGTCTTTCTGGTGACTATGCATTCTCTAAAATGGATGCTTTTTGTTGTCAGCTTACTTTGTAAGCTGTGATATTGTTTTTCTAGTGAGGGAATGCTAAAGTATTTTTTTTTGTTGATTAAATGATTCCTTATCTATTTTCCTGCAGATGGTTTATGTTCTATCTGTTTATAACAAGAAAGACAAGTATAATCGAATCACAGTAAGCAGTTTTTTGCTTTTAGCTTGTGAATTAATATGCTATCTCTTATTTCCCCCCAGCATTCCAAGTATATTTTGTGTTGCTGTAGAAATCCAATTAAGAAGCTGGTATCTGTTCTTTAGCACTTCCGTTTCACTTGCTCTTGCACTTAAGGTTGACCTTTGGACCTCAAAGTGGTAGATGCTCTTTAGCCTGCCAGTGATATTATAGTTTGAATTTTTGTAAACATTCTGGCAGTTTCCAATTGAGCCTTGAATGATTTTTTCTCTATTTTCCTATTGAGCTAATTCTTTTTGTCAATTCATGATCACCTAAGATCATTGGAGCCTGGAAACTGCAGAAAATATACGAGACCCTCCCTGCCTTTTTCTTCACCCTCATCTATCCTTGTCATTATCAATTCTTGTTGTTATCTGCCTTAGAAATATGCAGAAATGAGATATCCCTCTGATTACGACATGTTTAACATTTTGTGCTTCATTAGTTTCTCATTTGTTGTGGCATCAGAATTGATAGTGGAAAAATACGACCGTTGTGAGCTATTTTCTTATTCCAGATGGCAGCATTTAACATCCAGGAACAATTGATGTGGAGGGGAAAGATTGAATTTGTAATTGATCAGGTCAGTACGCTTCAGAATGTGTTGAATGTCCAAATTCCTTTTATAATTTGGCTTCAATTTAAGGCACTGATAGTATAACTATTGTACATTTTCCTTAGATTAGCCATTCTATTGTCAAGTAATCTTGGTGAACTATAAACTGTTTTGTTGGCTCTATATTGAACATTTTGCGATTCCATACATCTATATATGTGCCAGGTAACTGGATCAAATGATTTATATATGACTCATTGCTTGCTAATATATATGCAGCATCAGGAGTCCCAAGTTCCTAATGGTAACAAATATGCCTCATTCGAATACAAATCTGGGATGGATAATGGGAGGACTGCTTCTTCATCAGATTGTGAAATTCAGTGAGTGCCTTTGCAACATTATTTCTCTTGTGTTAGCTGTACTTCAGTTTCTCCTGTTTAGAACTTTTTCTCTGCTTGCCATTGTATGATGGAGTAGATACTGGAAAACCTGTCCTGTATTTTTGCCTGGTGTAAATATGATTTTTTCATCTTTCCTGGTGCTATAAAGTTTTTATTATATTTTAAGATAGCATTCTGTACTGTTATACTGATCCCAATAGCTGGTGCGAGTTTTATCAATCATTTGAACTGCTGTTGGAGCTAATTTTACCAGTCATTGTATCTGATGTGGAAATCTTGGATGAAAAATGAATAATCGCAGGTTCAATGCACATGAGGATGAAGATGAGAGCCATTCAAATTTGTTGCGGAGAACAACCATTGGAAATGGTTCTCATGCTTTCCTTCTCTTATTGACTTCAAGTTAATTTGATGCAATCTTCAAGCATGTCTCATTTTTTTCTGTCTTGGCAGGTCCACCTGCTTCAGTATTTGACTGGACACAAGAATTCGATTCAGATTTGACCAACCAGAATGCCAACAACCAAGCATTCTCCAGAAAGCATTGGCGCCTTTTACAGTGTCAAAATGGTGATTTATTTTTCTTAGCCTTTTGTATTATTTAACAGTTCATTACATTGCTGATGTTTAGGAAGCATAGCAATTTTGATTACATCCAATGTTTGCTTGTATATGATAGGACTCCGCATTTTTGAAGAGCTGCTTGAAGTCGAATACCTTGTAAGGAACTATTTAGTCATTTGCATGAAGTGAATGCCTTTGTATGCTATGTTTTAGGCTATTATTTGTTTTTACACCACATCTTGTCTCATGATGCAGCCAAGGAGCTGTAGTCGAGCAATGAAGGCTGTGGGTGTTGTTGAGGCTAGCTGTGAAGAAATATTTGAACTTATAATGAGCATGGATGCTAAACGGTTTGAGTAGGTGTTTTCCTCTATCATCCTCCATTGCTCTTGAAGCATTGTTTATGCAACAAAAACTGTACTCTCCACATGCCCCCCCAGACAAAAGAGCACATGCAAAACCTTGATCTCAAAAAACTTTGAAAAGCTTTAATCAAGACATCCAATATCAGTTATATTTTATATTAAACGTTTTGAGTGGCATATGTACTTTTCTGAAGGGTTGAGAACTTATACCAGCAATCTGTCCTCATCATATTACTTTTTCTTGCCTTGCTTTACATGTATCACCCATTATTGATGGAACAAAATATTTTCAAATTATGATCTGAACCTTGTTTTGGGGTGGAGTGTGGTGGGGAGTGGGCTAGTGGTCAAACCTCACCCAGGCTAGGTATGTAGACTTATTCATGAAGCACTAGTGTAATTACTTGAATGGAGTTGTTGGGTTTTCACTTTTGTTCTCATGCTCTGCCCATGATGCATGTGCTTGCACAATTCATGAGTAATTTTTTCCATGCCATATGCAGGTGGGATTGCAGCTTCCAGCATGGTAGTTTAGTTGATGAGGTGGATGGACATACAGCAATACTCTATCATAGACTTCAGCTGGACTGGTTTCCTATGTAATCTCCTCTCCCAAATAAATCACACTCTTGCATATATTATGATCAAAATGGAAGTATTTGATGCTAGAGTGTTATTGGTCTTGTTTTAAATGTGAAATATTAAAGTCTTATCAAACTCAAAGTAAGCTTACACTTTGCAGTGGAATTCATTGTGTCACAGCCTTAATAGGTATTACCTAAATTTGCTTTTTTAACTAAGAAGCATGAATATTAATGCTGGATATGTGCTTATCTTTAAAAAAAAGTTAAGATATCAATGGGAACATGCTGATAAATATGTATTTTATGCACTACCATCTGTATTGTATTAATTTTAACCATAAACATAAATAAACAATGACTTATGGATTACAGGTTCACAAAGCCGAGTAAGAAACTTAAGCTAATTGAAACAAAACAAGTGTTAAGCTTGTAATTCTATTAGACTAGGAGATAAGTTCGCCTTGAATTTAACAAAAAATGTCATTATGCTGTCTTAATAAGAGTGGCTGTGCTGTAAACACTATCACAAAATAATCATGTCCGACTTATTGCATAAATCGATTTTTAGTAATTAACTTGATCAAACAAAACTATATAATCTAAATATGGTGGGCCTGAGATAATTGATCTTCATGTTAGCTTGCACAAAGATGAGCAGGGTTTCTCATTATCTATGCAAACCAAACAATATTCTTGAGAAAACTATAGGCTGTCCTAATTCAAGGTTGAGGTTCGCTTGCTTGTGGAAATGAGGCATTTATTCGTTATTTATTTCTTACAAATGAATGGGTTGCAGATTTGTGTGGCCGCGTGACCTTTGCTATGTGAGATATTGGCGGCGAAATGATGACGGTAGCTATGGTAAATTGTTTGGCTTGTCTACACCTTATTTGATCTTCTAACCTGTCACAAGCTTTAGAAATATCCTTCTTGCTATTGTGCAGTTGTGCTATTTCGTTCTAGAGTGCATGAGAAATGTGGTCCACAACCAGGTTATGTGCGGGCCCATATCGAGAGTGAGTTCTATTTGTGCCTTAAGTTTATGCTTAGAAATCTGAGATCAGAATTTAGATATTTAGTTTTTGGCTAAATTCTGCTTTTACAGGTGGAGGTTTCATTATTTCCCCTTTGAAACCTTGCAATGAGAAACCCAGAACACAGGTGCAGAACCTTATGCAGATTGATCTAAAGGGATGGGCTGTTGGTTATGTTTCGTCATTTCAGCAACATTGTCTTCTGCAGATGTTAAATAGTGTTGCTGGTGAGTTCTTCTACACCTCTTCTTGCTCAAGTCTTCTATTGTTGTAAGGAATTGTTGTCACTCTTATTTGCTAAAGTTTTGAAACCCTGTGTGTTGCCATGGGTACATGCTTTATGTAGTGTGTGCATCCTTTAGTCAAGAAGCTTGTATAGGTTGATATAGAAGAGAGAAGGGATGGGAAAAGCAGAATACTAGAGAGGAAATAGGGTAGAGAAGAGGGAAGAAAGGGGCCGAGTAGAGAAAGACAGGGGGAGATATTAAGGAGAGAAAGAACTGTATGAAAGCATAAGTTTCAAATCCCCACAGTAGTTGAACTACGGTTAAACATGATAATAGGAGTCCTTATACAGACATCTAACTCTAACAAAACCCTAAATAAAATAAGAAATACAATAAAATTTCTATATACTCATAAAGATTATAATAGCTTAAGATAAGTCGATTTCTAATTATAATAGACTATAAAATAAAACATCATCTCTAATTTTCCTATGAATAACGTATTGCAAATCTTCTATTTACTCAAGCCATCGGGGTTGGAGGAATGACTTGAAATTCTATTTTTCTATACTCACATCCTTATAGCACCCAAGCTACTGCAGTAGTTTCTTCATCATTTCCTTTTCTTTGTTTCCTTTGTCAAAGCAACTGTAGTTAGTCTATCGAGCCTTTTATTTTCTTTTCTTTGTTTTCAGTGATAATTGACCCATTCATTGATACGATCTTTTTTGGGGTCCCCCAATTAAGAGTGCTATTTTTTTTGTCATTGATGTTGGTTAAATAGTGTTGATGCCAAAAGTAGTGTTTAAATTATCAGACATGAAAGGAGAATAAGAACTTGTAACAGTTCTATTGTTGCTTTAGTTCAATTTTTGTAGTTTGTGCTAGTCAAATATGCAAACACTCCAATCTGAATGGGCTACTTTTTCTGGTTTATAATTTGCATTTTCTGGCAGGACTGCGTGAATTGTTTTCCCAGACAGATGAGAGAGGTGCCCCTCCAAGAATCCCTGTAATGGCCAATATGGCATCAGCTTCTGCTCCATCAAAGAAAAATGTAAAGCTGCAAGAATCTTCTGTTCATCCTACGCCACCTCTTGATCAGACAAATGCTGCTAGCAGACACTCTGTAATGGATGAAGACACCGATGATGATGAAGAATTTCCAATAGCTGAAGATGAACAACAGGTGCGTTTTATGCTTGTCCCCTCTCTGTTTTTTGCTGTCTTGTAAATACTTGTTTTTTCCTCAATTTTCAGGCTTTCCGAACCAAGCACGAGAACGATGCAAAGAGAACAGGTGGATGCCAACTGCATGTCTGAAATTTTACGTTGTTTTTTTCATTTCAATAAGTTCAATCTTTTGTTGCACTATTTGAATATTAATAACAATCTTGTTAACAGCCTTGGAAGAAGAACCAGTTGATCAAATCGATTTATCCTGTTTTTCGGGTAATCTACGCCGTGATGACCGTGACAATGCCCGTGACTGCTGGCGAATATCTGATGGAAACAACTTCAGAGTTCGTAGCAAGCGATTTTGTTTCGACAAATCAAAGGTCCTCTGATATTTTACTTATATTTCCTTTAAATTAACATGCCCTAGAGTTACAAATTCACCATCTTATGAACTTGTTAGGCTCACTCTTGTTGCTTTCCATGCAATTTGCATATGAAGGTCCCTGCAGGAAAACATTTAATGGATCTTGTTGCTGTTGATTGGTTCAAAGATACAAAAAGAATGGATCATGTTGCCAGGCGTCAAGGATGTGCTGCACAAGTAAGAACCTCTCTGGCCTACCCCTCCCCTCTTATATTGTGCTGTTCATTTCAGAGTTTCAAATTGACTCTGGTAAAACAGTCTTTTTTTTGTGTGTGGTTGTCATCTCAGGAGCTTTGTGTGCTTTTACCATGCACAGCTCCAATCTGTGCTGCAAAATATAAAAAATTATCCCTTTTCAGGGAATTGCAGTATTTTTCACTCTGTTAAACATGATATTCCCTAAAAGGTGGATTATCTATACCTACCTGCTACACTTTGCAGCAATTCCCTCTCATATTGTGCTGTTCATTTCAGAGTTTCAAATTGACTCTGGTAAAACAGTCTTATTTTTGTGTGTGGTTTTCATCTCAGGAGCTTTGTGTGCTTTTACCATCCACAGCTCCAATCTGTGCTGCAAAATATAAAAAACTATCCCTTTTCAGGGAATTGCAGTATTTTTCACTGTGTTAAACATGATATTCCCTAAAAGGTGGATTATCTATACCTACCTGCTACACTTTGCAGCAAGGTGCACCTACGTTTTTTTGCTAGTTCATGAACCTTGTTAAATAAAATATCCATCAAGCTGCAGTTAGTTTATGTTTGGTTCAAAGCTGTTTATAGTCATAAATTTATCAGTAGTCCTAAGAGATCAAACAACTTGGTCAACTATGTTTTTGTTGATAGTATAATTTTTAGCATGTCTATGGATCTTAATTCTGTTAAGACAGTAACATGTTTATGGACTTTTAAATGTTTCTGTAGGTTGCTTCAGAGAAAGGGCTTTTCTCTGTGGTTTTTAATTTGCAAGTAAGTTTGTCTAACTTGGTGTGAATTTCAATTGCATCATTTGGAGGCTGTACAAGGATAACTCTGTTTTTATTTTGACAGGTACCTGGTTCAACACACTACAGTATGGTATTTTATTTTGTGACGAAGGTATTATTACCTGGATCTCTCTTGCAACGGTTTGTTGACGGTGATGATGAATTTCGCAACAGTAGGTTTAAGCTTATTCCATCAGTTCCCAAGGTACTCATCTTTCTGTTCCTCATGTTTTTTTAAGTTTTTTTTTTTCAGGATGCCAGGGCCATCAGAGGCCATGATTGCTGTATCTAGATAAGTATGATGATCAACATTGTTGGTCAGCAACGCTGGTCAGCCCATAGGAACTACTTTTTGAATGCCTAACACATGCTAACAGATTAGCATATGGAGACTGACTTTTTCCTTATGAAGAGACATGGAACCATGTTGGAGAAATTTTTCAAACACAGTTGGCTACTATACATTTTTAAGATTTGATTGAGCCAAAATGACCGAGCTGCTTTCTGTAATAAATCACACAGGGTTCATGGATTGTGCGGCAGAGTGTTGGAAGCACCCCATGCTTACTGGGAAAAGCAGTTGATTGCAACTATATCCGAGGTCCCAATTACCTAGAGGTAAATACCAATCAAATTTCTTTAGTTCCTGATGTTTCCTGTGAGTTACTTGCCCACCACTAATAGTTTGGTCTAACATGGTTATGTAATTGTAGGTTGATGTTGATATTGGTTCTTCTACTGTTGCAAATGGAGTCTTGGGACTTGTAATTGGTGTAATTACAACATTGGTGGTTGACATGGCTTTCCTTGTACAGGTATTTGTGCCATAGAGCCATCTCAAATTATTGTATGACAACTGAAGTTTTGGGTAAAAAAAATTTAGACTCGTGAACAAGCCACTGGGTTAAAGCGGACGAGGACAGGTGATGATTCCCTAACCAGAGCTGGAACAGCAATCTAACCAAGCCAGCTCAAGTTAATAGGCATTTGCCCCATGAATCATTCAACCTAATAATAAAATTTTGATCTGTTTTGATATTGCTAGAAACCAGAGTCTTCCACTTTGTAATGGCAGTTTTTTAGTTTTTTGTTGGCCTAAAACAACTTTTAACCCAATAGGGAAACCCATTCTGGCTACAAAATTTGGTTCGAAGAGTTTCTAGTTGTGGAAATTAAAATGAAAGGAAGCACTTTATGCTTCCCGGCTCTGGAAACTGATGTCATTGGATGAGTAATCCCGCATGTTCTGTTGGATACTACTTTTCAACACCTTTCTTTTTTCCCCTTCTTTTTATAGCAATTGCTACTCCAAATAGACGGCCTTAGGAGATAGATGGAAGAAAGAAGCAGTGTTCACAAGGATGAAAAGTGTCCCAAACAATATTTCTCCATTTTTAACCTAGCTACTTGTAGTGGAAAATGAGTATGCTTGCAATGATGATCTTTATTTCCTTTCCTTGTTCACAAGCTATGCTGAAATTTTCGACATTTTAATAGGTTGTTTTTAATGATTAGAAAGTTGCGGAGCAACTGCAGTAGTAGGGTGTCTAAAGGCACGGCTACAATTTGTGAATTCTGTTATATTTGGCAATGGAGTACAGATTGTTTGCTACAGTTAGTGGAATGCTCCCTGACTCAGCATTCAAGTGGAGGAAAAAGTAGTGGCTAAGAATAGGAGAGATGGGAGTATTGCTTGAAGTGCATTGGGATATTGAATAGCTTTACAGATGATGTCTGTCATCTATTCTCGTGCTTTAAGATTTATGCACATAGGCGTGGATAGAGATTTACAACTCCCTATTTTCTTGGCCTGTACAAGTTTCTTCTCTTAATTTTCCCTTTCTGCAGGCTAATACTACAGAAGAATTGCCAGAGAGGTTGATAGGTGCCGTCCGCGTTTCTCACATAGAGCTCTCATCAGCTATCGTTCCTAAACTGGATTCAGACCCCTCGTGACTGACAGAAATCGTTATTCTCCACTGATTTTACACAATCATTCGTTTAGATATATGCTTCATCCCATTTCCACTTTCATTTTTTGCTGTATCATTTACTGGAATGGTCATTGGTGTTCTTGAATGGAATTTTGTAAGAAAAAATAGTGGAATGAAATTTGTTCAGTTAATTTTTCCATCTTCCGCTGTTTCAATTATCAAATAATAGCTACATTGGTGGGATCAAATATAAGGTCAAATTTGTGTTTCATTCTGTCCTCCACAATACATGAATATAGGGTATGTGTATGCAAATCATTTCTATCTGCTGTTCCTAGTTAGATTTAGCTTTTATAAAATGAATTGTTTTACAATTAAATTAAATCAATTGATTGAATATAATTAACTATAATATAAAAGCTGTGGTGTTTTTACAGTGTATATTTTTACTGTTGACCTAGACTCAGTTCACCATTCATTGCTACAGTGAAATGATCATTTTGTCCCAAGGTTTGAAAATTTTTAGCCATTGGGACCAAAGATATTTTCAGATTTTTCATGGGACACTGATGGTATTTCTGGATTTGTTATACAGTGAAATGATAAAATTGGCCCCCATATACTACAAAACACGCCTCCAGTGCCTGGGGATATTTCTGAATTTTCACCCCTTATTTTTTTTCTCGTAATTATGGTTGGGGTCAAGGGTTGTATGGGCAATTGATCATTTTTTTTTATCCGAAACACTGCAGGCGTGTCATCTATACGCGTCAGCAGTGTTCCGACTGCACAAGCCTTTCAGGTGGCGCGTGTGATGCCTTGCGGCGTCGAAAAATGTTATTCTGCCGTCTCAGATGGTTCACCGCCATCTGATCTTTCTCCACATGCGGTGCATGTAAATTAAATAGGGTTGTGTGAGCTCCGATTGATCGTTTTTCTTTCCCTTTCTCTTTTCTCTCTCCTGCGCTAGTGAAATACAATAACGTCCCTTATATTTGTGTATATTTCAGTTCAATCCCTAAACTTTGGATTTCATTTTTATTATTGATTTTTTAATGGAATTTTTGATTTTTTTCAATTATGTCCTTGAATTTGATTATATACGGTAAGTTTCATCGGCACTTAATTTTTTAATTTCTTTTTTGTTCTTTTAATAATTTTGGTATGCAAGTTTGAATTTGTTGTAAATTTGTCCCAAAATTAAAATTGGTCATATATATTACTTTTCATTTCAGTCTTTAACCTTTTAATTAATTTAATAATTGCACTATAATGATTTTTTAAAATCCCTTTATTGTTTTTTGATCCTAAAATTTTGATTTGTTTCATTTTTATCCTTCAATTAGACTTAATTATATATTTTATTTCTCATTTTGTCACTTATTCTTTTATTTTTTTTTATTAATTCATTTGGTTTTTTGTTCTTTTAAGATAATTTTTATTTTTTTTCCATATTTATATATTTATGCTTTTAAATTTCATTTTTATTTTTTGTCATTTTATTTTTTGTTAGGGTTTTCATTTTTACACTTCTTCTTTTATTTTTTTTATTTAGTATTGATTCATTTTCTTTTCTTTTTATCGTTCTTGGACATTGTTTTTTTTTTTTACTTTACTTATTTATACTTTTGGTTTTTGTTTTGAATTTTTTTATTTTATTTTTTATTGAGGTTTTATTTTTATTCGGTTATGTTATGAAATTTTAATTTTTATTGGTAATTATTTCAAAATTAATATTTCTTTATTTTTCTCTTTATTCTTTTTTATTGTTTTCTATTATTTTTATCTGATTTTTGGATTAGATAATCTTATGATTTTAATGTTTGCACAATAATAATGATAATTTTTTTATTCATTTGATTTTTTATTCTTCCTGGAAATTTTATTTTTTCTCATTTTATTTTTTGTTAGGGTTTTTATTTTGGAACTTATTTTTTTTTTATTTATTTAGTATTGATTCCTTTCTTCTTCTTCTTCTTCTTCTTCTTCTTCTTCTTCTTCTTCTTTTTTTTTTTTTATCTTTCTTGGACAATATTTATTTTTTTGTCCATCTTTATTTATTTATACTTCTGGTTTTTGTTTTGAGTTTTTGTCAATTTATTTTTTATTGGAATTTTATTTTTATTCGGTTCAATTCTGAGATTTTAATTTATATTAGTGATCATTTCAAAAGTAATATTTCTCTATTTTTCTCTTTGTTTTTTTTTTCTATATGATTTTCAGATAAGATGATTTTATGATTTTATTGTTTGCACAATAATAATGATAATTTTTGTGATTTTTTAAATTATTTTTTTGAAAATATTTTTTTATACTCCTTAGGAAAATTTAATAATTTTCACTAGTAATATTGATAATAATTATAATTGTTATAGTAATAATAATGACAGAAATGTGGAGATGAATTTTCAATTTATGTTTTATTCTTTTTGGAGATAGAAAATTAACTATTTATTTTTGTTATTTGATTAATGCAAGTTCTTTCACAATTTATATTTTATTTATTGTGTTTAAATTATATTGAATTGTAAAATGAACTAATCCTAATACAATTTATTCGATAATTCAGATATCCAAATCTTTTTATTTTTTTAATGATAATGATAATTTTATATTGGTTATTTCATTGAAATATACTAAACAGATAAATTTATATCAATTTAAAATTCATATATTTTATAAAAAACTTGCACTTCATAAGATTTTTGCATAAATTTATTATTTTATTTAAATTTATATTATAATAAAAAATTTTAAATATAATTAATATTTTTTATATTAAAAAAAATATAATACCGGTTGTGACAAAGCTCGGGTGTCATGGCTATTATAATATAACATTATTGTTGTTATTCTTTCATCACGTGTGGGCTCCTGCAGCATGGTCAGTGGTTTCAGAGGATTGTCTTGATAATTTGTTTTTGGTGGTGGAGTATCGAATATGTTTCTGATTAATTTTTTAATGTTGGCTTTTTATTTATATTATCAAATTTAAAAAGTTTATTATATCTAAGTCAAGTTAATTATCTGAAATTTAATTTCCACGATCTATAAAAATATTGCTTTCACCTAAATATTTTTTTTTTATTTTTAAAATACAGCTAACGGCACTAATCTACCATTTGCTATAGGTTTGTGTCAGTCCATGTCAATAGGGCCATGCTTCATTGTATTTTCAGGTTGCGAAGCTGTAATTATATTTAGAAATGCAATCCATATCAATTATTAAAAGTCACAATTGCCCCTGTGTTTGTATCAATTTGACAGGTAAGCCCAAGTTATATGCAGAGGTTTTTTTTTTGGGAACAAGTGATATTATATATACATACAGTTAGGGCAAGTCCTACGCAGGAGCTATATCAAGAGCCAAAGCTAAAAATTTATTCTTTTGGCTTTTTGTGTTAATTTTTTCATCTCTAACGCAGGAGGCATTTGAGGAGCCAAAATAGCTATTTTCATAATCGGTAGCCATTTCTACATGTATCAATCAAAGAGCCAAAAAATAAAATAATATTTAAAAATCAGAGACACGAGCTTAAGTTCTTTCACGAACTTTCTCTTTTTTATTTCATAAATTAAAAATAAAATTGCAGAAATTAAAAGATTAAATAGAAATTGAGAGATCTAGAATTAACAAAGAAAAAATAAAAAAGGATATGAGTTGCCGCTGCTATTGAGAAGAGATGTAGACAATTTGTTTTGTAATTTGCTGAAGAGAGAGAAAAAGAGAGACTTAATTTTCAGGGGAGTGCTTGGGGGCTGTTGTATTTGGTTTTGGTGGGGGGAGAGGAGCGTAGAAGATGAAGATGGGAATGAGTAAGAATGGGTAGGGTTTTAAATGGGTGGGGTGGGGTGGGGTGGGGGTGGGGTTAAATATAATTAAAAATAATATAATTATAATCGGGTGGGGTGGGGTGGGTTAAAATTAATATAATTAAAATATAATTATATTGTATAATTATGCTATTATTTTAAATTTATTTTTTAATTTTAATATAATTAAAATAATAATAATTTTATTGGTAGAGAGTTTTTTTAAAAATAATTATTTAATTATATAATTTATTCCTATTAATTAATTGCATAATTAAACTACATATAAAATAATTGCACTATATTTAAATAATAAAAAAAAATGGCTCTCCAAAATGGCTTTTACCATTGGAACACACATTAATAAAAAAGCCATATACACATTATTCAAAGAGCCATTTTAAGAATTTGACTCTTAAAATGGCTTTTACCATTGTACTTGCCAGGGAATGCAATCGAGATCCTCAATTTCGTGCCACGTCACTTTCATCATTAAAGCCTATGATTAGAAGAAAAATGCAGATTTTCAGAGCACGCTCGTGATTCCTCCAAGGAATAGAATTCGTTGAAAAGGACGGTCTCTAGATTACTATAACGTTGGATCTTCTGTGCACCTGCAGCTCTGCTTCTTCCATCAAACTCCCTCTAAAGTTCAAAGATTGCGCCGCACAGATTTCCCGTTCAGATTTAGACAATAGTTGATGGAACAGCACTGGAAAAAATGCAAGTGAAAAGGGTATAGCTCTTTATTTGGAATAAAACGGAATGGAGAAAGCATTCAACTGAAAGAAAACAAAAAATTGAAGGGAAAATAAGCATATTTTTGTACAATGGAACTTGAACTGAGCAGATAAACACGCCGACTAGATTCTGTACAGCACACTGCGTATACAGCATGTTATTAACTGATGCTAGATCAAGTGGCTAAGCTCAAACGACTGCCTTCTGGTTTACGAAATCTCTGAAGGCATCTAAAGATTCCACCGAGCTCGCTGGGAATCCATGCTTAAATTTAGCACCAAGCAAAGCTGCTCTGTTTTTGACATCTTCATCTGCAAATAGACTCTCTATTCCCTTGATTATATCATCTTTCTTGATCATCTGTGAGAAATCATCAGAAATCATGCGCCCAACTTTGAGATGCTTCACTATCAGTTTGGCATTGTAGTTCTGGTCACCTCTGATTGGCCATGCTAGAAATGGGATTCCACGTCCAATAGCTTCCATGGTAGAATTCCACCCACAATGTGAGAGAAAACCACCTACTGATGGATGGCTTAGTATCAGCAGTTGTGGTGCCCATCCACGTATTACCATACCTCTTTCGCCCACTCTTTTGTCAAAATCAAGAGGAAGATCATCTTCTTCAGTCTCGGCACGAGGTTCACCGCCTTCTAAGAATCCTGGTGGTGGACCTGGTCTGCCTGAACCAGGTTGGATCACCCAGATAAATGGCCGGTTTAATGCTTCCAAAGCATTTGCCAAATGCCGATTCTCCTCCATTTCAGGACCCACTTCACTACCAAATGACACATAGACTACCGAACCAGGTGGTTTTGAATCCAACCACGATACCACTTCCTCTTCGGTGACATTTGACCGCCGGCCGGCTCGAATTTCATGGTCATGAAGAAGTGAACCAATGGATTTCCAATAGAGTTCGGGTAGTAATGGACCAATATCCCAAACTGGTTTCTTGACTTGATCAACTAGATATTGAATGAATGGATGCTCAAGCGCATCACATGTATTGATCATATATGCAATCGAGCCCTTCACTTCCTCCAACCATGGTGGTGGTGCACCAGGTTTCGGTGGACCCTTCATCATAGACGGTCCCATATCACCTTGTGGTCTAGGAAAACTGCCCATTGGACCGGGTGGTCCACCCGAGCCAGGCGGACCACCACCTCTACCACCCGGGCCAGGAGGACCACCACCTCTACCACCCGGGCCAGGCGGACCACCACCTCTACCACCCGGAGGCATGTGGGGCCTACTTTTAAGGTCGGAGTCTGTAAGAGCCATTTCCTCCGGTAAACCATGAAGTAAACGGATCTCCCCAGGCTTCAAATCATCCAGGTGGGCTTTCCACATGGCATACTCCATGGCTGCTGAGCAAGCACCAGATGTAAAAAACGCAATGGTTGGAATCTCAAACTTTGCAAGACCTTCAGCAGTCCAGCTCATCATAACATCAACAATAACAAAAGCGGGTTTTCTTGACACCGGGTTCATTGATCGGGTTGAGATGAGGTCTTCAAGGCTCTCTGCCATCCGGTTGTGATGCCCATGGGGAGGGGGAAGCGGGTCGGGTCCTGAATGCTGCTGCGAAGGTGGTGGAGAAGAGGGCAATTCAGCCACTTCAAGAAGTGGATATTGGCTAATAGAGGAGGGGACAGCGGAGGAGCAGTCAGAGGGGACGATGAGGGTGGTCCTGAGGTTTCTTGATGCTATGTGTTTGCAAAGTTCAATACTTGGTAGGAGATGGCCCTGCCCAAAAAATGGAACAACCCATATCTCTTGAGTCATTGCTGATAATGCTGGTTTCTTCTGTTTACCTAATAATCTAGCTTCTTCTCTAGCTAGCTTTTATAAAGGAAGAAGAAGACTTAATCGGAAAGAAATGGATTCACGAAGGATTGTTTTGACTGTTCGTTGGGCACGAGGCTGACTGTCTACCTGAGAAAGACAAACCCACAGTGTCGGTTTTTTTTTTAGGCTAACCGACGATCGTAGCGAGGGAACTCTCTAGCAAAGGTGGATCGGAAAAGATCAACTTTTGGACAATAATTCTCGATTGTTCTTTGTAATTTTTTTTTTTATAATCAAGTGTTCATGTATCATAATTAATTTTTTAATTTATTAAATATACTACAAAATCAGTAAATATATAAAATATCGCAGGGATAATAAATATGTATAATAAAACTTAAATTTTAATATAAAATAACAAAACAAATTCTTTCAACTACTACCAGGCCAATAACCACCACTTGCAATTATAATTTGTAAACTTAATTACTGAAATGAGGAACTAACGGAATGATGCTAAATTTATAGAATAATAATTTATTATATATTCATGCGCGGAGATTTGTTTTATAAAATTTATACTGTCCTATTATTATATTAAAAATATTTGAGAATATTGATATTATTTTTTTTATTTAAAAACAAACTAAATTACAGAAAATTAATAAACAAGGTACAACAAGAGGAGAAGGGTGGGTAAATAATCGATTATAAATTTGAAGAGCAGATTATGAGGATGAATTCCAAATACAAAATGGAGTCCTCTTATCAATGATTTATTTCTGGTTGATAAAATAACTGAAAGCATCCAACGCTGCCTCAGAAGTTGCATCATCAAATCTTGACTCCATCCCTACCATCCGATCAACGCATCTCTTCATCGCCCGGGATCACTGGTCAAACTATCTCACGATTGCCGGTGCTTTTCGGGTGACAGTGGGCCCACTCCCCGTGTCGGCATCCCAATTTGATCCTCCACGTATTGAATAAAGGGGCCTTCAAGATCTCACACGTGTTAAACATCAAAGCCACCGACCCTTCAATTACTGAGACCCACGGAGGTTTGTCACCCTGTTCGGGTGGGCCTCCTCCACCGGCCTCCGGCCCATCACTCCTGGGGGCCCAACTACTTTTCTCTTGCGATCCCCATAAGTGATGGCCATTTCTTCCGGTAGCGGAAATGGACGACGCCTCGATGAGGCACTAACAGTACTCTGTATGAATATATAATAAAAAGTAATAAATTACCAGAAGATCCCTGCAGTAAACTCTTGGATGGGGCATATATATATTTTGCCATTTAAAAAAAATACGTTGCTATTATTTTGACTCTGGCATTTACCGTGTATTTATATATTTAGTTATTTAAAAAAAAATACAATAATCTTTATGTCCCCACGACAATTTTGTTTTTTTATTTTATATGGGAGTATTATAATTACTTTATTGTGTACAAGAAAATAAAAAATAAAAAACACTCCAGATTCAAGGTTAAAAACACAGTAAAAAATGTAAAAAAATAATTTTATTATTCTAATTTGCAGTGTCTCTGAATCTAAATAGACAATACAAAATACTATTTATTACTATTGAAACTCACAATATTTTTTAGTTTTACAGGTGATGCCCATACTTCAAAAGTAAGGATTAAACTCTATTGCTAATTATAGATTCCAAAACAATTCCTTATATCCCAATAGTCTTTTATCTTAAATAACAAACACACATATGCTAGTTTAAGCAAAATCTTAGCATGCTTGCACATTAGATAGCTTTTATAATTTGAAATAAAAATAAAGCAACCTATCTTAAGTATAATATTTTAGGGTATTTTTATTTTTTTCTTTAGTATAATTAGCCTCCTATATAGAACCTCTAAAAGACTAGCTGGAGTTTTTAATTGCTATAAAATTAAATAACAGTTATTTTATTTTTTAATTTATCATATCAGTCCTAATTAGCTCTTAAGATATCCCATGTGACATGACTAAATAAATAATTTCTCTCTATATCATTTAAATCATCAATAATCTTATAAATATTTATTTCGATTATCAAAATATCAAATAAAAATAGGTTTTGAAAATGGCTTCACGTGTGGGTACACCAATAATGCATGTATAAAAATAAATAATAAAAGTGTGTGTATTGATATTTTATTTGATGTAATATGATAAATAATACGTGATATATCTTAACATAGCACTAGCGAGTAACAAATAAAAAATACATCCATACATAGATATTTTCAGTGCAATAAACAATAATTCTCACTTGTGCTTTGTAAACTTAATTACTGGAAGAGGAATTAACAGATCAATGCTTATTTTATAGACTAATAATTTATTTATTTTATCGAAATAATATTCTCCAACATTTTTTAATTTCAAAACAAATTAATTAACAGAAAATTAAAAAACAAGGTACAACAAGAGGAGAAGGGTGGGTAAATAATCGATGATAAATTTGAAGAGGAGATCATGAGGATGAATTCCAAGTACAAAAGACAGCCCTCTTGTCAATGATTTATTTCTGGTTTATAAAGTCACTGAAAGCATCCAACGCTGCGTCAGAGGTTGCATCATCAAATCTTGACTTCATCCCAACCATCCGATCACGCATCTCTTCATCACCCATGAGTCTCTCCATGCCCTTGATTATATCATCTCTCTTAACCATTTCTGACAAATCAGCAGCCACTCTATACCCCGCCTTCAGATAATCAACTACCAACTTGGCATTGTAATATTGGTCACCTCTAATGGGCCATGCCAAAATAGGGACCCCACGTCCGATCGCTTCCATCGTGGAGTTCCATCCACAGTGTGATAGAAACCCACCCGTTGATGCATGACTCAATATCATCAATTGTGGTGCCCATCCATATATTATCAGACCTCGATTTCCAGCTCTTTTCTGCAAACCCGGATCGGGACGATAGTCCTTGTCGTGTTGGACGGCCCAAATGAACGGTCGGCTCCAGTCTTCTAAAACACCGGCCAATTGCTTGTACTCATCTACGCTGGGACGCACTTCGCTGCCAAAAGCAACGTATAGAACCGATCCACGTGGCTTTGTATTCAGCCATCGTCTCACTTCTTGTGCACTCAAATTCGATCCTCCCTCTTGCTCTCTAATCAAAGGATCATTGATCAAACTATCACACGATTCCCGATGCTTATCGGGGGACAGTGGGCCCACTCCCCATGTCGGCATCCCCATTTGATCCTCCATGTATTTAATAAACGGACCATCAAGATCATCACAGGTGTTAAACATCAAAGCCACCGACCCTTCAATTACCGAGACCCATGGAGGCTTGTCACCCAGTCCTGGTGGGCCTCCTCCACCGGGTCTCCAACCCAGCCCTCCTGGGGGCCCAAATGCTTTTCTCTTGAGATCCCAATAAGTGATGGCCATTTCTTCCGGTAGCCCGGGAACTAGACGGGTCTCACCAGGCTTGACATCACCAGCACGGACCTTCCACGCCCCCCACTCCATGGCAGCAGCACTCGCGCCAAATGTAAAAAACCCAATAACGGGAATACTGAATTTCCGGAAAACTTGTTTCGTCCAGCCCAACTGGAAATCAATAATGGCACAAATTGGCAGGGGCAAATCATGAACTTCGCACCTGCCGGAGAGGTGGGCACGGAGGTCCTCGGCAGCTTGTTGGCTTAAGAGGTCGGATCCGGGTAATGGTCGAGAAGAGGGTGCGATCTGGGCGATGCTGATCAGTGGGTTTTGAGCGAAAGAGGAAGGAATGGCAGAGGAGAGGGTAGAAGAGATAACGAGGGTAGTGTGGTAATTGCGTGTATTGAGTTTGTTGCAGAGGTCCATACAAGGGCGGAGATGGCCTTGGCCGGGACCTGTAATAACATAGATATCACGCCCCCTTCCCATGTCTTATTTACTGAAAGCTGTATCGTTTTGCTTGGCTGGGAACTTAGACACCTGATGTATGCTATCGGAGAGTAGAGGAGAGGCCGGAGCTATGAATGGTGACCGGGCATGGAGGCCGAAGTTCAAACCCCCCCAGGTTGCAAATTGTGACTTGCCTGGCTAGCTAGCAAACTGTGTGACATCCACAAGTATATTTGTGAGGAGGAAAGGGTTGCATGGTGACATCACTCATGATTTTGTTTAATTTGCTAACATCATTCCGAGTTAATTGAGAAAATATTAATGTTATGATTATTTTATTTTAGATGCGAGTAATCTTATTTTTAGAAAATTTTGACTTATACAAGTTTTTATAAAAGATGTATAATTTGATTTAAATTTATAATTTATTATATAAATTATAAATCTTTTATTATCACCGCAAACCTTTGAAAACTAATAATATTATAAATATGTGCTACAGTATCATAAAATTTATTTGTTTCACTAATATTGAAACGAGGATGGTCACTATTAATATAATAACTCCAATATTATATCAATTAATAACTTGTAAAAATAGTTGTGAATATTAATTAATAACTAGAATAAAAAGTTATCTATATAATTATTATTTTTATATAAATGTAAGCTATATAGAAAACCTTGCTAGTTAATGATGATATAAGTGCAATAAACTATGAAATAGAAAGGAAAAAAAACAAGAATATTTTCAATGTTATTTCTTATTTAATTATATGAAAATTTAAATAAATATTTTAAATAGCTTGAAAGATTTAAATTATATAGAAAAAATATTTATTAAGTCAAAATTATCATTTCTTATTTAATAAATATTATAGAGAAAAAACTATTTATCAAGTCAAAAGTTTAACGCATTGGTATATACTTTACTCGAGCTTTGAACCTTGAGTTTTTTTTACTATTTTATTTTGGAATCAAATTTAAGTTTGTTATAAAATAAAATTTTGATCAATTCATTACTAGCCCTTTATATAATACACGGAAAAAAATCCAAATAATTTTTATTTTCTTCTTGAGTAAGAGAATTGCTTCAAGTAATTACCATAATTAATTGTGCATCAAAATTGATTTTAAAAATCAATATAAATAAGGGTTAAAAGGGATATACACACATTACGATACACAGACTATAAAAAAAAAAGAGAACGTGTTTGAAGACTTACCTTCGACCTTTTCTATATCCAATTACACAAATGTTTGGTGAAAAAGGACTTGTAAGGGAAATAAAGCCTTGAAAAATAAAATAGACCATCATAAGATAAATAAATAGTCATTGAGTGTTTTGTTTAAATATTCTCTAATGGATAATAAAAGCGACTAATACATGACTTTTTTTTTAAATAAAAATACAAAAATAATTTTTTTCTTCTGTTATTTGAGTTTGATATGTTTATGTTCATAATGATATGTGAGAATTTATAATTGGGTGTTTATTTTGAAATATCCCTAATAAAAATTAGGATTAAATATACACGATAACATACATGTCTATCAAGTATGAGGGTGATTTTTAGGTTCATTTTGAGAATGATCAAGAATTGGTCAAATCCAATTGAGTTTTACCATCCTTTTGATATAATGTCTATACTTCAAAAGTAAGGAATAAGCACCATTCTTAGTTCGAATGCCCATACTTCAAAAGTAAGGATTAAACTCTATTGCTAGTTCTAGATTCCAAATCAATTCTTTAGATCCTAGTAGTCTTTTATCTTAAATACATGTATACTAGTTAAGGTAAAATCTTAGCATGCATGCACAATAGATAGCTTTTATAATCAGAAACAAAAATAAAGCAACCTATCTTAAGTACAATATTTTAGGGTATTTTTATTTTTTCTTTAGTATAATTAGCCTCTTATATAGAATCTTTGAAAGACTAGCTAGAGTTTTTAATCACTATAACATTAAATAACAATTTATTTTTCAAATCTATCGTACCAATCCTAATTAGCTCTCAAGATATCCCATGTGACGTGACTAAATAAATAATTTCTCTCTATATAATTTAAATCATCAAAATTCTTATAAATATTTATTTTGATTATCAAAATATTAAATAAAAATAGGTTTTGAAAATGGCTTCACGTGTGGGCACACGAATTATAACTTAATGATCAAATAATGTATGTATAAAAATAAATAATCAAGGTGTGTGTATTAATATTTTATTTTATATAATATGATAAATAATACCTGGTATGTCTTAACATAGCACTAGCGAGTAACAAATATAAAATACACACGTACATACATGTGTTTGGAAATTTCCTCAATATCCAAAAGCTAGTATGAGGATACCTTGGAATTAAGAAAGAACACCAGAAAGTGATCGTGTCACCTTCAACAAACAGTAAATCAAATGTTGTTGCTTTAATTATGGGTGAGATTTCTTCTCAAACCGTGTTTCTTTAAATTAAAAAAGCATGTTTGGCTTAGCTTTTGCACCGCAGGTTTGCTGCGGTGCAAATTTTTTTTTTTTTTTGAATAAAAATTAATTTTTTTTTGTGTTAGATTATTTTGATGTGCTGATGTCAAAAATAATTTTTAAAAAATAAAAAAACATCATTTTAATATATTTCAGCACGAAAAACTTTTTAAAAAGTTTTCAAAAGCAACCGCAACAGCAATCCCAACCACCCTCAAAATCGGGGACACAATTAGCAAGTCGCCTTCTATTCACCATGTATTCTTTTCAACCACACAAAACATAAGTGCTTTGCATTAAAACATAAGTGCTTTGCATTAACTACAGCAATAAATTACCCCTTTCACCATTGGACAGGTGGGAGTTCACTCTTGAAAAGCATGGAAGAAGAAGCGTGCAGGCCTACAGTTTGAATCCTGCTATGATCATCGTCTTAAGAAGTAGAATTGAAAGACAGAATTACAAATATTGGAGAATTATAAATAGCGTTTCATATACTCCTCCACTGTGGTATACTTGACCTCTGGATAAAGCTTCGAAGCCTCCTCTCCTTCATCACCAATTTCAAATTTTGTAAGGCATCCCTCGTAAAAAACATGGTAGTAATGTGTCAATCCAACCTGCTCAGCATAATCTTGCTCTTCATTTTTGTTCAAGGAAACAGAACAAGCGTGTTGATTAGGCACTAATCACACAAATTCGAATTATTTGATTAAACTAGCCAGTCAAGTTTACGCATGTATATCTAACCTCTCATGGAAGTTAGGAACTCTTCCGAGGAAATTGAAGATTTACGCAGCTCTTTCCCGATGAGCTTCTCCCATATCCGAACCACTTCTCTCTGAGAGAGTATGTTTTTGGGTGGCATAATGTAAAGAGTCTTGTTCAGGGTCCGAGGGTCATCTATGGCCATGACAGTGTACGTGGCTATGTCATCTTCATCAACATAAATTGCTGTCGAATCAAAACACACGCAGGGTAAGAAATTATAACATGTTTTTCTTTTTAATTAAACACATTGTCGAAGAAAAACGATCTGCAGCTACATATGTAGTAATTGACTATCCTTAATATTCTGGCACCTTTTTCCTTGCCGCTTCCCAGTATGGATACATGTTCCCTTGAGGGAATGATGTGTCCCGGCTGGCATAAACCTCCAAGAATGTATCCAGCAAAGCAGTTTGCAGAAACATATGTAAAAGGAATTCCAGCATCTTCGATTGCTTTCCTAACCACCATTTTATCGTCAAATGTAACCCGTCCAGGTTCCATGGCATTCTCCATTTTTGCAGGGTCGGTGCCAAATTCTGAGGGCAAAAACCTCTGCGACACACATTCCACCCTTTAATTTAATGTTTGTGCTCGGTTATACAGCATTAGTGATCGATGACTCAAACCACAGAGAGAGAGAAGGAAATTAGAAATAAAATACTAGGTGCTATCATTAAAGAAAGAACAAGCGATGCAGGCAATATTCAGATTACCAGTTTTATCTGTCAAGAGAAAATTAAAGTGGTTTGAAACAGTTTTCTGTGCGTTGAAGGGTGCAGAATATGCATTATCAGAACTATATCTTATACAAAACTTCATCTACCTTAACATTTCCAGCCTCTTTGATAGCATCAACAAGCTTGAGTTGGAGGAGGATCTGGTGGCTCCTAATATGGACACCAGAAATTGCACAGATAACTACATCAACTAATCTGACTGCATTGACAAGGCTTCGCTGATCATTAAAAGAACCTTGCACAAGATGGGCTCCTTGCTCCTTGAACGACAACAACATTTGAACCTTTTCAATATCAACACCTATCTCTGGCCTGTACAGTACGTATGTTTCATGACCCTGACCTAAACTTGCCTTCACCAACCTCTTTCCCAGGTACCCAGTCCCCCCTGCAATGAGCACTTTGCTTTTGATCTCCATCTGACCTCTCTCTCTCTCGCTCATTCTCTCTCTCTCTCTCTCTCTCTTTCTGGCCTCTCTCTCTCGTGGGATAGAATACATGACCCGCCTTCCTTCATGCCATTAAATAGCAGCTTTGAGTCCACGCAGCTAATTTTTAAACAGACATATGGGGCTTCCTTGTTTAGCTTGGGAGGTAACTTTTCCTAATAATAATAATATAATATAAGGTCTTATTTAATAGTCTACTGAGGTTGCTTCTCTTGAAAAATAAGCCAGTGATCTCATATTATTGGGGTGTACACGACGACAACTTTTGGGTTCTAGCAAACTAAAGGTAAACTTTCCTCTTACAGAAGTCCAATCAACTGTCAAGTGCTATCCTAAACTCACTTGTGTATCTTTGAAATATGCCAAATTAAAAAGCCTTTCCAATGTCCCCCCCCCTATCTAGTGAATTACTAGATTATTCTCATTGTGAGCTAGATTATTTCTTAAAAAAACATTAATAAATGTTCAAATGTTGTTAATGTGTTCAAATAGAAATAGAAATAGAAATTTAAACCATGTTGGGTTTGACCTCATATGATCTTGTCAATTTGATAAATTAAAACATCACTCGGGTAATTAATAAAAATATAAATTGATTAAAAAACATCAAGATGTATTTAAAAAAAACCTAAGACAATAATATGTTGGATTAACCCTGGGTGAATTTAGGTTAATCTTCCATATTCATGACTTGATCGTGAGATCATGATAACTAATATAAAGTAATTAAAAATAAATTATAAAATTTAATTCTCAATATTAAAGGATAAAATTTAAAAAAAATAATTAAAAGAGGAGACAATATAGCAACTTGAGTCGACTTGCCAAATCATGATATGTGTTGTAAGACCAAGATAACCTTATAAAAAATAAAATAAATTAAATTATGAAGCTCAATTTTCAATCCACTAAAGTTGAAGGATGGAATTGAGAAAAAAAATCAATTAATAAATGACAAAAATGACCCAACTCAACTCAGGTTAACCCACCAAGTCCATGATCTAAGTCACGAGACCGAGATAATTTTTTAGAAAAAAACCAAAAAGGCAACTCGAGTCAACCTAGAATATCCTGTCAAACCTGCATTGAGATTAAAATAAATTCATATAAATAAAATCAAAATAAATTATAAAATACAATTCTCAATCAATCAATTGTTGAAAAATAAAATTGAAATATATCTTCTTCTTCTTCTTTTTTTTTTAAAAAAGGACTGAATAAAATGATATATCTGAATTTTTTTAAATTTTTTTGAATAAAACGATCCGAATCAACTTATGCTAATATGAAAAAATTGTGATCAAGATTATGAGACTGAAATAACTAATCGAGTCTCTAAAAAATATGCCGTGATGACAGAGAACTTGCGAAAACAAAACAAAACAAATCATGTTTTTTAATTCCTAACCAATCTAATATTAAAGGATAAAATAAAAATAAATATATCAACTAAAAAAATATAAAACAACCAAGTTAACATGTTAAACCTGCATGACGGCAATAAAACTGAAATAACACACAGTCCCGTCTCCTTTTTATATTCAGGCCGCTTCCATGATTACAATAAAAAATGCCATATGATTTTCCAAATTAATTAAGACTTTTTAGCTCTTATTGCGTCCTAACCATTGATTATGTGAGAGTTTAGGCTGTTCATTATTGATACGTGTCTTTTCCTCTGCTATTAACTGATATGCGTCGCAGGCGTTGCCTTTTCTTTTATATGCAATGACTTGTTAATATATATATATATATATATATATATATATATATATATAGAGCACCGTCGTTTTTGTTAATATATATATATATATATATATAGAGCACCGTCGTTTTTGTTTTCTTGAGCTTCAAACCCTAACCGTACCCACCACCGCAAATCCACACCTTTTGTTTCAATTTTTTTTTTTCGACTTGTCGTTTTGAACAAGCATGATTCCCCTCCCACGACATTTTTGAAGACTATTAAAAGAAAAATAGGTTATATTTTGTATCCTCCTCCAAGACTTTTGCTCCTCATGTAATTAGGTGAGCCTGTTACAGGCTACCAGTTCATTGTGCTGACCCGGTGACTATATTATTCACATATATTATGATCTCTCAAAAGGGAAAAAATGTTTTTTCAACAACAATCTAGAAAATAGATCTCGAAGCTTGACGGCAAGAGATCTAGAAGCATTACACATGGAAGAAAATCTGATTAGAAACATGACGGTTCAACTACAAATGGACCCATTATCTAGAATTAGAAAACCTGCAGATCAAATACTTGTCAGAAAGATTCTGCTTGGAAAAAACAGAAAAAGATTTGTACGGAGTTTATGTCACAGTTCACCGGTGGAAGAAGGCAAACAATTTGTCACCGCCGTTGACCGTAGATTTCTGACTAACCGAACTTTGCATGCTGCGTCGTGGCCAAGAAATTAATGGCGATATGCCAGAAATATAATTTCCAGCTTTGAAAAGCCTAACTGAATCAATCACGGTCCATTGTTATGACATTTTCAATGTGAAACAACACCTCCGACGAATCTTCTCTCTAAAAAAAGTCATTGACATTAAATTCAGTTCTTTCGGGTGGTTGGATGTTGCCGCCCGACGACTCTCTCTTCTATGAAATTATAAGAACTGAAATGTAAGAAAATAAAAATAATTTTATAGCATTTATTTATATAAATTAATATTTTTAAAATGAATCATGACTACATTAATCTCTTTTCCAAATAAACACTATACTCAACTATAAAAATATTAAAATAATATTTTTTTTACTATTCTATAGCATGCTTTAGTAAAAATCACATGTATAGACTATGATTTATATAAAAAATGAAGTCGGAATAGACTATATAAATTTCAAGAAGATTATATATATAAAAAAGATCACGTAGACGTATCAAGAATTGAATAATAAAACCTTCGATTACATCAAACAATCATAACGAGAGAAATTCAATAAGATAAAAAAATAATCACAAATATTGGCAGAAATGAACCACGTGTGTTTGAACGAGGTGTGTTTTATATTAGCCATTGTTTATGATCCTTTTCGGTATATTAAAATTATTTTGTTAAGATTTTTTATGTTATTGAAAATATTTATATTGGGGTTTTAATTAGTGTATATCCATAACCTTATTATTATTATTATTATTATTATTATTATTATTATCTATTTCATCTTGAAATTCATGTCGGCTAAATCTCTGAAATATTATACTAATTCTAAAAATATCCAGTGTTTGCAATCATGAGAATTGACAGCCGGTCTCCAATTTACATGAACATGCGCCCTTCAATTTGGCCGATAAACACTGTAGCTTTTTCAATAATAAAAATAAAAATGGTGGAGGGGGAAGATGACATCGTGCATGACTCGTTCGTGACAAGCCTGGCAAAGAATCGAGGGATTATGATTTGATTAGTAAGAGTAATATTATGATATTACCTTGCTGTTGTTAAAATCATTTACGGATGGGGTTTTTGAAACTCAGATAATAAGAGTATACTTGAATTTTTTTTTATAAAAGTTGTCAAATCATATTTGAAATTATGTAAGTAGAAAAATTATAAAATTATAAGTAAAATATTTCTGAATACTATATATCATAATTATGAATATAAATCTTCATTAGTTAAGGTCCATACATGATTTAAAATAACTTAAAAATACATTATAAAATAATTATATCCATAGAATCTTATTAGGTAAAAACTAAATATTCAGTTGACGTGTAATGTAAACTAAAATCAACCTCGTTTTCATCTTCCCTCGCTATTTCTAAGACTTACATCAATAACATCACTATCAAAAAGATTATTAGTACTACTACTGGCACCAACACCGATATTGCTAATACTAGCTCTAACTCCAATAAATTATTTCGATATCAAGATATGAAAATAATTTAAAAATATTAAATTTTTTTAATTTAAAGTAAAAAAATAAAAAAATTTAAATTTAAATTTTAAAATTAATATTTAAATCAATACATGAAAATTAAAAAAAAAAATTGTCTAACAAATGGTATATACATTTTAATTAAACAGGTCTATTAGTGAAATGATACTTCCTATCTTTAATTTAATATTTTAATCAAACAAGTCAATAGGTGGAAGGGGACTTTCTTTCTTTAATTTAATATTTTAATCAAATCAATGTTTTATGGAGAGAAGGGTGGACAGGCGTCACAGCCATGGCCTAGGCTGCCTTTTTCAACATTCACTCGGTGTCGTAAAATCGGACTACAGTTTGATTTTTATATTTTATGATTTGATTGATTTTTATATTTTTTTATCGGATTTTAATATAAATTTATTTTTTTATATAATTTAATAAGTTTTATTAAATTAACTTTTAAAATCATATAATTTTACGAATTTATAAATTTAACAGTTATGCATGCAATGCTCTAGAAAATTGAGATGAGATTTTTCTTTTTCAAGTCAAATTCATGGAATTTGAAATGGATCCACTTTAGCTTGCTAGTCTAATATTGTTTTTAAAATATTTTTTAATTTTTTAATATTATTATATAAAAATAATTGAAAAATATTATTTTTTTAATTTAAAATAAAAAAAGTTCAAAAATATGTTTGAACAGAGCATTAATTTGCCTCGATGGCCGCAGCAAAAATGATGTATAACAGGATATAAAATAAATTTTTGTTTTTTGAAAACGGAAAAGTCTGACATTAATTTAAATTAGAAAGGGTCTCCTATTCCTCATCACCAATCAAAACACACAATAAATTAATTATAAAAGCCATAACTTATCATCATTTTTTAGATAATGCTTAAATAAATTTCATATTGCTTCGAATCTTTATCTGCAGTGTTTAGAGTATTTAAAACATTAATAACCCTTTGAAGAGGAGATTTTGTAATTTAATATAGTGTGAAAATAAATTATATTTTAAAATGTTATATAATAATTTAAATTTTTTAATGAGATAATTTTTTTAATATAATATTAAAGTTTTGTTGACTCCGCGGTCATAAATTTGAATCTCACCATCCTTAATATATCTTATAAAAATTAAGTATAGGATAGTGTGAATCTATACAAGTTTTAAATTTAATTTTTTTTTAATTAAAGAAGTATATTAGATAATAGTATAAATTTTATTTTAAAATTTCATTTAATAATTTAAATTTATCGGTAAAAAATAAACCACTGACGACATGGAGAAAGTAATTACCTAATATATAATTCTCGTGGTTATTTCACTGTTTAATATACTGTACACTCTAAGTTAAATAACTGTGGATTATGGCAGTGTCAGGACCATTGTGCTCTTAATGAAGCCGCCTTTTGTGATTTGTTTCTGGGGGCTTATTTGGCTTTTGCCTTTTGTATTTTTAGTCTACGACTCTCTTCCTTTCGGGCAGAGAAGACGAGTGGCTATTTGTTGAGGGCTGGTCAGGCGGGTGGGAATGGGTGTTTATGGCCTGTGTTCGGGTCGATTTGAGCAGTTGAGTGATGGTTTCTTTGCCTGGGTTCGCTGGTTCGGTTCGTGGCTCGATGAGGTATGCTTTTGCCCCCTGTTTTGGTTTAATTTCTGGGTTTGCTCGGTTTGTTTTGATTGGGTTCATAGGTTCGGTTTCTTTGCTTCTTTTTTTGGCATCTTCTCTCTCGATTTATGTTTTCTCTGGGCTGGGTGTTGAGTGATTGCTTTTATTGGGTTCATATTGCTCTCAGTTTTGTTGATTTTTCATGGTCGGTGCTCAGCATTTGATTTTGTTGAGTTCGGGTTTCTTGTGTTTTGTAGTTTCTGTGTGTTGGGGAGTGGGTTATTGGTTTAATTGGGTTATGGTTGGATTGTCTCTTTGATTTTATGCTGATTTGATTCTCGAGTTAACTTGGGTCTTGGTTGGTTCTTTTTTTGTTGTTCTCGGTTTGGTTTGATTAGGTGTGGTTTCTTTGCATTCGGGTTAATCATTTCCTTCTTTGTTGCTCTCGGTTTAGAGGTTAAAATTAACTAATTATTGTTGTGTTTTGCGTTTGGTTTTATTGCTTCATCTACTATTTCACTTTGCTTTAATTAGTTTGTTTAGGTGTTATTGTTGTGTTTTGCGTTTGGTTTTATTGTTTCATCTCCTGTTTCACTTTGCTTTAATTAGTTCAGTTAGGAGTTATTGTTGCGGTCTGGTTTCATTACTTTAATTAATCATTTTGCGTCATGTCATTTCACATTAATGCATTTCTCTGTGTTTTTTGCAGGGTCACATGCTCCTATTTTGACTTCTTCTCTGTTGGTCGTTCGTAAAATATGCTACACCACCATTCTTCGTTTGATAAGTTATGTATTACATTTGCTGTTTTCAGTTTCTTCAACTACTGTCTGCATACTTTTATTCCCTTTGGTTTGGTCTGGAGCTTTCTCATTCTGCCTTCTTTTCTTTTCATGCTTGCTTCGAATCTGTTAAGTCATTTGTTCTAATTCCTTTGTTGTTCTTTCTTGAAGTTCTGACCTGCTCATTGTCACTTGTTGCTGCCAAAGCTACGTTGCATCCTTTGCGTTGTTTATCCTACTTTTGAGGTTTGTTGCGTTTATGGTTTTTAATGGATGCTTACTGGGTTGTTGTTTATGTTTGTGTTTTTTCTACTCATAATAATCATCGATCGCAATTGTATTTGAACTTCCCCTGTTTGTGAAAAAAAATAGTTAAGAAGAGATTTCTAATATCATTCCTCCTACATTAGATTAGTTGATATTTCAAGAGACTTTTAGATAGAAAACAAAAAGAACAAAAAAAAGGGATTCAGAAACGTTAAATTTCTTAATAACTTTGCAATAATATGTTACAGATTCGTTTAGATTAGATAATGAAAATCTAGTTTTAAATTATGCTTCAAAAAAAGGCTGAGGCAATTTTATACGTATACCATCAGGAGATAGAGTCAAAATAGAAGTTAGTGCTTATAATTCGACCAGAAAATGTCTATTTTCTAGACCCCCCAACAAAAATTCGAATGATTAGGTAATTTTTTCAACTTCAATATTCCTTTTATTTTTTATTTTTTATAGGAATACAATTTACGATTTTAAAATTTAACGAAACTTTATTTCGTCACAAAAAGTATGTTTAGTCAAAATTAAGGAATGAAAAATATGAAAATAAGGGCTTTTGTTCGTAAAATTTGTTAAAAATGTTAACTAATACATCGACGGGGACAAATTATAATAATTTGCTCCAACTCGAGACATAAACAAAGACAAGGATAGTTTTTCTAAATGGAGACTCTCTAAAAGATCCAATATACAGATAATCTATTTTGACATGAAATGCATATATCCATACACCTTAGACTTCATTTTTGAAATGATAAAATATGGCAAGACTTTTACCAAGAATTGGTTCCCGCAAGAATGGACGTATTAGTTCAAGTAAAAATGCATGTAAAATTCATAAGGGAGTTATTCATGTCCAAGCAAGTTGAGACAAGCTTTGATCATTGTGTTCTTGGTGCCCTTTGCTTTCTCCTGTAATGTTTATATTTTTTTGCTTCATCCTGATGTTGTTTATTTTTAACGATGACCATAGTTCTTTAGAGCTAATATTGCGAGTGTGATGTTGCTGTTTGTTTTTGGATATAGGGTGCTGATTGATTTGCCTTCATTGCAAATTACTCTTGGTTTTCTTTTGCTTTCATTATCATTTTCTATGAAGAATATTAATAAAAAGATATAATTAAGAAATTTATAAAACATTGGGGTTCTAAATAACTAGAATCAATAGGAAATTGGGCTGATTAATTTGCTCAAAATTGAGCTTCTGCTTTCTTTTATTATCTTTACAAACATCATCTCTAGACATGCTCAAGATAATTAGACTCTTGATTCAATTGCAAGATATTGAACATCTTTTTATATCAATTCAAATTTGAATTAGTTGCATTTTAAAATTTAGGTGGTCATCAAGAATAAACACAAAAACACTAAACATGCTATAGGTAATTAGACTATTGACTCAAACGCATGATATTTAAAATCTTCTTATATTATTTCAAGATTCAATTTTCTGCATGTTAAAATTCATGTTGTCCTTAAGAATAAACGCTAAATCTGCAACTCAAATTATGATCATGGTTATGATGATAATAGACTAGCTCGACTTTGAAAAATGCTCATTCCTTTTTTTTTTAATTCTCTTTTTAGGAGTTATTTAAGTTTGGATAGGATGATAATCAATATTAAATAAAAATAAAATGATTAATAATAAATAGAAAGAGAAGGGATTGGATTTAAATGAGGTTAAAAGATATAATTAAGAAATTTATAAAACATGGGGGTTCTAAATAACTAGGATCAATACGAAATTGGGCTGATGAGTTTGGTCAAAATTGAGGTTGTGCTTACTTTTATTATCTTTACAAACATAATCTCTAGACATGCTCAAGATAATTAGACTCTTGATTCCATTGCAAGATATTGAACATCTTTTTATATCAATTCAAATTTGAATTAGTTGCATTTTAAAATTTAGGTGGTCATCAAGAATAAACACAAAAACACTAAACATGCTATAGGTAATTAGACTATTGACTCAAACGCATGATATTTAAAATCTTCTTATATTATTTCAAGATTCAATTGTCTGCATGTTAAAATTCATGTTGTCCTCAAGAATAAACGCTAAATCTGCAACTCAAATTATGATCATGGTTATGATGATAATACACTAGCTCGATTTTGAAAAATGCTCATTCCTTTTTTTTTAATTCTCTTTTTAGGAGTTATTTAAGTTTGGATAGGATGATAATCAATATTAAATAAAAATAAAATGATTAATAATAAATAGAAAGAGAAGGGATTGGATTTAAATGAGGTTAAAAGATATAATTAAGAAATTTATAAAACATGGGGGTTCTAAATAACTAGAATTAATAGGAAATTCAACTGATGAATTTGGTTGAAATTGAGCTTCTGCTTTCTTTTATTATCTTTACAAACATCATCTCTGGACATGCTCTAGGTAATTAGACTCTTCATTCAATTATAAGATATTGAACATCTTTTTATTTCAATTCAAATTTGAATTAGTTGCGTTTTAAAATTTAGGCGGTCATAAAAGATAAACATAGAAACTCTAAACATGCTCTAGGTAATTAGACTATTGACTCAATTACAAGATATTGAAAATCTTCTTATATTATTTTAAAATTCAATTGTTTGCATATTAAAATTCATGTAGTCCCCAAGAATAAATGTTAAATCTACAACTGAAATTATGATCATGGTTATAATAATAATACAGTAGCTCGGCTTCAAAAAATACTCATTCTTTTATTTTTTAAAGCTTTGTCTAGGACTTATTTTAGTGTGGATAGGATGAAAATCAGTATTAAATAAAAAAATTAATTAATAATAAATACAAAGAGAAGGGATTAGATTTAAGTGAGGATAGATTCAAATGGGATTAGATTTAAGTGAAGTTAGATTCAAGTGGTCATTAAAGAGGTTTTATCGTATTGTAAATTAAACTAAATTAAATGCAAAATCTAATTCAATCTTTATTAACACTTTATCTATTGTTGCTTCGATCATTTATTTAGATTTTCATTTCTTTATGGTTTTTCATTCTATTGGTTCAAGTGATCATTGAAAAGGTATTATCATATTGCATATTAAAATAAATTAAATGCAGAATCTATTTTAATTTTTATTAACGCTTTATCTATTTTTGCTTCGATCATTTATTTAGGCTTACGTTTCTTTGCGGTATTTCAATCTATTGATTCCTTAGACTATTAACATATACTCGTTTGCAACTTTTTGTCCACCTCTATGAAAATCAATCATATGCAATGCTTCTTCGACACTGGTTTTTTTCTTAAAACAATTGAGTTTTCTTGATGTGGCGCAATAATATACTTTCTTTTTACTTTGTAATTGTATTCAGTCTTGTGTTTTTTTTCTTTTCTTTAGAGCTATTTATTCCTTCAACTTTGTAAATATACGCGTCTGCTACCTTGCTTTACTTTTGCTATTTTGAGATAGATCATTCATTGTTATTGTCTAATGCTTATGCTTGAGTTTAAATGTTAGTGCTTTCTTATGGGGTTTGTAAAAAAACTACAAATGGGCATCCCTATTAAGGTAAAAAAATAATAATTCCAAAAATATATAAACAAAGGGTTAACAAATAATTAATGTAGACCAAATTAAAACTAATATTTGCTTGGATGATTTAAAAAAGCATCTAAAGTATACTAGATTGCTTCAGTGAAATAAAATAAAATGACTTAATTTATGCAATGAAGCTTGGTTGCTTATTGTGTTTCTCAATATGGAGTTGTTCCTCATCATTATACAATTCCTTCATATGTTAAAAAGCATTGAAATTATACCAATAACTTCAAGATTTTAAGACTTTGACAGCCGATGAATAAGAATACAATATTAAAACAAGGAGACACATCATGCTTAGAGTTTAAATATTTGTAAATAAAGATATTTGTAAAATGGGGTTGAGCCTAAAATCAAAACTTGATGAATCAACGTTGTAAAATGTACATGGAACATTTCTTATCCAATCCCGGGACATAAACAATCAATTTCTTAAACAAGTAAATGCCTTATATGCCTTTTCAATGCAAATGATTTCCAAAAAAGCTTTCTTTCCCTTTTTTACCAAATAAACACCTCCCACCATGCCTGTTTATTCAGGTTTATTGCATCATTCTCAGATTTCTATGGACATGTTAACAAAATTTAGCTATCCTTAAACAACCAGTAAATGTATACTTGACAGAAATTTAATTCCTAAATTTTATTTGCTCCCTTAAAAACAAAATCCCTTAATTCTCTAGAAAGAAGATATAAAAACCAATTAGATCATGCTAATCTCTTAATACAAATGGTAAACTTTACAACCATGCTATCGAAAAACCACCATGATCATTTTAACCTCCTAGGCAGCAAATATCCAGATTAATAACCTAAAACTAACTGCTCTCCTAAAAGCCTAAACAAGAAACATACTAAAATTATGTCATTGCTTGCTTTCATAAAAATTTCAATCAATTTATAGGTGTCAACCATGAATTTTCCTCCTCCCTGGTTCATGGGTAAAGTTAATGTTCTTAGGTGGCGCGCATAGACATCATGGTTTAGAGAATCAGATAAAACCAAAGAGAATTCAATAAATAATCATGAACAATTAATACTTTCTTCAAATTGCTAAAAAGTTAAACTTTTGTTGTTAATGTACTTTTAACAAAAGCATTAGCGGTGAAATTTAAATTCCTTTGGAGATCCTAAAAAAAAGGAGATTATTTCCTTTGGGAAAATGAATCTTGGTTACTTCATATGGAGTTGCTTCTCATTGTTATACATCTCCTTTATACATTAATATGTGTTTGAAATTTCAGTCTCAAAATCAACACTAAAAAAGAAAAAATTAGGGAATCATATTTTGTCATTATGACACTAACCTTCAAACAAATAAGCATACCCAACTTACAGCTTCCATCCTGCTATATCAAACTGTGTACCCTCACAAAAAAAAAAGACAGAGATAGGGTGAGTAACATATATGCAAAACCATGAGCAAAACCTTTAAAAGCCTTCTTATTATACTTTATTGATTAACACCACTGAACTTAGAATGAAGACCAAATCTTATATATCCACCATCACAAGACTTTATTCATCAATTTATCAAAACAATTACCATGTATGCTTCTAAAATTCTTCTTCATCTGCTTCCAAAATTCTATTAAGTTCGAAAAAAAAAGGACCAATTCTCCACAAAAAACGTTCAACAATCCAATCCATTAGATCGTTTCAACCTATAAAAGTAGAAACATTGATACACAACCATGGCACTTCATATTCATTGGAAATAAAATACAACCACTCCAATTCATCGCCAAAAAATCACGTAATTTGTTGTCTTCAAATTAATCGTTGATATTTAAAAAAAAAAACAGCGCACTAGCAATGCTAAAATTAATACTTTCTCCAATTATGTGTATATATGTTTGCTTTGTTTTCATTTAATTATTCTGTTTGCACATTTAACAATGCCCATATTTCTTGGAGGCTAATATAACAAGTTTGTATTGTCTTCATTGCAAATCAGTGTTGATTTTGTTTTTCTTCATGCATGTGTTCATATGTTTCAAGCAAATTTGTTGTTCCAAGGCTACTTTAAGGATTCATTTGTTTGCTGCAACGCTTTTCTTTTGCTCCCTCATCTTTTAATCTGCAAACTTTATTGGACTATTAGTCAGGTTTGTTTCTTCCATGTGTTTTTTCCATTTCATTATTTTTTTTACTTTCATTCTTTTTTTCATGCTGAGCTTTTTTTGTTCTGTTATTTGATTTGCTTGAATGAGGATTGCGCCTGTTTTTCCCAATACCTGTATGTTTTCTTTTTGGATGAAAAACTTTTTTATATTCAAGTTGCGCCTTAGATTACCATATGCAATCAAGTCAAAAATAATTTCTTTTGCTTTTGAAATGCATCGATCAAATGTTTTCTAATATCGATACATTGTTGTTACCTCTTAATTTTTCTTTCTTTAGCAATTTCTTATGGCTTTCAAACGCCGTCTCAGTTTTTACAAGCAATCAAACTATCATAAAATTATCTTGCTTTGGAAATCATCAATAATATATTTTCTACAATGGTTGCGTTATGATTTACATCATTTCTTACTTACTTTGCCGTATTTTGATCACCTTGCATTCAACCTCCAAATTAGGTTTACATAAGGAAAAAACCAGCATTAGATCACATTGAATTGGAAATAAAGTCTCCAAATCAAATTTTATAAGTTAGCATTATTTACTGCAAGATGCTTTGTTTATTCATGTTTTTTTTTTAACTCTGTAACCATTATAGTTTAGAAGACACTTTTTTTCCATTTTGCCTGGTTTTTTTCATCAGGTTTTTTCCCTTCCATCTTGACGTAACATCTCATAGTTACCTCGACGCTAATTCATTCTTTCTATGTTGTTTTTTCCTGGCTAACATTTACATTCAAAATTATTTTCCATTAAAAGGCTTTATCATGACAAGTCGCCGCCAACGTCAGCAACTAGATGATCACATAGGATGTTATGCTTATCCTGCGATTATTTTTTATGATGATTTCTATGCTATTACGGATGTAAGTTTTGTTGGCGTCTCTAACTCTTCGGATCCTAAAGGTGCTCACCAAAGTATTTTTGAAAGTGATGCACATATTGGCTCTCATTATAAAGATCTCTCCATAATTGCCTCTTCGTCTCCTGGACCAAGTTTGCGACCAAGGATTGATCAAACTAAGGATGCAAATATTATTGGTCCTGCGTCTTCAGACAATTTGTCTTCTCTAATATCAAACTATCAAGCTGGCGATCATCAAATCAATGTTCCCTCAATGATTCATGACCAATATAATATCATATATTATATGATTAAGTGTTTTCAGTATTTGAATCCACAATGCTTTTGAGTCTAGATGAACAATATAAAATACAGTTCAAAAACCTGTTTTGCTTTAATTTTTGTAGTGATATTAGTTAAAAACTAGAATAAAAAGGTGATCTATATAGTTATTATTTTTATATAAATGTAAGCTGTGTAGAAAGCCTCACTAGTTGATGATGAAATAAGTGCAATAAACTATGAAAAAAAAAGGGGAAAAACAAGAATATTTTCAATGTTTTTTCTTATTTAATTATATACCAATTTAAATAAATATTTTAAATAGCTTGAAAGATTTAAATTATATTGAAAAAAGCATTTATTAAGTCAAAATTTTCATTTTTTTATTTAATAAATATTATAGAGAAAAACTATTTATTAAGTCAAAAGCTTAACGAATTCCTACACACTTCACTTTGCTCGGGCTTTAAACCTTGAGTTTTGGGCCTTTAATTTTAGGCCCGAGCTTGAGCTTTTTTTACTATTTTATTTTGGAATCAAATTTGAGTTTGTTATAAAATAAATGTTTGATCAATTCTTTACTAGCCCTATATATATATATAATCCATCAATAAAAAGTCATAATGATTTTTATTTTCTTTTTGAACAAGAGAATTGCTTTATATAATTACCACAATTAATTGTGCATCAAAATTATTTTTTAAAAATCAATATAAATAAAGGATAAAAGAGATATATTCTACACACATTATGATACAAAGATCATATAAAAAAAAAAAAAGGAAATTGTTTGAAGACTTAGCTTCGACCAAGCCAAACCTTAGACCTATTATTAAAGATCCTCCTACACAAAATAAAAAAATTTTTGGTGAAAAGGACTTGCAAGGGAAATAAAGCTTTGACAAATAAAATAGACCATCATATGATAAATGAATCGTTATTGAGTGTCTTGTTTAAATATTCTCTAATGGATTGTAAAAGTGACTAATACACAATTTTTTATTTTAAAAAAATAAAAATACAAAAATACTATTTTTTGTTATTTGCGTTTGATTTCTTTATGTTCATAATGATATTTGAGAATTTATATTCAGATGTTTATTTTGAAATATTCCTAATGCAAATTTGGATTAAATATACACGATACCATATATGTTTATCAGGTATGAGTGGTGATCTTCAAGTTCATTTTGAGAATGATCAAGAATTGATCAAATCCAATTGATTTTTACCATCGGTTTGATATAATGGTTATACTTCAAAAGGAAGGATTAAGCACCCTTCCTAGTTTTACCGAGGTAAATTACACGTGCACTGCGCTGAGTTTTTTTCTATGTAGAAAGTCGATTGAATTTTTACGTGTTGTAATTGTTTACTTTAATATTTAATTAGTAAAATTATAACAGATAAAATTTGATAAAAATGAGTTATTTTTCCTTCTAAAAGGAACATTGTAATAAAAACACAAGGGAAGTAATTCATGTATTTTTTCATTGTAGATAACATGAAAAAATTTGTTTATCCATTTTGTTTATGTGTTGCCTTATATATATATATATATATATATATATATATATATATATATATATATATATATATATATATGATCTGAAATATTATACATAACAATGCTGTAAAAATATTTTTTTCAACTAAAACAAACTAAAATCTAGGGATTGTAAATATTGTTTATGCATAATATTTCAGATATGAAATATTGTTTCATAATCATTATTTTAAACACATTTTCTATAATAAAATGAATATATAAAAACCTAATATTCAATAATAATTTTTATTATTATTGTAAATATTTTTGTTATAGTAAAAACCAAAAGTTTTGCAGGTTGATTTTTTCACTCAGGTATATAGCATCATAAAATAATTTAAGACGATTAATAGTTTTTACATTTTAAAAAAATTATTTATGGCTACGGCGAAGTAGAGGGTAATTGGCTCGTATATTTTTTCATTTTAGAGAATTTGCCCTAATTTTTCCACCTGTTTCGTCTACGTGTAACTTCAAATATTTTTATTTATATGATATTCGATATGAAATATCATATATAAAAAAGTCACAAAAAACAATATCTAAGAAAAATAACATCAACTGATGAATTATTTTGATTATTATTGTCATTATTATTATTATGATTGTTAAATTATCACAATTATTGTAGTTGTTATTATAAATAATTTATATTCTAATTATTATTGCTTATACTATCGATGACACCATAATTATTGTTATAAAAAAATATTTTTATTTTATTTTATAAGATTTATTCCTCTTATTATTATATTAAAAGTATTTGAGAACACTAATATTATTATTTTTTTTTCAAAAAAAAACCTAGATCATATATATATTAAGTCGCTAATATTAAACAAATATAAAAATATATAATTAATCTCACATATTTATATATATAAAAAAACTTACAAATAATCATTATCATTAATAATCTATATAATTATTATTTTTATATAAATGTAAGCTATATAGAAAACCTTGCTAGTTAATGATGATATATGTGCAATAAACTATGAAATAGAAGGAAAAAAAAAACAAGAATATTTTCAATGTCATTTCTTATTTAATTATATGAAAATTAAAATAAATATTATAAATAGCTTGAAAGATTTAAATTATATAGAAAAAAACATTTATTAAGTCAAAATTATCATTTCTTATTTAATAAATATTATAGAGAAAAAAACTATTTATTAAGTCAAAAGTTTAACGCATTGCATGTACACTTTGCTCGGGCTTTGAACCTTGAGTTTTTTTTACTATTTTATTTTGGAATCAAATTTGAGTTTGTTATAAAATAAAAATTTGATCAATTCTTTACTAGCCCTTTATATAATCCACAAATAAAAAATCCAAAAAAATTTATTTTCTTCTTGAGTAAGAGAATTGCTTCATGTAATTACCATCATTAATAGTGCATCAAAATTGATTTTAAAAATCAATATAAATAAGGTTTAAAAGGGATATATTCTACACACATTATGGTACACAGATCATAAAAAAAAGGGGAAAATGTTTGAAGACTCACCTTCAACCTATTCTTAAATATCCACTTACACAAATATTTGGTGAAAAAGGACTTGTAAGGGAAATAAGGCCTTGACAAATAAAATAGACCATCATATGATAAATGAATCGTCATTGAGTGTTTTGTTTAAATATTCTCTAATGGATAATAAAGCGACTAATACGTGACTTTTTATTTTTTTTAAATAAAAATACAAAAATAGGTTTTTTGTTTTTGTTATTTGAGTTTGGTATCTTTATGTTCATAATAATATGTGGGAATTTATATTTGGATGTTTATTTTGAAATATTCCTAATACAAATTAGGGTTAAATATACACGATAACATATATATCTATCAAGTATGAGCGGTGATATTCAGGTTCATTATGAGAATGATCAAGAATTGGTCAAATTCAATTGATTTTTACCATCCTTTTGATATAATGCCTATGCTTCAAAAGTAAGGAATAAGCACCATTCCTAGTTCCAATGCTCATACTTCAAAAGTAAGGATTAAACTCTATTGCTAGTTCTAGATTCCAAATCAATTCTTTAGATCCTAGTAGTCTTTTATCTTGAAAACACATATACTAGTTAAGGTAAAATCTTAGCATGCATGCACAATAGATACCTTTTATAATTAGAAACAAAAATAAAGCAACCTATCTTAATTATAATATTTTAGGGTATTTTTATTTTTTTTAGTATAATTAGCCTCTTATATAGAGCTTCTTAAAGACTAGCTAGAGTCCTTAATTACTATAAAATTAGATGATAATTTTTTTTTTAATTTACCATATCAATCCTAATTAGCTCTCAAGATATCCCATGTGACATGACTAAATAAATAATTTCTCTCTATATAATTTAAATAATCAAAGTGTGTGTATTAATATTTTATTTTATATAATATGATAAATAATACTTGGTATATCTTAACATAGCACTAGCGAGTAACAAATATAAAATACACACGTACATACATGTGTTTGGAAATTTCCTCAATATCCAAAAGCTAGTATGAGGATACCTTGGAATTAAGAAAGAACACCAGAAAGTGATCGTGTCACCTTCAACAAACAGTAAATCAAATGTTGTTGCTTTAATTATGGGTGAGATTTCTTCTCAAACCGTGTTTCTTAAACTTAAAATCGGGGACACAAGTAGCAAGTCGCCTTCTATTCACCATGTATTCTTTTCAACCACACAAAACATAAGTGCTTTGCATTAACTACAGCAATAAATTACCCTTTTCACCATTGGACAGGTGGGAGTGCACTCTTGAAAAGCATGGAAGAAGAAGCGTGCAGGCCTACAGTTTGAATCCTGCTATGATCATCGTCTTAAGAAGTAGAATTGAAAGACATAATTACAAATATTGGAGAATTATAAATAGCGTTTCATATACTCCTCCACTGTGGTATACTTGACCTCTGGATAAAGCTTCGAAGCCTCCTCTCCTTCATTACCAATTTCAAATTTTGTAAGGCATCCCTCGTAACAAACATGGTAGTAATGTGTCAATCCAACCTGCTCAGCGTAATCTTGCTCTTCATTTTTGTTCAAGGAAACACAACAAGCCAGTTGATTAGGCACTAATCACACAAATTCGAATTATTTGATTAAAATAGCTAGTCAAGTTTACGCATGTATATCTAACCTCTCATGGAAGCTAGGAACTCTCCCGAGGAAATTGAAGATTTACGCAGCTCTTTCCCGATGAGCTTCTCCCATATCTGAACTACTTCTCTCTGAGATAGTATGTTTTTGGGTGGCATAATGTAAAGAGTCTTGTTCAGGGTCCGAGGATCATCTATGGCCATGATAGTGCACGTGGCTATGTCATCTTCGTCAACATAAATTGCTGTCGAATCAAAACACACGCAGGGCAAGAAATTATAACATGTTTTTCTTTTTAATTAAACACATTGTCGAAGAAAAACGATCTGCAGCTACATATGTAGTATTTAACTATCCTTAAATATTCTGGTACCTTTTTCATCGCCGCTTCCCAGGATGGATACATGTTCCCTTGAAGGAATGATGTGTCCGGGCTGACATAAACCTCCAAGAAAGTATCCAGCAAAGCAGTTTGCAGAAACATATGTAAAAGGAATTCCAGCATCTTCGATTGCTTTCCTAACCACCATTTTATCTTCAAATGTAACCCGTCCAGGTTCCATGGCATTCTCCATTTTTGCAGGGTCGGTGCCAAATTCGGAGGGCAAAAACCTCTGCGACACACACATTCCACCCTTTAATTTAATGTTTGATACAGCATTAGTGATCGATGACTCAAAACACATAGAGAGAGAAGGAAATTAGAAATAAAATACTACGTGCTATCATTAAAGAAAGAACAAGCGATGCATGCAATATTCAGATTACCAGTTTTATCTGTCAAGAGAAAATTTAAACTGGTTTGAAACAGTTTTCTGTGCGTTGAATGGTGCAGAATATGCATTATCAGAACTATATCTTATACAAGACTTCATCTACCTTAACATTTCCAGCCTCTTTGATAGCATCAACAAGCTTGAGTTGGAGGAGAATCTGGTGGCTCCGAATATGGACACCGGAAATTGCACAGATAACTACATCAACTAATCTGACTGCATTGACAAGGCTTTGCCGATCATTAAAAGAACCTTGTACAAGATGGGCTCCTTGCTCCTTGAACGACAACAACATTTGAACCTTTTCAATATCAACACCTATCTCTGGCCTGTACAGTACGTATGTTTCATGACCCTGACCTAAACTTGCCTTCACCAACCTTTTTCCCAGGTACCCAGTCCCCCCTGCAATGAGCACTTTGCTTTTGATCTCCATCTTACCTCTGTCTCTCTCGCTCATCCTCTCTCTCTCTCGTGGGATACAATACATGACCCGCCTTCCTTCATGCCATTAAATAGCAGCTTTGAGTCCAGGCAGCTAATTTTTAAACAGACATGGGGCTTCCTTGTTTAGCTTGGGAGGTAACTTTTCCTAATAATAATAATATAATATAAGGTCTTATTTAATAGTCGACTGAGGTTGCTTCTCTTAAAAAATAAGCCAGTGATCTCATATTATTGGGGTGTACACGACGACAACTTTTGGGTTCTAGCAAACTAAAGGAAAGCTTTCCTCTTACAGAAGTCCAACCAACTGTCAAGTGCTCTCCTAAACGCACTTGTGTATCATTGAAATATGCGGTTCAATATGCCAAATTAAAAAGCCCTTCCAATGTTTTTTTTCCTCCTATTTAGTGAATTACTAGATTATTCTCATTGTGAGTTAGATTATTTCTTAAAAAAACATTAAAAAATATTCAAATATTGTTAATGTGTTCAAATAGAAATTTATACAAAATGTTGGGTTTGACCTCATATGATCTTGTCAATTTGATAAATTAAAACATCACTTGGTAATTAATAGAAATATAGGTTGATTAAAAAACATTAAGATGTATTTAAAAAAAAAACTACGATGATAATATATTGGATTAACCCCGGTTCAATTTTGATTAATCTTCCATATTCACAACTTGATCATGAGATCATGATAACTAATATAAAGTAAATAAAAATAAATTATACAGTTTAATTCTCAATATTAAAGGATAAAATTAAAAAAGGAGACAACAAAGCAACTTGAGTCGACCTACCAAAACATGATCTGAGTTGTAAGACCAAGATAACCTCATAAAAAATAAAATAAATCATGAAGCTCAATTTTCAATCCACTAAAATTGAAGGATGAAATTTGGGAAAAAAATCAATTAAAAAAAGACAAAAATGACCCAACTCAACTCAGGTTAATCCATCAAATCCATGATCTAAATCACAAGACCAGGATAACTTCTTAGAAAAAAAACCAAAAAAGCAACTCGAGTCAATCTATAATATCCTGTCAAACCTGCGATGAGATTAAGATAAATTCATATACAATTATAAAATATAATTATCAACCAACCCATTGTCAAAAAATAAAATTGAAATATATCTTAATTAAAAAAAAAGAATGAATAAAACTATCCAGATCAACTTATGCTAATATGCAAAAATTATGATCAAGATTATGAGACCAAAATAATTCATCGAGTCTCCAAGGAATTTGACGTGATGACAGAGGAATTTCAAAAGTAAAACAAAACAAATCATGTAGTTTAGTTCCTAACTAAACTAATATTAAAAGATGAAATTAAAATAAATATACCAACTAAAAATAATAATATAAAACATACAAATTAACATGCTAAACTTGCAACATGGGCAATAAAACTGAAATAACACACATACACAGTCTCTTTTTATATTCAGGCCGCTTCCTAGATTACAATAAAACATGTCGTACGATTTTCCAAATTAATTAAGACTTTTTAGCTCTTATTGCGTCCTAATCATTGATTATGTGAGAGTTTAGGCTGTTCATCATTGATACGTGTCTTTTCCTCTGCTATTAACTGATATGCATCGCAGGCGTTGCCTTTTCTTTTATAAGCAATGACTTGTTAATATATATATATATATCGAATTGTAGACTTGGCTTCGTGAGCACCGTCGTTTTTGTTTGCTTCAGCTTCAAACCCTAACCGTACCCACCACCGCAAATCCACACCTTTTTTCTCAATTTTTTATTTTTTATTTTTTTCGACTTGTCGTTTGGAACAAGCATGATTCCCCTCCCACGACATTTTTGAAGACTATTAAAAGAAAAATAGGTTATATTTTGTATCCTCCTCCAAGACTTTTGCTCCTCATGTAATTAGGTGAGCCTGTTACAGGCTACCAGTTCATTGTGCTGACCCGGTGACTATATTATTCACATATATTATGATCTCTCAAAAGGGAATGAATGTTTTTTCAACAACAATCTAGAAAATAGATCTCTAAGCTTGACGGCAAGAGATCTAGAAGCATTAAACATGGAAGAAAATCTGATTAGAAACATGACGGTTCAACTACAAATGGAGGCGACTAGTACCCATTATCTAGAACTAGAAAACCAGCAGATCAAATACTTTTCAGACTGATTCAATGATTCTGCTTGGAAAATTTGTAAGGAGTTTATTGCACAGTCCCCACCGGTGCAAGAAGGTAAACAGTTTGTCACCGCCGTTGACTGTAGATTTCTGACTAACCAAACTTTGCATGCTGCGTCGTGGCCAACAAATGGAAATCTGCTAGAGATCTCATTTCCAGCTTTGAAAAGCCTAAAATGATGTACAAATAAAAATCCATCTGAATCAATCGTGTTCCATTTTTATGACATCTTCAAAGTGAAACTTCACCTCCGATGAATCTTCTCTCTAAAAAGTCATTGACATTAAATGCAGTTCTTCTGGGTGGTTGAATGTCGCCAACCGACGACTTTCTCTCTTGTATTAAATACTAATAACTGAAATGTATGAAAATAAATTTAATTTTATAGCATTTATTTTTATAAATTAATATTTTTAAAATGAATCATGACTACATTTTAAACACTATATTCAACTATTAAAATAATTTTTTTTTTACTAAGAAGCGCAGGTTACACCTTAATCTATTTTCCAAATAGACACGAAAATGCATCACTTATTAGACTAAAAATACTAAAAAAATTAATTTAAAATAAAAAATAACACATTTTAAATAAATGGTCAAAATAGACCAGAATAAATTTCAAGAAGATCATATATATATAAATATCAAGAATTGAATAATAAAACCTTCAACTGCATCAAACAATTCAATAAGATAAAAAAAATCACAAATTTCAACAAAAATGAACAACATGTGCGGTATGAAATCAACAAACAACTCACTTGTTTTTGAACGAGGTGTGTTTTATATTAGCCATTGTTTACGATCCTTTTCGGTATATTAAAATTATTTTATTAAGATTTTTTATGTTATTGAAAATATTTTTATTGGGGTTTTAATTAGTGTATATTTCATAACTTATCATCATCATCGAATTCATGTCAGCTAATTTTAAAACTGTAAATATTAAAAAATCACAGCTGCAACTTTACCAAAGAACTGAGATGTGATGGTTTGTCAAAATCTCTGAAACATTATACTAATTCTACAAATATCCTGTGCTTGCAATCATGAGAATGGACAGCAGGTCTCCAATTTACATTAGCATGCGCACTTCAATTTCGGCCGATAAACACTGTAGCTTTTTAATAAAAATAAATAAAAATGGTGGAAGGGGGAGATGACATCGTGCATGACTCGTTCGTGACAGGCCTGGCAATGCACTACAAGGTTGAGATGAGATTTGTCTTTTTCAAGTCAAATTCATAGACTTTTGAATTATTAGTCTGGTGAGATTGTTTTTTAAATATTTTTAAATTTATTTTAATATTATTTTATTAAAATAATTTAAAAATACTAAATTTTTCTAACTTAAAATATAAAAAAATAAAAAATATTTGAGCATTAATTTGCCTCGATGGCTGCAGCAAAAAGGATGCATATGGTAGGTGAAGAAAAACAGGATATAAAATAATTATTTGTATTTCGAGAACGGAATGGTATGACATTAATTTAAATTAGAAAAGGGTCTCTAATTCCTCATCACCATTAAATTACCATGGTCAACGTTATCCCCCCCCAATGAGATGGCTACACGTCATGAAATCTCGTCGTCTAAATTAGCTGGTGGCATATTAAAGAACTCACGGATATTCCTCGTGGCCCCCTTTGTCTAATTAATATAAAAAACCATAGCTTATCATCATTTGCTAGCTTAGCGTGCCGATGCTTAAATAAATATCTTATTGCTTCGAAGCTTTATTTGCAAATGGCCTGATTATTGGCTAAGGCACGACTTCGTTTCTCTTTTTATCGCTCGATACATGTCAACCTATAAGTTTCCTTAAGATTAGATCACCAACATTTGACGACTAAATTTTGTAAGTTAATACAGCGTAGCGTGAAGAAATAATATAAATTATATTTTAAAATTTTATTTAATAATTTAAATTTTTAAATGAGATAATTTTTTAATATAATATTAGAGTTCTATTAACTCAACAATCATGAATTTAAATCTTATTATATTTATTGTATCTTATAAAAATTAAACATAAGACAGTGTGAATTTATACATGTTTTAAGCCTAATAAATTTTCAATTAATGAAATATATTAAATAATAATATAAATTATATTTTAAAATTTTATTTAATAATTTAAATTTGATGGTAAAAAATAAACCGCCGACGGCATTGACAAAGTAATATTATCTTTTCCTTTTGTTTTTTCTTGAGGTGAAGAGCACCGCCTGGAATTTGAGTAATAAGCATGACGGTTACCACGTGCAAATCCCAAAAACTTTTTCTATTTTTTTATTGTTCGGAAGTTGGAAAATTCAGAGTTCATTTTACAGTACCTTTGAATTATAATTTTAAATTTTAATTCACAATAAAATAAAATAAAAGGGCCATCAAAATATAAATTAATTAACAAAATGACGATGAAGCCTGCTGCAGAATCATTTATAAAAGGCATCGATCGTTCTATGACTCTCGAAAAACATTCAAAAACAAGAGAATCATGGGAAAGAGCAAGGTTCTTGTTGTTGGGGCTACTGGGTATATCGGCAAGAGAATTGTGAAGGCAAGCTTAGACCAAGGCCATATAACCTACGTCCTCCAACGTCCTGAGATAGGCCTCGACATTGATAAGCTACACCTGCTACTGTCCTTTAAAAAGCAAGGAGCTCGCCTTGTTGAGGGTTCATTTTCCGATCAGAAAAGCCTCGTGGAGGCCGTGAAGAAAGTTGATGTTGTCATCTGCACCGTTTCTGGGGTCCATTTTAAGGGCCATAACATTTTGATGCAGCTCAAGCTCGTGGATGCCATCAAAGAAGCTGGAAACGTGAAGGTACGTACTTGAATATTCATGATATTCAACCTGTACCCTGAACTGTTAATGGCTATCTCTGCATATTTCATCTCCTTTTTCGGGTTATCCTGCATGCAAGTATGCAGATCAAAGCTAGCTATAATTAGTTTCAACATTAATAAGGTGTTTTATTGTTGTTAAAACTGGTGATTAACAAGTTGCGCCATGGAATACTGAATAATATTGGCTCCACATAATTTAACCCTTCCCTGGTGTAAATCCTCGCCTTTATATGCTGAGCTTATTACTGTATGCATGTAATGTAATTCTTCTTGCTATCAGACATCTTGAAGTCGAACCATATCCTGTTCTTCCAGCAGTACTGCTATCCTCTCTGGGCAATTGAGTTCCTAATGCACGTAGCTCCTCCTCCTTTTGGGATTTTAGTTCCATTCCCGATGACTTTTGTTGGAAAAGACTTTTGTTGTGAAAATGAAATGCATATATAATGTGTCTATTTTTTATTTGTTACATTTCGGAACTTTCATCAATATGTCCCGACTTCACCTACTTGCTCACCAAATCCATTTGTGGTTCCTAAAATGACATAAAAAAAAACATTAGTGATATTGACCCAGTTACTTCTGGCAATGATCTAATCGCTTAAGATAAGATATCAGTGGGATTGAGGGGGGGCAGTACTCCACCATTTAAAGCGAAACAAAGCATGCTCATGTGCCCGATCACTTCGTAGTCGTTGTCTTATGATTTATTTGCTCATGGCAAAGGCTCAAATCAAAGGCCTGCGACCATGGAGTGAGTGTAAGATAACAGTAAAAAAAAGAAGCACTATCACACAAGCTTAATTTTCTATTATCTTACTAGGGTACTGATTAAGAGGTCTAAACACACTTATATCGAATTGTGGCAGCGCTTCTTGCCTTCGGAATTTGGTATGGACCCAGCAAGAATGGGGCATGCACTAGCACCAGGAAGAGAAACATTTGATCAGAAAATGATAGTCAGAAAGGCAATTGAGGAGTCTAAGATCCCCTTCACTTACGTATCCGCTGGCTGCTTTGCGGGTTACTTTGTTGGCAACCTCTCTCAGCTTGAGACCCTAACCCCCCCAAAAGATAAAATCTGTCTCTATGGAGATGGAAATGTGAAGGGTAAGTGGCAGTGAGAAGAAAGAAACCATTAATTTATTTGGTTGTAATTTATACTGAATAATGGTATTTGCTGTTTAGTTGTTTATATGGATGAAGATGATATCGCAACATTCACAATCAAAACAATAGATGATCCTCGAACATTGAACAAAACTCTGTACCTGAGGCCACCAGAAAACATTCTCTCACAAAGAAAGTTAGTTGAGATCTGGGAGAAACTCAGTGGAAAGGAACTGGAAAAGATATCCATTTCTGAAGAAGAATTCCTAGCTTCCATGGAAGGTATATACGAGGATTAAACAAAAAAAATGATTTAATATCATATATACATCACTCTTTTTTTTGTCACTGTTTTCCTTTGTTATATTGGTTTATATAAATTAATATATTTATTTGTTTTTGTATATGGCAGACAAGGATTATGCAGCGAAGGGAGGAATGGGGCATTTCTATCATATTTCCTATGAAGGTAGCCTGACAAATTTTGAAATAGGAGAAGATGGAGAAGAAGCTTCCAACCTTTATCCAGAAGTGAAATACACTCGCATGGATGAATATCTGAAGATCTTTCTTTAAAATGTAACCCACATTATACAACAGCAGTATAATGAATATCTGGAAATCCTCCTCGTGCTTGTTTTTTTTTTTTTGTCCTCCTGCTCCATTAACGTTTTGTATCATCAGAATGTTTTAATGAACCGATTAGTGGGCTAATCAATTAATAATACTGCTCTTTTTTTGTCCTCCTGGCCTTGAGTATTATTGACCTTTAAGCTTCTTTCGAGGATTAAGTGTGGTCGGGAGTTCAGACAGAAGATTAAGATTCATGGTTCAGTCAGAGTTCAGGTGATATTATTTTTTAAAATATTTATTGTTTAAAAATATATATTTTTGATATCAATATATTAAAATGATCTAAAAATATTAAAAAATTAATTTAAAATAAAAAATAAAAATATTTTTAAAAATATAGTGAAAAACACTCCATTAAGCTTTTACCTTTGAAGGAAAAGTAGGTCTGGCATCTAGTGTAACAGGGACTGGCTGCTTAGGCCATGATGACAAGTCTTAAGAAGACAGGGGGGCCTAGCTCCGACTTGAGTGTCTTGTACAAATGAAGAAAGATACTGAGCCTGGTAATTTACGTAGATGCAGTTCTCAGAGCTTCCGAAAAATGAACCATACAAATAAAGGATCTGTCAAGTGTATAACATAATTTATAAGCAGCTTTTTAGCTAGGGTCACACTATAAGGAGTTGCAAAATGTTTGTTATGGAAGTAATTAGTAAATATTACCACTGATTTATCTCCTATATGAAAGCATTTTGAGTTCTAACTCAGATCCATTTGCAGCAACAAAATCATAGGTACCCTTGGTGTTTAAGTCAAAATGTATGGAATCTCCTTGAAGGTGGTGCTTAACATCTGTAGTTTCCTGTGTCTGAGCCGAACCATCTGTCTTGATATTGACACCTTTCAGATCAAGGACGCGTGGTTTCCTATCTTCTGCATTCAAATTCTCAATAAGACTAGATATAGCCAAATTGAAGCCTGTTAATTGAGCTCTTGTAGCTTCTAAATCTCCATTTCTGTCGTCATTCAAGTTCTGCGACAGGCTCTTCTGGGCTTTCTCCAGTATAGACTGCATGTACTTCCCTTGTGCTTCTATTCTCATCTGCAGCTTCTTCTGAACCTATTGTAGAGAAAATTCAACACAACGTATCAAACTAGAAATTTGAGAATGACCAGGCTACGTTAAGTGAGATATTCTAGGAGCAACTACCAAAATAAAGAAACGAAGAGATAGAGCAAACTCTTATGTGAAAGTTATACCTCAAGCTGTTCTCGTAATGTTTTCTGCACTTCGATTTGACAATTTAATGCCTCTGAAACTGGGATTTCTCTGTTTTGAACATACATTAATTAGTACCAACATTAAAATTTTCTAGTAAAGTATCAGGGAGAATTCCAGATGAGATTACTCTAAGGTACATGTTAAGTCAAGGCAGAGCTTGGTTTTACTACATTTTTTGCCCTTGTACATAATCCATAAAAAATTCTGTACAGGGCAAAAAAAAACAGGAGTACAGTGGCAAAAGGTGACATTTGACCACTCTTTGTATCTTTGGAATATAAACAAAAGAAAATAGGAATCAGCAAAATATCATGTGATCTAATAGACCCTCTCTCAAACCATCAATGCTGCGTTCTCAGCTCGTCAAGAAAATCTAGGGGATAAAGAGAGAAAAAAACAAAAACACTTGTAGATAGAAATGAGCAATGTTCAAGGAAACAGTTAAGGGCTTGAGACATCCAGAAAGAAATCCATGTTTTTTTTTATATTGTTTCACAGAAACCACATGTAAATACAGAAGAATGGTGGCGGAGCATACCCTTGTTCTATATCCATTCTTGGTGAACTGGTACTTGTCGCTGAGGAACCATGACTGAAGTTTACATATGAAGCCCCTAGAAGTTAATTGAAATGGTAAGTCGCGAGATTAATAACACACAGAACTAATTGGCTATGCAAATTCTTGTAAACACTTTACAAGCTACAGTGGGATCAGATGAGAATGGAATGATAAGAAAGGCAGTGATGAACTAACCTCTGCTCTCTCTGGTTTGTTCTGAAATGTTCTGTCTCCGAGCCTGGTGCCCTAGTCTGTATTTCTGCAGATAAATATGCCAGCATATTTACACAGTCACAATTCAAAGGCAAAAGGAAAAGAAATAAAACAAGAAACCGTGATGCGAGCAGCATTACTCCTGCTAAAACTGTACCTGCAAATGACTCTTTAAGTGATACAATGTCAAACCCTTTAATCCCATTAACCTCAAGACTGACTTCGGAGTTGCCTCTGAAAGTAAATCCAGTCTATATAATCAGATTAACTATAAGATCAGGCAGAAAACATTCAAATATAGACTCAAGCTGATTAGGTTCATACGAATATTAAGAAGAATTCGATAGTGATAGACCAGATACATGAACTGTTTTGTCATTATCGTGTTTCAAGTGCCAACGGCATTATGATAGTCAAGGAAAAGCCTGTGTCTTTTTATCACCGGGAGCAGTTGTTTCTGGTATAGTTTCTGTAAAATCGAGTCAAAACCAAGGAGAAAACTTGCACTAGCTCTAATGATATTTCCTGGAAGATTCCAAACGAGCTAAGCGTACTAATATGGTTATTTCAATCAATATGGGCAACTGAATCAAGCAAATCATCAATCTTGCAAACCCCTCCTAGCTAGATAGAGATTAAATAAAGTTTAAACAAGAAAAGAAGATGAATTTTGAGTGAACTTACTGTCAGGGCCACCGAGCTTGGTGACAGCATCAACAAAACGATCATGAAGATCAGCAGTCCATCTAAGTCTTGGCTTAGGGTCTCTTGTCATCATCACCACCCCGTTCTCGTATGGATAATTCCCTCCACCACCAAATGCTGTTCTCTCCATGGATAACACCCGAAATCTCCCACAAAAGTATCTTTTCTACTTCACTGACAGAAGAATAGAAGTCTTGAAGCAGCTTTTTTTTCTCGCTTTTGCTCTTTCTAAAACTCCTCTTTCCCAGAACATAAGAAGACCCAAAAGCGAAAAAGGAAGAGATGGCTATCAAGGAAGTAAAAAAGAGGAGAAGACTTGTTTATGCGGAGCAATTCATTGCAAGAAGAAGGGACCAAAATTCAACAACTGTACACAGTAATGGAGAAAAAACCAAATACAAACAAGTGTATATTAAGTGCTTTATAGTTTGTTTGTTTTTACTAGTTATTTGAGCAACAACATGGAGTTCTTGTTTAATTCAGGAAGGGAGAAAATAACGTTAAAATAAATATTTTATCAAAAAACTATATTGTAATAGATTCAAATGATTTAATATATATAAACTAAGGCCACGAAGATAGCAGTATTTGATGCAGAGGAGATATATCTTAGCTATACTATTTTTAAATTTCTGGGTGTGAAAACTCAAGCTATTTGATTGGAAAAATTCTTTTATTTACAAAAACAGGAGTAAAGTAATCTGTGTGTGTGTGGACATGCTGAGGAAAGCTCGGCGAGGAATCTGAAGCAACATGGCTGGAGAAATTTAGAATTGAAACACGAGTTAACGCTATCATGTTCATGTGTACATCAGCCTGCTAAAATGACCGTCTGATGTAGATCACGAAAATATTAAGATGATCAAACTGTGAAGGGATCGCTGAGACCAAGCGAAGGACAGGAGCAAATTATAGGTTGCATGCCACGTAGGATCCAGCGTGGAATATTCGCCGGCGGAGAAGATGGAAGAATATTCGTCGAGTCACGTGGAGGGCCCGCATGAATTGTGGGTGGGGACAAGATCGGTGACAATATAATTCTGATTGAAACGACGGTGTTTGACAAGTGGCGATGGTCCAGTTCATGAATCACCCACGTTTCGAAGTCCCCGTGAGGGACGGTGAGGGACGGGTGGCTTGAAGCTTCGCGTTGCCAACAGTGGCTATTGCCACTCATAAAGACAATGGATCCACACCTAACTGGCTAGTCCCCGTGGGGACGGGTACTAATTTTTTTATTATTATTATTGAATATATTTTTAATGCTCTTAAATTATTTTCATGTGATATTAAAAATATTTTTTAAAAAATTTAAAAAAGTAATATATTTTTAAATAAAAAAATACTTATAAAACTAACATCAATTACATTTAAAATGAACACGCATGATGTTGTAGATTAGATCAATCTTTTATATATATATATATATATATATATAGAGAGAGAGAGAGAGAGAGAGAGAGAGAGAGAGAGCATTGCTAACCTGTTTTATAGAAAAAAGGAATTTAGACTACAAGAAAGTTGATTTGATAAAGTCTGGTCGGCTTTGCAAATTTTAAAACAATATACATTATTGATAAAAATAAATATAATTTGATTAAGAAAATAATCAAACAATTATTTTTTTTTAAAATAATGAGATGGCAATAAATTGGATTGATCTCGATCATTCTAGTGTAACTTTTTAAATGGATAACTCGGGTCACAAAGCTGAGATAACACTATAGAAAATAGATCGGACTATAATTCCCAATCAACTCAATATTAAATGATAATATTTAAAAAAATCAACTCAACTCGACTTAATATATCAAATTTATGATATTTTCTCTCTTTTAATTTCATCCATAATATTAAATGTAATTTAATTTTTATATCATATTTGATCCTGTGATCTTAGCCTCGTATCGTAGCTCATACGTGAGATGTTAGCTTATGGATTTAGCATGCTATGTTATCAAAAAACATTTAATGGATGAACACCACCCTTATTTTTTCTTTCAAAAAAGCCAATTGTTGTTTGGTATAAATAAAAAATCTCACGAACCCAATTGGCGAATGTTTCGATGAAAAATATTGTATATTATATTCAATGGAGTTCATACCATGAATCGCTGATTTGGTTGGCTAGCCTGTAATCCATATTATTTAAATTAATTTTTTATATTTATTAAATAAACTATTATATTTTTTTACAAAAAAAAAAAATATATTTTCCGTGACCCGGATCAAATAACCGGTGCCGATGGTGGTGGATTGGGTACTTTGTACGTGGAAATAGAACCTACCGACCTCTGCGCAAAAATATTCCTTTCGTGTGCATGAAAAGCTGTCCACTGAATCAATCCCCGCCCCTCCTTTCTTCATATTCTCTTTTTCACTTTCTTTTTTCCCTTGGAATAATCTCTTGGAATTTTGGGGGCTTATGAAGATGCTGAAATCATTCCCATTTTCTTCTGATAAATTTAAAAATAATGTCTTCCTATAATTCATAAATAAAAATAAATTAGTCTGAAGAAGAATAAAAAACCAAGAATGGACACAGACGACAAGAAAGACAAAAACTTTTCTGTGAATGTTTGAAAGCTTAATGTGAGAATCGACATTGACTGTAAGAACACATGAGCTGGGTTTATGGGATGGCTTTGCTTCTGACAGGTGAAGTTGGAGTCTATGGAGAAGATAAGCAGCCATTTGCAAGAGAGAGCAGCGAGCTGGATGGAGTCATTCAACAATGGCTTCACAGCTAAATCAGAATGAAGTTGTTGGATAGCAGTTGAATCTTAAAGCTTACGAACAGAGATGAAGCTGTAGCTAAACTGTAAATAGAGTTAACACAATCAATTAAAAACCATGTTTTCTTTCCTCGTTTCTTGATCATTGAGTCTCAATCTTCTCATCATTAACGCCAGTTGGGATTTATAGTACTTTTAGTTGGTTCAGCCTTTATCAAAGAAAGAAAAAAAAGGGCTCCAGTTATACTAATGCTCTCTCCCGGCTACAATAAAACAGCGTGTCATTGTGGTTTATCAAACCCACGTATACGTTTTTTTCTCTTCGTGTTCTTCTTTCATAATTTCAAGCTGCCTTCATTATCATCTTTTTAATCATAAACATAAACATAAACCAAAGATTTGTAATGCTTTATCTCGACTAGGGATGGTTGAGTTCCTTGGATCCAAGAAACCAGAATCAGGATTCCGACACTTAAAAGAACGCGGCCAATAAAGGGCATGTAGAAGCAATATACACATGCGGTATCATCCTAGTATGCCATGGTGGGCAATTTAAACAAGAGGGTATAGAACTGCTTTCTTCTTTGAAAAACTACAAATCAAGACACTGGTCATTAAATAGTGTAGAAACAAAATAAAATGGATTCTTCAAAGCGTGAAGATCGACAAAAGCGAAGTCGGTATTAGACCAGAAGTACCCAATAACCATGGAAGAACAAGCAACTGTAGTAAATTTACTAGGAGAATGGATTGATGAAGAGTACACTACTTGTGATTGTTGCACATGGGATCATGAGGTAACACTTTTTTTGTAAAATTCCAAGGGCTAGAGGCATTGGAATATCATAATCACTGTATCCGTCTGTAATTTTAGAGTAGATCGTTACTTTTGGTTTTTTACAATGATCCTAACGGGGAATTTCCCCAGAGATACCACAGTATTTGGTGGTGCTAGTTCTAACCTCTTCACGCTAGGCAACCTTTAAAACCTTTTCTGAGTGCAGTTTCATCTAAATTTCTTCCTATGAACACAAGTTTGTTTATTCTCTTCTCATCAGGTCCCCATGTTTTGCCTGGGCAACCATCCAATAGAGAATGCACCCCCTGAAAGAAAAGCACCATGGAAGGTGATGATTTTGAAGGGGAAAAACAGAACAAAGAAGAAAAAAACCAGGTTCGGATCTGCAAAAAAACTAGAGGTATAACTGGCTAATAAATAAAGCATAATAAGGTGGGGAAAACCTGGAAGATATATCGTTGGTCAGAGCCAGTGACGGACAAGACACCTTTCATCCGGTACAAGTCATCACCTTTTTCTTCAATTAGCCTTTCTAACCAATCATCGACCTGTTCCATTTACAACCAAAAAGGATTTTCATATGTCCTCACCATTATACGTCAAAATGTTTGTGATATATTGTTCTCTGTCTCTCAAAATTGAAGACAAGAAAAAACCTCATAGATGAAGATAAATAAGTCAATCCATTAACATATAAATCTTGTATTTTACTATATCATACAAGTCAGGGTAAACTTTTAAGAGAGACCATAATGCCTTCATTTTATTTTTTATTATCAATTTGTGATTTATTTATTTTGATTGCAAGTTGTGGTTAGTTTTTTTTGTTTCTAATATGATAATTTGTTATCACTTTTTAGAAATATAGAATCTTAAAATGACAAACTGAAAAGGGGAAGAAGAAAAGAATCCCGAACTCGCTAGCTAAATCACAGTAGCCATGATGGTGGCCAGTTGAAAAAGTAACAATGTCAAAGAAAATTTACAAGTATATTATTTTTCATGATATATTTAAAAAAAAATTATCAGCTTAAAATATTTTCATGAAAATAAAGTGATCATGAAATTACCTACCACTTCTAGTTTTGTAATTTTCTGTTGATTTGTTGATCAAATTGCAAAAGAGGGCAGTTGGAACAGGTCAGATGTATTTTTCTGTTGATCAAATTGAAAACATTTCTTTAAGGATCTTTTGCGTTAATTAAAAAGAAATAGGGGGACAAATGTCACCTTCATCACTACTTCCTTGTGAACCTAGATAAAATTGTTTACATGAACAATATTGACTTTGAATATTTGATATCAAGGGTATGTTAAGAAATGGAGTGAATATCATGAATCCACACATCAAGATAGTAGGAATATTCATCTTACTAAAAGTGTTTAGCATGAAGATTCTAGATGTTCATGAATTAAAATATGTTGTGATTTAATTCATAACAAACTACAATACCTCATCAAGGTCAAGCATTCCCTCAGAAACTATACTGACACTAGAGACAGCAGAATCATGAACATGGTCGTGATGATGCCTTTCATGGTGTTCTGCAATAAACCATAACAATTATGTAAGAAAAACCTGGATATCAAAAGAAGCTAAAGCAAATATTGTATTCTGATGGAGAAACAGATAACAGAAATGACAAGAGCAGGAAAGAAGGCTATTGCGGGTGCTTCTTTCAATGGGTTTGGTTTTCTTCTTTTCTTTTATTTTTTATTTATTTTTTCTTCTTCATTCAGGAAAGGGAAACGTTAGCATCGTAGTTTTTAGAAATTTTTGGGGGCTGAGGTTACATGAGGCATCATATTCACGCCTGCCAAGCCTAGAATTGTTTCAAAAGGTTTCGCCACTGGATACCAGGTTAGTGGCCAGAACTACCTAAGAATCATAGACCATGCATGTTCCAATTTGTTCTACTTTTGGTCATCAGTCATCATAGTATTACAAGAAATTGATTGACAGCAAAACCTGTCGTTTAAGAATCACAATAATCTCAAATCCTCCAAAATTTTGATAACAAAAACACCTCATCAGCACTGGATATACATCTCTGTCCATGAGACATGCAGAATATTAAAAGCAGCTATAAGTTGGCCAAAAATGCTAATTAGCCAAAATTTTCATAAGTGCACACCCCAGTAACTGATGCTCAAAATCACAGCATTGAATTCACAATCTCTCATCAAATAATCATCACACAATTTCTGCATCCTAATAAATTAACTCCAATAGACCATATATAGCAAATAGAGGGTCACAGCAAAGATGATAATAAAGAAGAAAAGAAACCTTGTGCGGCCCCATGTTGATGCATCGAACTGCAGGAATTGTCTATGTGAACTTCTGAGTCAATTCTGGAGAAATCAACATATCCAGGAACAAGAGCTCAAACTACACTATATGTAATAGATGTTTTCTACAATTGTAACATCAAGAAAATAAAAATATTTTGCAGTGTGCTTCTTTATTTGTGTTAGTCAAGGAAAATATATTCTGAACAATTTGATGGGATTCCTCACTCAAAGTTAGGAGCGCTAACCTTTCCAGATCATATCCTCCCACTCCCAAGACAAAGTCCATGTCAACAGAGCCAAATTTGGCTAGCTTAATTGGAGCCATCCCATTGATATGCTGGGAAGGAATCAAGAAAATAAAAACTGTACAGTTTAGCAACAATTTCAAGACTGAAAAAAGTATGTGCATATCCAAATAAGAAACCTGAAAAGATGCAACCAAATGGTGCAAATACAAGAAAATGTCAGTATGTTCATGGATTCATATTAAAGTATTCAGAAACAGCATGGTATCAGCATTCCCAGGCAAGAATAGAAAATTTTCAGATTTTCACTATAGCAGTCTAAGCCACAAAAGCAAATGAATATGTCGGCTCAGAAACTAACAAGCATCCACTCAATAATCCAAAGAGGGTTTTCGATTCATTTAGTAGATAAATATCCAGCTTTGGAGTTATACAACTGATTCAATCATATAAAAATTAGGATTCAACTTTGATGATCCAGCAATATGTGATTATATAAATGAAAATTTTACCTTGATTCTCATGGTCAATCCCTTCAGTTCATCCTCAGACACCAAATCAATCTGCCAAAAGCTTAGAATAAATAGCAAGAAACATCAATACCTCTAAGGCTTCAGAAGGATGTAGATAGAGTACCCATAAATTAATGGTATGATGAAGAAATTAACCAACATGCATGTGCCAGTGCATTCAAAGACAACATGAAAATTAACCTTGTTCAATATAATACGGTCAGCATAAGCAACTTGTTCTACTGCTTCATTTACAACAAATCTAGGTTTTATTTCATTCAAATGTTGCAAGACATGCTTGGAGTCCACCATAGTAACAACTCCATCCAGTTTCACATAGCGCGAAACTAGCTCATCAGAACAGAATGTTTCTATAACTGGGCCTGGCTTAGCAAGTCCTGCAAAAAGGTTTCATATATGATAGTAGTTAAGCTTTCAGGATCTATACCAATGCAGTCAACTAGTGAAAAGGTAAATTTTGCCTCATGCAGTCAACATGTGTTTAGTAGAAAGAATAAGAAGGCTATCATGAAACAGTTACAGGATAAGGAATGAGAAATCCATGACAATATAAGGTTCTAATGGGGCGAATTTATTTTCTTCCCCGTCTTTCCCTCTAGCTGAGAGTAGATAATATCATAAGACTTTAAATTTCCATTAGAAGTCAAATAGAAGGGCAATCCAATATCCTAATCTGCATTTTGGCACCAAACCAGTTTTTTCCAACTCTTGCCCAGTCCCAAATGCCCCCGAGATTTTTAACATTATAACTAGCCCTTAACTCACATTGCACAATTAAAATCTTAAAAGTCTTAGGAACATATAATACCTGTAGTTTCTATAACAATATGATCAAACTTGTCTCGTTTTTTCTTCACCAACTCCAAGAGCATTTTAACTAAATCTCCTCTTACTGTACAGCACAAGCAACCATTATTAACCATAATAATGTCGTCAATTGCAGTGGAATGACTAGCAACCAGCGATCCATCAATATCCACCTCCCCAAACTGCATGGGCAGTAACCAAAATAACCATTAAACTTTTTATAGATATAGAGCAGAAACCCAAGGGCAGATTATTTTTGGCCACTAAATTCAATTATTTACAGCACTATTAAATTAATGCCCATCATGCCAATTTTTTGGAAAGAGAAATACCATAATAAATCCGAACAGTACTATTTGTCCTTTAAAGAGAGAACGAGGGTTATCAGTCATATTTTACAAGAAAATAAATAATTTAAAAAAAGAAGAAGAAGAAGAACCAAAGCATGTAAAAATGTAAGGAATAATTTCCACACCTCATTTTCTATGACAGCAATCCGCTTGCCATGTTGAGATGTCAGAATATGATTCAGTAAAGTTGTCTGCATTGTCAAGAATTCAGTTCAAATTAAGAGAAATTAAATACAGTATAAAGAATGGTACAAATGGGGGGGGAAGGGATGTCTTGAAAACCCAAAGCATTTAAATTGATATCGGTGCTTTGATTGAGGAAAAAGGAAAGAAAATCAAAGACTTCCCAGAGAGCAGTTCAAGAAGCAAAACCAAATAAGTGTGTGTAAGAGAAAAACCTTTCCAGAGCCAAGAAAGCCAGTGATGACAGTAGCAGGGACACGAGTATTGAGGCTTGGAGCAGAGGCGCTAGTTTGTTGTGGATCAAGAGCAGAAGATGAGAAGGTGGCAGTTTGGAAGGAATGGGACTGTACGGAGGAGAGGGGGTGAATGTTTCCGAGGAAAAATGAAGGATTTAGGCGAGTGGTTTGGAGAAGTTGGTGGAGATTTTTGGGTGAGATTCTTGAGACAAGGAGTTTGACGGAGGCCATCAAATTTTCTCTTTCGTTCTTTGGTTTGATGGTCAGAGACTTTGAGCGAGCGTTCGTATGAAAAAAATCAAACAACCTGAAACCCTGCTGGCTGACTCCTCAGTTCTCTCTGGTCAGGGTTTTTAAACTAACTGCCCTTCTCGTTGTCCATGTATAAATAAATATCCGCTCCTCCCTTTTTCTTTTTTCAAATAGCTACTTGTGCTTGGAAATATTGAAAAATAAAGTTTGTTGAAGTATTTTTTATTTAAAAATATATTAAAACTGTATTATTTTTTATTTTAAAACAATTAATTTGATATTATTAAAGCAAAACAATGTTATCTCTGTTTCTAATGTTTTTGTGCTTGTTATTTTTGTTTGCGACTGGATGTAGAGTGTTTTTGAATTATATTTTTTAAAAATATAATTGTGTTTTATTTTAAATTATTGTTATATCTTTTTATTATTTTAATATGTTAACATCAAATATAATTTTTATAAATAAAAAAATATTATTTTAATTATATTTATAAATAAAAAATATTTTAAAAAACAACTTATTCCTTATTCATGAGATTTCTTCTCGAGGCTTTAATTCCAATTTTCAATGTTGTTTTATATGAACAATTATTGTTTTTTTTTTTTAAGGGTGTACTTTATGCTCATTCATTTATTTGTAATTGAACGATAGTTATTGTTTAGTTAAGTGCCCGTTTGGGTGGCCGGTCCAAACGGTGTTTTGTTATTTTTTTATAATTATTATTTTAAAAAATAACAGTTTGATGTTTTAAATCATTTTGATGTGCTGATGTCAAAAATTATTTTTAAAAAATAAAAAAACATCATTTTGATATATTTCAACACGAAAAGCACTTTAAAAACTACCATAACCGCCCTCCCAAACAGGCTTGAGTTGAAAAAACCTCAAGAAAATATACTAAAATAATCTATATTTTATCGGTATTTGATTAGAAATATATATTAAAATAATATTTTTATCTTTTAAAATTATTTTTATATTAATTTATCAAAATAATTTATAAATAGCAATATTTTTTATTTTTAAAAAATAATTATTTTCAAAAATATTTGAAATGCCAAAAGACGTGTCACCAGGTCAATTAGGTGGAAGGCATGAAAAATCGATAGCTCAACTTGTTCTGGGATTCGGATTTTTTTTATTTATAGATACATTTCACAGGGAGGATGTATAGTCAAAGATTAATCCTCATATTATTTATGTTTATATTTAAAAATGAAAAGCTTCATAACATCATCTAATGTGAATTTTCTCAAAGGCTATTTTCGGGTCAGAGCCAAATCTCAAAGTTTGGGTATTTCAGCGAGCCTTTGGATTGGCACAGCTGTAGAATGCCACTGTCGGGAAAACGAGTCATGATGAACACCTGAAACTCTGACCAAAATGGGGCTGGATCTGGAATCGGGTTCAGTGCAACCTTTGCTCAGATTATACCAACTCGAGGATCAATTCCTGTTGCTCAAGTATCAAATTGAAATGCATTTTAGAAAAACTAAAAAAATATAAATAAACAGTAGAAATCATACCAAAAGTGTAACTTAAACCAAATCAAAGCTAGCAAATCACTAGGTGATAAAATCCCAGTGGTTTGTGATCAAACAAGTGCACAGGAGATTGCCTCTGATTTTGATGCAGTTTCCTCCCAGGACTTCAGAGCTTGTGTTATTCATCAAATATCATTTAAGTAAATTCATATGTTATTCAAAAACATTCAAAGTTTCATATAATTGAATAAAAAAAAAATAATGACAACAAAAAGAGGATATAAATATATATTGTTTGGAGAGATGGATCAGAATCCTGGCTTGGATTCTCCGAAGAGAAAGGTCGCTCAGTTTATTCAGCTTCGATCATTTGGGGAAAAAATCATCACTTCCATCTCCAACAAATATTGATAAAAACACAAATTCACATCGAAATCAATTTATTCAAAAGAAACCGTGTTTTCAAAGCAAGAACAGTTGCCAATAACCAATCAATTAAATAAATGAAAAAAATCTGGGATTTATTTCCTCTCAGACAAATGCCTCGTATTGTCGTCAGGGAGAATGGAATGGATATATATCGGACTCGTCATCTGGTTTCATCATCACAGAGAAAATTAACCCCAAAATATCAAGAAATCAAAAGGATACTGCAAAACAAATACGAAAAACGAAATACTCAGGCAAACTTTAATAAGAAGGCGGCGAACATAGAAGAAGGATATTTACACGAATATCAGCTGCAAGCTACGTTAAGCAGCGGCTCCCTCTGTTTTATAGGCGCTGTGCCGTTTAGGGTTTAGGGTTTTTTCTTAACATTATGTATGAAATTACGAAAATGCCCCTCGCCTATTTGGTTCGGGCGTCTCTCTCTCTGTCCCCTTTTTGCAAAATAGAAGAAAAATAATATATATCAAACCTGCCTTGCACTAAGATAACAAAAATGCACCGTATTGTATTCAATAAATTTTTTATTTAATTATATAAAATAATACCAATAAAAAATTTCGTGAGAGATAGTGTTTTTTTAAAAAAAAAAATAACGACACATGTGTTTAACATAACTAAAATAGATCGTTGATAACAATAATGAGATTATATTTTTTTTAGTATAAAGTTATATTTAAAAGAAATTAATGAAAATATATTGAAATTATATTTTTTTTAAATAAGGAATATAAAATTTATTAAGTATCAATAATAATAATAACAACAACAACAAAATCAGTCGGGATATAGAGACTTAACTCTTCAAACCTACATTTTGGTCCATATACTTGACAAGGTTTGATAAATATTTTTTAAAAAACATTTATATATAACAAGGATATAAAACAAAGAATTCAAACGAAAAAATAAAAAAACCTAGGTTCCCAGAAGGTTAGTTTTAATCACTTTAAGACACCACATGCGCCTTTTGAAAGGTGCTTCCGAATATTATTGGTGTATCTGTCCGATATATTTATAATGTTCTAGAAAAAAAAATTGATCAATTACTCATAGATCCTAAGACCCAGTTATATCGACAAAAAACAGGGGTGAAAGTACTGCAATACCCCGGATTCTTGTCCTCCTTTTTTGTCGTTTAGGGGGGTTAGTTTCGTAGTTTTACTGTACAGAGAATTTCCGAAATACCATCCATGTCCTATAGAAAAATAAAAATATTCTCGATCTTGGGGGTTAAAATTTTTTTGTGCTAGGGGGTAAAACAATCATTTTAATGTTCAAATTCACAGTAATTTGTGTTTGTGTGAACAGTGAAAATTGCAGAAGAATTTCACCATGCCTTTTATATATTTATATATATATATATATATATATATATATATATATATATATATATAGATTTCAACAAATAAAATTTTAGTTCAAATTTAAAAATAAAAATATTTGAAATCATGTAATTTAAATTTTAAATATATGAAAGAAAATGAAAGTTGAATCAATATAACTCAATCGACTTGATGAGTTAAAGATAACATGAAAATTTGATAAAAATATAGTTTAATTAAAAAAATCAAGTTGATATTTTAAAAAATAAAATATATTTAAAATATAATATAATGAAAAAAAAAAGAATTTTGTTTTTATTATTAAAGTGCCTCCACGATCCATTCCATATATAGTGCCTGTTTGACACTGCGGCCAAACCTATGTTTGGCTGCGGTTGATCTTTTTTTAAAAAAATGAATATATTTTGATGTTTTTAGATCATTTTGATGTTTTTAGATCATGTTGATGTGCTGATGTCAAGAATAATTTTTAAAAAATAAAAAAAAATATCATTTTAATGTATTTCGGTACAAAAAACATTTTAAAAAACAACCACAATCACAACCACACTTCCAAACACCCTTATAATCAGCATCCTGAAATATGTACAATGATTTGTTATCGAATAACAATAGGAAGTGGCTCGACTTGTTATTTACTTGAAACTACTTTTATCAACTGCGCTACGCTAATAAATAGAATTTCAAGTTGATTTTCAACATAATTAAAAACTGGTAATGGTGTAAATATGTTTTAAAATATCGTAACTATTTTTAATTCAGAAATATAAGCATGTTGTTTAAGTCGATTTTAAATGTAGTGAATGTGTTTTATTGTATCATGATTTTTAATTAATAAACACAAATATACTATTCATATTTAATAGAGTAAATTAAAAATATATAAATTGATAAATTATAAAAAAAAGTGTTAATGCTAATTAAATTCATAAATTCACGTAAATATGAGCAAATCAGCACAAAGAAAACGTAAAGACCCCAGTGTTCCAACCAATAATTTTATAATGATTTTTTAAAATTTTTTTGTAAGAACCGATGTTATCATAGTTCAATATATATATATAAAAGATAATTTTGAAGTAATTATTTATATTTTCAAAATAATATGTCCATAAGAGACATGTCTCCGAAAAGAGTTATTATTTTTTATTTTTAAAATATCATTGTAAGAAACTCTTAATTTTGAAATTGTTATACTAAAACATGTAGGTACAAAAATGATAATTATAATAGTTTTAGAATTCAACTCAAAGATTAATCTTGGGCAAAATCTCAAGAGTCAAGTTCATCCAAGTTAGCATAAAAATAAAAATATTTAATATTATAGTTTTAGAACACAACTCAAAGGTTGATCAAGAACAATGAGCAAGTTCCTAGTAGAGTCGATTGTTGACTCAAGTTAAGGACAAGAATTATCATTATCATAATTATAATTATAACACCATACAATACTAACACAACTTGTTTTTTAACATATATATATATATATATATATATATATATAATTTGGATATATATAAAATTATAATGTTCTAAATCCTTTGGGAAGGTGAAAGGCAATTTCACTCTTGGTTTTAAAAATTAATCCATGGTTAACCCGCTTAGATTTTAGATCATAAATTGAGTTAATTGGCTATGATTGACTTAATTTTTTTTATAAAAAGTCAAAACAATATTGTCTTGATTGTTTTACAAAAAGTCAATAAATTTTTTCTTACATCTACAAGGACACAAGTCAATCTAAGTTCTTAACCGTGTCAAACCAGATTAATTCCTCTTATTTTTTTATACTTGGTTAGATCTTAAACCACGTAGGTCACTCCAAGTTAGGTTTAATTTTAAAATAACATTTCTAACTATCTTGCAGAGGAAGGATACTATCATATAATCATCTTATCTAAAATTTTAATTTTTTAAAAGATATTTCAATATATAATTTATTCATCCTCTAATATACATAATAACCATTCAATTGACATCTAAAATGATTTTGATGCCCACTCTGCCTTTGCAAAATGATCCATGAATATAAAGAATCCATTAACTATAATTCATTAAAAAAATCTTTATCAAAAACTCAAATTAAAGCAGAACAGCTTGTCTCGCAACATGACGTATAATAGGCAACAGCACGACCATCTCAAACAGTCAACGATTGAGTGTATGTTGCCACTATCTCAGCTATTTGGTGGAAAGAAACATGAAGATAATTTATTTGCCTGCACATTGATGAACATGGTCATGCTCAGAACATTGTTCTTCTTTTTTTTTAACTCTTAACAGGGTATTCCCCTCTCTGAATCTTTTGTCACAACATCGCCTGCCTTATCCAGGCCAGCAACGGGTGAGCCCTCTTGACCATACTCCTCGCTCACATGCCCAGCAGCCCTGGCTCCTCCAAAATCACTAATATTCCCGTAAATCAATAGGATAGATCCAGAGATAGCAGTACAAAATGCAACTCCAAAAGAAGCTCTAACGTTCCCAGGGATTGTTGATGCAACTGCAAAGCCTATACAAGAGCCAAGAGCTCTCCCCCATGAAAACCATGCAGAGAACACGCCTTCTTTTCCTTGTGGTGAGCAATCAATTATTAAAACCCTTCCAAAAGCATGCAGAACTCCAGCCGATGTACCTTGCAACACAGCAAGCCCCAGTACATTCCGTCTCTGCCAAGTATTGTTCTTATGGCTGAACCCCATTAGCCCTGATGTAAGTAAGGACATGAGAAAACCAAACAAGTGCATTTTCATTGCATTGATCTTAGTAAAATGCTGTATCGGTTGTATTAGTGGCAGAGAAATCAACGGGAAAAGGAAGTAAAGTAACCAAAAGTAGAGAATAAAAACAGGTTCAATGCATAAGTCTCCTGATAGATAGAGCACGGTACTAGTGAAGATGCACATTGTTGTCAAGGAGGAAAGAAAGGACACAATTACGGTTCCAAGAGCATGGGGGTAATTGAAAATGGAAAGCAGATGGGCTATGGATGATATAGAAGAGGTAGGAGTGGTTGAAATGGCTGGTTTAATGGTAATGACATGCGATATACCAACAAGCCATTTAAGGCCACTGAAAATTGAAACAACCCAGAGAGCAACAAATCTCCTTTCTTCACGTCTAAGCATCTGGTAAGTGAAGGCTGACATGAGGGCGGCCCCTAGGCAACCAGCAGCTGTGGCATAAAGGGAAAGCCAACTAGAAACCCCTCTTCGCAACTGGAATTGCTTTCTTTGATTGATCGGTCCGGTGAAGCCTCTAATCATGTGACCAAGTTGGCGAGTGTGGGAGGCCATGGCAACAGTGCTCCCTGCTATAATGGCTGCAATATATGGAGGGAAAATCCAATGGACATTGAAGAATCCTGTAGGCAGACAAAAGAAAGTTCCGACTGCTATTGCTGCTGCGGCAATTATTTGTGGTTTCTGGCCATGGTCGAGGTACTTGGAAATGGAGCCAAGTATTGGAGCAGCCAAAATCAAGCCTAAACTCCAGGAGAGGGAAGTCCATTCTAAAGGAGAGAATTTAACGTTGCTGATGTTAATGGATTTATTTGTTACAGCGTCGTACCTGCAGTTTAATTAAGAACTAGTTTAATTACTTCAAAAAACACACAATCACAATATTTAACGAGCCATTCACTTGTTAATTTTTGGTTGTACACTAATACAATAGCTAATAGCTAGCTTACAGTTTCATTTGATCTGCCCCGCATAGCAAGCCCTTCTTGTTCATTACCAAGTCTCCAGCAGGTTCTGCCGGTGAATGGAAGATCTGGCTGATGATGAGTGGGAAAAGGACCGGAACAAGAGTAGTATGAATGAAATAGGAGCACAGTTCATATAAATACCAAAGCCAAGTTTCCCCTTTAGCAGGCTTTCCCACAGTTCCAGTATAAGCCCCGTAGACCTCTCTAGCCCTCTCAATTTTCATTGCTGTGCTGTGCAAATCAGGTGTGGCCATAGTTTGGTCACTACCAGCAGTCTCAACATAACTGCTTTCTGCCATGCTGCTCTTTCAGGCCAAGAGTGATGGAAACAATGAGAAGAGGAAGTGACAAGCTAGCATCGGAGAAACTCGAAATTCTCGATATATTTACAACTTCTTGTTCATATTTATATATTGACATGTAGAGAGGATATCGGCATCATCCCATCATGCTCTTGTTTCATGTATCAGAAAAACCAATGATTTTAGAATATTACTCCTTGTATTTTAACCGATGCCTTGGTGACGGCGACAATGCGTTGGATTACTTGAAGCCTCTTTGGAAGACAAACTTGACGAGGGTGGATTAAGGATTACTTAATCTTCTTCTGTTCCCAAGATCTGATATTGACGGCCAATTACTAATATTTTGTTAAGAAAATAAATAATTCAAATACAAGTGGACCAAAGTGTAAAACAAGGAGAATTTGTATGGCCAATCTCGAGTTATCTATTGAAAATTACTTTTTGGTCCACATACTGTCCTTTCTCTTCCTTAGCGATCCTTATACAACAACAACAATTTCCATTTTATTTTTCTAATGAAAAATATTAGCCAAATATATTGAACTCCTAGAACTTAGATTGCTTTTTTTAACTATTAGCTAAGAGAAAAGACATATAACCGGGTAGATAAAAAAAAAAAGGGCTAGATTATCATCTAGAATCACAAAATAAGCTAAAAAACAAGATAAAGTAAATAAATAATAATAATAATAAGCAATAAAGCCACGTGTATGCAGAGTGATGCAAGACCATCCTTGTAAATGGTAGTCTTGAAGAAAAATAGCTTCTAATCGCATGTAACTTCAAGGTCAACCATAGTCAAGAAGAAGAATATACTCTATCTTTTTATTATATGAGAACTCTGAATCACCCCCACGTAAAACCTCGCCGGAGTCATTCAATCTGCATATTGAGCCACCACAAGTTCAACTTAAAGAGCTTGAAGAATTAACTCAAGAGTTTTTTTGTTTTAAAAAAAAATAATTTATTTTTTAATTTTATTTTTCAATATTATAATTAAAAAAATTATCTCGGTCTCATAACTAAAATTTAATAATTTTATTATTCAATATTAAATTAATTAATAATTAAATTTATAGTTTTTATTTTTAATTTTAGGATTATCAAGGTCTCGCTATCTCAGTTGATTATTTAGCATATTAAACCGAGTAAATCCAGGCAAATCTAATTCAATCTGAGTACATATTGGTAAATTCAATATGTTATTCTTTACATATTGAAAAAAAAAAAGTTTGATTTTTTAGTAAAATTGTATTTAATATTAATCGTGTCTTTAAAATTATAAAGTAAATCCTGTCATATCAAATAAACCTCCACATATTTTTTTTTTTTATTATAAAACATATCAACAACACTTGAATATATATTTTTTTTATCTCCAATAAAATAAAAAAACTGATAAAAAAATTATTTGATTTTAGTTAAAAGAAAAGACACCTGTAATGAATTCTTGCAACCTCGATTATTACGATGTGACATGGTGGAATCTAAATCCATGGAATTTGAAATCATCTCACAGCAAAATCCCACCAGAATAAATATGATCCACTAGAGGGGAGCTAATCAACACTAGGGGAAGTGAAATCATTTGACCTTATATAATTAATTTTAAATACGAGTCAGAATAATTCCAAGTCGGGCATTTGGTCTAGTGGTATGATTCTCGCTTTGGGTGCGAGAGGTCCCGAGTTCGATTCTCGGAATGCCCCCTCGTCTCATGCGATAGCTATTTTCATTTTTAATCAGTTTCGCATTCTGAACACAATAGTGGAAGAAAAAGTGTTGACAATAACGAGTCTTTATTTATTAACACCATCATTTATTACATAAAAAATTAATGGCAGTTCAAACAAATATTTTAAAATTATAATAATTCGAATTAAAAATAAGAAAAATGTTCCCGCAACAACAAGAAGGAAAAGGAACAACATTAATTTCTTATTCATATATTTCTTTTTTATTTTGACAAAAACATATATTTTCTATTAAAAATATTACTTTTTAAATAAAAACATGAATTAAAAATCATGAATTAATCATTTTATGCACCTAGAGGAAAAAACATAAAAATAATAAATAAGAGAGACTGTATAAGAATCTTACAGTGAAAAATTAACTAAATGGATATTCTATTTTCATTGAAGATTAATGAGCAGATTCTCGATATATTAGGTTAATGTATAATTATTCATAAAATAATTATTTAATACTAACATGAAAAGCTCTAACATTAAGTCATTATGAGCAAATTTTCAATTTATTTTTCAATGGATTTGTTTATCCTATCTTATGATATAAGTTGTATATTTAATATATTAGTTCTTTTTTTTCAATTCATTTTCACTCCAAATTTTATATTTCTATATTTGATTTATTTAAAATTAGGCTTCATAATTACTTTTAGTTTATTTTTTATAGGAATATCTTGGTTTTATTATTTGGATTATGAGTTTAACAAGTTAACTTGAATTAACTTGAAATGTTTTCTATTTTATATTGTTTTCTTTTCAATTTAGTTCTATAACATTATTTTCCTGATAATTGAGTATTATAATTTATTTTATTTTATTTTATTTATAGAATTGCCTAGCCAAGTGAATAGGGTTGTGGGTTTGACATGCTAGGCCGTGTTGCCCCCATTTTTTTAAAAATTTTATTATTCAATATCATGTTTATTAAGAATTAAGTTTTCTAATATTTCTGGACTTGTTTTCTATAAAATTATCTCGGTTCTATAATCTAGATAACAAATATAACAAGTAATTAAATAAACCATTTAATATTTTTTATCTTAATATTCTCTTAAAAAATATCTTTATAATTTTTTTTAGATTAAGCTATGTTTTTACTAATATTGTAGGTTAAATTGACCAAATCATATTAGATAAACATAAAACAACACAATTTAATTTTTTTTTACAGTAGTAAACAAGTTACAAACATCTCTCTCTCTCTCTCTCTCGCTATATATATATATATCTATATATATGTGATTGATAGCATATCAAGGAAAATGATCCAGTTTATGCGTGATTGTGCAGGATAGGTTGCTTCTATCCCTAAAACCTGCACGTGAGATCCAATATAAAACAAAACAAAAAAAACGAACAGTAACGGCGTCACAGATACATGGAAGATTATATATTCCGATGACGAGACACGACAAAACATGTGAGCATCCCGAGATTGGAAGAAAGAATGTCCACCCCTTTCCTCCATTTTCTATCCATCAACTCGAACGAGTTGAGTGAAACTAACCCAATTCTGCTAAACACTGAGTGATGATTCATTGCTAAAATTTGAAACCACGAGAATTATGTGGATTATGTGCATTATATCCAGAATGTTCAGGACGACCCCAATATCAATACCTCTTGTGTTTTTTTTTTTTTTTTTGTTATTAATGAATATATTTGGATTAACTTGCGTAAATCTTAACTAATTTTATGAGTTATAAAGTTAATAATTATATAGACCTTTGATAATTATAATATTAACAAGTTGCTGAAATCATAATATATCTCTTAATTAAAAGCTATTATTACTTAGTGCATGATTTTAATAACTTATTTTTCCAGCTCAAACCAGACGTGCCATCAATAAAACCAAGCTATTTGACCTGTGATTGGGTCCTCCCCCTCCCCCCACAAGTTCTCATTTCCGGGTTGACATGGACTGGGAGGTGATTGTAATGATAGACTCACTTCATAGTTCATAATTGGTACGACAAGGTTTTTTTTATTTCTCTCTCTCTAGAGTAAAACATGTAGCATGGAAATAAATGGAAAAAAAATTGATTTATAGACCTGAATATATTCTGTTTGAGGTGTTTATTTGTTATACCATTTTTGACGTTTATTTCTTTCCGTGTAGTAATACACCCACACCCACACCCACACCCACACCCACACCCATATATATATATAGGTTCGGAATATCATAATGAAACACTGTCTATTAACATTATAACAATTAATATAACTATATAATTGTTCATACAATAACTATATTTTGATATCGTCTGAATGTTTTGTATTTAATTTTATCCCAGCAATAGCAATTTTTTAAACTTAATTAATATTTGTTGAAATTAGTTCAAAATAATTAATATCATTTAAAGATATCCAATTTCAAGTTTAAGTGCTGTCTTCTAATATGATAAATATTTATACCATGATTTTCACTTAATTTTCTGCATAATATAAACTCACACTTGTACTTAAAAAAGAGTATTTATTTGTAATATAGAATATACATCTCTCATTTTTTAATATCATTGTACATTAGGGATTGTGAAACGTAAATGATTAATATCAGCTTAGGTGTCACCTTTTATTTTATTTTATTTTGCCCATAACACCATGCAAGTGGACGCGGTCCAGCAGCATATAAATATGTCCATGGACCATAAGGAATGTATACATATCCTTCCTTTACACGTTAGAAAGATGGAGAGCATTTTAAAAAAATGGAGGCAGTCCTCCTCATTGATGGATATTGTAATTAGTTTATAAAATCAATCATATTGATTTTTTTTAAAAATATAATTGATATCTCTTGAATGAAATCATCGCGACATTATTTTACATTGAGTTAAGTATGTTTTACATTGAGTTTCAAAAATATTTTTGATAAAAAAAATAATTTTTTTAATTTAATTTTTTTTATGTTTTTAGATCATTTTTATATGATAATATAAAAAATAATTTTAAAAAAATATATTATTTTAATATATTTCTAAATAAAAAATACTTTTAAAATAAACTCAATCATATGTTATTTTCCTTTTATTTTCTTTTCGATAACTTACAAAATAAAAGGAATCTCAAAAATCATTACAATCTTGGCCGGATCCTTTTATATAAGGGTGTGAATTTCCCGTGAGCTGTGTGATTGTACATCAAATTATGAAATGAGAGAAAAAAATCATTAAATAATATTGAATTTAATATTTTCTCCAAATAATTATTGATAATTAATGGGGGTCGTATTGGAATTTTAAATTCAAAATCAGAGGCAACATTTGACAACTTGTAATGTGTCCATGTCCATAACCAGCTCCATATGAAACGAGGGCATCTCCATTACCCGAAGCATAATTCAGCCTCGGATTCTTGATTTCTGCCGAGGAAAACGCGTCATTGCCTTAAATAGACAATCAATTATATTAAATAAAAATCACATTTTCTTATTATAAATTAATGCCGGAGAAGGAAATATAATAAACATCTTTAAAAGCATATCTTTGGCCCGTGATTTGAATAATAAAATATTCCAAGGATTCCTTCTCATCATTATTAGGTCTGGCTTTTCACCGCCTTTGAAAAAAGATGCAAGTGCAAAGAAAAGAGTATACTTGCTTTATATATATATATACACACACACACACACACACACACACCGGTTTTTGGAATAGAGATTAAAAATAAAGATTTTATTTTTATATATTTTAAAATAATATATATTACAACATCAAACACTAATAATAACACTTAAATTCATAGTCTAACGGATAAAGAAACTTATTCTCTTTCTTTACGAGCAATTTCGATTTTCTTCGTGTATATCTATTATTTTATTATATTTTATTTATTTATTAGACTTCCAGAATGTTCAATGGAATTAGTGATAATATGTATGTAAATTGACTCGGGCAATGAATTATAAAAAATAAAATAAAAATAATAATAATAGTTATTAGAAAGAAAAACCTTAAATAGAGTCACTTTCTCTCACAAGGAAATAAAAAATTGCAAAAAGCGACACATGCACAGCATAAAATTGACCCCACCAATCCTTATCCTCTGTCTTTCTCTCCAATTCCCTCGTCCCAATATAACTCCTCCATTAACGCCTCACATGCACATGATTGTGCTGTGCCTCTCAAGTCAAATCACGAATCAAGAAGCAACAAACTTAACTAAAGCCAACAACACATGTACAGAGAGATCCCAGTTGGACTTGGCATCTCCACTCTCCCTTCCCACCAAAAAAACAACACCGTGGAAAGGTTTCCCACCACCTCAAACTTTCCTTTCCGGAAAAGAAGGGGAAAAAGGAGCCCACTTTCTCAGCTTTCTTGACATATTATAGTGTTATTAGAAAACTAACTGCAGCAGTAAAAGCTGCATTCTTTCTTTCCTTTCTGTCCTATCCCTATCTCTTTTCTTCCCTCACCAACTCTCGCCCTCCATTTCCTCCCCTCTTTCTGTCCTGCTACTGTCTACCATGGCAACTCTTCAGGACATAGGAGTCTCAGCTTTCATTAACATTCTTGGTGCTTTTGCATTCTTGCTGGCTTTTGCTCTTCTCAGAATTCAACCCATCAATGACAGAGTTTACTTTCCGAAGTGGTACATTAGTGGAGGAAGGAGCAGCCCGGGAAGGGGTGGTAACTTTGTGGGCAAATTTGTCAACCTCAATGTCAAGACTTACTTTACTTTCTTGAATTGGATGCCTCAAGCCTTGAAAATGACCGAAAAAGAGATTATCGACCATGCCGGTCTTGACTCTGCTGTTTTTTTGAGGATTTACACTCTTGGGTACTCTTCTTTTTTCCATTGAAAACTCTAAATTTTCCCATTTTGATAAAATGCTCTCAATTTGTTTGGCCGTGAAACCAGTAGGTAGTAGAAATTGAAAATCTTGAAAGTTTACGAGGGACACTGAAAGTTGTTCAAGTGAGTTGGAGGCAATTTGTGAACTTTGGTTTCTTGGAGCTTTATTTGGGTATCTATGCAGTATGTTCATCTTGAGTTGTTTTTTTAAGTAGACTGAGGGAAGATGCTTGTCTTTCTTTGCAAGTTCATTTAGTTTACCATTGACAATGACTGATGCTCTTAAATTGCATTTTTTTTTCTTATAAAAAAATGGGTTCAGAAGAAACTCCGATTTTGCTGTCTTTTCTTTCAGTTAAGACTTTGAGAATTTAATTATCAGTTTTGACAGATGTTTAACAACTGATGTTCTCCAATTCATCTGGCAGCTTAAAGATTTTTGTACCGATTACAATCATTGCGCTGTTAATTCTCATTCCAGTGAATGTATCTAGTGGAACACTATTCTTCTTAAGGAAAGAATTGGTTATGAGTGACATTGACAAGCTTTCGATATCAAATGTCCGTCCTCAATCCATAAGGCAAGTTTATGCTTCTGCATATGTATTTTAACTTCTTTATCATTACTTTGATTTTTTCTTTACGATTTTCTGCTTGAATTACCTTTTTGTCAATGGATCCAATTTCCTAGCAAATGTATGAAATTTACACTTGGGTGGTGTTGCTCGTCAAACTGAAGGAAGAAAAGAGAAAATTCATGATAATGTATGTTTTTTAGAGTCATAACATAGCATATTCTAATTGAAGTTTCAGCAATTACTTAGGCATGACTAACTTCGATATTGTTAGTTGAATGACACAACATATTGGGCTTGTCTTTTCGCTGTTTCATTTATATCTTCACTTGAAGCTGTAAACCTCTAATATAAGAAATATTAGTTGCAAAATTGTGTAATTTTCTGACTTTTTGGAAACAATGTGTCTAGATAGTCCAAACGGAAAACCAAAAGACAATTTAAAGAATGGCTACTTTATGTTATATTGCTTTATTACAACTTTGAAAATATATATTTTAGCATATTCTGATGAATATATATATATATATATATATATATATATATATATATATATATATTTATATATATTTTCTTATCAATTTCAGGTTTTTTATCCACATAGCATTGGAATATGCATTCACTATATGGATTTGCTTCCTGCTCTACAAAGAATATGATCATGTAGCATCGATGAGATTGCGTTTCTTGGCTTCAAAAAGAAGACGTGCTGAACAGTTCACTGTGAGTTGAACTCAAATTTTCTTTACTGTTTACGAGTGAATTTTCTGTATGATATCAATCAAATGCAAACAGCCATATTGTTCATATCATAGCTCAAAAGTCTTGTATTGGATATTCATTTAGTTTATATGATGATCTAACTACATGCCCAGTTCTGTTTTTTAGAAGGCTTGATTTTTGGTTTATTTGACATTTGAAGAGACATGTTCAAGAAAGAAAAGAAGTTTATGCATCTCATGAGTAAATTAAAGGATATCGCTTGTTTTCTTCTTATAAACTTATTATCTTTTGCAGGTAGTGGTCAGGAATGTTCCACATGTTTCTGGTCGGTCAGCAGCAGACTCAGTGGAACAATTTTTTCAAACAAACCATCCAAATACTTATCTTTGTCAGCAGGTATTATAGTTGTATTGCGATTTATCTTGACTAATTTAGCTTTTCTTTTTTCTGTAATTTTAATTTGGTTACGTGAAAATGGCTTTCTTACAGATTTTATGTTTGGATGATATATGCATGATTGCGATTTCTATTGTTTAATTTTCCTACTATTTTCACGAGTAATATAAGTAAAATGAAAATAGTCTTCGCATGAATTTTATTGGAAGGATGGTATATAGTGCTTAATGTTTTCTTAGCTTTGTACTTTATGAGAATTTGATTTTTCTTTTCAGGCTGTCTATGATGCAAACAAATTTGCAAAGCTTGTGAGAAAAAGAGATAGACTTCAAAATTGGCTCGATTACAACCAGCTTAAATTTGAAAGACATCCAGACAAGAGGCCCACTCGAAATGTAAGTTTTGTGTATTTTGAAGTGTAATTAATTTTAACTTTCTTCTATTATGCATGCTCGGATCATTGCATGTGTCAGCATGAGTTTGTCAAGGATCATTGGGAAAACAACAAGTCTTGCTCTGCTGAAAAACACGTATATAATTCAAGTTTTCCAGGTGTTTGCAAAATTTATTTCATTTCAATTTCAGGTTCATCCATGACTAATAAGCCTTTTTACTCTGTAGCTTTTCAAATGAATTATATTTCATATGTGTGCAAAATTTTACAAATTAGGACATTCCAAATGATTTGAAAATTAATTCACGTGATTTATAAACATCAAGTCCAATGATTGAATCAGTGGTAGCTAGATGTCATGGAATGGTGTAATTCATGGAAGTCATACACCTTTTGAATTAAGCTTACATGACCAGAAGTCTGTTGCTCTGTTAAAAGAGCAACACATTGATGGTTTGACTTGTTTATTTTTCAGAAAGGTTTTCTAGGACTCTGGGGTGAAAGAGTTGATTCTATTGAATACTACAAACAACAAATGAAGCATTTGGAGAAAAACGTAAGTCATGAGTTCTATTCTGTGTTCAGCCTGTCAACATATCATAATGCTAAACTTAGTTGTCCTATACCATATTTTTTTAACTTGTTTTGGATTCAAAGTTTTTACTTCTCAGAATTATATATTAAGACTCAGGCTACTGATGTTAAGATCTTTTTTGTTCCTTGTATTTATTTGCTGCCCATATGTTTCAGATGGCATTGGAAAGACAAAAAATTCTCAAAGACTCAAAATCTATATTGCCAGTTTCTTTTGTTTCTTTTAATTCACGCTGGGGGGCTGCTGTTTGTGCACAAACACAACAGAGCAAGAATCCGACTTTATGGCTGACAAATTGGGCCCCAGAACCTCGTGATATTTATTGGCGTAATCTGGCTATACCGTTCATGTCATTGACAGTCCGAAAGCTTATAATATCTGTGTCAGTTTTTGCTTTGGTATTTTTCTACATGATACCTATAGCTTTTGTGCAATCCCTTGCAAATTTAGAGGGTCTCGAGAAAGTAGCTCCTTTCCTCAGGCCAGTCATAGAATTGTAAGTGCTGTAGTTGTTTCATTTTGTGAGTTGTCTAGTTTTATGCAAGATGAATCAAATTTATACAAATGTGACTCATATTTTTAACATTGTCGAATCTCTTTTAACATATACAGAGAATTTATAGTTAGTCTTCACTATGTTATTGTAATTAGTATTTGCAACTGATGCTCTTATTACCATTTTATTGTCCATGCACATTTCTTTATCCATGCTTCTTTAGCATTTGAAAATATTCTTAGCTGCAATTTAACTTGATGATTTGGGTCTTAACATGACTACCGTGTTATAGAGGATTGCATGATCATTAATGTGTTTTGAAATTGAGGCATTCTAGGCTTGGATTAATGACATTTTTAATCATCCAACGATTTAGATGGCTTTTAAGATTTGGAATGCAAATAAAAGTGCCTTGACCTCCTTACTAAAAAGCAAATTTTGTGCAGGAAATTCATCAAGTCATTCCTACAAGGTTTCCTTCCAGGTCTAGCACTTAAAATCTTTTTGTACATCCTACCAACAGTATTGATGATAATGTCGAAAATCGAGGGATATATTGCACATTCAACTCTGGAACGAAGAGCAGCAGCAAAGTATTATTACTTTATGTTGGTGAACGTATTCTTGGGAAGCATAATTGCTGGAACGGCTTTTGAGCAGCTGGATGCTTTTCTTCACCAGTCACCAACCCAGTAAATTCGTTATTTCTATGATCTTAGCCTAGTTCCTACATTTGAAAAAAATATTATAGATGCGGGTAATTTGGATGAGCTTGTGATTTAGTTTCCTTTGATGCTTCTCTGAAAATTACCAATGTTTACTGTGATGGGATAAAAGCACATACATAGTTTCAATATCGATTCAACTGAAATTTAATTGATTAAAATTTTTATTTGGAATGTTGACTGTGACGGGGTAAAAACATAAATAGAAAATGAGTTGGGTTTACCCTTCTACCTTAAAACATTGATAAGTAGGAAGTACCAATCATGCTATGCAAAACAGGAAACATCATATATCAATGTAATTGGGTTTCAACTGGTTTTCGTATACAACACGAGAGAACTGTCATATGATCCATATATTGTTGCCTGATTCTTGATTATTTTGTGCAAAGCAACCATATATTTCAAAGTTTTAGTCATTTTCTCATCAATCTTTATCTCTATTTGTTCCAATAATATGATTTAAGAGGAAAATAATTTATTGCAGGATTCCTAGGACTATTGGGGTTTCCATACCAATGAAGGCTACCTTTTTCATTACATATATTATGATTGATGGATGGGCTGGTATCGCTGGAGAGATTCTCAGATTGAAGTCGTTGATCATATTTCATCTTAAGAATATGTTTTTGGTGAAGACTGAAAGAGACAGAGAAAGGGCCATGGACCCTGGTAGTGTAGATTTCCCAGAGACTCTCCCAAGCCTCCAACTATACTTTCTTTTGGGAATTGTGTATGCAGTGGTTACTCCAATACTGCTTCCTTTTGTTCTAGTATTCTTTGCTTTTGCATACCTGGTTTACCGTCATCAGGTTAGTATATTCAGGATGTTTGACTTTTTTTCAACTTTTATACTACGCTTGCTAGCATAATGTTATTGGCATCTTAAAATGGATTGGGCATCTTTGAATTGACCTGAAGACATTTGCTTTGGGATTTTAGATTGGCCAGGATTTGGAACCCATAACCATGTTGCGTCTCATTTCTGCAAAGGAAGGGGGATTAGGACTATGGTTTGAGTCCCACTTTAGGTCGGGAGGGAAAGCTCAAATACTAAATGCCTTACTATTTAAAGATGGATTATGTAAATAAATGTGCTGTTTTTTTATACGAATAAAAATGTAATGGTAGAATTCTTTTTGTGGTCAATTATCTGGATATTTTTTCTGCAGTGTGTTTTCTACGCATTAGTTTTACTTGTTGCTTTGCATATCTACTTAATGTTGCAGATAGTTAATGTCTACAATCAACAATACGAGAGTGCTGCTGCATTTTGGCCACATGTTCATAGCCGTATAATTGCAAGCTTATTGATATCTCAACTCTTACTTTTGGGCTTGCTCAGCACAAAAAAGGCAGCTAATTCCACTCCTCTGTTAGTTATCTTGCCCATATTGACATTATCCTTCCACAAGTACTGCAAAAGTCGCTTTGAGCCTGCATTTAGGAAGTACCCTCTTGAGGTAAGTTTTGTGTTTTGCAAGTTTCTAAAATTTCTTACAATATGAAATCACCTTTTTAACGTTAAAGTTGTGATTCGAAAAGAGGCACGAGGTATGCTTGTCTTCGAGTTCTAATCCCACTGTTTTCCTCTTGGTACTACTTCAGGAAGCCATGGCGAAAGATATAAATGATCGCACTACAGAATCTGATGTGAACTTGAAAGCATATTTGGCTGATGCATATTTGCACCCAATTTTCCGCTCATTTGAAGAAGAAGAATTGGTCGAGGTCAAGGTAGAAAAAAGCAAACCACAACCTGCTAGTGATCGAACCAGTGAACTCAGCTCCCCCTCTCCTCCACATCAAGCCAACCATCCTTCTTCCCCACCACATTATGTCTATCACCCTTCCTCTCCACCTCAGCATGTCTATGACCCTACCTCTCCATCCCATTATGCGTATCATTACGATAATGATATCTATCATCCCCCCTCCCCACCCCATTACGCCTATCATTACGAAAATGAGCCTTGATATTATGGAGCTACTGACCTACAAGATCGATTGCTAACCATTTTTTGTTTCTGTTTTTGGATTCCCAATTCGGGCTGCGCATTTAGATTGTTTAGCGTTGTTTCAAGATTGTAATTATTGGTTTGTCAATGTAATCGCTACTGGCTAAAATATGACTGGAATTTCCTGCGTGTTACATATTAGACGTCGAGAAATTTCATAGGCATCCTGATCTTCATTTCTTGCTCTTATTATGATTGAATTTGTCCGGGAAAGACTTGCTCTAGCACGTGTAGTTGTTCTTTGCAAATATTCTGCGGGGGCAATGGCCAAGAGTCGAGTGAGACTCGTGGACCTATGTTTGGCTCCACCACCCCCAGACTATCATGCTCATGAGTCAGTAGTTCTTCAGAGGCCTAGAATACGATACCTGAAAAATATTGTTTTAGCAAGTTTTACTTGTCTAGACAGGCTGGTTACATCTCTTATTCCTCTCTAAGTTGAGAGAAAATATGGCACCAACTTGTTTGATAAATGATAACCATTTTTGTGTTTGATGAATTACAAAACTCAACATTTAATCACAAAACTAAAGAGACAAAAAACCCCGACAAATCCCCAAGGAAAAATTTAGCAACAAAGTCGAGGGGCCAATTGTTTTTAGTAGGGCTGCTTTTTTTTTTATTTCAATTTTGATCTTTTGACTTTTAATCTCATACTAACAATAAATTTTAGTAGATTTTCATTTAATCAAGAATTAATCCAATAGTTAGATGTTTTATATTAAGACTATGATAATCCTATAGAAAATAAGAATGAACAAATTACAAAGGTCAATTCTCAATAAATACAATATTAAAGGACTAAATAATAAAAAAAACTAGAAAATATGTAAGGGAACAACAGAAAAATTCATGAATCTTTTAAGTGTTTTAATTATATTTACATGCATTTAGGATTTACGAAAAATATCCTTAAATGTTTTTGAAGTTGTCGCTCGATCATGCTTTTGATATTTGTATGTTTAGTTAGAAGAGAATAAATATAGTAATTCTGATGCAAATTTTTTGAGAAAAGTTTACTAATGTTGTTAAATGTATTTGAATATCAACAAATGCTTAACTAAATAAATAAATTTGAGGAAATAATATAAGACTAAGAAAATAAATATTTATAAACTTACAATATGAACTAACAAATTATTTTAAAAATCCTGCATATGATGCAAACATATAATTATTCATAAACAACTTATGATATCAACATAATAGAATCATAATCTCCTTAGAAATAATGGTGTGATTTTTAATTTGGAGCATGTCTTTTTGAATAAAAAGCAGCGACGTTTGAAGTAAAAGTTTGTTAAAGATTGCAATCATTTGAAAAAATAAAATAAAATATATCTCTATAATCTAATATATATATTTTGAGAGCTATAAGAGGCAAGTATTTCTCAACTGAGCCTTCCAGTTGCTCCCATCCGCTCCATATGTCCAGCTGAGCTTGATAACAGTGACAAGTTGACAACTCAGGGACCAAACCCCCACGAAGGCTAGGAAACAGAAGTGTGCTGCCAAGGATTCTGATCAATTCCACCCGAGGTTTTGGTTTGGGGCCAAAACTACCCAGAAAGATATCTTCCAAGAAAACGAAGGGACAAATCACACCTGAAGCAAGACATGAGAAAAAGAATCTCGATAACGATATTGGCAAAACAAATTTGATCTATATGGGGCTCCCTCTCCATTTTGTTCTTGTAGAGGTATGCCTAGAGTTTGTTACAAATGGGATGCTGGTGGATGGCAATCCTCATGTTGCACTATAGCATATCTGAGCATCCTCTTCCCATGAGGTCAACTAGGCCTGGTGCTCGCATGGCTGGGAGAGAAATGAGCAATGGAGCATATGTGAAACTTCTTCTGAAACTGTCAGCTTGAGGTTACAATCTTTCTCATCATCTTGACATGAAGAACTACTGGGCTAGAGATGGTACTAACAAGTTTGTTACAATCAAGTAGAGATCTGGAATGTTGGAAGCTATGTGTATATAAATTTGCACTATACCCATTCCCCATCCTCCTGCGGCGGGTAATTTATAGGTGTTGCTGCTATATCCTAGGGGTGTTCTTACATGGATTGTAAATATAGTTCCTCAATTGCTTCCTGTTGTCTGAAACTTTTCTTCCGATGAAGTTTGCCGCGGTTGCGTATCATCATTCCATGATATGCTTGTCTTGCCATCTTTTTAGTGCTTCTAAATCAGTATATTATTTGCTAGCTTTCTGCACAGTGCTGGTCAGAGATAGAAAACCTAAACGTGAGAATGTTGTTCCTGTAGATTATTTACCTTTTAGTTTATGCTCTCAAGTTCCTCAAGAATTCTGTCAAATGCATTCTGAATGAAATGAAGACAAAATGAATTAGAAAATTCTATCATCTCTTCATCTCCAGGACCCATTCTTTCTTTTTCCTTTTTTTATATGTTATTATAATTGTTTAAACGCCAGATGGTGATTGAAATGGACTTCATCTGGAAAACCTTTTCTGCAACATGTCATTTCCTTTCTATTTTCAAATAACTGATTACTTCCAATGACACTTCACTGCCATCCGCACACCCTATGTTTCCCAAAGAGATCTAGAAAGTGTCCTTAAAGTCAATAATCTGCCAATTTGAACCTGACATCAGGAAAAACTGCTTCTTTGCATGTATGGCCGAATTTTTTAGTTTTTCCTTTGCAACCCTTACATAAGAACACCAATACTGTCCTTTTAGAGCGTCAAAGTACAACATTCGTCTCACCACAACTTATGTATCTAGCTTTCTTTTCCAGATTGAAATGCTTCATAATTACAAGAAAATTTTCTTTGATGATTTACGCCTTTAATTAACTTCATTGAAAAGACAGTCATGTTAAAGGTAGGTCTACATTCAATTGCTGCTCTACAAAAATAACACAATGATGTATGATATCGCCCCTTATATGTCGATTCTCAACCAAGGAGGAAACTCTCTTTCTGGAAAGTCTTGGGAAATCAGACTGAATCAGCTCACGCACTAAAAAAGAGAGGGCCAATAATTCTTGCAGACCTCGCACCATCTCTCTTGATATCCTGTCTTTTCACATTTTCTTTGCACGCCGAAGGGAAAAGATACAGACCATGCATTTTGATTAGGCCGTTCATGTTCTAGCTGCTAAATTAGCGATGCAAGAAAATTCTGAACTGATAATTCATTTTTTTTTGGATGCTCTATATTATACAGATCTCCATAAAATTATAACAGATAGATACAGAGTGCTCTCAACCTCTCATTCTTATGAAGACCAACCTAAAACAACCGAAACACAAAAGAAACATTGAAAAAGAGTAACTGAAAGGGGGTGGATTTAGAGAATGAGTATCTTGTTCAATATGCAAGGCAGTACATTAGGCTTTTGTGGCTTCTACTAGGGTTTTGGCTCTGCTGGACAGGATTTGCTCAAAGAGGTCTCTTATTTTCAACCCGACGATTGTTTGGAAGAGACCTGTTCCATTGTTGCTGCCGGGGAAATCAGTATGCTTCAACATTTGTTGGGTAACTTCTCCATAAAACTTGGTGGAGAGGTTGCTTAGATGGCTTTCGACATAGATGAGCTCATCTAATCTGTCAAATTGCCCATCCATTTCCAGTACTGACACCTGAGAACAAACAAAAGAAAACAAAACAGAGCACAAGTTATAACAAACAAACTAAGACGGTAGAACTTGAGCTCAATGTTTTTTCAGACCGAAGAAAGAATGCATGGATCCCTTCCTACATCATTAACTAAAGAACAATTCCGAAATATCCACACTCCCGCAGCATATTCTAAAACAGGTCAAACCTAATCATATTTAGAACTTCAGACCAGTTACCTCGTGGCCGTAATAGGTGTCAGGGCCATAGGAGAATTTGATGCCAGGGTAAGAGCAGGTAAGCTTCCTACCACATGGTATCCATGAAATAGCAGAGCCTTCATCAAACAAATAAACAGGGCTGAAAAACTTCACCCCCTCTTTCATGATTAACCTAACTCTTAAAACTTTCCCTTCATTGTCGTCTGGAATGAGTTGGGTTGGCAGCACTTCAATGACTGCATCAGCATATTGCTTTTGTGGATCTGCGAAGTTAAAAAAAGAAGAAAGAAATAATCATGCTTTCCGATAAGATATTTTAGGTTGGTAAACCAGCAGGATGTCAACACATCAGTTGGAAGGAAATATTACCAATATAAGCATCAAAATCTGGCTTGCGTGCTTCAATACTAGCTTTAATGCTCTCGAGACTGTGTCCTCGCTCTGCCATATCCCTCTACAATCATCACGACGATAACAGAAAATTGATAAAAAGGTGGCCATTGATTTAAAGAAGATGAAAAGGTAGATTAACATAGGTATTTAATTAATTACCTGAATTTTCCATGCAAATTTAACCTCATTGCTAATGTCCAAGTAGATACTGAAGTCTAAAAGATCTCTCACACGTTGGTCATACCTACATATTTTGTATAGAAAAGTCCAAGCTCTTGCAAACAGAAGTTACTCAAAAAGACTAATAATAAACTGCATTACTCTTTCCTGTGCACAATTTGGTTTTGTGCAGCGACATAGTACTATAATTAGTTTTCGTAGGATGAACCCTTCATCGGCAAAGTCTGTCTGAGAGCTTTTAAAAATTAGGTGTATTCTCAAATCAGGTTTCATAAAATAAAATCCTTCTTTCACTGGATCTTACATAAGCCATCCGTTGAAAATTCTCTCCGAGGCGAAGACTATTCTGTTGAGGGGTCCTGGACACTAGTCACAGTCCACAGCTAGATTGGACACTATATATAGAGTTCCAATTCCCCAGCCTTGTAATTGAGATAGAGGAACACTTAACACATACATCCTCAGGATCAACAATCCCATTTTTGCTTATTTTCTCAAATCCTACGTGGCATTCTTATTTTCTCCGGTATGCCTTTTCGCTTAAGAAAAATCATCAATATATAGTATATATGATATATAAAGATGTGTGCATATTGTCATTATGCCTTCATGTATAAATCATAGATAAATACATGTTACATTAAGTTTTATGGAAGAAAAAAAAAACATTATTAATTACGCTTGCAGAAATAATAAATTCCGTTGATGGAATCTTCTGTTTCACTTTTCATTAAAAACGTACGGAGGAGGAAAAGGAGAGATGATTCCAAGAATTCGCCAACGCATGTAGGGTAAGGGGAGTGAGGGAGACAGTCATAGAGACAGTTCAGTATATTCTTTTTTTCTTCTTCATAAAAATAAATAATAAAGGAGAATCGAAGCTGTAGTTTTACTTACATTGGATGCAGACCTTCAATGACAAGGATCTTAGGAGGCTTAATAAGCTCTGGAGGATCCAAGAGACCAGTGACATGATTGTAAATAGGTTTCTCGACAGAAATCCCATCTTTAATAGCCTTAACTTGCTCATACATGAGATCGAAGTCGTTGGCTCTTGGGTCAAGTGCTGTGACACCCTTTTCTTTCCTTCCAGTCCTATCAAGTGAGTGATAATCATCTAAACATATCACAGTTGTTGTGTCACTTATGAGTGTGTTCGAGTCAGGATTGCCACCTCTTGGTGGCTCTGCCGCGCCTCCGAAAACACTCGTCAGCCTCCTCATGAAGGTACTTTTACCACACCCAGAGTCTGCAGCTAGACCAATGACAACAGTCTGAGTGTCAGCTGAGCAGGTTATCACTGCACTGCTAGCTGATCTCTTGCTTTTCTTGTTACTGCTATAGAACACTACATGTTTTTGGTTAAATCCCATGTGGGTTTTTGTTGGCGTGGAGATTGAGCATGTTGAATTAAGGGACTGGGTGGTGTATACAGTGCAAGCTGCCATTTTTTTTTCTTTCAGAGAGCTAGCTTGACAGGGGAAGAGATGTAGGTGAAATGGGGTCTTGCAATCGTATGCTTTTCAGCTAGTTTTGAAACGATTGCATGCAATGGATTTGTGGATACTTTTCCATCAAAGGAAAAGTTTGGAACACAAATGAGTGGAGGAAACGGGTGAAAAAAAAGGATGGCAGTTTGTATGGGAGAGAAAAAGGTAGTTTGGCAGGTGATTGGAGGCTGGTGTGTCTTGTTTGTGCATTCTGTGACTACCCCTTGTTTTTAACAAATATGGAGGCAAGATTGGCGGGGACATGGAAGGGTATAATTTAATGTACGCGAGTAAGATTGTCATTTTCAATCCTGAAAACTATGTGTTTATTGAACAGATTAAATTTGTTGATGAGGTGATGGCATTTCTGATGTACAAAGCTTTGGAGAAGCTTGGTGATCATTTGTTGCGGGTGGGATATTTGCCATGCCACGTGGCATCAAGATGATGGATGGTTGAAGATGAGGGTTTTGGGGTGTGGAATGGAGGAGATAGAAGGGCCAATACACCGTCCTATTCAGTATTGAAATGTACTTTATTTATTTTTTTGTGTGAAAGCTTGAGAGACTAAGAATATGCTCACGGTTTTGTTGTTGCTAATCATGTTTCTGACCGAATTCTTCAAAAGCCACCGAATCATGCTCGCGATATATTTATATAAAAACAGCAGCAAAGCCACAGCAGGATCACCATTTCAAACAAATTTATTTAAACCAATGACTGGGGAAAGGAAGTAGAAATTATAGGCCGGGAACATGGAGTCTTTAACCTGAATGGGTAGTGTACACAACAGATGCAATGTACATTTGACAGGAGAATTGATTTCGAGCTTTGGCTTTATATTGGCAGCTATTATTAGGCCATGAATTGCGATACCGAGGGGGGCAATATGGGACCAAAACCTCGTGCCGACACACTACACTACATCCAGGGACATAACCAGCGGACAATTTTCCACCCGGTGATCAACAAACGGGCGCCAGATGATTTAAATACCTTGGATTATTAACTCTTTCCATCCTGGAAAAGAAAACTATAGACATGAAAAACATGTTAATTCGTTGAACATGCATAAAACACAAGACATCCTCAATCGACCGGCAGTAATTAGTAGTTAGAAGTACTTTGATTGGAGTGGAGGCTGGTTTAAACCAAGACATCTCCATTATGTCACCCGCTTCAGGCGTTTGCTATAAGCCCATTGGGTGACTACTGCTAAGTAAACCCATCTTCAACTTGCGTCCTGGACTATTCAACTCCATTCAAAAACACCACGGGCAGTTTTTCCCGACTTTGTCAATCTGGTCTTCCATCGGAATCAATAGTGGACCATGGCTATTATACTAGTATTGAACCACCAGAATTTCGGGGGTGGGAATGGAACACTAATCAACAAGTTCAGGAGAAAATCAACTGGAATCCACAAGCTCAGTCAATTCACTAGTGCTGCCAGCTTGTTTATCGAAATATTTTTTTTTATATTGATGCTGAAGTCTGAGCAGCTGCTCAGTAATTTTTTGAAATGTAATGCTCGCTCGGATTATATCAACTCACATAATAATCACTACAAAGAAATGACGTGTATAGCAATAGAAAAAGGAATATACTAAAGCACCCCGAGAAGCAGCAACACTTGAAAAACTGAATCAAGTCCCACGCCTAAATTCTCACTTGTGCCCCCTGAAATACATGTAGATTTTCTGCAGAGCGGGAAAAGAAAAGGAAGAAATCAAAGTTAAAAAAAGAAAATGAAAATAGAAAGGAGATTACAAAACAATGATACGCATTTAATAAAATCCCAAATGGGAAAAGCTAGCAGGTAAAATGTACGTGTAAAGATATCCTTCTATTACTGTGAGTTACACGAAATAATGCCCCCATTAAGGGGCATATCTTTTTATAATAACCTGTTTTTTTCTTCTCCTTGTACAATTTAGCTTTTATACAAAACTCAAGTTAATGGTTCCCTGGTCTGTTGTACCGGTCTAAAACATTTGTCTTGTTCTCTTATGATCCGTTCAGAGGTGGCAACACATGCTATTTATCACTGACGCATTTTCCACTCTGCCTTACCACACCTCAATTCAATTCTCACTCAACCCCCACCACCAATCTCTAAAAACCTAGCTTGGTTTTGGGGCTTGTGCTGGGGTTGATACCAATAAACAAATGCATAATATATAAAACATTAAAGAATCTTACCTGAAGGACCCACAGGCTAAGAAGTGACTCTAAGCAAAACAGTCCAAACCCTACCAGGTAGAAAATCTGCACCAAAGAGCATTAGTTCAAGGTTTAGCATCTGACAGTAATGGATACGAGAATGAAAATGATGTGATATTATATCCAAAAACAGAATATATCATATACAATGACTGGATTGTCTCCAAGCAAACCTTTAAAGGAAAGATCATAGGAGAATGCAGCATGTGAAAAAAGACAACGAGATAAGTTAATGGCAACAGTCAATTGAAGATCCTAGGACTTCTTATATGTGTAATTTGACATTCTATATGACAAGAAACCCCTATACTCTGAAATGCTTATACCATGTTGCTTGTAAAAGAAATAAAATAAATGTGAGATGCTACCACTATTCCACTTACCCCAACCAACAAATGGTCAGAGATGACATCAACTGCCGGAAGGATGCCCCTGTGATTGATAACAAGGTTCCAAGCTTAGTATTCAGAATACAAGTTACAATATTCAATATCAATATCATAAGACAGATCATCAATTTAAATTTTGTATTCTAAACCAAGTGTGATAGCCAGCCATGAAATCAAGTATGGGAGCGATAAGAACTTACGTCAATGACTTCCCATGGAAGACAATTGGAGGAGCAATAGCAGCAAATATACAGAAACCAATATGTATCTGGGCACATTCATTTATCAGTAGGTTAGAAAGATGCATTAATTAGAAGACATGATGCATTAGATAGTCATGGTTGGTAGATAAAGCTAACCAGGTAGAACAAGAAAAACCAGCCAAACTTCAATGCACTATCCGTCCTGCAAGTTTAAAAACAAAGAACCGTTTTTTACAACCATGAGAATTCCAATCCTTAAAATCATTGGTTCAAAATTACATCAAGCAAAAATGTGTCCACTCACCACTAGTACATTGTTGTAATCTATATGGAAATTTATGATGGTTTGATTAATAGTTATATTTCCAAGTTCAGTTTAGGAATTACATAGATAATTAATCATGTTTTCTGCTTATGCAATCTTCTTTCTCCTCAAACAGAAACACAGACTTAAGAGGTCAGTTTAGCGGCCATGAGTTTTTGATGCAAGTTTTCTCTTGCCTGGATGCAAGACCCAAAAACACTCAAAATACTCTCTCACACACATACACGATAATTCATCTCTCTTTTAAGTCAAAACCCTATGAAAGAAACTTCTTTTCCAAATCTTCCTTCTGAAACCCTTTGGATTTGTATCTAGATCCAAATCCTAGATTTAGCTGATTCATTACTTCAGAGCTTTGGGCTATTGTTTCAACATTAAACAAACAAAGATTGGAAACTATTTGGATACATCTAATTAACAAGGCAGAATTGATCTTTTTGGCAGGTCAAATAAAACAAATCGTTTTTTTTTTTTTTTTTTTGTGATTAAAAGAATATCAAAGTTTTAAAAAGAAACCTAGAGAAGAAAACCAGTTTTTTAGGTATGAAAATGGAAATCTGAAAAAGAAAATCTGTTGAGGGATTATTGGGGTGGTGAGGAACACAAACAATGGAAGAAAAATGGCAGAACAAGGAGGCTTTGAAGGCTGTCAGCTTGCTAACACACAGATGAGAGTCAGAACTGGAGAAACCCATAATAGAATGAAAAAATTATTTTATTAAGATATGATTATTTGTTTCATAGAGCTATCCCATATAAAATGACTTGCCCCGATGTAAGCATTTGGACTAATCAAGGTCACCACGGGTCTGACTCACCAGACAAAATCTTATGTCATGAGTTGGGCAACCAAAAGTTCATACCTCTATGATAGTCACTATCCAATCCTTAGGATCAGGTGGAGAGATGGTTAGTAGCCACATGACGGTATTCAGAAAAAAACTATATTTCAACCCTTCAACTCTAGATATGGTTGATTTAGTACCTAACTAAAGGCGCAAATGACATGCAACAATTTAGTGGTTGAAGATGGTGGGCTTTGGTGGGGCATGTGATGTGCCACATAGCATCTTCAAAAGTACAATTCAACTCCAGGTAAGGTCCTTCAACTCAGGTTTAGTGATGATCAATCAATAGATATACCATAAGATGGGATCTTGGGAGTCTGCATGGACAGATAGTTTGATAGCAAACTACATCTTTCAACTTTCAGGCTACTGAATTAGTATCTACCTTTAGGCTCAAGCAATTCAATTAGCTTTACTATTGAGCTTTCATGTGGCACTTTAAATATTTTAGTCCCTCTACTTTAATGATAGATATCCAGTCCCTATCCCTCATGAGCAGATGGAGGGTGGATTGACCACATGGCAGTTTCTAGTCACCAAAAATGATTGTCTTACCTGCTGCACCTAGAAGTCAGGAACTAACATGACAGCCAAAAGTTTTATGGCTATGCTCAGAATGCCATTGAAAATGAAACATCGCAACTAGACCACTGATAACCACCAAGACCCAGTCTTAAATAGTTTGCTGCGTTACATTTTCTTCAAAATTGCCAATGGCAACTCACCACTCACCATAGCAACCAAAACTAAACAGATCACAAGAATTAATCAGCCTACAACTAAACTGTAGTTTGCCATTAAAACTAACACTAAGCAACTTGTGTGCAACTAACAAAATGCAGTCTTCTAGTATATATAGATATAGTGAAATATATTAGCTATTTTAGAGTTTAAAACCCTCTATTTACACCCAACGGCCCCATTTGGTAACACAATGTCCGGGATTAGGTAGCCACACCAATCCCAAATGGAGCCCAAAGCTCTGCTTGGAGTTGTGGGTGGCTGGGCAGCAATAAACACCGAGCAGAGTTAATCCAACTGAACACGTATTGATGACTATTACATCAAAACTTTAATCAATTCCACCTGCCAAAGCCTAAACTCTTGCAAATTGATTTTGATTTCAGGATTCTTTTTTCCCAAGTCTAGACTGCTAGTCAAAAAGGGTACCCATGGTTTACTAATAATGTAACCTGTTTTTTCCTATGAAAATAAAAGGCAAATTTTTCTTGTAATAGAACAAGCATCTAAGAAATCCAGAGCAAAACACGCATGCAATGAAGAACCAGTATCCTTCATTAAAAAGCAATTATATTCTCATGATAAACTTGTAAGTAAACAATTTAAAACTCCAATCCGAAGGGTAATCTGCACTAGCCTACACACTATGATTCTACAATTATTCGAAGTTTGTCAATTAAAGCAAACCCAATTTATTGATTCAAACAAGTTAATTTTCTAAGTCAGTCCATGCAGAGAATAGTTTCATGGCATATTCAGAAAGCTTAAAATTCAATAAATATGAAGGCATTAATAGATACTTGCCTCATTGCTCGATAGAGAGGCCTGTACCATAGGACATATGAAAGAGGACATCCCATCAGCACATAGATTGTGGCAAGGAAAAATATTTTGACACCTACATATTAAGAGTCTTGTTAGATAATTCAAATTACATTGAGTCCCTTAAGACACATTGTTAAAGACATCATTGGGGAAAGAACTTACCTCCACCTCTAATCCAACACACTGTCACAGCAATTAAATTGAAGACAAGACATAGAACTATACCTGCAATTGGAGTATCAAATGAAGATTAATAATTGCTGCTTAATATTAAACCTTCACCGACTCCTCACACACCTTTCTTATTGACATTTAAAATCATTTACACCCAATTTCCAATTTTCCAGTGACAAAAACTTCTGGTACAGGGTTTTGACAAGAGAAGAGTGGCAGAAGCATTGTACCAAAATGGAAGAAGTCTACAATGGAGAGAAAGGTTGTAGGTGTTTATCAAATGCTGTACGAGAATTGCTCCAATGCTTTTACATAACACATTCCCTACTAGCATAACTTTAATTGCCATTCAATTATTTTTGAAACCTTAGCTGAAGACTGAAAACATTGCAATTGTTGGTTTCAATAGCAACAAAAGTAACTTGGAATCCAAGAAGAAAGAATATGATCAAATTTGCAATTTACAAGATTTTAAAACAAAAATAACAAGAGATAAATCAAAAGACAACAAATAATGTGCTCCTACCTAACCAACTGGCGAAAGCCAAATACTGTAGCCTTTGAGCATGGATAGGTATTTCATTTGCTATATCATGATGGATGATGGGAAAAAATGGTGGCCAATTTTTATCATCTGGGGTGATGCCAGCTGAAATACCACATTAAACACAAAAGGAACTGAGTTAGCAACTTGGTCCAACATTCTATAGAACCATAAATATATGGTTCTTGAAACACTAAAATTTCCATCCTGTAGTTCTTACTCTTAGCAACAGCATCTTCCCTCCTTTTGATTTCCTGTTGATAACATAGTTAGAGTAAAAGCTTTGACGCAACTTAAAATCTAAGTATAATAATTTCTAACTATATGATAAGTTAATAAAATCACACACAGGAAATTAATAAGCTCAAAATCAATTAGGAATTCATGATAAAAAAAACATATTTTAGAATAACATAAACCAGGTGATAAGCTTGAATGCAGAATATATTAAGCATCAAATTGAAAAGAAAACAAACCTTTTCCCTCCTTTTAAGATCTGCTTCCCAGGATGCAAGATCCTTCTCTTTTTTCTTTGAGTCCTGCACATTCAATACATAAATCATACAGTTCAGAAATCTGCAAACTCAAGCCTACTAGTAAGCAGGGAAAATCCAAATTTCATTACATTCATTGTATCAAGCGGAATATCAACTGTAGCATCATTGTGCCCAAATCCCATTGGTTGGTGCCCCAAAGGTGGAATGCGTGCCTTTGATGCAGGAACACTTGAGCCCTTCTGTGAAGACCGCAGGTAACACCATGAACCACAACAAAACAAATGGTCAGAATGAAACTACAAACTAAAAGACAGGAGCATTGCATCAACATACACTGTTTTTTTCAAAACCAGTTCCATAATCAAATCCAACAATGGGAAGTGTTCGGTGGACCAAAATTTAACCAGGGTTAAACTCGAACTGATATATAAAAACTAAAAGCTTGAAATCGACTTGTTTAAAAGAGCCCAGTTGACAAATATTGGTCAAACTAGGGTTGACCGGTCATTGACCACGTCTTACTTCACCCCAGTTGTGTTGCATCAAATGTACCCATAACTTGACTACTACTTCCTTCCCTGTTATTCTCATCAATCAAAAAAATAATAATCTTAAGTGTATCCCCAAGAAATAAATTTATTATCATGCAGGAATTTCATAAGCAATTAGCCCACTCTAACACTATTTCACCATTTACTTAACCAACCAGCAATCCTATTAAAGCTTTCCTTTAAAAAAGATTAAGCTCTAAATGTACATGTTCGGTTACTCAGCTCAATGCATTACATTAATTGAATTAAAATAAAAAAAAAGCTAAATCGAAACAAAACGTCTACTTGTTCCTTCCATAAATTTAAAAAAAAGTTTCCATATCAGATCCAGATCGATAAACATAAATGCCCTGCCCACACTGCCTTCGCATGGATAGAAATATAGCAAGACAAAACCACTTAAGAAAAACAAGAGGAAGCGGATCTGAGAAAGGACAAAAACGGAAAGGAAGGAAGGAAAGTTACCGAGAAGGGATTCACTTCTTCCTCTTCATCGAATGGGTTAGGGTCGCTGTTGAATCGACTCATAGTTCCTGACTTCTTTCAGATCCCCAATTTGACAAGCAGAACACACAATTTGTAGAGATAGAAAGCGTTGGGTGTGTGTTTTCAGAGAGAGAAACACACTCGTCGTTAAGAAGCGTTGTTGTTCAGGTGCATTTGTTAGAAGGTGAAGAGAGTTGTGTTTTTTTAATCCTTTTTTGGCTTGTGAGTAACGCGGGATAAAGATTAGAAAAAAATTCGGGCTTCTGTTTGACACTGTGATTTGAAATATTTACGATTTTGTCATGTTGCGTGAGTTTTTCAAATTTGCGAAAAGTTAAAGCAATTGTACCCGGAGATTCCACCGAATTTTGGACTTTGAATTCCGCCAGTGAGTTCATGCCACGTAATGAATAGATGTCACGTGTAAAGCATGTGCTGCCTTGGTGGCAGGCAAGGAGTGGAAGTGGTGGATTGGTAATTTTGCAATTTCTGAAAGTTGCTTGGGACCTAAAGTCAATTCACCAAAGCACCTAAAGTCGGTTGGACGCTTCCGAGGATTTTACGTGGTTACGAAGGAGTATGAGTTCGGTTTGTTGAATTTCATCGTGTCAATTTGACTTAGTTGAGTCCCTTTTCTTTTAATTTGATGAATTGCATCCCTCTTCTTCCAATTTGCATGGGCACCCTTCACCATTGCCAGTGAAGAGAATAAACACTCAGGATATGTTTGGCATTGAGTTGTTTTTTAGCTATTTTTTAATTTATTTTTTAAAATAAAAAAATACTTTAAAACATAATATTTATCATTTTTCTGCTTTTCTATACAGGCACTGAATACATGACTCATTTCTCATATATTTTCTCGAGTTCAAGCCTTTCTTTTTATAATTAAAAAAATACATTAGGTTTTATGTAGCTGGATTTTTTTTTTTTACTTTTAACATTGTTATGATAAAAAAAAAGCATGCATTAAAACTAGCATCAACAAAAAAAATGTTTTGTAAAACACATCAATTTAATATTTTTTATAATTTTGATGTGTTGATATCAAAAATAAAAATAATTTTTTTATTAGCCCATGATTATTTAAATGTCCAAGTTCATTGAATTTATCAAGAATAATTTCTTGCATAATCAATTTTCTTTTTAGTGGTTCGTAGATAATTGTTTTTTAAAATTAAATCCCACCTTATAATTTAAAAAAAAAAACTAAAAACAATTATTGGGATTTAATTTTATAAACTGCTTAAATCAATTGACGAGCAATTTAGTCTCAAAGACAAAGAATGTAATCAATGACAATAACTTCTCTCCTATTTTATTTTGATCTAAAATTTTGCAGATAGGTATTTCATGTACATAGTTCTATGTTTTGTGCTTATCTCTAGTCTAATTCATTAATAAATCTATACATTACTCTCTTGATTACATGTCTATAGTCCATGGTAAACAATCTGAAAGTTTATATATAAATATTGTGTTAATCGGTAATATTAAACATTCTAGCAATCCTAAGGCTGTTTTATTTTGATTGTTTATATATTTGCATGCCAAAAATGAGTTTGAGAGCCTAAGTCAGATACCCTAAGAAAATAAGTTTCAATATGAAAACCCTAAGAAAAGAAGGGCTAATTAAGCCAATGTTATCGAACTTGAGAACCTCTCGAATGATATATCAAAGATGAGTTTGTCTGTGTAATCATCTTCGAAGTCAACGATGGGCTAATACTAAAGAAATAAATAAATCACGCCCAGAAAGCTTTCGGATGGGATTAGAGGGATAAAATTAACCTCAAAGAAACAGAATCAAGAAATAAATAAATCTAATTCTAAAAAAAAAGAAAAAAAAAGGAAATTACATGCCGACACAGACCTTGACAAGTTCTCTCCAACCACTCTAATTAATTGGACAACATAGAAATTGTATCAAAGTTAATGCTTCCCAAACCCATATTAAGTTCAAATATCGCACTCAGAAAGCTTAAAGATGGAATAGAATATATATATATATATATATGGGCTAATATATAAACTCTTTTATGTTACTATGGTGCTCCAGAGAATCCTGACCATCATCTTCTTCTAGTGCCTCAATAACACAGCTACAGTACTGGCCGCTGTCCATCGTTAGTGACCTCTCCAATGATAAATCGAACTCGTTCAATAATTCAGCTATCAACTCGTCGAAATACCCCCACTCTATCTTCCTTAGTCCCTCGTCGCCGCCGCCGCCGCCGCTCATGATCAAAGACTTGCATGCAATCTTGTGACCATCTTCTTCTTCTTCATCATGCATGTTCAAAGTCTTGAAACATTCTTCTTTACGTAGGGAAAGAACAAGATAATTTAGTTTGAAAAAATCGATACCCAATACATCTCTCCTCTCATCGACGTTGTTGTAATCAGATGGAGAAAAGGATGGCGCTTCCTCTTTCTCTCGATCATCGCAATCTTGATTGTATGAAAAATAACTAAACCCCATTGTCGTGTTAGTGAATTAAATGGACGTGGAAGAACTTTGAGAGCTGAAGTAACCTAAAATTGAAAGTCAAGAAACAGGCGCAGCTCCTGATGAGGAGACTTGGGGAGAGAATGGACTAACAATATCTGTGACTAGCTTGACTAGAATGATTTGACAGTAATAATTAATTGGCGATCGAGGTTCAGTTTATATATACGGGAGAATACATGGAGTCCTACCAGGATTAAACCAGTTGCTAACGTTTCAAATCCTTTTATAATTCTTTCATCTACTTTCCTGAACGGAGTAGGATTCATTCTGTAACTAGCTATGTTGGTTTAATTAATTGCACTTCACAACTTTAAAATATATATAGTTCATTATTCCTCATTTCACCAATAAATCAATCCATGCAGAGCACATTTATCAATTACCTATGGTTTCATCGCTATTGTGGTTAGACAATGAAAGAACAACATTCACACATCAAAATCAACCAACATCCTGACAGAGCCGGATAGGCCTTGAAGAGCTTGCTTGCGTATTTACAGTATCTGTTTATAGTGTTGTCTGTTTCTTACGATGTTTTTATCTTGGTTTAAATTCCGGTCAGTTCTGAATTTTTTAGCCAAATATTGGCCGAAACGTTCCGGTTTTATTTCACTTGTTTTGTTTCGGCCAAATAGTATTTTTTTAAATAATAAATAATTTTACAATATCAATCATATTTTTTAATCCGACCGTTGGATTAAGATAAAATTTTACGAGCAGTCTCTTGACATATTTATATATATTATGTTAAAATTTCAAAGCAATCAGATAATATAATGACCTTGCAAGATTGATGATGACATTCTCGTAATATTATACATGTCATAATTTTGTTTAGAAAAATCATTTTATTGTGTTTTTTTATATTAAATTGCACAATTCTAAATAATTTTATTTTTGGATTTGAACTAATTTTTTTTGAATTAATATATATATATATATATAATACATCTTCAAAATGACACGCTAAAATGCTCTAAAACCGAAATATTTCGTTCCAATTGAAAAAATAAAGTACCAACCAAAACGGTATTGACAAATTGGTTATTACACTCAGCCTCAAGCATAAGTCAACAGAGAAACGCTATTTTCAACAATTCCGAATTTCATTGTCTGTTTGTGGTAATGGCGAGGTTTAATGTTCTGTCTCGTTTACTAAATGTCTCTTACAAATGGATACCCCAGATCCCATTGATCCCTCTATAAGTTGAACAAACAGGGGCTACGTGTGAAGCTCTCTTACTGTCTTCACCTTGCTCATTTATTCTCCGGAACAACTCATCTGTTAGTGTCCAAAAACTGAAGCGTTTCCAGTACAGTTAGATGCTCTAGTTCGGATGTAACTCGTGATGATTAGCTTTTCAAGGTGAGGCGTTGCTCCCATCTCAACGTCCATGCTTCTCAGTTTTGCTGAATTTATTAATGCCTAAAATCTTAGGCTTCCGAATCTGAATAGCTAAGTGGGTCAAAAGATTTGAGATTTGATTTAGGCGTTGTCAAAAGATTCTAAATGTTCTGAACAGCTATGTGGATATGCATAAAATTTAGTAGCGACTCATTCATAGATTAATTGGCCCAAAAAGAGACATGGTCTTGCCACCAATAGCTTCTTGACATAAAAATACTATAATTTTTTATCCAACTATTATTATATTATATTCAAATGTGATTAGATGATCTACAAGTCCAGTTCTATAGATTCTTGATTGGCTATAACCAGTTGAGCTTCCAACTATCTATAACCATGGCTGATCATTCCTGCGAATTTACCCCATCATTGATGAAGAGAACTCCACTTGAATCTTCTGATCCACAGGAGGCAGGAATTGATTTTGGTATGAAGTCATCCATACAATCCATGCTCGAGGACGTGAGATTAGTTGATGAATCATTACAGTGTGCACCGATGAGAGGATACAGGAGAATGGAAGAGATAAACATATAGAGGACTAATTTACAATGATCTGTATATACTAGACAAATATTCGATGACTAATCACAAAACATTATTTCCAAGTATAGTTGCGTTTGTATAAACCAGGGCTAAGCTGGGCAGAATGCTTGTCTTCTAACTTGGCACTCAATAAAGAGAAGATATCCCAGTTGCCGTTGTTCCAATAGGTAGAGTAAACATCTGGCACGTGCGCAACCTTCAAGTAATCTCCATCTTCTCCATTCGGATGCAGGGTCATAACTAGTTCTTTCGGCATGTTGAAAAACTCCAACACTTTCAGTGTGCTCAAGCGTTCAATTCCTGATGGCACCCTCCGCAACGATTTGCAGCTCTGGACTATCATCTTTTCGAGACTAGGCATTGCTCCCTGCTCCACCACTATCATCCTGAGCCTTTCTAGTTTATTTAACCCCAAAAACTTGAGCCGCTGAAATCCCTTGGCTTGAAAACACAAGATCTCACCATTGTAAACCTGTACCAATTCAAGATGCACTAGATTGGGCAAGTATTGAAGAGATGGGAGTGGATCATCACTTAACTTGCTCCATTTTAGAACCAACTTGACCAAACTGTCCAGTGAAGATATCCAATCTGGGAACTTCTCCATACGTCCTGCCAAGTACAATCGGTGAAGGAATTGAGGAGGCGATGCTAAGTAGTCCAGATCAATAATCTCGCTTTCTGTGATTGAGGTAAGAGACAAGGCACGAAGATTCGTCAGCCTTTCAATGGAAGAACAGAGAGCCTTTCCATGTTTTTTCTTCAACTTAACAATCCCTAACCTTCTCAACTGTTTCAATCTTCCCAGTTCCAACATAAGATTCCTTCCTCGATGTGCCTCTACGAAGCAAAGCTTTTGCATGGATTGTAGACCTCCAATATGAGCTGGTGCCTTGAAACCGTATTTGGTGGGGATGCGGTCATCAGAATCAATTTCATAGCGATACACCAAGAGATAGCAAAGTTTTCGGAGCTTCCGAATCTCAGCAGGTAATTCAGATACCTGGGCATGTTTCAGATCCAACGTCTCAAGATTCTTAAGCTTGCTAATGGTACTTGGAATGAAATTCACTTCGGTATTCCTCAAACTTAAATATTTTAAGAGGAAGAGGCTGAAAACTTCACTAGGAAATTCCTTTAGAGGTGCACCTTCCAGATCCAGCACATGAAGCAGCCTGAGATGACCAGAAAATAAGTTGTGCACAGGAGAGTTATAACTACAATCTTCCTCCCAGAATGTCAGCAATGAACGAAATCGAGAGGCATCCTGTCTTTTTTGTATTCTTGGCATGGCATTATGCATCGACCCACGACGAGCTTTTTCTGGCCATATAGTGCCTTCTTCCTTCACTATTGCCACGAAGTCCTGATCCTTTGCCTTTGTGATCATAATCTCGCGCAGGAGGTCATGGACGCGGCATGTTTTGACCCGTCCATCACTGGTTGCCTTAACCACTTGAACCAAGCTTCTCTTCATGAGCTCATTCAGGTAGTCTTGTGCAACTTCCTCCACTGTCATTCCTTCTTTGCCTTTCACAAATCCTTCAGCTATCCACAATCGAATAAGCCTCATACGCTTGATTCGATTACCCACAGGGAAGATGCTGAAATACAATAAACAAGATTTAAGATAGTATGGTAAATCATTGTAACTGAGTGACAGTATTTTTCTTGCGCTCATCAGCATGTCATTTTCTTCTAATCCAGCACCGAGGCTAAGATGTACCATTTCCCATTCGTCTGTTTTGCTCTTGTCCTTTGTTGCTAGAACACCGCTAATCGCTACAATTGCAAGCGGTAATCCCTCACATCTACCCAAAATTGTTTCTGAAACATTCTTCAAATGAGGAGGGCAGAGGTTATCCTGAAATATCTTCTTGCAGAACAAAGTCCAAGATTCTTCTTGAGACAACGGATTTAGAGGGTAGACTTTGTCTGGGGAATCCATGCATGAAGTAGAGGCAACTTCAGTGTTACGTGTTGTGACCAATATCCGACTGCCACAGGTGTTGTTTGGCAACGCATGCTGGAAAACATGCCAAGCACTTGTGTGCCACACATCGTCCAAGACAATCAAGTATTTCCTCTGTCGGAGAAATTCATGGATGACACTCCTTAGCTTATTATGATGGACATACTTTATATAATCAAAATGCTAAATACATATAGCAGCGGAAATTTAGATTATAAATACCTCCAGCCATTATTGCTCAAGTACCGAAATGAATGAACTCCCAAATTGCAGCAGCAACAAAGCTTTTCCCAAAGCAATAACAAAATAATAAAATATTTTATGAGAGGAGTCTTCTAATCTATGCCTATCTTCATTAGCCGTAGATGGAGTACACAAGCTATTATTTATAGGTAGATTAGGGACCCCTCTTATTAATTTATTTTCCAATTTTCTCCTTCCATCAAGGAGATAATTAGCCATGATCCTTTAATTGATCCCCATGATCAAACTCCATGACCTATCTCCATGACCTATCTTTATGGTCATGGGTTTGCATGATCAAGAACATGGGTGTGTCATGAGGGGCACATAATGTAATTTCCAACATTCTCCCACTTGGCCCTTATGACACATACTCTTTATTATGTTATGTTCTTTTAACATGATCATGGAATCCTCCCACTCATTTAATGAATACTACACATGAATCATGGCGGTAAGACCATTATTTAATAAGTCGTCCCTTCCATGTATTACATATAAAATATCCCTTAAATAAGTACTATATGGGCATTCAAAACTTTATGAATAAACTTCCTATAAGTTATTCGGGTCCAAACTTTATTTTTATCCTCATGGATAAAGTAATAAATATGCACAAACTTTATTACAATAACTTGATGTATATATACAAAATTAAGACTAAGTACAAAATGAATCAATCAATCCCATATGTTCCACATGACTTTTAAATAGCTTTACCGGTAAACCTAAACACTTCATGTCTTTTGATATTATCTCTCACACGAAGATACTTAATGTCGATATGTTTACTTCAGCTTCCACTTTTATTATTCTTTGAGAAGAATATAGCAGCACGATTATCGCAGAAGATCTTGATTGGTCTCTCTATAGAATCGATAATTTTGAGACCACCAACAAAATTTTTCAACCAAAGTGCCTGTGTAGTAGCTTCATAGCACGCAATAAATTCTGCCTCCATTGTAGATGTAGCAACTATAGTCTGCTTGCTGCTTCTCCAAGATATAGCCCCTCCAGCAAGAAGAAAGATATATCCTGAAGTAGACTTTCTGCTATCTACACATCCCGCGAAGTCAGAATCCGAATATCCAACCACCTCCAAATGGTCTGTAATGTTTGGTTCCTTGCAAATATCGCATAACTTTCTTTGCAGCTTTCCAGTGTTCCAAACCTGGGTTGCTTTGGTATCGACCCAACATTCCAACTGCCATTGCTATGTCAGGTCTAGTGCAGACCTGTGCATACAATAGGCTGCCTACTGCAGATGAATATGGGATATCCTTCATTTGTTCCTTTTCCAATGCATTTCGAGGACATTGATCATTACTGAATCTATCCCCTTTAATGATAGGTGCTACAGAACCGTTACAGTTCTTCAATCTGAATCTCTCTAAAACCTTTTCAATGTAGGCCTTTTGAGACAGTTTCAATATTCTTTGTTTTTGTGAATCTCTATGCCTATGACATAAGAGGCTTCACCCAAATCCTTCATTTCAAAGTTTTGAGAGAGAAAACCTTTGGTTTCGTGTAGCAAACCTAAATCATTACTTGCAAGCAAAATATCATCTACATACAGGACTAGAAAAATAACTTTACTCCCACTGACCTTAAGGTATATACATTGATCAACAAGGTTCTCAATAAAACCATATGAGGTAATGACCTTATGAAATTTGATATACCATTGACGGGAGGCTTGTTTTAGTCCGTAAATAGATTTCCTTAGTTTGCAAGCTTTCTGACTGTTATCTTCAAAACCTTCTGGTTGTTTCATGTAAACCTCCTCTTCAAGATCCCCATTTAGAAAGGCTGTTTTCACATCCATTTGATGTAGCTCTAGATCAAAATGAGCTACTAATGCCATGATTATCCTAAATGAATCCTTCTTAGATACTGGAGAGAAGGTTTCATGATAATCAATGCCTTCCTTTTGAGTGAAACCCTTGGCCACAAGTCTAGCTTTATATCGTTCAACATTACCGGAAGCATTTGTTTTGGTTTTGTAAACCCATTTGCAGCCTATGGCTACAGCTCCCTTTGGTAAGTCGACGAGATCCCAGACTTGATTTTTAGCCATGGATTCCATCTCTTCTTTCATGGCATTAAACCATAATGTGGAGTGTTCTCCACTTATGGCTCGTGAAAACGTTTTTGGATCATCTTTAGGCCCAACATCAAAATCGGACTCTTGGAGATATACAACATAATCACTAGAAATTGCAGGTCTAATTATTCTAGAGGATCTTCTTAATTCTACTTGCTCTGTATTTGGCAGAGTTTGAGTAGGTTCAATATGAACTTGTTCCTCATGAGTTGATTGTTCTGTAATTGATTGTGGTTCAAGGTAATCATTTTGGATTTCCTTGAGCACAATCAAACGTCCTTGAGGTAAAGGAGTTTCAGTCAACTCTTGTGTTTCCTTAAATTCAATCATTTGAGGACAAACACTTCCACTAGGTTCAGAATCCTCTAAAAATTTTGCATTTATAGACTCAACAATTCTAGTACTATTAGAAGGACAATAAAACCTAAATCCTTTGGAGTTTACTGCATAGCCAATAAAATAACCGCTGGTTGTCCTTGGGTCTAATTTCTTCATGTTTGGATTATAAATCCTCACTTCAGCAGGACAACCCCATACGTGTAAGTGATTTAAACTTGGTTTCCATCCATTCCACAATTCAAAAGGTGTCTTAGGAACAACCTTGGATGGGACCCGGTTTAATAAATACACAGCGGTTTTTAAAGCTTCACTCCATAAAGATAAAGGTAAATTAGAATTACTAATCATGCTCCTTACCATATCCATTAATGTGCGATTCCTTCTTTCTGCCACACCATTTTGTTGTGGTGTACCAGGCATTGTGTATTGAGCAACAATGCCTTCCTCTTCAAGGAATTTCGCAAATGGACCTATCATTTGTCCCTTTTCTGTGTACCTACCATAGTACTCTCCACCTCTATCAGATCTTACGATCTTGATTTTCTTATCCTTTTGTTTCTCTACTTCTACCTTATAGGTCTTGAAAGCATTTAATGCCTCAGCCTTATCATTTAGAAGATAAAGAAACATGAACCGTGTATGGTCATCAATAAAAGATATAAAATATCTTTGACCATTTAAGCAGGGAGTAGGAAAAGGTCCACAGATATCAGTATGTATGATCTCAAGAATCTCAGAACTTCTTTTAGCACCTTTAGTGGTCTTGTTGGTTTGCTTTCCCTTTATGCAATCCACACAAGTACCAAAATTAGTAAAATCAAGAGTTTTTAAAACTCCATCATTTACTAACCTTTTGATTCTCTCTATGGAGATATGTCCCAATCTCCTGTGCCATAACCAAATTGAGTTCTCATTCATAAGACTCCTCTTTATGCCAATATGAGTATGTAACGATAAATAATTATTCTCAAAGTTGGGATCTAAATCAATTTTAAATAAACCATCAATTTTTATTCCACCACCAACAAGGTTTTCACCTTTAAAAATACTAAAGGTTGAATTGATAAACCAAAAACCATAACCAATAACATCCAATTTTGAAACAGAAATTAAGTTTCTTGAAAAATGCGGAATAAAAAATACATTATCCAGATCCAAAACATATCCGGATTTCAAAATCAACCTAAATGTCCCAACTGCTTCAACTTGAGAAAACAATTTATTTCCAGACTATACTCGTTGCTCCCTTGTGTTGAGAAAACCCTGCATTGTATTAACAATATGGATTGTAGAACCAGAATCAATCCACCATGTATTACTAGGAGCCTCAACAAAAAAAGATTCATGACAAACTAGAGATATGATATTACCTTTCTTTTCGAGCCAATTTTTGTATTTCTGGCAATCTTTCTTCATATGCCCACTCTTCTTGCCTTTTGACAACTTGTTATTCTTCTTGAGTTTGTGAGCATGATTGACTCTCTTGGCATTTCCCTTATCATGAGTAGCCATATGAACACTTAAAGGCTTCTCATGCTTTAACCTCTCTTCTTCTTAAACACACCTGGTCAAAAGTTCATTTTTATATAGAGTTAGAATGAATATCAAGATGCTTGATAGCCTTTTCATTAGAGTGCTGGCTAAGGCTTTGTCAGAACTGACAAATTGTTCCTCAACAGCTTTGAGAAAATCCTTAGCCTTGGTACATTTTGGGATTGAACCCCGAATGCCTTTAATGAAGTGAGATCTCATAAACATAAGACTTAAGCGATTAGATCGCTCCCACCGTTCATGTTTAGCAATCTCTAGTGTTGTACTAGAATCCGTTAGGGCGGGTGGTTCGTTCTCACGGAGCGACAAGTCAAGTTCCATGCACCCCAATGTAAAAGGCAAATTTTCTTTCCATTCAGAAAAGTTATTACCATTTAGCATCGGAACTATTTCAATCAAAGCGGAAGGGATAACTGCAATTATCAAGGAAACTAAAAATTACTATATTGCTATGAATATAACTTTATTTAAATTAACCAATGTTAATTTAATAATAAATTTCAACCTATCTATGGGCAAAGGTTGCATCACGCATGAAATTTACTACTTATTAATAAGTCTAATAAATTTAAAATTTAATAAATAAAATTTTCCGTACCTGTGGGCCTAAGGTAAATTTTATTGCTTAAATATTAAAGTTACTATCTTATTCTAATTAAGTCATAAAAATAAAAATAAAAACATCCTTGTGGGGATCAACAATTAAATTTATGAATTAATTACAACCTGATGTTAATTTTTCTTATGAAGTTCACGTATATTTTCTTAATGTAACTATCATTTATAAAATCAGACATTGTGGCATTTCTAAAATTATTCTGATAATTACTACTTCATTAACATCTAATAATTATATCAATGCCTAGATAAGGTACTTTAGGAATCAAACAAACCAATATAAATTAAATAGTATTTTTCTAAATTACAACCAGGTAATTTCCCAACAAAGTGAGGTGAGTCACAATGGACACACTTAAATACCAAGACTTTCCTAGACATTGAAAAAATGGATAGTACAATAAAATTCACTAACATTTATGGTTTGATTAATTATTCTTATTTCTAGGCATTAATTAATTTATATTTAAATAATATAAATTACTGGATATATTCCTAATTTAATGTAATGTATTAATTTAATACCTTACAACATAAAATAATAGGAATAAAACTACATTACATAAGCATAAATCATAATGTACTTTAAAGCATAAATTAAAAGGAATAAAAGCATAAAATAAAAGAAGTACAGCATAAAATAGAGACTGCATAATTTATACTATATAGTATAATTCAAAATGAATTAAAACTGCATCTACCGACAATAAACGAAACATAGCTCAGTGGAAGAATTCTTAAGTGGATTTTGGGAGACCTGGGTTCGAGTCTCTGCACCCACGACCCTTTATTTTTAATTCCTTCCTTCCTTTTTTTTTTTTTTTTTTTTTTTTTTTTTTATAATATCCGGTTTCCTTATGGGTTTGAAGAAACCCGGCCCGAATTGTTAACCCGATAACCCGTTTATCCAAAACAATCACCGGCTCCCTCATGAACCGGCAAATGGGTCACCGACCGGTGACTTTCTTATCCTTATGCGGCGGCCAAAGAAGCCACCGCCCAGTCCAGTCACGGCGACCCAATGGGTCGCCGTTTTTCCTTGAGTAACCAGCGATCTGTGAAGATCGCTGGTACTCCGGTCACCAATGGGAGAGGCCAGTGGCCTCTCCTTCTGTCAACTGGGAATGGGGAGATGCCACTGGCCTCTCCTTCTATCACAACTGGAGAGAGGCCACTGGCCTCTCCTTTCCGTGCGTTTTCCTTTATGTTGTTACAGGTACTGTTGTAAAACAACGGTTGTCAATTTGATGACATATGTTGTTATAAACACATAGTTACGTAAAATAACAACGTATATTTATAAACTAGAAAACAAAATAAATGATTCAATACATCGAGAATCAATAACGAATATACTGAGCAAAATAGCATAAAGGCAGGCTCTGATACCACATGATGGACATACTTTATATAATCAAAATGCTAAATACATATAGCAGCGGAAATTTAGATTATAAATACCTCCAGCCATTATTGCTCAAGTACCGAAATGAATGAACTCCCAAATTGCAGCAGCAACAAAGCTTTTCCCAAAGCAATAACAAAATAATAAAATATTTTATGAGAGGAGTCTTCTAATCTATGCCTATCTTCATTAGCCGTAGATGGAGTACACAAGCTATTATTTATAGGTAGATTAGGGACCCCTCTTATTAATTTATTTTCCAATTTTCTCCTTCCATCAAGGAGATAATTAGCCATGATCCTTTAATTGATCCCCATGATCAAACTCCATGACCTATCTCCATGACCTATCTTTATGGTCATGGGTTTGCATGATCAAGAACATGGGTGTGTCATGAGGGGCACATAATGTAATTTCCAACATATTATAGTTCATGCTGTCCACACCTTTTGGATCTGGTTTCCTGTGAACACGGAATAGCTGTTGAATCATGTCTTTTAAGAGGTCTTCTCTCTTGAAAGATTGAGAAACCGTTATCCAAGCACGGAACTTGAAGTGCTTCTTCACGTCTGAATCATCATAGACCTTTCCGACCAAGGTTGATTTTCCCAAGCCTCCCATTCCGACCACAGAAATCACTTCACGTCCTGATTTGCCTCCAAGAAGCCACTCGATCAGCTGCTTTTTGGGTTTTTCAATGCCCACCAGATCTGCTTCTTCTAGTAGAAGGGCATCCCTTTGACATTCAAGCCTAGGGATGCTGTTGGAGCTTGATCCTTGAATCATTATATTATTTTTATTGCAGTATCTCCGATGTGATTCTGAGATACTGATCACTCGAGACTTGATGCTTTGAATTTTTGAAGCAATTCGACGCCGTGCTCTTGCATCCTTAATAGAGCGAGAAATCTTCCTGAAACAGGAAAAAAATCCGTGCCCGGGATCACTAGCAAGGGATAGGCTGAAATTATCGAGAGCATCCTCCGTGTCATAAGCTGCATCTCTCACTTTCTTGACCAAACATTTTAGAACAGGATCACTGTCTTCCATCGCATCTGCAAGTCTTAGGAAGGCTGTCATGAATTCAAGTTCATCACTAATATACTCTGCTTCACCTTGGACTCCTGCCAGTTGTTTTCTTCTTTCTACGAGGAAGTCTCCGAGCTTCGTGAGTAAAAAAGTAACCACGCCCTCAGACATGGATGTTTTTTTTAGTTTCCCAGCAAGAGTTTCTGAAACTTCTGGGAGCGCAATAATGGTGTCTGGAGTTGGGGTCGAAAGTTAACTCTGTTTACAGAATGGCATTGCATAGATATATGTGGGAGCACTTCCTCCATGAAAATTATGTTCTGTAGCCAATGAGATGTTTTCGTAAGAGTGTAGGCCACTTCCGATCACCATCAGCTTGACTATTCTATAATTTTTGTCTGCATATTTTACTATTTCAATCTCTACGTAACTTCCATTCATTTGCGTGCCCATCCGTCTAACTAGGACCATAATCCTTGTCTTAGCAAGGAAACTCCTCCTCTCTCTCAGGGACAAAAGGCAAATTAACAAGCTGCATGTATTGCCTCATACAAATATTTCAGTAGTTCCAAAAATCCCATTAAATTATTTATCTATTTATGTTTACCATGTAGTTTCAACAGAGAAAATAAAAAGTTTGCTGTTTTCTTATCAGAAATTTACGACCCTGCTGCTATCAGATACAGCTGGAATCTTAAGTCCACCATGATGAATGTAAGGAAATGAGGTGGTTGTGTAAATCCTACAATCTAATGCCTTACCAACTCGATGATTGCGACAGTAGCTGTTTTAAATTAACGTAAAGCCTGTCAAAGACAAACAATCTGACGCCAACATGAAGGTTTTATTACAATCAGCTTTGGCATATAAATATTTGAATTATGGGGGTGGAAAACGACTGGCAATATGTGCGTTCAGGAAAAGATTAAAGATAAGATCAGGACAAGAAATGAAAGGTTGATTCCTGGTGACACCATTGTTAGGTAATATCTAAAAAATAAAATAAAAAAATCTTGATATATTTTCAAATAAAAATATATTTTTAAAATGAATCTCTATCACAATGTCAAACATTTTTAGCACTATTTTTTTTACCCTCAATTTTTTTTGATTGCATCTTTCTGTGTAGGGACCAAAATGTAAAACAATAAGAAATTTCATTGCCAATTAAAAATTCTATTCAAAAATTTATTTTTATCTTCTCTCTTTCTCTATTCTACCTTCACAGTTCCTATAATTTCTGACCTTTTTTTAACTGTTTTGTACATAAATAATTTTCAATTTCAATTACATCCATGAACCTTAAAAAACAAAAAAAATCCTCTGTTTTTCTTTTCATTTTTATTAAACTTATCTAAGTCCATCATCTAAATTGTGGGTTTGACAAATTAAATAATAAAACACGGATCACTCCATTATGCTGTTGTTTTTTCATTTAATTATAAGCAGGATGATGATCTTATAAGCAACATTCATCTTTTAAATTTTAAGTATGAGAGTTTTATAAATTAGTTATTTTAAGAACATGGCTGAAAAAGAAGGGAATACAAAATCTCATATGAGTGAGAAAATTTACAAAAATAAAACCTCCTACGATAATCATACTTAAAAAGAATTTGAATAAAAAAGTAATCATCAGAGTTCATATTACTTATGGAACGAAGGAAAATACAGATGCAGGTCATTGCTTCCAATCAGGTCGCCTTTCCAAAAGAATGTCTGGTCTTGCATAGTTGAAGTAGATTTCCCAATTGCCATTTATCTGATAGGTGCAGTAAATCTCAGGCACATTTCGAACCTCGTGATAATCTTCACCATCTCCATCCGGATGGATTTTCCTGATGAAATTGTAGGGCATGTCAAATGGAAGCATCTGCAATATTTTAATGAACTGAACAGCTGGCATACGGAGAAAACTCCTCGCCGATCTCTGTTCGGTTCCATCAGGCCGTAGCCTCTTGACAAAATCATACGGCATGTCAAAAAATTCAAGTGCTTTGAGCCTAGCGAGGTGCTTGATTCCAGAGGGCACCTTCTGAAGTAGTTTACAGTCCTGGACAACTAGCTTCTGGAGAGAGGGCAAAGCTCCCTTCTGAACAGTTATTGATTTGAGCTGTTCTAATTTGTTTAGCCCCAAAACCTCGAGCTTTCTGAATCCCTCATGCCTGAAATGCAATGCTTCACCACTATAAACTTGTATAAATTCAAGGTGCATCAGATTGGGCAAATCCTGAAGAAATAGCAGCGGATCTTCACGTAAGCGACTCCATTTTAAAACCAACTTGACCAAACTATCAAGTGAGAGTATCCAGGCTGGTAACCTCTCTAAACGTCCTGTCAAGTATAGTCGCTGAAGAAATTGAGGAGGGGAAGACAAGTAATTCAGATCTATGACCTCGCTCTCTGTTATTGAAGTAACAGACAATGCACGAAGGTTCATCAGCTTATCAATGGAGGAACATAAATCCTTCCCATCTTCCTTCCGGAACTTCAGAATGCCCAACCTTCTCAAATGAATCATTCTTCCCAGTTCTAACATAAGTTTCTGTCCTTGGTCTGCTTCTAGTAAGCAAAGCTTTTGCAGAGAAATTATATTTCCTATTTGAGCTGGTGCCTTGAAACCATGCTTGTTGCGAATTTGGTCATCAGACTCAGTTTCATAACGATACACTAGCAGGTGGCGAAGCTTTTGGAGCTTATGTCAACAGGCAACTCGGTGACTTGGGCATGCTTCAAATCCAAACTTTCCAGGTTCTGAAGCTTGCTGATTGAGCTTGGAATGGAACTCACCATGGTATTCCTCAAGCTTAAATACTTTAAGAAGATGAGGCTGACCACTTTATTTGGAAATTCCTTTAAAGGGGTGCCTTCCAGATCTAACACTGTAAGCAGCCTTAAACGACCAGAGAGCGAATTAAATTTATGATGCTCGGGAAAAGAATCTACTCCCCAGAACACCAACAAGGAACGGAGGCGAGATGCAGCATGTATTCGTCGCATGCTTGGCATGGCATTATGTATTGATACACGGCGGACTTTTCCAGACCAATCCATGTTCTGTTCCTCGGCTATTGCGACGAATTCTTGCTCTTTTGCCTTGTCAATCAGTATCTTACGGACAAGGTCGTGGACGCGGCATGTTTTAACCTGTCCGTTACTGGTCGCCTCTACCACTTGGACCAAACTTCTTTTTATGAGCTCATTCAAAAAATCTTCTGCAACCTCCTCTAATGTCATTCCCTCCCTTCCTTTCACAAACCCTTCAGCTATCCACAATCGAATAAGTCTCATACGCTGAATCGGTATGCCCCCAGGGAATATGCTGAAGTACAACAAACAAGATTTGAGATAATAAGGTAAATCATAGTAGCTGAGTGATAGTATCCTCAACGCTTTCCTCATTCTGTCGTTGTCTTCGAATCCTGCACCAAGACTACTGTACACCATTTCCCATTCGTCTATCTTACTCCTGTCCCTTGTCGCTAGAACACCACTCATAGCCTCAATAGCAAGCGGCAGGCCTTCACATCTTCCCAAAATTCTTTCTGAGACGTTCTTCAAATGTGTGGGGCAGTGGTTGTTTTGAAATACCTTTTTGCAAAACAAATTTCAAGACTCTTCCGGAGATAATGGATCTAGATTGTACACTTTATCTGTGAATTCGATGCAGGCAGTACGGGCTACTTCACTGTTTCGCGTTGTCAGCAATATACAGCTACCTCGATTGTTGTTTGGGAGCACAGGTTCAAAAGAATCCCAGTCATCAGTAGACCACACGTCATCTAACACAATGAGATACTTCCTTTGCCGAAGGAATTTAATGATTTTCTTCTTTAGCTTATCATTGCCCATGTTGCTGTCCACTCCTTGAGGAGCAGTAGTTTTGTGGAGCACACGGAAGAGCTGTTTAATTATATCTCTTAGAAGGTCCTCTTCGTTGAAAGATTGAGAGAGGGTGATCCAAACTCTGGATTCAAAGTGTTTCTTGACATCTGCATCATGATATACTTTTCTCACCAATGTGGTTTTACCCGAACCACCCATTCCAACCACTGATATCACTTCACGTTCGGATCTGCCTCTGACAAGCCACCCAATAAGATGCTTTTTGGGCTTTTCAATGCCAACTATATTTGCTTCTTCATCTATATTCCCTGGCCTGGCCACTCTTGGTGCGAGGGTGGAGCTCGAGCTTGGCTCCGTTATGTTGTTCCTGAGTAAATATCTCCGATGCGCCTCTGAGATATTTATAACTCGGCTTTTGAGTGCTCGAATTTTTGAAGCAATTTGATGCCGAGCTTTTAAAGTGACGATGGAGTTGGCAATTGTCTGAACAAAAGAACAGAACGTATCTCCATGATCACGTGTGAGACGCAGCCTGAAAAGATCAAGAATATCTTCCATGTCATACGCAACATCTCTCACTTTCTGCACTAACACTTTCAGTCCATCATCATTCTCTTCCATGGCATCTGCAGCTCTTAGAAAGACCAGCATGAACTCCAGTTCATCCCGGATGTACCCAGCTTCTTCCTTAACACCTGTCAATAGTCGCTCCTCTTCTTGGATAAAATCTGCAAGCTTTGTGAGTAAGAAGGTCACTAAACCTTCTGTCATTGTCAATTGGCTCTTTCTTTCTGTTGTAATTTGATGTTTGTTTGACCACTGGGTTTAATTAAATGGCAACTGTCTCTTATATAGGAGAAGATCCCCGGGTTTTTCTTCTTTCAGAGAGCTAGCTTTAGAGGGGAAGAGATGGGGGGTGAAATGAGGTCTTGCAATCGTATGCTTTTCAGCTAGTTTTGATTTTGAAACGAGTGCATGTAATAGATTTATGGATGCTTTTCCATCGAAGTAAAAGCTTGGAACACAAAGGAGTGGAGGAAACGGGTGAAAAAAGAAAAGATGGCAGTTTGTATGGGAAAGAAAAAATTAGTTTGGCTGGTGATTGGAGGCTGGTGTGTCTTGTTTGTGTTTTCTGTGACCACGCCTTGTTTTTAACATATATGGAGGCAATGTTAGAGGGGACATGGAAGGGTATAATTAAATGTACGCTTGTAAGTTTGTCATTTTCAATTCTGAAAACTATGTGTTTATTAGACAGATTAAATTTGTTGAAGAGATGATGACATTTGTGATCTACAAAGCAACGGATAAACTTGGTGATCATTTGTTGAACGTGGGATATTTGCCATGCCACGTGGCATCAAGATGATGGATGGTTGAGGATGAGGGTCATTGTTATCAAAATTGCAAGTAAAACTCGTAAAATCATATAATTTTACGAGTTGAAATAACAAATTTTGTAAAATCAAGTAAAAAAATCAAATTCTATTAAAATCAAATAAAAATTAGTAAAATTGATCTGAATCATAAAATCAAACCGATCTGATTTTACGATCCTAAACTTTCTACATGCAAGGCTAAAGCTTTTCTACAAAGGTTTTGCCTGCAAGCTAGGCGTAGGCCCCCCTCCTTCTCTAGCAACCTAGGTGCCAAGCCCCTCCTCTCTCTCTCTCTCTCTCTCTCTCTCTCTCTCACACAGAATAAGTATTGATTTTAATATTAATTTTAAAATTTATATTTAAAATTTTTAAAATAAATAAATTTTTTATTTTTATTTTTTATTTAAAATTAATTATTTTAGATGTTTCTAGATTATTTTCATGTGCTAATACCAAAATAATTTATTGAAGTTGGAGCTAGTACTAGCAATATTGATATTAATACTAGTAGTAGTACTGATAATCCTTACAATAGTAATGTTTTTTATTAATATATTATAAATAGCGATGAAGATGACGGATTGGGGGTAATAAGGTTGATTTTAATTTACATAGCACGCCAACAAAAGAATTTGTTAGTTTTTACCTAATAAAATTCTGTGGACATAATTGTTTTGTAATGTATTTTTGAATTATTTTAAATCATGTATGAACCTTAACTAATGAAGTTTTATGGCCATAATTATATTGTATTATATTCAAAAATATTTTATTTTTTATTTTTCTACCCACATGATTTTAGCTGTGATTTTATGATTTTTATACGAAAAAATCAAGTATAATTTTACAATATGAGTTTCAGAAGCACTTTCTGTGTTAACCTTGATGAGGGTTTTGGGGGTGTTGAATGGAGGAGATAGGAGGGCCAATACGCCGTCCTATTCAGTATTGAAATGTACTTTCTTTAGTTTTTTGTGTGAAAGGTTGCGAGAGACTATATGCTCACAGTTTTGTTGTTGCTAATCATGTTTCCGACCAAATTCTTCATAAGCCATCAAATCATGCTCGCGATATTACCTATAAAATAAAAAGCGTCCCTGTTTTACTGTGCAAGTGTGTTACTATTCACACAGACTCAGATTACTATTCATTGCAATAGTAAAATTACCATTTTACCCTCGGGTCTGAAAATTTCTAAACACCAGTACCAGGGGTATTTTCGCATTTTCTACGGGACACGGGCGGTATTTCTAAATTTGTTGCATAGTGAAATGATGCAATTAGCCCCCGAAAACGACAAATTAGTGCACAGGGACCTGAGGCTATACTAGTTTTTCCAAATTATTTGTACAGTGAATCGACAAAAAAAGCCCCCGAAAACGATAAAATAGCACACAGTAAACGGGGGCAGCAACGTCCTTTCCCCTCAGGTTTGTTCGTAAATATCTCTGGGTGAAGGGGCATGTATGTCATTAACTATTATTATATTATTTTTTTCCGATTAACTGCTGGCGCGTCGTCCGGACGCGCCACCAGCATTCTCCTCTTACACTCATTATCGGCGACGCGTGCGGCTTATTCCCGTCGTCAAAAATTCACTTTCTGCGTGTCACGAGGTGCGCCAACAAGTCCTCTATCTTTCATCGCGGTGTGTTCCGGTCCGATATATGCCGGTAAGCGGCAGAGGACGGTTGTTTGTTGAATGTCTAGTTTCTCTCTCCAGCCGAAGCAAAGTCGGCTTCGGTCCCTTATGTTTGTGCTCAGTTGCTTTTGGTCCCTGAAGTTTTTATTTCAGTTTTATTACTGATTTCTTTAATTGAAAGTTTGATTGTTTTTAATTGTGCCCTTCAATTAAAACTGATTATGTAAAGAAGTTTTTATTTCAGTCCTTATATTTTTTATTTTTGATTTATTTTTGGTTCCTTGAATTTTTCCGGTATGGATGTTTTGATTTCTTTAATTTGGTCCTCCTATTGAAATTGGTCATATATCTAAAGGTTGATTTCAGTCCCTCTTCTTCTAATTATTTTGATTAAATGACAGCAATTATCATTATTTATTTTTGGTCCTCCAATTGTTTTTTGTTTCAAATTTATCCTTCAATTGAAATTAATTTTATATATGTTATTTTTAATTTCAGTCCTTATTCTTTTTTTTTTTTATATTAATTCATTTGTTTTTTTTGGATAATATTTATTTTTTATTGATAATATGCATCTATGCTTTTAGTTTTTGTCTTTTTTTTTAGGTTTTATTTTTAATCATTTCAATCCTAAAATTAATATTGTTTTCTTTTTCCCTTTATTTTTTTTGGTTTTCTGTTATTTTTATTTGTTCTTTGAATTAAATGATTTTTATGATTTTACTATTTAAGCAATAATAGTGATAATTTTAGTGATTGTTTTTTTATTGTTTTTTTTATAAATCTTTTGCTTTTTTTTCTTAATGATTTTTCAAGGCAAATTAATTATTTTAATTATTTTGACAGTAATATTGATAATAATTTTAACTATTGTAGTAATGTTGATAATAATTTTAATTGTTGTAGTAATGATATTATTTTTGTCCTTTTATGGATAGAAAATTAACTATTTATTTTATACTGGTTATTTCATTGAAACCTATTAAACAAATAAATTAATATCTATTTAAAATTCATATATTTTATAGAAAACTTACACTTCACAAAAATTATATCCAGATTTATTATTTTATCTAAATTTATATTATAATAAAAAAATCATACATAATAAATATTTTTTTACGTTGAAAAAAATATGGTTCCGTCCACAACGAGGCGCGGGAGACATGGCTAATTTATATATAATTACAGCAGCAAAGCCACAGCAGGATGGCTATTTCAAACAAATTTATTTAAACCAATGACGGGAAAGGAAATAGAAATTCTAGGCCGGGAATATGGAGTCTTTAACCTGAATGATTGATGACTGGTAGTGTACACAACAAATGCAATGTACATTTGCCATGAGAATTGATTTCGAGCTTCGGCTTTATATTGGCAGCTATTATTAGGCCATGAATTGCGATACCGAGGGAGGCAATATGGGACCATAAAAGATAAATCAACACTATTATGTTTTAAAGAGTTGTTTGATATATTATTTCCTTACCACCATGTTCTGTACATCTGCTGATATTTATATCATTGCGTATCTATTTCTTGCTAACAGTATGATGTAGAACAGGTTGCGGAATCCTACATGCTAAAGAGGGATCACCCGAAATTCAAAGACAACTGAATTTCGGCAACCGGGTCGTCGGAGTCGGAATGTTGCGAAACTCACCCATGTTCTGTACGTCGCTGCTGACCTCGACCGGATTTTAGTCAAATTCCATCGTTTCGACCCCGAAATCGCCAATTTTTCCATTTTAGGAAAGTTTCGTTTTCGTAATAACTTTTGATTTAAGAGTCCGAATTGACTTTGGTCAATTGGTACTCCCTTAGAATTCATAGACATTTCATATTCTGCATTTATCCCAAATTTGCCATTTATGGCAAATTTAATGTTTTATGTCCTTTCCTTTTCTGTTTTGATTTAGGCTAGGGTTTTATGCTTTAAGTACCCATGTAAACCCTGCAGCCGACTTATCTTGCATTCTATTGAATAAACTCTGAGTTTTGTTGAGATTTAATCTCGTTATTGTTAATTTACGGAATATTGATGTTGATCGTATTCCCTTTTGATTTTTTGCTGCGTCAATTGGTATCAGAGCACGGAGTTGCCGAACTCGATGGCGAATAACGAAGCAGGAGACGAAAACTCTATTGGCGGAGACCATGGAGTAGAGGCCTTGTGGGCGGCAGTAGAGGAGACACGGCAACAAGTAGCGCAGATTCGCGAGATGCTTGCTGCTGGGGTTAATCTCAACGCCAATAACAGGCCACCGATTGATAGGGATCGCGCTGAGGGAATTGCCCGAGGCCACCCTGTTGATAGGAGACGCAATCCAGCACCTCGCATACAACCCGACAGCGAGGATGAGTCTGACGAGGAGGATGCTAGGGGGTACGGTTTACCTCCACCTGCAAGGAGACCAAGGGAGCAGGATGATTATAGGCTGAAAGCAGATCTACCCAGTTTCAATGGGAATCTGCGAATTGAGGATTTCCTTGATTGGGTCACCGAAGTGGAGAGGTTCTTTGAGATGATGGAGATACCAGAGGAGAAGATGGTGAGGTTTGTAGCGTTCAGATTGAAAGGAGGGGCTGTGGTTTGGTGGGATCAATTGCAGAAAAATCGACAGCGGCAAGGAAAGGCGCTTGTGCGGACATGGTGTCGGATGAAGCAGTTAATGATCGGGAGGTTTCTGCCTCCAGATTACGAGCAATACCTGTTTCAGTCACTCCAGGACTGCTCACAAGGGTCCAGATCTGTGTTTGATTATACCGCGGAATTTTCGCGACTCTTAGAACGAAACAACCTGAATGAGACAGAGGGGCAGCGTGTATCCAGGTACATGAATGGGCTGAAACCCTCATTGCGCGACAAAATTGGTCTGCAGGTGGTGTGGACTATGGAGGAGGCTCACAACCTTGCGTTGAAGGCTGAATTGATGGAGCGAAGAGGAGGATTTTCGGGTTTTCGACGAAACAATCCAGAACCATCATTTAGTCATAGAGACAAGGGTGGCAGTAGCAGCAACAGCACGGTAGGATGACGCAGGAGAGGATGACTGTTATGAAGGGGCTGAGTTCGCTGAAGAAGATGGGGAGCGAGTGAATTTTGTGGTGCAGCGCATACTTTACACCCCAAGGCAGGAGGAGACCGGGCAGCGGAATAACATATTCTGTTCATTTTGCACCATGAGTCAAAAGGTGTGCGATTTAACTGTCGACAGCGGGAGTTGTGAGAACTTCGTTGCAAGGGGTTTAGTTGAGCACCTCAAGCTGCCAACCGAGAAGAACCCGACCCCTTACACAATCGGCTAGATTAAGAAAGGACCCACGGTGAAGGTAACTGAAATTTGTCGCGTTCCTATTTCCATTGGAAAAATATATAAGGATGATGTAATTTGCGATGTGATTGATATGGATGCTAGTCATGTATTATTGGGTCGTCCGTGGCAGTATGATGTTGATATTACTTACAAGGGGCGGGATAATACATATTTGTTCACATGGGGGTCACATAAAATTGCTATGGCTCCTTATAAAAAGAAGGTGTTTTCCGGTAAGGCTACTGAAGTGGAGAAGCAGTCGTTTTTGACAGTGTCCAGTTCAGATACGGAGTTTGTGGCAGATATTAAGGGTGCGCCAGAATTTTATGCGCTAGTAGTGAAGGCCCTTGTGGTGGAAGGGGAAGTTGAGACTTCGGTGGTAGTTCCTGACCGGCTGAAACCAGTAATAGATGAATTCAGGGATATTACTTCGAACGAGTTACCGAACAACCTACCGCCCTTAAGAGATGTTCAGCATCACATAGATCTCATACCAGGGGCCAGCTTGCCGAATCTACCTCATTATCGGATGAGTCCGAAAGAGAACGAGGTGTTGCGAGAGAAAATTGAAGAATTGTTGCGGAAGGGTTTTATCCGCGAGAGCATGAGTCCATGCGCGGTTCCTGCATTGTTGACTCCAAAAAAAGATGGGAGTTGGCGTATGTGTGTGGATAGCCGCGCCATCAACAAAATAACGGTGAAATATCGTTTTCCAATTCCCCGCCTAGATGACATGTTGGACCAGCTTGAGGGTTCGAAGTTGTTTTCAAAGATTGATCTCCGCAGCGGGTATCACCAGATTCGAGTCAGGCCAGGGGACGAATGGAAGACAGCTTTCAAGAGCAAAGATGGGTTGTTTGAGTGGCTAGTTATGCCATTCGGGTTGTCAAACGCGCCCAGCACGTTTATGGGTGTAATGAACCAGGTTTTGAGACCTTTTGTGGGGAAGTTTGTTGTTGTTTATTTCGACGACATCCTTATCTACAGTAAAAACAAGGATGAGCATGTGGAGCAGTTGAGAGAGGTGCTGTCAGTACTACAGGCAAATCAGTTGTTCCTTAATTTGAAAAAGTGCAGCTTCATGACGGATAGCCTGTTATTCTTGGGATATGTAGTAAGTTCAGAAGGGATTCATGTGGATGAAGAGAAGGTCCGCGCAATCCGGGAATGGCCTGCTCCGAAGACAGTGAGTGAGGTTCGGAGTTTCCACGGTTTAGCCACCTTCTACCGCCGATTTATTCGGAATTTCAGTACTGTCATGGCGCCGATCACCGAGTGCATGAAGAAGGGAAAATTTCTGTGGGGGGAAGAGGCAGAAACGAGCTTTGCTTTAATAAAAGAAAAGCTATGCACCGCACCAGTATTGGCCCTTCCCAGTTTTGAGAAGATTTTTGAGGTTGAATGTGACGCGAGTGGCGTGGGAATTGGGGCTGTGCTATCCCAGGAGAAGCGACCAGTAGCCTTCTTCAGTGAGAAATTGAGTGAGGCTCGTCAAAAGTGGAGTACTTATAACCAGGAATTTTACGCGGTGGTCCGAGCTTTGAAGCATTGGGAGCACTACCTAGTGCAACGGGAGTTTGTTTTGTACACTGATCACCAAGCTCTGAAGTTTATTAATAGCCAGAAGCACTTGGATAACATGCATGTCAGATGGGCAACTTTCCTTCAAAAGTTCCCTTTTGCTATTCGACACAAGTCTGGTACATTGAACCGGGTTGCCGATGCGCTGAGTCGTCGTGCGAATTTGTTGGTGACATTAGCTCATGAAATAGTGGGGTTTGAGTGCTTGAAGGAGTTGTATCAAGAGGATGATGACTTTAAACAAATCTGGGCGAAGTGCATTGAGAAACAGCCAGTCAGCGATTTTCATGAGAGCGGAGGTTTTCTGTTTCGCGGAAATCGTTTGTGTATACCCCGGATGTCACTGTGCGAGAAATTGATCCGTGACCTTCATGGGGGTGGATTGAGTGGCCACTTGGGCAGGGACAAAACTGTGTCTAGCTTGGAGGAGCGGTATTTCTGGCCACAACTGAAAAGAGATGTCGGCAATTTCGTGCAAAGGTGCTATGTATGTCAAGTATCTAAAGGTCAGTCACAAAATACTGGTCTTTATACACCTTTGCCCATTCCTAATGATATTTGGGAGGATTTGTCCATGGATTTTGTGTTAGGGTTGCCTCGTACCCAGCGAGGAGTGGATTCTGTTTTTGTGGTTGTTGACAGGTTTTCGAAGATGGCCCATTTTATACCCTGCCGAAAAACCTCAGATGCGTCACACATAGCGAGATTATTTTTCAGAAAGGTGGTCCGACTTCATGGGGTGCCACAATCAGTTATTTCTGACCGTGACACGAAGTTCCTTAGTCACTTTTGGGTGACGTTATGGAAGATGTTTCAGACTTCGCTGAACCGGAGCACAACCGCGCACCCGCAAACTGATGGGCAAACAGAGGTGACAAACCGGACTTTGGGGAATTTGGTTCGCAGCATTTGTGGAGATAAACCGAAGTAGTGGGATCATGCGTTGCCACAGGCTGAGTTTGCTTATAACAGTGCCGTTCATAGTGCGACAGGGAGGACTCCTTTTGCCATGATATATGTGACACCATCGAGACACACAGTGGACTTAGTTCGTCTACCCAAGGGAGGTCCAGGATTTAGTGTGGCTGCTGAGAACATGGCTACACAAGGGCAGGCCGTCCAGGAAGAGGTGAGGCAGAGGCTGGAAGCAACAAATGCTAAGTATAAGGCGGCGGCGGATAAGCACCGGCGTCGTAAGGTGTTTGAAGAGGGTGATTCAGTGATGGTGTTCTTGCGCAAAGAAAGGTTTCCTGTAGGGACTTACAACAAGCTGAAGCCCAAGAAGTATGGTCCGTATAAGGTTTTGAAGAAGATCAACGATAATGCCTATGTGATTGATCTTACAAGATATTTAATTATTTTGAAGAAGTATGCGTCACAGTAACTGCATATATTTAATTACAAGATCCTTAATTATGTATCAGTTATTCTTCTGCTATTGCAATTATGTCTGGATCAGTCGTTACTTGATTTTCTTCATGTTTGAATTCAGCTACTGCCGTTACTTGATCCTCTGCTGCAATCATAGCTGGATTTGTATCTACCGTTACTGGATTTGTATCTGCCATTACTTTGTCTTCTTCATGTTTGAAATCAGCTATTGATCTTCTACACTCATAGCTGGATTTGTATATGTCGTTACCTTATCTTCTACACGCCCCCTCAATCTGGAGGGTAGGTCACGAACATTCAGATTGAGTAGAACTTTATGAAATTTGATTGGCGTTAAAGGTTTGGTAAGGGCATCAGCTAACTGATCTTTGCTGGAGATAAATTGAACGATGAGCTCTTTATTGTAGACCTGATCGCGGACGAAATAGAAGTCAATTTCGATATGTTTGGTTCTGGCATGAAATTTGGGATTGGAGGTGAGATACGTAGCACCAATATTATCGCACCACAATGTTGGGCTTTGTTGCAGGGGCAAACCAAGTTCAGTAAGGATTGATTTGAACCAAGTAAGTTCGGCAGCAGCGTTTGCAATGGCTTTGTACTCAGCCTCAGTACTGCTGCGAGCTAAATATAATAGTTGGTGACAATGACTCCCTAAAGCAACAAAATCTCCACGTAAATGGCAGTTCAACACAAAAAGGAAATTCAGCAAATTGACTGATACATAATAGCATAAAAATTAGTGAATTCAATGACTGATACATAATTAGCAGAATAATTCCTTCCTTCTTTTTGGTTCTTTTCTTTTGTATAAAGATGTATTAGTTTATAAAAATCGTTTGACACAACGCTGTAAAGTAAGCAATAAACCAGAATAATACCATTCTTCACAAGTAATTCTATCTTCTCAAACTATTCAAATTTTCTTCTTTAACCACTTTACATAGGGAAAGAACAAGATAATTTAGTTTGAAAAAATCGATACCCAATACATTCTCCTCTCTCATCGACGTTGTTGTAATCAGATGGAGAAAAGGATGGTACTCCCTCTTTCTCTTGATCATCGTAATCTTGATTGTATGAAAAATAACTAAACCCCATTGTGTCGTGTTAGTGAAATGGACTTGGAAGAACTTTGAGAGCTGAAGTAACCAGAAATTGAAAGTCAAGAAACTATAATGATTTGACAGTAATAATTAATTGGCGATCGAGGTTCAGTTTATATACACGGGAGAATACATGGAGTCCTACCAGGATTAAACCAGTTGCTAACGTTTCAAATCCTGTTATAATTCTTTCATCTACTTTCCTGAACGGAGTAGGATTCATTCTGTAACTAGCTATGTTGGTTTAATTAATTGCACTTCACAACTTTAAAATATAATTCATTATATTCTCCGGAGCAAACAGGGGCTACGTGTGAAGCTCTCTTACAGTCTTCACCTTGCTCATTTATTCTCCGGAACAACTCACCTGTTCGTGTCCAAAAACTGAAGCACTTCCAGTACAGTTAGATGCTCTAGTTCGGATGTAACTCGTGATGAGCTTTTCAAGGTGAGGCATTGCTCCCATCTCAACGTCCATACTTCTCAGTTAAGCTTCCGAATCTGAATAGCTAAATGTTCTGAATAGCTAAGTGGGTCAAAAGATTTAAGATTTGATGTAGGTGGGTCAAAAGATTCTAAATGTTCTGAATAGCTATGTAGGGTGTTGATAAAATTTGGATAGTAAAAGGCATTAATGTCCTTGATGACTTAAGATTAAATATAAATGAATAAAAAGTATTGTAGTAATTTTATAAACTTGTAAATATAAATAGATAAAAAAAAGAAAAAAAAGAGAGGTAAAGCTGAAAATTTTGAGTGAAAAACGGGAAGAGGGAAGAAAGAAAAAGAGAGGTAAAGCTGAAAAATTTGAGTGAAAAACGGGAAGAGGGAAGAAAGAAGAAGAGAGAAGAGAGAAGAGGAAAGGAGAAAGGAAAGAGGAGAAATAAGTGATTAAGATAATGTTTATGTGTTATTATGAAAAATATTGTTTATTAGTTAAACTTTTTGCTTGTATTGATGATTAGGCTTTGAAGATTTTATTTGGGTTTGATTGATGAATGGATTGAGATGTTAAGGGTTTAATGTGTTGGGTAATAGTTTAAATGATTTGATTGTAGAAGATTTTGAAGTTAATTGATGTATTTGATGTAAGATAATGTTGAGAATTGGTGAAAAAACCCTTTTTAGAATTCTGGACTAGAGGTTGAAGATGGCGAAATTTCATTTTGGTCCCTCAATTGTGAAAATTACAATTTAGTCCCTGAACTTTGGAAAAATTACAGTTTGATCCCTGGAGTAAAATTCGAGATTCTAGACAGAATTGAGGATGAATTATGGTCAAAATTTCAGTATAGTTATGAATTTATGAGGAGTTCAATTAGTCACTCAATTTGATAAAACTACAATTTGACCATAAAAATATAAGAAAATTACAAAATGGTCCCTACATGAAATATTAGTTTTTCAGTTTTTTTTTTGGTGGATAATGGAGGCTTATTTGGTGAATCATTATCAATTTCATGAATTTCTTATTTGAATTAGATTTCGGAAGAAACTTTTGTTTTAATTTTTTTGTGAAAAATAGATAGTTTGATTTAAAAATACATAGGATTATGAGTTGAACTCTTAGATACATTTATTAAAGAGATTTTACTTCTTTTGAGTTGCTTTTGAGCATGTCTTCTTTTATATATTCAGATAATCCTGATATTCTACCCACGGGACGTCAGTAGGATTATGTCAGCATTCCATTTTTTAATTTTATTCGCTTTTGAGTCATGTGAGTGGATAATATTTATATGCATGAGAAATAATATAAATATTTGAATTGCTAGTATGAATTGAAATATGCTTCTTGATAATATATACGATGATTACTATTCTTGCTACGATAAAGCATAATCGATTGTTAAATATACATTCTTGATATGAGCCAATATATGATTGTGAATTAATAGCTCCTCATTTGATTGATGCCATAAGTTGAGCCTTGAGATATGAATATGCATGTTTGATTATGATATATATACTTACGATATGCCAGTCAAAATACTCATGCTAACAGGGTAGTGTTAGCCTTTGTGCACATCGTATCTGAAATTCTAGTTGGTCAGAGGAGTCACCAACTTGTGTGGACTGATCATCCCACAGTACGGGTCCTCATGCTCATTACATTCTGATTTTTTAAAGACAAACCCATGACAATGCTCTCCAAAAACTCCCTAAACCCTAAACAAATTTAGAAATTAATGAAGGAAAATTTCAAAAAATAGAAATGATGATCATACCTTAAGCAAATCTTCGTTGTGGTGGTGATGGGTTTGCTGGGTCACTCAAGCTCGACGCCGGCGAGGTGGAGATTGATTGGGACAACAGACAATGGTGGTCAGCTGTGTGTTTAATTTGTGTTGTTTTCATGCTCTTTGGTTATCTACGCATCTAAATATTTCAGAACATACAAACAAAGCAACAACGACAGAGATATAAAGAAAGGGAAATTCATTTCAAAATGTGTAAAACGGTGTTGTGTGTTCTACAAGGGTAATTTGCAACGGATAATCCGTTGCTAATTTGCAATGGACTATCCGTTGCTCATTTGCAACGGACTATCCATTGGACATTCCGTTGCTAAACAAAATATGGAAAAAAAAACTTGATTTGCAACGGAATTTCCGTTGCAATGAATGTTCGTTGCTAAACCAAAATCCGTTGCAACCGTCCCCTTTTTCTTGTAGTGTCTATTCACTTTTGAGTCATGTGAGTAGATGATATTTATATGCATGAGAAATAATATAAATATTTGAATTGCTAGTATGAATTGGAATATGCTTCTTGATAATATATATGGTGATTACTATTCTTGTTACAATAAAACATAATCGATTGTTAAATATACATTCTTGATATGAGCCAATATATGACTGTGAATTGATAGCTCCTCATTTGATTGATGCCATAAGTTGAGCCTTGAGATATGAATATGCATGTTTGATTATGATATATATACTTACGACATGTCAGTCAGAATACTCATGCTAACAGGGTAGTGTTAACCTTTGTGCACATCGTATCTGAAACCCTAGTTGGTCAGGGGAGTCACCAACTTATGTGGATTGATCATCCCACAGTACGGGCCCTCCATTGCATTATGATTTTCTGATGAGATTTACCTATTACATTCTTGTTATGATCCATTTGAGAAATTTTCTTGTAATAGCCTCAAGTCGTATTCGGAATATAATTCTCATTGTTGTATTATCTCGTATGTGTATAATGAATGTTATCTACTTACTGAGTTATGGAACTCACTTCCTCATTATTTATTATTTTCAGGCTCATAGCTTGTTAGCAGGTTATTTTGTTGCACTCTCAGAACCTGCTATTTTGCTTGTAATTGACATTTTTATTCTTATGTGTAGTTAGTGCTCCACAATTATAAGAAGATGTAATCATCTCTTGTATTAAAACAATCGAATTATATTATAAAGTTTATTTTATCATTTATGTTGCGTTGAACTCTAAATATGAATGATAAGTTTGTGTCTACGTTTGGGTTCACATAGGTGTGGAACCTTGAAGGGGGACCATGCCTATATGCTGATCATAGATCCAGGAATCGGGTTGTGACAAGCTAAGTGGATATGCATAAAATTTAGTAGACTCATTTATAGATTAATTGGCCTGAAAAGAGACATGGTCGTGCCGCCAATAAATCGACATAAAAATGCTATAATTTTTTTTTATCCAATTATTATTATATTATATTCAAATGTTATTAGATGATCTACAAGTCTGGTTCTATAAATTCTTGATTGGCCATAACCAGTTGAGCCTGCACAGACGTTATGTGTGCTCATTTTATTATGTTTCTTCCTCTTCCTCTTCTAAATTTATTGTTAACTTTTGTTTTTCTATAATTTTTCCTTTTTGTGTTGAGATTCTGATTTTTCTATTTTATAAGGGTTAATTTTTAACCTTTAAGAAGTTAGTTAAGTTGTACCAAGAAAACAAGCACCAAACTAGAGAGAAAATCGATAATAGTTATAAAGTGGACGTTGTTGAGAAACATTACAAGTGTTTTTAAGGCATTTTAGGAGCAAAAAATAGATGATAGCTAAACATAATATGTTTATAAAGTAGTGTTTTGGAACATCTACATCAAAAGACGAATGAAATTTGAAAACCACAGGTTATGTGGGGATTTATTTAATTAACAGAGGAACATGGCTGAGAGTTTACCCCATCATTGATGAAGAAAACTCCACTTGAATCTTCTGATCCACAAGAGGCAGGAATTGATTTTGGTATGAACTCATCCACACAATCCATGCTCGAGGAGGCGAGATAAGTTGATGAATCATTACAGGAGAATGGAAGAGATAAACATATAGAGGACTAATTTACAATGATCTGTATATACTAGACAACTATTCGATGACTAATCACAAAACATTATTTCCAAGTATAGTTGCAGGTTAGAGTTTAATGTTATAAGGGAGTTATTTAGATGTTTGTGGCAAAAATCAGTTTAAAAAATCAGTTTTTAACCCAAAAAAACAACTCATCATCTAAATTATAGGTTTGATAAATTAAATGATAAAACTCGGATCACTCCATTATATTGATTTTTTCTTCATTTAATTATAAGCAGGATGATGATCTTATAAGCAACATTCATCTTTTACATTTTAGATTTTAAGTATGAGAGTTTTATAAATTAGTTGTTTTAAGAACATGGGTAAAAGAGAAGGGAATACAAAATCTCATATGAGTGAGAAAACTTACAAAAATAAAACCTCCTGCCATAATCATAATTAAAAAGTATTTGAATAAAAAAAGTAATAATGATGCAAGAACTCTTCGTTTAGTCAAATGATTCGTGATAGGCTCAGAAAAACACACACAAAAAAAAGCTAATTGCACGCCATGAAAATATCATTAAATTCACTTTGCAAGCACCATGACTGCATGGCATTTATATATGGTTTTCCTTTAATCCAGGTAATTGCATTGTGAGAATCTAACTCCATAACCTATTAAGTTTAAAAAACATGGCTGCCATCAATACTCAGAAGCAATGCCTTTTGAATTGTCAAGACCTTAGTTTCGTCAGAGCTCATATTGTCTATAGAACAAAGGAAAATACAAAGAATTTTCCATTCATGATCTCTTACAACTCCACCAGATCCTGAAGATCCTGGATTGATATTTGTAGGGGCGTCAACATTTCATTTTAGCGTACGTGTATTTACAGTTTTTTATTATTTCAATGAGGGAAAGAACAGCCTGTTGAAATAGCTGCCACCCATACTTGTACAGGCGCGATTAGGAACATAATTAATGTGAAGTGCATTGTATTCTGCGTCCCTGTACAGATAACAAGGCAACACATGCTTTCTCTGCAAGTGCAGTCGCTGAAACTCAAGGAGTATTGAAAGTTTCGAATGGTGTTTCTCTCTTCCAGGCTGCAAACGCTGGATTTTCTGCGCTTGGAACTCTTTATTTTTGCTTATGATTTTGCGTTGGTTGTGAGCTATCTTCTCTTTTTTTGTATCTTCATAAACATCACAATTTTTTTATGGAAAGTTAGATCACTTTTCTTTTAAACAAAAATGCTTACATTAATTCACAACAAACATCGCCACATCATAGTTTCAAGGAAATTATGCAACCTCTAGCACCTATCACAAAATTACAGATGCAGATCATGGCTTCCAATCAGGTCGCCTTTTCAAAAGAATGTCTGGTCTTGCATAGTTGTAGTAGATTTCCCAATTGCCATTTATCTGATAGGTGCAGTAAATCTCAGGCACATTTCGAACCTCGTGATAATCTTCACCATCTCCATCCGGATGGATTTTCCTGATGAAATCGTAGGGCATGTCAAATGGAAGCATCTGCAATATTTTAAAGAACTGGACAGCTGGCATACGGAGAAAACTCCTCGCCGCTCTGTGTTCGGTTCCATCAGGCCGTAGCCTCTTGACAAAATCATACGGCATGTCAAAAAAATCAAGTGCTTTGAGCATAGCGAGGTGCTTGATTCCAGAGGGCACCTTCTGAAGTAGTTTACAGCCCTGGACAACTAGCTTCTGGAGAGAGGGCAATGCTCCCTTCTGAACAGTTATAGATTTGAGCCGTTCTAATTTGTTTAGCCCCAAAACCTTGAGCTTTTTGAATCCCTCATGCCTGAAATGCAATGCTTCACCGCTATAAACTTGTATAAATTCAAGGTGCACCAGATTGGGCAAATCCTGAAGAAATAGCAGCGGATCTTCACGTAAGCGACTCCATTTTAAAACCAACTTCACCAAACTATCAAGTGAGAGTATCCAGTCCGGTAACCTCTCTAAACGTCCCGTCAAGTATAGTCGCTGAAGAAATTGAGGAGGGGACGATAAGTACTCCAGATCAATGACCTCGCTATCAGTTATTGAAGTAACAGACAATGCACGAAGGTTCACCAGCTTATCAATGGAGGAACATAAATCCCTCCCATTTTCCTTCCTGAACTTCAGAATGCCCAACCTTCTCAAATGAATCATTCTTCCCAGCTCTGACATAAGTTGTCCTTGGTCTGCTTCAAGGAAGCAAAGCTTTTGTAGAGAAATTAGATTTCCTATTTGAGCTGGTGCCTTGAAACCATGTTTGTTGAGAATTTGGTCATCAGACTCAGTTTCATAACGATACACTAGCAGGTGGCGAAGCTTTTGGAGCTTCAAAATGTCAACAGGCAACTCAATGACTTGGGCATGCTTCAAATCCAAACTTTCCAAGTTCTGAAGCTTGCTGATTGAGCTTGGAACGGAACTCACCATGGTATTCCTCAAACTTAAATACTTTAAGAAGATGAGGCTGACCACTTCATTTGGAAATTTCTTTAAAGGGGTGCCTTCCAGATCTAACACTGTAAGCAGCCTTAAACGACTAGAGAGCGAGTTAAATTTATGAGGCTTGGGAAAAGAATCAATTCCCCAGAACACCAACAATGAACGGAGGCGAGATGCACCATGTATTCGTCGCATGCTTGGCATGGCATTATGTATTGATACACGGCGGACCTTTTCAGACCAATTCATGTTCTGTTCCTTGGCTATTGCAACGAATTCCTGCTCTTTTGCCTTTGCAATCAGTATCTCACGGAGAAGTTCGGGGACGCGGCATGTTTTAACTTGTCCGTAGCTGGTTGCCTCTACCACTTGGACCAAACTTCTTTTTATGAGCTCATTCAAAAAATCTTCTGCAACCTCCTCTAATGTCATTCCCTCCCTTCCTTTCACAAACCCTTCTGCTATCCACAATCGAATAAGTCTCATACGCTGAATCGGTATGCCCCCAGGGAAAATGCTGAAGTACAACAAACAAGATTTGAGATAATGAGGTAAATCATAGTAGCTGAGTGATAGTATCCTCAACGCATTCCTCATTCTGTTGTTGTCTTCTAATCCAGCACCAAGACTACTGTACACCATTTCCCATTCGTCTATCTTACTCCTGTCCCTTGTCGCTAGAACACCACTCATAGCCTCAATAGCAAGCGGCAGTCCTTCACATCTTCCCAAAATTCTTTCTGAAACGTTCTTCAAATGTGTGGGGCAGTGGCTGTTTTGAAATACCTTCTTGCAAAACAAAGTCCAAGACTCTTCAGGAGATAATGGATCCAGATTGTACACTTTATCTGGGAATTCTATGCAGGCAGTAAGGGCTACTTCAGTTTTTCGCGTTGTCAGCAATATACAGCTACCTCGATTGTTGTTTGGGAACACAGGTTCAAAAGCATCCCAGGCATCAGTATGCCACACGTCATCTAGCACAATGAGATACTTCCTTTGCTGAAGGAATTTATTGATTACATTCTTTAGCTTGTCATTGTCCATGTTGTCCACTCCTTGAGGAACAGTTTTCTGGAGCACACGGAAGAGCTGTTGAATTATATCTTTTAGAAGGTCCTCTTCCTTGAAAGATTGAGAGAGGGTGATCCAAACTCTGCATCTAAAGTGTTTCTTGACATCTGCATCATGATATACTTTTCTCGCCAACGTGGTTTTACCCAAACCACCCATTCCAACCACTGATATCACTTCACGTTCGGATCTGCCTCTGACAAGCCATCCAATAAGATGCTTTTTGGGCATTTCAATGCCAACTATATTTGCTTCTTCAACTATATTCCCTGGCCTGGCCACTCTTGGTGTGAGGGTGGAGCTCGAGCTTGGCTCCGTTATGTTGTTCCTGAGTAAATATCTCCGATGTGCCTCTGAGATATTTATAACTCGGGTTTTGAGTGCTTGAATTTTTGAAGCAATTTGATGCCGAGCTTTTAAAGTGATGATGGAGTTGGAAATTGTTTGAACAGAAGAACAGAACTTATCCCCATGATCACGTGTGAGACGCAGCCTGAAAAGATCAAGAATATCTTCCATGTCATACGCAACATCTCTCACTCTCTGCACTAACACTTTCAGTCCATCATCATTCTCTTCCATCGCATCTGCAGCTCTTAGAAAGACCAGCATGAACTCCAGTTCATCCCCGATGTACTCAGCTTCTGCCTTAACACCTGTCAATAGTCGCTCCTCTTCTTGGATAAAATCTGCAAGCTTTGAGAGTAAGAACGTCACTAAACCTTCTGTCATTGTCACTTGACTCTTTTCTTTCTGTTGTAATATGATCTTTGTTTAACCACTGGGTTTAATTCAATGGTAACTGTCTCTTATATAGGAGAAGATCCCCGGGTTTAAATGCCGAATCAGGTGGGATAGTAAAACGGCTTAACAATGAGCCAAAGGACTCCAAAGTATAAATGAAAAAACTAAAATTTAGTGTAGATTTGCTTTGGACACAAATAAAGAGAATCTGTTTTTCTGGTTGAATGAGAAAATATTTTCCATGCCTCTATATCAAAGTTAAGAGACGATCGGGGTTGTTTCAGGGTTCAAAGTCTGCTGGAAGAGAGACACAATGTGGTGGTAAGAAGGTTAGCTTTCATGGTTTCAGGATAAATTTCAGGTTAGGATATTGTTGTTATTGAGTGAAAAGCATACAAGATGGTGCTTGAAGAGGAGTTGTTTTGTGATTCTAAATGTTGCAGCTTGTATTATATATACAGTTTGATAAACCAGTGCCTGTTCAACTGGCCATCAACCAGAATATTCTGCTATTTTCGTTGACATCATTTACCAATTGCAAATACCTTGAACTTTTCTCTATCTAGTAACACAACGATGCAAGATGCCCCCATGTTCTGACCTTGTTTTCTTGTGTGTATGCCTGTTACGATTTTATTTTCATTTTTTTTCAAGAAATTATGAGTACTGGTGGCCAAATTGCTAAAGAAAATTGGGACTTAAATAAGTAGTAGAATCTTTCTACCTTGCATTCTCAGCAGAGCATTTAATCTATAAGGTGTTGTCTTTTGGAGTTTAAATAAATCATCTGGGAAAGTTCGGACAGCTTTGCATGATCACTTACAGCCGCAGATTGACGATTTCAAGCTTCAGCGCTGCAATAGCCTGTCATTGCCAGTGCTCCCAGATTCAAGCTTCTGCGTGCACGGCAACTAGAAAACGATTCTTCTTCCATCACCAATCTGCCGATTATGAAATATTGACCAAAAACTTATTGCTTCTGACCTAACGTATCAACTGATTATGAAATATCAACTAGGAAAAAATGAATAGAAAATGATCAGTTTTTTCCTTGCCGATTCCACCTACCGCAAAATTATTAGAGAGCAAAAAATAAGAAGAAAAGACTGCTGGTTGACCTGTGAACAAACAACGTTGTTCCTTACTTCTGAAATAGTTGGCATGGTTATTATAATCTCGTCTATAAATGCGATGTCATTTGGACAGGACAGTCTGTGAAGACAGTTCTTGAAAGATGTTTTTGAATGAAAAGGATGTCTGTTTATATTTATATAAAAGGCTCCCTACAATTTCTCAAATCTAAATATTACAGTTATAGTTTACCTTCCTCATCGAACACAATATCTAAAACTTATAATACATAATCTTGTTAATCAATACGTCCATCTTCCTTAACATAATATATCGATCTTCTTATCATTTTTAACATTTCCTCTCAAGTTAGAGGCTGAATATCAACAACTCCCAACTTGTAAATCCCAAATTTTTCTTTTCGAATAATTCAGGACACCATTCAAACTTATCTCGAGAGCTTTATCCATGGAAAATTAACAAGTTTAACACTAAAGAATCCAACAGCCTCTAGGATTTTCAAAGTAAATTCTTGCTGTGAGATGAAAATACCTTTCTTTGACTGAGAGAGTAGTTCATTATCTAGAAAATACTTTAAATCACCTAAATCTTTTATCCATGAATGACTGTAGAAACTGCTTAAGAGTGAATATAGCAGGGAGATCATTACAATGTCATCAACATGTATTAACAAGGGCTGTAAAAGATCTCCTTTTTCGACATGTGAATAGTAAGTTATCTGCTTTTGATTGAGCATTGTAGAGAACTTGGCAAAATTAATATAAGAGGAAAGCTTGCTGAGACGAGTAGACGACACTCGAGATTCTTCCCCTATCATTGAAGACCAAGAGACTGAGACGTATAAACTTCTTCATGTATATCAGCAAGATGAAATATATTGGGCTAATTACTCAGGTGGTGCTGATGGGGGCACCAGTTCAGGTGTTTGTGTTTGATGGACGTTTGTAAATGGGCATCAAGGGAACGGACTCACAAGGAACGATGTCCTCACGAAAAATAACATCATCAATAGTGGATATCTCATGTGTTATGAGAGGCTATAGAGTTTTTATCATGGTAAGAATTTTCGGTTCGGTTTGGTTTTTATTTTTTAAAAATAATTATATTAAAATTATAATTAAAAAAAAACCAAACCAAAACTTTGTAGAAAAAAACCATTTATATTAATGAAATAAAGAAAAACGAAATTATTTTTTGAGTTTTTCTAACAAGCTTTTTAATGGGTTTTTTGATTGGTTTTCAATTAATATTAATAAAAATTGATTTTCTTATAAGATTCCAAAGTATTTTTAATTTTTTTGTCACTAAATATTAATTTATATTAAATTTTCTGTGTTAATATAGTGTTTATTAAGTTTTTTTTCCTCTCTGACAATATTCTTTTATTTTGTTTAATTGAGCATGAATTGAAACAATTTAAATTACACATGTGAACAAATTAAAATTAAAATTACAAAACTTTGCTTTTAATGAGTTTTAAAATAAATAAGCAACTTTAACATAAAAAACTTCAAGTAATACAAAAGGTTTTGAACTAATTATTATCCGTTGTTAGATGTAACTTTCCATCAAATTCTACAAAAAAAATAAAAAAAATATTAAATTAAAAATACATTGATTAATAAATCATAAAATGAAAATATAAGTATATAAAAAAAATAACCCTATTCAAGGTTCATGAACACATATTAGTTATCACAATGGACAAAATAAACTACTGCAAAACTAAATCACAACCATGCACATAATCTCAACAGTCTAAACATACATTGTCTCCAAGACTTTCATTATTTACTAGCAATAATCAAATAAACTGATACAGGGGTAATACATTCAATTCCACCAATTTCATTTGCTTACATTTCCTATCAAAAAAATTCTCTACCCACACATCAACTACAAAATCTCAACAACAATAAAGAGATACATACCATGATCGTTGAGGATACGCAAGATCTGGTTCTCAGTAACACGTCTGACTTGAGCAACACATACCAACAAAGGTTATTTTATACTAGCCAATGCCCGCATGCCTCATCACTGGTGACACCATATTTTTTTTTAACGTAAAAAATATTAATTATATATATTTTTTTATTGTAATATAAATTTAGTCAAAATAATAAATCTGTGTAAAATTCCTGTCAAGTGCAAGTTTTCTATAAAATATATGAATTTTAAATCGATATAAATTATGGTTTTTAACGAAAATAATCAGCATAAATTTATCATTATTATTAAAAAAGCAAGAAAAATCAGATATTTGAATTATTGAATTCACTGCATTAAGATTAGTTTATTTTATAATTCAATTTAAATCAAACAAAAAAATATAAATTATGAAAATACCTGCAATAATCAAATAAAAAAAATAAGAAGTTCATTTTCTATCCACAAAAAGATGAAAACATAAATTGAAATTTCATCCATATGTTATTTTCATTATCATTACTATAATATTTAAAATTATTATCAACATTACTATCCAAACTATTAAAATAATTAAATTTCCCTGAAAAATCATTAAAAAAAGCAAAAGATTTAAAAACAAAATAATCACTAAACTTATCATTATCATTGCAGAAATAGTAAAATCATAAAAATCATCTAATCCAAAGAACAAATAAAAATAACAGAAAACTTAAAAAAAATGAATAAAGGGAAAAAGGGAGCAATATTAATTTTAAAATGATTACCAACACAAATTAAAATTTCAGGATTGAATCGATTAAAACTAAAACCCCAATTAAAAAAAACTAAAAACAAAAACTAAAAACATAGATGCATAAATACGAATAAAAAATAAGCATTGTCCAGGAATTTAAAAAAAAAAAACTAATGAATTAATATCAAATAAAAACCTGCAATAATCAAATAAAAAAAATAAATAGTTAATTTTCTATCCACAAAAAGAAAAAAAAAATTGAAAATCTTTTCTTATGTTATTATCATTATTATTGCTATAATAGTTAAAATCATTATCAATATTATTGTCAAAACAATTAAAATAATTCAATTGTCCTGAAAAATCATTTAAAAAAATGAAAAGATTTTTTTAAAAAATAATCACTAAAATTATCATTATCATTGTGCAAATAGTAAAATCATAAAAATCATATAATCCAAAAAAAATAAAAATAACAGAAAACTTAAATAAAAAATGAATAAAGGGAAAAAGGGAGCAATATTAATTTTAAAATGATTACCAACATAAATTAAAATTTCATGATTGAACCGATTAACAATAAAACTCTAATAAAAAAACTGTAAACAAAAACTAAAAGCATGGATGAATAAATACGAATAAAAAATAAATATTGTCCAAGAATTAAAAAAAAAACTAAATAAATTAATATCAAATAAAAACCTGCAATAATCAAATAACAAAAATAAATAGTTAATTTTCTATCCATAAAAAGACAAAAATATAAATTAAAAATTCATCCTTATATTATTTTTATTATTATTACTATAACAAGTAAAATTATTATCAGCATTACTATCAAAACAATTAAAATAATTCAATTGTCCTAAAAAATCATTAAAAAAAAGCAAAAGATTTTTTTTTAAAAAATAATTACTAAAATTATCAATATCATTGCTCAAATAGTAAAATCATAAAAATCATCTAATCCAAAGAACAAATAAAAATAACAGAAAACACAAAAAAAAATGAATAAAGGGAAAAATGGAGCAATATTAATTTTTATTTAAGTTTAAATACCGGGGAACCGATTAAAAATAAAATCCCAATAAAAAAAGCTAAAAACAAAAACTAAAAGCATATATATATATAAACAATGTCCAATAATTAAAAAACAACTAAATGAATTATATCAAATAAAAAATTAAAAGAATAAAGATCAAAATGAAAAATAAAATATATAATTAATTCCAATTGAATGATAAAATTGAAAAAAAATAAAAACTTTGGGACCAGAATAAATAACGGAAATAATAATGATAATTGCTGAGTAATTCTATTAAAAAATTAAAAGGAGGACTGAAATGAAAAGTTATATGTATGACCAATTTCAATTGGAGGACTAAATTAAAGAAATTAAAATATTTGTACTGAAAAAAATAAAGGAACCAAAAAGAAATAAAAAATCAAAAGAATAAGGACCGAAATAAAAACTTCCTTACATAATCAGTTTTAATTGGATGACACAATTGAAAATAATAAAACTTTCAATTAAAGAAATCAATAATAAAACCGAAATCAAAATCTAAGGGACTAAACTAAACTTTTTACATACATTAGGGATCGGTATAGACTTTGCGGCAATAGGAGAGAGAAAACCGATAACCTACACAAAATCGTCCGTCGTCGCTTACCCAAACACCGATGACCGGAACACGCCGTGACAACAGACAGAGGACATGGTGGCTCACCGGATGACACAACGAAAGTGATTTTTGACCGCTTGAAGAAGACATATGCGCCGCCTCTAGGGCACATTATCGTGAAACGCCGCTTGCGCGTCCGACAACGCACTAGCGGTTCTTCCGAACAAAATAATAAAATATTAACTAATTACCTATGAACCCCTGAAGCTACTGATATTCATGAAAAAAACCTGAGGGGAAAATATGTCCCTGCCCCTGTTTACTGTACGTTAGTTTGTCTTTTTCGGTGGCTATTTCCGTCAATTTACTATGCAAATAATTTGAAAAAACCAAGACAGCCCTTGGTCCTTGCGGCACTATTTTATTGTTTTCGGGAGCTATTTGCATCTTTTCATTGTGTAACAAATCCATAAATATCGCCCAGGTCCCGTGGAAAAATAAAAAAACACCCCTGATACTGGAGGCTAAAAATTTTCAGACCTAAGGTAAAATGATAATTTTATTGTCACAATGAATAATAATCTAAGTATGTGTGAACATTAGGAAAAGCAGAGTAAATGTAGCACGGGTTTGATTTTATAGTTAATTATTTAAGGTTACATGTCATGCATACATAGGCATAAAATAGAAAAACGGGTTAACTTATTTCTTAGAAATAATATTATTGTTTCAGTCTCTTTCTTAATTAGATATAACTACTAATAATTAGCTTTTTAAAACAAATAAAAAATTAATACAAGTAGTAATAATTAGTTTTATATAAAAAGGGTATTAAAATTTCAGTTTTAATCATCAGGTAAATAATTTTAGTTAGATGGTTATTTTTTATATGCAGAGTTCCTGTTTCTACATATATTTGAAAACAAAATGAATCATTATTGGAAATATTGTTATTATTAGAATTTCAGTACTAGTAAGATTAGGGGCTTCTGATATTATTATTATTATTATTACATGCTGAAGACTATATATACACATCACTACCTGAACCACTGGGTAGTTCTTGATGTTATACAATTATCAATATTTACATCAATAGTTATACAATTATCAATATTTACATCAATAGTTATATAATTATCATTATTTACATCAATTGTTCTTGATGTTATACAATTATCAATATTCACAGAGCTTTCAGCTACAGGTCCTAAAAACCAACTTGTAGCAGAAATGATTCAGCCACAGGTCCTAAAAACCAACTTGTAGCAGAAATATCATTTCCATCGAGCATGAAGCTCCTGGCTCCTTATGACAGGACTTGGCCAACTTGTAGCAGAAATATCATTTCCATCGAGCATGAAGCTCCTGGCTCCTTATGACAGGACTTGGCCAACTTGTAGCAGAAATATCATTTCCATCGAGTATGAAGCTCCTGGCTCCTTATGACAGGACTTGGCCGGGAAGAGTCATTGAAACTCCCCAGGGAATAGACCTCCCATCCCCCATCTCTCCAGTAGGTTGAGTAAACTTCTGGGATGTGCTCGACTCTCCAGTAATCTCCCCCTTGATCATTTGAAAGCAGTGTCTGGATTAGTTCTCGAGGCATGTCGAAGAATTCTAGCACTTTCAGCTTTGTTAGATGCTCGACGCCTAATGGCGCCTTCTGCAGCAATTTACAGCGCTGAATGCTCAGCTTTTCCACGCGAGGCAGTGCACCCACCTCCACTTCCACGCATCTTAGCTCGTCGAATTTATCGATACCTAAGAGCTTGAGTTTCCTGAACCCTCCCACCTTGAAACACAAGGTATCTCCTTCATAAACCTGAAGCAATTCAAGATGCACAAGATTGGGAAGAGCCTGGAGAGATTCTAGGGGATCACCCGTTAAGCGGCTCCATTTCAGATGAACTCTGACAAGGCTTTCCAAATTGGGTATCCAGTGTGGCAGTGTCTCTAAGCGTCCTGTCAAGTACAGGCGCTGAAGTAGCGGAGGAGGAGAGAAAAGGTGCTGAAGATCAAGAATTTCATCCTCTTCTACTGAAAGTAGAGACAAGGCACGAAGGTTTCTAAGATTCTCGATAGATGAACATAAAGACTTGCCATCTTCCCTTCTCAGCTTTATAACCCCCAACCTTCTCAGTTTTGTTAGCTTCCCAAGTTCAGTCATTATATTACCATTGCCGTGGTTTGCCTCGATAAAGCATAGTTTTTGGAGGGATTGCAATTCTCCTATTTTCTCAAGAGCCCTAAAACCATCTTTCGAGTGGAAGTGTGCATAAGACTCAAATTCATAGCGATAAACCAGGAGATGACGAAGTCGTTGTAGCTTCAGGATCTCATCGGGCAATTCCGTGACATAGGTGTGTTTGAGATCCAAGGTCTCTAGGTGTTGAAGTTTCCCGATATACGATGGGATACTACTCACCTTAGTTTCCTTCAAACTTAGATACCTCAGGTAATACAGGTTCATAACTTGAACAGGAAATCTTTTTAGTGGAGCACCTTGCAAATCCAGCACATGAAGCAGCCTAAAACCATTAGGAAACAAGGTTCGTAGGGGCGACTTCTCCACCACCCCAAACATGAGCAAAGAACGCAACTGGGAGACGCACCTGTTCAGCTGTACATTTCGCACTGTGTTGTGTATTGACAGACGCCGAATTTTGTCTGGCCACATAGCATTTTGATCCTTGGCTATAACTGCAAAGTTCTGGTCTCTTGACTTTGAAATGATAATCTCTCGCAGAAGGTCATGGGGGCGACATGTTTTGACCCTTCCGTCGCTAGCTGTGTTCGCTACTTGCAACAGGTTTCTGTTCAGGAGTTCATTGAAATAGTCCTCTGCAACATCTTCCAGCTCTTTTCCATATTTTGCTTCCACGAATCCTTCCGCAACCCATAGACGAATAAGTTTCATATGTTCAATTAGATGATCCTCTGGAAAAATGCTCACATACAAGAAACAAGATTTCAGATAGTACGGTAGATCATTGAAACTGAGAGAAAGCACCTTTTTCAAATTGAGAAGCTTATTATTGTCCTCAATTTCAGCACCAAGACTACGTCGAACCATTTCCCATTCATCTATCCTTCGCTTGTCCTTCGTAGCAAGAACACCGCTGATTGCCACAATTGCAAGTGGAAGTCCCTCGCATTTTCTCAAGATATTCTTACAAATATCCTCCAGATGATGAGGACATGAATTCCCCCAGAATGTCTTCCTGCAGAAAAGAGTCCACGACTCTTCTGGAAGCAAGGGCTCCACGTTATAGACCTTGCCCTCTGATTCTATGCGAGAAGTGAAGGCTAGATCAGCATTGCGTGTAGTGAGCATGACCCGGCTGCCGCAGTTGTTGGTTGGCAAGGCATACTTGACAGCATCCCACTCATTTACGTGCCATACATCATCCAGGACTATTAGGTACCTTCTTTTCTGCAGGACCTCTTTGATTATTGATTTCAGCTGACTGCTGTTCTGGCTCTCTAGATTTTTGGGGACTGGCTTCCTCTCTGCGGCAAAGAGTTGTTGAACAATATCTTTAAGTAATTCTTCCATCTTGTAAGATCGAGACACTCTAATCCAGGCATGGACACTAAAATGTTTCTTCACGTCCGCATCATCATAGACTTGCTTTGCCAGGGTGGTTTTTCCCAGCCCTCCCATCCCAGCAAGCGAAACTACCTCACGTCCTGAACGGCCATTAACAAGCCAACCAACAAGCTTGCTTTTGCGCTCCTCGATTCCAACTAAATCAGACATGTCTAGAAGAAGAGCATCTTCTCTTCGGTCCTGCCAGCCCGTGCTAGTGGAACTTGAACCTTGTTCAGCTACACAGAACTTCTGACGGAGTCTGCGATGGCCTTCGGAGATGCTTCTGATTCTTGAGTTGATGGCTTTTATTTGCGAAGCAATTCGATAGCTAGCCTTGATGTTCTTGATGCAGCATGACATTTTATGGATCAAACCATAGATTCCACCCACATGATCATGTGCCAGGAGAATTGTGTACTCATCCAGAACATCTTCAGTTTCATGGGCGACGTCCCTTATTTGCTTAACCCACACCTTGACTTCCTCGTCACTCTCTTCTAATGTATCTGCAACGTGCAGGAAGGCTCTTATCCGCTCCAACTCTCCTCTCACATATACAATTTCTTCCCGCCCACCTCTTAATAACTGCAGCTCGTTTTCGAAAAGAGGTGTAAGCTTGTCAAGTAGAAAGGTCACTGCGCTCTCCGCCATTTTTCTTTTAACTTTCTTGGATCATTTTCTCCATTCGCAGGAGTTCCTTCTATGTTGAGGAGGGCTTGTAATTATAGCTCTTGATCTTTGTCGTATTGCAAATTACGTCATTGCTTATGCTCATCTCAATGATTCCAATCAAGCTGGTTAGTCAAATATACTCGTTTCTTTGGGGTTCAGTCTTCCTTTTAAAACCCCCCCCCCCCCCCCCCGTTGTCCTTTCTCCTCTCGACCCTGTCGAATCACTTGCACTTAAAAGAAACTGGGCAACATTGTATTTAAAATTATTAAAAATAAATATGAAGTGTTGAAAATATTACAGAAACTGTTTCTTAAAATATTTGTTTTTTGAAAATGTATTAAAATAAATAATTTATTCATAATATTATAACATCAAAATGGTATGTATATACATAATTGATAATTCAAAGCTAAAAAGCAAAAGTAAGAAACTTTCAAAATCCCAATTATGAAACAAATTCAAACACGTCTAAGACGACAGGGACACCATTTCTAGTGATCAAATGAAGTAATAAATACTCGGCCGGGTCCTACAACTTGACAGCGTAGACTTCACTAGGGTCAATGGGAATAGATACAAGAACACATTGCAAACGCGCTTGCATCAATGGAGTGTTTCAAGGGGCACTGATCGAAATTGCCAGGATAGTGCATGTTTGTTTCTGTGCTCTTACACTGTTGTTCCTGTGATAGCTTAAGTCAACAGCCGCGACAGAAACATCTGCCATCAAGATTATCCAAATTCCTCCCAGCATCATCTTTGATTTAACCGTCCAAACTCTTTATAAACCTCCATACAAGCAACCGCCCTCTTCCTTGAAAAAGCTAGTGGATGTTAAGTAATCATCTCATTTAATATTTTATTTAAAAATTTAAATTATTTAATTAAATTTTATAATATAATTTATATTATTTTTTAATATTTAATTTTAAATGAAAAATTTATGGGCTTGAACTTACACAATTTCATATTATTTTTTGATTATTTTTTTATCAAATAAAATAAAAATAATAAAATATAAACTCGTAATTAATGGATTAATAAAATTCCGATATCATATTAAAAATTTATTATATCTAAAAATTTAAATTACTAAATAAAATATCGTAATATAATTTATGAATTCCTCGACAACGTCTCGGTTGTTTCAATGGCTGCATGAAGCTATTATTGGTCATTTCCATTTGTCGTTTCGGTTGCTTCAATGGCTGCATGAAGCTATTATTGGTCATTTCCATTGCATCTATAGCCTTGGAAATCTGCCTACCCTGTCCGACTCTGATCGCTCTTGTCACTTCAACAATATATCTACTAATAATTCTTACATTGACGTGTCTCTGCTGCGCCCCGCCCTTTAAATTGCAAGGAAATTTCTCATGAGTTCGTGGATTTCTGGTCTAAGAACCGAGTTAGAAAAAAGATTTAAATTCATTGCGTGGAGGATGGCTCAAGAATACTTGACCGGTAGAGCCAAAATGAATATTATAATATGAAGTAGAATATTCAGCAACATGGGCAACTGAGATTGCAGCTATATTCTAGAAAGAAAAGTAGCATAATTTATATGCTGAAAATTATCTATCCCTATTGATCAGCTCTCCTGTATATATAATTCGTGCAGATCGATATATACAATCTAAAAATATATCGAGTGTCTGCGTCCATGACAGGATATCTAACTTTTAAGCTTCAGGTTACAACACCGAAGAAATTCATGCAGATTCAACTGTTTAAACTTTAAACAAGCAGAACACTTGTGAAGATATCAAATTACATTATCCCTCCAGCAATTTAAAATACAATAACTGTTTAAAACTACATTAATTGGAGCGAATTCCCATGAATACCAATATTTCATTAGATTAAATCACTAAAGAAAGAAAAAGCCGGGAAGAAAAGCCTGTACCAGTCAAAATTGAAGACATTTTTGTATCAATAATTTATTCTTTCTTTGTTTTATTTTTTACATGCACCGTTTGTTCAATGTGTTCAATCCTCCAAGACATATCAAAAATCTCTTGGTGATGAGACATTTGGGAGTAGGTCAACTTCTAAACGGGATTTTGATTGGTTTGGGCTAACCCAGGAAGAAAATCAATTTGCTCGGACCTTACTGCATTTTTGGGCCAACTAATGTCATACAAACACAAATCTAGTTTATTTGAACCATGATATCGTGGTTTTTTTATGATATTTTATCTCCTAAATAAGCAAAAACCCTTTTCTTAAATACTTGACCGAGCTCAACAATTTCTGATTCTTTCACATGTCCATTGACATCAGATGGCCTCAGACTTTGGTCTTCTTGGGAAAACCTGCTTGCAACATCAATGGTCAAACTAGCCATATCTCTTCTAGCTGTTAATATTCGCAAGACTATCGCAGAGTAGCCAGAACTGGACACGAGTCTATTAAGTAATATCAGTGCCTCCCGAATCAGCGATGTCCTACACATGCAGAGATATTGACAACGAAAGAAGCAAGTTATGGAAAGGAGGCATAAAAATGTAAGCACAGAAACCATTTCAATGAGATCCACTGACCCAGAACAACCAAATGTTGGCCAAAAAGTTTGAAAATAATTTATTTACTCTCAACCCAACTTCAGATTCAAATGTTGAAAGTGTGAAAGGATTTCATGGTGTAACCAAAAACCTGGTCATCATTACTCACCTTGCTTTAATGCTTCTTGCTGGCTCAGCCGAAGCTTTTACGTTCATTTCTGACACTAGCACTTGCAAAATCAATATAAGAAAACTTGTCTCTCCATGTAACTTGTGAGACATCATAATTTCAAAGCTGGATTTTCCAGACGAGGCTAAAAAAGCCAGCATGATGATAGCCCGCTTGCGAAGTTCAATATCCTGAAAACCATTTATTACAAAATGAAACAGATTGCATTTTGCAGCAAGTATCATGCTTGTATGTGTCTGCGCACTTTATGCTTTTACCAGAATCAAAGAATAAAATGCAGGAAAAACCAGATTACATAATGATCGAAGTCCTTTCATGTAGAAATGGATTTTCAGGGAGAAAAAAAAGCTATTTCATGGGCCTTGATTTAAAATGTGTTTTGCTACACAGTGTCCAATTAACATAAAGCAGATCATCAGGTAAGATGTTGCCTAAGATATATTTCGACACAAGCTTTCTCTTAATAACATTCTATCATATACAAAGAGCACAAATTCAAAACAAGAACCAAAAATCAGGAAAATGCTATGGGAGCAATAAACTGCACATTAAAAATATAGAGAGAGAAAATGTAGCACGTCAAATTTTGTATTTAAACTAGAGCTAAAATAACACACCTACCTGTATGCTATTTCCAGAGCAAGCAATGCATTCAGCCAAGCCCACAAAGATGCTACTGAATCCTTTGGGTGTTGAAGTATTTTTCTTGTTATTTGTGGAACCAGCAATTTCTTCCTCCTTACAACCAGAGCAAAAAATGCTCAACAACTTGGAACCTTCAATTCAACAAAGAACCATAAGCTAGGAAGTGTTATTCAAATCTGTAACTCCTAAAACAGGGCGTTGCAAAAAAATTCTAAGCAATTCCAGGTAGTGGTCCAAGCTAAGTAGTTTGCTATAGCCTGCTCAAAATGGATTCTCAAAGAACCAAGAGCCAAATTGTGGTTGGTTTTTGAATTCAGAATTTGAAATCTCTACAAGGCATAAAGCTGCTATGAGCGAAACTTAAAATATCAAGTTGTAGAGATTGTTATTTATAAGCTCATGGTCCACACCACGAAACTTAATGCTTACTGCATCCAGAGAAAATATGAGGCTCACAAGACAATTTACAAAAATATCTTACCTCCATGACCTATAACAGAATTGATATGTTTTGGTGGGTAAGGACATGGATGATTCCAAAAAAACACAAAACTTCTTATACTCTAGCCATGATGAACAGTTATGAATAGATGTTTGATGATCAATAATATTACATAAAAATCAACCATAACCCACTGTATGAAGCACTTGAAAGAAACATAATTATTGAAGCAATTTGAAACAACTGCAGCTTCTGATTTTTCAAACTTTTCAACTAGATGAAAGGTATCCAAATAAGTGTCAAAAAAAAACAAAAAGGTGGGCAAGGTTGTGATACCCTCTAAGTATATTTATAACGATATCAAAGGGGGATCAATTAAATAGAAATTAGGACCTTTATTTTCTACATGACTTTCTGAGTAGTTTTTATTAAATGTTATTATTTTTATGTGGCATTGGCTACATCACCGCATATTTTATTTGATCATAATTTGACATACAAGAATGGCAAGTCACTGAAATTTTGACTAATTTTTTTTCTCTATTGTATTCTAGGTCTCCCCAAGGATTCAAGGAACCCCTTGTCAACTACCAGGGTTTATCTTCTCTTTCCCTGCCCATACAACAAACACACGCACGTGTGTGTCTGTGCGCGCACATTTTCATATCTAGAATGTTGCAACAACAGATATCAGATTCAGTTCTTGCAGGAAACCAAAGGATGCTAGAATATCTTTACGAAAGGCCAGATGATGTGACTTTCTTTCTTAGCATATATTCGTTACTCATTTCAGATACAAAGGAGCATTTAAGATAAAATATTTCAAGTTGGTATACATGAATTTATTCTGGGCATTTGAGTAGCAAGGAAATCTTTTCTACTAATTAGATGTTTTCCAACTTTATGGGTATAGATTTGCTTCTTTTAACAAAACTAGAATATGCATATAGCTGACAGCAAAGCTCATTAATTAGTATTTGCAAGCAAAGATCCTGTTCCTCCAGTTTTTTTCTAGACACTGACCGCTGCTTACTCATTTGGAGTCAACAATCAACAAAATAGGTTAGTTTCCAAAATATTTAATACCGGCACTAAATAGAGACTAAGCAAGTTAACAAACTAATGGAGCTACGATAGACTTCATAATCAAATGGGGAGGGTAGATCAACTGTGATACAACCTAACAGATGATAAAGAAGTATGACAAACAAGATTGACTTTACAGCAAGATTCTAGCCAGAAAGAAAAAACAAGGAAAACTAGCAAAATCAAACTGGGAGAAGAACAAAATTGGTCTGGACTTACAATTTAGCAACAGGAATAGAAGATGGAGAGCTTCCTTTTGCACACGTAAGCCAGCTTCCCTTCTTAGCAATTGTGCTATGCTTTCAAAAACTGGTGATTGACCAAACCTTTTCAAGCAAAACTACATTCAGAATATATATATATATATACACACACATATTTCTTTTTGACAGGATTTGCAACCAAAGGCTTACAGAGAACTCACTTTTCCATCTCTGTTTGAGCATTACTACTCATCAGAATCACATTCATGATAGAGATTGCCTCCACTATCACACATTCTTCAGTATTGCTCACAGCAATCTGAAGCATCATTTCAAACAACAAAACCCAGTTTACAGAAGAGAGCGGCAAGGAAACGTCAGCATTCAAACACCGTTTCTTGCACAGGTGTTTAGGATAAATAGATTTAATCCCAAGCGAACTACAGCCCACATTTGATGTCTCATAGCTGATCATTCTAAACAGATGTTGGCCTTCAAGGCTGTCCTCAGAGCGAAGTCCCTCGATCTTGATATTGTCCCTGAGTAGAGTGCACTGGAATGATCAAATCAAAGTTCATAAGAACACAAACACAAATTTAAAGTTTTTAGGAGCATCACTTTACAGAGCACCAGATATGCAGAAAACAAAGTACCAAGTCCTTTTGCCGAAAGGATGTTATGTAATGACCTAAATATGAAGGTGAATATTTGATGTTTATGAACTGCAGACAAAACTAAGAAATGCAGGTTGTTGCTTGATTTTTTCTATACTCTGCTCAGCCAGCTAAACTACCCTAATTCCTGACAATTTCCAACCATTTCCTCTTTGTTTCTGCTTGATAGTGTGTCAGTCATAATTCAAGATATTCTATAATTTTATTTGGAGAATGAAATTGACCAGAGTTGGGATCTTCAATGTAATTTGGGAAGTTCTAATGGACTGGTTGCTTTAAGAGGGATTTAAATTTTTCCATATTTATTAAAAACCTCTTTCAAGATACAATACAAGCAATGCCCCATATATTTCTAGATTCTAAATAGTATTTTGACAATCTATTATATTGAACAAGAAACAAACCAGGAATTTATTTGCAGTGCAATTACAGGTGTCAGTCGGCACCTTCTGTTGAATAATTGCCATACCATAGAATCCAAATTTGGATCAGAACAGGTGAAAGAGATTAAAACATCAAGACAGATAATGAAGATAGGTCTAACCCAAATCACAAGGCATGATGTTGTGCGCACATTAAGTCGTGGTAATTCATTTTGAAGGCATGAACAAACTTCGAAAAAGAAAAAATGACATATGAGCCATAGTAACTTACCCTCCTGATTTTGCTCCCAAACTCAATAGTTGCTTTAAATAGACTAGCAGTATATGCAAAGAACTAGAAAGAATGGCAACCTGTACCCGAAAAGAAAAGTATTCCTTAGAACAAGATGTGAAGAAATAATTGAATTTGACTTCTATTACCAAAAATGGAATTTAATCACAAAGTATAGACAAACAGAGTCTGCAACTCACATGTGTGACATCACAAAAATCAAGTAAAGATCTATACAGAGCTTCCAACTGTAGCACTCCATTGTTGATCTGCAATATAGAAGAATCAAACAGAAAACAAGCTAATTGGATGCTCAAAATAATGGGGGGAGACATCCAAGGAAAATTTATGCATGCCTTATGTAAGGAATGGTTTGGGACATCACAAAAGAAACCCTCATGTTTCTGCAGGGCTATAAACATATCTCAATATCCTTGAAGTTCATGTGAATCATTAATGGTTTCTCATTCAATTACCACGGGCAGTCAATATTGCTGGCACAAGCAACTGTCATGTCTTTTCGGGCTAAGGTTGGCAACCATTTTTCTTCCTTTATTAAACTATACCTGCCTTACTTTTTCTTCTTATTAAGAGAAATCCCTAGATTGTAAACCATGGGATGTGCCTCAATGATGAAGGCCGTAAATCAATCTTTATCTCCAATTAAAAGCATATGAAACTTTTTATAATACAATACCTTTGTCAATACAGAATACAGCTGAGAAACTTTTGCTGCTTCAGATGTCGGAAAAGAGCACATATGATACTGCAAAGCTGCATGAGAGGACCTTTCATCTTGCAAATAGTCCATTTGTACTTTGGAAGACATATTCATGCTCATGCACCCAAAAAGAACCTGAAAATCTGTTGGGCATGCCATGAACAACTTGGAGATCAGATTTCTTCCCAATTGTTGTTCACTTGTGGAGCCCCAGATTCCCAGCAATGTTTCAGAAAGTCCAAGGTGAGAAGGTAAATCATTGTTCAATTCTACTCTGGTAAAATCAATGCTTCTCTCAGTCTGAACTCCTATGGCCTTGGATGTAGAAGCTGTTAAATAAAAATAAAAACAAAGCACGGCAGCTTCATGTCAAAATTAATTAAATAAATAAATGGCAACACAAAAGAAAACACTACGGCAGTAGAAGTTTATCCAACATATGCACCTCACCTATATCAATCTGACCCTCCAAAGGTTTTGCATTTTCAGAATGCTGGGAAATTCCATGAGCATCCTTGCTGGGAACCCCGCACTCCCTGCCACTATAGCCGACCATTCAAAGAATTTGTAAGGTGCATCACAACAATTAAAAAGGGCCACTGTCCAATTGTGATTTTATATCAGACAGGCTAAATAGATGACGTCAAAGTGAAGACAAAAAGAAAAATAAAACCAAATAACCAAGGCCATTACAAGAGAAAATTTCAAACAGACTAACTTATAATAAAAACCTCACAAGTTTGTCTTTTTTTGGCTGTGAATATCCATATCTTTTTCTTCAGTATCCGCATATAAATAGTTAATTTGCTCGTCTCTTTTTCTTCTCTCCTTCTTAAGTTCAAAGCATTCTTGTTCCTGAAATGGATTAGCAATTCAAAACAGAACGCTATTAAAAAAAATAACAATTAAAAATCATAATTCAGTGCAAAATCAATGAAAAACAGCTTGAAAGACTAGATAATTAACAAAATAAGTAGATGGGTAAAAAGAAGAACAGAAATAAAGCATAGATAAACATTTAAAACATTGTGAAAGGGTGGAAAAGAGAAAAAGACTTACTAAATCTGTAAGGTGCTTTGATGCGCGTCCCAATTCTCTCTGTAGATTGCAAAATCCATTAAAACTGAATCAGAAATTTCATTCCTTTTTCCCTTAAGAAAAATCTAAAGTAACGTTAACCCTGACAAATTTCGATATTGGATAAAGCCCCAGAGGAAGCAAATATAAATCCAAAGAAAGAAAAAAAAATCCCGAAATAAGAGAAAAAAAACCTTTAGGCGATCAATTTCTAGGTCTTTGGCATTATGTTTGGAGGCAGAAGTAGAAGGAGCCGAATTCGAGAATGCGAGAGAAAAACGATCAAATGCGATGCTGCTGCTGCTGTTATTGTTGATACTGAACTCAATTGGTCGTTGAGAGAGTTCACGGGGAGGAGAGTAACTGGTGGAATTATTCTGATAGTCATGTTGTAGTCGTTGCGGTGGCGGTGGGAGGTAGGGGAGATTGGTGGTGGGCAGGGGAGAATTGGAGGAGGAGGAGGGGAGGAGCTGAGATGAGAGAGTGAGTTCTTCGACTTGGATTAACTGATCTAAGAAATCAGCGTCCCATTCTTCAAACCCTTCCCCTTCCCCTTCCCCTTCCCCTTCTTTTTCTTTCATTTCTCTCTTCGGAGTTTTCTTTTTCTAATGTGCGTTTGGTTCTGTTTTTCTAGTTTAAACATGTCAGATATAAATTTCCGGAGGCATATATCTGACAAATAACTAATGACCTTAGAAATAAATAATAGGAGAGGAAAATAAAAAGGAATTCAAGAAATAGAAAGAAATCCAAGCTTTAATTTGACATGTACTCGTCCGTGGATTAGTATTTTCTCATCGCCTTCACTGCAGCGACCCCATAGCCGGACAACATTCCTGTGCTGAAGTTCATCTAGTAACCAGCTAGATCGAATAAATTTTACTATGTAAAGTGCTTGATCAGTTCATCTAGTAACTTGGTTAGGATCAAACTCTGAATCTCGACTTTTCCCATTAAATTTACGAGGCAAGACTGGGTTTTATAGCTATGCTCATCATCATATCGTGATCTTTTTGAAAGCCTCTTCACTGTTATTTCTGCTACTTTTTGCACCTTGCTCTTTTACATAAACCAAAAATCCATTTGGGATTTCATTTCATGAGACTAAAAACATGAACAAAATATTTCAGATTTTATATTTTAAATTTTGAGAGATTCTAATTGCAAAATGTTGCAAAGCTGAAACCTATAGAAAACTACTTTACCTCATGCTATGCTACTAGTGCCAGATGTAGCAATAGAGTAAAGCTTCTCTAAAGTTTTTCTTAACTTTGTGATGAACAGATCATTCAAATAACAGCATTAAGATATCTCGAAATTTATAACAAAAAATTGATCTATAAATGTGAATGAGAGCAATTATCTGGCATCTATCATCGTAACTGTCAAGTTATTCACAGAATGAAGTCCTGCGGAACTCATGGATGAACTTGTGTCTCCCGTGTTTCTGCCTGTAGCAAAAGCAGGTTGTTTAGGTGCTGGGAGAGGTGCATTTTCATTTACAATCATGGAGAAAACATCCGACATTGTAGGCCTGTCAGTTGGACTTTCTTGGACACAAAGAAGCCCTATGTTAATGTGTCTCAAGAGCACAGAAGTTGAAGGTGGGTTCCCCAGAACTGGATCCATCATGTCCAAAGCTCTTCTAGAATTCCATGATTTCCATGCCTATTGTATAACCAAAGCAAATGTTGCATCATTTGTGTAAAGATTAGCAAGGGGTAAGATATCAGATAAAATTCCAGCAGGAACAAAACAGGGGTCATAAAAGAAAAATACCCACCTGTCCGAGAAGATTGAGACAGTCTCTGTGGTAGAAACCAGTACTCTTCCTGCCGCTTACAATCTCGAGTAACAATACCCCGAAGCTAAAAACGTCAGATTTTATTGAGAAGAGACCGTCCATAGCATATTCAGGGGACATATAGCCACTAATATTTGTAAAGGTCAGTGCATGCTGAAGTGGCACATGTACTGGAAAATGAAAGAGAAGTTTGAGTAATTTCTAAGAAACTTACTGTGTTCCAACAATCTTCTTGGTGTTTGCTTCGGTTTCACTGCCTCCAAAAATTCGAGCCATCCCGAAATCGGAAATTTTGGGGTTCATCTCACTATCCAATAGAATGTTGCTTGGTTTTAAATCCCTGTGAATAATTCGTAAATTCGAGTATCTGTGTAGATACAGAAGGCCTTGAGCAATTCCCTCTAGTATGCGAATCCGTGAGCCCCAATCTAAGACTTGTCGTTTGTTTGCATCTGTTTGTACACAAATCATATAATAAATCTATGGAGGTATTTGGCAAACGACGAATTCAGAAATGATTCAGAGAGATAGAGAAATGAACGCAAGACAACACACCAAATAAAAAGAAATCCAAGCTTTTATTCGGCATGTACTCATAGACTAGTATTTTCTCATCCCGTTCAATGCAGCAACCCAATAGCCTGACAAGATTCCTGTGCTGGAGCTTGGCAATTAGTGTCGTCTCATTTCTGAACTCCTCGAGCCCCTGCCCAGATCCTTTTGAAAGCCTCTTCACTGCTACTTCCACTCCGCTGGATAATTTACCCTGTGAAATGAACGAGAAATCCTCGTGAGATTTAATTTGACTTGTCCGAAACATACCAGAAATATTTGAAGATGTGTATTTGGAATTTCGGGGAGCTTGATTGTTAATGCTCCAAAGAAGATGTGACGCTACTGAAAAAGCAATGGTACATGTAGCATCAGTAAAGCTTTTCTGAACTTTCTAAATTCTAGCGACGAGGGTCATCTAAACCTTTTGAACAAAAGAAGTTTCCTCACAAAAAGGATAGAAAAAACAGAGCTTTTTATTTGGGTGTGATTTACCTTGTAAACTGGTCCAAAGCCTCCCTCTCCAAGCTTGTGCGAGAATTGTTCAGTTACAGCAGATACACTCTCATAACTGAACAGCGGCAATTCAACATTTTTCCTCCGATTATCGACAGAGTTAGATAAACTGTTTGTTGAGTTAGGATCGGTATCGAAATCAAAGAGCAATAAGTTCTCACTTGTATCTTCCTCGCCTGTTTAAAAATAACATTATTGCACAGGGTCACTTTGCTGAAAAATCCAGCAATTCCGATCAAACAAGCAAGACTTTGAAAACCTCAGGTTAGCATTTAGGACTAGTGCAAATTCTTTTCATAATGGCCTGGTCATGAAAAGAAATCTTACTAATTGCCTGTTTGGTAATTTTACTGTGATTGAGGTTGCATTTAAAATTATTTTTTATTTAAAATATATTAAAATAATACTTTTACATCAGCATATCAAATTTATCTAAAAATATTAAAAAAATAATTTTAAATAAAAATAAAAAAAAATCATTTTTTTTGAAAACCATTTTCGATCACAATCCTAAATGCCTTTTGAATCTCTACTTTAGTATTTGAGAGTACGATAACAAGTATTTTTCACCTGAAATTATATAAAAATAATATTCAATATCACTGCATCAATATATCTAAAAACATAAAAAAAAAGAAATCAAGCAAAAAAACAAATTTCAAACAATCATGACACTTAGTTTCTACCGCAAAAACAAACAATCCAAATGTGAAAAGCCCTTTAAAGTATTCGATCTTCTTTGATTACCTAAATAAATAAAAGGTTTATAGATACCACCATCAGATTAAATTTTATCATTTGCACACAGATTTCATTGTTTCAATTCACAAAGGAAGGCTTTTTCTTACTTATTTTTCTTACCATTAACGTGAGTTGTGTCTACTTTTGAATACTGGGGTAATTGGAAAGACAGCAAGAACCAGGATGTACCTTTGTGTGGGAGCTTTCTCCTGCGCAGATAGCAGCAGTATATGAAAAGGCCAAAAGTAATAAAAGTTACTGGAATAACCACTGCCAAGATTGCCCGTATTCTCCTTTTGTTACCTATTTGTATATAGAGGAAATACTGTTAGTCCAACCATAACCAGCACATAGATATAAGAAGCTGCTAGCTCAAAATATTTCTTCAAACGTGGCTTTATGGTTACATAGAGCCAATGTTTTATCATTACCTCTGCCAGCACCATTCTCAACTTGAAACTCAGCAGCGGCAAGTTTGATGTAAATATCTGCTCCAGCCTGTCTAACACCTCCCTCAACTATCTGCTGTAAGTTTACAAGATCTCCTTCCCATACGAAACACCCGCTATTATTGTAGGCAAAAGCCGTGCAAGAGCAACTTCCCAAGCAATCCAACTCACATCTTGTAGCATTAGCAGATTCATGTGTTTTTGAATTTGTTGGTAATGTAAGATTCGACATCTTTAGGAATTCATCTTTCCTGCCATTACCTTCCTTTTTCTGACACTGCAAAGGGGATTCCCTAACACAGCCGCTTGACCAATCATTCTGTCTGAATGGTTTAAAACCTTTGATGCAGTTACAAGGGCTCGTGGTGCTTTCATTGAACACGCCAAAAGCCCCGCAGAAAGCATAAACATCAGCTTGGTCTGTCGGTTGGGACCAATACAAAAACCATTGCGAAGAACCAGCCAGCCATAACCATTGCATCATCTTTCCTGAAGTATCCATCACAAATCTTGAAAGTATTGAAGTATTGGACATAGAATATGTGAAATAGCTTTCATTCTCATTCGATACGACACTGAAATTGTAAATATTCACTCTCATTTCAGGAATGGAGGTAAATCCTTGCCCGCTCCAAACCCCACTACTCCAATACCTACGAGACCTGTTCCACTCTATGAAATATTGAATACTTCCATTTGGGTCAATCCCGACCGAGAACATACCTGGTGCTGGATCTTCTGAGTTTTTCCATGAAATAAGCCTCTGCACCTGCCCAGTTTGTTTGTTGATCCCAAGCTTTCCACCAGGGAGCCATGTATCCGTTGGGTAATCGAAACTCTGCCAATATGTAATAGATGTATTCGACACACCTCTTATGACAAGGTTTCCATTATCAAGAAGTCTAGCTTCCGTAGAATTCAGAATTGGAGATTTCAGAGCTGTTGGCCAAACTGTTTCCGTGAAATTTGCAAGCAGGACTAGATTGCCATCAGGAGATAATTCAAGCTTCGAAGAAGCAGTATTTAAAGGACTCTCCCTATTCGCTACCCAGACAATAATCTTATCCGCAAAATTCTTATACCATATTCCGAGGTACATGTTTAGAGAAGAACCTGGCCTGAAGAATCCCAGTTCGAAAGTTCCACCTTCAGATATTAAACTCTGAGTTACAGATAGAGACTGGCCAGCCGAAAGGGTGTCACTCCCATTGGAGGAGCAAGTTCTGGTATTCAAAATGCATAGCAACAGAGACAGACAAAAACTCCATTTTGTCATAGCATCCTCTCTAATTTCCGGCATTACAGCTATAAGATCACCCGCGCTGATTAAACTAAATCAACAAATGTCTCTGTGATAATATACAATACTGATCAACAAACTACCATCGTAATGAAATGACCAAATATGAGAATAATCTAGTATTACTGCTATAGCCGTCATCCCCGTTTTTCCACTTCGACGACTTGGCGTGACACTATTATCATCCTTGAATGAGATCTAGCTCTTGTCATCAGTACAGATTCTTGATTCCTATTAAGTTGACCACTATTGTGAAGATTCCAGTCAAACAAAAAAAAAATGAAGTCGTAAATGGTGGCTGATGAATTCCAAGTTTCAAGGTTTCAGACAGCCCAGTGAATTTTTAATTGCATATAATTTACGTGAGTTTAGTGGCGTTTGATATATATAATGAACAGAACAGGATAGAACACCTTCGACTTCGGTGGATAACTGTTCTTTTTTTTTTTTTGCACTTGGTAGAGCAAATATGGGACAAGACGTAACGATAATATCTTTGTCCTTGCGTAATGTATATCTAAAAATGAAAATTATAATCTAACACTCTTTAAATTATATAAATAATAAAATTTCCATTTATTTATAAATAATAAAAAAAAATCCTTTCATTTAATTATTTATCGTTATTAAGTACATCAGGGGATGTCACAATTTTGAATGTTTGAATTTATTTGATTTTCATAATGTTTAATTTTTTTTAATTTTATTTGAATAAGTAATCGATTTTATTCAAAATCCTGATATGTTCTTTGATTGACGGCATGGAAATAAATACTCGAGACAATGTCTAAAACTGACGTCATCAATGAAATGCCATGCCAACAGATAAATAGATAGAAATATTATCTGAAAAATAAAAAATTATTATCATTAAATTTAAAAAAAAAATACATTATATATAAGTGTGATATCTTAACAAAATTAATCATTTTTAAATCATAATAGTAGAAGCTACAATAATATCGGAATAATAATTAAAAGGATGTTTCAGAGTTTGTTTTAAGACTATTTTTAAAAAAATATATATTTTTATTTTAAATTGAATTTTTAAAGTTTTATTGATTTAATATATTGATATTAAAAATACATTTTTAAATACAAAAATATTTTAAAAAACAACATCAATAGTACTCTTGACATATTAGCATTATTTGTTTGTTTGGGAGTGTGTTTTAGCTTATTTTTTAAAGTATTTTGTATTTAAAAATATATTTTTATGCTATTTTTTTAAATCATTCTTAACATCAACACATAAAAATAATTTTAAAATATCAAAAAAAATAATTTAAAATAAAAAATAAAAATAAAAATAAAAATAAATATGTTTTAAAATAAAAAAAACACTTTTAATGTTTGAATGCAGCGTAACACATTCCCTCCAACGAGGAAGAAGCACTTCTGCCTGACAATGAAAAGCATATTGGCATTACATAGAAGCATCAGGGTATTTTTGTAAGTTAGGTGCTGCGTAACAATAAATTAACTGTTTTAAATAGTGGAAGGCTCTCAAATAAAAGGTGGTAAAGTGAAATTGCTGGGGTAGTTTGTGAAATTTACGCTTATTTGATTCGTCTCGCAACAAAAATAATTATATATAAAAGCACTGTCGAAAAATTTAATCAGACGAAAATACCCTTAATTTTGTATTAACTTTATGACTAAAATATATACTTATCTTTATTCCTTTTCATATACAGCTAGTTATTAGTAGTTATGACTCTTTTTTTCCTATAAAAAGCCAATTATTAGTGGTCGTATTCAATTCTATCCATTATTGATAAGAAAAATATTTAAACACTAATATATTTATAAAAAAAAAAATAATCATGTTTTTTTCTATTTTATACTTATGTCTACAATATATATATATATATATATATATATATATATATATATATAACATTAAATAATATAATATAAGCTTGTGAACAAGTCAATTCGGTAAGCCAATAATTAAAATCTAGAAAGTAATAAAACTACATAAAAAATTATCGAATTATTAAATTGGATTCTTAGTTTATTTTATATAGAGTATTTGGTTATTGTCTTACATTATTTTTTATTTCTTAGATGGAAGTATTCATAACATATATTTCTTCGCATTATTATTTGAAAAAAAAAATCTATTTTTGCCAATCTTTATATATTTTCAGAAGTTTTCAACTATATTACTAAATATAATAGTAATGGGTTTATATTAAGAATGCTGACATGTTTTGCATCTAGTAAAAATTGTATATTCACTATAATACTAAATTCAAAAGATTGGACACATATCAAAAAAATTTATCCTAAGTCAAGACTTTTATCATATATTTTACAAACATATAAGTTCTCTTCCAATCTACTATCTTCATGTGACATGTTTTTTTACCTATTTAATGGTATTATTATAATCAATTTTACTAAACTTATAATTTGACTAATAATTTATTCAGAATTCTACGGCTACCTCATAATTATTCATTATAATCTCTTAGAAATTAAAAAAATTTAGTTGCATGTATATTTAGTTCTTCATCTAAATGGATGTTTTGTAACTTTCGTAATGAATGCAATGAAATTAAATCAATGTTATTTAGGTGAAAGTTCACAAAACATCCATTTAGATGAAAATTATCATTATCATTTATAAACTCATGTATATTTAAAGAACTAAAAGTTGAGTCAGACATCTTTTTTAAGTACAGAGTTCTCTTTGTGCAAACCAATTATATTTATCTGTAAATATTTTAAAAAAGATGCATAATCACTACATTTTTATGATATTTTTTAATTTTTACTCATCATAAATAAACATCTAGTTTTGCCTATAATGATATTTTTTGGATTAAAATTTAAGAATTATTAATCTCTTAAAGATAATTTTACCATATAACTCTTTAAGTGAATGTTAATACATCAAAGACCCGTTACTTATGAAACTTATATAGAATAAATTATAATATCATCAATTTAGAATTAAGTTTTTTTTATAAAAAAAATCATAATCAATTATCATTTTTATACAAATTCAATATTGCAATAAAATATGAGTTGAACAATCATATTAACAACAAATAATCAATGGCTAACTAATTATTTCTCACTTATTCAATTTAAACTTTTTCAATCTAAATTAACACTTTTTAGTTATTACCAATTCTAAAAACAACCGATTTTCTCTAAGATTTCCTAAATTTTAAACTTAACAATAAATTTGATAAAAATATGATCGGTACGTATTAAATAACTCATCACTTCTTTCATTATAAACATATCTAAGTTATAAAATCAAACTCATTATCATCAAATTACAAACAAATTAAATCTCCCTCAAATCCTAAATTAACTTTAACATACATGCAAATCATAACATTTTTTTTCAAGAACAAACTATAAACACACATAAATAAACAAGAATACTATAAAAATTATAAAACAATTTCAATAAACTAACCGTAAACATAAATGGGTTACATAAAAAAAAAAAATAGTTTGCTTACTTGGTATAATGAATATTTAGAAATAATCTAACTAAAACAAGAATGCTGACACTATTAAGTATTTGTTGGTTTTATAAGAATGAAGGCCATATTGGTGAAAAAATATGGGTGCTATTTTTATCATGGGAAGAAGAAGAAGAAATGAGGGGGAGGTTGTTATTGATTATAACATGTTTAAAATTGGCAATGATATTTTCAATGGGAAATAGTGATGGAATGTTTCCATCATTATTTGTGCCATAATAATGGCATGTCATATGTTTATCATGATATTTAATGATTTTTTTATTTCATTAGCAATTATATTGGCAATTAGCAATAACACAAATTCCATTGCCAATCCATCTCTATTTTCATAAAAATTTAGCAAAGGACTATTTTTTATGTGAAATTTTGTTATTGTTTGCTATTTTTTGTATTATTTTAACTGTCTGTTTAATGTCACATTTCAAAAGTATTTTAAAAAAAAATAAAAAAAAAATATCTTTATTTTTTGTTTTAATTTTTTTTTATGTTTTTAGATCATTTTGATTTTCTAATTTCAATAATTATTTTTTTTAAATCATTATTTTAATGCATTTCTAAATGAAAATACTTTGAAAAACAACGTTAACCATACTCCTAACCATATCATGAATTGTAATTCTAATAAAAAAATAAACTCAATAAAAAGATTTTTTAGTGCTAGATATCTTGTATAAAGTTTTAGAAACCAAAGTTAAATATTCTCCTATCATATTTTAGATAATTACTAAATATCTTAATATAAATAGGATTGGTTCACTATTGTTATGAACAATGAATGTCCTCCCCAACATTTTTCTTTTCATTTCTCTTTTCTCCCCTCAATGTATTTTATTTAATCCTTTCGTGATCTAATTTCATAAGATAAGGCTAAAATTATAATAGAAAAACCCGATAATTTTCAGTTATTTGATTTGAGAAAAGATAGAGAAACTTGTTGGAAAAAGATAAATAAGAAAGAGAGTTACTAGTCGGTCACATTTCAACCATGAAAACATATCAATGGATTTGTTTCTTTATATAAGTTCAATTAAGGTGGACTATCTCGCTAAACACCATGAAAAAAATAGGTTAGGTCCCATATAGTTTTTCTATTCGATTGTTTTTTTTTTAATTCTAGGATGTGTTTGAGAATGCACTTGGGGAGAAGTGCTTCTGAAAAGAATTTATTTTTTATTTTAAATTTATTTATTTATTGTATTTTGAGATCATTTTTATGTGCTGATGTCAAAAATAATTTTTAAAAAATAAAATATATATTATTAATGTATTTCTAAACAAAAATCATTTTAAAAAATAACTTCAACCACCCTCAGCGTGTTTTGGGGTTGTTAAGTAGTTTTTAAGGTTTATATTGTATTTTGAAGGTGTGTTTCAAGATAAAATGAAGTAGAAGTTGAGTTTCTGGGATAAGTCGTATCATCCACCTTGAAAATAAATAAAAAAACTATCGGAGGAGGTGATTCAACGGGGGGAATTCAAGAGCAAGCTTGGGCTTTTTGAGTAGTCGAGTCATGTGGTCCTAAACAAGCAATTCCTAGCGTTTTTGTTTTGTTTTTGTTTTCTTATCCATCTTCATTCATTGTTTCTAATTAAACATTGATTTTATATCCTTTCAGATATTGTTAAAATCACGAGTTGACTCGTAAAATCATATAATTTTACAAGTTAAAATAATAAAATTAGTTAAATCGGGTAAAAAAATCAGACTCCGTTAAAATCAAACAAAAATCGATCAGAATCGTAAAATCGGACTAGATCGATCCGATTTTATGATTCTACAAATCTTACTAATTGCCCATGGGGCTGTCCCATCCCCTTCCCTCTCTCCCTCTCTCTCGGTTTGCCCCTAAAGCTAGGGTCCTCCCCTCCCTCCCTTCTGGTTTAAAAATAAAAAAATTAGTATTTTTAAACGCTCATTTATTGATTCTCATAAATTGAAATAATTTCTTTGTAATGTTTTTTAAGTTATTTTAATTCATGTATAAATTTTAACTAATTAAGTTTTATAGCCATAATCATATTGTTTTATATTTAAAAATATTTTACTTATGATTTTATAATTTTTCTACCTATACGATTTTAGCTTCATTTTATGATTTTTATACGGTAAAATTTCATGTATGATTTTACGATTCCGATTTTACGATCCGAGTTCAAAACCTATTTCCGTTTCATGTCACAATTATGATTTTAAGAACCTCGATCCTCTCTCTTATTATTTTAACTTTGTTTTTAGATAGTGATGTTTTAGCTTCTTTTTTTGTATAATACTTCGAAGAGATTAATTTAATTTTTTTCATGTTATGTTTTTTTATGAAATTAAAATTATTTGTTATTAGCTACAATAAATAGACATTAAGATAGAATTAATAAAAAATTATCCAAAATAAAAATAATAATAAATACATTGACATTTTTGTTATTCATTTGTTTTGTTTTTTTATCCAAATGTAGTTTATCTACCACATTAACAAAATATTTATTTCTCATAATATTTCTTACAATTAAGAAACAAAGAAAAGAGATAATGTTTTTTTTATTGTGCACCACCTTATATAACATTTTCATTGCGAATTTCTTTTACCTTCTTATTTAAATCTATGTTTTTCTCTAATTTTATCATTTAATATTTGACTTTGTTAGACAATGCAGTATACCTTCATTATTTATTTGGTTTGCATTTTATTCGGTTATCTAAATTTTACAACTCATGTCTCGAGTTTAGCAATTTAACCCAATTGAATTGATTTTTTAGGTATTTTTTAACTAGTATTTTTTCAATTTCATTAATCAACATTTTTATTGTTAGGTTGACTAGGAATTAAACTTTGTAATTTATTTCATTTTGTTTTCTATGAGGTTATCCCGGTCTCATTACCCGGGTCACATGTGTTTATGAGTTAACATGGGTAGATTTAAATCGTTTTATTGTCTTGTTTTTCAGATTGAGTTTTTCTAATTTTATCATTAAAAAATGAGTTTATTGGAAATCAAGACTCGTAATTTATTTTATTTGATTTTTATAGAGTTATCATAGTCTCATTACTCGAATTGCAAGCTTGTTAGATAAAACTGGGTCAACTTGAGTTATTTTCTAGGTTTACTTTCTATGAAGTTATTTTAGTCTTGTGTTAAAGGTCATGAGTTTTGAGTGTTAACCAAGGTCGACTCAAGTATTTTTTGTGTTATTTATAAAAATCATTTTTTAAAATTTTATTATTCAATATTGGATTGATTGGAAATTAAATTTTATAATTTATTTTGATTATTAGGTTCTCTTGGTCTCATGATCCAACTCATGAATTTGATAAGTTAACTTATGTTGTTTTCTTATTTTTTTTCCTCCTCTGTTTCATCATTCTACATTATTAAAAATTAAAATTTGTTTTATGTAAATCATTGTCTCCGGACTTAAGTTGAAAATTAAAAAGATTAACCTGATTGATATGGATCAATCCAATATATTATAGTCTCAATATTATTTTAATAAAGATTTTGCCTTAAACTTTTTTAATCATATTATATTTCAATTTATCATTCAATTTATTTTTAAACATCTAAAATTAATTAAATTATATTAAATCAACTTCTACGTGATTTAAATTTATTTTCCTTAAAAAAATATTAACTAAGCATAAATGTTTTTTACGCAAGAAAAAATGTGACTCATTGATTATCCTGTGCCAACACTCCAAGGGTATTTGTTATTATATTTTAAAAATATTTTGGAAAAAAAATAATTTTTTTATTTTAAATTAAAAAAAATGATTTTTTAAATCATTTTCACATACTAATATATATGTATAAAAAATTAAAAATATTATTTTAATATATTTTTATATAAAAAATAATTTAAAAAATAACCTCACCTAAACTAATAAACCGTCCCTCATTCTAAATCCAAACTAATAATGACAGGAGATAGATTAAAAAAAAAGATTTACACGTGAAGAGTTGACAATCGTAGTGGTTAAATTTCAGCCTCTGTAGGTGGTGCGTGAGGTCACTTCCTAACAAACTAAGGCTGTGGGTTGGCCGATAGTCAGTGGACAACACACACATGCACAGAGGCGTAGATGCCTCCCAACCAATCGCCTCTCATTTATTATTTCTCTTTTTTTTTTTAAATTAAGTTTTACTCTACTGACTCCAAAGCTTACAGTTTTACTACAAAAAGACACCAGAATCCGAAAAACAGACAAAACCCATTACGCCAAGCAACCTTATCACCTCCGCTTCTTTGTTTTAGAGAGAGAAGGTGAGTTGTAGTGAGAAAACATTATTCATTGAGCATTGAAAGTAATCTGAGTTCCTTTTGTTTTTATTGTGTGGATACGGAGAAATAGAATGATCTATTGTTAGCCAAAGAAAAACCGAGATTCGAACACCTTTCGTGTTAAAGAAATAGTTGTGCTGTGTGGATACAGAATGGTGGGTATTTTCTCAAGATTTTCTGTTGGTAGAGGAGGCCATAGAAGAACCCAAAGTGCCATTGTAAGAACACCCTTTTGTTTTTATGTTCTTCTTTCTATCTAATATTTTTTGAAGAAATTTGCCTGCTTTGTTTCTTATTTGATTTGTTTACTTAGTACTACTATGCTTAAAATCCATGTATCTTGTTAAGGTTCCTTGATTTTATGGTAGTGCTTTGCCTCAGAAAATTGGAAATTGGTTTATTATATTGGCTGATTCTGTCATTTGATTCTGTGTCTTGTCAAGCTGGATTTTAATTGGTCTTCTAATTGTGAATACTTTCTCTAGCTTCACCTGTTATTTTGATGCTTGCTGGCTTAATTTATACTGATATCCTTTTGTTTAAGTGAATATGATTATCTCCCATGTTGATGTTATTTTTATCTTGATTACCTGATCTCAGACTATTTTCATCAAATTTCAGTCACTGTCTGATCCTTAAATATGTCAATTTTTTAGCACCGCCCATGGATACTACAAAGATTGTTATGTAGTGTCTTCACATAGCAATCGGTATAGTGTGTTGCTTCTTTTTTTCTTGATTCTAGTTCCTTTTTTTTATGTTTTCCATTTCCCTCATGCGTTCTGATGTTTTTATCTGCGTCTACAATTAATTTTTTTTGGCCCCTGCTGTCAAATTCTAAAAGTTTTGATGTAATGAATGGCTTGATGGGCTGCAGGATGAGAGAGAAGTATTGCCCCCAAATGCAGATGTTACTGGGGCAGCTGCTGTCGCTGCTGCTGCTCCTCATGGAATTGAATTAGCAGTAGAGTTTAAGCCAGTTGAGCATCCGATTGAGCCTCTCGACAATGATCAACCAATTCAGTGCCCACTACCTGAGCCTTCAATTCTTAATGTAAGCTTGATTCTTGTTTCCTTTCTGAATTTTGAGCTGTATTACCAACTGGTGTCTTTTCTTTTTCCTGTCGTTGCTTGAATTGCTCTAGGCGTCCAGTTGGGTGCAGAGTTGAATAAGATTTTTAGAAATGGGGAAGGTTTTGTTAGGTCATATTGCAAATTCCTAACTTATATAACCCAATCATTGTGATTAGGCCATAATGGTTCTTAGCCTGAATTTCTGAAGAAGATTAGATTATTGTTACACAAAAACACTTGGCTTGTATGAGAATTATGGCATGGTTTTGAACTGTGGGGGTGGGTTCTGTATGATTTTTTTCCTTTCTTTTTTGGGTTTAGATTTTTGTGGATGAATCTGCTGCAGCTATATAAGATCTCCACTGTTTTATCTCAGAAAGCTATATGCTTTATTCAACACTTAAGTTTTGAGATTCTAATTTCAACTTTCTCTATTTAGGATGGAAGATTATGGAAGGAACGAGTATCCGCAACTGTGCATAGAAGAGGTGATTTGCCAGTCATGAAAGAAGGTGGGGCTCTTGAATCTGAATCTGTTGAGTCGAGGCCGCGACCGCGGCCAAACCAGTCCAATCGACTAATACTGCCTTCTATCAGTGCCCCCGAGCATAATTTACTAAATCTACTTGAAGAATGTAATGCATCTGGGGTCTAAAACCTGGTATTGATTTCTAATTGGAATGCAGCTTTGCATAGTTCCATACAAAATTTGATGTCTTCTTCTTCTTCTTCCCCTTCTTTCCTGTTCCCCTGTTTTTTCGGCATAAGTCCATCGGAGTATATGTAATTACCAATGAACCATAGCAACATTACACCTTTTTTATGTATATGTAACAAGTAAATGTTGAGCGCAGAAACATTCTTGAAATTCGATAGATATAGTCATTTGTGGCAGATTATGGAAATAGTCTATGCTCATTCTCTACTTGACAATGGAGTTGGCGTCATCATTTCTCCCTTTTCATGATCATTATTGTATTACATGTACATTTTGGTTAGCACAACAGATTCTGGATAAGGACATAGAGATTTGGAAGGAATTCAGGATGTGCTTCCTGTCTGTCAAACTGTCAACCTGCACCTTACTGTGTTTTCATGCCATCCAAAACATAATGTTTGTGGTTCATTCCACTCGTTTCCTTGATGTTGATGACAACCTAAGGATGCATCCTGAGGGTCTAGGATTTTTTAACACAATTTTGGACCTACGAGTATCCTGAATCCAGGATCCATATTATAGTTTGAGTCAGGGCAGCACTTCCTTGTTTACGGTGATTGTTTGTTACTTGTAGATAGCCCTTGCATGTATGTGTGGTCATGCCGACTAGGATTCAGCAGTGATAGCGCCGATTTGGTACGATGGCCGTATCCTTTTATCCACTGCACCTCAATACCGTTTGCACTTTGCAGAATGGTTTTGCAGGATGGATCCTAATACAGCCGTGGCTGGTAATTTATCAAAATGTACACTCTATTAGCATGAAATATCTAGATCGAAGAGCATTCATCACCAGTTGGTGATGTTTTTGGTGCAGCCTCCTTCCACCAATTTTTCATGCCATACACAACACGTGATTCTTTGTTAAATGCTTCCCAACTAGACATTTGTTGTGCAAATCGTTGTTAATCAGTCTTTTAGTGGTCAATATTAGCTGTTAACATTCAAGAGGAAAAGAGGGATTGAATGATTTAGCACTAAGAGGTGTTTAAGAGTGTAGTTGCGGTTGTTTTTTAAAGTGTTTTTTGTTTAGAAATATATCAAAATAATTTTTATTTTTTATTTTTTAAAAATTATTTTTAATATCAATATATCAAAATGATCTAAAAATATTTAAAATAAAAAAAATAAAATTTCAGCAAAAAACCAGTTAGAACGCAATGTTAAACAGACACTCAGTTTGCTTTGTCATCTGCTCTTGAGAGGAGATGGGGATGTAGAAATCAAATGAATAGTTTGCTAAGCGTTCCTTGGAAAAAATGAGTTGAAAATCCCAGTAAAAAGGCAAGGCTATAACGCTTCTAGAAGATCAAAATGAACGTCAAGTTCCTTGTTTTAGAATGCTGTCACCCGGTCATAGTCATCTACTAGCCGGAAGCGCTAAATGGAAATCACAGACAACATGGAGCCGTTGAAGTTTTATAATAAAACTTGCACCAGGGACGCTCATATAAAACCCAATCTCTCTGAACTGTTACGAGTGAATTCAGAAAACTAATCACAATAGTGGATACAGTGCAAAAGTAGATATTAGTCCATGATGATACCGGAGCTACAGAAAGCGTACATAAACATCAAGATATAAGCAACAAATTAGAGAGGAAGAGGAGGAGGAGGAAGGAGAAGAAGACACGTCAAGAAAAGCTAGAAAAACGGGGAGAAAAACAAAGAACGCTATACAGGCAACCTGGGAACTTCAAATGTATGCTCCACCGTCGGGTTAACAAGGTGCTTCGGAGGACCTCGAGCACTACCGTGATTTATTCTCCGCCATGACCGGTATGATTTTGCAACATTGTTTTTCCTGGCAGCTTCACCAGCAACTGAATGAACTGATACTGAGGAGGTGAGAAGGAGGAGGAAAAGAAGAAGGGATTCGAGCATCGCCTTAACCAGCACCATTGTGTTTTCTTGGCTGATGCCTTTCTGGCCTGGGAAGGAGAGTGGGGCTGATAAAGAACTTCTAAAGGGATTCTTAGCTTTGCGTTGCCTGGAAGTTACATGGAAAATATTTGACCTTGCATTCCATAAATGTTGATTACTTGTGGGAAATTACCTGGTTTTTGCAAGTGGGTTTGGTTTGTGTGGTGTGTGTTATTATTCTGCTTGAAGACTTTCACCCAAAATAGGAAATTGAATGATTAACTATGCATAAACGTCATCTAAGAAATCATTGTTAAGGCCAACCAGGTTCATGGCTTAGATGGAGAGCATAAACAACTTCAACTAGTTCATCTACGAAATTGTTGGTTTTTGCAGAGGCTTATACTTAATACAGAGTGTGTTTAATTACTATTACTATTTTAAAAAAATTAATTCTGATTATCTTGATATAGCCCCGCTTGAAAATATATATACAGATTCCCAGCCATTAAAAAAAGAAAGGAACGAATACAGTGTTATTTTATACATGGACTGGGCTTCGTTTTGAAGAGTGAAGACAGCCCACAGACCCAATCCATCCCTCTAAGATTTATAATCCGGCCCAAATATCCCACAAAATTCTGTTCTTTTTCCTTTTCTTTTTCTTTGAGCTCAAGCCAGACAAACAAAAACCCCTCTCAACTCACTGGGAAAATACAAGAGAGACGTAACACAAACAACTTATTAAAAATTCCTTCAAAGCTCAAAAACACACTAAAAGAAACCCTCTCTTTCTCTCTCTAAATCGGCGCCATGGCCGCACTACAGTACTTGGAGACACTGCGCAACGCGCATCCAGAACTTGACGAATGGTACAATTCAATCTCAGATCTGTACCAGAAGAAGCTCTGGCACCAACTCACTCTCAAACTCGAACAGTTTGTCGCTCTCGCCGTCTTTCAGGTCTGACTCTCTAATCTTTATCTTGTTTATTTATTCTCTCTCTCTCTCTCTCTCTCTCTCTCTCTCTCTCTATATATATATATATATATATATATATATATATATTTGCTTGTTTCACTGTTTTTGTACTTGGTCATGATTCGGGATGTTAGGGTTTCTTTGTGGATCTCTTGGATTAGTTTCTTTGGAATTTCTGTCTTAGGTTTGGAGAATTTGGGGGTTTAAGGGTTTTCTGGTATAATTAGGGTTTTCTTAGAGATGCTAGAAGTCGTTGTATTTGATAATGAGGATATTTATGGTCTTGACTGGTAAATTAGTGTTCCTACGTGTGCCTGTTTGTATGTTTGAGTTTTGGTTTTATTTGGTGTTTATCTTTTTGATAAATTGGGGAAATGAAGTGAGACTTAAATCTAAGTGCTTCTCATTTTGGTTTCTGTGTTCAATTCTTGCCTAATTTAAGTAGTTGAAATTGGTTGCGTTGATGGGGGCTTGTTTGCTGCTTTTTCATTTCATTTTTGCTTCACGAAATACGGTATCTGATTGTTGTAGTACAAGATCTACATGGAAATCCAGAACTGGGGGTTGCTAATACTTGCAGACAATCTAATTTACTTAACAGAATTCTTATTCAAGCTGAAATAGGTTTAGGACAAAGGTCTGCTACCAAATGCGATTGCTTCTGTGGGTTTGACCTCATATATGTCAAAAGCACACGATGATTTTGGCTCTTAAATTTTGCATGCATGATATCCTTCTGTTTTATTTTGCTATTTTTTACTGACTTCTAGTAGAATTTGATATGTTTATGGTTGCTTTTCAATTGAGACACAGCAACCTGTCAAATACCCTGAAGTTTATGCACTTGGTCACACTCACTTCTTCTCCTCTCTCATTCTCATCCTTGTTACCCCTTCTAAAAGTCGAGTGCTTATTATTCACTATGTCACTTGTATTAAAATAATTTTCTTTTGATTTGTTAGCCTATGCAAATTAGATACTTATATTTTGTGTTTTTATTTCTGTTAATTTCCAGGCTGGGGATGCTCTTATACAATTTTATCAAAATTTTATCACCGACTTTGAGACAAAGATCAACCTTCTCAAGCTTGCACACTTTGCTGTTATAGTTTCTCGGCGGTATACGGAGAAAGATGCTGCCATTGGCTATCTTGAAGGAGTGATTGAAAAGCTTCAAGCAACTAGAGAACAGCGTATAGAAGAACCTGTCCTTTACATTAAGATGCAAATAGCCATATTCAAGCTTGAGCAGGGGGATCAAAAGGAGTGCAAAAGGCATTTAGAAGATGGAAAGAGTACCCTTGACAGTATGACTGATATTGATCCGTCTGTGTATGCCAGTTATTATTGGGTTTCATCTCAATACTATAAACATCGTCAGGAATTTGCTGAGTTCTATAAAAGTGCTCTTCTTTATCTGGCATATACGTCGGTGGAGTCCCTCTCAGATTCATTTAAGCTGGTATGTGATTATCAACATCTAAAAAATTAGTTACAAAAGACTGATGGAGGCATGGCCTTCTAACATTTTATCTGTGCACTACTTCTTCAGTTTCATCTGGCATGCCAGCTTATTGATATGCATGGAACCAATACCAGATTTGTATATCCTTGGTTTCCCCTGGCAATCATTTCTTTCTATTATCCCACAGCAATGGAATCTTTAAAATGTTGTCTTGCTGATTTCTGTCGGGAATCAGTCTCTCAAATCTATCGTACCATTTTTGTATTGGCATCCTCCGTGAAGAAAATATTATGATCTGAGAAATGTTCAAGCAGTGAAGCTTGGTTGTGCTTTTGTGGGCCTGGGTGCTTATCTGAGCAGCTTGGGGTTTTCTTGTTTTGCTATCTCCTGTTAAAAGTAATGGTAATATAATTATTTTGAATTAATATAAGCGGTGAACAGAGAGACTGGCATCACATCAAGTAGAAATGTATTAGCTTATTTTTGACAATACCTCAGGCATTGGGAGGATTGTTAATGACTCCTGGGTTAAGGTAAATTCTTACTGGAGTTTTGTAGTTTTTGACACTACGAGCTTTAAGATGGATGGTAATTAATCTTCAAAACCATTAAATTTTGTCATGTTCAAAGATCAATTAATCTCTGGTGATGATTTATGAAGCTCAAGTTTGAACTGATTAAGTTATTATTTGCTGTTTGGAACAAGAATTGAATTTACTGAAGATGTTTTTTTCTGGAATAGAAAATTATGAGCATTCAGTGTAGTAAATAACAGGTTACCGGGATTGGTTGTTGTGGTTAATGACACTGATAATTTATTTCCATTAAGGAAAGAGTTAAAAAAAAGGATAATTTAATTGGTTGAGTGGTTTATATGCTCTTGCTTTGTATATATTTTGTGCCTTGCACTATCAATTATGATATGGTGTTCATGGTCTCCTTCTTATTTATTTTCTTTATCTTGTACTTAGGATTTGGCATTTGATCTCTCTCTCTCTGCACTTTTGGGTGATAACATCTACAACTTTGGAGAGTTGCTTGCACATCCTATAGTAAGACTATCTTCATGACTGCCCCTTTCCTCTTCTTATATATCTGTGTAGCATTCTACTCTACGCCGTGATTTGGGATGAACATTTATTTTGTTTTACAGATAAAGAGCCTTCTTGGAACTCAGGTTGAGTGGCTCTACTACATTCTCCAGTCATTTAACTCTGGTGACTTAGTTTGTTATCAAGAACTGTGCCGCGTACACAATGCTGCCCTGAGGGCCCAGCCAGCATTAGTTCAAAATGAGCCAAAGCTATTAGAAAAGATTAATATTCTCTGCCTAATGGAAATTATCTTCAGGTACGTGTGCATTTGCAACATCTTTCCACTTGTGGTATGATGGCCAAAGTTTAGCAAGCCATGCACCACTTGTATCAGATTATTGCTGGCTGAACTTAGATATACTTCCTTGCAGCCGTCCTTCAGAAGATCGAACTATTCCATTAAATGTCATTGCTGAGCGCACTAAGCTTTCCATTGAGGATGTGGAGCATCTTCTCATGAAGAGCCTTTCTGTAAGTCCAACTCCCTCGACCCAAATTTATTTTGGAACTTGTATGAGATACATAAACTTATATTTCCGCAGTAAGGCCCACTGGCATTCTTTCAGTGAAAACCTGTACAGTTTACATTAAAAAAAAATTCAAATAGTTTTTAGATCTCGAGGGGAAAAAAACGATAAGCTCATTTTCATACATGTTTGTTGGGGACATGCATGGTTGACAACATGTTATACTAAGTGCCTATTTGAGAGTGTTCAAGGTTGCTTTTCAAATTGCTTTTCGTTCAAAATGTATCAAAATTATGTTTTATTATTTTTTTAAAAATAATTTTTGATATCAGCATATTAAAATAATTTAACACACAAAAAAAATTAATTTAAAGCCAAAAAAAATCATTTTTTTTCAAAGATGTCTTTTTTTCGACACCCCATAAATGTTTATTGGTGTTCATGCTCCATGAAGACCATGGCCATCTGCTCCTTCTGAATGCTCTTTATTTGTTGGGAATAAGAACTATTCTGCATTTGTTTATTGGCTGCAATTTTGCCAAGACAAGTGAAACTTTTATTATTTTCAAGCTTTCTTTACTCTGAAGCAAAAGATGGGTTGTGTTATGTGCTCTTAAAAGAAGCCAAAAGTTTGGAATCTTCTTTACTGGATTAGTATTGATTTTCAGTTGCTATTGATGCATGAACGTTTTATTGTGTTTGCATGATGTAAAGCGAATGCTGTGATTTTGCTAACAGGTCCACCTTATCGAGGGTATAATTGATCAAGTTGAAGGAACAGTGCACGTTTCATGGGTACAGCCAAGAGTTCTGGGGATCCCACAGATCAAATCCCTGCGAGATCGACTGGACAATTGGTTGGATAAAGTGCACACTGCTTTGTTATCGGTTGAGGCTGAAACACCTGATCTGGTAGCATCATGATTTCTTACACTTGTGGTTCTTGATTACCTTTCTGCCTACTGTAACAATTTCGTAAATCCAAAGGCGAATATTGATGGGTGGCTAAGTGGAGAGACTCTATGTAAGACACGTGGGCAGTCAAGGCAAACTTTGTATGCTTCTTTCATATTCCAGAATCCTTTTGATATTTTAGAAACGTCAATTTTATTATTTATTTTTTTCTTAAAGGAGTTGCCAGTGTATTTTTTTCACTTGGGATTTGTGGCTTATAGAAGGTGGTCTGCTAAGAGGATATGGTTGAATCGACCGAGAAGAACATTCTTTCTTGCAACTCTTAGAATGGTTATCACGTAATTATTTAATATTCCCAAGGTGCGTTCGTCGTTTGATATGAAGATGCCAGCAACCGCCACCGCATTTTTAATCATCCTTTGCAACTACATTTTATTTCTGGCAATCATTCTCACTGGTAAGTTATTTGAATTGCGTGTGCTCTGCTGATCTACTTATTTCATGTTGGCTGCTGTTTCTGGTCTGTGGGTCTCCTATACGGCAATGACCCTGTACAGCTCTTTTGTGCTATTCTCCTTGCTGATGCTGTCATCTCTGGGGCTGTCATCGGCCAGCCTTTCTGTTATTCTTGCAAGCAAGTCTAGATTTTTTTGCCTGAAACAAACGTGATGCCTGTTTTCTTCAAATCTAATGTTACCTTCTACTCCTTTTTAAACTGAAAAGGTTTTCAATGGGGTGGGACTGAAGTGCCATCTCTCACACGTTGGACGGAATCTCAAGCTTTAAACAAAAAGAATTAACGCAGTTTCACATCAGTTAAAGATAAATTAAAGGACAAGACAAACCACAAATATTTGGAGGTCCGAAGCCAAAGTTCATCAATCAGTCTAAACTTTAAAGCTCGCAATTTTTTTGGCAATTAAGTTTTTTTATCAGCAAATTAAAACAATATAAAAATGTTTTATAAAATACAGAAATAAAGTCCTCAACTTGAAAGACTTGTGCTGAAGCGGGTCCTTTTCTTTTCCAAGTATTGGAGAAATACAATGGAGAGCATGCTGGCTTAGTTATTGGATCCAGCGTACCACACCACCACCTGAGCGTAGCATGCACAGGTGGCTTCAATACGTATCCTCACACCAATTTAAAGACAATTCAAACCCTAACTTATCAATCATGGAGGGTTTACACGCAGGGCTCTGAAAGCATATTGTTATTGACAGCACCTCCATAGAGGCGCAAACAGATCCCACTTGAAATACCTCACCGTATCATCAATAAAAACTGATCTTACAAAGAAAGAATATAAATCAGTCAGTCCTTATTCATACGGATAGGAACCTCCTTTTCTACACTCTCTTTATCTATAGAGGAAATAAAAAGAATTAAAAAGCATCACCCTTGCCTGACAAATAGTGAGGAGCTCATGTCAGTACTGTAGAACGAATCCTCAGCTACACCATAGCAATTATCCTCTTTCTCCTCGTCCCACCTGAGAACCTCCCTTGTGTACTTGAATGCCTCATCAATAGTCACTCGGTCCCTTGCCCTAGTTTGCCGAACATATAGCTTACGGCCTGTGATAGAAGCATAGAGTTCTTTAAACTTCACGGCGACATAGTAGTAAGCCTGGTGAGCAAGTGACTGGTTCTTGTGGTGAGGTTGCACCAGACTGAAGTCATTAAACCACTCACAGGCACTTAAATGCACCCGATTAACCTTTTCTTCAAAGACATCATACTTGTTAAGTATCAGCACAAAAGGTGTATCCTTAAAGCAAGGGTGCCTAATCATTGTCTCAAATAGCTCCTTGCTTTGCATCATCTTGTTCTGAAGTAGAGATCCACTACCACTGCTCTCTGGCGAGAACCACATCTGATCGTAGTCACTGAGGGCTACACAGAAAACTACAGCTTGCACGTCTTCAAACATTTCCACCCATTTGCACCCATCATTCATCCCCTTTGCATTTACTCTAATCAACTGATATCTGAAAAAAAGAAAAATTGCAGGCATGAGTACCTGAATCCTGCCGACATGACAAGACAAAAGAGAGCCAATTTTCTGGTTCGAATGCCATGAACATGAAATGTGTTTGTGTACAAAAAATCAAGATTCCAATACTTCACGATAAAAATCTGCTGAACACGCCCTGCCAAACCAAGTCAGTTATAATGAAGACGTGTTAGTTTTCCATGGAAGGTATGCTGCCTGTCAATCGAAAAAAGGTGCTGAGCTAGGGTGCTCGCAATGAAAAATGCCTCTAGTGAAGTTGAGATCTGTAAAGTTTCTGTTTTCCTTCCTGTTTGATGCTATAGTAGGCATATTTCAGGGGATTATGCAGAAAATAGGAATTTTACCTGGTCAGAGGAGGGGGTGGAGCATCCAGATTATCTGTGTATGTTTCAGACATTGGACTGCGATCATCAAGGGAGAATTCTATGAAAGCCAAACCATTCCCTTGGGTGACCCCTTCTGCATAGAGAATATCACGTTCAGAGGGTTCATACTCATTGCTTGAGATCTCGACAGCCTGAAAGTAAAAAGACCATGTGATACCGCCCTTCACTGACCCTAATGATAATTAAGTTTATCTGGGATTAAACCATGCAAGAGACATCCATTAAATGAAAGACTACCACAATATCAGAATGGAAAACTTGGTGATTGAAAAGAATTAGAAATAAGAAAATGGAAAATTATAACTCTTATTCATATCAATCAACTAATGTGAAATTCAGAACAATACCCGACTCAAGAAGTATTCAGCAACATCTGGAAGGAAGTGAAGCTCATTTTTTCTTCTATATGTTTCCTGTGTGGCAGGATCTCTCCACACCTCCTCAACTAATGGAGCATACTCACGTGTTGCTGCAGGGAAGAAAGCATCCAAATCTCCAGTCGCTATAATATCCAGTAACCAGTCAGAGAAATGCTTCAACCTCGGGTTGATTGAATAGATACATGGATTAGTTTCACTGTGGTCAACATCTCCACCTGAAAAGATAGTCAGGATCAGATTCATTGAAGTTTTAGAGGGCACTCTAATAGTTGAAAAAAATGCAATAAATTATCTTCCATCCAAGTTCCACCCACCTAAAAACTAGGGGGGGGGTAATCATAACCCCATTGAAAACTGTTTGCTAACAAATTCCTAAAAAACGTCGAGATTACTGGAAATTACTAGCATGCACCCAAAAATCACAGCCTCCAAATGCTTAATAGTCAAGACATGACTTGAAGAGGATAAATGGAGGTGCTACACCGTCACAAGAATTTTAATGCAAGAAAAGAAAACCTAGAAATATTACCAGCTTCAGAATTTTGGTCTTCGAAACCAAGTGCTTTCATTCTAGAGACTGCCTCCTCCTCAAAGCGTTCCCGCCCATCAAGCAAAATGCTAAGATATATGTACATATTGCTCTGGATCATCGATTTGATATCTTGCAGTTCTTCTGTGGTGAACTTGCTCCCATACAAAAATTTGGCCTGTTTAAGAAATGCATAATGCACATTAAAAACAGTATCAGAAGCCATAAAAAGAATTTCAAGTTCTAGCAAGGGACTTAGGTGGTGGTGAAAACATGTCTAGAAAACCAGTCACCACAGGTTTTCAAATTCAGGCTGGGTTGTACTTCAATTGAGAAGTGCAACAGAGAAAGTCTGATCTTAATCTTACATGCATCAAGCCCATAATATCTCAAGTTATTCACACTATCTTGTGGAATATAGTTGGTATGAAGTTTTGTTCGCACCCTTGCTGACTAATAATGGATAGTGTGGATACAATTCAGTAAACGGTTCAAATCTTGAACAAGGTAAACACAGCATTCACTGCAATCAACTGACTTATTGCTCCACCAAGTTTGACATTGAGTAAGAAACAAATTATCAAAATGAGGTCACAGATACTCGAAAAATGTTATTTCACAATGCTTAACCAACTCATAACCACTCATATTTGCCAAGTGCAAATGCTCTAACAATGAATTCTTAATTGGATAGGCAGAAACTGCCCAAGATATGGGGGTCTAAGATCTGTTTCAAGCGTGAGATGAAAATTCCACATTTCACTGATCTAGACCATAGCTAATCAAAGCACCAAACAGAAATGCCATACCTGCTTGAAGATAGTGCTAGTTCCGGAGCCTTGAATCCCAAGTAGAAGTAGTTTCTGTATTTTTTTCTGCTCTAGATAATTTGGAACAGTGGTATAATTGTTGGCATCATCTCTCTGTCCATGAGGTTGACCATGAGGCACAGGCAAAGAGAAAAGTGTACTAACAATCCTTGTTGATGCCTGTCTAGCAAAGAGCAAATCCAAGAGTTTCATACAGGACCTATGATCTTATACTGGTTGTGAACTTGTAATAAGGAGTTTCCAGCATATACCTTCTCCCAAATATTCCCCCTGATATGACCTTCCTCTTCGTAACGACCATCATCATAGACCCAAAAATGAGTATCACGTCGACACTGCATCTTCGCCAGCTAAAACATTTGGACTAGGTTAGCAGTAGCACAGGACATGATCAAAAAGTGACTGAAAGCACATACAATACACAATAACAAAGAGACTGACATGAAAGTTTAATGCATTTACTCAGTAAGGAGGACCAATCCAAAAACTCAGACTAGCTATTGTAGCAGCCTTTTATGTCGCAAGAGCACTAATAAAAAAAATAGTATTGTTGCGCAGCATCAATAATAAACTATTAAACATTCACAAGCTGGGCACAGGCACGAAGTTAAGCTATTCTCCAGCTATGTTTGAAATTGGGCACCATAGCTAAGCTGTGACCAAGCTGAACTCAACTAGCATGAAGCATGATTGGGTGTGTCTGCATGCAAAGCTGCTATCTTACCATTACACACTTGATAGTTCTCACCAATTTACTTGCTTCCCTAACCTCTATTTAGAGATTTTCTATTTTTTCACTCATGTACTTCGCTAATGAGACAATAGCTTATCCTTACTAAAGCATTGCAATCTTCATCCCCAGGAACAGAGATTTCGAGCACTTTGGAAGGACTCGTACAATCATTGTGGGAGCTAACATGACATTGCCATCCTACCACATCTACTTTTCCCACTACAACCCAAACCCTGCTCATCTTTTCCGATGTTAGGTCAATGCTGAGAGCAAGTGCAAATGTCAGCAATAAATAACCACAAGGCATTGTCCAATATCCCGGTGAAAAATTGGGCAACTGATACAAAATTAAACTCAGAAAGCTCCCTCCCAAGCATTTGTAGCCAGCAATTAAAATTGAAAAACATGCTTGAAACAAATTTAATGGAAGGGCTTAACAAATACTATTTATTAACTACACAAAAAAAACTTAACAAATCCTATTGCTTTGCTAACTAATCAAGAAAAAATGGGATTAGAACAGCAAGCCTAAATGGTATTTAATACAGAGAACTCTAAAACAATTAGCATAATGCATGGACAATCAAACCTATTTCTTGATTCAATAGAAGCCACGAGGGGTAAATAGAATATGGAAAAGGATCTCAAATAAGGAGATATATATGTGTAAAACATGTTCCAATTATGCCTAATCCTAAAATGTAGTGATGGGGGATCCAATCAACCTAGCAGCTGTTTCACATTTACCTGGCAAGAATTTAAATATTGCCGCTGGCATCACTCACTAGTACAAGAATTAACTGGAAAAAAACTTACCTTTAGAACCCTCAGTTCAAGTTTGGTAATTTCCCGACCATTAATGAAAACCTTTGTGTGACCATTGCTAGCGTCATGGCTAAGTTTCCCAGTGAAATTTAAGTTTGAACTAATGATTCTATCTGGTTTTTCTCCCTCCTGCAAAATAGCAAGTAAAGACTTTTAATCCATGCTGGACCAGAAGGAATTGAATTTTTTCTGCAAGGGCAAGTAGAAAGAGACCTGATTGACATATTTTAATTTGAAAACTTGAATATCAACTCACCTTTCCCCAAAGACCAGATTCCTTATCATACCAAAATCTACCAGGTTTCAATTTCCGAGGAGGTAATGGGCATCCGAGTAATTCTGCCATCTCTTCTGGCTTCAAAGGATATCCATTCACAATCAGCTGTTCTGGCCGAAGTTGATTAGCAGAGCATTCTTTCTCTGCTTTCATAATTTGCTTGACTTCCAAAGGACTTAGCAGTCGTGATAACACCCTTGAATGCTTTCCCAGCTTTGACCTCTTTGATTCATCAATTGGTTGACCAATGCATGTCACACACTTGCGTCCTTCAGGCATTGATCCCATAGCCCGAAGCACACAATTGCTGCAATACTTGGCATCACAAACCAGGCATGATTCCTTGGTTTCCCACCTCCCCTTTCCACACCTGTAACAAACCCTCCTTTTTTGCTTCTTCTTTTCCTTAGAAAACCCAATGCACTGTGGATATACAGGCTTCTCTACATCAACGTCTTTCCTCTCAGATCTATCAGCAGTGTTAAATGTAACAGCTGGCACTCTCTTTACTTCATTAGCCATTTGTTTTGGAGGATGACTAAGAGAATTGTGGACTGACCCCGGAGAAGCTGAAGCTGAAGCGGAAGAAAAGTCAGGGTTTAGCAAGACAGACACTACTGACTCTGAGCTTGCTGATACTCTGGGAGTTTGATTAGGTGAACCAACAACACCGGCTATTCGAGACACTGGCAAAGGTATTGGTTCAGTTACTGGATTTGAAACTAGTCTTTGTGACCCTGAAAGTGGTTCAGCAGTCAGGCTCACATGAGAACTTATATCAAGAGGTTCAACTTTAGAGACATCATAAGAGACTGGTGGGCCATCATACATCATTGCTATAGAATAATCAAGCTTGGTCTCATCTTCAGGGAGAGGAACTCTAGGAGGAAGCATCTTTCTCGCCAATTCCCTCCAGCTTTCTCCCTTTATTTGCTCCATTTTTTCAACTATAACACTGAATAACTATAAAACTCACCTTCAATATCAAGCAATAGCTTCTCAAGAATCAATGGCATCCAAATTAAAAAAATCGTAACTTTGTGGAACTGACATTAACAAGCACACCAATTATGGTCCAGCCACCAAAAGATCCACAGAAAACAAAGTTGAATGAAAGATTGTAAGTGATACCCTTGTTGAGTTCTTGAAATCAAAACCAGAAATAATCAACAACGAAGCTGGCAATCAACAGCCGTATACCCGCCCGGGTAAAACTTTTAAAGTCTGCATATTTGAACGAATAAATCACAAATAGATCAGGAATTGATCAAAATTCAAATCAACATGAACCAAAAACAAACCATAGCAAGCACAGCCAATTTAAGCAAATACCATCTGAGTTTAAATCATGTCACGGTAAAAAAATAAACATTCAAACTGAAACGTATCCAACACCAGCACTTTTAGAGTCAAAGCATGAGCTTTCAACAAAAACAACAAAATCCCAAATTAAATCAAATTAAATCAAATCAAATCATGTTACAGTAAATATCAAATAGCGAAACTGGAATTACCCGTTTGTCTTCATGCTTTAAATTTACCAAAAAAAAACAAAAAAGCATTCGTACTAAGTCCAAAGTAATAAAAATCAAAGTTAGCATAGTCAAAACTACCAACTATTAACTTGTTCAAAAAAAAAAAAACTACCAATTAAAACCCTAAGAACTTTAAAGACTAATTCAATACAAAAGAAAAGAAAAACCAGCCAAGAAAGGAATCCAAAAAAGGGAACTTCATAAATGCACTTTTGTGCATGAGCCTTAAAGTTTCTAAAAGTAACAGGGCAGAGAGAGTAAAGTAGAAACTTTAGAGAGAGAGAGAGATACCTGAAGAAAGGGACAGAATGTGAGAGAGCTTGGGAAAAATGTAGGAGGGGAAGAAGGTATTTAACTTTTCGACCCCTTACTCTACTTCTACTACTAATATGCTTCGAAGAGCCCGAAAAAGCGTGAAAAGCTCTAAGCTTTATAGGGCTCCATTAGTCCGAGAGCCAACACCAGTGATGATATGGTGAAAGCTACAGGCAGTGAGGGAAGATGGAGAATGTGGGCCCCAGAGAAGGAAAGTGGGGCCCATAAATAATTTTGTTTCTGTGTTTTGTTTTTTCTATGGGATAATATGACTGCTTAGTCCTTCAATTATTGGTAGTTGGTCAAATCAACTTCTCTGTTTCATTTTCTTGTGAAATTGTGAAAATGAAGCCTTAAGCATCCAATTCAGTTGAAGCTGTGCCCCATTCCCATTTGATAACCTGTTTCAACTGTGTTTGTTAAACATTTATTTTTTTTATTTAAATTCAATGTATTTTTTAATTATTTTGATGATATCAAAAGTAGTTTTTTAAAAAAATAAAAAATATATTATTTTGATGTATTTTTAAACTAAATATTTAAAAAAAAAATCACTATACTTCTAAACACCTGATTTTTTTTTCACTTTGCGTCTTTTTTTTTTAAATCATAATATCAAAAATATTTTTTTTTAAATAATTCATTAAAAACCAAACAAAAACATGAGTTTTGTGTCACTTTAATTTATTTTTATTCGAAATAATATCATTTATTCTCAGGGGTACCCTTATAAGTGGATGGGAGCACTAAAACATTGATAAATTAAAAATAAATGATGCAATTTGAAAAACAAAATAAAATACAGGACTTGTTTCAAATAAACATTGATGCTCAAGGACCTCTCATAATCCTTTGCCCGTTTCCGTGGCTCTTTTTCAATACAGTTTCTGTCCTCGTGCAGACAAGCAGTGGTGAGCTCGTGGGCGTGTGGGCACACGTGTTGTAGTCAGCGAGTGATGGAGGAGGGGAAGACACGACAAAGATACTACTATTGTTTTTCTTTTTGTGTTTGCCTGTTAAGTTACTGTATGGATGGTGTTTTTAAAATGGTTTTTGTTTAATAAAATATTATTTTTAAAAAAATATTTTTAATATTAAAATGATTTTAAAATGTCAAAATTAATGAATTTAAAATAAAAAATATTTAAAAAAAATACTGACACTAAATTGCATGCATAATAAAAGTTTAGGAAATCACTAAGTGTCTGTTTGGCTAAGTAGCTATACTACCATTTGATTAAAATTTGATTTTTTTTATTTTAAATAAAAAAAATTTTGGTGTTTTTAGATCATTTTGATATGCTGATGTTAAAAATAATTTTTAAAAATAAAAAAAATATTATTTTGATATATTTTTAAACGAAAAACATTTCAAAAACAACCACAATCACACTCCTAAACACCCTCAAAATTGATTGTCAGCGGCTGTTTGAAATAATCACTGTAGTTTTTAAAATATTTAAAAAAAATGTTAAAATATATTTTTGAAAAAAAAGAAATATGCTGAAAACTTGAATCAAAATGCTGGCCTAATACCTTGTGTGTTTTTAAAATTCAGATTTTTTTTGAGAAAAAAAAATTCTTATTTAAAATTAAATATGTTTTAATATTTTAAAATGCGTTATGTTAATATAAAAAACATTTTAAAAAATTAAAAACAATAATTATCGCTATTACAAATTTGCAAGCACCTTGAGGTCAAATAAAACGGCGTGGTAAGTATGGACCCAGATTTGGGATTATTGGACTCCTGATATTTGCTTTGTCCCCCACCCCCCCTCTTTAACAGCTATTATTGCTTATCTCGGCATGCCGGTTTTAACATGTAAGATTGTTTAAGCACCGTTTATTTGTCGTGATTTAGAGGCTGTTTGTAATTTCAAAATATTTATAAAAAATTTTAAAAGTTTTTATTTTTATTTTTTATTTTAAATTAATTTTTATAGTATTTTTAGATTATTTTGATGTGATGATATTAAAAAAAAATAAAAAATATATTATTTTAATAACTTTCTAGAAAAATTTTTAAAAAATAATCACAATCATACTCCGAACTTGATTGATGTAAATTGGCTTCTTCTTTTTTAAGAATTTTTTTAACTTGATAATGTCACGAAAGCTAAATTGAAAAATATTTTTCAATGGTGAGTTCATGGGCGTGTGAGCACACATGTTATAGTAAATAAGTGATAGAGGAGGGGAAAACACTTTAATATTATTTTAGCACCGTTTATTTGTCATTATTCAGAGGGTGTTGGAGAGTATGATTTGAAAGCATTTATAAAATAATTTATATTTTTTATTTTAAATTAAATATTTTTATATTATTTTGATGTAATGATGTTAAAAATAATTTTTTTAAAATAAAAATATATTAATTTGATAAATTTCTAAATAAAAAAACACTTTAAAAAACAATAATAATCATACTCCGCACTTGATTGATGTAAATTAGCTTCTTCTTTTTTGAGAATATTTTTTAATTTGATAATGTCATGAAAACTAAATTGAAAAAAAAAATCAATGCAATGAAATATAAATTTAAAAATAATTTATCAATGATTTTTTTCTTCAGGTTTATGAATAGAACGAAGCCTAAATCTTATATATAAAAATGTTCAAGAAAGACGAAATAAAAAAACTAATTTGATCGATTATTTTAAATAAATCAAGATTTAAAATAATCTAAACACAATTACGTCCTTCATTTATGCTTAATATAAATCAAGATTTGATAAACCTCTGGTAAATAAAAGATTTATGATTTTGATAGGGCAACAAAAAAGAAAAAGAAAAAGAAAAGCTACAGAACTGTCCAGCTAGGCCAAGCCCAACCAGACTGACCACCCTTTCTCCATCTTGCTCGGCCAGCCCAGGCGAACCAGTCTTGGTCGTTTCAACACTAGTCCCACGAGCAGCTCAAGGCGCCACACCAGCTACCTTGAACGGGTAGCTTTCTAGACCTAGCAATCACTTTAGTTTTATTTTTTTAATTCAATGAAATATTGCGGTTATGAATTGATTCAATGTTATATGTTTGGAGTTGTATTATTTATGTATATAATTAAATATATTAATTCAAAATAAAATTTAATTTAAATTTAAAAATATAATTATTTATAATTGTGTAATTTAATCTTAAAAAAATATTTTTTTGAATAAAATTATGAACATATATAATATTACGAGAATATAATTATCAATCTTGCAATATCATTATATTCTTTGATTGCTCTAAAATTTTAATATAATATATATAAATATATCAAAAGACTCCTCGTAAAATTTCATGTTAATCTAACGGTCGAATTAAAAAATATAATTGATATTGTTAAATTATTTATTATTTAACTAAAATATAACAAGCAAAACAAACCTAGAATATTCCGATAGAAATTTAAACAAAATTTAAAAAACAAATCAAAATTTTAAATAATATCAAAACCATCATTTTATCTTATTTTTTAAAATATTACAACATATTTTAGCAATGTCGGTCGAAATGAAAAGGGACCTACAACATTACTTTAAAGAGGGTATTGCATCGACCATCTGGGGACCGAGTCTAACTTTCTGTGCACAGACGACGATACTAGAAAGTTATGAACTCGAGAAAGTCAGCAGAGACACTCGAGAAAGCTACCACCATGTGTCCTCATAATCATATGGCATCCACCTCCCTCCCAAAATTATAAACTAAATGTACCGTTTTTATGCCACATTAAATTTTCAGGTATGTATCAAGAAGAAACGCTATCAATGCACAGAGCTCGATTCACCCTTTTTTTTTTAATTTTTAATAATTATTATATAATAATTATATAGCTCGAAGATTACAAGAGAATAAATTTCTTAATCTCAAGTTTTTACTATTGATTTATGTATTAAATGATTAGAATTTCGCTTCCCAACCATTGATAGAATGAAAATGGAGCAATTTAATACTAAAAATAATACTTGAATTGAAGGAATGATCCTGCAATCTATATGCATTAAAGCTCCTCTGGGGTTCTTCATCTAGCCATTAATGGGTTTAGTAGTCAATTAATTATTAATCAAGCAATTAATGGCTCGGAATCCATAACTTACTGGTTTTGCAGTGTATGATTTTGGTGTCGTGGAAACTGTTTTATGGAATGCATAACAGGGAAGTGTGGTAGTTTTATAATTTTAACATATTGTAGGGGGTTTTTAGTCATTGAATAAAATATAATGATAATATTATAAATAATTCAATATTTTCTGATCATTTTTTTGGCATATCAGAATAAAGGTATAAAGCATTATGAGCTTATAAACTTTATGATATAAAGTATAATTATTTAAAAGAACAAAACAAATTAATAAATAAATAAAATTACAGAATACTTAGTTCAATTATACCAAAATAAAAATTTGAAAGTTCCATGTTATGTAGGTATTTCTTTTTTTTTTTTAGCATCTTTAAATTGAAATGTTCCCTTTTTTGTTTTTGAGTTTGAATATTGAAATAAGCATTCAGAGAGAGAAAAGTTATTTAAATATATAATGATGATATTCTTAAAATCACCTGAAAAATAAATTTAATTTTGGTTGAATCATAATTAACAAAAACACTAAAGGAGAACAGTGATTCACTGTAGAATCACCATTCACCTACACTCATTGGCACTGTTCACTCGCATTTTGATCTGGCGTGTCATGCGAGTTCGTCCACCTTTTTTTTTATCCGGTGATGAACAGTGTTTTAACGATTTTAACCCCCGAAAACGACAAAAAACGCCGCCATAATCAGGGGCTAAGTCGTCATTGCACAGCCCGGCCCGAACCGGTCCGGTCCGACCTGCCGGTCTTTCATTTATTTTATTATTTTCCGAATATGGGTAAATACGGTTTTGACCCCTTATAAGACAAAAACTGTTACTTCGGTTAAGGGGCGTAATCGTAATTGACCTTCTTGTTTAAATATTTTCCCCGATGTCTGTCAGAGCGTGCGTGTCACGCGCCTCGCCATTTTCAGACCCACACCCTGTTTAGGTGGCGCGTGCACTGTCATCCCGTTGCCGGAGACGAGCTACAAGAGTCTAGAACGATGCAGCTCCTCCTGTTCTTCCTCCCGAGGCGGCGCGTTGCACCATACGCTATACGAGTACGCGACGGTGGCCGGTTAAAGACGCCGGCCACGTTTTCCTCTCTCTTGCACATACAAGTGCAGGAGAGTCCCCCGAGTTTTATATATTTTCACTTCAGTCCCTTCGGTTTGAATTTTGTTTTTTCCCATGATTTCTGATAGATAAGTTCTAATTTTGTTCGATTGGGTCCTCCGATTGGAATTCAATCAATGTCAATTTGTCATTTCGGTTCTCTTTCTTTTAATTTTCGGATTGTATTGAAAAACATAAATTAATTCGGTGTAATAGTTTTAATTTATGCATTTTAGTCATTTGATTATAATTAATAATATATTTGATTTTCATTTCAGTCCTTATACTTTTTATATTTTATTTTAATCCCTTTATTTCTTTTTATTTCTAGAATAATCCTTACTTTTATCCATGTACATATAAGTATGCTTAGCTTTAATTTTGATTTTTTTTTATTTTCTTATTTGTTAGGGTAATATTTTGTTAGGAAAAATTATTTCTGAAATTTTATTTTATATATGTTATCATTTGGAAATTGATATTTGTATTTTTTTTTCTCTATTTTTTCTTTCTTTTAAATTTTTTTTTGTTTTTTATATTTATTTTTACATCATGTGACTTTTTTTACTTGATAACTTTTATTTAAGTTTTTTTGTTTGATCTTTTATTAAAGTTTTTATAATTTTTTTAGTCTTTTTTTTTTCATTATTCACATAATAATAATAACAATAAATAATCATAATTTATTATTATTATTATTATTATTATTATTATTATTATTATTATTATTATTTAATATTTTTTTTCTTACTTACTCTTTTGTTAATGTTTTTTGGGTTTTTTTTTCTCTCGAGATAATTTGATAATTTTTATTCTTTTAACAGTTATAACAATGACTATTTTTATTTTTATTTTATTTTTTTGTTTATTATTTTGTTAAAGTTTTTAAGATTTTTTTAGTTTTTTTTTCTTTCACTATTAAAGCGCAAATAATAATAATAATAATAATAATAATTTAATTGTATCTCTATCTTACTCCTTTGTAATGTTTTTTAAATGCTTTTTTCTCTTGATAATATATTTTTAACAGTAATGATATATATATATATATATATATATATATATATATATATATATATATATATATATATATATATTGTTAAAAATTTTACAATTTTTTCAAATTTTCATTCATTCATTTATTCTTTGGTAATAATAATAATAATAATGTTTTAATTGTTTTTCTTACTTACTATTTTTTTTTCTTGGTATAATTTGATATTTGATATTGTTTTAATAGTATGTTAAATATTATATTTTAATTTTGATCCAGCAAATCTTATAAAAATTATTTTTTCAGCCCGCAATATAGGGTGGATAATTTTTTTTAATTTTCATATTAAATGATTTTTTCCAACTAATATTTTTTATTTTTGTTTTCTCATATATTATATTTTTTAGTCACTCTTTTATTAAAATTTCTATGCTTTTTTTAGTCTTTGATTTATTATTTTATCATTATTAGTGCAATAATAAAATTAATAATCATAATAATAATCATTTTAATTTTTGTTCTTATTTACTTTTCTGTTAATTGTTTTTTCTCTAGGTAATTTAATAATTTTTATTATTTTAGTCATTATAGTAATAATAATTTTAAATGTTAAAACCTCGATGTTACTGTTATTATAATAGAGTATGCTTTGATTATATCAAACTTTGCATGTATGAATATGTTATTTTAATCTCAACAGTTACAAAAATTATATATTCAACCCACAACGTAGTGCAAACCGACAACATCATAGAGATTGATGTAAATATTTAAAAAAAACTATGTTTTCTCATATTTTACTTAAAAAAAACTTTCAAGGCAATTACCTATTTCCGTCTCTTTGATATTAAAACTTCAATATTGTTGGTGCAGTAATGTGTATTAATATGTTGTATCATATCAAACTTTACATATTTAAATATTATATTTTATTTTTAAATTTTTTCAATTTTATCTTTAGATTAAAATTGAGAATATATTTAATTTTTATTTCAGCCCTTATGCTTTGAATTTTTTAATCCATTGACATTTGATTTTCATGTATGCCCTTTTATTTTTAATTTTTTTATGGAATAATTCCCGCTTTTGTCTATGTATATATAACTATGATTTATTTTTAATTTTTAATTTTTATCATTTTCTTATTTGTTAAGGTGATATTTTTTCTTTGAAATTAATTCTTAAATTTTATGTTTATTATTTTAAAATTAATATTTATTTATTTTCCTCCCTATGTTTTTTGTTTTAGTTTTTTATTGTTTTTTTTTCTATCTTCAAGGCAGGTTAATTTTTTTTTTGCCTAACATTTTTTTTTAATCTTTTGTTAAAACTTTAAAGATTTTTTTAATATTTTTTTCATCATTAACACAATAGTAGTAATAATAGCAGTAATAGTAGTAGTGGTGGTAATTTTACTTATTTTTCTTGCTTGCTTTTTTTTTTATATATATATATTTTTTATTTTTCTTTCTCTAAAGGTAATTGGATAAATGATATTGTTTTGACTGTTATAACAATAATAATTTTTGATGTTAAAACTTCAATGTATTGTTTTTATAATAGGTTATGATAATCTGTTTTATTATATTAATTTTTGCATATAAAAATATTATATTTTAATTTAGAACCAGCGAATCCTATTAATTTTTGTAATCTCAACAATTATAAAAATTATTTACTTAGCTCGCAACGTAATGTAGTAAAAAAATTTTAATTTTCAAATCAAATAATTTTTTTACATTTAATCATTTTTTATAGTAAATAATTTTTTAAATTTTCAATTCAATTTCTTTAATTTTGATTTTTGAATTTATTTTTAATTGTCTGTTTTTATTATTTTTTTATTAGTTATTTTTTCCAGTCAAATGAATTTTTTTTACCTTATAATTTTTTTTATTTTGTTAAATTTATTTAGATTTTTTTAATCCTTCATTTTTTTTTCTTTTCATTAGTAACACACTTATAATAATAATAATAAGAAGAAGAAGAAGAAGAAGAAGAAGATAAAGAAGAAGAAAAAGAGGAAGAACAAAAAGAGGAAGAGGAATTATTTTAATTATTTTTCTTTCTTACTTTTTTGAATTGTTTTTTCAACTTTTATCCTCAAGATAATTTGATAATTTTTATTATTTTAACAGTAATAAAAATTATAGTTTTAGATATTAAGATTTTGATTTTACTATTTTTATAATAGGGTATAATAATATGTTTTATTATATTTAATTTTGTATATATAAATATTATATTTTAATTTTAAATCGGCAAATCCTATTGATTTCTTTAATCCAAACAATTATAATAATTATTTACTCAACCCACAGCATAGTGTAGTATATTTTTAAAATTTTCAAGTCGAATAATTTTTTGAAATAAATGCTTTCCCCTTACATTGTTTTTTATGACTAGCTTCTTTTTTTTTTTTATGAACAAAAACTTTTTTTTCATATTTTTAAATTTTTTTATTAACCAGGATGTCCAAGTCAGTTTTTTTTTTTTACCATATTTCCTTTTTTATATTTTTTTTAACTAAGGTATCCATAGCAGTAAATTTGTAATAAATCATGACATTTTCTTTGCAAATTTTCTAATAAATTTTATCAAAAATATTTTAACGATAGCAACATTCAATCATTTTTTGCTGGAAAAAAACATATTAATAGATTATAGCAATTATAATTTTATTATTTAAATATTAAATTTATCAAATACAATAAATATAAAATAAATCAATTTTCTATATAGATAAAAAAAATTCAGCACAACACGCGAGCAATACCGCTTTTATAATCTAAAAATATATTTGAACTTGAATAATAATAATAATAATAATATAGAAAAAATGGGCCCCAATACTGACTTGGGAGATAGAAAGGGTTGCCTAACCTATAGGGGCAATCTAAGAGACCCAACTACACACCAAACATTATCCTATCCAGAATCTACAAGTCCCATGAGCTGACACCATTTTTCTGGCTGGAATTCCCTCTTCAAATCTCATGGCTGAAGATCAGCATCTCTGCAACTGCAACTATTTCCTGCCTCAAGAATCTAAGAACCTGCAACTTAATTCTCATACACTTTTCATGTTTGTTTCTTCCACCCTCCCTCGCACAATTCTTTTTTGGCCATCTGAACAGAACCCACTTCCTAGTTTGCCCCATAAATCGCCCATCTTTTCTCCATATTAAAAATGCCAACTTGATGGTCAGTACAAGATGCTTTTCTTGTTACTTCATTGTTAAGTCTGCTTTACATAACTATAAAAATCTTGATCTCTATATCATGGTGCGGATGACAGGATGATTGGGACTCCAGTCCTACAGAAGATCCATTTTTTGTCACTGCCAGAATGTTCTACACAAAGCACGGGATTATGTTTGAAGTCAAAAGAGCAAGAATGTTTATCTCTTTTGAAGAGGTGCAAGAACATGGAGGAATTCAAGCAAGTACATGCTCAAGTCCTCAAGTGGGAGAATTCCTTTTGTGCAAGCAATCTTGTGGCAACTTGTGCCCTCTCAGACTGGGGCAGCATGGACTATGCATGCTCGATTTTTCGACAAATCGATCAACCGGGTACTTTTGAATTCAATACCATGATTAGAGGTTACGTAAATGCTATGAATATGGAAAATGCTTTGTTTCTTTTCTCTGAGATGCTTGAGAGAGGAGTTGAATCAGATAATTTTACATATCCCGCTCTTTTTAAGGCATGTGCCAGGCTAAGGTCAATAGAGGAGGGGATGCAGATTCATGGGTACATTTTTAAGCGTGGACTTGAAGGAGATTTGTTTGTGCAAAATAGCTTGATCAACATGTATGGCAAGTGTGGGAAGATAAAACTTTCATGTTCTGTTTTTGAAAAAATGGATTATAGAGATGTAGCTTCTTGGAGCGCTATTATAGCAGCTCATGCCAGTTTGGGTATGTGGTCCGAGTGCCTATCAATTTTTGGAGAGATGAGCAGGGAGGGATCTTGCAGGGCAGAAGAGAGCATCCTGGTCAGTGTTCTCTCTGCCTGTACCCATTTGGGTGCTCTTGATTTGGGGAGGTGCACACACGTAACATTGTTGAGAAACATTCGGGAGATGAATGTGATAGTCCAAACTTCCTTAATGGACATGTATGTGAAATGCGGGCGTATAGAGAAAAGTATATCTCTCTTCCAGAGAATGGTGAGGAAGAACCAGTTGTCCTACTCTGTAATGATCTCAGGGTTTGCAATGCACGGACGTGGCATGGAAGCTCTACAGGCTTTCTCTGATATGCTTGAAGAAGGATTGGAGCCTGATAATGTTGTCTATTTGGGTGTGTTGAGTGCATGTAATCATGCTGGCCTTGTTGATGAAGGATTGCGTTGTTTTAACAGAATGAAACTTAAGCATGGGATTGAACCGACAATTCAACATTATGGCTGCATAGTTCACCTCATGGGAAGGGCTGGGATGCTTAATGAGGCTTTAGAGCTCATCCGGAGCATGCCAATCAAGCCAAATGAAGTTGTATGGCGAAGCCTACTCAGTGCCTGTAAATTCCATCAAAACCTGGAAATTGGGGAGATCGCATATAAGAGGTTGGGAGAATTGAACTCAAGTAATCCTGGTGATTATGTGGTGCTGTCAAATATGTATGCAAGAGCTAAAAGATGGGAGGATGTAGCTAAGATTCGGACAGAAATGGCTAGCAGGGGTTTCATTCAGACACCTGGATTTAGTTTAGTGGAGGTGGAGAGGAAAATTTACAAGTTTGTTTCACAAGACATGTCACACCCTCAATGCAAAGGCATTTACGAGATGATTCACCAGATGGAATGGCAGTTGAAATTCGAAGGCTATTCTCCAGATACATCACAAGTATTGCTTGATGTAGATGAAGAAGAGAAGAGGCAAAGATTGAAAGCCCATAGTCAAAAGTTAGCCATGGCTTTTGCACTTATACATACATCTCAGGGTGCTCCCATTAGAATAGCTAGAAACCTCAGGATGTGTAATGACTGCCACACATACACCAAGTTAATTTCAGTCATCTATCAAAGAAAAATTACTGTAAGAGAACGAAATCGGTTTCACCATTTTAAAGATGGAACATGCTCCTGTGGAGATTATTGGTAAATCATTTTTATTTATTTTTTAATCCAAGTCTTGTCTTATTCATTAAGATATTTCTATTGTTTTTCCAGCTATCTTCAAACAGTTCTTCCCCTATTTTATAATGATGTGTTATACAAAGAGCTTAATTGGTGGTCAGTAGATTTGCTGAATTCAATGAACGGCTGCGAAAATTTTTATGAATGAACACACCAATTTAGAAGTAGAAGACATGTCAAATTTGAGGTGGGGACGTAGTCTGGCACCACAATAACCTGATTTTCGTTTTTATAAAAAGAAAATTGTCTAAGACCATTAGAAGTTATTAAATCATAGATACAAGTTAAGACTCTTTGGTTTAGGTGAATTTATATATGGTTAATCACTGCTGTTGATTTGATGGAGCTGAGCAATCCCAGGAAAATCGTGATTCAATATACCTGAAACCTCAAAAAATCAGATTCATCTTCAAAAGTTCAGTAAACAAATGAAATCTCTCTATATCAGTAAGCTAACTAGCAAAAACGGAGAGAGGCAAAAAAGAGCTACTTTATCGTATACTATTGGAGGAAGGCATTGCTAGTAATACTGTTTACCTTGATGTTTCTCCTCAGTTCAGGTTTTCTTTCTCATTTTTATCCCTTCTCAAACTGAACAAATTCACAATGTCTAAAGCAAATATTTCTAAATCAAATTTGCTATCATTAAGATGATAAACCTAATTTATCACGAATATGAACTGCGGAAACAGCTGGTGTGATTTCCTTTGTTCTTGGATCTCCAGTTCCTAGAGAAACACCATGAGGGTCTTCCCTGACCAAAAAGTCCAAACATTGAGTGAGCTCCAAGCTTTGGTAACATTGCTTCCAGAGTCCCCTACATAATGGCAAAGACTGCATTAAAAGCCACCTGCTCCTGGAACTCAGGCCAACAAAACTCCTTCCATGCCCATAGAAGAATCCAAGAGTTGAGTGTGTGATTCAGGCTCTATCTGCAAATTTAGAAAGTTTAAAAGTGATTGTTGAATAAATAAATAAAAAAGCTGAAAATCAAAATTATCTAATTAAATTAATATTTGGTTCTATAAGAGAACCAGGATGAGAACCCGGCACAAGTGCACAACATCTTCTGTTTGCATTTCACAACAGATTTATGAAGTTGCTGTTTATTAATGTTTTGCTATGAAAGGGAACTATAATTTCCCAGCCAGAAGTTGCATGCCAACTTTGTGGACAGTTGTATCTGGTAACAAAGGAAGTTTCTATGCACTTGATACTAAAATCTCACTCACTTATAACGCACTCGATCTTATTGGTACAATTTTCTTTCATCATATCTATTCTATTTAACGTTTATAAATAGTTTTCTCAGGTAGACATTCTGCAACTTCAAAAGGTTCAATTTTCAGGGCACAAAAATTGGCCCTCTTCTTCAATTAAGGAATAGCAGGTGCATGCACCGCCTACAATAACAATACCGAAAACCAAAGGATGCTCGCACAAGGCATTCAGTGCAGAAACTACTAGAGAAGCCAGGAAAGCTAACCCAAGAAATCCTCTCTAGAGAAAAAGTAGAGGCGTTGGAATGCATATTTGAGCGTGATATTGATAACACAACAGAATGATTACTACTCATATCATTTTGCCCAACTATAAGAAATGTTGAGAACTCTTGCATCAAACATCCAGCATGACACATGCAGAAACCATCTGAACTCAAACCATTACATGACATAGCAAAGGGGGTCAATCAATATTTCAGGAGAGCAGTCAAAGGAGAGGAATACATTGGTGGTTCAGTTGCTGCTAACATGAGTTTTTTGGTGAAGTTACTACAGCTAGTTGGTATTTAACGTAGTAAACGTGCTTCTCGGAAGCATTGATGTTTTACATAGTAACAAAATTATTTTCCAAGTCCTTTTTCTTTTTGTCATATCAATAGGCATTTCTTGGAAATTGAGAAAGTTATAACTCGGGAAAAAGACAGTCTAATTTAGAGAAACAAACCTGCCGGGACACCTGCAGCTTCACCCATCTGGCGCATATGACTTCTGATCTTAAACATTGTACTTCTTGCTCCTAATAATGCTTTGAAAACTACATCTTGGCTTGGTTCAGTGGCTTGCTCTATCCACTGTAAAGGCAATTCTTGACATTATATCAAAATCAACTCTAGGAGGACAAAAAGCATGTCACAAGGTACAGAAGGAGCACCAAACAATAAAGGTCTGAGAAAACAGGATAAATAAAACTTGACATTGTAAATGAAAATTGGCTATTTGCACATGGTTCTCCATAAGCAATATGAAACTAATGTAACAAAAAAAAACATCGAACTGTTTTATTCAGGTCTTCACTTGTCAATAGAACAGTTGTGTTTTGGATACAGCACATTTCTTTGGAGAACAGTTAAACTCATTTCATGAAAAACTGAAAGAACCCTGTGATAGTGCATTGTTAGTTAGTTTCCTTCTACTATTTAGTCAGAGATACTGATGGTCTTCAGAGGAGAATGTGGAATAGGCTAAGATTGATAGGAAAGTACAGAGCAATACCAGTAGAGAAGTATATAATGAAATGTCAACTGTGATAATGAAAAAGAACAGCAATACTGATAATTACCAGATATTAAAATACTGCCCAGCAGATAGTCACTTCCCTAGACTTCAAAAACCAGGAAATAAGGAAGAACAGTAGAAGACAAGGACCTTCTTAGTAGACCCCGAAAGAATTCAAACTCCCACTCTCTATTTATCTATTTGTTTATTGACAAGTAAGATTCAAATATATGATAAATCAGTGCCCCACAGAAACAGCCCCTCTAACACCATTTCCAAAGCTTGGAAACCAGATTTCCTGTTCTGTTATTCATTATTGAGGTGTTGGCAATGTAACAATGACAAGGCTTTATATTATTCTTTAACACTAGATTGACTGAGGCGATGTGAAAATCACCATGCATGGTGGTTCAGTCAATTATAGTGCTCCAATGATCAGAATTCCTTAGTGTTTATGGATGTTTTCTTAGGAATTCACACTCCTAATTGATCGATCCTACGTCCTAGAAATATATAGAGTTCAACAAACTCATTTGCTAGTTAATCTTCCAACCTTAGCATGACTTTGTCTGAAAGTGTTGTTTCATGGTTTGCTCCTAGCAGGGCGTGTTTCATCTTTATACTTCTTTCTCGTTTTGTTACGTTCAAGTTAATCATCTGCTGCAAGTTGTCCTCCGTACACAGATAGCGTTTGCTATGTTATTAAGGTTTTTTTTTTTTACATTTTATTTCAAAAATATTTAAAAAAAATTGAAATTTTATTATTTTTTTAAATTAAATTAAATATTTTTACTGTTTTTATATCATTTTCACATGATAATATAAAAATAATTTAAAAAATAAAAATATCATTACTTTAATATATTTCTGAATAAAAAATATTTTTAAAAATAATTTCATTCCCATACAGAATAGTTATTTTTTTTTATCAGTAATTTAAAAAAAAAAACTAATGGTCTATCACATAAAAGATACAATTGTTCTTAACGTAGGTCAAATCCATAACCTCAGGTCAAAGCCATGCACTAACCAATTGAGTTACAAGATAAATATGCAGGTCATCCATTTATTTATTCAAGAAAAAAAACATAGACGACAGGTCTTTTTATCGCTCAAAAGATACAATTATCCCCAGACAAGCGTCAACCCATCATCTCAACTCATACCCGCACGTTATCTCCCTGAACTAAGTTGTTGATTACTTACTGTTTTTCTGTCTAGTGGTCTTCTGGTCGTTTCGTTCTGTCGTTTTTATTAATTACTTACTATTCTTCTGTATAGTGGTTTTCCAGTCGTTTCGTTCTGGTTAAATATAATATTTAAAAAAAATTATAACATTATCAATTATATATTTTAATTTAATGGTTGTATTAGAGTGGTATTTTACCATAACTTTCATATATATTATTATATTCTAGGTTAAAATCTCAGGATAATTAGAATTTAGAAAGGACATTCAATATTACCAATGATATTTATATAATTCTTTTAAAATTTATAGTTTTAGTTTCAAAGGTTATTTTTTATGTTCTTTTTTCTAGATTGGGTTTTTCTCAATTTTGTTATTTAATAGTAGATTTACTGATAAATAAGCTTCATAATTTATTTTTATTTTCTTTATTTGAGGTTATTATGGTTTTATAATTTTAGTCATGAACTTGAAAAGTTAATCAAAGTTGATTTAGGTCAATCCAATATATTTTAGTTTTAATATTGTTTTAGAAAATATATCATTTTGATTATTTTTTTTAAATCAAACTATATTTTTACTCATTATTTGTTTCTTTTTAAACTCATCAAATTGATCAAATCATATTTGCTAAAAAAAATTTACTTGTATTTAAAATTTGAATGGTATAATTTTAAATTAATTTATAATTGTACTTGAATTGAAATTATATTTACTAATATATATATATATATATATATATATATATATATATATATATATATATATATATATATATATATATATATATATATATATAATCTTTAAACGACTTGTCAAAACCAAAATATTTATTTCAATTGGAAAAAAAAACACGCTTGAAACTTTAAATTGAAAAATGAGACCATAAAATTAAAAATATATTATTATTCATTATATTAAACATACTATTTAGTGTTTTTTTTTTAATATAACCCGACGGTAACTGGGCCTGCCTGCAAGTACTGATCGCATCTTGGGCTCTCGTCCCATGTACATCCACGCCAACACCACCCATGCAGCTTGAACGTTGACTGGTATTCTAAAACCAAGACTTTTATTCATCTTCTTCAACAGAATCCAATTTCTTCTTCTTCTTCTTCTTTTGTCATTGAAGGATAACAAGCACTCAGCTAAGCATTCCACTGATTTCGAATTTCCTTTTGATTTTGTTTCCACGCTTTCTCGCTTTCCCTTGACTGCAAAAGGAAGAAGAAGAAGAAGAAGAAGTCACTGTCCAAATTGTGCTCAAGGCGTGTTTGAGTTTTTTTTGTCAATGAAATTTAGTGCAATTTTTTGAATTCAATTGGATTTCCATGAGTTTAAATGCTTTTGAATCAAAGCATTTATTTCTTTGTTTACTCATGGAATTGCAATTGCAGGTTTCTTTTCTTTTAAAAGTCGAAGCACTAAAGAGATGCAGAAACTGGGTGACTTCAAACTGCCCCAGTTCTTCAATTACCCGCCCTACTTCACGTATTCTCCTACAATTTTTCTACTTTCCAATTTTGGTGGAGTATTGTAGATTCAGTTACTTATTGGGTTTTCATTTAATCATCTTAGTATTATATTTTGCGTGTTTTTCCGTCTTAAGTCTGCAGCCAGTGAGGGACACTCGAGAGAAGCAGGTGCAACTTTGGAAGGAATTTATCCTTGATTACTGTAGGACTCAAAAGATATTCGTGATTGAACTGGAAGAAGAATTTCCTCTATTTTCAAATCATTTGATCGAAAGTAGGTCTTGTATTTTCTTCAAATCCTAATTATGTTGTGTTATTTACTTTGAACAACTCTGAAAAAGAAGACCTCCCCTGTAGTATTGTTAAGGCACTCACCAAACCGTTACATTTGGCTTCAGTAAAAACACCGCATCAGATATCAAATGTAAAGAAATTTCACCTGGGAGCTACAATGTGTTTATTTCCATTTTAAGTATTTATATATTCCCGCATCTCATCCAGGAGTCTTGACTTGGTATGCTTGGTGTATGAGCAAATCGCCCTTATACAATATGGAATTTGAGAAGAGTTCATGATGGTTTAGGCCCTTCTTGTGCAATTAATTCTTTCCATCACAACTTACTGTCCCATTGTATGTCTTCATAATAGCATAGTTAGCTCGATTACCTTGGTGATTTGATAGCATGGAGTTTTATTACACAGGTTGAATTTCGGGAAGTATGTTGGGTTTTGACATGGAATGCAATTGATTGGAGGTGGATACTTCATTGCGTAATGAAAGATAGTAAATTTGACATATTATTTTAATAACTTTAATGTATAATTAGATCTTCTCAGTCAGTTTAAGTTAGCAGGACAAATAATTGATTTATATCTTTAATGTTTTGTGAATTCTTATGTGCTTTTCCGTTGTTGGTAAATGAAAGTGAGCAATGAAATCAATTTAATTCATGGTGCAGGATCTCTCAGTAATGAAGCTAGAGAAGCATTTCTCTCAGCATTAGTGTCAGAAGGTTAATATTGATCGTTTTCACTTAGACCTTTATTTGATTTTATTCAGTTGAGATTGTCTTACAAAGCAAGAGATGTTGTTAGCACAGTAAGTTCAATGTGTACTTCATTAAATGCAATGCTGTTCTAACAGGCCGTGCAGAATGGTTAGACAGAGGACATAGAAAATGCCTGATTCTTTGGCACCGGATTCAAGATTGGGCTGACATTCTTTTGCATTTTGTGAGTGAATTATGGTTTGATAAATGGGATTGGTACCTTTAGCATTCTTCTAGTAATAAACTTGCTCATTTATCAGGTGAGAGATAATGGCTTCGAGGACAGTGTCATGACTGTTGAGGAAATACGCACAGGGGTTGAATCTCGTGGAACAGGTAAAGTTTGATTTGGATGGTTATATGTAGGTTTGATAATGATTTTCAAACCAGTGTGGAAAGCATATAAGTTTTGAACAATCTATTTAAACAAACTCTATTCAGCGAATTCTTTTGTTTGGAAAATCTGAATTATAAAAATCAGTTCTATTTGCCTTAAGAAATGAAGATTTTTTTTACTGATGTAAATCACACAGTTTTTGGTTCAATTTGCTAGAACTCGTGGCTATCATTTGAATATTCCCAAAATACCTACTGACAAGCCTCCTCTCATCATAGAGAATCATAACATTTCGTCCAAGCAGCTATCTGCTATTCTCAACAGCTATCAGTTTTGATCTGCTTTAGCTACAAACTCCCCAGTAGGCATCGCTTATCTTACCCAGTTATACTCTCAAAACCTGTCACCGTTGAAGCTTTAAGAAAAATGCTTGCAGCAAGCATGTATAAAATAGAAATCCTCTCATAGGCAGATAAAAATATGAGGTCTTTATTTTTTTGTGTGTGTTTTTATCAGGGTTTTGTTTGCATAACAATGATTTCACAAGTCTTGCAAATAAATACATTTTTGAACGTCATGTGTGTTTGTTTGATGTCTGTAATATAAAATCAGGAATTTTCCTTCACTGGGACAAGAAAACTGAAAGGAAGAACAAAATAGGCTTTGTCCATAAACAAATTCGTACCAACTTTTTTTAAACTATCTTCTTAAATGAATTATGCATACGCTCTGGCTTGCACCTAACCATTTCCCCTTAGGTTATTTGATGTGCGTATTCCAGTGAGAGATTTCAAGACTACTTGTAAGTAATAACGTAAGAGCTCAATCAATTTGGGTGTGTTTGGTTTTCTTTTTCTTTTTTTCCTTATCAAACCAAACTGTGGTTTCGTTGATTATCCCCTCTAGGATTTAGTTTTCCTCTCCTCTCATACTGCCTATATAAAGGAACCTGGTCTGACATTTAAGATTCTATTGCTTATTGATCAAATAAAAGGCACTGGACACCTTCGTTGTTGATTTTCTACTCTTCATCTCATAGTTTTATACGTGTAGATCTCATTGGACATAGATTAGAAAATAGAGGTGTTGGAGAAGAGCATGGTAAATTACAGGTTTGAAACTCGCCAACTTAAGAGAAGAGTTTATCACATCTGGACTTATAATAAGCCACGCTGCTACTGTTTGTGGTTATTTTTTAATGTTGTCTCTTGGAATTACTTAAAGTTTGTGGCATTTCTGGGGATGCCTATTAGTACTCTCTCACAATGAAATCTAAGAGTGCCGTGGTCCATTTGCTTCCAGCAGTAGGTCCTGTTATCTGCATATCCCATTTTTTTAATGTTTTGTCCTTCTTTAATATCATTGTATCAAGATCTTTCTTCCACTCTCTTTAGCACACTTCCTGTTGTATTTATGTTGATACCAAGTTTTCTGTACCAAATACCAGAGCTTCATGGAATAGATCGCACAATTTTGACGCGAGCATTGAAACTACTAGAAAATAAAGGGAAGCTTGCAATCTTTAAGGGAACTTCAGCTGACGATGAAGGTGTGAAATTCTCTGTGTAATGCTTCAACTGTTGCTTCGAAGAGTTGTTACTTTCAAGATATTAATATAATCAGACCATACTGGCTGTCACCATCTTTTTATGGATTTGATCATTGTCATTTCCATGTGTGATTTTGTTGTTGTTTTTTGTATCATTCTGGGCAGTCGTGATTATTGAACATTCTTTGTTTCCTCTGTTTTTGGGAAGCGGTACCAATTAACGCGCAATGTCAGGTGTGATTTTGGTTTGATTTTCCATGAAATTTTCCTCTTTTTCACGTCGGACGACTGATTGAACCGGGACAATGTCTTTAGCGTTGGATCAATTTGGAACCGTCAAGAAAAACTGTAAGACCATAAAACTTCATTTGGAATAATTAGATACAAGGGAGAATCGGGAAAAAGAAGTTATTCTTATGCATTTTTGATGCATGGTATGGTTTTGTTGGATATGGACCAAGTTTTATCAAGCTGAGCTGCAACCACCCTGCTGTATTGAAAATTGACCACGTTTTAGGTTGTACTTTTTCACCAGCAAAATAGTCAACAATTTTTTACGGGTCCTTTGGTGGATTTATTAAATAGAATTTTAGCATAACTAGGCTGGCTTTGCTAGGAGCTTGTCCATGCAAATTATGTCTTTAGAGGCGCTGATAGTTAATGTGGAACTCTTCCTTGCTAGCCTGGAATATGACAAGAGACTGGGAAATGTCAAGACTCAAAAGCCCATCTTAAATTCTCTACTATAACTGTTTTGTTTGAGTTCGCAAGTGTTATATGGAAAATGCATTGCATTAATTCTCTTTTCAACGGTTTTAATAAAAATATTATTTTAATATATTTTTCAATAGTTTTGATAAAAATATTATTTTAATATATTTTAAACCATAAAAGTATGTATTATAATCAAACACGCAAATAGCTGTCTGGAGCGAGAGCAAATCCGTGATTGTATTAACTAAGAATATATGCTCCACAAACTGCAGATACAGCTATAGCAGAAATTTCTATATTTTATCATTGGAAACGAGAACATGTATTTTTAGATGCAAGGAAACTTATTTTGTGGGCCGCATGAACTAAGTAAAATTTTAATTGTTCCATGTTTTTATAAGGAATGTACATTTTAATTCAAACTCAAAATTTATTATATAAATTATAATTTTTTTATCATCACATTCCATCCATCCCTTAAGGACAGAATATAAGTACATAGTTTCTCTTTTTTAGAAAGTAAAAGAAAAGGAAAAACTTGCATACAAACTGCAAACTATTCAAGCATATGTAATTTATGGCGAATTTAAAGTACAGTGCAAAACGGGTCCAAAACTGTTCATTATTCATTTAAGCCTCGCATGCCTATATCAATCAGAATACAAACTGAAAAGTGGAGCAACAAGGCCAGAAGAATTTGTGATGTCACCGTGAGAGCCAGAGTTCAACTCTATCAAAGCATACGGTTTTCAACTGTGTTTCTGTGGATTTGAACCTCATTTATGTATACATATCAAAGTATCAAAAAGAAGGGAGGAACAATAACAAGAGATTGTATAAAGGTCATGATAACAAGAGCTGCCTTGAGTGATGTGTACAGAGCTTTCAGCTGCATGTGGAATTATTTCAAGCATATGACGGAGCCAAACATTCGTCAACCATGTCCACCAGGTTTGGGTTTTCCAGTGCTGCAGCTACTCGCTCTTTATCATTCAGTTGTTTATTAACTGCAAAAAAAAGCAGATCAGGAAAGGAAATGAATACAATTTCATGATTCATGCATTTTCATCAAGTTGAAGTCTGCATGCCACCAAGAAGGCAAAAGACAAGATAAACGACTGGAAAGAGAAAAGGGATGCTACTCATCCATCCAGGAACTGCTCTGTGTAGGCTTGCCACAACTCATGTTTCAAAAACATGTGCCGGGTCATAAAATTGAAGAGGCTGGGCAAACAAGAAAATTGGCCATGGTTATTCCGCAAGTAGGTGGATATTTAATCAAGGAGTCAGAATCAATGCCTGTAGCACAGCATCCTCAGGCTTCAAAACATTATCTTCAGGGTGATGTGGATAGGATCTTATGGCTTTCACTTTTTGGATAAAGAAAGAAATTTTAATGAAAAGAAGTACAGCAGAGGATAAAGCAAGTTCAATAATTAAAACACGGTTATGAATCAATTTCAGGCATGAGAACTGCCACACAATTAAAAGTGTTTGACAGCTCATTCCCAGAGTGATTACCTGCAGCTTCAGTTGCATGAGTTCCTGGTGCAACCCTGATATCCACCTAAAAAAAAATGGTAAGGACTGGTGAAAAGTGGAGGGGGTTATAATGTTTAAAATTACATGGGCCAAAAGTAGCTGTCAAGACCAGCTCACAGCAGAAGTATCAGAATTCAAACATAATTATGTTACCCGTGAACTTAACCTACAAAACATAATGTATAGATGCTAGACACTCCACGATAAGGGAAAACTTACAAGACATTGATCAGAGCATGCTCCAACCAAATCACATAGGAAATAAATAAGCTCCAGCATGTGCTCAAACGATCCCTTCTCCTCCATCAATTATAAAATAGTGTTGGTGTATGAGTTATATGTCCTTGAACTTTGCTGATGATATGTGATACTCAATCCCTTTTAGGACATAATGGTCACTAAGAAATAATTACTTTATCAAATCATATCATTCTATGTTTTTCTTTTTTCTTTTTTCCAGCAGAAAGCAATCCTTCTTAGAGTAATGAGTTATAGGGTTTATGGAATAAAACTTCCTTTATGGTAATATAAACCATATGTTGATAGTACAACCAGGGAAACTTTGTCATACACTTCATCTTAATCTAGTGTCTCCCCCCATTCCAGGTGCTGGTGCATCACACAACTGCAATGTTGGCATATGGTTTTGCTGCAAGCTTCAAGTTGCTCCAGATATATTAGACACAGCTTCAAATTCCGTAATAATTAACAGCCAAAAGGGGCCATACCATAAAGAATGACACTAAATCAATTTCTAACGAATTATGTGCATACCATTGCTAATAATACAAAGCCAACAAGCTTTGTGTAAGCGTGCTTCTTCTGAACTTCAACAATAACTCTACCCTCAAACTAAGTTCATAAAAAAATAAAGGCACATCGCAGTATACAAGACTAGATTTAGGTTCAGGAATAGCTATTCTTTCCTTTTTTTTATTAATGTGGGTGTCAGGGCTAGCTTGCACACACCTCGATTAATCCCATGGGCTCTGAAGTTAAAAACCATGTAAGACTCTAGTGGCTATCATATTAGCAACTATATAACTTAAACCTGAGATGACAGGGGAAGCAAACCTCTTAGTCCTAAAATCATACTACTTAACTACCTAACAGATGGTTACAGGAATGGCTATTCTTTTTTTTATTAACATGGATGTCTTGTTCAGCTTGCGCATATCTCGACTAATTCCACGAGAGCATGACCATATAGGCCTCCATTCAAGGGGAAGTGGTATGACCTTGTAACATCCATTCAAGGAACTTGAACAATACAGCTAATCACAAATCATTTTCTACCTCTGTAGCAGAAATTAATAAAAACTCAGTTAATAAATACCTTGTAACGTTGTGGCAAGCTTCTCAGAAGTTTGACTCTCAAGCAAAGACCAATAACTGTTGCCATGCTACAATGTTCAACTGTCGGAGTAAAGGTCACCCTGAATAAAGAGAGGTTGAATCTCAGTATATATTGCAGTAGGAATAGGATTAAGATGACAGCTATTGTTACCTGACATAACTGAGCTTGTCATCTACTTCAATGGCATCTTCTGTTATCACTTTAAGCTCTTCCAAAGAGTATGGATGCTCTGGATCTTTTATGTCTCGAATATGATTTAAGATTGTTAAGAAAATAAACAGATGTTTATTGCTTCACATGGCCGGGTAATAAGCATTCCACTGTCCTCACACCAACAGAAAACAATGCCATAAATTATTAAGCATAAAGACATACAACATATTTCATCCAGCACCATTTGTGCTTAATTCTTTTATCCTCCAGGCACAGCCTAATACATCTCGCAACATAAACTTATCACCAAAATACTGGTTTTAGAGCCAGTTGATTTGATTTTTTCCCCTCTCAATAAATAACTAAAATCTGCAACATACAGGAAAAGAAAATGAATTGAATTGAATTTAAAAAAAAAAAAGAGTAAAAAGGATATCAAAAACTTCGAGTTGATCAATAGTCTCAACAGCAGTATACTCATTGTCGTCGACACTTCGAACCCGCCTCTCCTTCTTTTCATAAATTACAGGACTCGCGTTGATTAGCCCAGAAACCATTAATTATTATTAATATTATTCCCTATTCGATTCAAACCCAAAAACTAGAAACACAATAATGCTTACAACAGCTACTACTACGTATATATTAACGGACACCACCAACAAATTAAGAGAGAGAGCAGATGTTGATCCCTATGATATGATTTTCCTGTATAGATGAGACCTTAACGGGTTTCATCGACGGCGCGGTTCCTTCTATTTTTTACTTAATTATTACATTTCTTAATTTATGAAAAGGACACTTTCGACAATAGTTGAATTGGGCCTACGACGTAGTTGGGCTTGTACAGGATCCATTTACCTCAGGATTTGGCAGGAGAAATGAAGCCCGTGTCGTTTTTAAAAAGGTTTAGTCAATAACTTCCATTTTTGTCCAGTGAAAGACAAAAACACGTAGATTTAGTTTAATTAGAATAAAAATTAGTTTAATTACAATAAAAAAAAATTGAATGTTGGATTTTAGTGATATTTTTTCTAGGGGATTCTAAATACCTTGTTTTTATAGGGTTAAAATTTAATGATCATTTAAGATCAGGAAGGCCTTCAAATAAAACTCAAAGGTTATTATTTGAGACTTGTTATGTTGTTTTAGTTGATTTAGAATTTTTATTTATTTTGATTAGATAAAATGTTAAATAATAAGTTTTTAAATTAAAATTTATCTCCTAGTAAAATTATTGTATAGAATTCTGTGTTACTTATTTTTATTATTATTATTTACCGTTCCTGTCTTGAACCATGATCTTTTTGGATGGAGGAGGGTAGAAAAATAAAAAACAATAGTATGATTGTACTTTCGAGCACCTTTGTTGGGAGTTGAATATTATATTTTTACCATTAAAGTTGCAAGGAATGAATTCCCTTTATGTATTTGATGTGTATTTGGCATGCATGTGGATTATCAGTTGTAAAACGTGCTTTGTATTATGTTGATATGACTTCTTACCCAGGTTGCCTGTGATGCATTACGGAGCATGTGGCTTCTACAATCTGAATGGATAGAGTTTATACTAAAAACTAAAATACTGTATGAAATATTTTAAAGAAATTCTTGGCTTAAAAATAGAAAGAAAAAAAATTTATTTGTTTACTTCAAATTAAACTTATTTTATATTGTTAAATTGTTTGATGTAATGAAGTCAAAAGAAAATTAAATATATTCTTAAATAAAAAAATATTAAACTCTGATGTGTGTGTTTTGCTAGATTGCACCAAATATTTTGTAATGGCATCTCAAACTAAATTTCTAACATGTGACCATAATTTTGATGCAAATGAACCCAAAAAACAAAAAACATTTCCAGCAGCTGAGGAGGTCATTTCAAATGACAGCACCCACAACTAACAAGCTTGAAACAAAAGCTTCAACCATGCCATGTTACATGTAAAGAAAACACTGACAAGTTGCTGGATCAAAATAATACACCCTAATATCGGATGCTTGTTGAGCTCGGTAGAAAACAGTGCTTCTCTCGTAAATCTAATCCACAAGGCGAAAGGACACATTAACCGAATCACAGTGACATCAATGAAAAGAGATGTTCTTTACAGATTACAGGCAATCTTTTATCTTTTCTTTTTTTTTAGCCTAAACCTCTAAGTTTGCGACACGGAAATTACAGGCAGGCTTAATTTAACAGGTATGGGCTTCAATTTGCCCGAACAATGTCATCCGAATGAAGCTGAAGAACCAGATCGCCCTTCATTCCAGCCAACAACCAGCCCCCCACATTATTTTGCTTACATGATGTTCAATGTTGCCAACGGATTTCTGATACTGTTAACATCACAAGTATTTGACCATGCCACGACCTTCCACACTAAGCTTTGTTGCTTGCAATTGCCTCTTTTTCGGTCCCTTCAGCTGCTGCAACTTTTTGTTCATCTGCCAATAACAATTGACATTTGAGATTAGAGACAGCAAAGCTGAGAAATTTGGGTATCTTTGAAACACAAGCACAAGCACATGTGCAAGCCAAAGAAAACGGCAATCTCAAAAGAACATATCAACGTGCAATCTCAAAAGAACATATCAACGTTGATAGACCTTGCAAAGAAGTTTACTTGGGTAAGTAAAGATTTCATAGAATCATAATGCAAGGAAAATCAAAACCCGAGCAGCCATTAATCCAAAAACAAAACAGAACCTCAAGTTGCATATGAATTGGAAGAGAACTTAGTTGATATGGATTTTGTAGAATGTATTATAACATATATATCGAGAGCCTAGAGTAAGCGATCAGAATCCATCAAACTTGTCTCCAACAATACTCCAGGAGCGACCAATTAAAATTGAAAACCCACACCAATATCAAAGAACAATGACAACTCTAAACGATAACTCCAAAACACCCTATTAGATGACAGGATAATTTTAGCTCAAATTGAAGAAACATTGTTCTATGAATAGTTCCAACTGAATGAGGCCATGAAACATTGAGGTCATGCCATGTGTCGCACCACCACTTATTTTAAGCTTTTACTCAACACACCACTTTCAGTTCACTCTTAACTGATCCAATAATTGAATGGGAAAGACCAACCTTTAGACGACGCTGATCTTGAACTACTTGTTTAGCACGGGCCCTAACTTCTTCAGGATCAATCTTAGATTGGGGACGCACCACAAAATCCAATGGTGTCGCTTCTGGCCTGGATGCATGTTGTTTGTCTGATGATTGGCTGGACCTCCTCCGTTCCCTGAATTTTTTGTTGATGAAAATTGAAGATATAAATAATTGAGAAAAATGGCATGTGGCAATTAAAGCACAGAAGCAAACAGGCCTGTGATGTTGATTAAGTAATCAGCAGAAAATATGAAAGGAGCAATCAAGTATGCCTTCCATCACATCTCACCGTGAAATATCTAAATCAAGATCTCCATCTCTAGATTCCATTCCAGTAGAATTATTTGCAGGCCTGAAATTCAAACAAATTTACCACAGGAAAGTTTATTCAGCATGAACACATACAACTTACATGCAGATAGAAACATCCAACAGTAACAGCTGATGGCAAAACGTGAAGAGAGAAATACCTTCTTGCTGTTGGCCTTCTGAAGGCCCGATCATCATCAACGTTTCTCATGTCTTCAAACCTTGTACTCTTATTAAATATTGGCCGACTCTATATTTATCAATTGCAGAAATGCAAGAATATGTCAATATTATAGTTACAAATAAACCTCATTGTGCACATTTTCCATTTAATGAAAGATGTTTGTTCAGAAAAATGATACAAATAAAGGGGAAAAAATTATTCAAGTTCTGTTTAATTTCATTATACACATGAGATCAACACACAAACAAGGGAATCAAATCTAAAAGAAAGCAGGTATTTCAAGTCATGTAGTATAACCAAACAGGAAAAGAAATCTCCGATGAATGGCCCTAGAAAATGGGCAAGCCTATCCATGGACAACATTTTCCAGTAAACAGATGCCCTAGATTTCGGACTAAAATTACATTAAGGAGAGGTGGCAGATATCTAAGAAATAAAAATCAACAGTTGAAAGGCAATTGCATTACCCATTTATCAACCAAATCCTTGGCAAGTTTTCTGTTGGATGTGGTTTCCTCGTCAGATTTTGATAAAAACATAATAACCTGCAGAAAGTAAATTAAATAAGCATGAGTTTGGTTTTGGTTCCAAAGAAACAGAAAGTTTGTTACCACCACATGAGGAGATCCCTAACCTTTCCAAGCCCACTTTTCTTCAATTGTTCTCTTCTATCATACTGCTCCAGATCAATTGGAAACTGCATGAGAAAAGAAATGTTTCAGGCTCCAAATAATGCTTGTTCAGAAGCAACAACCAGTACTAAACCAGGAAATATGGTGGAAAGCCTCGACATACATCGGTCAAAATCCTCAAAATTGCAGCACGGATATTTATATTGGGTAAACTTCCATCTGGAAGGGGTTCTAGCCAGTTTTTTAATAACGTTAGTACTCCGTGATCTATGAACTCTTGTTGGAGCTGCTTCCTGCACCGGGAAACAAACAATAAAAATTAACTGTAAATTCCATTGGTACAAAAAAAAAAAGATGTTCTAAAACCAGCTTACTTTGAGAGAACCTCAGTGAGAAGAGGCAACTTCTTGAGTTTATTAACTGCAGGCTTCCCCTGCCTATTGAGGTCTGCGTCTTCTTCAGCAGTGACCTCAAGCTCAGCCATGACATTCTCAACTAATAATGCAATTTCTGCAGGACTTTTCTCATTCTTCTTCCTTTTCTTACCCATCTTGAAGAGCTGCTTGATTTCATCATCCTCTTCACCTTCCTCTGCCTAGAAAAAACAGAATAATAAACCAGATAAATAACATGAAAGCTAGAGAGCTCCATATGCAGCACATCAACCAACAAACATAGTTAATATAATAGAGATGAAAGTTGACCAAATATTGCAGCATCAAACTCTGATGCAAAGATAGCAGTAGCGCATAAAAAAGGAAGGAAAGAAAGAAAGAAAGAAAAGAAAAGGATAAGCCAGAAGCCTCATCAATTATGATGGCTTATAGTTGATTGAGGTTCAGTAAGAGAGATGGACTATTAACCTGAGGAGCATCAGTAGGAGAGTTTGGTTCATTGTCATTTCCATACTGATAAGCAGGATCCACACCACTGTCATCTATGAAGTTGTCATCGTCTACAGTCCTAGCACCTTCTTGATCATCCTATTCCAAAGGAAATTGAAAATAGTTGGAAATTCAATAACAAACTATAACATAGTTACTTGGGAAAAACCCAACAATTAAAACAGCAGATTTATTCTATAACATTGATTTAGAGATAGTTAAGCAACAGGAATTAAATATGTCATGTTAATTATCAACATAATTGAACCTTGGGAGAGTAGTATATAATAAAATTAAGTCAGACCCACACCAAAACTTGCTAGATTAATAATATACTGTCATAAAAAAATTTTGATGTAGAATCAAGTAAACAACCAGACCAAACTTAAACTGTGATATTAATGGTATCCTAGAATCTGATAAGAAATTTTCCTAACAATTTAAACAGATCTAGCCAACCAGGTATAAACCTAAACTGAGAAAATAACTGGATAAAACAATTATAAAAGGATATTAAAAAACAATTGAAAACCCCATTTTCAACATTTACCCTCGGATGAATTTCTTGCATGAACAGATATTTATCATCTCTTGTAAATATCAACTCAAGTCCAAAATCCCGATCCACTCAACTCTTGTAAATATATTTATCAATTACTTGCATGAACAAACTTCAAAGAGCAGCCTAATCTAAATCTCATACCAACAAAATTTAGTATTATGAATCAGAATGGAAATGTCCAATAGAATGCTGATTCAAACAATTAACAATTACGGACAACAAAAAAAACACGATCACCAACCTAGAAAGAAAAAAACACAATCAATTCAAAACTAAACACATCAAAGCACCAGAGAAAAAGAAAAAAGAATTAGAAAAAAGAAAACCAAATCAAATCAAAACCTCAGAATCGTCACCAGCAATAGTATCCCACATCTCTTTGACTTCGCCATCATCCTTTCCAGCCACCAACTTCGCCTCCATTCCTTTCTTCAACCCTAATTTCGATCCACTCCCTCCTTTCCCTCCAAATTTACTTTCCCCTTTGTTAAACTTCGTCCTCTCCTTATCCTTCGCAAATCTCTTAGTATTCTTCCCTTCGCCAACCGATTCTTCCCTCTCAAACCTTACATAATCCTCCTCATAGTCATCAACCAACTCTGGCTGCACATAACTACCACTACCACTCTCTTTCCCTGAATCGCCGCCTTTTTTAACCAATCTTTTTCTAGGTTTTCCTACTTTATCCGTGTCGTACACAGGAGTTTGTGACCTCCCCCTCTCCCAATTGTCAATATCATCCTCTAATTCGTCCAAGATATGATTCTGGTGTGGTTCCGGTGATTGGCCTCCGCCATCAGATTGCATCTCGTCGTAGTCCATCAACGGTTCTCCGTCCTCATCGCGGTACCTGACAAGAAAGTATCGATTTTAGCATATGAAAAACCCTAATTTCAATCGGTTAGCTGAACGGATAAAATATGGATTGAAAATTTGCAAGAGAATAAAAACCCTAATGTTTTCAGATAGCCAGGTCGAAAAGAAAATTAATAGAATACAAGATTTGAGAGAGAGAGAGGTACGGATTGTCTTCGTAACCCATTGTGATGTTTGATCGTGGAAATTTATGATACTGATTGCAGGTTTTATAGTGATGGTGTTTCTATGGAGAGGATAGATTTTAACTGAGCAGAAGCTGCAGCCGCCGTTTGTGTTTGGTGTCCGGAAATTGAGTGATTTTGAAAATTGATGTTAAGAAAATACTTTAAAATAATATCAATTTAATTTTGTTTTATATCAAACACACTCAAATACAAATGAAAATGCAATGTATTTTTATGGGTAAAATAATATCAATTTAATTTTGTTTTATATCAAACACACTCAAATACAAATGAAAATGCAATGTATTTTTATGGGCCGTGTGGGATTATAGTTACAGTTATTTTTTAAAATATTTGTTATGTCAAAATATATCAAAATAATATTTTTTTTATTTTTTAAAAAATTATTTTTGATATTAGCATATTAAAAAAATCTAAAAACACTAAAATATATTCATTTAAAAAAAAAAAAAAAAACCACCGCCGAACACCAGTTTATCTGCCGCGTCAAACAAGCACTTAAGCAGTTACACGGAGAGGGAGATTTTAGTAGGAGTATATAAATTAAAAAAAAAAAATAGTGAGCTGTATTTTTGCCCTTGTGTCTTAGGGCAAGTCCAATGATAAGAGATATTTTAAAGAGTTAAATTTGTAAAATAGCTCCTTGAATAGTGTATATATGGTTTTTTTATTGATATGTGCTCCAATGGTAAAAACCATTTTGGAGAGCTATTTTTTTATATTATATTAAATATAATGCAATTATTTTGTATGTAGTTTAATTATGTTATTAATCATACAATTAATAGGAATAAATTATATAATTGAATAATTACTTTAAAAAAAAACTCTTAACACATTATAATTATTAATTTTTTAATTATATTTAAATTAAAAAAATGAATTAATGTTAATTATTATCTTTGATTGTTAGAAAAACTTTAAAAAAATGAACACATTAACAGACAACCAATAAGTTCAAACATAACTAATTAAAATACATTCCATTACAAATAATTCAATCAAATTAATTACAAATTAATACCCTTATTTTTTATGCTAACTATTATTATTATTATAATATAATAATAATTCATTATTATTATAATTAATCATTATTATTATAATATAAAAGAAAAAAATATTTTTTGGACAAAGATTTGACACCTTGAATGGAAGCTGACAACCACTAAAAATATTATCGTTTTTATTGATAACCCAAACCAAACCAAATGCTACACTCCCTCCTATCAAGTTCTTCACCTATCAACCATGTCAATTTTCTCTGTAACTCAAGAATCTCTCACACTTGAAGCTCTCGCTCCTATGGCAGCTATTGCAGCCGTCCAAACTACTGCTGGGGTTGTTTGGCTTACCTGTGACTGGCCGGGACCAACTAAGGGAGAGGGACGGGCATCCAGGGGAGAAAGAGTAGAAGAAAAGGGCCGAATGAATATAATGAATGAAGAAAGGTCAACTAGCTTCTTGATTTAGTTTCAACAGTATTTCAACGAATATTTTTATTTTTTTTAATTTTTGGCTCTTTTTGTTGGAGGAGCTACTAATAGCGCCTGAAACCGTGATGAGCCATTTTGGCTATTGAAATGCCTTACCCATTGGAGTTGATAAAATTAAAAAGAAAAGCTAAAAGGATAATTTTTTAGGTTTGGCTTCTCAAATGCCTTTCCCGTTGGACTTGCTCTTAGTAGCATGCACTTTGATCTTCTAGATTAAACTAGTTCATTTGTGAGTTGGAAAAAAAATATTATAATAAAATAAATATATAAACTTTTTAAATGTGTTAATTATAAATTAAAAAGTATATTAACATAAAGATAATTGTCGTGCCCCTTTTACTGTGCGTTTCTTCACTGTTCACCCAAGCACAGATTACTATTCATTGCGACAGTAAAATGATGTTTTTACCCCCAGGATCGAAAATCTTTAGCCATCGGTGCCAGGGTCATTTTCGGCTTTTCAACGGGACACGGGCGGTATTTTCAAATTTGTTGCACAGTGAAACGACGCAAATAGCCCCCATAAACGACAAATTAGTTCACAGTACCAGGGGCTGAACCGGATTTTCAACTTTATTTGCACAGTGAATCGACGAAAAAAGCCCTCTATAACGACAAAATAGAGCACAGTAAACGGGGGCAGTGCCGTCCTTTCCCCTCAGGTTTTTTCGTAAATATCGCTGGGTTAAAGGGCATGTACGTCATTAACTATTATTTTATTATTTTTCCTGATTAACTGCTTGCGCGTCGTCCGGACGCGCCCCCAGCGTTCACCACTTACGCGTCTTATCGGAGGCGCGTGCGCCTTGTTCCCGCCGTTAAAATTTCACTACCGCCATGTCAGGAGATGCGCCGATAGGTCCTGTATTTTCCATCGCGGCCCGTTCCGGTCCGATATGTGCCGGTAAACGGCAACGGACGGTTGTTTGTTCGATGTCCGTTTTCTCTCTCTAGCCAAACCAAAGTCGGTTTCAGTCCCTTACGTTAGTAATAAGTTGTTTTTGGTCCCTGAAGTGTTTATTTCAATTTTATTACTGATTTTTTTAATTGAAAGTTTGATTGTTTTCAATTGTGCCCTTCAATTAAAATTAATTATATAAAGAAGTTTTATTTCAGTCCCTATACTTTTGATTTTTTATTTATTTTTGGTTCCTTGAATTTTTCCGGTATGGATCTTTTGATTTCTTTAATTAGGCCCTCCAATTGAAATTGTTCATATATCCAAAATTTGATTTTAGTCCCTCTTCTTCTAATTTTGTTGATTAAATTACAGCAATATCATTAATTATTTTTGATCCTCCAATTTTTTTTTTCAAATTTATCCTTCAATTGAAATTAATTTTCTATATGTTATTTTTCATTTCAGTCCTTATTCTTTTAATTTTTTATTTTATATTAATTCATTTGTTTTTTTATAATATTTATTTTTTATTGATATTCATGCATCTATCCTTTTAATTTTTGTCTTTTTTTTAGGTTTTATTTTTAATAATTTCAATCCTAAAATTTTAATTTGTGTTGATAATTATTTTAAAATTAATATTGCACATTTTTCCCTTTTATTCTTTTTTTCCTGTTATTTTTGTTTGTTCTTTAGACTAAATGATTTTTATGATTTTACTATTTACGCAATGATAATGACAATTTTAGTTATTATTTTTTTAACTATTTTTTATTCAATTTTTTTGTTTTGTGATTTTCCAGTGCAATTTAATTATTTTGATTATTATGACAGTAATATTAATAATAATTTTTACTGTTATAGCAATCATTTTACTATTAATATTGTTCTCTTTTTCCCTTTATTCTTTTTTTTTCCTTTTGATTATATTATTTTTATGATTTTACTATTTATGCAATGATAATGATAATTTTAGTGCTCCGGTTTTTTTCTTTTTAAAGAAAAATCTTTTGCTTTTTTTATTGATTTTCATCTTTTTTTGTTTTTTTTTACAAAATAATTTTTATTTGATCTTTTGTTAAAGTTTTTAAGATTTTTTTAATCTTTCATTTATTTTATTTTTTTCATTATTAACATACTAATAATAATAATAATAATAATAATAATAATAACAACAATAATAATTTAATTATTTTTCTTGCTTACTCTTTTATCACTGTTTTTTAAGTTTTTTTTCAAAATAATTTAATAATTTTTGTTGTTGTTACAGTAATAATAATGATAATTTTCATTTTCATTTTATTTTTTTGTTTGATATTTTGTTGAAAAAAATTACGAATTTTTTAATCTTTCATTTTTTTTCTTTCATTATTAGCACAAATATAATAATAATAATGATGATGATGATGATGATGATGATGATAATTATAATTTAATTGTTTTTCTTGCTTGCTCTTTTGTTACTGTTTTTTAGGTTTTTTACCTCTCGAAATAATTTGATAATTTTTATTGGTGTAACAGTAATAATAATAATAATAATAATTTTTATTTTTATTTTATTTTTTTATTTGATCTTTTGTTAAAAATTTTAGTATTTTTTTAATCTTTCATTTCTCTTCTTTCATTATTAGCGCAAATATAATAATAATAATAATAATAACAACAACAACAACAACAACAACAACAATAATAATTTAATTTTTTTCTTACTTGCTCTTTTGTTAGTGTTTTTTAGGTTTTTTTATATTTTTTCCTTGGAGTAATTTATTAATTTATTTTTTTAACAGTTATAATGATAATAATTTTAGATGTTAAGACTTCAATGTTTTATTTTTATTTTTATTTTTATTTGCTATTTGGATTAAATGATTTTTATGATTTTACTATATGCACAATAATAACAATGATTTTAATTATTAAATTTTATATTTTTTCTTATTAAATTATTTTGCTTTTTTCAAATTATTGTTCAGGTCAATTGAATTATTTTGATTGTTTTAACAATAATGTTAATAATAATTTTAATTGTTATAAAAATGATAACAACAATAACGTAAGAATCAATTTTCAATTTTTGTTTTTATTTTTTTTATTGGTTGAAAATTAACTATTTATATTTGTTATTTAATTATTTCAATTTTTTATTTGGTATTAATTTTTTAAAAAAATTCTTAGATAATGTTTATTCTTTATTTGTCTATATACATCTATGCTTTTAGTTTTTATTTTTTTGTTGGGGTTTTATTTTTAATTGATTCAGCCCTAAAATTCTTATTTATGTTAGTAATTATTTTAAAATTAATATTACTCCTTGCTTCCCTTTATTCATTTTTTTTTGTTTTCTCTTATTTTTATTTGTTATTTGAATTATATATTTTTTTTTACTATTTGCGCAATGATAATGATAATTTTTGTGATTTTTTAATTGTTTTTTTATAAAAATATAAATATTTTTTTATGTTTTTCCAGGGAATTTATTTATTTTAATTATTTTGATAATAATATTGATAATAATTTTAATTGTTATAGCAACGATAATTAAAATAACATGAGGATAAATGTCTCATTTTGAAGAAAGGTTTTAACTTCGTTCTTCATGTCAACATGTCTCTTTTTTACAATAACCCGCAAATTATATAGTTTGCACTGTTTTGTTATTTTTTATGACGCTGTACCTACATTCTAAAAAATATAATTTATTCTTACGCAACAAACTCTACTTAAAAATTTATACATTTTATCTCATAATCTATAACTTTTATTTAATTATATAATATAAATTTATTGTTTTGGATTTAATTATGTTAAATTATATACATAAAAATGCCCGCAGCAATGCGCGGGTAATATAGCTAGTATACACACACACACATTTAATTAAATAAATTAATAATTATTTGTAGCAATAAATATAAAAAAAATATCAACATGTCTAGTCAACTCGTCTAAGTGCAGGTCAAATATTCTTTTTCAACACAAAATAATTAATATTCAAGTGCTGTTGACATCAAGTAAAGATTACAACTGTAAATTAAAAAAAAATGATGTTTATATATAATAAATATCAGTTAATTTAAAGATAAAGGGTTTCAAGTTAGTTTTTAACATGGTAGAAAACGAGATAATACTGTGTGAAACATTACTTCTTTTAGTCTCAGTTAATCACAATAAATGATGTTTATATATAATAAATATTCATTAATTTTTCAAAAAAAACAAAAGTGTAAGGGAAAAAAATTAAAACACAAATTACTAGAAAATGGACACAGCAACAAAATGAATATTAACTAGAAGATAAACCGCATGCTGTTTTTAAGGTTGATTTCTTTATTGTTTACCTAGACTCATGTTACTATTTATTGTGATAGTAAAATAATTATTTTATTCTATGATCGAAAATTTTTAGCCCCAGGATCAGAGGTATTTTAAAAATTTTTAGGGGACAAGTATGGTATTGCCAGATTTATTGCACAGTGAAATGATGCAATTAGCCTCCCTAAGCGACAAAAAACATCATGTAGACCGGGGATATTTCCAAATTTTCACCCCGGGTTTTTCGTATATATGGCTGGGTTAAGGGGTACATAGGTAATTGATTAATTTTTTATTATTTCTATATCCGGAACACTGCAGGCTTGTTATATGGACGCGTCAGCAATGTTCCGCCCACACGTGTTGTGTCTCCAGGCGGCGGGAACTATGCTTTTGTCGTCTCATATGGTTTGTCGATATGTCCTCGGTGTCCATGCATAGCACATGGCATTCACATTTGACCGTGTGATCTCCGGTGAACAGTTTCCCCCCTTTTTTTTCTCTTTCCTGCCGCCTGTGAAGTATGAGACAATCTCTCATATTTGTATACATTTCATTTCAGTCCCTAATCTTGTGATTTTATTTTTATTACGGATTTTTCAATGAAACTTTTGATTTTTTTTTTCAATTATAACTTTTGATTGAAATAGAATATATACGGTAAGTTTCATTTCATTATTTCATCTTTTGATTTTTTGTTTCATTTTGGTTCATTTGATATTTTTTGGTATGCAAGTTTGAATTTATTCTAATTTTATCCCCAAATTAAAATTTGTCATACATGTTACCTTTAATTTTGGTCATTATTCTTTTAATTTGTTCAGCAATTACACTTTATTGATTTTTTAAAATCCTTTTTATTGTTTTTTGGTCCTGAAGTTTTAATTTTTTTTCATTTTTATCATTTAATTAGAATTAATTATATATTTTATTTTTTTTATTTTGACACTTATTCTTTTAATTTTTTATTAATTTATTTGGTGATTGTCCCTGTTGGATAATGTTTAGTTTTTTCTCCATATTTATGCATTTGTGCTTTTAGATTTGTTTTTATTTTTTAACAGGGTTTTATTTTTTATTATGTTCCGTTCTAAAATTTTAATTTATGTTGATTACACTATATTTTATTTTTTAAATTTCCTTTATTATTTTTCGGTCCCAAGATTTCGATTTGATGCAGTTTTGTCATCCAATTGAAATTAATTATATATATTGTTTTTCATTTTGACACTTATTCTTTTAAATTTTTATTTTTTATCGATTTCTTTTTATCGATTTTTCTTGGATAATACGTATTCATTCATTTATACTTTTGGTTTTTGTTCTGAATTTTTGTCATTTTATTTTTTATTGGTGTTTTATTTTTATTCGGTTCAATTCTAAAATTTGAATTTATGTTGGTGATCATTTTAAAATTAATATTGCTATATTTCTCTCTGTTTTTTTTTTGTTATTTTTATCAGATTTTCGGATCAAATAATTTTATGATTTTATTGTTTACACAATAACAGTGATAATTTTAATGAATATTTTTTGACAAAATATTTTACTTTTTTTTTAATTATTCGAGGCATTTTAATAATTTTCATTATTTGGACAATGATATTGATAATAATTTTAACTATTATAGTAATGATAATGACAGTAATGTGAGGAAAGATTTTCAATTTAAGTTTTCTTTATTTTGGAGATAGAAAATTCACTATTTTATTTTTGTTATTTGATTAATGTAGGTTATTTCACAACTTATATTTTGTTTGTTGTGTTTAATTTAGATTGAATTATAAAATGAATTAATCTTAATACAATATATTCAATAATTCAGATATCCGAATCTTCTTGTTTTTTTTAATTATAATAATAATTTTATATTGGTTATTTTATTGAAATATACTAAACAGATAAATTTATATCCATTTAAAATTCACATATTTTATAGAAAAATTGCACTTCACAATATTTTTGCATACATTTATTATTTTGCCTAAATTTGTATTATAATAAAAAAAATTACATATAATTAATATTTTTTTACATTGAAAAAAAATATGATTCTAGCCATAACAAGATGCGTGTGCCATGGCTTAGTTATAAATAGACCACGTGTAAAATGAAAAATACTCGAAAGTGTAAAAAATAATATATATTTTTCCAAACAAAAATGTAGAGAAAAAGGACAAAAATCTAAAAAAAAGCATGATAAGAAAACTAAAGATCAGAAAATACAAAGATAATAAATAGTCAAGGTGTGAAATGATAACAAAATATCAAGTATAGAGAAAAAATACATAAGAAAAACCTGTCTTCTAAACAAATTAGAGTCCTTATTAACTGGGGAATTAGGAGGAAGTTGACCAGGAGTCATGACTAGCCAGAGCAAGTGATTGGTTGTAAGGTTTTAAGTTCTTGTGAATAACAAAAAGGTTAAATCCTATTTAGAATAGAAATGCTCCCGCATTTCTCTCTCTCTCTCTCTCTCTCTCTCTCTCTCTATATATATATATATATATATGTATGTATGTATGTATGTATGTATATTTGTTCTTTTAAATTATTTTTTTTTATATTTATATTTATATTTTTATGTGTTGATGTTATAAATAATTTTTAAAATAAAAAATAATATTTTTTAAAATATAAATCATATTCTAGGACCTCACTTACAAATTTAAACTTCTAGGTAATATGATTTCTTGAAAAATATCAAAAATAATTTTTTTTAGAATAAAAAATATCATTTTGATATATTTTTAATTAAAAACACTTTCAAAATCAATTACACTAACCAACATGCCCTAAGCTAAATTGCATTTTGTCAATGGAAAAAATCTAAATTTACCAGACTTTTCTAAACAATGAAGGTAAAATAATATACCTGCGTATATATTAATCCAATTTTAGTTGAAAATTTTAAATTTAAATTCATCTAAAAACAAATTCATTTACGAAAGAAGCTAGAGGAGATCGGTAAATCACTGTACAGTCACTGTTCACCTTCACCCATTGTCACTGTGAATTGGATATTTGATCTACTGCGTCGAACTTATATGAGATCGCTCAACCATTGTTCACCCACACTTATATTTACTGTGGACTGAATGAATGATTTCCTGCTTTGCGCTACACCCACAACTACTGTCTCAAAATTCAACATTTCACGCTACGGATTTCAATTCAACATAAAACAAAATTGCATGCAAATGAAAAATTTAAAACAAAGCTGATGCATTGCGGCCTTGCCTCTGCCCGATTTAAAAACTAAAAAGAAAGTTTAAAAATTCAAAAGTGCACGTGAATAAAAAGTTTAAATGAAAGCTGGTTACACCTCAAATTAATCATGTTTATGCAGTAAGAAAACCATTACAAATTTAAATATACCCATGAGTATTTGGATTTACAAAGTGGTATTTCAAAATATGTCAAAAAAAATTGTAGAAGCTGCTGAAACCCAAGGACAATGAAGGGATAATGGCGGTGCGTGGATACAGGCGCCATGGCCAATGGAAGGGGCTGTGAAGTCGATCGATGGAGAAAGGAAAAAGCTGAGAGGAGAAGGGAATTGATGGAAGGGAAGGTTAAGGCTGGACCAGTCAAAGTGAAAGGGCTGTGAAATGAATGGGTGGGTGGCCGTTTGTGGGATGGTGGCTAGCTGCTGAGAAGGGAGTGCAGCTTGTTTAGGTGAGGCAGCGTGGTGAGGAGAGGGAAGATGAGTCTGTGTGTGGGGAGGGAAGGTGACGATGAGTCATATTAGCAGTCTAGCAGAGCCAAGGGTTGGAGAGGTTCTACCCCTCTTAAAAGATTATTTTTTCCATAATACATAGAGTAATAAATACCCCTCTTAATACATATATTATTATTATTATTATTATTATTATTATATAGCTAATATTTTTCTTTTTCTTAAACAAGGGTATCTTTGGCAGTTTACACGTACCACGACTAATCTCTAAATCTATTTTTTTAACATTTTTTCCCTGTTTTTTTTTCAATTATATATATATATATATATTTTGTTTTTTTCATGACTGGGGGTGTCTGGGTTAGTTTACGCGAACCATGATTTTTTTTTTAAACCGGGGTATCCGTGGCAGCTCCTGCACACCCAGACTAATATTGGGATCCACTTTTTAAACATTTTTTTCCCTATTTGTTTTTTCATCTTATACATTTTTTTTTGTTTTTCCATGACCGGGTTGTTCAGGTTAATTTACGTGCACCATAATTTTTTTTCTCATCACTGTTTAAAAACGTGTTTTTCCCTTGCACCTTTTTTTTTATAACATTTGTTATCGAGTATATTGATCATGAACTATCTACTTGATCCTGTTCTATTTGTTTTCTCACTAAGGCCCCGTTTGTTTCCCGGAATTCACTTTCCGGGAAACCACTTTCCAAACTTTCCTGTGTTTGTTTGTCTTCCGGAAAGTTGGTCAATGGAAAACACTTTCCGGTCAACAGAAAACACTTTCCGGTCAACGGAGAATTTGACTTGGTTTTCAGGAAAGTGTTTTCCAGAAAATTTGGGCGGAAAACACTTTCCGGAAGTTGTGAAAAATTTAAAAATGTCATTATTTGCTGATTATATCAAATTTGATCCTTAAACTTTTGATTGCTATATATAATTTGTTTTGAATATTTATTTTTCAATTCTATCTCTTAAAATTTAATTTTTATATTAATTTTGGTTCTTATTTTTATAATTGCTATTTGCTTTTTTCTTATCATTTTTTTATTGAAATTTTTTATCTATCAAATTTGATCCTCATTTTTTTTATTGTTACTTATTTTATTTGAAATAATTTATGAAATGTTAATTATTATTATTTTAATTTATTCACCTTTTATTTTTTTAAAATTTTTAGATTTGATCTCTATTATTTTGATTATTATTTATTTTATTTGAGATAATTTATGAAATTATATTTTTTTTCAATTTCATTCTCATTCAACTTTTTAATTTGTAAGATTTGTTCCTCATTATTTTAATAAACTTGAAAAAAAAATTAATTTATTAATAAATTATTTTCCAGATCATTTTCCATAACATAAACAAACACTGGAAAGTGTTTTCCAGTTCATTTTCCATAACACTGCCAAACATCAGAATTCACTTTTTAGGAATTCACTTTCCAGGAATTCATTTTCCCCGGAATTCACTTTCCAAAAGAAAACCACTTTCCAGCAAACAAACGGGGCATTAATTGGACTTGTTTTTTGGTGTTTTTTCTAATCAGAGTATAAATGGCAACTTACGTGCACCACGATTAATATTCGGATCCACTTTTTTTTAACATTTTTTTTGTTGGTTTTTTTTACCACTTATATTTTTTTTTCATGACCAGGGTGTGCGGGTCAGTTTACATGCACCACAATTTTTTTCTCATTACTGTTTGAAAAAGTGATTTCTTTTTTTTTTCTCTAAACCCCCTATTTTTTATTTTTTTTCCTGCCTTTTCCCACCTGTACATTTTGTTTTAGTTTTTTTATAACCGTGTTATTCGAGTCAGCTTATGTGCACCATGATTTTTTTCCTACGTATATATTTTTTTTGATAATCGGTGTATTCAGGACAACTTACGCGCCCCTAAATAATCCCCAGAATCACTTTTTTTTTAACATTTTTTCTATTTCTTTTTTCCACTTATAATTTTTTTTTATAACTAGGGTTTCTGGGTCAGCTTGCGAGCACCACAACTATTATTTTATAGAATAGCTAAAGTAGATCGCAATTTTAAATAGTAATGAGTAGTTATTTCAACTGGTTTTCACTACTATTTGAAAAAAATTCTTTTTTATATATATTTCTTATATAATTCTTATTTTTGTCAAAGTTTATATGTGCATGATCTTAGTTTTTATTTCTATTTTTTTATTCCATCGTTATTAATTTTTTTTTAATGTTTAAATTTTAATTTATGTTGGTAATCATTTAAAAAAATAATGTTTGTTATTATTATTTTTTATTATTATTTTTTAAGTTAAATAATCTCTTTAAATATAATAATATTTATTTTTTGTTAATATTGTTAAGTATTGAATTTTCTAATTATTATAGATAAAACATTCAAAATAATGATAATGATTATCTGTAAGTTTTATTTTCTTTTAAATATATCATACTAATTATATATTTTGATATTTATTTAATATTAGAGCCTTAATATATATAAATGACCTGAGTTTTTTTTATAAAAAATTAATATAATTATTCTGAAATACTTTTAATATAAAAATATAAAAATTATATAATTTTTTTTCTCTAGCAATAATTATGGTCTCATCAATTTTTATTATTTCCACTGTTATTAAGATTATTTTTTTAATGTTTCATTTTAATTTTTATTGGTGGTCATTTCAAAAATGATATTTTTCATTTTTTCTCTTCTTTTATTCCCCTGTTCAAATAATTTTTAAAAATCTAATAATATTTATTTGTATTTTGTCATTTATTTAGTTTTTTAATTGTTTTTTTTTTGTTAATATAGTTAGTTGTTAAAATTTCTTATTATTATAGATAAAACATTCAAAATAATGATAATGATTATTTGTGATATTTTTTTTTATCAATATACGAGACTAATTATATATTTTGAGATGTATATATATGACCTATTTATTATTATTCTAAAATACTTTTAATATAATAATATGAGCAATAAATTTTACAATCAGTTTTCTATATAGATAAAAAATTATTTCTGACAAATTTTATTAAAAGAGTTTAGCAGCAGCAACATTCAATCACATTTGATGGGAAAAAAAACCCTGTTTTTAATAGATTTTAACAATTATAATTTTAATAATTAGATATTAAAATAATAAAATATAATATATATGAAATAAATTAATTTTCTATATAAATAAAAAAAATTCACTCCTTATTACCTAAATACTTTTTATGCATCTCCTGCTTGTGAAATGCACAGTAACTATAGATTACTAGCCATATTGCCCGCGCGTTGTCGCGGGCATTTTTATGTATATAATTTAACATAATTAAATCCACAACAATAAATTTATGTGATATAATTAAATAAAATTTATAGATTAGAAGATAAAATGTATAAATTTTTAAGTAGAGTTTGTTGCGTAAGAATAGATTATATTTTTTATAATGTTGGTACATCATCATAAAAAATAACAAAAGAATGCAAACTATATAATTTGCGGGTTATTGCAAAAAAGAGGCATGTTGACATGAAGAACGAAGTTAAAACCTTTCTTCAAAATGAGACATTTATTCCCATGTTATTTTAATTATCATTGCTATAACAATTAAAATTATTATCAGTATTATTATCAAAATAATTAAAATAAATAAATTCCCTGGAAAAAAAAAATTAAAAAAATAAAAATTAAAAAAATCACAAAAATTATCATTATCATTGCGCAAATAGTAAAAAAACAATCATATAATTCAAATAACAAATAAAAATAAGAGAAAAGAAAAAAAAATGAATAAAGGGAAGCAAGGAGTAATATTAATTTTAAAATAATTACTAACATAAATAAGAATTTTAGGGCTGAATCAATTAAAAATAAAACCCCAACAAAAAAATAAAAACTAAAAGCATAGATATATATACACAAATAAAGAATAAACATTATCTAAAAATTAAAAAATAAATAAATTAATACCGGATAAAAATTTGAAATAATCAAATAACAAATATAAATAGTTAATTTTCAACCAATAAAAAAAACAAAAACAAAAATTGAAAATTCATTCTTACGTTATTGTTGTTATAATTTTTATAGCAATTGAAATTATTATTAACATTATCGTTAAAACAATCAAAATAATTAAATTTACTTGAACAATAATTTAAAAAAAGCAAAATAATTTAATAAGAAAAAAATAAAAAAATTAATAATTAAAATCATTGTTATTATTGTGCAGATAGGAAAATCATAAAAATCATTTAATCCAAAGAGCAAATAAAAATAAAAATAAAAATAAAAATAAAAATAAAACATTGAAATCTTAACATCTAAAATTATTATCATTATAACCTTTTAAAAAATAAATTAATAAATTACCCCGAGAAAAAAATATGAAAAAAAACATAAAAAACACTAACAAAAGAGCAAGCAAGAAAAAAAATTAAATTATTATTGTTGTTGTTGTTGTTGTTGTTGTTATTATTATTATTATTATTATATTTGCTCTAATAATGAAAGAAGAGAAATGAAAGATTAAAAAAATACTAAAAATTTTAACAAAAGATCAAAGAAAAAAATAAAATAAGAACTAAAAATTATTATTATTATTACTGTTACAACAATAAAAATTATCAAACTATTCCGAGAGGTAAAAAACCTAAAAAACAGTAACAAAAGAGCAAGTAAGAAAAATAATTAAATTATTATTATTATTATTATTATTATTATTATTATATCTGTGCTAATAATGAAAGAAAAAAAATGAAAGATTAAAAAATTCCTAAATTTTTTAACAAAAGATAAAAAAATAAAATAAAATGAAAATAAAAATTATCATTATTATTACTGTAACAACAATAAAAATTATTAAATTATTTTGAAAAAAAAACTTAAAAAACAGTAATAAAAGAGTAAGCAAGAAAAACAATTAAATTATTATTATTATTATTATTATTATTATTATGTTAATAATGAAAAAAAGAAAATAAATGAAAGATTAAAAATATCTTAAAAACTTTAACAAAAAATCAAATAAAAATTATTTTGTAAAAAAAAAAAAGATGAAAAATCAATAAAAAAAAGCAAAAGATTTCTCTTTAAAAAATCACTAAAATTATCATTATCATTGCATAAATAGTAAAATTATAAAAATAATCTAATCAAAAAGAAAAAATAAAGAAAAAAGAGAAAAAGAGAACAATATTAATAGTAAAATGATTACTATAATAATAAAAATTATTATTAATATTACTATCATGACAATTAAAATAATTAAATTGCACTGGAAAATCGTAAAACAAAAAAATTGAATAAAAAAAGTTAAAAAAAATAACTAAAATTGTCATTATCATTGCGTAAATAGTAAAATCATAAAAATCATTTAATCTAAATAACAAAAAAAAATAACCGGAAAAAAAGAATAAAAGGGAAAAATATGCAATATTAATTTTAAAATAATTATTAACATAAATTAAAATTTTAGGATTGAAATTATTAAAAATAAAACTTAAAAAAAGACAAAAACTAAAAGTATAGATGCATAAATATCAATAAAAAAAAATATTATAAAAAAAAACAAATGAATTAATATAAAATCAAAAATTAAAAGAATAAGGACTGAAATGAAAAATAACCTATAGAAATTTAATTTCAATTGAAGGATAAATCTGAAAAAAATAATAATTGGAGGACCAAAAATAATTAATCATAATTGTTGTCATTTAATCAAAACAATTCGAAGAAGAGGGACTGAAATCAAACTTTTGATATATGAACAATTTGAATTGGAGGGCCTAATCAAGGAAATCAAAAGATCTGTACCATAAAAATTCAAGGAACCGAAAATAAATAAAAAATTAAAAGTATAGGGACTGGAATAAAACCTCTTTATATAATCAGTTTTAATTGAAGGGCACAATTGAAAACAATGAAACTTTCAATTAAAAAAATCAGTAATCAAATTGAAATAAAAACCTCAGGGACCAAAAAAAACTTATTATAAACGTAAGGGACTGAAGCCGACTTTGGTTCGGCTGGAGAGAGAAAACGGACATCGGACAAACAACCGTCCGTTGCCGTTTACCGGCACATATAGGACCGGCACGCGCCGCGACGGAAGATAGAGGACCTATCGGCGCACCTCCTAACATGGCGGAAGTTAAATTTTAACGGAGGGAAGAAGGCGCACGCGCCGCCTATAAGGCGCGTAAGTGGTGAACGCTGCTGGCGCGTCCGGACGACGCGCCGGCAGTTAATCGGGAAAAATAATAAAATAATAGTCAATGACGTACATGCCCTGGCATCCAGATATATTTACGAAAAAACCTGAGGGGAAAGGACGTAGATACCCCCGTTTACTGTGTTCTATTTTGTCGTTATAGAGGGCTTTTTTTGTTTATTCACTGTGCAAATAAAGTTGAAAATCCGGTTCAGCCCCTGGTACTGTGAACTAATTTGTCGTTTATGGGGGCTATTTGCGTCGTTTCACTGTGCACAAAATTTGAAAATACCGCCCGTGTCCCGTGGAAAAGCCGAAAATGGCCCTGGCACCGGTGGCTGAAGATTTTCGGTCCTAGGGGTAAAATCATCATTTTACTGTCGCAATGAATAGTGATCTGTGCCTAGGTGAACAGTGAAGAAACACACAGTAAAAAGGGCACGGCAATTATCTTTTAGTTAATGTTTACCCTTTCAAGTTATGAAGCATTAAAACTAAATAAAACCAGAGGGAGAATTTCCCCTTAATCACCGTCCATCCCAATCATAATAAATCAACCACTCCCCACCACGTGATCACCGTAAGAAATATAAAATAATACATCAATCATAGACAACATCAGTGATCCTTTATTTTTGGCAGGCGCATTAACTGAGAGAAAAGAGCCATTAGGATTCTGACAACATCCTTGAAAGCCATTAATATACGTCGGAGAAAGCCACATGCGCTGTATAAATAACTGTTGCGCTGTATAAATAACTGTTTAGAAACGTGGTTTTGAATTTTTTAAAGTATTTTTTATATAAAAATATATAAAAATAATAATTTTTAATTTTTTTAAAAATTATTTTTGACTTCTACGTATCAAAATAATCTAAAAATATTAAAATTTTTTAATTTAAAATAGAAAAATAGTTTTTTTTTTCAAATAATATAAAAACATCAAAAAATTTTATTTAAAATAAAAAATAAAAATAAAAAATTTTCAAATTTTTTTATGGACACTCTTAGTAAGCACTCTCAAATTGTGATGGATTTTTGTGTGATATTTTCTCTTCAAAATCTTGGTTCTTGACGAGATTTTTTTTTTGTTACCTAATTTTTTGATTATTTTTTCTTCAATTAATTATGTTTAACTCTTTAATTCTGTTTTCCATTTTATTTCACTCGAGCCCAATAACCCAACCAAGATAAACAAAGAGAAAGTAAGTAAATAAGATGAATAGTCAACTTAATCTAATTGACCGAAAAAATATATAATATAACATTATTTTTATTTTATTTCAATTCTTAATATTTTATTTTGTTATATTTCATCCCTTGTAAGCTTGATTGAGTCAAACAAAAATTAAAATGACTATGATTTTTTTTTAGATCTAGGATAGGTTTGAAGGAAATAATCTTGTAACGTTTAAGTCTGTTAGGTCCCTAAGAACATAGTGTGGTGATAAATAACTTGAGATTTATACGGTATATATCGAGTTCGAGCCAGGATATGCATCTCTTATAAGAACCTGAAATAAACAGGGTTTTATTTATCCATCCAGAAAATATATTTTCTAGAAAATGAAATTTACTTGAATTCAAATTTTTTTTAAGCCTGTTAGATTTAAAATATCACGTTAAATCAATTTTAACCCATTTAAATTTAAAATTTAAACCACGCAAGAAACCAAAACATAGCAAAGCTAAATGAATAAAATATAAAATAAATATGCTCATAATTTATTTTATTTTGTTCAATTCATTCTTTTTAATTTTTCAAATATATTGATGTATAATTTAATAATTATGTTAAATAACATGATACACAGCGAGATCAGGTTTTTTTTAATCAACACCATTCGCTTACCATCCCAATTTGCTATTTGTTTATTATCAATTATATTTTTAGTATTTATTAAACACGTTAATCAAGCTTTTAACATGCATTTTATTTTAAAATAACCCGCACCCACTTGCTTTTAATTTTTGCTGCACGCAGTGAAAAATAGAAAAAGAATTACTGGTGTGTGTTTTCCTCTGAAACAGCGACTATAGCACGACGACACACGCAGCTTCTGGTCCGTGAACCCCAACACCAGCACCCAAAAAATACCCAATAACGAACCCTAATTGTCTGATTTCATCTCCCCCTCCCCCCCTCGCTCTCTCTAAAACTCGCAACAATTTATTTCTGTATTAAATCGAACAGATTATTCTCTTTCCCAGTCTCTGCCCCCGTCGTTTTCAAATTGGCATCTGTGTCCTTCACTTAAACCAGCTCACGCGTATTTTATTTCCTGTGATCAGCTAAGTGGATCAAGTTTCGATTTTGAGCTCGATTTCTAGGATTTCAGCTAGTGGTAATTAAATTAGCTTATTGTATTTCCATAAGTTGCTTGATTTAGCTGAATTACAAGACCGCGTTTTTTTCCCATGGTTTTGATTGATCATTTTTTATTTACAGATTGCCATTGCCCGAAATTTGTTTCGGATTTGGTTAATTGATACAGTTTATGTATCTGTCTCATTTTCTATTATTTCAATAAATGATTAGTTCATAATCTAGGGTTTATTGAAATGAATCATAGTTTTGTTGTTTTGGATATGATGATAACTATGCTTAATGCATGCCTCGTAAATTGGCAATCTGTTTGTTTATGAGAAGTCATAATCAATTGAAAGTTTGAATCTTTGCTGTATTCGATATACTGTTACTGTTTCTCTTCAGTAGCCTTGAAATTAAAAATATAATATGACGGCACAAATCTGATGTTACTTATGCTTTATTTTTTTTGCTTAGTAATTTTCGTGTAAATTGTAATGGGGTGTCAATTAATGGGTCTGTGATGGTGTGAATAATAGTGGTTATATTGCAGGATGGTTTAGGGAATTGTTGGGGGGTTATATATAATAATGGTTAGCAGCGATATGGATAAAAATGGGAAGGAAAAGGAGGCCAAGCCACCATCCGCTGCTCCTACACAGGTTTTCTTGTGTGTTTTGTTGAATTTGTGCTTTGTTTGTCATAGAAATTAAACTTCTCTCGTATGTTTTTCATTCTGTTGCTGAGCAAAGTGTATTCTTTTTGTGCTTCTCAGGAGCAGCCTTCAACTGCCAGTGCTACAACTGTAAATCCGGACTGGTCTGGGTTTCAGGTTCAGTTAATGAAGACCTTTCTCTTGGTTACTTTTTCAAAGATAATTCTGGTTTCATATTGTATCTGGCTTATTATACAGCTTGGTTGTTTTTTCAACAGGCATATTCTCCTATACCTCCACCTGGGTTCTTGGCATCAAGTCCCCAAGCTCATCCATATATGTGGGGGGTTCAGGTACTAATTATTTCGTGTTGACATTTTCTAAGCAGTATGCATTGGTTGCTATTAAGACTTATGGGCTGTTTGGGAGCATGGTTGGACCACACTTTTCCCGAACTTTGATTTTTTTAAAGCTTCAAAATAATATTTTTTTAGTGTTTTCTGATCTTTTTGATGGGTTGATGTCAAAAATAAAAATAAAAAATGAAAAAACATTTTGAAACACAACTTTTACCACACTTACAAATGTGCACTTATTCATTTACAAAAACCTTAGAACCACTAAATTTGGGCATTGTAAAAAAAAAAGTAATCATATAGGACATATAAGTGTAATTAATTTTCCAATTATCTTAGCCTAGAGATGGAGTGAGTCATGTCAAGCATCCGGCCATTTGGAAGGTAAATGAGTTTACAGGTCAAACGAACACCTATCGTGTCCTTGACTGTCTTGACAACCTTGAGACTGCTTGCTCAACTGGTCTTTTCAAGTAGCATGGTCAATGCTTGTTTTTGTTTTTTTGAAATAGAAGACTTTGGTTGGTTGGACAACTTGCTTCATAAACCCTCATGATTTGTCATACAATGCATGCTTCTCACTAAAAATCCGCCTTTCTGATGAGGGTCTTCAGCGAGTTCCTCTAGCAGTTATGAAAGCAGCTGGGCTTTGCTTATAGAGGACCTTTAGCTGGCTTTCTTGAAGCTCCATTTTGATTTGAATGCAGGCTTGAAATTTTTATCTATAGCTTGGCCAAAATTAGCTGTGTTAATGTTTAGTTGCGAATCATAGGCAGCATGCTTTATAATGAAATGTCATTATTTAGCAAGTGCTTTGATGTTATAGGTTGTCTTTGAATCACATAAAAATATTTATCATCTAATCACATGAAGCTGTGGGTAGTTTGCTTGTTAATTTCATCGTATCTTTTCGTGTGCATTTAAATCTCATGGGAAATTTAAACACCCTTCAAATTCTGTAATTTCACCTTTTGGCTGAAAATCGTCACAGTTCTCATGTAAGTTTTAAATTGCAGCACATTATGCCTCCCTATGGTACCCCACCACATCCATACGTTGCAATGTACCCGCATGGTGTATATGCTCATCCATCCATCCCTCCGGTAATTTGTTTTCACTTACTTAAGATTTCTGCTCTCAAATTGACACCATCAAATCAAGCGAACTTTAATTTTCTTCTGAATTAATGCAGGGTTCTTATCCGTTTAGTCCTTTTGCAATGCCATCTCCAAATGGTATCGCCGAGGTTTCTGTGAGTTTCCTATACTAAGTATCTTCTGGAATAATTGCAAATGACAGGGCATGCCTTTGTCTGCAGGCCAACATAAATAATAACTTGCAAGTTTGAATGTTTGGTGCAGGGAAACACTCCTGGGAGCATGGAAGCAGATGGTAGGCCATCTGATGTTAAGGAAAAATTGCCTATTAAAAGATCGAAAGGAAGTTTGGGCAGTTTAAACATGATCACTGGGAAGAACAATGAGCATGGTAAAATAACAGGAGTGTCTGCCAATGGAGTTTATTCAAAGAGGTAATGATGGAAGTGTGGATAACATGCATGGCTGTGACTTATACTGCCGATGAATTTTGCCTTATGCTTGTTGGGACAAATGTTATTGAGCCCTGCTTGGTGGTCCAAGCTTGCTGTTTTTTGATGTTTGGTTTTGTTGGATGGAATGAAAGAACATGCGAGGCTCACATGTCTCAAATTTTTTGACTGCTATGTCCTCATCATAACAAATTGTAGATAGGCTGTCCCTTTGATATCCACTCATTGCATTGACTTTTTTATTGCTGCCATGAATTTTTTCCTAACAATCTGACCTTGAAATTAATCTTGATATGTAGTGCTGAGAGTGGCAGTGAAGGCTCAAGTGAAGGAAGCGATGCAAATTCTCAGAGTGTAAGTGCATTGAGATCAGTTTTTTATTTGTTAATCTTCGTTTTATTAAATGCTTCACACAATTGATTGGCATGCTTGATGCCATTCTTTTTGCACCAGCCACTTAATTGCTGGTTTTGTGGCTAATTAACTTATGCCCCCCATCTTAATTATTTAGCTTTACCTGGATGATTGGACAAGTGTTTTGGGCTGGCTGCATGACAGTATAAATGCTTTGACGCAATACCACAGTTTTGATCCTCAAGAACCATGGTTTTCATCCTCATGTAATTGTGGAGCACTATTGCCACTAAGAACACAGTGGTATTATTTTTCAGCATGGAATTTGTGATCATAATAGACACAATTATGGAATGGTGATTGCCATTACCTGTTATTTATTTCTTCTCTCATGTAGGAAAACATCTATTTTGCTGATGATCACATGTCTTTAGGGACAATTATTCATGGTGTTAAATGTCGCGGTTACAGTTAATCTGTGTAGAAGCTAGTATTGACATCAAATAATTCTTTTTGCATGCTGAACGTAATCTTGTTCTGGCTGCTTTGCATCCTTGTTAGTTCCGCAAACAAATGAACTTCTCTCATTCAGTGTGATGTGCAGTGAAAATTGCTGTGTAGGTATATGAAATGCTAACTACCAGATGACCAAAAGGGAAAAAAAAAGAAAGAAAGACTGCTATGTCTTTAAACTTGTGAATGTTTACTCGCTCACTAGGGCCGTTATGTGTGAGGGATAGGTGGACATTTTGTTTCAGCGGTAACCATGAATTTGTTTGAATATATCAAGATTACCTAATTTGAGCCTGTAGTATTACTTATGGCTTCCCATGGTGATGGTTTCTCTTATTGACAAAGGTTCTTATGGAATTAACATCTGGCAAGTCATTTGGATTCTGTGGATTCCGTTGCATTTAGCAGTGGTCATGGTTTGCTTGTTATGGCTAAAGAAATTGGTGGGGGTGGGGTGGGGTGGGGGGACTGTGTTGGGTATTGAAGCACTACTCCTTAAGAAGAACTTCACAAAGTCTCATAAATATAGGCACATTCTAAAAGTAGCATGCTATTCATCCCGAATTGCCTGGGCTTGTAACACTTTGTCCAGTGAGACCCTGCTCAAGTTTCAAGCATTTTGGTTTTCTAGCTCCACCTAGCTCAAGGAAAGCTCCATATGCTGTCTTAAATGTAGGCACATTCTAATCCATTATACCAAACAGAATTTTTATGGCTACCATCACTGCGTTCTGCTTAACCCAAATAAAATTTTTACACCTGCCATTCATCATCAAATGGACAAGTTTTCTTATGTGATGGGAACCTTTTACTTTTTTGGTATGCTTTTTAACATAGCATTTTCATGCACTTCATTTTTTTTTTACTTTTGTAGGACTCACAAATGAAGTCAGGTGGCAGGCAAGATTCTCTGGAAGGTTTGATAATGATTATATATTTTTAGAACAAAGTCATCATTCATAGTGTTGCATGTTTACTGATAAAGAATTTTATTACAACAGACACGTCTCAGAATGGTGGTTCAGCACATGGTGCTCAGAATGGAGGACATGGTGCAACCAGTGCAATCATGAACCAAACAATGGCTGTCGTGCCGATATCTGCTGCCAGTGCTTCAGGAGCTTTACCTGGTCCCACAACCAACTTAAATATTGGAATGGACTGCTGGGGAGCCCCTGCTTCATCTAATGCTCCTGCAATTCGTGGGAAAGTTCCTTCTACTCCAGTTGCTGGAGGGGTAGTTTCCACTGGATCACGGGATGGTGTTCAATCACAGATTTGGTTACAGGTTAATTTTAGTCTTCAAATTGTTGGTTTCAAATGGTTGGAAACACTTTACATCAAAGTTTGCACCTACCTATTTGAGTTTTGTTTTTTTGATGTACCTGCCAATTTATTTACCTGGCTTCTGCTTATTTACTGTAGCATTAACTAACATCTTCCTTGCTGTTTAAGACTCTTAATTTTATTGGAATATCTGTAAGTGAGATACTCTCAGCACAGGGAAGCAAAATTCCTGGTGTAGATGGATGTCTAGATGGTGTAATTGAACTGTCCACTGCTTTTCTGAGGCCATACCTTTGTGAAATCATGCATTTTCCACTCTCATTCATATAGTGTTCTCAATTATCTCTTATATCATGATACAGCGTGTCATTCCAATTGAGCTCTTCTAATGTTTCCATGCCAAAATTGGATTTGTTGGAATTTTTCCAATCTAGTTTCAAGGTCTACCGCGCATTTGATTGTGATAATCTAGATGTTCTTCTATAAAGCAATTCATTTTTTTTTTATCATCCGCATTGGTTTGATTTTGTTTCTACTTTCCAATTGAGTTGTCTCAAATTATACGATGAATTCAGTTTCTTTCATGTTTGCAGCTTTTTTGAGGTGAAGTTTGAATTGTTGATTATTATACATAGTTAATGGATTTAGATTAAAACTAATTAATTTTAATCTTTGTCAGACATTCCGAATCAGACTTGAGTTGAATGACATGGATTATTTTGTTAGAAGCCAGCAGTTTTTTGTCTTACTTTTGTATTTTCTATTATTTTATAATCTAAAATGAGTCCGCGCCTCTTGTTTTTCTGGCTATAGGATGAAAGAGAGCTTAAGAGACAGAGAAGGAAGCAGTCAAACAGAGAATCCGCTCGCCGGTCAAGGTTGCGTAAACAGGTATTGAAGTGGGCCTTGATATCTGATAATTTAGTCTGGCTATGTCATGCGCCATGCCTCTATATCAATTCATTGGGTTGCATGCATGCTTTTGAGTCAGGCTGAATGTGATGAACTGGCCCAACGTGCTGAAGCCTTAAAAGAAGAAAATGCCAGTCTTAGATCAGAAGTAAACCAAATCAAGAGCGAGTATGAGCAACTTCTTGCAGAGAACACCTCTCTCAAGGTGATGTTTTAATCTTTGATTTGATTCGCTGAACTTTGGTGTCTTTTATCTTATCAGCCATCACCTATATATCCTGCACGTGACATATATGAAGTGAATATATTGCAAAGCGTGGTCTCTGACAAGAGACTTTACAACCATAGCTACAATTCATGGATAATTGGATTTGAGCACTTCAATTTCACATATCAGAAAATAAAAATAGAAGGAAGTTATTTGGGTTGAGTGGACAGAATTAAGGGGACCTTGTGGGAATTTTTCCATGAAGAATTACAAATATTGGACCAAAAATGCTATCTATCTGTACTAGAGACAATCACGCTGTTGGGTGCTGATGATGAGCAACCTTTTACAAATGAGAAATGACACTTGGGGATTGGAGTCATTTAATACTAGTTTCAGATCAATTTTGAATGGCTTTGAGACAAAGCCATTAGCCACCTCAGAAACAAGAAACCACGCATTTATAAGGTGGTCCTCATAAGTTTTGGTCTTTTATTGCAGGAGAGGCTCGCCAAAGTTTCTGGACAAGAAGATATTAGGGCTGGCAGGAATGACCAACATATGAGCAATGATACACAGACTGGACAAACATAGCTTCTTGAGGGTGGTCTCTAGGATCTAGGTACCCTGTTTTCACGCGACTTTCAAGGAGCATAACCTAACCAATTAGCAGCAGGAGTTTCTTCGTGTTTTGCATAGCTTGTAGTTTGGATTTTATCAAAGCTGACCGTTATAGTTCTAGGATTCGTTCATCTCATATCATCCTAAAATTCTTGTTGGGTCCATCTGTAACTGTTCGTGACCTGGGATGGTATGCGGAGTGAAATTTGTGTTATACCCTGTTTTAAGAGGGAGTATCCACACTTTTTTTTCCCACTTTCATGTGCATTAAAAAAATATGATTGAGGATGGTTAATTTGTTAAACTGAAGTGTATGCTATATTCCATATAAATCCCTGAATATAGCAGTGGTTCTTATGTTTTGTTGCTCGGGTGCTCTAATTCGACATCTTAATCTTGAACTGGTTCTTATTTTGCAAGGGATATAAAGTGTTTATGCTGTGGTAAAGACATGACACCAAACTTGTCATGTTATCTCCTCACATGATTATTTCGAGTGATTGTTGGAATATGGTTAACTGTTACAATTAACTCCAAGATATCATCAAGTTCTTCTAAAGCCATCTTGAACTGTTACAGACTTACAATTGCCGGGATTAGCGAAATCAGATTTTTTTTTCAAGATTAAGATGTCTGATTAAATGTTGTATTTTCTTTATGTTTAGAACCTGAATTAGGGAACTTTTGTGAGTTTCTTTTTTCAAGTAGTGATTTTGTTTGACAGCTTAGGATTTAATTTTGTGGTTTGACGGCAGGGCAGGGTAATTTTGAGTTAGTTGATGCGTTAATTGAGATTTTTTTTTAGAAAGTAATTTTATGAATCATCTCTCTGATGGAATATTCGAAGAATTTTTTTAATATTGATTTTAATGAATTTAAAAAGTTCAAAAGAAAACATATTTTCTTAACCACTATACCACTGAAAAACACATCTTATGGTGTGTTTGATATTATTTTTATTTTTGTGATTGAAGTTTTAAAAAAATAGTTTAATGAAAAATATTTTTAACTGTGGTTCATAATTGAAATTGAAGTGTTTGGTTAAAATTGTGGTTGAGTTTGAGGTTGATAAAAAAATAGTTTCGTATGTTTAGTTATTATGTTTACCATATTGCTGTCAATTTATAAAATTATTTGAAAGGATACACACACACAATTTTGTAGAATAATAATCATAATAATAAAATATAATTAATAATTCATGAAAAAAAGCAAATATTTATTTTTATTCTTCCATCAAACTAGCAATTTCATCACAAATTAAATTTATAGCTGAAAGCCTCTACAATCTTTGACTATTTGATCATGTAACAATATATGGTAAAGTATCATCTAAAATAAAATTAAGATTATAAGATAAAAGTTATATTGTGATATTCTTCTAATATATTTATTTATATTTTTATTAAGTTTTTAGATTATTTTAATATTAAAAATATATTAAAAATTTTAAACAAAAAATATAGCAATAAACCATGTATTACCCCCCTCCTTTCCGGTCCCTCTCTCAAATAAACAGCTATTACCCATTTACCTCTCCTCTAGCTCCCCTCTCTCTCTCTCCAAAACCCCCTCCAATCCCCCGCCCCTCTCTCTAATAAGCGCACTTGCAAGCCGCTCGAGTCCCCGACCCTCTTTCTGATAAGTAGCTATTACCTGCTTTTCTGTACCTGTGTTTATCTCATTTTATTTATTGGGATTCATGATGTATTTCTGCTTTTCAAATTTAACCAAACACTAGATTTGCACTACAAAAACAAACACCCATTTAATCAAGGGTGGACAAACAATAAAAGCTAAGCATTAGATATCATATCACCTCTAAACTTTGAAAAAATTAAAATAAATTGAAAACCTAATTTAATTTTCAAATTTATACAACCTCAAGAATTTCTAGTTAGCTGATCCACAGAAATAAACTCTATAACTTGAAAAAAAAATCTATTAGCCAATAGGCAGCCCCTCGCATTGCAAAGATTTTCAACCCCAAATATTCTTAAATATATAAGCATATCTGGATAAAATTTACTTTAATTAATTTACAATATTATTTTTTAAATTAATAGTGATGATATTTATTAAGTTTTACTCTTGAATTAAATTTAAGAGTAGAGATTTGAAAACAAGGTAATTTAGACTTTTTTTCCTCAAGAAACCAGATGCCAATCATCTAGACAACTATGCATTATTGTAGCTACTACATTAAAAATGGCAACTCCTTCCCAAAATCTAGAATAAATACCTCTTGAATTCAAGAAAGTCAATGAACGTCCTTCTAAAAGCCGACGAATTCAGCCTGAAGAAATGAGTGAGTGTAAAATACTTTAGAGAGCAGATCTTTTGTGTCGTTCAAATAAAATCCCTATCAAAAACCATTCCAATAATTTTGATTTTTGTTCAGCTTGTCAACTCGGCAAAGCTAAGCTACTCCCTTTCTCGGAATCTAGTCGTCAATCCTTAGTTCGTTCGCCTTTAATCCATTCTGATGTATGGGTTTCCCCTGTTAAGTCAGTTGGTGAATGTAATTACAACGTTTTATTTGTTGATGATTATTCATGGTTATATCCTTTGCAACAAAAATATGACAAGTGGTGTTTGGTGAGCGAAATTTCCCAGCTAAGGAATTCCAGCGTTTAACTCATCTTCAAATCAGATTTCTGCTGCGAGCAAGTCTCTGATAATCCCTGCTTCAGCTGTATCAAGTTCATTATTATCCCATACATATTCTACAGATGTCCAATCTCAAACTCTAATCCCTACATGCAATCCTGAAAACCGTAGTCAAATCCCCCATGTATCGGATACCTATTCCCCAACCCGTGAAACTCTCAACTCTCCACCTTTGAATATTGACTATTTCCTGACCAACAAGAACTCCATGTTTAACCAAATATCATGTCCTCTATCTCCTCTGACTTCCACACACAATCCCTTACTTAGCTAAACCACTTAGCTGGCTTGCATTCTTGGACTTTCCCATCACTCAATATGACCAACCTGTTGCAGCTTCTATCCAGACACGTTCTAAAACAGGCCACTCACGACTAAAACAGTATTCAGATTACAAACTATTCTGCTCTACCCGACACCCTTCATGAGCCTTTTCTGCATTCCAAGAAATTCTTGAACCAACCTACTATACACAGGCTACCTTGGATTCACAATGGCATGCTGTAATGGGCAAAGAACTTGATGCAATGATGGAGAAGGGCACTTGGTCTTTATGTCCACTTCCACCTGGTAAACATGTTGTGCAAAATAAGTGGGTATACAAGGTGAAAAGGAAATCCGATGGTATTGTTGAGCGTTTCAAGGCTAGACTTGTAGCCAAAGGGTATGATCAGAAGCGTGAAGTTGATTTCCATAAAACTTTCTCACCTGTGATTAAACCTACAATAATTAGATTGGCTCTGGCCATAATCGTTCACTTTCATTGGTTTCGAGTGCCTTCTTACATGGAATTCTTGATAAAAAAGTGTTTATGGAACAGCCACAGAGCTTTATTAATGATAAAAAAAACTTGATTATGTCTGCAGACTACACAAAGCGGTCTCAAACAAGCTCCAAGAGTATGGTTTCAACTGTCATCTCAGCAACTTGGGTTCAAGGAATCAGTAAATGACTACTCTTTGTTCACATTACATACTGACAACAAGAAATTTTTTTATCTTAATCTATGTAGATGACATTTTAGTCACAGGTTCAGATTCCCTCAAGATTGAGGGGAGTGTTAGATCATCTGATACTCCAGAATAAAATCATGGAAGATATGCTACAGTAGTAGATTCCAATATTTATTCTGTTAGCAATTTGAATGAGGCTTCTAATAATGTGCACTCTCTTTAGAATGAGTTTGTTTCATACTTTACTAATAGTTACAATGTATATATATAAATACAATACAGTCATTTATGACTAAGATAGATTATGTTAAGAAATCATCTCATCTAAAAATTTAAGTTGTTAATTAAGATCTTAGAATATAATTTGTATTATTCTTTAACATATTTTTTCAAGTGATAACTCTTCGTGCTATACAGACTCACGCTATCTTGTGCTTGGTTTTTTATAATATAGAATGAGAATGGTGAAATTTAAATTCATGACCAATAGATCAACAAGACTCTAATACCATATTAAGAAATCATCTCATCTAAGAACTTAAATTGTTAGGAAAGAATAGGTTATACTTAGAATATAATTTAAAACTTAAGTTGTTAGGTAAGATTTCAGTGATGTTTACAATATAATTTATATTATTCTATTCATTATAATGGTAAGTTCTGACATGTACATTTTGACATGTTCATTAGTTCTGACATATACATTCCCTTGCAACAATAATGGATTGCATTTGTTTCTCTCTCTCTCTCTCTCTCTCTCCCCATATAGACAAGAAGACTTGCATTTCTTTATTTCAATGTCTCTCTCTCTCTCATTATTGTCTGTGCTGATAACAATCAGAGAGGTTTTAACTGTTGTTCGCTTGTTTTTTTCCAATTTTCATAAATGATGCTTTGATATTTCCAAGCTCATATTTTCGTATCTGCCAATTGAATGCTGATCTTCACTGGCTGCATTACAGCCACTGATGTGACTAATCCTCGGAAATTTAGGAGAATATCTGAAGTCAAGGAAAAAGGAACTGGAGGTGAAGAAAAATAATATAGACTGAGATCCTATGTGTTGTACTTATACGTGGAGACACTGCAAAGATATACAAGATCCAGGAAGCTACTATATCTTTGATTGAAAAGCAGACTAAGAACTATGTGGGAGGCCAGATACAAGGATTGCTGAGAATGGATGGTTCCTTTGAGATGGCCAGGATGAAGTTATCTCGATTCCATTCTCTCTGGACTTGCAATGCTGGTCTTGGAGTTATATTATCTGGCTTCTTTCATCGCCTTGTAAGTGGTGACACGACAGTCTACCTTATCTTCTGTTGTTTTCATGCACCAACCTTTTGCCCTCATCAGAAGCATCACCGTTTACACCTATTCTTTTGCTCAATCAATCTTTGATTTTGTTATCCATCAACTTCATGATCGTTCCATTTAAATAAGGCTGAGGATCTCTAAATAATAGTAATAATAATATGAAGAAGGATATTTACATCATCATTTCCTGAATTGTAATCAATACAGCAGTATTGCCTCATAGTGAGTTTGTACAGTGTAGCTATCGAATTGCATGGCTTGTGAATGATTGGGTAGTATAATAATTTAAAACACCGCCAGCGAACGTCAGCGGGGATGTAGCTAAGATGGTAGAGCGTTCACTTAGCATGCAAGAGGTACTGGGATCGATACCCCGCATCTCCAATTAAATTAGCTATTGTAATTACTTTGGCTTTTAACTTTATTTTTTCCAAAAGTTAAATTTAGTCCTCAAACTTCCCAAAAAGTACCCATTTGGTCCCTCCATGTTTATGCAGTTAAATTTTCTTATTAAAGTCCATTTTTATTAATTTATTTGGGAGAGGAGAGAAAAATTGTCAATTTCTAGTAGTAAAAAGAAAAAATTATTGTTAATACCAATTTTGATAACTAAAATGATCGATATTGGTGTTAACAAGTTCTATTTGGTGAGCAAGTTTCACTTGGATGCTTTCTTGCCTTTAAAATGCCTGGGAAACCATATTTGATCTCAAAAGGATTTTTGATTTCAGGTTTCTAAACTAAAAGACCATAATCCCTTATTTTTTGGTCATCATAATGGTTGAAAGTTTTTTTAAAAAATCATATAAGATTATTTTTTAAAAAAACATTAATGGAATAAGTAACTTTATTGTGTTGATATGTATAAAAATAAAATAATATTGTTAACAATTTTTTTTAATTACAACTTGGTTTGACCAGGTCAATCGAGTCATATTGAACATGCTAGATCAATCGAGTCATATTCATTTAATTTTCTCATGATTCAAGTTTATTAAAAAAATATTGGTGCAAAAAAACCTTTGCCAATTTTACTAAACATACGTTTGACAACTTATTGATATCAATATTTAAATTAAGGTTCTACTTTCTACACACACACAAAAGATCCATTCCCATCTGAATACATAAATGAGGAATGATATTATGGCATTCGTTTGATAATTGAGATGTCCAGGTCAATTTACATGTACCACACCTAATCTGTAGGTCCATTGAATATTTTACAAGTCTAATGAGCAAGTAAGGCATTGCAAAAGTAAAATACATGCATAATGAACTTGAAACCAGATGTAGAGAAAGGAACAATTCTATTTTTCTGTTAGGGTAAGACCCAACTTGCTATATGTACAATATTGAGTTCCAAAAAAAAAAAAAATCAAACTCGTGGTATTTGAAGGGTTGGCAATGAATAATTCAACTGAATAATAATAATAGTAATAAAAATTAAAATTAAAATAAGAAGAAGGGTCTGGTCAATGTGTTGGCGGATAATTTAATGAAGTTGATAAAAAAAAAAAATGACAGGAACCAAGTGATTTTTCAACTACAAACAGTAACCAAGTGATTTTTCAACTACAAACAGTAACAGCAGTTAAAAGAGGACGACAAAGTGCGATCGTAATGACAACGTGGTACTTCCTATGAACGCCGCCGTTAGTATCGGACGCGGTTTGTCTATCTTCTCTTTGTGCCGTTACTCCTATCGTTTCCCATTTTCCCGATAATGAATGAATGCCCCTTCAGCTTCTATCAAAATACAGAATCCACACGCCTCCCTCCTTCCACCCTCTGACCATACTGCCCTCCTGCTGCCTCTAGATTTACAAAGACCTTGTGAATCTTATTCAAATTCCAAAAGAATCATAACTACCCTCATTGCTCATTATTATTATTTCGACAAAACCAACAATTTATTCCTATGCTGCTGCTGGTTAGTATCTGTCCCGTAAGTCATAACCTAGATTTTCATTCTCTTAACTCCCAAATTATTGATCCACCATACATACATGCATACATATGGATGTATGTATCATTGCACATGTTACTAATGTAAACATCATTGACTTCTTTTTTTAATCTTAAATCCGCTGGCCAATCTCGCAATCAATATGCATGAAACCTTTTTCTCTCAAAAACAACCGATTCCCTTGCATTTTGATTTTAAGAAGAAAATTATGGGCACATGGAAGCAAAGGAATATATATATATATATATATATATATATATATATATAGAGAGAGAGAGAGAGAGAGAGAGAGAGTATTATCCATCTATAAGAGATGAGCACTCTTAATTATTGTACAATTCGCCGAAGTTCCAGCTGGTAGCAACAATTATAGTATTTTCCTATCTTCTCTCTACCTAATCGGATAGAAATGAAGATCACAAATGATATAACTAATATTCACATCAATTATTATTCTTGAATCTTATTATTATTACATAGTTATATATTTGAATTCGAATAATTACCTATTTTCTGTGAAATTTCTAAATCTTTTGATTTTTCACAGCACAGAAAAAAAGCATTAACATCACAAAGAAAAGATTATGGTTGTTGAGGACAGAGAATTAAAATGAAGAACATGACAGGAAAGGATTAGCATCACGAGGGTGGAAATTAAGGCTGATTTTTATGTTCTTATGAGCACAAATTGATTATCTATATATTGAAGAAAAGGGCAACAAGAGGTAGCTTAATTTCACGATAATTAACATCGCGAAGCCCTTCTTGTCATTAATTTCTGTCTTTTAAGCATGCCCTAATCATAATAAAATAAAAGGAGGGAAAAAAAATTCAGTGATAAAGAAGCAAAGTTTTAAACTTGACCCGTGATAATCAACTACTAAAACCTTTTGTCATTAGGTCATATAATTGATCAGTAGTTGGACCAAACGGCTATTATATTATGATACATGAGTAGGTAGATAAGAACGCTAAACAATCCATATATTGTGGATTAAAATGAAAGATGTAGTTGTAACTAATGACAAGGAGCAGGGGAATTATCCAGTATAAAAAACATGAATTATTTTCAATATGGACCCTATATATATATAGATATATATAATTAACCATATATATATATATAGATAGATAGATAAATAGATATATAGATATATATAATTAACCCTATATATATATATATATATATATATATATATATATATATAATTAAGAGTTGAACAAGAAAAAAAGAGAAGAGAAGGGACCAGTGGTTAGGTACAGAGCTAGCTAGCGAGCCAAAAACGACACCAAATCTACTTTATACCAAATACCAATAAGAAGGTCGTCTAAACACATAAAATAATAAAGGCTGGCTGCTTGCATGCTAATGATGAGCAAGTGTGGCGTATTTTATGTATATTTTGCATGCAAGCTAAACTGTAAACCTCTGTGCATGGAATCTGTAGCCATGGAAGAGGCCCCGCACCTTCACCATCCATCTTAGTTGTCACCTTAACTCTTTTACTTGCAACACAAGAGAACCATATTTTCTAGTGGGGTCATGCGACCGCTTAAAAATATAATTCTAAAGATAGTTTATAATCAATAATTAATACGACAACAAGGCTGAAAAAAGTCACTACAAATTGCAACCACCACCACCTCATATCCATGCATAGCCTTTGAAAAGTGGCACTAACGTGAAATTGAAACACTTAAAGGGCATTCTTGTACAATAACAAGAATTCAAAACGACCACAGACTAATATTTTAATCCTTATTAAGACCATCTCCCTCTCCTTCTCTCCCTATCCCTTCTCCTTCTCCTCATTCTGATCCATGGTGCTTTGTATATATACACATATATACTTGCAGAGAAAGCCGAGGGGATTAACGAGAGAGAAAAACAATAAATACTAAAGAAATTTATGGTGAAAAACAAAATGGAAAGCTTTTGTAGTTGGTTTCTCTCGAAACCTTTCTATCTCCTCCTCTTCTTTTTCTCCATTCCATGTATGACATCCAACGCAGCTTTCAATCTCTCCACCATCTCCTTCGATGAAGGTTACAGCCCCCTCTTTGGCGATGGAAACCTTGTTCGTTCTCCTAATGGTAGAACCGCCCGCCTCCTCCTTGATCGCTTCACAGGTACTCGCATCTCTTGTATTTTTATTATTTCTCTTTTTTTAAAAAAAACCCTGCATGTATAAATGCTAATTATTATTGTTTTGTATGTATATAATGTCGTTGATCGATCGTTGATTTCGGGGAATTTCAGGTGCGGGTTTTATTTCATCCAAGATGTATAAATATGGGTTCTTTAGTGCCAACATCAAGTTACCAGGCGATTACACAGCCGGTCTCTGCGTTGCCTTCTATGTAAGTGATGACAATATTTTCCTCTTGAGAAATAGGAAAATTGCTCTCCTGTTTATTAATCCTCTCCTTTTCTTTAACCTGTTTGGTTTGTTGAATTATTGTTTTTCTGGCTTCATTCAAATATAAAGGATTTCAATTCTAATTTGAATTCGCTAACTCATGACGCTTCTTTTCGGCCATTCATCGAATCTCTTAATGCTCTATTTACTTTTCTCATTAGTTTCTGGAAAATGTAATACCCTCTTAATTTTCACATGAGTTTGATTTATAATCCTTGGATTTTATACAGACATTTTAACTTGGTTAATTTTGCATGGTTTTCTTTTTTCTACTTCTTATATTCTTTAAATACCCACATAAGGAAACGTAGGATTTGGATTTGAGTGGCTCCTGCAATTCTTTATATATATATATATATTGAATTTGAGTGGCTCTTGCAATATACAGATACAGTTTTGTTAAAATAGATATCCAATATCAAAACAATAAATATGATTATTATGGTCAATATATAATTTCCGATCATGATGAATCAATGTTGTGTTTTTCAACGCGGGCGCAGACATCGAACGGTGACGTGTTCGAGAAGACCCATGATGAATTGGACTTTGAATTCCTAGGAGACACTGAAGGGAAGCCATGGAGGTTCCAAACAAACCTGTATGGTAATGGAAGCACAAGTCGTGGCAGAGAAGAGAGATATCGATTATGGTTTGACCCTTCAAAACAGTTCCATAGGTATAGCATTCTTTGGACGGCAAAGAACATCATGTGAGTTTTCTTCTCCCTCCATCTTCATATCCACCCGTTTCTAGGTTCTTCGCTAGCTACTTCAATTCACACACACACACACACACACGTCACTGTTGTATTTTATGTCATGCAAAGCTTTTTTTTTGGGGATTTTGTTTGACCTTTTGGGGGGAGGGGGAGGGCACAAGTGTAATAAATAAAGGAAGAGAAGTTGACAATTGCGTGTGTGAATTGGGATATTAATATCAACTAGTGGACATACGTCGACTTAACCAGACAGCATTTTTAGGTTGCTTGTGATCCTGATTGGTTTTGGAGAGAGATGCTAATTTGACCTAAAATCCTGGCTAATTTATTGTTTTTCATCAGCACTTTCCAGCTTTGAAAAACAATATGTTCTCTATTTTTTTGGTATTTAATTTCGAAAATTAGTTTCTTTGGGAATCTTGGATCAAAGAGAACTTTGAGGAGTAATTTTTCCTTTAGCAGTAGGTGCAATTCTGAAATAAAAGCTCCGACGGAAAATTCTATTTTTACTCGGATTGAATTTGGGAAAATTAAAATTAATGAAGTGAGCACATTAACATGGGATTGAGTCGTTCCCTTTGAAGAGGCATTTTTAAAAAGATGGTAATATTTTTAGCCCACCAACCTGTCAGCTCCTTGATATCTATATACAAGATTTATTTCTTTTCTGTAATAATTCTACATAATGGATGTAAATAATTATCATCAACCTCTTACCAGAATTTTATCTCATAAGTTAATTAATTGAATTATGTAGCTACTGCTATCGATTTGATCCCTTTTCTTGATTCTGGCTGATCTCCACAACTCAGATACACCAAGAGTTTTTTGCCCCTTTTGATTGACAATAAACTGTGCTATTTATGGTGGTGGATTTTCAGATTCTACATTGATGATGTTCCCATCCGAGAGGTAATTCGCAATGAAGAAATGGGCAGCGAGTACCCATCAAAACCAATGTCCTTGTACGCTACAATATGGGATGCGTCGAGCTGGGCAACTTCTGGTGGCAAATACAAGGTTAATTATAAGTACGCACCATTTGTGTCTGAATTTAAGGATTTTGCTCTAGAGGGATGCCCTTCTGACCCCATCGAGGAATTTCCCTCAGTGGATTGCTATGAGAGTTATTCGAGGCTTGAGAGTGCCGATTATGGCACTATAACAAGGAGACAACGGTCAGCTATGCATCAATTTCGCCAGCGTTACATGTATTATTCCTATTGCTATGATTCTTTAAGGTATCCTGTGCCGCCACCAGAATGTGTTGTGATTCCATCAGAGAGGGACAGGTTCAGGAACACTGGCAGATTGAAATTTGGTGGCAGCCATCAAGGCCGCAAACGCCGCTCAAGGCGGCGAGGTCGAGTTCAAGTTTCTAGTGTAGAATATGATCCGGATGTGTGATACCAATTCATTGATTTGTAAATTAGTATATCGTATATATGGGGTTTGGCTTCCATTTTGTAATTTGTTTTTTTATATAAATAATTTCTGTTTATATATATATATATATATATATATATATAGAGAGAGAGAGAGAGAGAGAGATCTGGGATTGATTGAATAACCCGACTTGTGATTATATTGAAGCTGCATGCATGATTTGGATTATTTGCAGGTTCATCTTGTTTAACATATGAACTTGTCTGTTGTGACGCTTGATTACTAAAATAATTATCTCGACATTCCATGAATTATACATGCTCAAATAGCTAGCTAGCCACTGTGATCAAAGACTTGCACCACAGTATCACGGGTGCCATATAAAAGGATATTGGAATTAAATATCAAATGTTAATTAGTAATTGGAATTAAATATCAAATGTTAATTAGTATTATATTAAACATTTGAGGTAACAAGTATTTCTATGCCCGACCTTAGCATTACCCATATTGCATGCAACCCTTAATGTGCAGCGTTGTGAATATTTCCGTTCAAATTAATTTCAAAATCATACACTCATCAAAATAAAATGATAGAATAAAGTTTAATTTCTTTATGATTTCAAGTTCGATTCACGTGGTTGCTAATATAATGATTACTATAAATTTATACGATAATTCATTTTAGAATTTTTAAAATTAGTTGAAATTTACGTAAATTATCAAACATTTATATTAATAAATAAAAAATATCAGATCAGTTTCTTTCAATGTAAGATGATGCTGGATTTTGACAGTAAAAGAATGCTTTGCATTGTAACAGCTGCCTGCCAAGTTTTATGACTGGTCTAATATTTAGTCATGACCAATGAACAGAAGTGATTCCGTGCGTGGTTTTTATGCTCAATATAAAATCACATTATTGTGAAAAATAAAATACATTATGTACTAATTAATTCATGTGACAAACTATATATATATATATTTGACTTCAATATTTAAATTAATTAAAATAATAAAAATGCGCCGGTAGCACATAAACAGGCACAATAATGAATATGATTAATTTTGAAGGGGAGCTTAAACGCACCTTATAATATGTTTCTTTATATGGTTTAAAAACATTATTATATTGGTGGAGATCTAAGTAGCTCTGCAATTTTCAACTTTGACGGCATTATAATAATTTGCAGAGATTAGGTCCTTGCAAAGAATTAAACCGCATACTTGAATCCATAAAAAATGCCACCATCTATTGCGTAAGAAATATTAATTTCTCCTTAAACAAATTTTTATTTCAATTTTGTCCTTAAATCATTTTTCTTTATAGAAAATGCTGGTTTTTCTGAAGAACGACATCGCTTAGTTAAATCGAAAAATGAGAAAGTAAAAGCTTGGATTGGGTAGTGTATTGGTCGTGAAAAAAAATGGGAAAAAAGACTGTATAGTGATAAAGTGTACGACTTACTAGCTCTGGGAGATATATATATATATATCCAACAATTACTAGCTCTGGGAGATGTTTCTGGCTTTGACAATTAGACTCCAATGTCACACCAACTCTGATGAGAACGAATAGGTCATCTATCGATCATAGGCGTCACAAGCAACCTTCTGTATCTAGATGTATTTCCAACTGTTTGTATTTTCCATGTAAAATAATATACATTATATTTCATAATTTATTTAAAAATATAATATTAGAGTTTAATTGATCTAGTCGTTACGAGTTTGAATCTCACCATTCTCATTCTATTCGATACAAATCAAGTATAAGGTATTATCAGTCTGTGTGCAGTTTTAAATTCAAAAGACTTCTACGTAAGAAAATATTTCAAAGAATGATATAAATTATATTTTAGGATTTCATTTAAAAATTTATATTGTTGATGTATATAACTGGTTGACCTGAGCGGGCTCCTTCCTTATTGCCAGGAACCATCGGGGGCAGCCTGCAAATGGTCTTAAACAAGGAAAAATTATACTGTCAGACACTAATAATGAGATCACGAACGAGGAGCTTAGACTCTATTCAAATTTTAAAGTCCAACAATGAGACTTTCAACTGCGACCAGGTCGCTGATCAGATACAAGTTTGTCGTAAAAAGGATCTCGGGAAAAAATGATAATAGCGACTATGTTGATAATATGCATGACGACAGTAAGTGATTAAATGCATTCATCATAATGGAAACGAGGAAATAACGATGACCATCCCTTTTCATTGCATTTAAATCTACTCTGCGTAAAACTAATATCTGTAACATTCTCAAAGATTTTCAATCACACAGTGGAAGAACAATTAGAATTCTATGACTTAGAGAAGATTTCGCACTGCATATCTACCTACCAATTCTAACAGGAAAGGAGAAAAGGATTGCAGAATTTAAATCGTAAAAAGGGTAAGATATTATTAATCACATTAGTTTCTGAGGTACACCAGAAAATCTGTAAAGAATTGAATGTATTACTAATATATAACCCATACCCTGTATGAACATCAAATCTATGTTAGAGATCAGGAAAAAAAAATACACATGATGGAGCTGGGAGAGCAGAAACATGAAACTCATGGCATTTGGAAGAGTCCCCCAATTTGAGTATTTCCTGATGGAGGGTCAATAGCAACCCACAGTAGTGAAATGCATATAGAAAGGAGCCCCGACCAGACATATATGATGGTGGGTGTCTTTCCACGTCTTCCCATAAGCCCTTTTGCAAAGGGGTAGAGATGAGCCAGGACCCAAAAGCTGAAGAACACGCCTCCAAGTAAATTGCTTTACTGAGGTGCGTCACTGTATATAGTTCGTGAAACTCCGACTCCAATTGCTACAAGGTTAATCATAATGATTGTGCAAGGTGGTATCATAAGAGAAGTCCATTTGAATAGATAGAGATCAAAAAACTCATCATCCATATCATCTCCACCAGATTTAGATGTTAGTGTGAATGAAATCTCAATCCCGGCAATCACCTTCAGTAGCCCCTGGAGCACGGCAACAAGATGCGCACTTGTGCCTCCAATTAACCAGAACTGCTCGTTCCTCCACCACTATTCCAGTGCAATGCCAGACCACTTGATTTCAAGCACAGCGAGCATGCAAAGGGTCAAACTGATTATCAAGAGGTATACTAGGAATGTGACAGTAAGAGACGCAACTATAAACTGATTGGATAAGAGTGCAAGTGCGGGAAGGAAGCAGTAAACAATAAGGAACAAAGAAGTGAAAGGGTAAATTGCAACATTGAGGTAAGCAATCCTCTACAGAAGCTTCAACCTATGACCACCCAGAAGGGCATTGTTATGAGAAAAGAATATCTCGACAGAGCCAGTTGCCCACCGGAGAACCTGATGAAGTCTATCAGTAAGATTAATAGGGGCAATCCCACAGAATGCATCCCTTTTAGTCACACAATAAACTGATCTCCATCCCCGTTCATGCATCCTATACCCAGTGATCACATCCTCAGTTACAGACCCGTAAATCCACCCAACAGATTGGCCCCATTCAGTCTTATCTTCATACCAGCAGGAGATGACATCCACTGCCTCTGCAATTGTGGCTAGATACAGGGGCTCCCTAGGAAGAGTTAGAGCACCGGGAGGCCGCCCGTATTTAACATATGAATTTTCAGCAAGGGGTAGACCTTGAAATGCTGCCACCTGTACAGAATCAAGAAACAGACTTGAATTTCTAAATTTTCTAGGAATAAGTGCGAGATTCATCCCCTGATTGTCCGTGTCATCTGCTTCATGAGATTGGCCATGTTCTGGGGCAGAAGCAATGGCAGCCTTCTTGTGACGGCCAAAGAAGCAGCTGCAGCAACTTCCATGATCTTCATACGATGGAGGATCAAAGTTATAGAGGGCAGTCCGGCGAAAGAGGCATCCTGTTCCAACGTATACTGGACCTTGTATCCCATCAAGGACTCGCATGTTGACATCAAAGAAAACAGAGTTGTGATTGGCATAGCGATCAGACGGATCAATTCCTTCAAACCTTTGAGGAAACTGAACATAACAAATGCCTTCCCCACCCTGGTCCATCATGAAGCACATGCCTTCTCTCAATGCCTGGGAGTTGTAAATGTAGTGGTCGCAGTCAAGGTTAAGAATGAATGGTCCATTAGACATAACAGCAGAAGCTCGAACCAATGCATTCATCGCTCCAGCCTTCTTGTTGTGATCATAACCAGGTCGCTTTTCACGAGAAATATAAACCAACACAGGAAGGCGAATGTCCACTTCATATAGGTTCATTGAATTGCTATCACCTGCTGTTCCTTTTAGTGGTTCCTCAATAGGAGGTTGCAACATTACCTGCAGTTGATTTTTCAGCATGTTATTCGACGCATCAATCTCACTGCATATAAAACACTTAAAAAACTTCAATAGAAGTTACTAAGTACCATGCTGGGCAACTAATGCATTTTCCACGGAGCTCTAGTAATACCATGACTATACTTTTTGCCTCTAAATCAAGGAAAATAACACTCCATATAGCAAGCAAGATTTGATGAGAAATTTATAGATGCCTTTGTCTATTATATTAGATAACAAAAAAGAATAGTTCGTGCGAAAAGATGTAAGTTTTAGAAGTGGTAATCTTACCTGTATGATGCTAGCATGATCACTCCTAGTGTTCTCAGGTGCTGGAACTGTCCAAGTGTCAGGCCAATGGGTTCCATCAGCCATCCAAGTAGCTCTTGGGACCTTCAATGTATCCATTGGTTCGTCATCATCTTTCTCTTTCCATCTCTTCATTGCCTTAAGCTCCTCTTGACTATTATAAGCATCAGAACGTCGGCGAATTGATTCAGAAAGGCCATTAATTTGAACCTTGAATTCATCATACTCACGTTTTACCCGCCTTCGATCTCTAACGAAATCTGGGCGGACCTTTTTCTTATAAGGATCTCTCTTCAAACTGAAATAAGATTCTGGGTTTCTGGGTTCTATTTCATGCTTCCTACAAAATGGAACCCACAAGTTGGCAAAACTAGCAGCCTCTGCCATGGCTTCAAAAGTCAGCAGAGCTCCTCCATCATCAGAAACATAACATGAGAGCTTCTCAACTGGGTAGTCAGCAGCGAGAATAGACAGAATGGTGTTTGCAGTGACAAGGGGTGGTTCTTTCTCTGGGCCTGCAGTAGAGACAAAGACATCTATGCCAGGAAGATCAGATTTTCCAGTAGGATTACCTGGACCAGGAGTTTCGAACTTCTCCTTCAAAACATCAAGGTCAGCAACACGGTTAACTGGACAGAGCTTTGGGAGTTGGTCCAGTAGCCAAGAAAAAGCAAACCAGATTTCACAAACCAGAGACATGCCCCACAACCACATTGCTTCTTCATTAGGATTTGAGACCCTCCAATACACGAAAAATGCAAGAACAATCATTCGGACAAGGATTAGAATCCTGCAACAATAGTTCAGAAGAATGCATGAATTATAAAATCAAATTCCTGGTGCGCATAAATGCGGTCACAAGAATGGATTAAAAACCATATTCCTGAATCTCTGTATTCTTTACTCACCACTCCAGATAAGCAACGACAGGACACAAGGAAATTCACAAATCAGAGAAACTAAAAGAGAGCACGAGAGGAAAATTGGTTTCTTACCGATAAGGAGCAATAACTGCAGTGGATATTTTCACTTCACGGGTTAGCAGTTTCCATTGTTTCTCAGCAAATGTTTTAGGGACACCACTACTCCCCTCACCGTTGTCATTCACACCATCTGTTGGCCACACAGCATTTCCATACCCATAATTCGTCTTTGAGTCAAACAAAAATTGGGAATAATCAAACTCATCACTCTGGCCTATCGCCAACGCTTTATTCGATTTGGCGAAAGATAACCTCCTGTTCAACTCAGGCTCATCATGACTCCAATAAGGCTCTTTACAACCAGGGCATATCCCATCACCAGAATCCAGGACATCCTTATAACAATCCCTGCAAATTTTGTACTCACATTCACAGGGCACTAAATCATCAGTGATGACCTGGGCATCACAGCTTGGCATCGCACAATACAACCCTTTCGCACTTGCTATTTGAGGATGCCTTGTTTGGAACTCGATCATCTTTTCTTTCAAAAGCGCACGTGTAGCGCAATTATGCCCACCAGTGAACATAGAATTCGACGAACAACTCCTCTCCAGCTTCTTTTCATTCTCTACAGGGATTTCCATTGGTTGATTATCAGGTGTGGGCGGTATCTGGACTGTATATGTAGCAAATTCTACACTACCAATTTCACTATCAAGATCTTCCCTTGAGTTATTGTAGTGGTGGATTGTGGGCGCCCTTCTTACTTGGTATGGATCAGCTGCCATGTTGTTGACTGTGTAATGTTTAGCAGACAATATTGAACTGTTCAGACCCTGAAATCAAATCAGTTTTATGAGCAAAAACAGCCCAAAATCATTCCCTCTCTCTCTCTCTCTCTCTCTATTTCCTCTTTTTGGACAGGAAAAATGGGTTATTAAAAAAAATGAAAGCAGAACTCATTCATATGACCACAGAGAACAATTGACAAAAAACAAATGTCTTTGAAATTTTCACATGAACATAAAGTCTCAAGAAAGTGGTTGAGAAAAGAAGGAAACAAAATCGGTAGAGAAAGTTTCTTACAAAGCGTGCCTCTTTGATCAACAAAAAAAAACACAGAGGGACCAAGTCCAATACAAAACCTCAAGCCACCAATATTATTTCTTGAAACCCATCATATCATATGAATACTAATACTACTAGCATTTCTATTTTATTATATTTAAGAAAAAATCTGTTGAAAATGCAGGTGTCTCCATCTAACAAGACCGAGTCCCCTGTTTGTGATTCTATAGAGAGGTTTAAGAAGAAGGGCCAATATTCATGTAATTGCATTCTTTCTGTAAGAGAGAGTGAATTTACAGTTTCAACACTTGGTAACTATATATATTATTGGACAGGGATGTGAATGCGAGACATGTGGGTTTGGTAATAAATTCAATGAAGAGATTAAGGAAACACGGCTTCTAGTTGTAAACAGAAATCTGAAATCCGACCATTGATACTGGGGCTATTTTCGGTACTTTGTTTTGTCAGGATTTCAAGCCGCATTCCACGGGGTGTTTTGGGGTAGGTTTTAGTGCGTGTTGCAGATTTGCTTTCCTCGCCTCCTCTCCCTCTGCCTCTTTGTTTTTTGTTTCTGTTTTCATTTTCATTACAAGGAAAACACCTATAATAAATTTTATTACATGATAAGGATATTCCTGTGTTAATTTATACATTAATTAATCATTATTTTTATCCAAACTATTTCAATAACACATCACTAGATGATGTATTTAAAAATCCTTATTACTAATTTTAATATTTAAATTAAAAAAAACAATAACATAAACCGATTGAAAAATAATAATAAGATTCATTACACGTTAAGATTCAAGAAAACCAAGAATAACTAGGATAGAGAGAAGACAACCAAAATATTTAATTTTTATTTATTTACCTTGTTATGAAAATTTTACAAATTTTATATTAAAAAAAGCCAATTAAAATCAAAATCAAAGTCAAAGCCCAAACCTCGGCTAGTAACGTTTTAATTAAGCTTAATTAATTTTAATTTTGGAGGTCATATGATAGCCACCTTTTCCTCCTTTCCTGCGATTAAACTCGATGGAGGTCATCTAATTTTAATCCAGATCACCATACAGGTTGCTTGATCATAATCTGACCACCGAACTAAAAAAGTGGATTTGCAATGTGCATTTTCCCTTTTTATCATCACAAGCTAATGTGTCGGGCCATGCACTCCTCCCTCCAAATTCTTTTATTTATTTTTTATAAATATTTAATAAAATCCAGTCAGCCGCCAATATAAATTTTCTTATTAAATATTATTTTCCTCGAAAAGCCTTGGATTCCTCGTAACGGCTGGCTGGTGATCTTTTACATTTACAGCTGGAGCCAGCCAACCAATGACGAGTTGGATTGTAGGGATGTTTAAAAGAATTGTTTTTGAAAATATTTTTTATTTTTAAAAATTATTTTTGATATTTATATTTAATAAAAATATTAAAATAATTTAATTTAAAATAAAAAATAAAAATAAAAATGTTGAAATACAATGTAAAACTCCTCTTATTTATAATTCTAGTAAAATAGGCTAGCCAGTCCTATAAAATGTGCTCATTTCTAGGCATTCCGTCTGTGGTTCAATCAAATCCACACTCATTGCATTTTGAATCTATGTTGTCGCTTGTTATAAAATAAGCTGTTCAATCTCCTCATCATTTAGGACACTCATAGTTGAATTCATCGTTTTACACGTAGGCTGGCTTACTAACATAGCTACGGTTTCATCGAATTATTATTTTATTTAAATATTCAAGTCTTTATATGGAACTCTAAGATATTAATCTTTAATATAAAAATATTTTAAACTTAAAATTTACATGCTTCATATTATTTTATTTATGTATTTTTATCAAATAAAACTAACAATTATGAGATTTGAACTCATGATCGTTTAATCAATAAATTTATGATATTATCTCAAAGAATCTTCTCATTAATCCTCGAGATATAATTCATATTATTTTTATAATAGTTTAATTGTGCTTTTGATGATTTTAATTTTTTTAACTTCAAATTAATTTTATATTTTTTATCATTTTGATATGCTAATTTTAAAAAATAATATATATTATCTTGATATATTTTTAAACAAAATATATTTTACAAAATGATTTTCACCATATGTCCAAAAACAATTTGGACAACAACTGAGTTTGGATTATATGTTATTATATTTAGCTTCGGATTATACAATAAATCGTGAAAAGAGCATTCTATTTCTTATTTGTTTTTCTTAAAAAAAGGGGAAGAAAAACGAATACTCTTATTAATTTGAAAGTTTTCAATGGTTGAAGGTTGATGTAAAAGTATAAGAGATAATTAATAAAAGATATGGTAATAAATAAAGAAAGGAATTGAATTAACACATAAAATATGAAACCTAGGATTGATATATAATTAATTAATTTACACGATTCAGGTGGAGACAAGTATTTTGGAGCGACCTGGAAACAGGAGGAATGTTCCGGCGAGGATGTCGCTTCTAACCGCGTGCGCGTCCACACGGATCGTGCGCCATCTAACGAGGAGGAGGAGAAACAAAGACGGCATTCGCATGATTTGAAATCTAACTTCTCTATGGTTTTTTGTGGGCTCCACAACAGCTTTCACACGTGACCTGAATTTCCCATTTTCACCTTTGTTTCTCTAACACGATGGCTGCTTATCCAGGTCACCATTTCAGCCTTCCAATTTACTCCTTTTTTAAAAAAAAAACACTATATGTTATCTCAGGCACTATATATTCACACATAGGCACCGTGAATTCATTGTGCTCATTAGTTTTTTTTATTTATTTCTTTTCCTTCTTTTTTATTTTTTTTTGTCGTTCAAGGATTCTATTGGAACTGATTTAGTTGAATTATCAAGAGTTGTGAAATTAAAACTCGAGGGACTAAAATGAAACATGTAGAGAAAACATGCAGTGTTTTAAGCAAAAAAATTATGAAATGTTCAATTTAATCCTTTTTCTTTACTAATTATAACAATTAGAAACCCTCCAATTCTTGAAGTGTTTAAAAAAAATGATTTTGGTCTAATTTTTATTTTTATTTTTCTTGTGTTTTTAGTCTATAATTTAAGAAATAAGAGAGAGAATCGTTCAACTCCATTTCGTTTCATGAGTGGAAATTTTACTTATAGTATTTTTCATTTTAAAAATGTCTAAAAAACATATTTAAGCTCAAGATTTTCTTTCATGTTGATTTTGAGTTTTGAGATAGTTTTATGGGGTTTTTTGGACTATAAATGAGTTTATCATGGTGCTTATAATACTTTTTAGGTATTTTGTATCAAAATATGTTGAAAATGGATTCATGAGTAATAAAATAAATAAATAATAAATATAATTTATATTATTTTATAACTTGATTACTGCTAAATAATTTAATGGTTAGAATCCAAAATCAACTACTAATAATTGATCACAAATACAATCAAAGCATGTTATTGATAAACATCGAAGGGATAGAAAATTAACAAAGCAAGTGCCCCTTGACTCCTTTATTTTATTTAGCGGTGGGAATTATATCATTCATTGTATGATATAATTAAAGTTTTATTTATTTAACCTAATTTATAAAATAAAAATTCAAATTTATAAAAAAATATTATGATATTGACTGACACTACTATTCAGGTAAAACAAAAGGCTTGACAATATCGGTCACCTTAGCACTTATCCACGAGTCAAGAATGTGGAATAATTAAAGTTTTATTTATTTAACCTAATTTATAAAATCAAAATTCAAATTTATAAAAAATATCATGATATTGACTTACACTACCATTCAGGTAAAACAAAAGGCTTGACAATATCAGTCACCTTAGCACTTATTCACGGAGTTAAGAATTTGGAATAATTAAAATTTTATTTATTTAATCTAATTTATACAATAAAAATTCAAATTTAAAATAAATATTAAAAAAGGGTAAAGTTTGTTCGAATCCAAAAAAAGCAAAGGGAACGATTTCCAGAGCTATAAATATCTCTTTATTTATTTATTTATTATTATTATTATTATTATTATCGAATATATCTTCCTTGAAGTTTTCTACCTTTCGGTTGCCCCTCTTGAAAATTCTCCGCATATGTAAAGATTTATATATTGTTTTAATTTCCAATTTTCTTGACCACTAATATTTTTCTGAATTCTTTTTAATTTCATATCAGATAAAATTGTGAAGGGGGCTTGAACAATTCAACACGGAAAAGAAATGGCTATTGATCGGAAATTGACGGCACCGGTGAGGATGTATACTTTTTATTTTATTAGTGACTCCTTCATTTTATTTAGCGGTGGGAATTATATAATCCATTGTATGATATTGATTGACATTATTATTCAAGTAAAACAAAAGGCTTGACGGTATTGGTCATTTTAGTACTTTTCCACGAGTCAAGAATATGGAGTAATTAAACTTTTATTTATTTAACTTAATTTATAAAATAAAAGTTAAAATTTAAAAAAAAATATAAAGTTTATTCGAATCTAAAAAATGCAGAGGGAACGATTTCCAGAGCTATATGAATGTTCTATCCAAACAATCTTCACGTTCGGCTTCTTGTTTGCCGACGGATCACTTGAAATCTACATGCATGCATATAGGTTTTGCGTGGTATCTAAAACATAGATATTACTTGAAATAAATATCTCCTTTTTTTGTTATTTATTTTATTTTATTATTATTAATAATATTAATACATATATTATTTTTGAATATCTCTTCTTTGAAGTTTTCTACCTTTCAGTTGCCCCTCTCGAAAATTCTTCGCATATCTAAATATTTATATATTGCTTTAATTTCCAATTTTCTTGACCACTGATATTTTTTTTTAATTTCATATCAGATAAAATTGTGAAGGGGACTTGCACAGTTCAACAAGCAAAAGAAATGGTTGTTGATCGGAAATTGACAGCACCGGCGAGGATGGATACTTTTTATTTTATTAGATTTTTACTTAAAATAATAACGATTTATTTTTAGTAAATAAACTAGTTAATTACCTGCACTACTTTGCGGGTTAAGTAAATATTTTTTATAATTATCTAGATTAAAATAATTAATAGATTTTGCTAGTTCAAAAATAAAATATAACATCTATACATGCAAGGTTTGATATAATAAAACATATCAACACAACTCATTATAATAATAGTAACATCGAAAGCTTAACATCTAAAAATATCATCACTAAAATAATAAAAATTATTAAATTATTTTGAAAAGAAAAAAACTCGAAAACATTAATAAAAGAAGAAAGAAAAAAACTAAAATTATTATTATTATTGCGTGAATAATGAGAAAATAAAATCAATAAAAGAATGAAAAAGCCTAAAAACTTTAATAAAAATGCAAACAAGATAAAAATGAAAATAAAATAAAATAAAATTATTAGCTAAAAAAATCATTTGAAGTGAAAATAAAATAAAAACTAATAAAAAAAATAAAAAATATCAATTTTCAAATGATTATAAACACAAACTAAAATTAAAAAATAAAATTAAAGAAGTTTTTGGGTGCTTCTAAAAATAAATTACAAGCTCGGTCAACACCATATATATTTTTAGATGTCCATCAAATCATAAGGATTATAAGTTTTATGATTTATCCAGTTGTAAAAACTTGTTTTGAGGCATGTCATTTTTTTATGAAAATATATTCTTTTTTTTCTAACTTACATGCTACTACATCTCCTACTTATAAATTTTTGTGGGATGGGCTTTACACCACTCCTTCAATCACTTGCTCAGCCCAATCCTCATGAACCCCAATCCTATCTTGCCCAACTTGTCGATCCACTGGCTCAAACAACACCTCCTATGACGGCCCAACAAACACAACTTCATAACCTCATTCTTGCTTCTCCAGTTCGGGCCCCTTCACTGTGCCAATCAACCCCCCCAATCGAGTGCTGCCTAGCTCACCATCGCAACCGAACTCCTCACCACAGCCCATATCTCCTTCCCCCACCAATTAACCCAATGCTCATAGTTCACCTCCACCAATGGAATCAACACCAGCCCTGCCACTTGCCCATCCACCTCACTCTCCGCAAATGACAACAAGATCCCAACATGATATTTTTAAGCCCTAAAGATTTCTTAATCTTCATACTTCGGCCAAAAATTCTATTTTTCCTTTGTCCACGAATCTCATTAATACATTATATGATCATAATTGACAAATGACCATGAAAGATAAATACGATGTTATTATTGAAAATAAAACGTGGAACTTACTACTCTGCCTATCTAATACTAATATCATTCAAATTTTTAGATTTTCAAGTATAAGAAAAAATTTGATGGTTTATTTGAGCCATATAAAGCCCGCCTTACAAGTGATGTTGCAAGTTAGCAAATAAGTATATTTTTTATTTGGTTAGCAGAATTATAGCCGAACGAACTCTCTAAAATTGAGTATATCTCATTTTGAAAATCAATGAAATGGGCGGGCAAAATATTTCTTTCATATCTATTTTAATTATAAAATAATAAATAACTAGTATCTACCCAGAACTAAACTAATATTTAACAAGAATTAAACATGTGACCTCCAATGCGAATGTGCTCAAGTCTCATTGGTCCTAAAAATAACTTCAATGATGCTGAAAGGAATCCTAAATAATACAATTCAATTCAATTCTAAATATTAATATTCTATTATAAATATAAAAGATTATAAATTCAATTCAATTACACGTGTAATTTGTTCCAACCAGGCTGTACATGAAATCTGCCGATACCCTTTCACTCCAACAATCCCAACCCCGACCCAGCAGTGTCAGTAATTTTGCAAACATTCGCTTGGGACATTTCGTTTCCTCGCAGTTCCGTCGCCGAGTTTCCAGGTAGTTTTTAATCATAATTTTACTTTAGGCTCCTTTGCATATTTTTAGGGTTTCTTGATGTGTTTTCCACCAGTGAAGTTGATCGAGGTAGGGTTTTGCAGTTTGCGTGATATGATACGGCTTGTTTGGGGCTTATTTCAGTAGTTTCTTTTGATTTTCTCTGAAACCTTTTCGTTGATTCAACTAATATATGTAAATAAATAAATATCGAGAGTTGTGATTGCAATGCGGTTGTTCTAGAATAAATAAGTGATCGAGGATTGTATCTTAACATGAAGCTACAGCGGTGCATGGACATGGCTCTGTATCTTAACATGATGCTACGGCGGTGCATTCACTGCATTGGCATATCTCTGTATCTTAACATGATGCTACAGCGGTGCATGGACATGGCTCTGATTTTTATATTTTCTCACTTTCTCTTGGTTTTTAGGAAAAGTTTCAAAACTTTATGAATGAGGATGATTTTCGGAGTTTGATTTTCGTTTTGTTCAATTAATGAAGTTATATATGAATTTGTATGACTTACTGCAGCCCGGCTGGCATGTCTGCGTTTTTAGCATCTGATATTTGAAGCCTAAAAATAAGCATGTGCAAATGGTCGTTAATTATTTCGTTTTTGGTGCTCTGGATGCTGAAAGAATAAATATCTGGCTGGGATAAAACCATTCCAATTATATGCAAACGTGCAAAGTATTGCTTCTTTTCTTTTAATGCTTTTGATTTCACTTGAAGAAAATGATTTTTCTGTTAAATTGGTGTGGTTAACTTACCCATGGCAGAGTGGAGAGGTTCAATGGTCAAGGGCCAGCAGCAAACCATTCAAGTGCTAGTTAGAAGACAGGAAAGAGTTTCATAGAAAAATAGCAGAAAACCATGCAGATAAATACAGCTTGTGCATATAATAGTGGCTCCTCTTTGGCAACCATGCTTCATCCTGTTTTTGCTCCAACTGCTACTCATGTGATGATGGAAGGGGACGAAAGTGATGAAAAGATAACTGGGTTTATATTTTTGTGCAATGGAGAAACAAAACCTGAGTGCTACCGCTATCGTGTTTTTGGGCTTCCTCGGGGAAATTTAGACATAGTTGAGAAAATCAAACCTGGTTCAAAGCTCTTTCTATTTGATTTTAGTGTGAAGCGCCTTTACGGCATTTACACTGCCATTTCGAGGGGAGGGATGAATTTGGAACCAGCTGCATTTAACGGGAAATTTCCAGCACAGGTGAGAAAATGGAGATGCAGCAGTCTAAGGCCTCATGGATAATAAAACTATTATGACTTTCAATGCATGAGTGATTATGAGTGGTAAATGGTACATTTGCCTGTGTACTGACAAAGCATTCCTTTTTTCCAAATCCTTCTCCATGGTCTTTACATGCTAAAGAAACCCTTTTTGGAATGACAAGGAGTATCCTATTATAACTTGAAATTATTTAAATATGAAGCATGAATTTGCAGTACAGTTTCTCCTTGAACATAATTCGCATTCAAGGTATCATTCAATCTGGTCTCCAAATGCTATGAAATCATGTATCTGATGTCTGTCGTATATGTTTCTGGGATTAACTGGATCATGTAGTGGTAAATGCAATCATATTTTCCACGATTGTTTTCTAGGATTCTCCAACATATTTATCTAGATCCTTTGCAATAATATATTTTTCCAACCTCGTGTGCTAAACATTTGAACCTGTTGTGTAAACACTCAGTTTCTGATTATTTGTTGTTTATTCATGTTTCCTTGCTTTAGGTGAGGTTTAAGATAGTTAGTGACTGCTTACCTCTTGCTGAGAGTGCTTTGAAACATGCCATTAAAGACAACTATCAGGGTTCTAAGTTCAGGCAAGAGTTGAATACTGAACAAGTAAGATGCACCTGATGCACCTTTACTTCCTTGCATTCTTGTTGGGCAAAATTTTTTTATTAAGCTCTTTTAATAAAGAAAGAGATTGTTTATTGCCTGGAAACGAATGGCAATTTATATATATTTAGGAATTTCTTCATGTACAGGTGAAAACTTTAGTATCATTGTTCCGGCCAATTGATTTGCCACCATCTATATCTGGGGTGCCCACTTTTGCAAATGTGGCTCCAGCACATGCATTTCCTTCTGCAATTATGGTGGAGAAGGTTCTGCCATCTGCAAGGCCATATTCTCTTTTTTTGCCTAGGGCAACCCATGCCCACACCTTGTCTGGGGGATGGGCTCAACCTTCTAAGCACCTACATTATGTTCTTCAAAATACTCTTACTCAGAGTGACCAGAATTACTCAGCTGAAGCACCTAAGTCTACTTATGATCCTCAAAGGTATAATTTCTATTTTTGACATTTGCATCTGTGTTAAGTTTTATAACCACATGACTTCACTTGGTGTTGGAGATAATGTTATCTTCTTCTAGAGACAAAACCTTAGGAGAATCCAACTCTAGCTATCAAACAAAATCAAGCCCCTTGTGTTACTATGTAAGAACTTGAGGAAATGCATATGGGAATCAGGCAAAATACTTTTTATTTCTTAATTAAATTTTGATGGTCAGATCTTCATATTCATTGATACTGCTAAATGGTAGGCCAGATCTTCATGCACATTCATTTGAACGCTTGCACGAACACAAGAATTAATACACATTATTAGTTATCTATTTGATGTTTTCTTTGGATGCATTATATTGTCATGAAAAATTCTTGAATAAAAGGTTATTTATTCAACAACTAAATATCTCTGTTGGACAAAAGAGATTTAAGAGAAGAAAGAATAAGCTAAAAAGAAAAGAAAAGAGTGAAAAAAAGAAGAGAAAGGGAGGATGAAAAGTCTACAAATCTGCATTTTTTATTCAATTAATCATCAAATTAATCATAATGTCAAAAATTACAAGTAAATAGTTAAGCCTAATCATAATCAAATTTGGGCTTAAAACCCAGCAAATAATTAAGGTCTAACTATAAAAACATAAAATGAAGTCCAATAATAAAACTAAATAAAATCCAATGACTTAGGCTTTAATGTTCCCATTCCCCCAAACTAAAGAGCAATAAGTTGGACTATCCTTTGTCATCTTTATACACACATATGTGTAGTCTATGCCACAAGCTTGGTGTCCTCACCAACTCTCTCGGAGTTGGAGAAACTTGACCTCATCGAGTGTTGTTCAGGGTAGCTTTGATAATGCTTCCAAATATTAAAATCAAGTTGTTGTGATGTCTCTCTGGTGAGATCCAAGTATTGTCCAAAGCAGGTCATCTTGCCTACTAACAAGGATTTGCAGAATCTCACGATCCCTGACAAAAACAAGTTATGCATTCAAAGCAACATTAATATGTTTCTTTTGTGCTGATACATAAAGATGATGGGATAAGGGTTTCAAAAGGAGCATCATGTCTTTTATGCAGAACAAAGTCCCTCATGTTAAAAGTGCTAGCTTATATTAAAGTTTGGTGGCAATTTAATAACATAACTATTTGATTGAATCATTTACTACACTTTGAATGATCTAGCTCGACTCACTTGTAATTTATGATTGGTTCTCAAAAGACATTGTTCATGTCTAATCTCTATCATAAAATAACCTCCAACGTTAAGTGTATCATGATACTTGTGTAAATCAGTTTGAAATTTATATTGCTCATTACTTGAATTTGTTTCATGAGCTCAACATGCAAATTATAAAGTTTACATGCAAAAAACTCAACTCAAACATCCTAATGTCAAGAGAAATGGAAAGATCTACAAATTTTTTAGGCTTATAACTATAAACACTGACTGATGGTATGAAGTGGAACAAATACTACTCGAAACTTGTGTAGATATGGTTTGAACTAAACCTGGCAGATTAGGATTATATTCATCTTTTTCCATCACATGTAAGTGTTAAGGGATTAGACAGCCCAGTATGTCGCTCAAAATCTATGATATGTCAAATGTCAAGTATGAGAAGTAATGAATCAAGTAGTTCAGGAAGACTAATTTCATAAGTCTCTTCTAACACTACTCTTCTTCATATGGTTTCATCGAACAACTTTCTGCAAAACTCTACAGCTACAAGGGACTATAGAATCTTTCTTTATCTCTTTCTCATACTCGTCTGAATTTATAGTGTTAAGTCATTTTTCTGCACATCATCTTCATTGAGGTCATTAAAATCCTCAAGATTATATTCGCATACTTGATAATTATAATCTTTCTTCCACCTTTATGTTTATATTCATGGATGACTAAGGTTTTAGTGGTACAATTGACGAAGCTAAGATTGAAATCCTGATATTTTACACACTGAACCTTTGAACTAATCCTAGAACATTTCATTAATGATTCGTTTGCCTTTATCTTCTTTATAAATCTGAGCACTGTTAGGACTAAATCTATGAAGTGGAGCATCTAACAAAAAAATATTATCTCTAACTTGAGACCTAACAGAGATACTGCGAAGGTCTTGGCATTTCATCTATCGACTCTTCATAACACAGTCATAGTTATGCATTAAGCTATAAGCCTGATCAATAGAGGAAACACCTTAGAGTACAACCTCTTTCCTCCCATGATCATCAATTAAGCCTTTACGAAACCTACTCAAAGTTGTGGCTTGTTCTCTTTATTACCCCTTATATTTATCAAATTATATTATATGTTCGCTACCAAATCTCTTCCCTTGTCCAAGATTGTTTCATTGGTCTTAAAGTCTATTCCTATAATATTAGGGTAGATACTTTTCTTGTAATTTTAATTCCACTTCAATCCAATTAGTGTTAGGAGGTTTACCTCTCCTTTTCAAACAATTCTGAACACTTTCCTAGTCAAATTAAGCTTCACTAGTAAGCTTCATCTTAGAAAATATAATTTATTATTATTAGATAAGTTAGACCAATCAAAAAAACAATCTATGTCATTAATCCACCTTGTAAAAACCAAGGGTCATGACAACCCTAAAAATTAGGGGCCTCTATTTTACTCTTGATGGTAAACAGAAAGGCTAAAATAAACTTTTATATATATATATATATAGATCATTTAGATGTGAGAGCAACTATAAAAACCTCTGCTCTAATTATATAGATCATTTAAGCTGATGTGTGGCAAGAGAATTAAATTAAAAGAAAGAAGAAAGAATAAGCTACGAAGACAAGAAAATAAAAGAAAAGAGTGAAGAAGGGGAAAAGTGTGCAATGCTGCAATTTATATTCAATTCATCATAAAATTGATCATAATGTCAAAAATTACTCTGCTCTTCCTTGATTCCATAAGCAAATTAGCTACATCTTTGCTATGGAGCTCTCTTGCATTCCTTTTGATTGATTTGCCCTGTTGGCTCTAATCATTTATGGATATTTTTGCATTGTTCATATACACAGTTATGAGATGGCAATGGAGATGGGTCCGAGGAACCATGTTGCCAGACATGAAAATCAGTATCGTGTGCCCCATTTACCAAAGGAGAGAGAAGCTGTATTGCATTCAGCCAATGTAGCCAATTATTATCATAGTCAATACCTACCTTCTGCAACAACCTTGCGTATTTCATCTCAGGCACAAGGTTTAGCACCAAGCTATGCTTTTCCAGCATCTTCCAATGCGCAACAACCGTTGCTATCAACTTATCAATCTCACTACACCATTAATTTATGAGAATCGAGGTCTAGTATACAATGATCATCAGTGGTCAATGCTTGGAACGTCCGGTGTGGCTGAAGCCTTTTACCGGTCTCTACCCTGTTTTCCTTTGCTGGAGCTAGTGTGTTATTACTCTAGGAATAAGTTAGTTTCAATGAACATGTAAATTCTTAGGCTTGTTTTTATGATGGGTATATATGGAAAGTGTTCAATCATCTGATATGATTGTTTTTCAGTAGTATTTTTCTGGTATTCTAATGCTGTAGTTAATCATCTTTGCTAAGCGTTCTGCTATGTCATGCTGGTTACAATGAAAATGACGTCGGAGGATGTAGATATCCAATGCATTTCTTGCTTTTATAGCATCTCGACCTTCCATCATCTTTGCTTAAGCTTTAATTTATTTATTTATTTATTTATTGTCAATTTCTCACTGAAAACTAATGAAAATACATTACATGACTTGCATACGACCAGCTTCAAATTTCATGTATTTAAGGTACTATCAAGGGGTAGCGAGTAAAAATGAAGATTTGAGATTCATATTAGGGTTTGATAAAGTGAGATTTAATACTCAATTTTGACAAGTTACATGTGCAAGTCATTCCCACACATGATATTTTGAATATATGAAATCTGAATTTTATCTTGTGCAAGTCACATAAATTGTTTATATTAGTTTTGATAGTGAAAATCTAATAAAATGATAGGTTGAACAACTATATTTTTAACAAGATAGATTGGGTACAATTGTATATAAAAATTAATTGGAGAAGATTTAAAACATAAAGTATATATACTAGCTTTCTCAATATTCTTAGAAAAATAAAAATATTTTATTAAAAGAAACTAATTGGCCTATAGCTATGGATTTATTTGCATTGTTCACTATAACAATGTGATAATAATTTTGCCCTTTTCACCCAAAGAAAAGAAAATCTTTGCAGCAGTTTATGACACTAACCCCATGAGATTAACTCTGAGATTGATCTTGAGCTATTGACATTAGCTATCAATAGCACTGAAGTCTTTTAACATAGTTTATTAGCTGTTATCAAATTGACCGAGAAAAAATAAATCTTTCATCATCTCAATTGCACAACCAAAATATCATTGAGAGTAAAAAAAAAAAAAAAAAACACAGTGTCGATGACCATTTTTCTTTTTTTTTTACAATAATGTCAGCAGAAAAACAATTTGATATTTGAAAAAATATAAAAAAAATAATAAATAATTAAAAAACATATTGAAACGATCAAAATACTTTTAAAAGCAAAAAAGAAAAAATTGGAGTCAAAAGGTTTTTTTTATTATTATTATTATTATCATCATGTTACCTGGGGGAAATTTGATAGTTGACTAAATATTAAATAAATAAATAAATAAAAGACAAGAACATACACAACTCAAAAGAGGTGCATATTTACTTAGAGTGTGTTTGGGATTGTAATTGCTTTTGCGGTTGAGATTTAAAAAAAATAGTTTTATGAAAGGTATTTTAGCTGTGTTTCATAACTGAAATTGAAGTATTTGGTTAAAACTATGGTTGAGTTTGAGGCTGATGAAAAACATTTTCATGTGTTTAGTTATCATGTTTTTTATATTGTTGTCAATTTGTGAAATTACTTTAAAAGATACACACCCACGTGTGCGTGTGTATTGTTTTTTTTTAATTTTATAAATTAATAATCATAATAATAAAATATTATTAATAATTCATGAAAAAAGTATATATTTGTTTTTATTTTTCCATCAAACTACTTACAATTTCATCACGAATATAATTTATACGTAAATGCCTCTGTGATCCCTTGCTATTTGAACGAGGGACAATATTTGGTAACAATATCATCAATAACAATATTTGATAGAAACCTCACTCAATATTATGGTTACTATAAAAAGCTCATAATTAATCATGTTCTCAAATTTAAAATTTTAAAATTAGTTTTCAAATATATACTCTTAGAAATAATTTCTGAAAGGCAAAAATAAATAAATGAAACACTTAATAATATGTTCAGTATTGTGATGCATGATGATTTTTAAAATTATTTTTTTAAAACAAATTTTTCAAGTGAAACGTATTTTTAAAACACAAAAAAAATGATTACTCTTCTAAATATTAATTTTTAAACTTGTTTAATATTATGTTAAAAGTTGTTTTTCAACATGTATTTTAATTATAAATATATTAAAATAATATTTTTAAATTTTATTTTTAATATTAACAAATCTAAACCATAAGAAAACAAAAAAAAACTTTTTTTTTCAAAAACATTTAGAAATAAGGAGGCTATTAATATTATATTGTTGTTTGATTGATTTTTAAAATAAATATCTATTTTTATATTTTCTTAATAACTCTAATATTAAGATATTAAAATAAAAGAAATCACTTTCAACTATACATTTCTAACGTAATCAAGACCTATTCAAATAACTCATTTTGTATAATAAAATGAAATTGATCATTGATTATGGATATGAGGACTCAATGAAAAATTGGTTGTTACTTGGAGACTCGAACTGCGTATAATATTAAATTTCAACTTTCATTTTATTTTATTAAAAAAAACACAGTATTAAACAAGAGGTAGACATGATAACACTTGTTTAAAGACCAGAACCCACATTACATTTTGCAGCCTGTCATTTTAACTTCTGTTCTTATTATTTTATTTTCTATTTTTTTTCTTAGCTTTTTTATACTTGTTTGTTTTTCAATTTCATCATTCAATCTTAATTTATCATATATTATATTTTTCATCTTGGTCTTTTTTCTTTTTATTTCTAATTTTGCTACCTGACCTTTTTGTAAAACATTTATTGATTTTTAATTTTATATTCAATCTAGATTTATGGTATTAATTTTTTCCAATTTGGCCCTCATTAATTTGATTCTATTTATTCTTGGTTCTTTTTTGAAATTTAATTACTCTTTTAAATTTTACCCTTCAATTAAATTTTTATGTCAATTTTGATCCTCAATTTTTTTATTTTTCTTGGTCCTTTTGCTAAATTTATTTTTTAAAACAATCCAAGTTTCAATCATATCTAAAATCCATTCTGTATTTCAATTTTTTTAGTTATTTTTTTATTTATATTTAAAAACATACACAACACCCTCACCTCTCTGGAAATGAAGATGGATTTTATGGATTGTAAACAAGGTAGTGTGATCTGAGGTCAAAGAGGTGATCTGAAGCTTGTATTCTTTGTAGATAAAAAGGCATCTCAAGAAACAAATCCAAAAGAGCTGAGATATAAAATCTCCATTTCCAAGAACATCCCAACACCATGATTTCTAATAAACTTAAAATCAAACTACTTCCTCTTGTTTTCTACACTAACGCACAAGATTAGAAGAGTGTTAGTGAGTGATTTCCGCAATCTATACAACCAATGCTGATTATTATTATTATTATTACTATCACCCATCCTGCTTCCTATTCATCCCACTCTGTTTTCCACTGCAACATTGCCAGGGCAGACACCTAATTCTACAGCAGCAACCGGGTCTCGGACATTTTGGGCAGCTGGGCCTGGGACATTTTGGGCAGCTGGGCCTCGGACATTTTGGGCATCTGGGTGCACGCCAGCAACATTTAACACAGCTTGAGCACCTGGGACCCCACGAACATTTTATGCACCTGGGTCTAAAACATTCTGGACATTTAGGTCGCCACAGTTTGAACCTACAGCACTTGTTGGAACTAGACTTGGACCTGGGTTTTTGACGGAGATTCTGCCGGATCTTTTTGAGTCGGATTTCCGTGGTTATATTCTCCATTTCATGAATAAACCTGCAGAGATGGCGGATGTAATCAGGGTATAATTCCAAGTTACAGTGCCCGCCTCCTTTAATCCATAAAGGCTCATATGGTTCTTTTGCCATTTTCCACAGCCCGTCGCCATGTAACCAGTTCACAACATCATCCTCTGTGCCCTGTAAAACATATGATGCAACCCCATTTCAAAATCTGATTCCTGACAGATCAAATGCAAAGTGCAAATCATATAGAAGCTAGATGCTCAAAATTGGTCAACTTAGTTTAAGCCGGATGAAATCAACAACTTGATAGTGAACCTCAGAGGATAACACACCTTTGCACTTGAAAATTTATAATATCAATGACGGATGATCTAGCATCAAAATATACACCTCATTTGTCATTTATTCACCTGCAACCTTGCAATTAATTACATGTTTTGCACACTACATTCAATTCATATGTTACATCAAGCACCATTCATGTAAGCATCCTTGATAAATAATGAAATGAAAATCAATGGAACAGTTTTACAACATCTAGGTTTCTCTGACAACATAGCTGGCTACCATAGCAATACTATTATTTTCATATATCAGATGTTTGAAGTCAGTTAATCCTAGTAACCATAGCTTTAATAAAACACAGACCAACATCGTTTATTGCGGTCCAACTGGCTCATATTTAGTGAAAGCAAATCAATGAGATCAGATCTAGTTAAGGTAGTCAATCCCATCATGGTTGTGCCATAAGCCATAGGAACACAGAATTCATATCAAGTATTCAGTCATTGGATGTGCAGAAGTGGATCCACACGTCTAGCAGAAGGAGTTCCCGCAATGAATTTTTTGCAAAATTACATTTCCTTGGCATTGCCATCATTGTTGGTCAATTTGGTTGAACATGATAAGATTAATCAATATCGGTCAAACTTGGTCCTTAAAATTGACCAAAGTTGATTGATTTCACTAGGTTTTGGCCTTTAAAGATGACTTGGTATGTGTTTGGAAGTGTGGTGACTTAAAAAGCCAACGTAGCAAATGCTGAAAATCAAGGGTGCCTTGCTAGCCGGTGGTAGCAAAGCATACTATTACTTCAATGACTTGAAAACCACCACACTACCACACAAACACTTAATCAAGTCATTTGGCCTAATTAATCAATCAAAAGTAATGGTAATCAGGAATTAAACTTGTGTGTATTTATTACGTTTTGAAAATGTTTTATGTGTTATTATTTATGATCTTTTGTAGAAGAAAAAGGATACATTTCATGTTCCTCAATTATAAAATTTGACATGATGATAATCGAAATTTGAAATTCTAATAGCAAATTAAAAATCAACAATCATAATAAATACACCTTAACAAGTATCTTTGGACACCATTAGCATCACCCTTGATCAAATTTGATTAGAAATTCCATCTTTTCATGATTAGTGGATATAAAACAATGGAAGCAAACAAAGCACTATCATATGTTACATATGTATCTCTACATGCAAATATTTGAAATTCGAAGTTGCAACTAACTTTTCAACTCTTTATAACTTGCAGCTAATTTTTATGAAAGTTTCCAGGAGAATCACACACATACCTATTGCACAGAATCATAAAGCAGAAATCACATTTATATGGGAAAGCAACAAATAAAAACACCAAATGCTTCCAAACAAAATCAGTGCCAACCACTATAGCACATCATCAAAATCCTACATTCAATATATCACCGTAGCTAATAGCCCCACTAACACCTAAGATGCTCTCAACACATTCATAATTTGTTTGGCAGCACCTTACGTGTCTTACCTTACTTTTATATGATGGCGAGACCTAAAACCAAAATGGTATCACCTTACGTGTCTTACCTTACTTTTATATGATGGCGAGACCTAAAACCAAAATGGTATCACATTAAATAAGCCAGGAAATCTTGATCAACCTGGACAGCCGGACATGATGCACATTAAAGCATTTTGAATTTCAATGCATTCTCAAACTCTCACACAAGCATTTGACTGGGTTCCCTTTAAAAATGGATTTGCTTGGAGAAGAAAGTCTCAGCAGAACGATTGCATGAGGAGTTTCTAAGGAAAACTATTGGAAGAAAAGACACTTACATGTATCACTAGAACAGGGCACTTCACCTTCCGAATTTTGTTTATGTTCTGCATTTATGAGACAAACATATAGCTTAAAAATGGAAGCAGAGATAGAAGAAGAACAGACATGGTGCCCATGAGTCCATAAACCATTACAATTTCCATAAGTAACAGCAACCAGGATAGCTAGCTCACCTTGTATATGTCAAAGCAGAATGTAAACTTCACATGGCAGAGCACACGAAGACCAGAAAGAATGGCACTATGCAAAACTACACCTCTCAGCCTTGGCAACTTCGCTGCCAAGTGCAATGTTGGCCCACTGCCAACTGACTGCCCATACAAAATCAAGTCTTCCTGACTAACTCCATATTGTGTCTGAAGACACTCGTAAATGGCCTCTATATCAGCATACGTGTTGGATTCACTTGGCTGGACATGGAAACACAATATATGATTACTATCCGGTTGTTGATATCAGAGTGCTGTAAGCTTTGCATATTATATAAAAAGTTAGGTAACTTGGGAAGCCAGATGACAACAAATAAGTAGTGGGGCTGGTGAGTGTTCACATAATCTCAACTGCCAAAGCTTTTTTAAAGAATAAACATCCTAATCTACTTCCACAACTATATCTGAACTGCAAGAGCTCATTTGTACTCTGGGTGGAGTTAGTAGCACTCCAATTTATCACTCTTATTTTTCTCTCTTATCACTTTAAATTCAGGATGCACTATCACTTGGAGGAGTGCTAATTTCCCCCACCATTATCCCTGTTCTTTTTATTATTGCTGATAAGCAAAGATGATGTAATCACTTGCTGTCTTTTATATAGATCCATGCTTGATTTTCCCAAATACATCACTCAAAAGTTCTTGGTATTGCATGATCCAGATTGCCAGTACATGTTAAGCACAGGAAATGAGCTCTCTTGTTACTTGTAGATTTTTTCTCTTTGATTTGAAATTCCAAATTATATTCCTGCTTTTAATTACTTTACCTATCAACCTGTTGATCTCAATCTCTTCAGTTAGCTGCAATTCTTTAAACATGCCATGAAAAAAAATGCTGTCTATGTAATTAGCTTAAGTTGAATGACAGCTTACCTTACCAGAAGAGGAACCATAACCAGAATAGTCATATCTGCATTATTACATTCAGATGGAAGAGATCATAATTCAACTCAATTAAGAAAACAGCCGGGGAGAAGAAAGAATAGCAAGAAATACTGAAAGCTAGAGAACAATAGCATGAGACAGTCATCTTTTCAAAAGAAAAAAAGGAAGAGAATTTCCATGGCGTGTAAAATTAGGCAAGCATTTGAATGTGACTAATTAGAGGATGTAATATGGAGAAAGTTATGGAGCAACACATTGCACTCTCTAGTATAACTGAACCAATAGTATACTTATGTTTAAGGTCATATCAAAGATTGGATCCATAGAGCTCCATAGAAGTGATTGAAAAATGAAATACAGAAATCTGAGAAGCCATTGACTAGATCATGTTTCTAACTTTTTCAAGATCTGAATTATAGGAAAACTGTACCAGAAATGACAAATAGAAACAAATCAAAGATACAGTAAAGTTAAAATCTCACAGAGCCCAAAAGGCACACAAAACTCTAAAGGGAAGAAACTAAGCAGTGTTACCAATGTTATCCAAATACGAGTCGGTAAGTATCATTCACCTTTTCTTTTCAAGTAAAACAAAAGTTTAAGAATAAAAAGGTGGAAAGAGCTCATGCCAGTAAGAAAACTCCTCAACTTACCAGCCATCTTCACTATCACTTTAAAGAGTAAAAATAATTAAATTGATTAACTAAAATGGATGAATGTATAAATTAAAACCATTATAAGCTTAATGGCTTTAAATAAAGTCATTAACACTATAAATAATTAATTCTCGACCAACGCTAAACACAGATCTAACCCGACAAAATCCAGAAACATAATAGGAAAAATGTTGCCGGGAAAAAAAGTTAAAAAAGGGAGAAAAATTTAAGAGAAACCATTCAGCCCCGCAAAGAAACCAGCTACAGGCCCAAGGAGCAGCAGATAGAGCATTAAATACAGGACCCCTTTTCACAAAAAGTTTGAAAAATTGCAAATAGAAGCAGAAACACTCGCTATAAATTGTATCAGACATTTTATAACAAAAAAAAATACACTCAAAAAAAGAAAAGAAAATCTTTGCAGCAGTTTATGACACTAACCCCATGAGATTAACTCTGAGATTGACCTTGAGCTGAACAAAGAGATCATAAAGCTGGCCAAGGTCAGCAGCATTGCCATGAGAGTAAAGCACAGTGAGTCTAGCATAAGGGTTTTTGAGATAAAAAGCAACAATCTTGTTGCCTCTCTTGGTATCAATCAAGAGAACATCTAATGAGTTATCATCAGCAAGAGGAAGCGGCAAAGAAGGAGAAGAAGTTGAGACCACAGAGAGCTTGCCATTGTCTCCCTTCTTAATCTGGTATGTAGGTGGAGATGGAGGAAAGAAAGCAAATTGTGCAGCTAGTTGAGAGAACATGCACCCCATTCACCCCTCCGACAAGATTTTTAAATTAAAAAACATGAGTCATTGAACCATGAACAGCCTTAATGAGTTCATGTGTAGAGTAAAATAAAAAAAACAAAAATTAAATGCAAAAGAAAAGTTTGTGGGTTTTGTGTAAAATGGAGAAACGAGTAGCTTTTCAGAAGCAACTTGTGTTTGCTAAAAGGAGATAGAAAGAAAGGGTGATGGTGCTAATATAAGAAAGGTTTCTAGGGTTCTGGTTAGTGCTTGTCTAGCTAGTTTTCTGCCTGTTAGCATCCTCAGAATTTTAATGGGGGTAGTTAATCTTGCATATTTCAAGGGAGCGGAGAGGGAGAGAGATGCGGGTGGTGGTGTATTTTGTGTATGGTGACTGGGGGTGGCAGAGAGAGTCTTTTTCAATGGAAGAGAGAGATTGGTGGGTTGGAGCAGTGCCTTAACTTCAAAACTAAGTTGAATTCAATATATGTGCATGACTTCATTGTCTGTCACTCTGTTGTCCAGATGGAGTCAATGTACAAACTTACGCACATCTCTCCGGTGCACGACCATCTCTCTCTCTCTTTTTTGTCCATTTCCCTCTGTTCTGATGCATACTCTCTCCACTCTATATTTCTGTCTACTCTCTCACCTTTTTTGACATAATGCTCCTTCTCTTTTTTTACTTCCCAGTAGAACTGTTACTAGATGCATGCTCTTTACTGGCTAGCTAAGCCAGTACTGTGACGTGATTTCTCTCTCTCTCTTCCTTATAAATTTCTGATGGAGACATTTAATTATAAGGACAGCCGTAGTGTATTTTTTTTGACAATCACAGGCATGCTTTTATTATCGTTTGCCTTGATTTCTAAGGATGCCATCACTATCTTAGGGTCTCTTTTTCTTAATTGACGTTTTGAGTTAGACATAATCATGGTTATTGACTCGAAATGATCTTTATAAATTCGTGGAGGAATATTTAGGAAATGTAATTTTGTCACCAGGTGAGACTGACTGTGCAGATATCAAGGATAAACTTGACGAATTTCTGGGTTCTTAACCAAAGTTCAATCCCATGTTCATGTGTAGAAGCTATATACATGTTGATAAATGGGTTTTAACAAAATAAAATTATTATTGTTTTTTTTTATCCTGATGTAATAGTTAAAAAGACTTGTTCTTTTATTTTGTATCATAGTTTAAGTTTTACCATGTATATTTATCATCTCGTGATGCCTTATTTATTTATTAAGTCTACAATATATTTAATAAATTCAGAAATTAGTTGTGATAAATTAAAATAAACATTTGTTATTAAAAAAAAATATTAGTTAGAGTTAGGCTAAAACCAATCTACATGCAGTTTGAGTGTTCGGTGTGAAATATGATTATGACGGTCCATTTTGGCACGTTATGGAACGCCAAAATCATCTTTCTATCCTGCAATTATTATAGGTATTGCGGGAAAGTACATCTTGCCATGCATGGCCTACCGTATAATATACATTTAGTAATAAATACCACACTCTTTTTAATGCTTCTTGCTTGCTCTGGGAAGACATAGCCCTCTTTTTATTTTATTTTATTATTAATATAAATGTTTTGAACAATTTATATATATTTTGATTAATTCTATTATTAGTACATGAGAATACAGTCACAAGCCTTTTATAGAACACATAAATAATGGTTAGTGTATATATATTATTTATAGATCGCGTTCATATTATATACTCGAAAAATAAATCGTGCATGGCACTGGTCGCGCTGTTACTGTATGCGCGACCTCCCGCTTATTTATTTGTGTGGTTTTCCTTTCCTCTCTTCGTCTTCTTCTTCTCCTCTCGCTCTGTTTTCTTGCACCACTCTCGACTCATCCTCTTGCACCACTCAGGCTGCCTTATCTTAGTCTCCGTCCATAAAACATCTCCACGACAAAGCTGGCTTTTGTCTCCATATCTATCGGCCATTGCTTCTTTCTCTGGTCATCAATCCACGGCAACCACAAGCTTTTCTCCAGCTTTAACTGCCATCGGCGCCGCCGCCATCATAAGCTCTCTATTTTTAATCAATTCAAGGTCTATGCACCTTCCTCTTTGTTAATTTATTCATTTATTTTACTTTTATATCCCATCTCTTGATTTTTTATTGCATTTAGTTTTTCTCATACTGAATTTGATCCTTGTTTTTTATATTATTTTCTTGTTTTTTCTTGATTTATTGCATTTAGTTTTTCTGATATAAAATGATGTTTTTTATTTTAAAATTATTTTTAATATTAACATATGAAATTAATCTAAAAAAAATAAAAAAAATAATTTAAAATATTTTTGAAAAAGAATGTAAAACAGGGATTAAGAAGCACCGAATCATTGAGCTAATTGTTATCTTTAGCTGGGCTCTCTTGCATTGTATATTTAAATATTTGTTGTTCTTGTTTGTTTGTGCTACCAAAACAAGAAATGCTTTCACACATGCACTGCAGCAAGCAAAAGTAGAAGAAGAATATTAGCAATAAACTAGATAAGCAGGACATGCTAAGCCGCGAGATGGTTAAATAAATAAATTAATTAATATTTAGATCCTAAATAGCTCTTTAGAATTGTCATTAAACTTGAAACTTCCAGCTACAACTTCTTACCTCGCTTAAATATTTATTTGTATTTCCTAAGGGTAAATCTATTCTCATTGTTCATGCACAAATTAAAACACCTAAATACCCTTGTCTAGCAAATCTTTTTTTTATCTTTTCCAGGGGTAAATTTGATCTTTCAATGTTCACAAAAATTGAAACACCTAATTTCTCTCTCTCTAACAATTCAATATTTTTAATATACCAGAGAAAATCATATTTTTATTATTACAGAAATCTAGAAAAAAATATATACAACTCCAAACCGACTAGAAAAATAAATAAATAAATAAACCTCAAAATCAGAAGCTTAATTTTTATGAATTAAAAGATAAAAAAATAATTAACCTATAATAATTCAAAATAATCCTTGTGTGGCGACACTAATGTATCTAAACCATTTAGTTTTTTTTTTTTTTTAATATTGTAAAATGTATAATCGTGCATGTATACAAGTTATAACCATCTCTACCTTGTCTTGTCAAGCTATCAACTCAGCTAGAGTAGCATGCTATTCTTTTTTATGGTAAGATTAGCTTTAAAAGAATTAGGATAACTATATAAAAAAAGATTGAAATAAATCATTAATATTAAATCTTAATAAACACAACATTGGATCATTAAATTAAAAAGAAATGAGAAAAATTAGGAGCTGAAGGCAAATAAATAATAATAAAAGATTAAAGTTGACACTACTACTATATTTTAAAAAATAAAAGGTTTGTTATTTTTTATTATTTTCAAGTTAAATTCTCTTATTTTAATTTATTACAAACAATAAAATTATTTATTTTTCATGAGACCAGGCATTGATTTTACACGGGATGTTTTTAGAGCAAGTCCAACGGTAAAGCATTTGAGAAAACAAAATAAAAAAAAAAAATTCTTTTAGCTTTTATTCTTATATGTATCTTCTTCTTCTTCAATGAGCCATTTCAATGGCTAAAATGACTTTTCTCGTCTTAAGAAGCTATCAATAACATCTTTAACTAAAAAAACAAAACATTAAAAAAGATAAAAATAAAAAAAATCACTAGCAAGTTACATTGCTTTCCACCTCAACAACATTCCCCTTGCCCCCGTGCACGATAGGAAGAGAGAAACAACGGGGAAGAGAGGCGGATGAGAAAAAAAGAAAACAAATTGGTGGTTGATGAGGTGGCTGACACTGGGAGGCAGACAAAAACGATGATAGGGAAAGGAGATGGAGAACTAACGGTTGGGGTCAGTCAAGAGGGGGCTGAATTAGAGAAGGGAGGTTGACAAAACAAGGACGTAGTTGGGGGTTGACAACGTAAATGAGAGAATAAGAGAAGAGTTGAAGGGTTTTTTTTTATATGGCAGAAGGGCGTGTGAATTTTTTGATCCCTCTTATATATATATAATTATTTGTTTTTGTTTTTATTCAAGAATACCTCAATAAGAAAGTAAAAAATTATATATAAAATTAATATTTATATTGTTGGGGAGTTTTTTAAAAACAAATATTTAATTATATAACTTACTCTTATTAACTGTATAATTAAATTATATACAAAATAAGTATACTATATTTAAAATGATATATAAAAAATGACTCTTCTAAATAATTTTTATTATTAGAATAAACATAAATAAATAAAAAAACTATATTTATATTATTTAAAAAATTATTTTCGAGACTTTGCTCTCTAAACTAGCTTTTATCACTTGATTTACTTTTCCAAGACCATGCTAGGCATACAACATGCTAATCTCAAATTCTAATCATTATAATATTAAAAAATTATTTTTTTTAAAAAAAATTATGCAAACCCGTAATATTTTGCTTTGCATGCTCTACCGAGATTCTCCGATCTGTTTTAGATTATTTTTATTTTTTTAACTAAATATAAATACGATTTAAAATACAAAATACATAATGGATAATCGTCCAGTTGTGGCATGGCACACAGGTCATAACCATTTCTACCTTATCTCACCGGGCTATCTGCTCAGCTGGAGTATCAATCGAAGACTATAGGACCCATTTCCCTTGACAAAAGCCATCTGAAAGTGGGCCCCAAATCCTCCCCGCCAAGTAAGGACCAGTTGTGTCACCAGCTCCTCCACCTGAGAGCAGCAGTCGCTTCCTTGTCGAGAGGCAAATGGGGGTTGCGCGTGGGCCTCACATTCCACTCGTAACGTCATCAGGTAATAGATGGTGCTCATTGTCATCTCCATTTTGATTTCTTATTTGACTTACCCAGTTGCCTTTCATTCAAAATGGCCCCACAAGGCTTATCAGATGACAGAGGGTGATGGCTCGCCAAATCACTTCCCTTCGATTTTATATATCCGACGGTTCTCATGTCCCTACTTGCATCCCTGTCTGTTTATGGACGCCACGTGTAGGGTTAGGGATGCCCAGCTCAATTTTTTTCGAGGACATAATTAAAGCCAAACCACGAAATTTAAGAGAAAAGCAAAACGAGGATTAAACTCTTGTTTCTAATGGAGTGTTCTCTGATGTCGTCCGTATAATTGGGTGGTGTTTGATACAGTATTTTAAAATTATTTTTGATTTTTTTTTAGATATTTTGATATAATAATATTAAAAATATTTTAAAAAAAATAATAAAAATATTATTTTGATATATTTTTATATAAAAAATATTTTTTTAAAAATATCAACTACACTCTTAAACAGTCAATTACTTTAATTCCATGTAGTATTGTGATGTGGAACATAATTTTTCAATATAAAAAAATATCAATAATAAGTTGAGAAATAAGATTCTATTTTTATATATAAAAAATTTATTTCAAGTTAAAATTGAATATTGAAAGTTTTAATTGGTTTGAATGAATAGAAATAATTTTTATTTTATCAAATAAAATATTAATTCAACATCAAAACTAATTCATAATATTATGATAATTTTATATAAAACCAACTAAAATAAAACATCAAATTCAAATCCATCTCAACTCAATGAACATATTAGATTAAAAATTAAAAAAATTCAAGTGATAAAAAAATATTATGAGCAGCCATAGATTGTTTTCTCTCTCTCTCATATTGTATTTTTTTAAAATATATTTATTTAATCTTATATTGTCTTGGGTATTCATGATTTCAAACACAATTTCATGGCTTATAGAGTTTTAGTTTTAAAAAATTAAACTACAATTATTTAATGAGATTAATAACCTAATTAATAATAATAACAATAACATGGTTAGAAGTGGTTTTCTAAAATATTTCCAGACACTCAATTGATGTATTTTTTTTAATAAAAATATTTAAAAAACAATAAAAGCTCGAATTACTGACACCGTATTTTAATAACTTCCTCGCATTCCATGAGCGATATACCATGAGAAGGCAGTTCAATGGCTCGATTAGCAATCCAAATTAATTTATTCGGTAATCTTCATGAAATTAGGAAATAATTGAAAATTAAAAATGTAGTTTGGTATTATATTGAATACCCATCACAAACTATTTTACGTTAAATTTCATTCATACAATTATTACAAAGTATTATATGATATTGTTTGAAGTATCACCGATGTTATTTTTAAATTATTTTTGATATCAATACATAAAAATAATAAAAGAATATTAAAAAAAATAATTTAAAATATTTTTTTAATCACATATAACGATTTCTTACATGTAAAAAAAGAGGGAAAAGGAGAGAGTTGAGAAATCATGATTTGAAGAGGAAGAGAACATTGACCTATAGATTTGTAGCAGGCAAAATATGAATATAGAAGAAGAATAATGAATAATCATTGGGTAGAAGAACAGGAAAGAGGTGCAAGTGGAGGACACAATAAGTTCTTTCCCATGTAAGCAAATAATCATTTGCAGTGACAAACGAATATATTTACGTGCTTTTCATATAAGATTGCAAACGCAAACGCAACAAAATGAGTAAAAGCACGATTTAGGAATCACAATTAACAATCACAGACAAAACTAGGTTAACATCCCCTTTTGCTTTAACAAATAAAAATAAAAATAAAAATAAAAATAAAAATAAAAATCTATCTATCCACTCGTAGTTAATTATTGTTACATTTTAGTACCTGCCTTAAAAATAAAGGTCCGCTTGGTCCCTCAATTTCTTTCGTTTTTAAGTCCCTATTATTTTTGTTTCTATAAGCTGAGAGGATGTCTGATAAAGAACAAATTTAAAAAAATAGATGAATATTAAAAATAAAAAACAAATAAAATTGATTTTATCTAAAAATAATTTCATTTAAAAAAGGGAAAGATGAGATTTGATTTCATGTTTATTTGGCACACTATTAATTTTAATAATATCCAGTTGATTTTGAAATGATTTTTGTATTTATTGATAGGAAACAAAATTACACGTAGTTTTATAATGTAACTCTTTTTTTTTACTCGGTGCACCTATTTCTTTCCCAAGAGTTATTATTTCATGATTTTATTACTTTTAATTGCTAGCATTATTAGGAAAAGATTTAGAGAACCTTATTTTATACTTTTATGATCATAAATTCGTTCTAATCATGATTTACAATAATGGTAATACAACGAAAGGTAGGTTGCAATCATGAAGTGTTTTACAAAAGAGAAAATGTACTTCAAAAAAAATTATTGTAAAAAAACAACTTAAATAGTAACTCTTCATCTATACGGGGGAGTAATATAGATCAAAGTTGTTAATATCGTTTTATTTAGTGTTTTATTTTTTCAATTAAAATAAAATATTTTAATTTCAAAACATTTCAACGTGCCATTTTCGAGAGTATTTTATTTTTTCAATTAAAATAAAATATTTTAATTTCAAAACATTTCAACGTGCCATTTTCGAGATTGTACTGTTTATATATACATAATTAAATATAATAATAAAAAACTAGTAAAAATCCAAAAATAAAATTATCTAGAATTGTGTAATTTAATCTAAAAAAGACAATAAAATTATTTTTCTGAATAAAATTATAAATATGCATGATATTATAAGAATGTCATTATCAATCTCACAAGGTTATTATATTTTTTGATTGCTCTGAAGTTTTCATATAATATATATAAATATATCAAGAGAATCCTCATAAAATTTCATCTTAATTTAATCGTTGGATTAAAAGATATGATTGATATTATAAAATTATTCATTATTTTTAAAAAACATTACTTGACAGAAATGAAACAGGTACGTTTCAGCTAGTATTTGGCTAAAAAATCCAAAATAAACTGGAATTTAAATCGAAATAAAAACAATATTATTTTATCTTTTTTTTTAACAAATATAAATATTTTGGGATTTCTATTGAAATAAAATGAAAATGACAACTATTATAGATAGGACAATAAAACATGAATTTTCTTGAAAAATAAATTATAAAAGTAAAAGTAAGTGGTCACCGGTGCTCCATTCCAAAAGCATCGTGGCAGGAAAGCGGGCTTGTTAGTAACTCCAAGATGATCACTGGACTGTTAGAAATGATTTCAAAATCTTTACTAGACTGTTGACCCTGAATAGCTTTGATATCATCGAGTGTGGCAGCTGAATCCAATTTTATTGAGAAGATCGTGTGGCTAACATTGCTTTAGTTTTACAATTTAGTGTGCTTTTATTACCTGTTTATTTCATATCGGATAGGGTACTCATAATATATTTCAATTTTTTTTAAATAAAATAAAAAAGGAGGCTCGAAGCTCAGATGTTTGAATTGAAAAGAGAAAAGGATGAATGCCGATTGAACTAAAAACAATTTGATTATAATGCTATAATGTTGTTCGCTGATAAAATCCCACAATTAGCGGTCAAAGAAGAATCCCTACCTTTTCGAGCAGCAAGTGGACATCGGAAGAGTAGTCGCATGGCACACTCCTCGCTAAATTGTGATATCCCAGACAGGGTGGTATCTTAAACTTTCCATTAAATATACTTTCACACCATATAAGAATGTGAGATTATTCGAAACCCTCGTGCATGCAGACACTGATCAAATAATATAATGGCTAAATTCAAATCACAATCAGGTACATGGAGCAATAAACAAACCATGCCTTGACAGAGAACCCTAGCAGACCTGCATGGGGGCTGGGGTTTGTAATAAGATTCAGGTGATTTGATTATTATCATTTGTAAGCTACTGAGCTTGCTCTCCCTGTAATTTAAACTAGGAACAAGCAAACAGAGACAGAAAAGCGTGTCCCTCTCCTTTTGCTAACAAAATGAAAGATGCGGTGGGGGAAATGCTTGCAATCCTTCCTCTCCCATCACCAACAAACACCAAGCAAATGGCAGGCTTTCGGGATATTATTTAAACAACACGTGTACAGGTCTCAAAATATGCGTAATTGATCCAAAGTAACAGTTCCTGTCTCTCGACTCCCTCCATACTGCAAGGGTGGTCCCGCTGGTAACCTAGGCCACGGACACATGTATTCTCTTCCCTAAGCCTACGCTAACGTCAATTAATAATCAGAAACCAGTGTCAGATGATGAATCCAAGTACGAGATGGGCACCTACTGTAAACAACAATATCTCTATTTCGGGGAAAAAAAATGTTACTAAATTCATTATTAAAAAGTTTCATATCTTAAAAAAACAGATAGCTAGAGAAATTAAAATAAACGAAAAATATTTATTTCGTTGTTTTAACTTCATATCTCAATAATAAGTATGATGAATGTTACCATTTTAGGATTATTTATTTTAGCTCGTGTTTAAAAACGATAATAATAATTTTTAAAAATATTTTTTTATTCAGAAATACATAAAAATAATTTATTTTAAATATCTTATATACATACATACAAATACTGTTTACAATGCAAAATCAAACTTCACCCATGAGTCGGTCCTGAGAGATGCATAGTTCAATTGAACAGGGTTCCTCTAACCGAGGACAAAATAACATGCGTGCACCACTCCCATTGGCTGTAGCAACTAGCTGGCTTGGGTTTTGACCAAAACAAGAATTAAACGACTACCATAATTATATCATACAAAAAGTTTGCTTAACACAAGTCTTGGTTAGTCAAGAGGTGAAATTTGCTCCAATTCTGTTCTTTGTACCTATGTGTGCAAGTGTTCTAGCATGAAAACTTCAATGGTATTGAAGGTGGACGATGGAGTGAAACGAGTAGCAATTGAGCAATTGGTGTAAAATGAATAAGATCAGCCACAAAAAAAAAAGGGGAAAATATACATGTATATTTTGCCTCAGACGACTAGCTCATGAGTTACTAGGAACTGTTATCTGCACACCTGAAATTGAACTTCTGGAACAGCTCGCATTTCAGATGAATTTGGCTTCAAGAAATCGTGTGAGATTTGGCTTTGATAAAATGTAAGCACAACAAAAACTTGTAACTTCGATTGCATCTCCAGAAAAAAACCATCCATATCATCATGGAGAGAGAAGCTTCTCCTTCTCCTGGCACATACTTGACTGGAAGGACAGCTAGAATTGTGGTCCAGGAGTTGCAGAGCTATATAACAAAACTATTGGCCTGCAATTTACAAGTCAAATTTAGTAAAATATGATAAGAGAGTTCTATGAGAAGTTAGAGAGTAATATTTTACAAGGCGGTTAGTTTATTTAATACCAAGCTACAATTTTACATTGTAGTACCGAAAATGAGAACCCGTTTAGGCTTCCAGCTGAGATAATATGTTTGCTATAGGTCATACAAGAACCTTTTGAGCGATCAAAACTCAGAATAGCAAGAAGTATGTATTGCAAATAAAACACCAAAGAGAGATATGCCGTTTGTTAACAGATAAAAATCGGAATATTGAGAATTCTTGAGAGGATTTATTGCACTGATGTTTCTAGGCATCAGCATTACAACTCATGTATATCATTTGGTTCTTCATGTATTAAAAAGTTCTCTTTCAGCCAAGCTATTAAAATGTGTTGCATGATGTGTATTAGCAGTGTGTCTGAATCTCCGGAAGACGGATACAATATCTAAGGTAAATCAAAAAGTGCTATAGCAGGTTGTTTACAACTGCTTGAAGTGTGCACTTCCTCTTAAGTCCATTTTCAGCAACTCTGTTAGAATGAGTACAGCCTAAGACAAGCAGGAGAATAGTTGTCTTTTACCTGTGAATGCCATGGTTTGCATAATTCTACTTTCAATAAAGATTCTAATTTCTATACCAGAAAAATCATTGGCTGTGAACCTGATTTACTGATAATACAAAGGGATATGCAAATACCTGATTTAGTATAGAGAAGGCCGACTAATTCCATGGCTGTGACAAAGAAATAGTTGGAGTGGACGCTCCTAGCCCTTGTTTTCCATGTACAGCAGATTTAAGCACATTGTATTGCTCAGTCACAGACTTATACAGAGCCTCTGTATATACCTCCTTAGCCTGTTACAGTAAAGCCAGCTCATTAGATACATAACATTTGGGGGACAATATGCAGGCAACAACAGTTCCCAAGAAACAATCGAGTGTTAATAGGGTCCATACTGTCATATCCATGAAACTAACCTTCTTGATATTTATTGTAAGTTTGTCAATAGATAATTACAACTAATCATTTTCAGATAAAAGCACCACCTTAATCAGCAACCGCACTACTAGTCACTGATATGCACTAAAACAAGTAACTACAGATCAAAATAATTGTTAATGAATAGCCAAAATTCATTGTAACAGGAAGGAAACTGAAGAATGATGATGCATGACCAATTTATTGCCTCCTGGCTGTAAAAGGGTGAGCAAAGAAATAATTCTGTGAGAATGATATTTATGCTACTTTGGAAGAAAACATTTTAATTTGTACAAGGCTCAAGGTGCACGACCAGTATATCATGTGTAACCAAACCTCTTCAGGATTTTCAAATGCAGCTGTAACTTCAGAGAAGCTGATTTCTGGAGCAACTGATAATCCAACTCCATGAAACGAAATAACTCTTCTCTCTCCAATTTCCCTTTCCACCTGAAGATTTCCTAAGGAGTTGAGCAAAGAGAAATAATATCCCAAAACACTACAAATCAAACAAAGGCATACCTGAGGCGGAGGAGGCATGATGTCATAGCATAATAATGCCAGAGGATAAACATGTCCTGGAGCTCCAGAATGTTCAGCAAGCCTTCTCATGTTGTCTACTGAAGAAGCATCAAAATGTGCCTGTCAACCATACATCAGTATAAATGACCATAAATTATCACAAAAATAAATGTAACAGCGATTATCATAGTCTTTTTGGCAGGACAAGGAAGATGAAAACATCTTTCCAGTGTCATAAACAGGTATCAGTGTTGAAGGGAAGAAAATTGAACTAGTTTTAAAAATATGCTATCACAAAGGAAACTCAACTAATTTATGCTAGATCAGCTATGGTCACTATCTAAGAATTTATGATATAAAAGTGCTTTTGCATTAGTATAACACAAGCAAATGTAGAATAATTTCAAACAATGAACCAATGTTAAAATCTTTGAGCAAGGATGAACTAATCCAAATTCTATCTAAGATCATAAAAAGGAAATATAAATACCTTTCTCAATCAATCTCAAAATAAGTTGAGCTTCTCTGTTTTTTCTATTTTCTTTACCCCCATAAAAATGTCAACAAAAGAAGAAAAACTTACTGGAAACCACTCTCCTGACAAGGGATCTGGACGGTCTCTGCCACCACTTGGTGCAATCCAGATTACTTGTGAGCCACCCCTGTACTCAGATACTTTCAAAGCTTGCATATATAGAATAGAAGCATTTTTATTTAAGCACACAAGAAAACACAGACTGCCCATTGAAAGAAACTACACGTATCAATATGTGAAAAGCATGCATGCGAGAAGGATCATATTACATTTTTGAGTGTTAAGGGACCATTTCATCTAAAAGCTCAAGTTGTTAGGTGAGGCTCTAGAATATTCTCTAATACACACTCTCAAGTGAAAGCTTTTTGGGCTTGAAACTTGCATATAGACCCACACTACTTTGTTCTTGATTTTTATCAAATAGAATGAGGGTGGTGAGATTCGAACTCGTGACTGCTGAGTTAATAAGGCTCTGATACCATGTTAAGAAACCATCTCATCTAAAAGCTTAAGTTGTTAGGTAAGACCTCAAAATATGATTTATATTATTTTCTAACATTGAGAAATGTGAGCTGAACCCATCTTACATGTTTTTTATAAATTCCAGGCAGATTAATGGCAAATTTCAGGGTACAAGTCAATGCAAATTGATGGCTGGTTGAAGTATATTTAAAGTTTGTTGGACATGAATAATCAAGCAATAACACAAGGTTGTGGGGTCAAATGGAGGGCTGGTCTTAGGGGATTCTTGGCTTGGGTACTGATAAGAGGAAAATTCTTGCCTGAACCCTCTTACCCATAATTGCCAATGTGCATGGTATATGACAAACTCACGGAGATTAAGAATACAAGATAATATTGCTTACAAATACAAGTAATTAACAACTACCGACAGTATCAAACATTTGATGACAATCATCAATGATGCTTAAACCATTTTACAAGATTCCATATATTAGTCAGTTAAGATGTAGGAATTAACTGCTAGTAGCAATTGTAGTTTCAGAGGATGGTTAAATGATTCAACTGAGAATGATGGTCTGATGTTTTGAATGGACTTGTTCACAGACACTCATCTGCTTGGATATTACCCTCATTTTATCAGTCATTCAAACCATCCTCATCGGATCCTATAAAGATTTGTTCATTCTGGTTCTTGTCTATATAATCAGTGTGAAAACAATGTCCCAGATGAATGTGTTATAATACAATAGGAACATCTGAGTCAAAACCAAAGAGGTGAGGCCTTTTTTCTACTTCAATTATCAACTAGCTGTCTTTTTTACCATTTTGGAATAGGTATTAACAGTATTGGTATTGGTGATGGAAAAATCCATGCACAAGTTAAATGAGATGTATGAGGCAGAAATATACAAACTAGTTGAAACAAAATAAATCCCGACCGGACTATGAAAAAGGGATTGCCAATGGTTTTGAAACTACATGATAACACGTGCGCGCGTCCACAAGAAAATAAAAATAAAAATTATCTAAACAATTTAATTGGCCACTCTCTTATTTCCATTATATGAAAAAGGAAGCAGAAAATGATGGTAGAAAATATTAACACTATTAATTGACAGTCCAAACAATCTAATTATTGAATGAGTAACCACATTATACATGACAAAAAAATCAGCAATGATAAATATATCCCGGACCAAGTTTCAAAAAGTAATTTTCGCACCCAAGCTTTTGGTCAGGCAATTAAGAAAAAAGTAGTTTGGGTACCTTAAAAGCAAAGCCATCTCTTTCAAGCTTCGGATATTTGCTTTTCTCTTCTGCTCTGAATGTTCAGGGTCATCATTCATGTGCTTTTTTGAGTATACACATATAAGATTCCTGGAAATGTGCAGAGTTTGAAATGGTGCAACTAATCATTAAAATGGCATAATAGAGAAAAAGCATTGTTGTCAAGTAATAAGTACCGTCCCATGCTGAATGGCTTGCAAAGAGGATCTGTGACAACTCTATCCCCAGCAACATAGATCTGCAATGGAACATGTAGAATTTGGTTACACGAGCATTTCAAACACACAAAATTGCTCTTTCCAGCAGGCTAAGATAGACAATATCAAGCTCACCAAGTTTTCAGCAATGTGAGGGCTTGATGTTTCAAGCAACAGAGCAATGACAGCTGGATCTGCTTCAGTTTGATGGTTTGATATAAAGACAATATTGTGACCCTGCCACCAGAAAAAATAAGGAATTTAGATAATTGTAGGAGTTTAAGTTGAATAGATGGATATTCGAAAAGATAAATAGGTAAAGACATTTCATAGCAGCACATGAGTTTGTAAATTGGTAAAGAATTGATTACATCCAGAAATCTTTCTTTTTTTTTATAAAAAAAAAAAAAAAAATCATGCTTAAAAAGTGCTGGATACTAATCAAAACTGTTGAGTTTATGATATAGATACGTACAGGCTACAGATGGTAAATATCTTACACAAGCACCTTAGAAATTCCATACATTATGCATAAAAATAGAGATTGTGCTTGTCATAAACACATACAAAGAATATGATGCATAGTGTACTTTATTCAACAATAGTTCTATCAGAATTTCCAAAATTAAACAATATGTCTGGTCAATGTGTTCTCTTTCTCACCAATGATTGGACTATGTTAAGAAGCCAGAAAAGTGAGAGATTTTGGAAGGGTGGAAAGTATTAAATAGAAATTTTTTTGCCATGAAATTAGAGCCAGGTGAGGAATTCTGATGCTTATAATGAGTACAAGCCTTAAATTATTTACTTCACTTCTCTAATCTCTATCAACAGAATTTTGTTTCTGTTGGAGTTCATAATGTCTTAAGGCTAAAGCAGAGACATAGTTTAAAGTATTAAATAAACAGAGCAACAACCAATTGACCCTTTTTGCCATGAAATTAGAGCCAGGAGAGGAATTCTACTGCTTTAAATGAGTACAAGCCTTAGATTATTTACTCCACTTCTCTAATCTCTATCCATGTTGGAGTTTATAATGTCTTAAGGCTAAAGCAGACACATAACTATCGTATACACATCTTGGCGTAGGAGGTTCACTCATGAGCTTGTGAAATTAAAATGCCTGAAAACAGAGAAACTACCCAATGCTTTAAGAAACATGCTGCGAAGTATTAAATAATCAGCAGGGAAAAGAATGCCTAAAAGTTTCTCTAGAAGGAGAAAAGGAAGAGGAACACCCATCCAAAATTACTGAGTAACTGCAAATGAACAAAATTCACTAAAGTTTATTGCTAGCGAATTACTGCCACTATTACAAATAAGAAAGCACCTGCCGAAGCTTCTCTTGAATTTCATTGAAAATGTCAACATTGCCTACATATGAGTTTCTGCAATAAATAAGGTCAAAGGTAAGGACAGCAGCAGGGTGAAACAAAAGGCTTAATCTGAGCAAATGAAAATGCAGCAGCATGATTATAATTCACATGTCACCCTCTTGTTGCCACTTTCTTTAGGGATATGAGTTGCTCCACTTAAGTATTTCTTAATAATAAGAAGAACAGAAATTTGAATCAGTGGAATATTCAAGGAACTGCAATGCCCCAATCACTTCCAACAACACTACAGGAAGGTTAGATATAGAGCTATCGTCAGAGCATTAACTGAAGAAGAGAGGTGTATATGTGTTTTTTTTACATCTCAGATTTTCAGGAAGCTTTATGCACGCCGAATGAAAGTGTGATATTGATAAAATGAAAGAGGGAAAATATAGAAGAAGTGCACTAACCTAAAATCAATCAATGGACGGATATACTTTTGACCAAAGTCATAGTAGTCAAGTGGCTTTCTCAATGCTTTGTGATAAGGTGAGAAGATAAACGGGTCCTGAAAAATCACTGTGCATTTCACATGAGAGGTTCATATAAGCCAACAATTCTGACAAAAAAGCAACTTGATGGTGGGCACATGAAGGCCAAATCACCTCAACATCCAAGAATATAAGATCCAACGCAACAGCCATATTTTCCAATACAGTCTCATGTGCATTGGGAATTCCACTTTGCAAAACCTGAGAAGCAAAGACATGAAAATAAACTTTCTGGAAGATAGAGGCATTCCCGGAAAACATAAGTATGAACTCGCTGATATTAGAAAGCAAGACAACACCCTAGATGAGCAAAAATATTTTTTCCTCAATCCTCATAAAGGACATCTACGAAAGAATCCTGAATTAACTTTAGGGACCTGCTCAGCTCTAATCACATAGCGTAAGTTTTTCCTTTGAATTTGGAGAGACGGGGAGAAAGGCAACGGATGGGATTCATGAAGTTAGTTGAAATACAGATACAAATGGAATGCCATGCCCTAGAATAAGAATCAGTTGAAAGAGACATGGAGCTTGAATGACTAGAACATGAATATGCACGCTGAAGCATGATTTGAGTTTATATGTTTACCGCGGTTTTGTAGTTCTGATACAGTTCTTTCATTCCTGCAGCAACATTTGAAGGAAGTTTTCCCGCTTCTGCTTCCTCACTGATTCCAGACAGCAACTCTGCAGAGCACATTCATTGTAAGACAAGAAAACTAATCCTCCGCCTTGTCCAACTAAAAGTAAACCACACGTGCAATTTCAAAAGAACCTTTCAACTAAAACTAATTCTCCAACCTGTTTCAATTTCACGGCATGCGATGTCATGCATGCATAAAAAATGGCTGATAGAATATCCTCAACCTCTTCTGCTAAGGAAATCAAAGCGCTATTCAAGTCAACAACCATTTGTTTTTCTTTTACATGAGATAATTTATTCTATTGCATCCACTCAACCTTGGAGAAGAAAATATACAAGCTTAGTATGTTAGAGAATTAAATAATAAAAAAAATACTTTATGATTAAGTAGATATATACATAAGAATATATTAAGTGCTAGTCAACCACACATATTAGAGGAGAAAATAACAAGCCCTGTATGCTGTGGAGTAAAATTTTTTGGGTGTATTTGCATCCCTATTCTTCCTTTTTTTATTTTTGACATTGACTTTCTTGCACGGACTTTAAACAATTAAATGCGAACAAAAAATTTATATCATCAAAAGACCTTTTCTAATCATATTATTAAAGAAAACGAAATTTTTTTTTTTGAGAAAAATAGGGGGGGGGGGGACTGAAATTAAGAATATGAAGAAAGAAACAAGCATAGGAAGAACTGCTAAACAGAGGTTAATGTTTCATTTCGTTGCATTTTTCTCAGCAGCCACACAAACAAACCAAAAAACAAAACTCAAAGACATCGCAAGTAATGCAGTAATGTTAAAACAGAACAAATAGAAGAAGCAAACCTTAACACTTCTCTGCTAAAATCATACCTATCTAAACGAACGGAAGGATTAATTTTCTTCCATTTTCTCAGCAACCAAACAAACAATAGAAAGAAAAAAAAATGAGATACCTTGTTCAGTTGCTGCGTCAAGAAACGAGCGAGAGCGAGTCCTGTTTTTCTTCTTGCTGCTATCAACTTCAGCAGAAGCGAAGACTTCTTTATCCTGGACGAGCTCAGCCATTGCGTGGAGGTTGAGAGAAGAGAGGACACCAGAAAAAGCAGTGGAGCGTCGAGCAGTGGATCTAAAACGAAAGGAAAGAGAATGAGAGGGAGCTAAAAAGAAGAGTTTAGAAACCCTAGGAAAAGGTGGAGATGGTTTCGTAGCAGCGAGGAATGCCGAAGAAGGACCAGGAGTGGAAAGGATCATGTCTTGACTTAGAAAGAGAAGAGTTGAGATTTATTATTATCGTTAAGATAGGAATGGAGTGAAGGCGGAGTAGTGTAGTATTTTTATGTGGTGGAGATCAAAGGGATGGGGATTTTTGGTGTTGTTGGGTGGCTGATTGATGATTGGCAGTGACTGAGTCCAGAAGCGCGGGTCTTGGAGGATGTGGTCGGGTTCCTATCTCAAACCTCATCAATCAGCGCCTTCACTCCCCAACACAATCACCCCTGCTCTATCCTAAGCTCCTAGATTTTTTAGAAGGTACTGAAAGTTTGATTTCGTGTTTTTTATTTAAATATACTTTTTTATTTTTTATATCAATATATTAAAATAATTTAAAAATATTATTTTTTTATATATAAAAAAACATTTAATTTTTCTCGATCGATTGAATTTAATCTTCTTTTATATTATATTATTAATTTTTAACTATATTTTTTAATAAAAAATAAGTATTTAATTTAAAATAAGTATCGTACTTATAAACTAACATCTATTCAAAACATAGTTTTTTTAGTTAAAGAACAGATCACAAATCCAGTGAACAAAATATTTTTAAGATTATTTATTATTTCTTCGATAAAATTAATTGATTTTGTTTATAATTTCTTCTGATTTTTTTTAGGAAATCTTATTTTTTTTCTAAATTTTTTAAAATAATATTTTAGTATTTATACTTTTAAAGAAAAAAATTATATTTATAATTTTCATAAAAAACCTAAAATAGTTTTTCCTGGAATATTTATATGTGACGTGTCCTATACTAATTTTGGCCTATTGTTTACTCAGTCGATGGACATATGGAGCCAAAAGATAACAGTAAAGGTACAGCTGAGCAAAGAATATAGCTAAGGGACATAATAAATCAAATTATAATAGTTTTTAATTTGATAAAATAAAATAAATATTATAACATATATAAAATATTATATATATATATATATATATATATATATATATATATATAATTACTAAAACACATGTAATAACTCTACAAAATAATTAATTAATGTTTCTGAATCTAAACATGAGTAATTAATAGATATTGTTGGCTTAACAAGTTAAGTTTCTTGAGGGGCATCCACTGTACAAAAATCCAAAATGTGTTAACTTATGGGCATAATTAACTTATGGTTAGGGACAAATCAAACGAAGCGAATTAGAAATTTGTTCTTCATGATTTGCAAAATTTATAAAACTTACAACTGGATATTTCAAAAGAGTTTTTGAAAACACTATTTTATTTTAAATTAAAATTTTTTAAATATTTTTAGATCATTTTCATATGTTAATATAATAAATAATTTTATAAAAAATAAAAATATACTTTCAAAAAACAACTTTATTGTATTTCACTTTTACAGCTTCAATAAAACAGTTTAGCCGGCTAATTACAAACAGTGTGAGGTTGAGTTCGTTAGCCAGGTGCTGTAGCTAACTAACTATGTCTCAAGCTAAGCCTATGTCATTCCCGGACAGTTCTATAAATATGCTGATGCCATAGAGGTTTAGTGATGGACATGGTAAAAAAACCAACTCCCGGGCATGATAGAACGACTTTCATCTTCCTCTCTCGATGGCTTCCATTCCCGTCTGTCAATTTTCTCCAGATGAATTTTCAGTGATTACATCAATAATGGCCGGAGAAGATCAAAGTTATGTTAGAACTGATTCATTTTCTAGCACAAACATGTCAAGGTGTGCAATTTCTAATTTTAGTTGTGCAATGCTGGCTGATCACCAAGATCATGGCAACTTTCCAGTGTTGTACGATCATAAAAATGATGATGCACTCGGTATTTTCCTGGGGGAATCTGAGATCATGTCCCCGATCCCAGTACCCAATTCATTGCCTGAACGATCTGGCATTTTGGATATAGATGCACCCAAATTAATGGATTATAAAATGGGGCATAAGGGTGACATTGCTAAAATTCAGAATTTCGATTGTGGGTACAGGGAGGATTTTGGTGAGGTTATGCCAAATTTTACGCTCGTCTGCCCACTTTTTGGAGAAAAATGGGTATGCACATATACGCTCCTATGCGTGATGGTATACAGGATTTTGATACAAGATTTTTTTGTGTTCAATTTCTTTGCATACAGATTTTCTTTTTGGTGCTCATGGTTTGTAAATTGTAATTCAGGAAGATGAAAAAGATCAAACTCGTCAACTAAAAACTCCAAATTGTTTGGTATTGTGTTTTAAAAGTATTTTTAATTTTTTACTTGAAATTAAATTTTATTGGTGTTTTGAGATTATTTTCATGTGCTGATATCAAAAATAATTTTTAAAAAATAAAAATAAAATTATTTTAATATATTTTTGAATTAAAAACACTTTAAAAAATATTATTAGGCATATTCCCAGACACAAAAAGGGTTGTCTGGTATATAGCAAAAGAGAGGAAATAGAGAATCTTAGGGCATTTGAAGAAGAAAAACCAAAGGGCATATAACAACAACGTTAAGGTTAGAGCAAGTCCAACATCTACGCTACTGAGAGAGCTAAAAGCCAAAAAATATACTTTTAGTATTTTTGTTCAATTGTTTCACTACTGAGAGAGCTAAAAGCCAAAAAATATATTTTTAGTATTTTTGTTCAATTGTTTCAGCTCCAACAGCCGTGCTATCCAAGCAGCCAAAATAACTCTTCCCTTTCTTATATGTTATTTGTAGCATCTTGAACATAAAAAGTCATAACAAGCACGGTGATATTGATGACAAAATACAGTTCAATAATTGCTTGGGAGAGGTTAACAGGGCAGTCTATGAAAGGGAGCTATGACTAGGGTCTTATTGATTGTTCTGTACTTCTTAATGAATTTAACTCAATTTTTGATAGTCTATGGGGCATTAATTTTTTATTTTCAATTTATTTATTTTATTTAAATATAATTAAAAAATTATAATTATATTGTTAGAGGATTTTTTTAAATAATTATTTAATTATATAATTTACTCATATTAATTGCATTATTAAATTATATATAAAATAATTGCACTATATTTAAAATGATATATAAAAAATAATTATTCTAAATAGCTTTTACAATTGGAGTAGATATAAATAAAAAAAATTATATTTACACCATTCAAAATGCCATTTTAAAAATTTAACTCTTTAAAATAATTTTTACAATTAAACTTGCTCTTATAAAGCATATGAACTACAGTAACTAAACCATAATCTCTTTTAATATATAGTATATCATGATCTCTTTTAATATATAATATAATTTCTGTATTATCTATGCATGATTTTAGCCCTATATTTAGAAACTGTCCATTTATTAGCCAACATCGACCATTGCTAGTTGCTGCTATATATTACAGTATGCTTTCCGAAAACTATGGCTGGGGGGGGACCTCGTGTTCGCGGGAGATTTGCAAAGCCCAACGAAGTTTTTGAAGAACTGAAGTTAAGACGAATGATATTATACTTCATAAGCACCAAGAAAAAGGAGCATATTATGATGGTGATGTTATTATAGTGATCAGCCTATTGATCCAAGCACAAGAGTACTACTGTACTCACATAAAATGACACTACAAATAAAATCCCAAACAACCTAAAAATAAAAATTTAATGTTTCATGAATAGCAATTTACAGTGAAATCAAATCTTCTTTGTACCACAATTTTTAATTTTGTTTAAGAGTTACTTATGCCACTTGAAAGTTCAGTTTTTTCCTTTGATTTCCAGTCTATTCTCAAGTAAAGAAGAACAGAACGTGACCCCATCATTTCATTGACGTGGTTATATTCTGGGCAAAATTTATTCCCATGGGTTCAGCTGGACAACTAGACCACCTGCATCTACAAGACATGATAAGACAGGACTCCGGTTTAACCATCTCCTCTATACATGGGAAAGCAATCAATGAATCCAAGATAAGTTCTAAAATGTTACTGCAAGTTTCAAAATAACAACTATTAACTTCCCTTGAGCACTGAGTCAAGTCAGGAAACTGGGCCTTTTAGCCAAAAACACATAAATTTTCTATTTTAATCCAAGTGAACATCCAACGCCTCACAATCATAACATTTATTCAAAGGAGAAGGGGCAGTTTTAAGGATGAACTTTCCTAGCTAAGGATCTTTTACAGAGGTTTGATCACTGCAATTTTTCAGTTTTCCCATCATTGCAAACAAATAAATAATCAATTGCAAATCAGCAATTCAAGAATAAGGCATGTCCTCAGACAAGTTTTGCTGAATAAGTGAAATTACTCTATAGATATGTTTCGCAGTTACAGCCCAATGAAACATGGAGCCTGCAGACCAGAAGGGCTCGATCTTAACCTAGGAAATTCATAATCACCAAATGGAGCACCAGATTGCAGAAAACAAAATCAGAAAAGGCACGCTCTGGCGGTAAATCCTGCAATTGGTTGAAAGAAACATCATCTATCTGTTTGTAATACAAAAATGAGGAATGTCATCCAACTCAGTTCATTACTTGCTTTTAAGCACTCACTCATTTAACTATCCTCATAATGACTCCTTGTTATACTCAATTCAAACTGGTAAACTGCCTTAATAAAGTTTAGGCTAGATACCAAATCAACTTTATTCAGTTTGTTGTATCTTTGCCAAATCAATGACCAGTTATCAGTTGGAGTAAAGACAAATTGTTGTGCCATGGACACCTTAAGTGAGCAAGTGTTTAAAAGCATGAAACAAAAAGAGTATCAAAGCTCTACAGAACTCTAAGAAAAAGATTAAAACCACAAGATGAAAAATGAACAGAATAGTTACCTTGAATTCCTTGTTTTCCTTGTTCACTTGAACACGGAGACAAACTGTGACAAGTGAAACAAATTAATCTCTATTGTGAATTGTGACAACGATTCCCTCCCTACTATGCAATAATAACTTACCAGCAAGAACTGCAGTCCCGATACAGGAAAGTACTCCAGAGAGAAAAGAGTTGAATGGAAATGACCCAACAATGGCCATGTAAACTACCTTTTGATACCAAAACAAGTTAAAAATGCTTCCAAGCTGGATAACATACTAACCAAACTTGCATTGAACAAATCATGCAAGTGGATTATAATCATAACATAGCCAGACATTGAGAGGGGAAGGAGGTAAATTTGCGATGGCTCAAAGTATGTGCTAGCAGCACAAAAGATAAATTTTATATAAAATTACACCCTAAATTGGTCATTGGGAGTCTAATTGAATTCAAACAAGCAAATCATCTTGATGCCAAAATAACACTTGTAATTCTTGGAAGAGTAACTGGATTAGATTACTTATGCTCTTCCAACTCAACAAGAAAAAAAATCATTCAGAAAGGGGTGAAGAGAAATTAAAAATGTTGAGCCAGCAAGTTCAGAAATTGCATCACTTCCTCCGGTAGAAACTGGGAAATGAAGCTTTTAGAAGGCAGCAACCGAAGGAAGAGTGTGAGGCTAGCATGGATGACCTTTGTGCACTGTTGTCCTTAGTTTTCACTCTTATAATATTTCCATGAACAGGGCACTGTACATCTAATCATGTAAATGTATGATTCAAGGTAACCTCCATTAAGAGGAACTCTAATGCTGTTTGGAGGGTGTATATATGCAGCTTAATGCATATATAGTGTGTATGCACAGTACATAAAATCTTGTTGGTGTCCATTTAGTAATCCATCTATAATTTCTGAACCTAAAATTGCATGTGCTTGTTACCTTTTTATTTGCTTAATAATTAAAGGAATGATAGCGATCCTAAAGAATTTTGTTCTCCTTTTTATTCTGTTCACTAAGGCTTCTTTATCCATTATTCGTTGAGTTCTTCAGTCTTTTTCTTTCATAAAAAAATCTTATACCAAAGGGCATGCTGCTAAATTCCAGCTATATTTAAATCTAGCAAAAAAGAGCTCTTTGAAGGGGGAAAATGACCGTTGCATTTGGGAGTTATCAAGTATGTTGCGGGGCTCATTGGTTATTCTTGTTTAAGACTTTTTTCCTCCCTCTTTCCCATGACACTATCAATTTATTGGCTCTATCTATCCAATGCTAAACTGGAACACAAATGAAAACAAAGTGATGCAAATTGCAGCAGAAATTCATACGAGCAAACAAAAGACAACTCCACTGACTAAGAGGAAAAACAAATAGAGAGTGTAAACATGAATATAACCAATAGTTACATGTACCACGACCTAAATCATCAACTTTTTGGCTCTCCAAGTCCTTCGCCCTCGTTTTTCCACCCAACCCTAAACTTTGTAAAAAGACAAAAACATGCAGTAGTCACACAATTAGTTAATATAACAAACGATACTAGGCTCTGTTCAACAGATGGGAAGCAGAAAAAAGGTCAACATTACACCTTGTTAGAAATATAAAAAAGAAACGCACTTGACTGATGGACTCACACCATCAGTTAACAAAACATTTACATTTACCGCTCGTCGTAGTTTATTTTATTCTTTCTAATAAACCCTAAAGTTTCCGAATGAATCCCATATTATTATCCTGTATCAAACTCATCATCCCCTGATCCAGTCGAACTGTCAAAGATCAAAATCCTAACATTACCATGGCATCGAAACAGTAAACTGATACTAAAACTCAAAATCACCGCATAAGAACAAGCCGTACCTGAATTATAGCAGAGAAAACTGCAAAACCCACATACAGATCGATGATCTGGACACCAAAACAAAGTCGATTTTAGAACTTCATGGTGGAAAGAAAAAAGGATAAAAAAGAGAGCGAATGAGAAAGAAACCTTAAGGCTAAAAGGGGTGGCAGCATAAGCAGAACGAAGGGAATGGATAAGTGCTTGTGGGTCTTTGCTGGTAGCTCTCCCCATTTTCAATCTCACACAGTCCACGCACACAGACTATAACTGCCGCAAAAAAAACTTCAACTTTTTCTTTGTTTTGTTATGGGAGTCTTCTCCACGCAAATGCAGGGAGTTGTAAAATTTGTAGTTGCAGTGGAATAAAAAACCGACGCCGTTTATGGGTCGAAAGAAAAAGGCTAAGCAGGGATGGCCTCATAAGGGCAATTGTGTTATTTTCTCTAGTTCTAAGCGTGTGTCCATCAGGTCACTCGTGTTTGGTCATTCATGGACACTGTACACGTGTGTGTTTTTTTTTTTTCAAGGTATGTATTTCCTTCGATTTAATCTCCAAACCTCATTTTAGATTTTGTACTCCTTTCTGCGTGTCGTTGTTGTTGCAACTGAACTGCCCGACTTATAAAACTACTCCTCCAGGTTCCAAAAACTAATTATAAAAAAATGGCGTCGATTTTATCCTCCTCTACCATTCCCACCCTTGGCTCCTCCTCCTCCTCCTCCTCCTCTCGAGCTTCCTTTCCTTCTAGGATAAGTTCGCTCTCTCTGAACCACCGGTAACCTCTATCTTGCTTTTTTATTTTTTTATTTTTCATGGTGGTTAAATTTCGAAATGAAATTTATTGTCCATGCCGTGAATTTTATTTGCTTGATTTTTTTCACAAATTCTACTGTGCAATTAAGAGCGTATTACTAAATTCAAAGTCTAATTAGTGGACAGATTAGTTAACAATCAGCTTGCATTTTAGTGAAATTGAAGCCTAAATATCGTTGCACACGCACGCGCACACACTTATATATACTATTTTAGGGTGTGGATTTTTTATGACTGAAAATAACTAAGCAGCGTTACTCTCTAGTTCCAGTTTGTGCAAGTCTGTTGTAAAATGCAGCTATGCAGAAGCAGGCGTAAAAGATGACTTCAAATCCACTACAATTGATGTTGTAGCTGATGTAAAGACGGAAAGGGTATAATTTGGCACTGCTTGATCACTGTTTTCTTCTTTTTTCCTGTTTTATTTTCTTTTTAGCTCACATTTGGTCTCTTTTACTTACCCACTGCTGTGCTTTTCCTAGTAGGTTGTAGTCTTAGGAGGTAGTGGTTTTGTGGGTTCTGCCATATGCAAGGCTGCTGTGTCCAAGGGCATAGAAGTTATAAGCCTAAGCAGGTGAGGGATCTTATCCTAATAATTGATGCGTACATGTTTCTTTTGGGATCATATGGATTTCTTTTTTATGTAACTGCTACTCATGTCAAAGCATTGGCTACCTTTCAGCAAACTTGTTTACAATTTTGTTGTTTTCATCCTGTTTTCTTTATCATGTTTAGTTTTTTCATGTCTGAAACTCTGATTCATCTACAGGTCAGGTCGCCCTACTTACCCAGATTCATGGATAGATCAGGTTACTTGGATACCAGGCATGTTCTATAATTTACCCAGTCTGTTATGGGTTTGCTTTTTGCGACTCAGTTTTTAGGATCATAATCAATGAGCCCTATGTTCCTTAAGCATATTCTTACATCATTTCTTTTTTTTAAAAAAAAAAGATTTCAGCATAGTTCTGAAGTGGTCGTATGCTCTTACTTGTTCTGATTAGGAGTCTACACTTTGCTTAGTTTTATCTCATGAATGGATTGTTTCATGACTGATGCAACATGCTCGATTTGTTCTCATATCATGCAGGAGATGTTTTCTATACGAACTGGGATGAGATACTATTTGGGGCCACTGCAGTTGTTTCAACAATAGGAGGTTTTGGTAGCGAGGAGCAGATGCAAAGAATTAATGGCGAGGCTAATATTGTTGCTGTCAATGCTGCCAAAGAATTTGGTAAGAATTTTCAGTTCTAGTGAGCTTAAATCTTTATCTTAATTTGCATAAGAACCAGTTCTTCCCGGTTAATTACTTGCTTGTGGACTTTGTGACCAACCTCTTAAGAAGGTCCAGGAGAGGACTTGCTCAAAATCTGTGCTAGTTGCAAGAAAGCATTTGGATCAAGTATATGCATGGATAGATTTCAACTTAACACAAAAGGAGAAGAAAAAAAAAACAGCAGCATGAAATTTTAATTGAAGGCACAAATTTGTGTGTTTATATCTTAGAGAAAGGAGAAGAAATGATAGAAGAGAAGTTGATAGAAGTACTGAGATTGAAATGGTGGCTGTGTTTTCATGGTTTTTTCTATTTCAATTATGGCCTCCAGGGAACAAATCTGAGAGCAAGAATAGCAATTCTTACTTAACATTGACTTTCTTCTTAAGTTCACTGTTTTAGACCCTTAAAAGAACATTATAAAAATGAAATGTGCTAGAAAGAAACTAAAGCAGGCATTTATTTCCTTTTCTCGAGGACTATATGCAACAAAATCACTGTGCACTGATAACATTCTACAACTCTGGATTTATTTATATTAATAATGGCTTCAATAAAAAATGTCAGCATTTGTTTAAACACGATCTTTTATTAATATTTCTTGATTAGATGCCATGAACCTCTGTTAATCTAGAATTTTATACCTGCAGATTACTTACAACCTCAATTCTCTCTTTTTGCAGGAATTCCCAAGTTCATCTTGATCTCAGTGCATGATTACAATCTACCATCATTTGTTCTGTCATCTGGATACTTTTCAGGAAAGAGGAAGGCTGAGTCAGAGGTTCTCTCCAAATATCCCAATTCTGGTAAATTCATATGGACCTTTTCCAACTGTAGTCATGTTTCCAAAAATTTTAATGTTTCATTGTAGTATTAGGTTGCTGGTTTTGTGTGAAAAGCAAGTGAGAAAGTAGAAATTTGTTTGGAAAGCATTTTGTCTAAGCTAGTCATATGCATCTTAAGATCAACTTACCATGAGATCAATGAGCACATAGAAATCATTAAGCGAGTGATTAATGAACACTGAGCATGCTTGTGTTTGCTGCATTGCTGGTCAATAGAACGTTTTTACTGCACTTGCTACTGCACTTAATGTGAATTAGTTGATTTTTGGTAAGTTTTCAGCAAAAAAATGGGAGAATGATCAATGCTATCATCATACTGACTTGTTTTGACTGAGGGGGATCATATCGAAATCCATCCCCTTATTGAAGGGGGTGGCCATCTAGCTAATCCATTCTTTCCACTCATTGTTCCGAGCAATACTTTTGACCTCTGTATTGCTTCTCATTTATCTTGAATTTGAATTTCCATAGGTGTAGTGTTAAGACCTGGTTTCATCTATGGAAAAAGGAGGGTTGATGGTTTTGAGATTCCTCTGGATTTGATTGGGCAACCGGCAGAGAGAATTCTCAGTGCTATCGAGAACTTCACCAAACCCTTAAGTTCCCTTCCGGCATCGGATCTCCTGTTTGCACCACCTGTTAATGTTGATGATCTTGCACTTGCGGTAGTAAATGCAGTGACAGATGATGACTTCTTCGGTGTATTCACAATTGAACAAATCAAGGAAGCTGCAGCACAGGTGAAAGTGTGAATTGATTTCCAAAGCAAGAAAGAGAAGATTATTTTCTTAGAAAATTAAGTCGATTGATTGTAGAAACATCGCCTTCAATTTTCTCCTTCACACATATAAGGAAAATACGAGCTTAATAAGTGAAACACAAATATACAAGGGTTCAAATGTCCAATAGATGCCATGCCACTGCGTCCTTTCCGTATATTTTGTTTCCAGGCTATTTAGCATCCTGAGGGGCAATAGGGTGTTTTATACACCCCCAACTCCTTCTACTCCTTCCTCGTAGAAATTGTTTGTTTTTTCTTTTTCGGAAACCAAGTTTAATTCACAATTGTGATAATTTCCATGGATGGATTAGATGTAATGATTTGCTCAAATTTCCTCCACAAGCAAAAGTGATTACACAAACACTTCTGAACTCAACAGATTTCCAATTATCTGCATCGTGTTTTCGATAATTCATCAAAAAACCTCTAATGGAAAGGGTATTTTCAAATTATTATATGATTCATTATGTTCAGCTTTCCTTTTAATTTTATTCACCCCGTTATTCAGATTAATTATACTCCAATGACTGAAATCGAAACTAGAAGTGTTCATTTAGCTGAATTAATAACATAAGGGTTTTTAATATATGGTACAAGCATGAGAAAAAAGAACGTGGCATCATGTTGGACGATGAATATCTCTGAATTTGGGAGATCAGGCAAGGTAGCTCGCTAGCAAGGGTAGACTGCAAAATAACCAACGAGAAGGCCTTCAGAAATTTTCAGTGAATCAGGGCTAAGGTGCTGACTTGGAACAAGAATTTCCCCCAGAATTAACCACCGTGGATCTCTCCAAAATGGAAATGCAGTTGCAATTGAGCAAAGCAAGCACCCAATTGGTCATATCATAATACTTTGGAATTTGGAGGCTCCTTGTAGAGACATTTTTCTAGTGATTTTTTTTTTTGTTCAAGCACGATTGTGAATCTACTTGTGAGAAGACCAGCCTCAAATGGTAGTTAACCATATAATTTCTGCTGACTGGGGGTGTAGTGAGTACAGCACCGTTACAAAACCCCAACTTATGCAACAGCTGTAGCTATAACACAACAGTGACTTCTTATGAGCTCAATCTTGCTGACTGCAAATCAGTGACTCATTAGAATCTACACCAAGGAATTACAAACATGTGTTCCATATCGGTCCAAAATTCTGCTGCAAAACCACTTTGCCTCTGCTCTGCACAGATAAAGAATGCTTAGCCATGCTATTTCTTTGCAATCGATCGCTCCGTAAGATACCTATGTCAGAATGCCAAAGTTTCAATAAGTTTAAGGACATAACATTGTATAATCACTTGTCACAATCAGTTCAAACTTCATGGTGCTCAAATGCTATACTTATTATGTAAAATCTTATCAGTTCGGTCAAAAAAACTCTTTGGTGAGCAGACATCAAGGATTCAAGTCAGTCAAATCATGATCAATGTTGCTCTTTTATGATTTTTCTTAGCAGAGTGCCAGGACCCCTGATGGCTAGCCACATGCCGATCCACTCAGCTTCCTCAGCCTCCCTTCCAACAGATTAAGCTATTTTTGTATCACATGAATTTTTTTGGATCAAAATTTTTTCATTTACATGCTACCTGACAAGCATTCTGTTGGAACTAGATAGTCCAATATAGACCAAGTTAATTCAAAAGGCATTTTATTCATAATAACAAACATGAAATAATTACTTACTTCCCAGTGTAGAAGCCCGCAGAATACCAGGCATTTAATACAGCTGCTAGATCTGTTTCAGAGCTTGTATTTTGAGTTATTTCCCCTCCATTATCTTTACTTTTCTCCGCTTTATTGCCTGCAAAATAGTGGACAAAAAAATACAATAGTGAAACAAAGGCACACACAAAGGGCACTTCATTTCTTGAGCATATGCAAATTTATCTCTCTCAACCATTCATATAAGCTAGTTCTGTTAAAAAAATTAAAGACCATTTACCACTTCACTTTCAAGGTATTGACTTAGAGTTTTGCCCCAGTTTTACGACTTTATTTGTGCTTTCAGTGCCTCTGGATTACATGGGCCGAAATCTATTGAAAAAAAAGTAAAAAGCTTGAAAAAAGACAGTGAAAGAAAATTGATGTTCACTAATGTAATTTTTTTTTAAAAAACTCTTTTCTTCAAACAGCAAAGCTATTATTTAAAGCTTTTCAGTGTTCAATGGAAATTGGAAGGCTAATACTAAGTGTCAGAGAAGGTCCTATGAAGCTCTAAGTCAACAGATCAAAGTCTTCCAGTAAAAGTAAAACGTTCCTTTATGAGAACTGAAACTTTCAAATTAAAGACTATATAACATAAAAAGGAACTCCTGTCACAGTGAATTATCCTCCTTCACAAATTGATGCACAAATTTCAAATAGTTTCACACAGGTAACTCATCTGCAGAAAATGATTGATGCTCTCAGTTTCTTGTTTTTTAAGCAGGATGAGAATTGAAGACCTTCATATTTAAGTCAATTTATACTATACAAGTAACCAGACAACTCCATCTTACAGCTTAAACTACTTGGAAACTGGGAAGCTAGCACAGTTTTTCTAGACTAACTGTTTATTACATAACAAAACAACTTGCTAACTGAAGAAACTAAATTCATGAACCACCTAACTAAAGAGACTAAACTGCAAGTGAGTCATGTATAGAAAGTCGAGTATGTATCTAGAAAGAGAGGTTGGGGTGCTCTAGGTGTAAAACATAACACACATTTCACTATCTGAGGATTTATAGGGGGTAATTTCGGTCATGCCTGCTATTCCAGTTACTTGAAATAAAACCTAAATGACATTCCATTTCAAAGCCAACTGCTTAATACTGTAATGTTATATTCTAAAACATTTCTTTTCTTGATTTCTAATAAGGAATATAGTAATGGATTCACATACAATTTTTATCATTTTTGAAAAACCATGTTTACCTTCTATATCAGAGTTGACAGCAGGATTATTCATTGTCATGGATGACATTGCTCTTTCTGCAGCATCCATCGCTGTTTTTACAATGTCATCGTTTATGGGAGGGAAAGACTTTCCAGGGTTCATCATGGCAGAAGAATCAGCACATGCTTTACCAAGAGATGTCCCGCCAAAAGTACAAGATGAGAATGAAGAGCATGGAGCCACTGAACAATGACAAGCATAAGGGCAACAAGAGCAGATGAGAGGGGAGAGTGAAGCTTGGGTTGCAGCAACTGACTGATCTTGGGGAGCAGAACAGGTTCCCCAATAACAACCGGAACCTGAGCCATCATCAGGATATTGGTAGTACGGATTAAGTTGCTGTAGAATCCTTTGCCTCTTCTCCTCAAGTTCATAGTACTGGTTAAGTAACTGGTTATAATCTTCTGTACCATGTGAATACAAACAACCATTGAGAGTTTGAGCGTGAACACCCCCATTTGATGGATCTACATATGGGTCAGGTCCGAGTGAATCTACACAATTTTTTAATTTGGCCGGTGCAAGGTTTTTGGTCTCTCCCAATTCTGTGACAGTATTCGATGTAACATTGCTGCTCTCATCTGCCACCCTACATTTTCAAAATCACAAGAAATGAAAACATATACCATAAAAATAAAAGAATCATGAATCATGCATGTGAACAAGCACTCTCTACCAAGAACTCAAATTATCTTTCACATAAAATTCAATTTAAGCTTCATATACCACATAGGAAAATGGTGCAAATAAATTCAAGCGATTTTTCTCAAAGCGCCTATCAACTATCTAAGTGTTATCCTCATATCTTATTCTTCAAAAACAAAAAAAAAAAAATACAAGGAGAAACCATTAAAGTTCTCCTGGCCCAAAAGGGATTTAAGCTAGCTTATATTATAAGTAAACAGTACTTACTTAACAGTCCCATCCAGACTTTCATCAACCCCAGTAATAGCAGAGGTATTTTCATCGTCGGTGCCGCCGCCAAATTTCCCTCCATCACTTGATTTATCTAGGATTCTTTTTTTTCCATGCATTTTCTGAAAAATTAGAAAAGTAAAAATTAATAAGAAGGAACAAAACTAAGTGGGGGGGAAGAGTGAAAGGTATAGAGAGAAGTAGACCTTGTACTTGAACATGGCATCGTCGAAGGCGTTGATGAGAGCTGAATCATCCCACAATTCTCCTTCCTTCCCCATTTAATTTCCTCTCTATCTCTTTCCAATTCCCAATTCTCAATTACCCTAACCCTCTCTCTCTCTCTCTCTAGCTCCCTGCTCCCTACAAAAAGTAGTGAACTCCACCCTAGCAGACCACGTCAAAGCAATCCAGCCCAATTAGGCCCAAAGTGCGTCACAGTCAGTACATTGTTAGCCCATTAAACTATCTATTGGGGGCCCATAGTTTCCTCATCCACTACCACTTCGTCCATTGGTCTTTGGTGCATGGGCAGTTGTCGAAACTTCCATGGCAAGCTCCTGCCGTAGGGATTAGTGTGCCTGTTTTTGCTATAAAACCATTAGCAAAACCAGTGAACAAGCTATTAGAAATGAACTTGCATCCCTGGTTTTGTAATGTTTGTAGAACCAAATTTAACACGCGGTATGCTTGTAAAGTCCACCCACAACTTCATCCCAAACCAAAACCCACCTCTGCAAATTTCTTTAATTATCTTCCAACACCAAATTAAAGTCATCAAATCTGGCCTGTGATCTTAATTACCTTCGAGATCCATTCTTTAGTTGGTAAATAAAAGGAGTCATTTGTTTATAGAGTACTTTTGATTCATTGGGTATTTGATACATGTATCATGCAGCTTGGGGGTGTTGCAAAAAAAAAAACGAGGCAAGTTAACTTGTGGGCAATTCGAGCTCAACCAAGAACGTTTGGGATTTCATTCGTGGTGCCTGATCGTGTTGTCATGGAAATCAGTAGCAAAAGAAGAATTCGAGGGAAGCATCCGCTGAGATTGATAAGAACACCAGCTGGGCCAGTTGAATTCCATAAAATTGTGGAGGAAGCTAACCAGCAAAGTCCACCCTTGAAGAATTGCGTCAAAGACATGTGTCCCCTTCCTCGGAAGGCATATCGCAGGAGTTGCTTTAATGATTGGTATACGACGTTGTTTTATCACCCTTGATTGTACAGGCACTTTCATTTCTGGGCATGTGCTTCGAGTTAAAAAAATAATAATGAAATTACTCAAAGTCGAAAAAAGAGCGAAGATTTCCATTAATAAAGCTTAACTTGACGCCATGGTCTCTGTGACTCTGCTCCCTCTCTCTCTCTCTCTCTCTACGACTGCGGTCCTACCTTTACCAATAATAGTGACACTAAGAGAAGAAATTAACCAGATTTGACTCGGGCAAAACCTCGACTTGACTCGTGATCCGCTCGACCCAGTGAACCTCGGTCCAAACCCAGTCGATGTTTTGTCAAAAGCAAAACCAGTGACAGCAATGACAATAAAACTATAGCAATTGTCAGACACCATACCTAGTTTCAATTTAAAAGATAAGATACGAGTAAAAAACTTGAGCATTGATAGCATGCCAAATACCAAGTCCAATTTCCTAAGAAAGATGTCCAGAAAATGAAGAGCTAGTCTTAACATTATTAACCACTACTTGGCTATTATTTTTTACTTGGTTTAATCAAAGTCTTTTATGATTCTAGTCTTTGAATACTATAAAAAAGCTTAATAGTCATGTGTTTTAGATCAAGACAATAAGAAAAATACTCATGTTTTAATTTTTCAAATATTGGGTGAGGATTCACTTGTTTCAACATTTGAAAGACTGGTGATCAAATCTCCATTTCTATCTAACCACATAGTTCAAGACCAAAGGCTTATGCTTTATTCAAATTAGGCTTTAAAATGATGGAGAGGAAAGTATAGTCTAAAAAAGAAATGAGTTAAAAAGATATCAATCAAATAAACAAAAGTCTTACAAAGATAAATATATTCTAACAAGGGTAAAAATTCAACTGCTGAAACAAAAAATTATATCAACAAACCACATCACTATTGAGCAAGCCTTAAAGTATAATTTAGATTCAAATGAATTATCTATTAAAAATAAAGTAGCTCCAACTCTATAAATTTTGAAGAAGAGGGGTAAGTAATTGTAGATGAATTGGACAAATAAACTTATAAACAAGAGAAGATGGAATACCTATTTTTTTTTAAGTTCTTTGATTGCTGAAAAAGAGACTCGATATCTTTCGCTTTTATAAGAATATAAAGATGTATTTACATGGTCTTACAAAAAGATATTAAATTTGAATCATGATATTGCCATTCATCATTTAGTTGTCAAACATGTGTTACGTCTAATTAAACAATCTCAATATCTTTTTCATCTTGAACTTATCTCATAAAATTATTGGGTTTTTTTCAGTAATTTTAGTTGATTAAAATATGTTTTGAAATTAGAAATAAATCTTTAGAATTTTCTAGGATGATTTTATGGATATTTGGTGTGAAAAATAATAAACAAAATATATGGATCATGTAACAAAACCAACATCCTATATTTGTGATAAAAAAAAAACATATATCATTAACTAGTGAATGACATGGGCTCCCAACATAGGAGCACCATGTGAGCCAAACTTCCAACCACCTAGGCCTAAAACAATCAAGTTTTTGTTTTTGATATATTTATGTTTTAAAATATTTGAGCATGTGTTTTTATTTATTTATTAATTAATCATTGAAAAGACATTAATTTAGGATTTTTGGTGAAATACTAAATTAGTGTTTTATTTGTACATATTAATATATATCGAACTTGATTCTGATTCAAATTCTGACATCACTCCCTCTTTTTTTTTAAAAAAAAAAGGGGGGTTGTTTTGAGCCATCAAACTAGTAAATTTACTGAAAGTGTCCGTAATTTAGTAACAGCACGTCAACATTTCTCTTTTGGCCGAAAAAAAAACCATGCCAAAACGGCGTGGTTTTCCCAAAAATTTAAGTGGTTTTATAATTTCCTCCACGATTCATGAAATCCCATCCCTGTCTGTAAAATAATTCAAGATATATACGTCAAAATCATGTAGTTTTTTCCCAACAGATAAGTTTTTTCAGTAATTAAATTCGATTTAGTCCTTAAAACCTTAATTTACATGATCTGGTCCTTTCATAGACAATTCAGTTTGTTTTTTCTTTCATTTTTATTTCAGTCCACCAACTTCAACTGTATTCAATATATTCCTTACGTGTTTTTTAGTTATATTTTTCATTTTAGGCTACAAACTCTAGGTTGCTGCAGATTCTGTTTTCCTAAAGTACACGTACCAAATAGCCAGGGTTTTTCTTAGAAGACAAATTCAAATTCGATTTACTACTTGAGAAACAAATGTCGGCGTGTAAATTGCACGAAAAGACCTGGAAAAAGGTTGCAAATGACCTGCCATTTGAATCTCATCGCATCTAGCTTGCGCCATCCGGTCAGCAAATCTATGATTAAGTTACGGAAATCAAAGGAGTTCTTAACTCGTGGACATTTACAAGGGATCGCGCCACGCAACATCTAGATCTGCTCAACTACTGTGGATAAAGAATTCATCAAATGGCTTCCTAGTTGTTTTTGATTGTATTGCTATCAGTTTTTTCATGCATTAACCAGCAATTATCACGCACCTCTTTGTGCCTCCGTTTCTTTTAGGATCACATCTTGTGCTTTTATCCTGCCACTCTGACCTCTCACCAACCAACAACTAGTTCGATGTCCAATATTGATCACCACTCCCCGACCATAGTTACAGAACAGGGAATCCCTCTTCTTCACGCGGGACGACTCCTAACTGGGCAGACTCGTCATTTCAAGCAGCAGACATCGTTAAAGCTGGCTGTTCAAGATTTATTTGATAGTTTCTTTCAAGAATAATATTCGATTTCTTCTGAAAAGTAGCTTAAGAGCACCAATTAAGGAGACCCCACCTCAAACCAAAAACAATCCATATGTTTATTAAACCAAGCTGGGACATGATCAGCAATACAAGACAGATAAGTAGCAGTCATCAGCAAGTCAAATAATCCATCACTTAGAAAAAGGTATAATAACCTAGCACTTTCTAGATACACTGGGACCTGCAACCTTGATAGTATATTCACAACTTCATGTCGGCACATTCTAGCAAGCATCAAACAAACAACACCTCAATTTCCCACGAACAGAAGCGTTGGGGGTGCTTTGCCTGCTCAAAACATGACCTAGCCTTCTGCAGCTGGTTTAGCTAAAAGCACTTCACACTTAGATGGCAACTGCATAAAGCCAGAAAAACTGTCAGGTGATTAAAATCAAAATTCCTCCAAAAAAATGAAGAGTCTAATGGCACACTAATTCTGACAGAACACCGCTGATTCATGGAGAAATATTAATCTTGCAAATGGATATTCCCATACTATATATATATATTCTGTATGAATTGCCAATATAATTATTATATGTCAGGGATGGCCTCTCATCCCAATTCTTCATCTTTAGTTTTCTAATCTTCACATAGTAACTTGGACATTTACTGCGGCCACAGGCCAGAATTTAAGTGCTTGTGATGCAACCTAAGGCAGTTTAAGTCACTGATTGAAGATGAAAGCAATTCTGCCCCCCAACCCAAAACAAAGCAACATAGAGAAAATCAAAGTATTGAAACAAAGTAACATAGAGAAAACCAAAGTATTGAAGATGAAGTAAATGAGCAATGCTATACTCCCCATATCAGTCCATTTCATTATGACATATAGGGAGGATAGCTTTAAAAAGACCGTTCATGAATCATGGTATATGTTTCCAGAATACCAAGACAACATTCAGACCAAAAAACTTAAAAATTCTGACAGTAGCAGAAAGCATTCCTATAACAAACAGGACAGTAGCATTGGGACATGATAAATAAGCAGCAGCAGAATTAGTCAGTCATATGTTCATCAAAATTCAAAAGTCCCACTTCTAACTGAAATCAAATGGAAATGAACCTATCAATGAATAACCAGTATCAATAGAAGTTCTTGGTTTTTAGTAGCCAACAGCTTAGCAGATGCTCTCTTCAAATCTGCCCCTGAACAAACTAATTAGGAATCTTCAGCTAAGCAAGTTAAGGTGCACACAATAATCATACTACCAGAAGACTAGCATTGGGTGTCCTAATACATGGCAAAAAATGTAAACAGATTATACCATACCTTGCCTTGAAGACTTGTAATTGTCGACTTCAGTAAAGCATCTCCAATAATCAACCTCAACTTCTTGACAAAATCCTCCCTGCTTATCTTCTTCTCCTGAAAAGGAAAACAAAAGGTAATAATCTGATCATGATAGACATTTGAATTAGAAGGGAAGATAACAGCAGAGCATGTCATTTTACATACCCTGAACAGTTTATAATGGTTTGCTACGAGCTCCATGTCTTTGCTGGAAACTTTATTTGAAATTGCAGCAAACAACATAGGGAAAGGCATCCATGGAGATTTAGGAGTTCTTGTATTGCTTGAATTCAGACTTGGTGATTTTCCAAGAGATCTCCCAGAACCCGAAACTGCTTGAATTTCACTTCCCTTGAAGATGACAAGTGTTAACAGTTAAGTAGCTCAGGCACAGTTATAAACATACATCAGGAGCCAAAAGCTCCAGGTGATGCTAATCAACAATAATGAATTAGCAATCTTGTCAAATAAGACATGACATCCGGGCAACCATATTCATATACTCTAACTTGCACATTTCAATGCAAGGAACTGTTTGATTGCCTTTTGATGTTTAAACAATTCATCTATCTTTCTAGCTTGCACATTTCAAAAGCAAAAGTATAGATGATATGCTTTTGGTTCTTCGAATACCATTTACCCCTTATAATGCCAAATGTAAAAGCCTTTTCAGTTGCGCTCCTTTTTAAGATATGTACTACCCTGCAACAGTCACTGTTATTTCCCGAACTTCTCATTGCACAGGCAGCTCTATCTTAGATGCCAGTTTAGAAGTATTAACTCTAAACAATTCAACGTTCATTTCAAATTTTATGCTTTCTGTTGCACAAGGTCAGTTGTCTTTTGTCTAAAATTGACCATATTGTTGCTGGCAAATGCAGAAACATGCATCTCCCCAAATAGAGCAAGCAGAACCAACATTAAATTTTCACCTGCTATGTACTGCATAGAAAGCAATGGATAACAATCCCCACAAATATATATAAAAAAGGATAGTGCCAGAGCATTATTGGTACCCATACCATATCAGCAGCAGGGGACTCATTAAGATCAACTGCAGAAGACTCTACAGGTACATTCAGATCAACTGCAGGGGACTCAACTGGTAAACATCCCTGACCTCCATGAGAAGTGGTCACGCCAGAAACAGCATGCTTACTCTCACTCCCAACCAGAAACCCTGCAGAAAGAATACAAGTACTACAGCAAAGTGCTAAAAAAGTTTCAAAAAGAAAATCAGAGGTATGCATACAGCATCTGCAGAAAACACTGCAGACAAAATCATTGAATCAATGCTAGACATGTAGATTGATCTCATGAATGTAATAGAGCCCAACCATAAGGATATTTCCCCATCATGGATGAAACCTCATCTTAAAACTAGCATCCTTTTAAATTTCAGCATCAAAGGAGGTTGGACTGTTAAAATGGAACTTGTTTCCAACCACCAAAATACATTGGCCATGCTCCATCCAACAAATCACTAGTGATTGAGGAGCACACATCCAACATAAACAAAGATTTCATTCAAATCCTAGAAGACATCTATATATTTATATGCCATACATGTGTGCGTGTTGAAATTGTTCATGCCAAAACTGACACCTCTAGAAGAAGTAGCATATCACCTTCTGAGTTGGAGGTGAACTTGAAACTAACAACGAACTCTGGATAAATGTGGGTGTTCATATTCATATTCCAGACTATATACTCTCTTGGATTTTCAAGATCATCCACTCCACTATCAAAATTCTCACTACTGGGATGAAACTGTCGGCTCCCATGCTGAAGAAGCTCCATATTTCCCATTATTACACGACAAAATACCAAGTGCCGAACTCCATTTTCGTCAACATCACAATAACTTGCACTGTAAACAAACCAAAAGTTGAATCCTCCTCAATAGCACAGTATTAAAAAAAAGGAACCTCATTAGTTAAACAAAGTTAAAACCAACCATATAAGAAAACTATCACAAAAATGCATCACATGCACTTCTCAAGGCAGGTGGCACATTGTAAAGGCAGCTAAACATGGAAATCTCTTTCAAGTAATTCTTACTACAAAACGTTTGAGGAAGCAATTCAAGGTATCACATGGCACTGATCCAGATTTGAACTGTTTAAGGAATAAGTAAATCAAACTCTTCCTTTTCAGAAATTTTTAACAAGAAAAACACAGACCAGGAAACTTAATACTAATATAATAGATAGAAGATACGTGACATGCATGAAGTTATATATAAAATTTAAATGCTTCTTCATAGTTAGCAAATGAGAAGACTCAAAATTAAAGCTTTTTATCAGTGCTCATGTTAGTCTTCAAAAGAGAGGATTGATCGGCAGCTCTTGAGAACAACCCTATTATATGTAAATTGGCTAAATCTAATAAGTTAACTACATTGAAAAATAATAAGATTTCAGAGCAACATATAATTTTATAGTGTTGGTAGACATGAATAGAATAGAAAGTTTATCAATCTCCATATTAACTTTCCAAAATCATAGCATAGAAAGTTTATCAATCTCCATATTAACTTTCCAATATCAAACTGACAAACAAAAGGAGCTCTTCTTTTAAATGAAGAGAACCGTTATCTAGCCAGTCTAGAGCTACTTTCTACAGTAAAGTGAACATTTTAACTTGAGAAAATCTTAATTCCCTGTTTATCATGATGATCTACTGGTGTTGTAGTTAGAATGTGACTTCCTTTTCTCACTTTAGATAAAATGACAAAACAGAAAAACATCTAACCTGGTGTGACAAAAGTTTGCTGCAGAGAGATGAACACCAATGCCGTGATTAGACTTTGTTGTGGACGGCCCACAATGTCCAAGCCCATAAAACATGAAAGTGGAGAGTGCTCCTTTGGAAGAAGCAAGCCAGGCATATCGAACATTTGCTTCTCCACGATATTTCCCTGTTAATTCAATCTGCTTCTGGAAAAGTTCAAATCGAGCTGGCATTGAAGTACTAGAGCAGCGGTAAATATCTACTATGTTTGCACCACCAAAAGAGTTCATGCTTGTAAAAAACATCTTCTTCACAGTATCTGAATCCAACGTTTGCTTAAAAGATTCGGTTCCAGTGACTGAATTTGTTTTAATCTGTTGATTTTCCTCATTAGATTCAACAATTTTTTCACCAGTCTTCGTGTTGCAACTATCCTCCACCTCTACAAGATAGTGGTCGCTCGAAGGCTTTTGAGCAATTTGGATATGCTTGACATGACCATTTGACTCTCCACTGCACTCCAAATTTGACTGATCCACCCCATTTATATCAATTTCAAGCTGCAGCTTGATCTCATGGGACCCAAGAGGCTCCCTAAAAATGGGCCCTCGATCTTTCGCACAATTGTGCTGGCAGCACAGATGTGGTTCATATTCATTAGCATAGATTTCTGGAAAGAAGCAACCACCTGCTTCATCAATCCAGGCAATTGGTTGCTCAATACCTGTTTTCAAGTCCAGTCGCAACATATGCAGGAAGTCGATAACATAGCAGTGGCCCTCCAACTCAACCTCAACAACTGCCTTCTTCCCTTGAAGATCTTTCCTAACCAGAGTAACAAGATCCTTAGGGAAATCAGTCCATTCCCCATTCTGATAACACATCAGACGCTGTGGCACCCCAGTCCTTGTGAAATTTGAATAGCACCGAAGTAAAGACCCTCTAGAAGGATGCCCACAGCTCCAAGGCTTGCTCTGGTTTCCATCCAATTTCTTGCGTTTCCCTCGCTTATGGGTTGGATTCAGAGTGACCCGCTCATGCAACAACATATGAGAAGCACCAGAAAAATATGCTGCTCGTTTTCTCTTCACCCCAGACATAAGTCTACGACTACTATCCAACACCTTTGCGATCCTGGTTTCCATTTCTACCTACTAGATTAATCCTTATCAAGAAGTTTAAATCCAAAAGTTCAAGGCTAAAAAGAAGAAACAAATCTAGCCTCCAACCAGTTTCAAAGATACAATGCCATTGAAGATGACTGGCAAATCCTGTATAACAAACATCTGTCAGGAAATTTGATTGCATGTAAAATCCACACAGCACCCACAATATATATATATATATATAGATATAGATATATATATAAAAAAACAGATCTACAAACCAATTCAAGTGAAAGGATGCAATCAATCTAGTATGATACTTGTATCAGAAAATGCCACATTGTTAGGCATGTAGCAAACCACTGTTCCTCTTTACCTGGAAAAGCACATAGTTCTGAATCTCAAAGCAAAAAAACAGAAGCCAGAACACTTAAAACAGTTCAACATCATAGTTTAACTAAATAGACAGCCATGAGAATTGATGAAATGGAGAGGAGAGCATGTTATGTCATCTGCCTTAAAAAGGTACAATCTACTTTGAAGAGCAACGATCAATTTATAAATATGAGAACATCATACTTCATTCAAGCAACATAAAGCCTACAAAATAAATACTTCCCATGCAGTCTCCTAACCAGAAACAATTTTCATTTGAGGAATAACCAAAGGGAAGTTGTATAAGTCGCTCCTAATACATGTCATAGTAATAGTAACCTGCTTTGATGCCCACAGCAACTGAGATACTCTGCATGCAGTCTTCTACCCTAAAACTACTTTCACTCAAAGACTAACCACATGGATGTTGTAGTAACCGTTCCCTAATATATATATAAATCGGCTAGTAACTTGCCTCCTCGCCTATAACAATGAATTATCTAATCGATAAGCCGTCACACTTCAAAGTTACAAAACAGGAAAACTACAGGAGGATAGAAAAGAAAAATTAGGATCAACTAAGTCAATAAGGAATTAGAGTTTCAGGCAGCTTTATTCTTCTGGCTAACAACACAAGAGGTCATAGCTCTTACCACAAAGATAACTGAAGATAGTGTTTCCTAGAACCGGATGTATACACATATACTTTAAAAACTAGAAACATTTGGTTTTCGTATTCCAAAATATCAGACAAAGGCAATCAAAGCTACGAGAAAAAAAAACAATCACCCTTTTTTTATCGTACAATTTTAAAGGTCAAACAAACAAACCTAGTAAAATCGGGTAGAAAAATCGAACCCTGTTAAAATCAGTTATGACTCGGTAAAATCAGCCAGAATCGTAAAATCAAACCGAACCGGCCTGATTTTACAATCCTCAGCTCCTCATCGTTCATGTTGGTAAATCAACCGGCACCAAGAAAGCCTCTAAAGATGGTGATCGTCTCTATCTTAGAGAAGAAAATATAGCAGCAATAGCCATTAACAAACTACCAAACTCCTAAGGAATTTTTTTCAACAAGAATGAAAGATCTTTATTTCTTCAATTTGGGAGAAAGAAGAGATTTTGAAGGAACACAAACCTTTGGTTTCTTTATCTTTACAAACAATCAAAATTCTCTGCAACCCCAAAATCTCCACGATTTCTTGGCTCGTAAAACAAAAGAACAAGTTGAAAAACGAGTTTCAATTGCTTATTATAGTTTGTTTGAATGTTGAAAGTTAAAAGAGAGAAGAAGATTCAGTCTTTACAAAGAGGGCGGTTTTTCACTTGAAAGATTGATGATTCCACGTTAGAGAGAGGGAAGAGAGGACGAAGTTTCCGAAGACGTTTGTTTCTTTTTCTTTCTATTTATTCATACCGTTTCAATTTCTTTTCTTCTTCTTTTTTTGAAAAATAAAGAAATTGAATGCAATTTGGGTGGAAAATTTCTTTTATTGCTTTGATGGATGGGTGTCCAAATTACTGTGCCTATTTATTTCTACCACCTTCCACCACTACTAGTAAGTTAATTAGTATAGCTATAATTTTGTTGTATTGTATTCGGAAATATTTTACTTATGATTTTACAATTTTTTTTACCAAAACAATTTTAGCTGAGATTTTACGATTTTTGTACTGAAATATTTTACGTACGATTTTACGATCCAAGTACAAATGTTAATTTCGTGTCGTGTCAAAAAAGTGAGTATGACAACCTTGATCACAACTCAACAATAGCCTTAATTAAGCATACAAGTTTAACTATTTCTTTAGCATGCATTGGCTCAAGGAACATGCTAAAAACTTTCTGAGAGAAAATGTAATGGAAACCCTTCCATTGACCATGACACTTTCTTTTAACTTGGTTATTTTGATGTTGCTATTTTGAATGTCATCAAAATATCTCCATTCAAGCTGTTAGTAAATGAACAGCTCCCAAATTTTTCAGGCATCATTACGGTTTCTGAATTATATAAAAGCAGCCTGGCACAAAGGATTTCTAATCAAGACATATATTGAATGGAGAATATGCCATAGAACACAAAGTCCCCAGAAACCAGCATAAAATGCCCGCAGAAATGCTTGCATAATAGATTTTTGACAAACATGCATGATAAACATTGTGACACCTACAACAGAGAACCATTCCATGCAAATATTGCCACTACTCACATCAGCAAGAAAATTTAATTCCAAGAAAATTTCTCACATAAAAAAGAGATTTCAATAACAAGGTGCAGACAAAGACTCAAGTGAACAATTAGATGGAATAGGAAGCGAAAAGAATGACATACCTAATAATAACACGGCTGTTAGTGTTCATTTTGGACATGTTCCCCTTCAATATAATCGTATCAAAATTACAGATGTAGAGCCACTTGGTTATTTATTTTACAGCTTCGAGTAGCTCCGCTCCTATACAATCGAAATAACAGGACGCAAAACCCTTCAAATTCCAATAACTAATATGCTTTTCAACAGGAAGGCATACGCACTTGCATGCACACGCGCTCAAATTCTTATATTTGGAGTCTTAATCAAATAAGATAATCATGTGTTATATTCAGTATATTTGCTTTCTCAACCAAAAATTCAACTTTTCAGTTATTTGGAATACATAATCAAAGCAGAGCACAATTAATTCTTAGGAATATAAATTCAATCCATCTTCTTGTAACCAAACAAATCAGAACCCAAATCGTCCAAATACTTCAACCACAGCCCGTACGTTTATCAATATTAAGAGAATTAAAAACTACATCAAAGCAAGGCAAAAATAAAAATATTTAAAGGATTAATAATTCAACTCCAACGAAACAAACAGATCATAACCCCAAAATCATCTCAATTTTTTTAAAAAAGTAACATTAACCTTTTTTAAAACTCGACCTTAATCTTACCTCGATCACACAATTTTTTACAAAATAAGACTTTCAACCTAGAAATAATCAAAACCCTAATCCAAGGTGAAAAATAAATTCCACCGGTAACAACAAACTTCCTCATAATCAACGCAAAAGACTCACGTCAATCAACAAAGCAAACTAAAACAAAGACTGAAAAAAGAAAATTAACCCCGATCTGCTCAATTGTCCCTCAAAATCAAAGAATCTTAACAAAGAAAAACAAAAGAAAAGGGGGGGGGGGGATAGAAACAATATTACCTGTAAACGGTACATAGACTAATCACTCTAATCTAGCGAGGTTTGATTTTCTAAATTTCTACAAGGACATGGAGAGAGAGGGAGATCGGTGGGCTTATCGGACAGAGAGAGGACCGTAACTCGCTAGAAGAGGAACAGTGCAATCATACGACACCGTCGATGAGTCTAAAGGAAACCTTGCGTTGACGGGATAATATTTTCAAGTCGGCGGCCCTTTTTTGTTTTATGTGATTCTCGCATGAATTGAATCAACTCACCGCCCTGCAGCGCGTGTTTTTCATTTCCTTGCGCGAAAAGCAAGGAGACCACTCAAAAATCAAAATGCCCACCAACGTTACGTGGTGTTTGGGAGTCGTTGTGTGACGGCTTATTTTGATTGGGTTGGGGTTGGGGTGGTGCCAGCAAAGGGTGTATTGGGGTGGGGATGTCATTCGTTATGCTGGATGTGAAAAGAGCGTGAAGCTATCAACGAGGGTAGTTTCGGGAACTGGAGTTTAAGGAGCGGAAGGTGTTGGGACGATAATAAACACGAAGTGGGTCCCACGGGTGGATAAGTTTTGCTGAATGTTTCATGTCAATCTTTCTTTCCTTGATGCCAAAGGGATGATAAAATAATAAATAAATAAATTTATATTTATTTATTTATCGGAATACAATTTAAGACAAGGGTGGTGGGCCCCTCTCTGACACCCGGTTTCAAAATTAGCTGTTCATCTTCTTTTCAACGGAACAAAAATGGAGATTGTTATTTTCTTTTATTGTTATTTTCGAAATATATTTAAGGTTTAAACACGAATCCAGTCCCTTCGATGGACAACTTCTGAACAAGCGAAAACATTTTTCTTCGTATTTATAGTGGTGTGATTTGAGCCTCCATTAATAAGTGATGAACCTATACGCATACATTAAAAAGTAATTAGAATTAATTATTTATAATAACATTAACAATATTATTATATATGTAATTAAAAATCAAATATCTCGATTATATTTTGGATATTGTAATGTATCAGATTATATGAACACCTGGGAAATAAAATCCATTATAGTTTAGTTAGATTCTATCAAATTAATAAGATCACTTTTTATAAAATCCCACTTTTATTTGTTTTTTATTTCGAGTTATAGTGATGTGTTGGTGATAACCGAAACAAAATTGGAGCATGCTTATGAATCTAATCCCTCTGTTGTTAGAACCATCTGGACATAATCTTGAAGCAAATTTCGTCTTTAGTTGGTGTATTGTTCTTAAGGAGATAGTTAGATGACAACTCCTAGGGTATATTTTTCTCTTGTCACGGGTTATATTTTACAAGCATGTCTTTCGGCTCTAATGGTTGTTCACCCTGTATTTCAAAAGTTATTTTTAAAAAAATTAAAAAAAAATATTTTAAATTAAATTTTCTAAACAAAAAATATTTTAAAAAATAATTACAACTATACCTCGAAACAAACACTTAAACTTATAAGTGCATAATGTTTTTTTTTTTCTGGAGAGAAGTGCGAGTCTGAAAAAAACTTCATCAATTTTCAAGTATAAAATTCTCGTGTATGGGTCATTGATTGTTTATTTTATCCGCTCAAGGGTAACTAGTATCTCAAAAAAAAAGTTTATTAAAATAATATAAAGTTCCATTTTGATCAAGTTTTAGATTAATTATTTAATTTAAATTCTAAACTATAGTATATTGAAATTGGTACGGGTTTAATGATGTGATTAAAAACTTTTTTTCTTTTAAAAATGCTTCTTATAAAAAAAAAACAAATAAATTATTTTTAGATGATTTGTAATATTATTTAAAAAACACTTAAATCATAATATCAAATAATTCCTAATCTTATAAAGTTTAGATTAATTATTCAATTTGTAAAGTTTAACAAATTAAGATGAAATTATATTTTTATCGAGTCATAAATTAATCATTCAGGTTTTAAATTGATGTACCAATCACAAACATTCAAGCAAACTCATTTATTATTCAAATAAAATAATAATAATTAATGTAACTTAAAAGTTGATATAACCTAGTGTGGTACACATATGACCATGAGGAAAGATAAAATAATAATTGTAAAGTTTGAGTTAGAAATTGATGTGATTCAAGCTGCATCAAATAATTTATTAGAAATTCTAGTTTAACCAATTATAAAATTAAAAGTAATTAAGCTTAAGGATACATTCAATATGTTCATTTAAAGTATAAAGGTCAATGTGAATCTCAAGAAGGCTATATTTTCAACAGGAAATGATCAAAACATAGTTAAATTAATCTATATACAAGGGGACATGACCCATGTATTTTGTTTCATAATGCATAATTGTACATTACAAAGTATAACTTTCAATTTGACCAATGGATTAAGTTTCAAATTTAACAAAATATTTCTAAATTCTTGTTTTATAGCGATCAAAAAGGGGTGTTTGAGAATGCGTTTAGAAAACGGTTTTTAAACATAATAAAAAAATATATTTTTATTTTTTACTTTAAATTAAAAAAAATTTGATTTTATATCAGTTTCATGTTTTGATGTTAAAAATGATGTTTTAAAAATATTATTTTGATGTATTTCTAAATAAAAAATATTTTAAAAAACAATAATTATAAAAGTTTACAATTTACAATTTATCCATATTTATCATTGTTGGCTATATATTTTACATTTGTAAAAAGCTCTTAATTTCAAAATTCTAAGAGTTTGGTTATAAACATTAACAAAAAAACCTAAAACAGAACGGTGATTCATTGTGACTCATTGTCACTGTTTACTTGCAATTTGATCCGGTATATCAAGCGAGTTCGTCCACTTTTTTTTATCCGATTTCGAACGATGTTTTATCGATCTTAACCCCTGAAAACGACAAAAAACATCGTCAGAATCAGGGGCTAAGTCGTCATTACATAAATCGACCCGGCCCGACGGTCTTCTGTTTATTTTATTATTTTTTGAATTTGGCTAAATACAGTTTTGGCCCCTAATAAGACAAAAATAGTGACTTCGGTGCAGGGACATAAAGGTAATTGACCTTATTTTTTTAATATTTGCCCTGGTGTGTGTCCGAACGTGCAAAGCACGTGCCCCACGGTTTCCGACCCACGCCCTGTTTAGTGGCGCGTGCGATGTCCTACCGTTGCCGGAGACGAGCTTCAAGGGTCTAGAATGATGCGTCTCCGCTTGGTCTTCCTCACGCGGCGGCGTGTTTTACCATCTGATGTACGAGGACGGGCTGGTGTCTGGTTAAAGCCGCTGACTACGTTTCCCTCTCTCCTGCACATACAAGTGCAGGAGCGTCCCCCGAGTTGTATCCATTTTCACTTCGGTCCCTTCAGTTTTAATTTTATTTTTTGGCCTAATTTCTGATAGAGAAGTTTTAATTTTGTTCGATTGGGTCCTCCGATTGGAATTGATTCAATGTCCAATTTTTAATTCGGTCCTCCTTCTTTTAATTTCCGGATTGGATTGAAAAAGATGAATTTATTCGGTACAGTAGTTTTAATTTCTGCAGTTTTGTCATTTGATTAAAATTGATAATATATTTGATTTTTATTTTGGTCCTTATACTTTTAATTTTGGATTTTCAACCCTTTATATTTAATGTTCATTTCAGCCTTATTACTTTTTATTTTAATCCCTTTATTTCTTTTTATTTCTAGAATAATCATTACTTTTATCCATATACATATAAATATGCTTAGCTTTAATTTTGAATTTTTTTTTAATTTTCTTATTTGTTAGGGTGGTATTTTTTTCTAAACAATTAGTTCTTAAATTTTATTTTATATCTGTTATCATTTGAAAATTGATATATGTAGTTTTTTTTTCTCTATTTGTTCTTTTTTTTTTAATTTTTTTTGTTTTTTATATTTATTTTTATATCATGTGACTTTCTTTACCTGATAACTTTTATTTTAGTTTTTTTATTTGATCTTTTGTTAAAGTTTTTATGATTTTTTTAGTTTTTTATTTGTTTTTCATTATTCACATAATAATAATAATAATAATAATAATAAATAGTAGTAATTATTATTATTATTATTATTATTATTTAATATTTAATATTATTATTATTATTATTATTATTATTATTATTATTATTATCATTATTATTATTATTTAATATATTTTTCTTACTTACTCTTTTGTTAATGTTTTTTTTTCTCTCGGGATAATTTGATAATTTTTATTTTTTTAACAGTTATAACAATGATTATTTTTATTTTTTTATCTGATATTTTATTGAAGTTTTTAGGATTTTTTAATCCTTTTTTTCTTTCATTATTAATGCACAAATAATAATAATAATAATAATAATAATAATAATAATAATAATAATAATTTAATTATTTCTCTATCTTAATCTTTTATCCGTTCCTATGCTATAATAATGACTACACCATCCATCCTGCAACCATGAACGAAAATATTTTATTAGTGAATCTTTTCCAATAAAATGAAGATGGAAATATTTTTCAGAAATTATCCATAATAAATTGGATAGGTTGCGTTTCATACCTGCTTAAGAAAAGTGTTGGCCCGTATATTAATTAGTAATATTTTAGTAAATAAAATAAATAAATAATAAAAATATATAGCATTATCACTGTTTATTAGAACTTTTAGGATACCAGTCATTTTTTTGGAGTAGAGTCCTGGAATGGGGCTAAAAAATGAGAATAGCCACGAAGTTTCGTAAACATGGTCAACAAGGTTGTCCCTTTATTAACAATAAGCTAAATGATGTGGGGAAAATATTTTAGTTCCCCCGGATTGTTATAGTATTTTTTTTTTCTTTCTAATTTCGTTTTTTTTCTCTGATTTCTTTTTCCTTTTTTTCGTTTATTTTTTTTTTCATGCCTTTTATTTTGTTTTTTTAATTACATTAATTTTTCCCCCTTTTTTTACTATTTTTTTCTGATTACGTTTTCTTTTTCTTTTTTTCCTTTTTTTGTTTCTTCCTTTTTATTTTGTTTTTTTATTATGTTTTTTTTTCCAATTATTTTTTTCATTTTTTTCCTTCCTTTTTTTTCGTTTATTTTTTTTCATGCCTTTTATTTTGTTTTTTTAATTACGTTAATTCCCCCCCCCCTTTTTTTACTATTGATTTCTGATTACATTTTCTTTTTCTTTTTTTCCTTTTTTTGTTTCTTTCTTTTTGTTTCTTGCTTTTTATTTTGTTTTTTTATTTTTTTTTCCAATTATTTTTTATTTTTTTCCATGAAATATTTTTTATTATATTTTTTTATTTTTTCACTTATATATATATTATTTGTTTTTCATAATGTGGATTTTAACAGTGTTTTTTTTTTTTTTACTCTTCCGAATTTTTATTTTTTTTTACTTTTTTTTTCTTTTTACTTTTTTATTATTATTTTTTCTTACTCTCTTTTTACTGCCGTTTCTTTCTATTTTTTATTACTTTTTTTTTGTTTTTTATTATTTTTTGTTTCTTGCCTTTTTTTTAGATATTATTATGTTTTTTTTCTTTCTTTTTTTCCATATTTTCCCAAGAATTTTTTTTGTTATGCTTTTTTTTTTCTTTTTTGACTTATATATATTTATTTTATATAATCAGAGTGTCTAGGTAGCTTAAACGCCCCATGATTAATTCTCGGATCTAATTTTTTATAGCTTTTTTTTCCTGGTTTTTTTTCTTTATTATATTTTTTTTCATTTTTTTCCCATGAATTTTTTTTCCTGATTATATTTTTATAACTTTTTTTTCTTTTTTCACTTATATATATATATATATATATATATATATATATATATATATATATATATATATATATATATATATATATATATATGATCGAGGTGTCCGGGTAGCTTAAATTCACCATGATTAATCATCTGATCCAATTTTCTTATAGTTTTTTTTTGTTAAAATATTTTTCTTATATTTTTATTTTGTTCATTTATATATTTTTTTTATAACTGGCGTTTACGGGCCAACTTATGTATACCACAACTAATTCCCAACCCGAATTTATTTTTAAAACAATATAGATTGCTAAAGTGCTTTCATGCTTATATTTTTTTTGTTTTCTTTAACTTATATATTTTTTTTATAACCAGGATCTTCGTGCCACCTTAGGCACACAATAACTAATCCCGGAACCAAAATTTTTTTGATAACCGGGTGTCTAGGCCACCTTGCGTGCACCATGACTAATTCCCCAACCAATTTATTATTTTTTCTAAAAAAATTTTTTTCTTATAGTGCTTTCCCACTACAATGTTTTTTTCCCCTGATTTTTACTTCTTCTTTTTACCTTTTTTTTCTTCTTTTTATTCCTTATTATGTTTATTTTTTTATTTTTTTATCTTCACTGTAGCTCCCCGCACATTTTACTGTAGATTTCAACAGTGTTTCTTTTTCCTTTTTTTTACTCTTCCGGATTATTTTATTATTTTTTATTGCTTTTTTTTCTTCTTTTTTTACTTTCAGATTATCTTTCTTTTTTTCTTTTATTCGTTTCTTGCTGTTTTTTATTACTTTTTTTTTGTTTTTTTATTATTTTTTTGTTTCTTGCCTTTTTTTTTATGTAATTATGTTTTTTTTCTTTTTTTTTTCATATTTTCCCATGATTTTTTTTTTGTTATACTTTTTTTTTTCTTTTTTGACTTATATATATTTATTTTATATAATCAGAGTGTCTAGGTAGCTTAAATGCGCCATGATTAATTCTCGGATTTAATTTTTTATAGCTTTTTTTTTCCTAGTTTTTTTTTCTTGATTATATTTTTTTTTTCATTTTTTTCCATGAATATTTTTTCCCTGGTTATATTTTTATAACTTTTTTTCTTTTTCCACTTTTATATATATATATATATATATATATATATATATATATATATATATATGATCGAGGTGTCCGGGTAGCTTAAATTCACCATGATTAATCATCTGATCCAATTTTCTTATAGTTTTTTTTTGTTAAAATGTTTTTCTTATATTTTTATTTTGTTCATTTTTTTTTTTATAACTGGGGTTTACGGGGCAACTTATGTATACCACAACTAATTCCCAACCCAAATTTGTTTTTAAAACAATATAGATTGCTAAAGTGCTTTCATGCTTATATTTTTTTTTGTTTTCTTTAACTTATATATTTTTTTTATAACCAGGATCTTCGTGCCACCTTAGACGCACAATAACTAATCCTGGAACCAAATTTTTTTTTATAACCGGGTGTCTAGGCCACCTTGCGTGCACCACGACTAATCCCCCAACCAATTTATTATTTTTTTCTTAATTTTTTTTTCCTTATAGTGCTTTCCCACTACAATGTTTTTTTTCTCTTATTTTTACTTCTTCTGTTTACCTTTTTTTTCTTGTTTTTTTTCCTTATTATGTTTATTTTTTCATTTTTTATCTTATTATGTGTTTTTCCCAAATATTTTTTTGCCCATTATACTTTTTTATATTCTTTTTTTTTTCACTTATATATTCTGTTTGTTTTTTTAACCAGGGTGTCTTGAACGCACTACGATTAATTCACATATCCAATTTTTTTGATAACTAGGGTGTTCAAGCCAACTTATGTGTACCATGACAATCCCTGGACCCTTTTTTTTTTTCTGAAGTGTTTTCCGGCTGATACTTTTTTTCCAATGATTTTATTTTGTTCACTTATATATTTTTTTATAATCGGAATCTTCAGACTAGCTTAAGCATACCACGACTAATTCCTAAGCCAATTTTTTTAAAAAATAATATGAATTGCTACAGTGCTTTCACGCTTATACTTTTTCTTCCTCTTCCACTTATATATTTTTTTTTATAACCATGGTCTCTCTCAGCCAACTTAAACTTATATATCCCTATAAGACAAAATCCAAAAGTTGGTTATAAGGGTGTATTGATAATTTATCAATTTTTAATTATATTTCTTGTAGCAGTGTTGTGGACGCGTCTTCAGGCATGACGTTAATTTCAGAGCTCATGCACATTTCGGATAGCATGTGCGGCGTCGTGAAACTTCTAAAAATATATAATAACTTTTATATTTTTATTTTATTATGTAAAATGTGTTTAAAATAATGTCACAGTATCAGAGGTATTTTCAATTTTTTTCATTTTTGTGCACAGCACAATAATTATAATACTATTAAATAACACAAAAACCAAGAATTGTTAGTGGCGGTGTCCCGATAATTTTACTTTTTTAGTGCGCAGTAAAATAACTTTCGTGGTCTCAAATAAGACAAAACGAAAGAATCATCTGTGGGAGTGTTTCAAACATTTCACGTTTAACTATGCATAGAAAAAAATTTCACTCTTATTTTACACCACCAAAGTTAAACTTACTATGTTTTTTAATGCGAGTTGCATTTAATACAAATAAAAATAACAATAAAAATTAAAAATCTAAACAAAAAGTAAAGGTGTATAGATACAAATAAAAAATTTCAAATTATCTTAAAAGGATAAAAAAAATCAATGGATTGAAACTAAATTAAAAAAATCAAAATCAAAATATAAAATATGAAATTATATATTAAATCTAGATAAAAAAAATATTTAATCCCGGCGGCGGAGCGCGGGTTTATAGCTCGTATTATCTATCCAGTGTCGTATCATTATCATTACTGATATACGAGAAAATGACTCGTTTTAGGCTGTTTTTGAAATATATATATATATATATATATATATATATATATATATATATATATATATATATATATATATATATATATATATAATTTTCTTTTTTAAAATATTTTCTATCAAAAGTAATTTTCTAATCATGTGAGAAGGAACACAAGATCCGAGATTATTTTTTTCAGTGCGAGAGTGGATGTATAAGTAGCTTTTGAGATTATTTTGAGTATACGAATTACAATAATATCAAAAACACAAAACCTAAAACATGGTCGGTGTCTCGTGTAGACAGACGGCATCGAAGGAGGGTTAAGGGGGTGTTTGAAAGTGTAGTTGAGGTTGTTTTTTAAAATATTTTTTATTTAGAAATATATAAAAATGATTTTTTTTTATTTTTAAAAAATTATTTTTGATATCAGCACATCAAAATGATATAAAAATACTAAAAAAATTTCATTTAAAATATAAAAAAAATAATCAAATTTCAACAAAAAATCAGTTGGAACATAGTGCCAAACAAGCACGAAGTTGCCATCTGGTTTAGGATTGTTACAAAAATTCAAATATAGTATTTTTGATAGAGCAAGTACAACGCTATTGCCATTTGATTCAAGATTGGCAATACTTGTCGTTTTATTTTTTATATTGATATGAAATATTTCTATTTCAGAGCATTTTAGTGTGTTGCTTCGGGATTGTGCTGTTTATATATATATATATATATATATATATATATGAAAAAACTTAAAATGCAAAAAAAAAATATAATTTTTATTTTTTATAAAACCAAAGCCAACAATAATTTTATTTTTTATAATATATATTTGTTAATTTTGATTGTTTTTATTTTTGCATTTTCAATATATATATATATATATATATATATATATATATATATATATATATATATATATATATATATATATATATATATATATATATATATATATATATATATATATATATATATATACCTACGGTATGCCAGTCAGAATAGTCATGCAAACAGGGAAATCATAGTCTTAGTACACATCGTATCTGAAACCCTAGTTTGGGAAGGCGGTTGCGGTAGCTTTTGAAAGTGCTTTTCGTGCTGAAATATATTAAAATAATATTTTTTTTTTATTTTTTAAAAATCATTTTTGACATCAGCACATCAAAATGATTTAAAACACCAAACCACCAGTTTTTTAAATGAAAAAAAAAAACCAAAACGCCATTTTGGCCACCCTCCCAAACGGGCTCATCATCTCTTGGCCAGTGGACGAGAGAGGCACAAGAATGAATTTTTTTCTTAGCCCAAACGGCACACCCGGAGTGATTCCAGGATGTTTTAGCTAGTATTTCCGGTATGGACTGGTATTTAAAATGAGATAAAAATAACATCATTTTATCTTTTTTTTTAATCTGTTACGAAACATTTATACCAAAACGAAATAGGATCAATAATCTTGATTTGAAGTGCTAAAACCAAAAACATGTCCTTTTACCATTTTTGTTTCGTTTTCCTCCTCTCCAACAGAAAAACCGTTCCCGCATGATGTGTTATTTGTAGCATACTGAAATGAAATTGGTCATACATTGTTCAACATTAATAAATCATATTTAATTTCCTTTGCAGCTCTTCAACAAACGGAGTGGTAGAAGGATCTCTGAAATTCAACAACAAAACCTCTTGTTTTGTGATAATCGCCTTAATATGCTCCAAATTAATAACAACTGCTCTCTCTCGACCCAAAACAATAAATGGGTAAGAAAGCAAGAGGTCAAGGATCCAAAGGTTGCGAGTAGGAAGGTCAGTACGGTGCATGATCGCATGCTTACCAGCTTCCTCTAAGTTTATGGAGTTTGAGTTTCCTTTTGTGTTCGTAGTAAGCGTTGGTGCTGAACTAGTTGAGCTCGATGTCTTTGGAGAGCCAGAAGGATTCTGGCGGGAAATCTGGTTGTACTGCGACAACATCGGGTGAGTGGCGGCGGTTAGGGCGGTGTTAGTCGCGGCGGCGAGAGTTTCATGGGTGATTTTGCGGTCGCATGTGATGCAGGCACAGGCTGAGACTAGAGTTTCAAGATCCACTCATGGCATGGTCTCATGTTCAACTAAGAAAATTAATAAAACAAGTGTATTTTATAATTTTGTTTAATTTTAATTAGAATTAATAAAAAAAATAACTTAAAAAATAACAATAATGGACACCAGGAATGGCTGAATCGATTGAAGGGAGAAGAAAATAAAATCACGTAAATTGAAAATCTATACTTATATTATTATTATTATCATTATTATAACAGTTAGAATTATTATCAATATTACTGTCAAAACAATTAAAATTATTAAATTGCCCTAGAAAATTATTATAAAAAAAAAGCAAAAGATTTTTATAAAAAACAATAATTTTTTTAACTAAAATTATCATTATTATTGCACAAATTATAAAAATCATTTGATCCAAATAACAAATAATAATAACAGAAAACACACACACAAAAAAAAAACAGATAAAGAGAAAAAGGGAGCAATATTAATTTTAAAATGATTACCAGTATAAATTAAAATTTCAGGATTGAACCGATTAAAAATAAAACACCAATAAAAAAGACAAAAATTAAAAAGAAAAATTAAAAACATCGATGCATAAATCCGAATAAAAAATAAACATTGTCCAAGAATAAAAAAAAAAACCAAAGAAATTAATATCAAATAAAAAATTCAAAGAATCAGGACTGAAATGAAAAACAAAATATATAATTAATTCCAACTGAAGGATAACATTGAAACAAATAAAAATCTTGGGAACGAAATAAATAATGACATTTGTAATTGCTGCTTAATTTTATCAGAAAATTAAAAGGAGGATTGAAATGAAAAGTAGCATATATGACCAATTTTAATTGGAGAATAAAATTAAAACAAATCAAAACCTCCGCACCAAAAAAATTAAGGAAACCAAAAAGAAATCAAAAATCAAAAGAATAAAAACTGAAATAAAAACATCTATATATAATCAGTTTTCATTGAAAGGCACAATTAAAAACAATCAAACTTTCAATTAAAGAAATCAAGAATAAAATTGAAATCAAAACATCAGGGACTAAAAGAAACACCCTACATACATAAGGGACTTGGATATAATTTGCGGCGACAGGAGAGAGAAAACAAATAAATGACACAAAACCATTCACCGGCGTTTACCAGAACACTTATGATTGGAACGCTCCATTCTGGTTGACAGAGGACATGACGGCACACTATATGACATAACAGAAGTGAAATTTTGACCTCCAGAAACAACCACACGTGCCACCCTAAAAGCTCGTTCTCGTGAAACACTGCGGGCGCGTCTAAACGACGCGCACACAGTGTTGTAAAAAAATAAATAGAATATTGGTTAATTGCCTACACACTCCTGCCCCTACTTATATTCACAAAAAAACTTGTGAGGGAAATACGGATCCACCCTGGGATATTGTCTGCTGTTTTGTCTTTTACGAGAGTTATTTCAGTCGTTTCACTCTGCAAATAATTTGGAAAAATCAAAATAACCCTGGGTCCCGGGCTAATATTTTGTTGTTTTGGAGGTTATTTGCATAGTTTTACTGTGTAACAAATCCAGAATACCATCCATGTCTCTTGAAAAATTCAAAAATACCCCTGATCCTGGAGACTAAAAATTTTCAGCTCTGAAATAAAATAATAATTTTACTATCATAATAAATAGTAATTTGAATCTGTATAAGCAATAAAAAAAATCTACAAGAAAAAAGAACAAGTGTTTTATTGTTTAGTTAATTAGTATTTTTATTTTTGTTTAAAAATATTTTTAAAATACAATGATAAATACCACTTAAATATATATGGCGTGGAAGCCACCTAATCTCCACTCTGAGCTGGCCAATAAAAGTCTGTCATGTTCTAAAACATCCCAAGGTCATGTTTCACTGTAACTATAACATGGCTATTCTGTGAGTTATAGGGTAGCTATGGGTTGCTCCCTGGATTCTCATTTGTTGCTCAGTAGCAATGAAAATAAATTGAATATATGAGAAAATCTGCTAAATATGGATATTTTTAGCTTCCTTGAGCATCTCTCTCTCTCTCTCTCTCTCTCTCTACTCTAATTTAGTTGTTTTAACTTCCTGGCGATGCTATGCCCTTGATTTCTTTTCATCAAAACCAAGAATTTAGTTTGTTTTGCAAGATTAAGTGACAATTTTATCCATCCACTTGATCTTTTATATGATGCGTTGGAAAAAAAATAAAGCTACTGGGCCATTCATTGCTCGGGGGCCTTGACAACAATGCAACTTGTTTTCTGAGCACATCCAATCAATGACATGGAGCGATCACTTATCTCAGGTTAGATCATTTCTCTGTGTGCTTTGATTTAATTAAATGCTCATTCTTGTATTGTGGAAGTTCAAGAAATTGTTGCATTTAGATGTACAAGAAGCTGTCAATTATAGTGGCGCTTTCCAGGTTCTGAAATTGTGAAGGCGTTCTGCTATTTTCTATGTGAATGGCTGGGGAAAGACATGTTCACATGCCGTGTTTTCCTGCCTTCAATTTGAGAGATTTACATTTGTGCCTTGTTTTCTTGAAAAGGGCTCAAAATCCATCATTTTCTTCGTTTCCAGTGGACAAGTCTTTTCTGCGCTCATGTGCCGGGGATTTCAAATGTGATGCTAAAAAAATGGAGCTTGGCATGCATGCTAGCGTTAAAATTTCGCCATATTGAATGTTGGATAGAATTCAAAACGAGCAAGAAATCCCAGGTTTTTGGTCATGGAATGCAGGTGTTGCTGCGGGCAGGCAAGTTCATGAGAGGCTAACTTTGAAATTCTTAAAATGGGCCACCACACATACACTTAAACGTCCAATTTAGGACATCTTTCTCAGATGCGTACTGGTTTTCAAAGTTTGTTTTCCATGCAATGAACACTTGCCCTCTTGTCATGTTCAAAATGGGCTGAGCCTAGCTTAACCATCACTCGTCTAGATTCGCATGTTGGGCTTTTATTTGTCTAATTTAGCCAGGATCTTGGGTTCACGAGAGCGACAGCACCCCTCTTGTTGTCCCCCCCCCCCCCCCCCCGAAATAACTCCTGTTTGCCATCTATTAATTGCGTAACCAGTAACCACCATAACAAGTCCTGCTGGATCAAAATTATTATTCCTTAACCACCAACTACCATATCTAAGATTCTGTTTCTGAAGAACATTTCGAAACAGTCCAGACGGTAGTCCCACTAAAACATGTCTCAAATTAATGGTGTTCACTGACCTAATAACGACTATTCTCATGGCGTCGCCACCATGTTTCTTCACTCTCTGTCACATGCCATCACCGTGCATTAAAAGCATGCTCATACTAAAAAAATAAAAAGAAACTCTGAGTGAGAATTATCAGAATTAGTTTCCTGAGAGCTAGCACCACTCACCACCATTGAATTTTAGTAACTTCAAGTTCAACATGTACCCACAAATTTGCATTGTCCAACCCTCTTATTTTTGGAAGGAATTTCTGAACCACTTCTTTGATATTGTCTTATATTATTGTAGCCGACAGTGGTGTTCTTATGTTGTCCACAAATTCAACTCATGATAAATGAATCTTAAATCAATAATGGAAAAAAAAGAAAGAGAGGCAGGTTACTAGATCTACTCCCTCCTTATCCTCGCTATCGGTGTAGGACTCCTCCTTACATTTTATGAATTTTAAAAGTATTTAAATCACGTAATTAATAAAATCATAATTTAATTCTAATGTTATTTTGGAACTAAAATTTGCCAGAAAATATGCCTAAAAACATCCAGACTTGGGCCTGCAATCAAACTAACAAGGATCCTTGATGGGTTCAAAAGGGCCCATTCTAAAGAAGTGATGGTGTAATGGGCTGTGAAGGGAGAAACGATTCACTAAACAAGATGCATGACAGAACAAATACAACGTTGAATATGGTAAACAAGCATGGTGTCTTATCTTTTTACAATACGAGTCCTGCACACTCTTGCGTCTCGTGATGGTAAAAAATCATACGAAAGGTAGTAGCCCGTCTTGAATGCCGGGAGGAAAAGACAGGACTACCCTTAAAACAAGTCAATTTCAGAGAAACAAGAGGGAAGGGAGGGGAAAAGGTATGGTCTCTATCAACCCCCCCCCCCCCCCCGCACTGGACAGTGCCCGTGTTGCCCGTAAAAGATAGTGAAAGCACAAAGCTGCCATCACTGCCTCCTGCAAGCTATGCTGACAGCTCTGTCAGCGAGGTGTCAATCATAAAGCAATGGATTGCAAAATGATTTGCCTCGTTTCCTGGGCACCCCCGTCTCTCTCTCTCGCTCGATTGGCTATCGAACTGACCCTGTGTCTTTGACCGTGTCTCTACCTTTGACATGTCAACTTCTCTCGCGACACGTGTGCTCTGCTAGAGGATATAAGCAAATTTACCTCTCCTTTACATGCTTTTTGTTAGCAAAATTCTACTGATTCCAATGTGAAAATGGAAAAAAGAAAGAAAGAAAAGATGATGCCACCTGGTTCCCGCGAGAATCTCGCCTTATCATGCGTGGTATTTGTAATTGTAAGAGCGAAGTGTAGAGTAGTTGACGGTGAATGTGAGATTTTGGTCGTTTCCTCTCTATTTTTGTTTTTTCCTCTGTGTGTGCTGTTTATATCAAACTTTGTAATAAGTGTTTGTATCCATCCAATTTGCAATGCCTTTTTCTTTCTCCTTGACATTAATTACTGTTTTACCCGGTCGAATAAGTGGCTAAGTAAATTTCCCGAGGTAAAAATAAATCACGAGAAAAGGAGAATTTAGAAATATTTATATATTATCACATATTATTCTTTTTAAAATTAATCCTGGCCTCTAATTTACTATTCAATTATAAAACAAGAGCCAAATTAATTAATCTCTGGAACACTAGTTATCTACCTTTATGATGAATTCGTGGAAAATGAAGGCTTATGCTGTACAAAACAGCTTCTTTCTAGTCCTTTGCAAGTGGTGTCACAGCAATCTCAAAAGCAGTTTCAGTGGATAAATCACCGCACGCAGGAGCAGAACGCCACAAGTGTGTATATAAATAAATAGAAAACTCGTATATCACTTCAAAGCTCAAGTGGAGGGCACATATATTTCTTAAAGGATTTGACGAGGGATTCAATCTCAAGTAAATCATCATTTATCTGGCATCGTTTTCTTTACTCGTCTATATATTGTTATACTATGTTCGTGAATTATTTTCTTGGCTCAGTGGCAGCCACCTCGTGGTGGCTGAGCTGTACATATTGCAGCAGTGAAAGCTGAATCATAACAATGTGATTTCCATGAAAGGTGGTGCTCGATACATGCATGCTGCTGTAAAACGACAAAGAAATTAACCTAGCTTTGATTTGTGGACGCGGTAATGCAGTTTCTTAAGTCATCTTTTTCAGAAACGATTGTGATGGATCCTACGTTCGAGAGTCTTCTTCCTTGTTGGATGTGTTTGGATTGATGAACATGTGACAAGAATTAATACGGATCATTTTACCAGTCGCTAATATAAATTACATTGTCAATATGAAAATAAAATATCAAGACCATATATATATACACGACTTTACATAGCGGTCCTACATTATCCTTTTCAAGTCAGCACCTCAGCTCCTCCCATCCATAGGAAAGCAAGCAGCAGCAATGAATGAACAGACCAGATTCTCTAAAGCAGAAGGACAAAGGTGATGTGCAATATTGGCGAATTTAGAAAGAATTATGTTGTAAAATCAAAATACATCACTGTAAAAACAAAAGAAAAATGGTATTTGTAAATTTGAAAAGCCTCTTCAGGGACAAATATTTACAGGTCCTAGACAATTAACTGCAGCTGCATGCATACCCAGAGCATTAAACATGTTGCATGGATATACCCCCACCCTTCAAGAAGGACCCTCAGCCCAACCTTTTCATGCAAATAATAACAATAATTTTTATAATAATAAATAAGCTTCTCGAGCTACTCAATAAAAGCTGCAGAATTTATGGAACGACATTGGTGAAAGGTAACAAAAGGAAAAAAAAAGAAAAAAAGATCATCATCGTTACATGTCCCTTACATTCTTTTGGCAGGTAGCGGGATCTGACGGTTGGCAGGACTTTTAAGTGTCCACAACAATGAGACTTGATTTTGACACCTGTAAAGTAGTGGACCATGAGTCAATTAATGATGGTGTAATGATGATTTAACATATATATTTTTTTACATTCTCGGGTGTTATAGTAGTGCAGTAGATTGACTCTAAGATCCGTTTGTTTGTTCTTTAGGTTAAAACGTTTTGTTTTTTTGCAAATTATTTTTATAGAGTATTAAATTGTTTTAATTTAAAAAACAGTTAAAAACTTTAACGGGTTTTTGAAATCCTTTTTAAAGTTTTTTATTTTTTTATCTAAATTAAGTTTTTAATATTTGAAATTGTTAGGAAATATTGATGTTAAAATAATTTTTAAAAATTAAAAAAAAATATTTTAATATATATTATAATAAAAAATAATAAACAATAAATTAGGTTACAGTACTGACTACGGGGCCTAGCTAGGCCACAGGATCACACTTTAAAGCAAAGGGGAATGGTGCAGTCAATAATGCTTTTTTTTTTTTTTGGAATCTTTTTACCAGGTAAATCACTTGGTAGAGATGGGCTTGCCCGGCAAAATGAGGAACTAATCAGCCATGAGTATTAAGTTAGGTTTTGAGCTGTGCTAAGATATCCCCTGATGATCTGCTCATTATGCTGATGATTGTCGACGTAGTGTAAGTGATTGTGTTCTAATTCATATTAGGATAATTATGAGTTTGTTAATTGTTAGAAAAAATAATTAAATTAACAGCAAATAAAACATCACATTACTGTGTGACAAAAAATAAAACCAAGCAAAATCTAAAAAACTATAACACACACAAGCGCGTGTATAATATGTATATATTTATACCCACAAAGGTGTGTATGGGTAAAAGATGAATTAAAACAAACAAACAAACAAATAAATAAATAAATTTCTTTTTAAATATACCCTTTAAAAGCTATTAGGGTTTGGAAACATGCTGTCATTAGTCAAAGAACGTAAAATTTAATTTCAAAATGACCATTTGAAACTTTGAAGGATTGTGGAACCCACTTGCCAATCTAGGTTTGACCTTGGCATCAAAAGTTTTAGACTAATTATATCTAATTACACTAACTTTTATGCTGCTCGTGATTTTTTTCCTTTCAAGACGAGGCTCCACGTCTGGAATAGACTGCTCCCAACAATTTGATAGGGTACATGTTTTTTTTCCCAGCCAAATAATGTTTTGGAATTTAAATTCTACTGCCTATTTTTTCTTATTAAAACTAAATTAGTATAAAATCACTTTAAAAGAATGATTTAATGTATCTAAATACTGCTGGAATTAATTTTGAACTCAAGTTGTTCTTCTAGTTCTCCCATATGTCTTCTAGATATCTGTATAGCTATTAAAGATATGTTTAGTTCTCCTAGATGTCTCCTGGACATATGTATAGTTATTAGGGCTTATGTTGAATTTTAAGATTTTTTTTTTTAAATTTATCCAATTGATCCAAATGAGGTTTCTTGTTTTACAAAATATTTATGGAATGTCATTTTGATAGTATTATAATATTTAGGGTTTGAAGTTTAGTTAGGATAAAGATTTAGAGTTTGTATTTGGGGTTTAGTGGGGGATATTATTAATGTTTAGGTTTGTTATCAAAGATTTTTGGTTTATTAATAAAACTTTGGGCAGACTAACAATCTTTTTTTAGAAAAAAGAAAAAAGAAAAAAGAAAAGAGAAAAGAAGAAGTGTTGTTCAGTGATTTCTAAATGTTGTGCTAATTTTTTGTCTTATTTTCCAAACTCTTTTATCTTATCCATGTTATTTAAAAAAACACCCCTAATGTTGTGTTGGTGAAAATTAAAGAATATAGAGTGTTTTTATTTATTTAATTAAATATACCATATTCAAGAAAAAAATTGCAAAGTAGCACAACTAGAAAAAATATATTTTAAGAAAAATTTTTGTTTTTTGTTGGTTGCGCTAATGTGAGTACCGCAAACAACAAAAATCAATCGATTTTACTACTCCAAATAATGAAACCTATTAAGTGTCTATTTGAGAGTGTAATCGAGGTTATTTTTTGAAGTGTTTTTTATTTACAAATGTATTAAATTGATTTTTTTTTATTTTTAAAAAATTATTGTTGACATCATTACATGAAAATGCTCTAAAAAATCAAATTTTTTAATTTAAAATAAAAAATAAAATAAAAATTCAATTATAAGGTGGTGTTATTGGTAGTACTATGGCCTTTAAAAATAAAATAAAATCCTGAAGGTGCATTGCATGAGCAATACAACCTTTGATATTTTTTAGGGCAAAATTTGGTGTAAATTAGTACTAAATCAAGCTAAAAATACAAAATAATAAAACTTACCAAAAATAATAACTTATAACCATGATTTAAAGACTTTCATAATCTCATCTAGTTATAGCTAGCTCATCTAGATTGGTAGAATTTTTTTAGAAAAAATTAAATCCAATTTAATGGTAAGTTAATAATTATTCCTGTTTTTGTCAAGTGTGTGCATGCATGTGCGTACAATGATATAATTTTAAATTTTTTAAATCAAATGTGATATTAATATTTTAAATATGAATTAGGAAGTTAATAGTTATGTTTAGGAATTATGCATTTATTATTTACAAAAATTAATAATTAACATTATTTTCTTAAATAAAAAATACAATAAGTATTTGATATAGAGAGATTACATATAATAGTAAAATAAAATAATATGCTAATTCGACATATATTTAATAAATGATTATAAATTAAACTTTAATTATAAAGGAAAGTTAGAAACTTTGCTTTATTTTTGTAGGATTTGTAATTTAGCATTGTCATATGTGTGTGTGAGAGAGTGAGTGAGTGGGTGTGAGAGACATATTAAAAAAACTATTTTTTCATTTATTACATAAAACTTAGTTAAAAAAAGAAGGTTGAATAATGTTATTTATTCATTGACTTTATACTAATTTTACATATAACTAAAATATAAAATATCAAAAACCTAACTCATTCAAGTTGGATGATGTCTAGTTTCAGTGGATTGAATGAACTGACATTTTTATTTATCTAGCAAAACAATTTTTTTTAAATCACTTACAAAAATTTAAGGTATAATATATGATTTTTCTTATAAACTAAAACAAAAGGTTCTTTTATGGTGGATTTGAAGAAAAAAAGAAGCTTATAGTGTCATAAAAAAGTTCCTTTTGTCTTCAAAAACAAAGTGAGATAAAAAACATTAAATCATTTACCAGCACTACAATGCATGTAAGGTCAAATTTATCTTGAATGTAAAAAAATTTTAGATGTTGCTTCTTCTTTTTTCTAGTAAAAATAAACAAATAAAATCATATGACATTTGACTCAATATAACTCAATTGACTTTGTGGGTTCAAAAACAACTCATACAACATGCTAAAATATATTTTGACTAAGTAAGATTTCAAGATGACATTTTGTTTTATCATTAAAATAAAAATTTAATGGATTGACTTGGGTTAAACTGGGTTAACATGTCAAACTCATAACCCAGGTTATATGGCTATGAGCACCTATAAAAACAATTCAAAATAAGCTATGAAACCTAATTCTCAATCAACTTAATGTTGAAGGAAGAAACTAGTAAAAAGATGAATTAAAAAATGATAATAAAAACAACTTGAGTTAACATATCAAACTTGTGACTCGAGTCGTAAGACATATATATGTCTATAGAAAAAATCAAAATAAATTACAAATCGTAATCCTTAATCAGCTCGATGTTGCAGGATAGAATTATAAAAAAAATAAATAAAAAATAATAAGAGTAATTCTGATAATTTTTTACATGAATCATCAAACCACGATAACCTTATAAAAATAAAATAAAAAATAACTTAATTTGATTTTGGTCATCAAACCAAGATTACCTAATGAAAAAAATGAAAAAAATAATTTGATTTAAGTTGGTTTAACATGTCAAAAACTCTAAATTTTATCATGAAAATAAGATAATTTCATAAAGAGCAAATCAATATAAATTTATAGAGATCAATTTGTAATCTCCCATGTTAGCCTAATTTTAAATTATGTAACTTCAAATAATGTTAATTAAAAAATCACTTCAAAAATAAACTAGGTCAACTTAGGCTAACTTGTTAAGCATAATTCTTAGGTCATGGGGTCAAGATAACCTATTAAAAAAACAAACCAAAACAAATCATGAATCTTAATTCTTGATCAAACACAATAGGAAATGGTTAAGTCGGGAATAAATAAATAAATAAATAAAAAAACTAAGTGAGTTGAGTTAACTCTCTAGACAAGTGACCTGAATTATGAGATGAGGACAAGTCTAAAAAAATCAAATTCAATGTTGAAGGACCTATGATCAAATTATGAGCTCAAGATAACTTCTATGAAAAAATTAACTTGATTTAATGGAGATTAAAATACCAAAACTTACGATCTTGATCATAAGATAAAAATATTCCTATAAAAATAAATCAAAATAGATTATGGGCTTGGTTCCAACCGACCCAATGAATGATAAAAAATTAAATAATAAAACAAAAAATATGTTGAGCAACTACTTTCCCTAAAATTCACTATGTTGGTGGACTCACGCGCCACCTCTAAGCATGCAACACTGTCTCTTCGTGGATCTATATGCAAGATTTTCTCAATCAGCTGTTAATACAAACAATAAAATATAATAAAATAAATCAGAGAAATTTAATTTACCTGGGACAAATCAGAGAAAAGATGAATATCCTTGTCATTAACCATAAAAATTCTACACATCCGTCCAAAAATTCAGTGTCTTTTCTTTTGTTTCCCATGCTGTGAACCAAGTGCTTGCTAGTTGCTATGAATTGTCGAGGGCCCTTCACAATTATTACTTTGAAAATGATAATCTCACGTGAAGGTCACGTGTCTCATGGCAACAATACGGCCGCCGATACTCCAATTTATTATTCCCTGTCTGACAATATATTTTTGAAAAAAAATTAATTTTTTTATTTTTAATTTTTATATAAAAATTAAAAAATATATATATTATTTTAATATATTTCTAAATAAAAAAAAACTCAATCGTCATACTATCGGTCAATTAGCATTAAGCCTGAAAGCTGAGTGAAGCTCGAGCTCATTCATTTCACTCCCTATCCCTTGAGTCTCTTTTTAGGCTCTTTTTGGCCTTTCTATTTGATGGAAAAAAACAATAAATTTTTTTAAAACTTATTGGGGTTAAGAGATATTTTATAATCAGTTTATGTGTCAATTTAGATTAAACCCACATTACCTACATTGGTCTGATGTGTTTAGATAAATGTAACATTTTACTAGTCCCAAGATCTAAACTAAAAAGAATTAAGGGAGAAAAACACCACTAATCCCGCTAGAATTGAATTATAAAATGATGAGAAAGCTATGCTTGCACTGTTATATATGGCATTAAGTCATTGACCCGGCTGTAAAGTTTCTCTGAAGGTGCTGCTGTGTGGAAACAGTATTGTTTTTGGATTTGTACGATGTTACATGTTAAAAATAAAATAAAATAAAATAAAATAAAAGCACTTGGGAAGCTAAAAGGCCACCAAGGCGAGAAAGCAAGGCAAAGAAAAGCCTAGGTTATTAAAAGGAACAAAAGTGAAAGGACTCGAGAAAAAAAGCTTTGAACCACCTAAAAAATAAAACACCATAATTTGAAATTTTGAAATTATTTTTATTTTTATTACTACTATTGGTGTAATTTAACATAACTCTGATTGGATTTTTCTAAATCCATCCCCTCACTCACGTGCATGGCTTGCTCGTCCGCTTTAGCAAGTGGAGAATAAAAGGGGTCAAAAGCTCCACATATATGAGAGCTTTAAAGTTCATTTATATATATTCTATGGACTCCAATTAATTTTTCAGCACTTTCACAGAAACTTCCCTTTGCGGGTGGTAAAATGGCATTTAGGAACTGTAAGGTGCGATCTTCTTTTCTAAAGCTAAACTATCATGGCAGTTCTATGCTTTATCCATACTAAATTTAAAGTGCAATGATAAAGTTAATGATTACAAGAGCTATTTTGTTCCTAGAATGACATAAAAGGTTTAGAGTTTCGGCATTTTCTGTGTCAATCTTTATGTGATGTGCTAAAGCATGGTGCCGGACAGAAAGGAGATTAATTCCCACAAAGATTTATCCCTATTAATTAAAGCATGCAATTTGACTGGTAAAAGCAATTCTGGAGGTGACACAATTGCTCGATGGATTGACAGGAGATTTACATGCTTAATCAACATGTATTCATAGATTCTTTCGGAGAAATCAATTAAATTTCTTCCTCTAAAATGACTTCACGTTAATTATTCACCGGAATAGTTTGATATGTGATGTGGGTACGAGTGAATCCATGGATATTGCGCTGTGATTCATAGGAACATCTATATATATATATATAGAAAGCTTATTTAAACATTGAATTGATAATTAACGGGTTAAAAAGACATGCATCGTGGAAAATCTATCTTTCTTGGAGATGCTTGTCTATTACCACTATTTCGTTTCTGTCACATATGCATTTTTTTCCAATACTTTGCTGGCTCATATCCTCAAAAGTCTTTGTTTTCCTTTGTGCATAAAGTGTATAAAAGCATGTGACAACGCCTAGGAATGGAAATAGAGCCCCAACACTTGGGTAAAAATATGATAATAAATTATACAAATGTAAAGTGCTCCGTTACAATTACCAAGGATCACCTCATGCTTTAAGATAATGAAACGTTGCTCTCTCTCTCTCTCTCTCTCTCTCTCTCTCTCGTTTACTCTGAAAGTGCAAAACATATAAAATCAATTAGATTTCATATTTACGTAGGAATATAATATGGTGATTTGGATCGCAAAGCTTGATGTGAAGGACATGCCTTTTTCACTCTTCACCTTTTGTTGCTTTCTGTCTTTCTTGTTCCTTGTCTTTCTTTAGCTCTCCTTTTCTTTCTTTCTCTTACTTTTCTTTTCCCTTTACTTTTTCTCTCCTGGGTTACTGATTCTCTTCACCAGCACCTCGCCATAGATATAGTGATTTAAAAATGAGTAGAACACACAGAAAATAACTTCAATGTGGCCTGCCCAAAGTGAACTCCAAATTAGGCTTCTTGGGGCTTGTCCCTGAAAGGGTTGATGAACTCACATCTGATATTCTCTCATAGCTCAAGCACTTTGGATCCATGTCCTTCTGTCGTAAAAAAAAGAAAGAAAAAGTTAATTCAAAACTGGAATTAGAAACCATGCAAAGAAAACAAAAGTAGCTAGGGCAATAAATTACTTAGAGCAGAGTAGCACAGGGGAGGTGTGCGAAGCTAGGAATCAAAGGTTATTTGACTCGAGGAATATTAGAACATTTATCAAAGAAAAAAGAAACATTGCTCGCTAGGAAAACATTCTGAAAGACTGCCAAAGTGAGAGCGCTGTGCATTTCCCAATACGACTAGCTAACAGTACAATTATTTATTAGCATTATATCGTATATAGATCTGAATCATCTATGAATCTATAGGTCAGCAAAATGGGGTTGGAGACTCAAGTAGAGCTCAGCTTTTAGGGTTTTGTTTAATCATGATCGTTAAAATTCCCTTCCTTTTTCTTTTTGGCCAGAAAAGTTTTTCACATTATATTATAAGAAAAACCATTCTCAGCTTAAATGGCTTTTCAAAAAATTACGAAACTACTCCTTCAGCTTGCGAATAACCTAAGTTACCACAAGTATGAAAGCCAATGCACTTGCCTGTCTAGTTTCTTGCCAACGGGCATGACTTAATGAAGAAAGAGAAAAAAAAAACAGGTGGCTTTTCTTGACTCATTCCAGCAACAGAACATTTATGTGGTGGACGCAACAGCTTGAAAACCAAGGACATTATAGGAAAGAAAGACTTGAAATTTTGGTACCTTTAGGGAGGGTAAGTTTCCACCAGAATCCTTTAATTTTCCATGCAACCAAGCTTCCCTGCGACAAACCAACAGATTGAGAGAATATTTTCCTATCAGTGGAAGCCATGCAGAGAAGAAAAGGCAAAACTGGGAAAAGCAAGCAATCCTTTACTGTCTTTTTTATAGTTCCCTTCACTCTTACATGTTATTTTTTTGTTGATATAGATAAAGTTGAACTCACCCACGTGATAGGTAGCCCATCACGCATAGCAACCTATAGCAATGAAGTTTCAAGGGCATATAACTTTGGCATCACGATTATCCAGTAATGGGGCCATTATTACAGGGTTTATCTTTGCCACTAAGTATTCTAACCGTAGGCCCCATTTAATAGCTCTCTCTCTGTCTGAGCCCACAAAATCCGAAGGAAAGAGATATCCCCATTTTCTTAAGCGGGTTTGTCTAATGGGACTCATGTCTTGGAATAATGGTAGGAGAGTGAGTGGATTCTCTAAACTTTCTTTTCATCCACTGCTACAAGGAAGAGTATAATTACCCCATCATGGAGTTTCAGTCTTCGTGATGGTCTTGGATAGACAGAACAATACAGTGAAATCATTTCTTCCTCTTTTTGTATTTCTTGCATGCAACCATTATTTGATATAATATAAGGTCGAGATGAGAAAAAGACAGGATATGGTCCTAGAGACAGTACTTAAGTTTATTCTTTTCACCTTAATTTAGGAATCTAACGGGCATAATCCTATTTTTACATCAATAATCATTATACATCTAGATTAAGCAACCAGAACAAGGAGGACAGGATACCCAGTATTACGACATCCATGCAAATCTCTTCTGTTTTGTCCTACTACATGGAAGTATTCCAAACTCTACTTCAGAAATCGTTATTGTCTTAATTTTTCTTTGGATTTCCCTCTAGCTAGAAAGAAAAATAATTCACACCAAAGACCATTTGTTACTTCTGGGTTCCCAAATTGCAAGTTAATTAAAAGGAAAATGGTCACTCGATGTTGCTAAGTTAATAAAAAGTATAGAATCTGGGAAATGCATCCCATACTCATGCTTGTTCTGAATTCCATTAATTTTTTTGTTGTTTTCTTATAATTTGTACTTTCATTATCCAATAAATCATGCAGTCAGTAATAATCCTATGACATAAAAAAGGTAGATGAAACAGCAAATAGCATGCTATAGTAGTAGTACCTTGAAGAGTTGCTCCAGAGAGCGTGATAGTCCTCGTCTTGGTGAGCACTTGGTCTTCCCTGTTGCTTTGAGATATCTAAACTTGTAGGATTTTGAATGTCCAGCATCAAATCTTCTGAAGTATCTCCAGATGATCCATTATCAAAAACATCCGATTGTGCTGTACACGATAATTAAACATTCAAAAACAGAAGGGAGATTAAATTGCGTCAGTGATATTTAAGAGCAACTTAATTGAGGAATATTGATTAATTAACATAAGGCACAGCAATAGATAATATTGTAGCATATGAATACATATTTCGATACTCATCACTGAAATTTTTCAAGACTTAAAAGATATAGCTAGGGATGTACTGTTAACCTGAAGGAGCTGCTGCTGCTCTATCAGTTGTCTTTACTGTTCGATACAACTGCATTCATTACATTTTCACACGATCAATATTAGACTAATTTTTTGATTTAGCATCAAATTAAGCAAGCTAAATGAGCATTGATTAACACAGCAAAATGAATTGCGAAAAACCTTAAACACAAAAGGATAAAACAGGAAAAAGAGATCAATAATACTGTTTGGGGTACATGCACCAGAGATAGTCAGTGCAAGTACAAGATGTAAAAAGTGAGAGATTAATTGAACTTTGAACAAGCATTTATTGCCCTACTAAATGCATGTGTGCAGATATGGGATGTGGCCTGCATGAATGAGAATCACCATGGTTGAAAAAAGGAAACCCATCTGATAAAAATATCATTAAGAAATGATGGAGTTTGTTCCTGCTTTTCCCCCTCCTTTCAATGTGAGAGAAAGTGTTTTTTAAACTAAAAATAATGGACTGAGTGCAAACTTGTCTCGGTTTGGCTAGGACTCGTTTTGAATTCCTGGGGCTTTGTCTTACTTGATTCCTGAAATCGATAATCCCCCCCCGGTTCATTCTTCCAAGCAAAAGCTGTTTATTAGCTATAGCAACACCATCTCAGATCCAGTAGAAAATAAGTGCTTAAGGATTTGAGAGACCCTTTGCAGGGAAACCTTGGAATTTGTGACCGATGTAATAAAACACCCTTCCTGTAATGTAGGCTATTAAAAGGCAAATTCTGCCTAGAGGTACAATTAACACTCAACTGAACACTGTTAGCTCAAGCCAACAAGTCTAGTTAGAAGGTGAGACAGAAAATAACGACAATAAGAAAAGAACATAATTTTTAAAATTTTCTTTTTTTAACACAATGGAATTTAAACACAACAAGCTCAAGATGAGAGTATGCTTTAATTACCTGTAAATGTGATTTAACATGTGCCAAGGTGAGATCTTTCACATCCATAAGCTCAAGAACTAGCTTGGGTGTAGCCCCTAAACCCCAAAAACAAAACAAAAAATAAAGGAAAGGAAAACATGAGTTGAATTTCTTTTCCAAGTTCCTTTTTTTCCCGATGTTATTTATTGAAGATGGTAACGAAATGAACAAGAAAGGTGAAAGAAGAAAGGAGCAAATACTGAAAAGATAAAAAGGAGAAGCTGGAAAAGAAGGTTAGAGAAAAAGAAAAACAAAAATGAAGCATACTTTCATGGCCACCCAACAGCTCAACAGCATGAACAAAGCGAGCATGAAGAGTGGTAGTCCAACGCATCCTTGGTGCTCTCATGCTTCTTTTAGCTGGAAACCTTGACATGAATCTTGATTTCATCAACCCTTGAGACTGGTAGGGACTAAAAGTTGTGGCACTAGTGTTATTTGTAATAGCCAAAGAAGCATCTTGAGAGCAAGTATTATCTAAAGTTTGTTGAGAGAACGGAAAAGGAGGCGGGTTTTGGTAGACAGGAATCCCTCTAATGGGTCTCAAGAAACCAAGCTCTTGCCTTGGCCCTTCTTGTTGTTGTGGCTGAAAGAGTACTGGATGATGATTATGGAGGCGGTTTTGCTTGTGATGGTGGTGTGTGTACTGGTTTTTTTGAAAGGAGTGGAAAAGATTGTTACCATTGCAATTGTTATTTTGCAAGATATTGAAAAAATGGTTGGAGTTAGGTTCTGAAACCCTTGGATTAGATAGCGAGAGCTCAAAACAGGTATCGGGTTTTGCCATTGAAGACATGGACTTTCTTGAGTCCAAAGCTCTCTTCCAAAATCCCAAATCCACCTCTTCTTCTGTTCTACTCCATGTTGATGTGGGTTTGCTGTTTGGTGGGCTAATTTGAAGAGATAAATCTGGTTGTGCTGGGAATAGCTCCATCTTTAAGCAGACAAACAACCCTTTTAGGTCTCCTAATTATCTCTTCTTTAATTTGTTTTTTTCCTTCTTATTGTTTTTCGTTTTCTTGTAAGTACAGTGCAGCAGGAGAGTGTATTTGTTAAGGATCGATCAAGAAATTAAGATGAAGATATAAAAGGTTATTATGGACAATTTAAGCTAAAGGGTTGAGAAATTTTCAGGTGAGATTTCTGGGTTTTCTCTCTTTGGTTCAAATTGAGGGGAGTAGTTGCAGAGGTTCGAGATTGAGATGCTGAGAGAGAGAAGAAATGACAAGGTATGAAGCGAATGGCTGTTTCTTTTGTGCGAAATATATGTGAGAAAATGACACTTGAGGTGCTATAGGAAGAGGAGGGTGTTTCTTTTGTGGACGTGCGGGTTGGGAACTACTCAGGGTGAGAAAGTGAGGGAAAGGGTAAGTAAATTAGGCTTGGGACTTGATTCCTTACTACTACTACTATATATATATATATATATATAAATTCACCTCCTCTCTCTCTCTCTCTCTCTCTCTCTCTCTCTCTCTCCCCCGTTCTCTTGAGTGGGAAAATTAAGGGAAGCTTTTGGTGTAACTCTAACGTGGGCATTACTCGAACATCGGTGGGTGCTATTTTTCACAAAACCCTAAAACTCAAACCAAATATTCGTAGCCCATAAGCGCGATTATTGATTAATTGACTACGTTTTCATATCCTAGGGTTTTGTTAATTTCTGATTATCAACCACTCATTGTTATCCATTATCAAAATCTATTTTTCATAACCAAACACTTCTTTTCTCTTTAACTTTTGAATCGCCATCATGACCATGGTATTTCCTCTTGAGAAACTCAGTTTCTTTCTATGGCCATGCTAGTTATAATAACATGGCTGGTCCTTCAAAAATTATTAGACCACTGTACATATAGCTTTGTACCAATGCCTACTGCCGTATATATGTATTCCAGAGGAAGGGAATTCTGAAAATTAATTTCCACCTACAAGAGTATGCCTGGCTTGCAATTAACGATGCTTTCAAAATAGTTAAAGTAAGTAGCAATCTAACTAGATTCAGGTAAGAGTATAATTTTAATTGAACGCACGTATAGCACTGATACATACTAGTTTTCTACGTGAGCTCGTGAGAATATATTAATAAATATTTTCAAGCTATTCTGTCTCATTTGATACCCTTTAATTTTCTCAAAGAACCAAGGTGCACACAATTATAATTATAATCATAATCATTTTGGCAGTGCAAATCTGGGTTTGTACGTTTGGTTTTTGTAAATATCAGCACAAGGCAAAAGGCTAAAACACCATTTGTAGAAATGAAACGAGATTCAGGGCTGATAATCAGAGTTAAATAATAAGAAAAAGCATAGATGAATTCTTATTATAGATGAAAGTAGGTTAGCTGAATTCGCATTATAGATGTTATTACTTTTTCTGCAGATGAACTCCGTTTAAACCAGGTGGTCTTATCTACATCTTGCAGAGAAGAAGAACGAAAAATTAGCAGCATAATAAATGCTTTCCAAAAGAGCGTCCCCCCTTCGTTTTTGTGCATCCGAACACACCCTCCAGTCTAGTAAATATTAATTAAACTATGACTTAAGGGTAGTAATTTTTTTTAAAAAAATATTAGTTTTATTTCTTTTTTAGTTTTTGTTTAAAATAATGTTTTTGATATTTTTATATGTAATGATATTAAAAATACTTTTAAAAAAATAAAAATATAATGGACAGTGGACCTCCACATCCCCGAAGAACACAGTTTTAACTACTCTGTATTGCATTAGCCGATTAATTCATCTTCTAGCAACAAGGACATGGGTTTTCTTAGACTGGTACTCCTTCTACAAGGCAGCCATGTGATCAAAGCGACTAGATTTTCTATTCCTAAGCTACTATGTGGACGCACTTTTGATTTTCTCTCCAATTGAAAAGACTCATCAAGCGTGAGCGGTATACAGTGAGAGAAGTCGTCCTTTACCCCTCCTTGTTGCCTCACTCACACCCTAATGAAGAATGATTTCATGAAGACCGCATGGCTATTGAGTTTGTAGCTCTAATGGCACCTACGTTTTCTCTCTTCTAAATCCAAATTATCTATGATTCCATATCATCTAGCTAGACAAATTTCCCACCATTGTTTGAGTAAATTCTCAAAATAAATGTTTAAGATTTAGTGTTAGATATAATTTATAAAGGAAAAGGAAGATCATATGATTAGCCAAAAAAAATAAAGAGGTCAATTCGTGTTATAAAATTAATGTTTTGATATTGAAGTTTATTTTATGTTTTTATGGGATTCATTTGTGTTTAAGAATAATATTTGTGCAGATAATTTAATTTAAATTTAAATTCTAATTTTTTTATCCCTAATTTTATCCACTAAAAAATTACTCACATCTCTATATCTATAATAAAAAATAGAAAGGTGAGGTTGGAGCTTTAATATTGTATATGTAACAAAAGATAGTCATTGAATATCGACTATTTAAATTGATATTTATCACTTAAATAGATATTATCCAATGAAAAAATAGAGTTGATAATACTTGAAATGATATAATAATTATTTATTGTCCCTCTACTCAATTAGTCTTTTTATTAATTAGCTCAAACTTGTAACTTTCTTAAATCCCACATGTCAAGCAATGAGAGCGTGGCATCATGCATGTCCTCTTACGAGTTAACACATTCCCTAAGTCTTAATTTTTCATATATTTTAAGTTTGATACGATTATTTAATATTATTCTTCAGTCCCTTGATTGTTCTTCTCTGCCCAACCCCACCTCGTCTTTCCTCTCTAACCACACGATCCTTCAATAAGCACAGCAAATTATTGAGTCCTTGCCTGAGAATCTTGTGTATGATCGAGCCTGGGAGCAATTTGATGGAATAAATTAGTTGATCTTTCAGTTTTCATACTAGAAGATTAATCAATAGGTTTTCGGTGGCATTCATGGCTCGGAACAATAATAACAACATTGACTGAACATTCATTCTTCAATTGGGCAATGCCCTTTGATCGAACGAGTTAGCTTCACATCTTTTTGTCGGCAAATTATTTAATACTTACTGGAATAATTACGTACTTCCAAAAATAATAATAAATAAAAAGTGGGGCAGGATTAAATCTTTCGTGTCCACTATAATATCTTGAATTTACTAACGTATACAATGCTGTGTTTGCTTATTGACTTTTTATAATGTTTAGAGGTGAGAAACAAGACCTTCTGTTCTCAGAGAGAGAGAGAGATGAAACAAACATGTCCTTCACTTTATAAGCAAGTATTATCTAAAGTTTGCTGAGAGAGATTTATTATTCTTATTATTCCTCTTTTTTAATTTTAAAAAGTATATATATTTAGGTAAAATAAATACCACGCGCTTCGAAAAATGTATCTGTCTGCATGCTTGAGAGAGAAGCCTAACTGAGTCAAGACATTAGTAAAATTTAATCCTTAGAAAAAAAATATTGTTTAGTAAGAATTATGGGAAGTTTGAGTGAAGTTCCGATTACTTTTCAAAATAATTTTTTATTTAAAAATATATTAAAATAATTTTTTATAGCATCAATACATAAAAATAATCTAAAAAAACAAAAATAAATAATTTAAAACAAAAATAAAATTCATTTTTTTGTGGAAAATATCTTTTCAAGTGCTTCTCAGACAGACACTAATTATTGTCTTGCATTCCATTGCTAATAGGATAAAAAAATCAATGTAAGCCGTTGAATTTTATTTGACATTGTTATAAAACCTGATTGAGCATATCAATTATGAGACATTCCAGCTTACTTTTTTGTCTAACTCAAGTTTAAAAGTAATAACCTTAAGAGTTGCAACCTATATACTTTATAAAAATTATGGGTTGACCTTTTTTCTTAAAAAAAAACTACATGACATTCTTTTTTTTTAATATTGTGATGTTGACATAGTGGATTAATCTCAATTTCACATCTTAAATTGTCAAATCCATAACTCGGGTCAAGAACTCTATTGTATTTAACAAATTTTATTTTAAAATTATTTTTTACATAATGATATGATAAAAAAAAATAGATACTCATAAAATTGAGCATTAGTCAAACTTCAAGATAATTGTTTGGGAAAAAAAATTAATAATATCATATAAAACAAATCAAAATAAATTATGAAGATCAATTTAAAATTAACTAAATATTAAAAGACAAATCAAGGGGAAAGCCAAAAACATATTTGGTAGAAAGAATTTTGTTTGAAGGATATAGTTTTTAACAAAATAAAAAAAGAGGGTCTGACTTAGTAGGTTAACTTGAAACCCCTCGACCCGGTTTCTTGTCTATCTTGGATCTAGAATTAATCAGCATAAGTGTTGTTTTAGTGTAACCTAGTCAACTTTACAAATCCGAAGATAACTTGGACAGGTAGTAAAAAACATAGTTTTGCTTAAAAAAACTTCAAGGTGATAACTTTTTTTAATATTAAAATAATGACATATTGAATCAACACAAGCTTCATGACTTAATTGACCAAACCCACGATTGAATCATTGACTTTACTAGGTCTAACAACTTTATTTTTAAAAATAATTTTTTAATTAATGATATCCTAACAAAATTAGACATATAGAACTAAGCACTAAGCAAATATCATGACATTTATTTGAGTCTTCAATAACCTCATAGAAAACAAGGTGAAATAGATTATGAAGAATAATTTAAAATTTATCAAATATTGAATTATAAAATTAAACTAAAAGAAAACAGATTGGAAGATGGATTTTTCAAAAAATAAAATAAATAAGAGGTTCGACCTTGAGGGTTAATTTTGAAACCTCTAAACCTAGCTTATTGACTAGCTCAAGTTTAAAATTAACCAATATGGAAGTTGTCTTGACATGACATAATTGACTTTGCGTGTCTAAAAGCAACCAAAATAACCAGTGAAAGTGGTAGTTTAACATTTAAAAAATTAAGTTTACATTTTTTTTTTATTGTAAAGACATCGATATTTTTTTAACTCTCAAACTTTGTGGCTTAACTGGTCAAATTCGTGATCCGGATCATAAATTTTATTGGGTTTAACAATTTTATTAAAAAAAAAATATTTAATGATATGATAACAAAGAAGATGCTCATAAAACTAAGCAAGCACCAACCAAATGTGATAACATTTGTTTGAGAATACGATAACATCATAATTTTATATTTTTTTAATTATTTTTTATTGAATGATATGATAATAAAAATAGAGAAGATCATAAATAGAGTATGAACCAAATATCATGATGTTTGACCACAACAACCTCATAGAAAGCAAACCAAAATAAATTATAAAAATTAATTCAAATCAATGAAATGTTAAAGGACATAATTGAAATAAAGAACAGACGAGATAGAAATGAGGAAAAAAACCCAGAGATAAATTAAAAGAATGGATATAGGGATCATTCAAATATTGCTTTACAAGATTTAAATAGCTATATTTATTTAACCGTTGGATAAAAGAGATTTGGACAACTTCAAAATAGAAATTAAAGATGTAGTTGCCCAGCTTGAGAGAAACAAAAGCTCTTTTTTTTTTCACCCCTTTTAATGATAAGAAAAGGATCGAATATGCTGGGCATACCGAGAGAGAGAGAGAGATGGTGCCAAGCTTTTGTTATCTTTAAGGAGCTTCGCGTCTAAGCATGGGCGAGAGCTACCATTGTCATGTAACCTTTTCTTTTGCTCCCCTTTCTCTCTGGGTCATCCATCCCTTAACTTTGTTTCGTGATAAAAAAAAGAAGAAAAAGCTTGATGAACCCAGGCCTGTGATTAAATAACTTGGCCCAGTTCTTGTAAATGGTTTGCTCAACAGTTTCTTGATGCCAGTGGGGGCAAGCTACTTTAAAAATTGAACAAAATTTGTGCCAAATTAAGCTAACAACAAGACATCTCAGTATTGTCTATCTTGAGATCAACAAGATACCATGGGGATATCCGAGGAGAAGAGGACATTTGATCTCTCATAAACGCCCACGAAAAATAATTTATAAAACAAAGGAAGAGTATTGATTAAAAGACATAGCACGGACGATGACAAAATGACGTTGATCTGGTTTTTCCTAGGGTTCCCGACAACATTGGAAGCAATGTACGAAAATTATATTGCATTAATTTGTGTATTTTGAGCTTGTCTGTAATTAAAAAGTATATTACGAGACTTGGAGTTGCGATTGAGAAGAAATAGAACAGTGCTGACATGTGTAGAAGCAACAAATGAAGGTGGGGATCATTATAGCAAAGAAAGGGATCAATGTCAACCATTCCTCGGTAACGAGAAATTAGGGTTTCGTGCATTTGCCTGTTTTGAGGGATTCTTTTTATGAAGAAGCAACTCGTTTTGTCAGCACAAAACTTCTAGGCAATAGAAATATTCAGAGGTCAAGGGAGGAGTCTTGGATTAATAACTTCTAGGCTATTACACTTTGGTCAAAGAGTGATTGTCTCGAGCTCCTCCTCGTTGTGCAAATGTGATTGCATCAATATTAAAGTATTTCCCCCAAAATATTAGAGCATAATTACATTATGATCATCATGTTGACCTTGTATTTGTTTAGGAATATCATTGATGTTTTTTAAAAATATTTTTCATCTAGAAAAATATATGAGAATAATTTTTTATTTATTTTTTAAATTATTTTTTACATTAATATCTAAAAATAATTTAAGAATATAAAAAAATAATAATTTAAAATTAAAAAAATAATTTTTTCAAAAAATAATTTTAAAATGTAATATCAAACCCCCTTCACAACCCATCTCAGGATGTCACCATTTTGAAAATCTTAATGCTCGATCTACCAATACCTAGGTTTTGAATATTTTTCAGGAAAAGTTGAAGTCCCCGCCCTTACGTGGCTTATATTGCAATTGAGGTTTTTATATATAGATATAGATATAGATGTAGATAAGATGGAGTTTCATAAGAGATAAAAATAGACTAGCAAACTAATATTTTTTATATTAAATAAAAAATATTCAAGTTAAGAAAAAATAATTGTTAGGTTAGACAAATAGGACACTAGAAAACAATTCTTTCTCCCTCCACTTTTTCCTCCCTCGGGGAATTCCAATTCAATAAATGATTAAAGAAAATTCATCCCAAACGGAGGAAATCACTTTAGAAACATCTAACAAACCTAAATAAACTCATTTGTTCTCAGAGTATCAAAAAATCAGTTAAAAACCAATATTATAAATCTTCCCAATCTATGATCTATTTTTTCTTAAAATATTATACTATATATTAAAAAAATCAGGGCCGGTTACTCTAGTTTGTGAGTGTTTTAGTGTTGCTCGGTCAATTTGGTTTTTGGATCAGTTCGATTTGTTCAAATCACCAGGTTTTTTTATTCTTTTATCTTTCTTTGCAGTAAAATAATTATTTTATTTCTTTAAAAAAAAATAGTTGCCTGAAAGTGCCATGGTAATCTCACATTTCTTCGATAACTCTTGGATGGCTAGATATATGATGGTGGTTAGTTGAATTTTGTTTGTCCTTTCACTCTCTCTTGCTTGCTAAATTATACGTAAGACCTCTATGTTTATGGTGTTTTCATTTGAGTATCTATGCTTTTAATTATTTTGTATGGTTCTGATTTTTGTTATATAAGTTTTGATTTGTTTCAATTGGGTCATTCAATTGAAATTTATTATATATTTAGGTTTTAATTCGGTCTATATTCTGAATTTTTGAATTAATTTTAAATCCCTTAATATATTCGATACAAAATTGTTGATTGTTTCAATTTTGTCATTAGATTAAAATTGATAATATATTTAGTTTTCATTTTGGCCCTTATACTTTTAATTTTTTTTTATTTTTATTCATTTATTTTTTTATATTTCTAAAATAGTCCATATTTTTTTCCATGTTTAAATATGTGTGCTCTTAGCTTTGATTTTTAATTTTTATTATTTTCTTATTTATTGAGGTGGTATTTTTTTTTGACAAATATAGTTTTTGAATTTTAATTTGTTTTTATGATCATTTAAAAATTGAGATTTTTTTCTCTCTTTGTTCTTTATTTTAGTTTTTATTTTATTTTTATGTCAAATGATTTTTTCCAGCTAATCATTTTTATTTTTGTTTTGTTATTTTTTTATTTGCTCTTTTATTAAAGTTTTTAGGTTGTTTTTAGTCTTTGATTTAATTTTTTTTTTTATCATCAATCCAGTATTAGTAGTAGTAGTAGTTTTTATTTTTGTTTTTTTCTTGCTTACTCTTTTATTAATATTTTTGAGTTTTTTTTCTAGGGTAATTAGATAATTTTTATTGTTTTGACAGTATTAATAACAATAAATTTATTTGTTAAGACTGCAATATTGCTGATATTATAATAAGATTTGCTGATCTGTTTTATTATATCGAACTTCGTATGTATAGATATATTTTATTTTTGAAGTAGCAAATTCTAATAATTATTTTAATCCTAATAGTTAGAAAAATTATTTTCTCATCCCATAACTTAACACGGATAATTTAACTAGTAAGAACTAAAAGCCATCATCGAATATCACATGTTTATTATAGAATAAAATATTTTAACACTAAACTGTATTATTCACTACCCTTGAAAATTGACAAAGAAATGAATTGTATGATCAAAGTGAAAAGTGTAAATAAAAATTTAGGATCGGGTATGTATCATATTACATGTCAATTATTTTTATATTCTTAAACGTGCAAACTCAACAAAGAGCTTGAGTTGCTGCCACGCAGGGCCATATATTTTATTTGTTCACTGGTTCGATACTGTGTTTTAAATTTTTTATAATTATATTTTTATTAATTATTTTGAATATTTTTAAATAGTTTTTATCTGTTAATATTAAAAATAAATTTATAAAAATATAATTTTAATTTAATTTTAAATAAAAAATATTTTTAAAAATAACATCAATTTATTTCATCTCGAGAGTTAGTTAATGATCCGATGAATTGGTAAATGACCAACGAGACCTTAAAGCATGTTTGGGGTAGCTTTTGCACCGCAGGTTTGCTACGGTGCAACTTTTTTTTTTAATAAAAATTATTTTTTTTTGTGTTTTAGATCATTTTAATGTGCTGATGTTAAAAATAATTTTTAAAAAATAAAAAAAATATTATTTTAATATATTTCGGTATAAAAAACTTTTTAAAAAGCAACAACAATAGCACTAATATTCCCTTGGAGACAAATAGATCATAGCTGTACGTTTCATAATCAGAGGGAGAAAACAAAACTCTATGGCGGACATGACATTGTTAAATGCACGTGGGTCGACATGTTTCTCTACTTCACAACCCTTGGATCACACTTGCCAATATGTGACGCCATATATAGAATAAAAACATAAATCATAATTTTTCATGTCTTAAAAGTACAGGTGTTAATTGTATTTGATAAATTTAGAATATTAATATTTCTTAATCTCTTTTAATATAAATGAAATATAAGATACAAAACTATTTAAATAAGAGCTAAAAACGATCTAGTTAATTAAATGTGTGGATTCTAATTTAACAAATAATGTGAATTAACTATAAAAATCAAATCTAACATCCTTTGAGTTTAATTTGGACATGATATATATCACCTCGATGAACACCAGCTGGTTGACACTACCGGAAATTGAACTTCTAAAATGTGTTCATAATTCATAATTAATAATGGTTTTATTAAGAAAATTGTATAACTTGCCCAAACTTTCTTTTAATTGGATTTTTGAGTTGGATAATATTTAAGTTCGTAATATCTTGATATATTAAACCGAGTACATCAATATAGTTTATAAGTTTTGTTCATTCGCTTGAGATTTCTGTTTAGTGTTATTTGATATTTTATCCCCGGAAAAAGTAACGTCGTGGTAAAAGATTTCAGATTTGCATTGCATATTTTAAATTCGAATTAGGGTATACTGACCTTATAAGAGTATGAATTCTCTGGGACAATCGGGGTTTTACTCACTTAAACAGAACCCATAAAGAATATCTAAAAGAGGAGTGGAGTTTTCTCGAATCTAAAACAAAAGGTTATTTGATACTTTGATGTTATGCTGGATTTTATTTAGTAATTTCCATTCTCCTCTCCCACAAAACGTTATTATAAAAAAATATATGCTAGAGAATTTCTCAAGTGAAAAGGCCCGGTGCAATGGAAGATGTTGTTCCGTATTGATGGCAAGCAATGAAAGTCCTCAAGTTTCCACTAATCGCTTTATTAATTAAAAATTAATTTCTTTATTATTATTTTGATTGTATAATATTGCTTAAAGCTTAATTTGTGAATATAATAGGGTGTTAATATTGCATGCGACAAATTAACAGGGCTATAAGGTTGTGCCGCAGTAGTTGATACAACTGGCTGTGGTCATTTCAAACTTTAAATCGGTATCAGCTGGCTACTTTCTTAATCAGGTTTTTTTAAAAATAAAAAAGTATAATTAGTGGAAGACTTGAATACTATATTCCCACATATTTAGACCTTTTGAATTCCTTAAAAGAGAAATGATGCGTGGTGGCTCTTTCCTTGAATGAGCGAACAAATCTCACATATCAAGATTATATTGTCTGGGAATTACCTGATTTTCTTTTTCTATATTTTATTATTATTATTATTATTATTAAAAATTAATTTTAATTTGTTTTTAAAGATCCCTGCGAATAGATTAGTGACGGAATGAAAATTTCTAGATTTTGACAGGAACCCATTAACTGAAATTTATTTTGTTCCTTTCCCGTTCTTCACTTTCCACAGTTTAATTCAGTCTCTTCAATAAAGATGAATTTGATTGTAGGAAAGAAAAGAGAACGGTCCACCGACACCTCTTTTATATTAAGCTCTCAATATATATAAAAATACAGCAAAAGTATATCGTCTACTATAATAATCTTTTGGCCATCTTCGATAGAGAAATTAGGGTATAGTTTTTTTAACCTCAAAGATATATTTTCACTTTATTTTGACTAGAAAACACCCTTAAAATATTCTAAAAACCTAAATTATCCCACCTAATCTATAAATACTCTAAAATCACTATAAAAATAAAATAAAAAAATGAAACTATATTCAAAATATTATTTATAGGCTCAAACCACAGCCTCAAATTACGAGGGTCCAGTTGGTCCTTGCAGAGTATATATCTTGACGTGGGAAGAAGATTGGGATAAAAAGAAACTGCAGCTGTTGCAATGAAGGTACAAATCATGGTAGCGTAGCTGCAAACCCAAATTTCTTGAAGACTAGGATATCTGTGAAAATAGTGAGCACATATACAATTTGCAGCGCTGAAAAGGAGACTGGGGATGGACCTGCTGTCCGTCCTAAACTCAAACCACAGCGAGATGGATCCAAAAATTTTATAATCTCGATGGGCGTCCCACCTCAAAAGTAGGTGTTAGCCCACCTAATATAGAGCAGCTCCAGAGTCCAGACTCTAGTTACTGGTTAGCCTGCCTCCACAAGAAATTAACAAAGGCATCGTCAGTTCGACCACCACCAACAAGAGATTAACTACATTTAACGATATTATTTGTCAACCATCAGGTGTTTGCGCTATTGATATATAAAAATAGACGAACTAGTGTTATGTATATAAAAAATATATATTGTGAAAAGACATGGAATGATATTGTGTTAATAGATAGATTTAATAATGAAATATTTTCTAATAGTTAAGCTAAAAGATAATCCTTTTTTTTTTTTCTTCAGAAACATTGAGAAAAAGAAAATACAGAAATGGAGTATAGGGTTCCTTGGAAATGAAAGATATATTATCAGTGATGAATAAATCATATTTTATTTTTCTTCGACTAGACTAGATCGTTTGGACTATGATGAAATAGACTTTTTTGATTGAACATGCGAGCTTGCCCCGTATCAAGAACTTACCAAAGAAATGTTTGACCTGAGAACTTAGAAATGCTGTGAATATTAACCTAGTTAAAAGACCTAATGGTTTAACCTATAATTTCCAGTCAAATTTGGGTAATACTTGACCTGAAAGTGTTTTCTTTTTTTTAAAAAAAAAAAAAATAGCACAGGAACTGCCACTACCAAGATCACCACCGTTTCAAATCTTCAAAAACCAATGTCTTTCTACTCCTCGAGTTCACCAATGAAAATTAATTGGATTATCACCTTGTAAAGTTGGCAATACCAGCTTAGGAACTGCCACATTGCATCCCGCCCTTTTAAAAACAAGGCTTCCCCAAGAACAAAGTTAGGAATCACCCTATCAAATATTGGATTGATCTTTCCTTCCTTCTATGCTTCTTGACCACCCATAAATGATTTCAAGGTAGCCATCGAAGCTTCCATTTATAGGTTAATTTGCTTGGTTCTTTTGGTCTGTTCCAGCCATTGTTTATGGTTCTTATCAAACAAACCTTTGAGTTCTTGATAAATGTATTCATCAAAATTCATGCTATGTTCCCTTAATGTTTTTACTTTATTGTTTCTACCATGATTTCAAGTTCTCTGTTTTCTTCAATATTTGAAATAGACGCAACATAAACTGGAGTCATCAGATCACGACCAATCGTCACATCAGACCCATACCCGTTAAAATGACTTTCCCCCGTACGTTCATTTAATTCAATAAGCCTATTGTTATTCGTTAATTCTACAAGCAGGCAAGCAATGACTCTAGGGGCGAAAAGGAGGGTTTCCCAAGCATTACCAGATATTTTTCTGTTCTTGAAAAGACAAGGACAGCATGTGATCTTTGTGGCTCACCTTCTCTTCTGAACAGCTTCAGAAACATTTGCGATTTGTGACAGTAACCTTTCCTTCTTTTCTTTCTTTTTCATTCTGAAAAAAGAAGGCTGTGCATGCTGTTGACAACAATGTTGCGAGAGCTGGGTTTTCTGAATGTCTGGTTGACACGTGCAGCGCTGCCTGTTGTCATGTCATCTTGCCCAGAGCCTGTTCTAAACATAATTGCATGAACACGAGTGGCATAGACAAAAGTCATCAAGGCAATGAAAACACCCTGTAATGAATGGCATGGGTATGAGCTGAAAAAATATAACCAATTCAAGACATCAAATAATGAACAAAGCAGCATCCTGCATTTATTCAAGTAGTCCATTGCTACAAAAAAGAATCAAGGAACCCGAGGAAGCAGCGCTCTTAATTTAATGCAAGAATTAGTTTGACTGTTTAAAACAAATTTACATTGATAGGAATCACATTCCACTTCCAGCTAGGAGGAAGGTTCTCCTGCCAAAAGACAGAAAAACATCCCGGCATGAGAACCTGAAGAATCAACATCCGTGCAAAGTGCCTCAATTCGAGGCCTGCACAAAGAATAAAGTATGTCCTAGAGTTGGTTAATCTTTGCCGCTGCTCCCATAATCAATAATCTTTTGGATATTCCGTGTCGTTAGAACCCCGTTTTGAGAGAGAAAAAATGTTAGCGAAGTCAGGCTCTAGATAATACTCCAAACGAAGGCCAGCCCGTTTTCACATCAATCATGTGATCATAAAGTCAATCTATCCTGCTCTCTGAACCTAGAAATGATGGGCCTCTGACCTTAAGACGCTTTGGACCAATCTCTATAGGGGTTGGTTTTCTCGTAGTCTTCCCAAATTCATGCTGGAACGGGTCCAATCTGTGTTGTTCTCGCTGTCTACCCATTGCTTCTTCACTGATCAGCTTCTTGAACTTAATAGTGATTGGAATAATACTTCCCCTGGCAAACCTGTTCTTTGAAGCACTCTCAGATACTTTTTTATAATCTGAACCTGAAGTAGAACTGCGATTTGATTCGTCAGTTCTGCAGCATTCTGATGAGGTTGTTTGCCCATATCTTCCCTCAGATTGGAATTTTTTTAGTCTTTTAAGCCCCTGCTTAAATGAAACAGAATTGGAGCATCATAGATCAGGAAAACTACTTTTCAGAACGAAATGAAGACTAATGAGTGCAAGTTGGGGATTCTACAGTATGCGTTGTAAATAACTTGCCATAGAATTCAAACAATCTAATGTCACTTCCATGAGAAACTGATTAGAGAGATACAATAAAGAAAAGGAGTAAACAGTTCCTTGATCATTTGTTTCAAATCATATGCGAACCTCCAAAATCCTTTTATTTGATAACCCAGATTCAATAAGACACCGGAAAATTACATCAGGGAAAGATAATACCTTAATTCAGACATTGTTTGCTTTTTACAGGTAATGTATATTGGATTGGAAAGGGGGGGAACAATGCAAAAGAGAGAGAGCAAGAAAAAAAATCATATAATTCAAAAGAAACCACTTGAGAATCCTTAAAACACAAGGATACATGCAAGAGAAGAGCTCAATCTATCCTATATAATCCGATGACTCTCCAATGTGTTCCCTAATTTTACCCTTTAACACATATTAAGCACCTAATCTATCCTGTTGAGTTATTTGACATGAAAGGAATTTACCACATACATACACAGCGCAGAGTAATATACCACCATACCTGGTGTTCATAATTCTTTAAAGATGAAGCATCATTCACAACTCTTTTTTCCACTTTCAGAGAAGACCGACGCTTAACCCTAAATATCTCCAAGTCAGAATCATCACTTTGTTCATCAACACTGGGTTTAGCCTCTAACCCACGAACAAAATTTCTTTGCTGGGTTCTTAGGAACTCATCATCATGTGATAGAGAGGATACCGCGGACCCATGTTTGCAGTGCAATCCTTCCTCGAATAACAGTTTAGAATCAAGTTTTCCTAAATTGGAATCATCCTGCACCTTTCTCTGCAAACATAGAAACAAAACCCAATAATCATAATGTTAAAAACACCTCATTTTTCACTATTAGCATCTTTAAGTAGGACTGGCCACATTTTGGAAAAGGAGAGGTGAGTCATACATTGTCAATAGTAGAAAAGCTTTCAACTGGCTCTCCCGGAGAACAGAGAGTATATGCAGCACAAGAAATGGAAGCTTCAGAGAATTCAGGTCTAAAATTTTCGATGCCATATTTGTTTTTGGATTCACTAAACTCTTGCAAACATTCCCGAGTTCTCGCAGGAGTCTTGGAATTAAAATCAAAGCTACCACAATAAGGAGTGTACCCATCCTCAGGAACACTATGAAACTTCATGGATAATGGATAAGAGTACAAATCATCACCAATGTTTGCTTGCTGTCTAATCTCCTCTAATATGCCATTATCCTTCTCAAACTTCTTTGCTGCAGCTTCCATATTGGAAATATCATCCCTCAAAAACAGAGTGTAATTTCTCCCACATGAGAAGTCAAGTGAACAGAAATCTGGACAGGTTGCAGCAAAATTGTAAGGTGATTAAAAGACAATAAAAAATGACTAATCATATAAAGAAGAGACGTGGCTTATATGTTGTCTATGGAGGATATGGAGAAAATTATACCATGTCGAAGGCACACAGGATGCGAGTCACAGCTGCAGTTAAGGAATGCCACATAGCAATCTCGTTTACATAAGGTGCATAAGATTGTTCCATTCATATTTGGCAAAATGTCAGTGCGTGCTCTTGATTTCATTATAGACCAGCGAGCAAAATGGTGGAATCGCATCAGTTTCACAAAAGAAACCTTAATCCAATTATGGGAAACCAAATCGGCAGAGGAATAATCTGAATCTTCAAGTTCCAGATTTGTATAAAGAAGCATTGCTTCTTTGCACAAAAGTTCTTCATGAGGAAGTAGAGGAACCTTGTTGAGGAGAGCATAGCGCTGGCTCGCTACAGCCCCTAGAGGAAACCAATCACCAATTGCAAAGTTCACAGCCTCACCACAGTTGAATCCTTCAAATATACAGAAGGAAAAATACATCATTCTAGTGTGATAAAGATCCCAAAATCGAGTTTGGATGTTATGTTTAATAAACATTTAAAAATCTTACTATTATCAACTTAGCTAAAAGGAAAAATATCTAACCATGGCTAAATCCCGCATGATAAGCTCTAGGGAAAGAGATTATAAACTCCCCGGGCTTTTGCACAGCCTTGTAGACTGGAACATCGTGTTCTAACAATATATTTGGAGAAAAAAGAGTTGTTTTCCCCAAAAGTACATCAAAAGCTCCATCCTCCCCATCAGTTGATAGAATATCATGGCTATACACATGTTCTCTGACCACTTTTTCAAATTTTAAAGCAGCATGACCTGGAATTCCATACCAAGTTTTCGATGCTCCACAATGATGGTAGTTGATGCTACCACAGCAGCAAATAAATTGAAGGTGAATCAATGTTAAAAAAACAATTTACCAACATTACAAAGCAGAGCAGGGCAAAGGATACAAAAGAATACATTGAAACTCATCAAGCATCGTGTATGAATCATACCTATACAAATAATGATCTTCTACATGCCAAGCAAACACACTAAACAGCATTCCAATGTAAAGCATAGGATCGGTTACCCCCTGAAATTAGTGCAAGTTATGTCAACAAGGGACATCAAGTCCACAAAATAAATATTGAGTAGTTACCGGAATAACTGTTCCCAGAAGGCGCAAAATGGACTTTGGCAGCCGGGAAAGATTCTGAAATCACAAACAAAGATGAAAAATAATAATTGGTAGTGGCTGTACATGCAACACAAGAAACAAAGAAACGACATTATTCAGAGTCAAGTACGGTAACTAGTAATCTATTTTTCCCAACAAGCAACTTAAGGTCCACAACAGTAGAATAATGTTTTAAAATAGAGAGGGAGGGGGTTTAAGCGGGAAGGTAGAGGGGATGATCTTCTAGCTACTTTAAAATATTTTCCTCTTTATTCACAAAGGAACAAAATATATCAAGTCTACTATAAACTACCATGTCTCTCGTGGGCACAATTTCTTCAGTCTACAATACAGTAGTCTAATCCAGTATGGCAAAAAACATCTACCAGCTGAGATCAACTAAATGGTTCCCACTTTTCAACCCAGGAAGCACCAAAGGAACCAAAGTGCCAGAATTCTGACACCCTTCCAAGGATAAGACTCCATTCTCTGCCACACTGATATCTGCTGAGTGTAATAGTGAGGGTTTCTCATGCAGCACACTCAAGTGAAACAAATTCTCATATTGTGATTGGTGACCACCAGTTGGATTGATTTTAGCCATTCGATCATGGTATTTCACATCTTACTATCAAGGCCCACTCTGAATGTTTTGCGCATTCTCCCAAAACTTTTTTTTTTTGTTTTGCACTCCTGACCATTTCCACTGCTTCCAAAAATATTTTTCCCTTGGGCTAAATTAAACAGATGAACCTCTATCAGAATAAAGTACAGGAGATGATAAAAGCAAAAGCAGAAGCAAAATCAACACCTTCAAATTCCACTTGCTATTTCCAAGTGGGTCACCGGGAGATGATGAAAAGGCACTACCATCGACATTGCAAGCATATTCAACTGTTTCTGTCTTTCCACAAGCAATTTCATGCCAAAATTCTTTTTCCAAGTATGTCGCAGGAAGACAACTGGCACTACAATATCTACGGGCAAAAACCTTGTTCGCCATTTTCTCGAAATCACGAAATGTATAATTTCTGAAAAGTGCCACTCATTTAAAACCAGAGAGAACATTCAGGTCAAAAACTATATCTCTTTGAAGTAATAAAACTAACCTTCCACTCATAAAAAAGGTGACTCGATCATTAGTATTCCACTCAGCAAGACGAAGAGGTTGTAATCTAGTTGTAAACTTGAATCCTGCTTTCTCCCTCATTAATACAATCCCCGCAGGAACTGTTGCACTCACAGGAGAAATAATCTTGCATATACCTGTACATTAGAGGGGAAAAAAATAGAAGATACAGATCACATTATTTTGATTGAGAAAAGCATGGCTGCAAAAACCTGTCATTGGTAACAACAAAGCAACAGAACTTCCTAAGTTTTATGATTTACACAAGTGTAATTTTACAGAGGAATAGAGGATTGTCTTATTATGATGAGAACAGAGGGTACTTCCACTTGACACTGGGATGGCATGACAAAAAAACAAAAAGAATATGTCCATTACACTACACAATACACTATTATATGCAGGGAATGCATAAATCAGATGTGCCCGTAGCTCAACATTGAGAATTCAGGTGCTCTTCAATTTTTAGAAAATAGAACTATTCCATCCACAGTTATTTAAGTCAAGCCAAGAAGATTGTTTCACCGATAAAAGAAACCAACAAAAGGAATAGACAGCATGGCCAGCTTGCTTTTATTACAGACATATCCAGGCTTTGTACAGAGAAGATATGCCGACCAAAAACCCATTTTAAGATTTTCACATAAACCTCTATTCAACCAAAAATCATTTTTAAGATTTTCACATAAGCCTTTATTTAAGTAGGTCACTTCCATGCTATTTATAGGAGTTGATAGACCAGTAAGACCATATCAGCATCATTGTAAACAAGGTTTTGAAAAATTGTCTTAAGAGATCCTGTTTCATGACCACATTACTTTTTCACATAACAACGTGTAGGAATAAATTTTATAAGACAGCTTTCACCAACTTGGATCAGAAATTGGCAGGATTTTTGGTCTCCAGAAGTTCAATTTTTCATGTTCTTATAATCAAAATTAGAAGGAAAGCTGAACTCGAGAAGAGTCATTACCATATCTTGAAGCTTCTGGAGCTATTTTCTGTAAATACAACAAGGGATCCTCAAACTCCTCCTTTGTAGGGCAATAGACAGGGCATTCAGGAATTTTCTCAGTCCATTCTAAATTTCTCGTGTCAAACTTATCCATCTTTGGCTTTGAAAACACATCCTTTCCACTTGAAGAACCAGCAGACCGAGACAATAATTCTGCATCACCGTTTACCCTAACACCACATGATGCTGAAGCCCTTAAATTTCCTCTGCTTCTACTCATCATATTGGGAACACTTACAGTTTCTGTGACACTTTCTGATTTCATTCGCTGAAGCCTTCTCCGCTTCAAGTATTCCCGCCCATTTCTAGCTTCTCTGGACAAGCATACCCTTCCTTCCACCTGTCAAAGCAAAATGAAGTAATCTGACCAGAACAAAAAAAAAAGAGGGAGGTTCTACGTGTATTTTAATAGAAGATGCGAGAACACGTAAACCTCTAATGCACGAATGCTACCAGCATGAAGCACAACTTCATCATGCATTTTCCCAGACATGAAACTAAACACCCGTGATGCGGGTTCTACCCGCATTGTTTAGTTCAACTGAAATTTACTTTCTGCTATAAAGAAAGGCGTGTTCAATATAACTCATTACGGGCTACAGCCAATCATCCCTTCATTCAAGATTCAAGAAATCATGTCAAAGTTTAAAAACAAACCACCAATGTATGAAGAAGAAGAAAAACCCGAACAAATAATCACCGAAACTGAAAATTGCGAAAATGTCACCAATAGGAAATCACCCTGCATTCATGTTGTATATACAGCTCAAAGAAATCCAATACTCCCAAGTTATTTCCACCCCAAAGAATGTGTTACAGAGTCAATCATTTATGGCCGTGTCAATTAATCATTTATCACAGTGTCAATTAATCATTTATCGCCGTAATCAAAGACAAAGAAAACAAAAGGTGTGTTCACAGGACCCATGTTGAAATGGGAGTAAAAAATAAATAAATAAATCAGAGGAATATCTCAACCTAATAAAAGTACAATTGACCCAAATAGATCTAGGACCATATCAACTCATTTTTCAACTCAAATTCTTTTTATCTTTATAAGCAGAAAATCAAGGCATGGTCAAAGTTGAAAGTTCAACAAATACACGCGTACACTCTTCATTCACAATTTTTACAGGCACCTGAAAAATGAGAAATAAAAAGGAAGCATCACATCGTCATCTTTGTGTGCAACTTGTTAGACGTCTAAAATTAAATCGAAATTCGAAAAATAAAAAATAAATTTTATAAATTATAAAACTCATTTAGAAAAGAAAAGAAAAATCAAAAAGCTCTCTTGAAAATTATCAAATTATCTTTGACGCGTAACGGAAAATGCAACAAAAACGAAGCCTCGAAGAATCAGGTAATCAGGAAGCACAATTTAACAAATAAAAAAACTGAGAATCTTAAAAACTCCAGGAAAAAAAAACCACCATTGCATGGCAGAACAACGTGTAAGATCTGCCCAATAGAAACTGGAATAAAACAATTCCAATAACTACTGAACAAAATGTTATGAGCATCAACAAATAAGTAGAAAAGGGATAAGAAACATATAGGTTAATAATGTTAATGCAACGAGAAATCATATACCATTTCATTCCGTAGTCGGTCTCTACTCGCCTCCGTTTTAATCAAATTGTAGCCGACAGAAACAAAACTAAAATCAACAAAATACACCAATTCCAAACCCTAGATCACGATCTTCTCCAACGAAGACATTAGTCGCCATCAAGCACGCCACATTCTCTCAAAACGCGCCAAACACGAACAAACAGAACCAGACTCGAGAGATCCAGAAGAAAAAAAAGTTGTCAATGACCGAGTCAGAGACAGGAAACTAAAAAACAGTCAATTCGAATTCGAAGTTTTCCGGCAAGATACGGAGGCTATAGGCCGGAGAGAAAAGCTGTTCCCGTCGAGAGACGGCTGTCTTCTGGTGGAAGGTGAGGAGACAAGCAGAGAGAGTGAGTGAAAAGAAAAGAACAGAAAAGTTGATAGAGTGAGAAAAGAAAGGAATGGCTTAGAGAACCGAAAAAAAGATTTCAAGAGGATAATTTATAGTTTTATAGTGGAAAATTAAATTTAGTTGCCATGCTTTTAATGCTTTTTTTTAATTAAGAAAAAAAATGGGATGGAGTAGAGAGAGAGAGAGAGAGGGAGAGGGAGATAGTGGCAGTTGGTAGGTGGTTCAACCAAACGCCTTCGGGCCAATTGTTATATCCCGTTTCGCTCTTTTGAAAGCTTACCTTTTCAGGATGTTTTACCATTTTAGCCCTCGTAAAGTCCAAATCACATGCTTATCTAACTCGTCTGTTTTAAAAATACTTTCAAGAAAATTTATTTATTTTGTTACTCTAAATTAATTATTTAAATATTTTTTGATTGTTTTGATGTATTAATATTAAAAATAATCTTTTAAAAATTGAATAATAGTATTTGTATTTCATGCAATCAAATTGTTACTCTATGTAAAAAAATGTAAGTTTTGTGCAAATAGTAATATTATTTTTTCTTAGGAAAAATCGAAATCACTTCACAAACGAAGTTTAACAGTTAAATTTATAACATTCATTTCCAAAATCTACTCAGTAAATATTAATAAAAAATAATTTTATTTAGAGTAATTATATTCAATAAACACAATTCATACAGCATCATTATGATAAGAATAGAAATATTTTATTCGTGTATGAATTTACAATATATTTTTTTTTGATGCTGTGAAGGAGTTTATAACGGACAAGAGATACTTCAAGATTTCAGAGGGAGGAAGACCTTTAGCCCTCATTCTATCCTCACGAGTATGGATATCAAAATCATGATTTTGATATCATATGAAAAAGATTTTGAAAATTCATATCATAAAATTAGATTGTAAAATTATATTTTATTTTTTATATATAAAAATCATAAAATTACAGTTAAAATCGTGTGGATAGAAAAATTATAAAATCATAAGTAAAATATTTTCGTATACAATACTTCATTAGTTAAGGTTCATACATGATTAAAAATAACTTAAAAATACATTACAAAACAATTATGTTCATAGAATTTCATCAGGTAAAAACTAACAATTTTAAAACAAATATTTTGTTGATGTGCTATGTAAATTAAAATTAGTTTCATGATCGTCATTTTCCTCGTTATTTTTAATACATTCATCAAAAGTATTATTATTGAAAGGATTATCAGTATTAATACTGGTACTAACACCGATATTGCTAGTACTAGCTCTATCTCCAACAAATTATTTTGACATCAGGACATGAAAATGATTTACAAATATCAAAAAAAAATTATTTAAAATAAAAAATAAAAAATTATTTTTTTCAAAAAAATTAAGTATAAATTTTAAATTCAATATTACTAATTTTTTTATTACATGATATATATAGACACACAGGGGTGGCTAGCAAACAAAATCAAAAAATTTGAATTGGGTGGCGACAGAATAAGTAAAATTATAAAATCAAATTGATCCGGTTTAATTTTACAAGTTTAATTAATTTTAACCAAGTTTAATTAAAATTAATTTTTTTATCTGAATTGACATGATTTAATAAATTAACTCATAAAATCATAAGATTTTACAAGTTAATTCGTGATTTTAATGAACATGCTCACGGCGTTATCAGAGCCCGGTGTTGTGAGGCTATCTGAGACATTTCGCTTGACGGTGCTATCAGAGAGTTTTTTGTATGCTATTCTGGTCAGAGAAAAGAAAGGGGCTGGAGAGACGTAATTATCAAGTGTAAGAAGGTACAGAGACTTTATGTTTCCATTGACAAAATCTAACCGCTCATCCAAACAGATAACGTGGTATGGACGATGACATAAGAAGAACAATACAGTATATGAAATAAAAGCCGCTCGTAACTTTTTCTTACAGCGGTCGACTTCGCACGGAAGCATCGTCACCTACCAGCTCTGAGTTGCTATTTTACTTTTCACGTGACACTCATGTCCTTGTCTTGTTTCTTGTTTCGTCAAGAACACCAAGGACACAGTCGTCTTTCACACCGGATTCCGTCAATTCAGGGAAACTAACCCCGAAGCCCAACTAGTCGTGCCTAAAAAACGACATGAACTCGACAAGTGGCGATTAGATTATTTTGAGTGTTATAATAGAAGTTGTTTTTATTTAAAAATATATTAAGATAATATTTTTAATATTAATACGTTATGAAAATAAAAATGAATTACAGAAACTAATATGCTCTAAGTACTGTACATGTGTCGGAAAGCAGAGTGCAGTTACTTTGCATCCCTGTATAACCAGTATGGAATTAGCTGGCGGTTACAGCAGCTTACACGGATATGACCGGTCCCAGCTTTTATACTTTCTCTATCACGAGAAGCACTGTTATTTATGTCACAAAAATTAAATTGAAGTTATCTCTGGAAAACGAATAAGAAAATCTACAGTGCCGGTAACCGGTAACAATATCAGTGGAAACAGAACTTGTTTTGTTGGTATTTTCTCTCTCTAGCGGGGATTGGTAGGTTAGGTCTTTTTATGCAGAGGTTTGGTCTAATGATTAGTTTTCAACCGTCATCGAAAACGAGGCTTTGGAAGGGTGATGTAATCTTTCCAGCTCGATTTTGTTCGGCAATGCAATTACTTTTTATATATAAAATTTTGAATTTTTTAAGTTTTTTTTTAATATATTTTAATATTACAATATTAAAATATATTTTAATCAAAAATATTTTCAAACATAATATTATCATTCAATTATCCTTTTAACATATTGATGGTATGTTTGACATGATGGTTTGTTTAAACATGTTTTTAAAAAAATTATTTTTATTTTTAAATTATTTTAATATGGTGATATTAAAATTATTTTTTATTATATATCTGTGTGTGTATTTTTAAATAAATTTTTATTTAAAAAATAATTTCAATCATACTCTCAAATAAACCTTAAATTTATAACTCTATTCTTGGGTTTATTGAAGTTTGACTTTAGTAAATTATGTTGTTGATTTCGTTATAACTTTAATTTATTTATTAATTGACATGCAAGATTTCTCAAGTAATTAATTTAATTTTTTTCTTAGCTGTAATTTATTTAAGTCTTAGCAGAGTTCCTTTATGTATTGAGTTAATTCATAATTATATTAATTATTAATAAAAATAATTAATTGTAGTCAATTTAAAACCCAATAATACTATCATCATTGTTGGCTAGCACGATACGTTAAGAAATTGCACCGAAGTTTAAATATATTATTATTGAGAATAAATCAATAATATTTATTAGAGACACATTAAAATTTTAATTATGATAACACTAGTATCATAAGAAAAAATTAGGGCATGTCTCGGAAGTATATTTATATTGTTTTTTTAAATATTTTTGATTAAAAATATATATTAAAATAATATATTTTGAAAAAAAAATATTTTTCATAAAAATTAATCAAAATAATATTAAAGTACAAAAATATTTTTTAAATAAAAATAAAAAATGTTTTTTGAAACAAATTGCTAAATATGTAACACCTCACATTTGCAATAAATATTTTACATTATATTTTAAAAATATTTTTAAAAAAATTATTTTTTTATATTTTTATTTTAAATTAAATTTTTATATTATTTTTATACGTGGATATCAAAATAATTTTTAAAAAATAAAAAATATTATTTTAATATATTTATGAATAAAAAAAAATTAATATTCGCCTATTATTGCCCTGGTTACCGTACGGGGCTTCCCTGCCTTGCCAGTACATTTCTGAAAGGAGGAAGTGAGCAACTCGCTCTATAGTGTTGACGAGTGTCCACATGAGGGTATTTCAGTAATTACGTCAAAGAAGTTTCTTCCAAAGAGACGAGAGAGAGGAAGGCAAGATTCTGCTGATCGAAAGTTCTCCAACTGGCCCAAGTGAACAGCACGTTCGTTAACAACCTCCAAACCTATCACCGCTTGTTTAGTTTTTCAGTTGAGAGTACTTCTCACTTTCTCGTTCTGGTCCACCGTAGGTTTGGAATACCATTTTTCAATATTCATTTTAAAAGAGTTTTTAAATTTACTTATTTTTTACTTTTTACTATAAATTATTTTTTTTTTTATTTTTACATTATTTTGCATGTATTAATTTAAAAAATAATAATAAAATATTATTTTAATAAATTTCTAAACAATTTTTTTTTATAAAACATGCTTCTCCGAAAACTCAATTCTTATATTTTCACGTCTCCAAACCTGGAATAGAACCCTGACGTCTACGTCAGGAGGTGCCAAACATTCACGAAACAAAAATTAAATAATCCTGAGGGCAATTTGCATAGCTGTCACGCCGGATTTTATCCAACGTGTGCTGGTATTTTGGTAAAAGTACTTACCTATGCAAAGAAGAAGAAGAAGAAAATAATTACAAAAGAAGGGAGACAAGATGTAACGTCAGCAATATAAAATAAAATAAAATAAAATAAAATCGATGGCCTTTGACAGTAGGAATTCTTCCTGTTTAATGCATGATAAACCCTCAAGTCATCATGCATGGATAGGATTAATTATTTTATAATTTTTAATCAATAAAAATCTTTCAATTCATTACTATTTTGTATGAAGAGAATTTTACTATTTTTATTATAATCATGATTTTAATTTTAAAACATTTTAAATAAATATATATTATCTGACACGATAGCCTAAAAGATTATTAATTAGTATAGAAAGAAAGAGCTACAAATAAAATGCATTTTGTAATCTTTATTTCCATGGTCACGTGTCTATCCGAGTTGTCTCTGATCGATTATTTTGTGATTTATAAAATAAGAAGAAATTGCAGGCGCATCATGCATGCAAATAAACTAAATAAATAAATAAAATAAAATAAAAATCCTCGATTGAAAGCTGTAAACTGCTCAAGAACCCAGCAAGTCCGGAAGTAGATCAGCCAAAAAGGGTGTATGGCCTGCAAGAGAATTCAGATCATTGGTATTTTTTTTTTCAAAAACCATATATTAAATTTTTACATGAAATTAAAGCAATTAAATTAAGAATTTCTTTTTCCTATGTGTACGTAATTATGATAATTCTTTTTAATAAAAAAATATTTTTTTATCGGCATACGAACTATGTTTGACAAAAGCCATTGGATTGGATGTGTGTATAGAATAATTCCACAAACATTTAACCATGCAAGTGCTCATGGATCGGAAAAGGTAAGATTCTTATTGTCAGGATATATATATATTAGTTAATTTATTACAATCACACGATGCCGTTTTTTTAATCGTATATGGTATCCATTAGTTAACTTATTTATTTGATATTCCTTTTAATTAAAGGCCTAATCCGGCAAATCCCACGTGACTTGATTTTCGAATCCAAAATTTCTATTCTATGCAGAGAAAGAAGGTCTTGTTTATAAATATTTAGGGCAAATGCCGTCCTTGAATAGAATCAAGCTGGATGTCATCATTTAAAAACCCTAGATGATGTCGTTCGTTCTCCGTCTTCTTTGTGCAAGGGCGTCTCATTCTAAATGGCTGGCTGTTCAAGGAATATTATCCAGAGAAGCAATTTACTCCCATTTATATACAGCATAAACAAATTCCATTTACAATTAAATCATGCAGCATTAACTGTTGGATACCCACATAACTCGTGTTCTATACAATAAATATTCATCACCGACGACATCACACATGATAATGCTTCCCCTTTTCCCTCAATTTGGCTGCAAATTAGGTATCTTGTAGATAAATATTCAATACCTCTAAAAGGTAAAGGTGGTGGTGTGGCCCCTGTAATATTAAAAACCAACAAGGAGGCTAGATTAATTAAGAAAAGTAGCTGATCCTAAACTTTGTGGTGAGTGAAGTAGTTGGTGGTGAGTGAAGTTTTAGCAAAAATGTGTTTTTATATATATGTTTAGGTTGTTTTGATGTATTGTGTTAAAAATAAATAAAAATATTATTTTAATGTATTTTTAAATAATAAATACTTTAAAAAACAATCTATTCGTCGAAGTCTTGAAGTCCAGGATCTAGGGGGGAAACATAGATTGTGAAAGAAATCAACAGATTGTGCATAAAAGGTGAAAATACGATGTAAGAGTCGGGTGGGCATATTTGCACTAATTGACAGACGACACTTCCTAGCTAGCTAAAAAAATCAATTCATCTAATCAATTAATGTTAAACAATAATATAAATTATATTATGAGATTTCATTTATAATCTTAAATTTTAAGGTGAGATGGTTCTTTAACATGATAACAGAATTTTATTGACTCAACGGTCACGAATTCGAATCTTATCATCTCTATTTTATTTGATAAAAATCAAGCATAATATAATATGAGTCTATACAAATTTCAGATTTAAAGAATTTTTAATTGAAAAATATATTAAAAAATAATTCAACTATTAACTTTAAACTTTTAAATTCGTTCACAATTTTAACAGCTGATCAGAAGAGCTTGAGCGCATCTCCACAGTACCAGGATAGAATCAGAAGAAGAGAGGGCATAACTTGTAGCTATCTTCTCGAAAGCAAGTTGGAGTAAAGCTTTTATTAATGTTAGTGCAAGTTGGCTTGTGATACATGTAACAGCAGGTGTTAGCACACACGGCCCGGTTCTCCATCACAAACTCATACTAGCTGTACGCGCCTAGCACTGATTTCGCTAGCAGCTGCATACGTGCTGCTACGTGCACAGAGTCCTCGCAGCTGCTCCTTCCTTGATGTTTTCAAGGATTTACTCTGTTTTTTCATCTTGAATTAAATATTAATATCAAACATATATGGTTAATCATGTGCAAATGATTCTTGAAACTTGTCAAATACGATCCCTGCTTTTCATTTTCTTCTGCCCAGAGTTAAAATTGGGATGCACATCTGATTTGACAACGTGGCCCAAAGAGGCATTACATTCACAGAGCACGGTCAAAATTTTCTAGCTAGCTGGTCTAGATTTGTGCGCGTGGAGACGGGTCAAAGCTCAGAGACATGCAGGGAAAATGACTTGAAAAGACCCCAAACAAAAATAGCCGCCGCATGAGAAAAGTTCACACAGCTAATATGACCGGGTCACACGCGGAAGAAGCAATCAAATTTACATGAAAAGATCACTTGGCCGTATCGAGAGAGCCAAGAAGTAAGGTGACAAGGCTGTGGCGCCCAAAATAATAAAGCTCATCTGACCCAATATCTGAATACTCAACTTGCTCTGCGGCATGACTCTCCCACTTCAAGATTCTGGGTCTTTGTCCTGGTCAATTCTTATTATTTTCCTTTTCCAGCTTATCATTTAAAATATATAATGTTTATTGCAATGGAGAGGAAGATGCTTCGAAGCACTGCTAGAAGGAATAGCAAAAGCCAATTCCCCCGCTTTCCTCGTCGTGAGACCACCGTGTTCCCTCATTAAACACCAGCATACAGTTCTGTGCTGTATCTGGAAAGTTTCCCCCAGCCATATCTTGAGATGATTTTTTTTTTTATTTCTATTTTGTTAGGGCAAGTCCTACGAGAAAGATAAAATTTTAAATATTATTGTTCAATTTATTTTCTTCAACAGAAGGGGCAAAACCTCCCCCAGAGACAACCGTGCTCTCTCATTGAACACCAGCATACAATTCTGTGCCGTATCTGGAAAGTTTCCCCCAGCCACATCTTGAGGTGATTTTTTTGTATTTCTGTTTTGTTAGGGCAAGTCTTACGGGAAAGACATCCGAGAGACAAATATAATTTTTTTTAAATTTTAATTATTATTGTTCAATTTATTTTCTTCAACAAAAAAGGCATTTTGAGAGACATTTTATTTTTTTTAAAACCGAGAAGACATTCCCACAGATAAGAGGATGCAAAGCCAAAATAAAAATAGTTGTTGCAATTACTGTTGCAGAACAATAACAACAATGAAAACACAAGTCGTGAAAACAACTCGGTGGCTCTACATTTACCTAAGAAGACAATCAGCAACAATGAAATTAAGAGAAGAGGTGACACTTTTGGTCAAAAACAGGTCGTGACTTTACCATCCCTAGGTACCAACCAATAAATCTAATTTTGAAAAACACAATATTTTTAGCCTTTGAAGAGAAAGTAATCAAGAGAGGAGGAGAAGAAGAGAGCTCATCATTGTATTTTTTTTGGTCTCTTAAAAAAATTTGAGAAATCAAAGTAAGCTTTTCTTTACTACTGTTGTTGTTGTCTGAAAATCGAACGAGCTGGTGGTAGTGGTGGTGTGGAACTATGGAGGGGCACTTTTCTTACAGTTTCTCGAACTACAATGGAGAGGAGTGGACGAAGGTGTGGGGGTGGCCAGAAGGAGAAGGTAAGAATGGGCTAAGGTTTTTTAACTTTAATTTTGAGATGAGGAAATGGACGGGTGGGGTGGGTTTTTATGCTAATTATTATTATTATTATTATTATAATAGTTAGCATAAAAAATAGGAGTATTAATTTGTAATTAATTTGATTGAATTATTTGTAATTGAATGTATTTTAATTAATTATGTTTGAACTTATTGGTTATTTGTTAATGTGTTCATTTTTTTAAAGTTTTTATAACATTCAAAAACAATAAGTAACATTAATTAACTTCAAATACAACAAACATAAAAAAACATAAAAATTACTTGAAAACACATACAATAAGTAGATTAAATTTTAAATTTCAAATATTGTGAATCTTTTAATTATATTTAAATTTATTTTTTTAATTTAAATATAATTTTAAAAAATAATTTTATTGGTGGAGGGTTTTTTAAAAACAATTATTTAATTATATAACTTACTCCTATTAATTGTATAATTAATTATATAATTAAATTATATACAAAATAATTACACTGTATTTTAAATAATATAAAAAATAACTTTTCAAAATAGTTTTTACTATTGAAATATATATTAATGAAAAAACAATATATATACTATTTAATAAATCATTTTAAAAATTTAACTTTTCAAAATCACTCTTGTTATTAAACTTGTTTTTAGGATTGAAAATAGCTATTCTAATTAAACTTTTTATAGGATCTGCACACCACTCTTTCTATCTGTTTTTTGTTTTGTTGATATGCACAGAATAAAAAGTAATAAATAAATAAAAGGCCAATTCATGGGATTGTGGGATTATGCGGGTTCCGATAGAACATGAGATTCCTCATCGTATCACTTGGTCGGTTGTACTTTTGTTTATTCTATTTTCTAACGTTCATGCTATTATTATTTTTGGATCATGAACTAGGTGACTTCCCATGACACGTCACCCTCTCCCACCCTTTTCTCAGTGCTTCTATTTTTTTTTTCTATGCCCCTTTTATGGATTTTGTGTTCTGTTATGGACCAAATCAATTTATTTTGTGGAAAATAAAAAATAAAAATAATAATATAAAAAAACCCAAATATAGAGATCCAAAGACAATCAAAATAGTTAGATAAACCTGTCAAACCCGCAACAATATTTTTAATATATTAAAGACTAAATATTAATAATTATGATAAAATTATATTAACAACCTTTAAAAAAACATAAGTTTTATGCTATACAAGTATCACTATTTTTTTTTCATACCACATATTGAAGTTAGATCCATCAAGTAATAAACATGCACAAATTTATTTTTTAAAAAATATAAATTATAGATCCAAGTAAGAAAATAAATACTCATGTACTTCGGTTATAAATAAAAATCTATATTTATCATATTTTAGGGTTTAAGCTTATTTTTAAGTGTCTATTCTCTAACTTATGTGACGTTATAATCTTCTCTAACTTAATATATATATATATATATATAGTGGTCTTAATAAGAGAGGCCAGTGAAAGATACCTAACAAGAAGGCATGCATCCCTCGGTTCTATCAAAAAATAATTATGTTACAAGTCGAAAAAGAATCCACTTAGATCATTTAAGAAAAGAGATGATGCCAAAATTTGCCAACTTCTACCTCTTATAAGAAGTTCAGATGATTGTTGGCATTTAATTAAGAAATATACCTTAAGCACACGCTGCTCCACGACTCAAATTAAAATAGTTTTTGAATGCCAAAAAAGTGTTTAGGCATTGCTAACGTGCCTACAAAATTTTTTAAACTATTAATTCAAAACCTATTGCAAATTGAACATTATTGTTGTGTGTGTAGTGATGGTGACACATTAAACAGTATTATTTTTTAATATTAAAATAATAATATATTGAATTGACCTGAATCAATCAACAACATTCATGGGTAATGTTATCAAATTATATGAAAATAAAGATAAAATAAATTGAAAAGATCAACCCTCTATTAACTCAATGTTAAAAAATAAAATTAAAAAAAATCAAATTTAAAATATATTTCATATGAACTCAGGTCAACTAGTCTAACTCACAGTCCAGTCCATGCACGCTATTAGTTTTTATAATTTTATTATCCTTGACATTATTTCTTATTTAATTATATGATATTAAGGCATGATAGACTTTTTTTTTGTTGAGGCATGTGAGATTTAGATAGCAAAAACAAGCTTGATTTAAAAAAAAAAGTTAAATAACAAAAAGCAATTTTTGTTAAATTAAAAAATAGATCACCAAATAAAAAGGGTGATTTTTTTATAAAAAAAAATAATATATAAAAATAAAATAAAGGGAAAAAAAAAGAGAGGTTATGGTATAGAATATTGGAAAAAAGAAAAAAAAAAGTTGGCTAGACACATTAACAGGTCTGTGAGTCTAACCCATTAATAAGAGGCCTGACCTAAAACCTCTTAAATTATTATTTTTTATTTTAAAAGATAAATGATGTGTTATTTCACTTATATTTTTTTAAAAAAATACATATAAAACATCATTTATAGCCTAAAAGTTTGACGACCAGATAGTCACATAAAAAATAGGGTGGTGTTATGTATTGTTCTTGTTACTACCCAATTTTTAACCCGTTTATTTTTATATTGCAGAAAAAACAAAAAAAATATTCGAGAGAAAAAAATATTTTTATATTTCTCTTAGTCAGCCTCCATCTCTTTTCTTTTCCTCTCCAGCTCCAAATCCTCCCCTAATGCTGGAAGCCACTTGATTAAGCTAGATTGAAGAGCATATTTGAGACTTAGAGAAGAGAATAGATCCAAGAGGAAGAAGCATTGGTTGTGTGTTTTATGTTTGTGTTATTTTGTAGGTCATTGTGAAGGCTATCATCGGCAAGAAAATGAAGGGAAAAGGCTGATCCACACACCCCCTGTCTTGTGTCTTCATCGACAGCGGCACGTGGTTCCACGCACCGCCAGCAACGGCAACTCGTGAGCTGACGCGCCGCCAGTGCTATTGCCGCTATCACCACTATTCAGAACTATTCCGAGGTCTTTTTGTAATTTTTTTATGTTTATTTGAATTTTTAATGTTGTTTTGTATTTTATTTGTAAAATATAATGAAAAAAAATGATAAGGAGAATGTGTGTGCGTGCGTGTGTGTGTTGTATTTTATTTGTTCATTTATTCATGTTGTTTTGTTAAGAAAAAAACATAAAACTATAAAAAATATGTTTTATTTGTACGGCCAAAGCGTTTTCCAAAAAATTATCTTAGATTTAATAATAAGTTTATTAAATCTTAAGAATTTGACCTAATATTGAAACAAATCACAAAATTAGTTCATAAGAGTTAATGATTAAATTCAGATAGTAAATATCGGACCTACAAGTAGGCTAACATTTAAATATCTAGAAACGATAAAAAAAAACTTCCCAAAATTATTCTAAGTGGTGACTAATTTTTTTTAATCGATCTACATTGAAATAAATTGTTAAATTAGTTCATGAGAATTAGTGGTTAAATTCAGATAGTACATGTCGAACCTACAAATAGGCTAACATTTAAATATCTAGACATAAAAAAAAAAAAATTCTAGAGTTATTATGAGCGGTGACCGATTTTTTTTAATCATAATATATTTTTTTTTGGCGATAACTCATCCATGATAGATGATCATTTTAAGGTATTTACATGGATTTTTCCCCTGATATTTTATTTGGATTCACAAGCTCATAATAAAATTTCAAAAGTTACATTTATTCGCATGAATAAATATAGCCCATCAAAATATTAAAAATCACATCAGAATACATAATGCAACTCACCTCACGTAAGGTGTACTAGGAGTACTAATACCTTCCATTTACACAACCAGTCCCCTAACCTTGAATTCTTGACCAGACCAGTACAATCGAGTTTTCCTAGCAACCCTTAACAGCTAGGTAGCGACTTTTCAACTCCCTGACAAGACAAAAAACTCTCCCGGGACACCACGTGACGACGTGCGACAATTCTAAAAGCTTCATTTTAACTCTTTTTTTTTTTTTAATTCAAAACACTTCGAAAATACCATAGAGATTTTGATAAACCCATTTATGATCGCAAATAACCCAACATCAATTCAAAAATCCAAAATAATTATCGACACTAAGATTGGCTATTATAGTGATCAATCTTTTTTTTTTTATTATTGTTGAAATTCAATGAATATTTTTTTAAGTCATGGAATAAAAATAAATTTTTATACTAAAATAAAAATTTAAAAAAAATAAAGAGACTGATAATGTAGTATTTGGAAAATCAAAGAACTTAGCTAAATTTTCTTCCTAATTTTGAAACTACAGCATTTTTTTTCCGTCATCCTTTCAATTTTACCCCTGGGTAGAGAATAAGATGCAATTCGCCACTAAATTAATGACAAAAGGACTCAATTAATAAAAGTTTGAGAATGAAATAAATAAATAAATAATCCATTATTTGAATCTACATAGAGAATGCACCATATAAAAGTATTCCCACTTTTTTCACCCGGCGGCATAGTTTTCTTTATAATTAAGTGCCACTTGTCCCTCAAACGCCGGCACTTTGATGACAATATAAAGTGCCTGTTTGGCACGCGGCAGCGAATGTGTTTTGTAATTTTTTAATATTTTTTTTATATTTTAAAAATCCACGGTATAATGTTTTAAATTATTTTGATGTGCTGATATCAAAAATAATTTTTAAAAAATAAAAAATATCATTTTAATATATTTCAGCACGAAACACACTTTAGAAAACTACAACAACAACTCTCCCAAACACCCTCAAAATAGAAAAACAGGTATTCATAGAAATAATAAAGTAATTAATTAAACAAGCTCTCATGACAGTTGATATGACCTGTAGTCCACCATCACTAAAATAGAAAAATGGGCGAGAAACTGACGTCTCATGTGTGAAAAATCGATAATTATACAGTCCAATAAATCTCTTTCATCAGGGATAATGTTTCTGAATCCGGGCAACACGTATGCACAGTACAATTATATTATTTACTTAGTCGTTTTTTTTTATTGGGGGGGACTATACATCAATGAGTCTATCCGATTAAAAAACTAATTACTCTACACTAAGTTTACAATGTGCTATTCTAATGGTTGGATTAGATTTCTCTTCATTCAATAAAAACAATCATTAGAGAATTATTTAATATTATTATTAAACTCGACATAAATGATTTAGTTGACTTGGTTGATCCAAAGATAGCTTAAACAACTATTAAAAAAAAATTAAAATTGAAATTTGGAAAGACAAAAAAAAGATGAGATTGAAATGGAAAAAAAACCCTCTCTAACTTAGTTTATTGTCTAACTTAGATTTAAATTAAACTTGCGACAATTATTCTATCTATCTATCTATCTATCTATCTATCTATTTATCTATTTATCTATCTATATAGAAAGAGAAAAAAGGGTTATATTGGAAGAAAAAAATTCAAAAATTTTAAAAAAGGGTAAAGGTTCTCTATGAAGCTCCGTAATTTTTAAAAATATCTTAGATGTATAAGGTAATATCAAAATAATAACATATTAGATCGTCTCTTATCAATTCAGATTAACTATCAAATCAACTATCCAGGTCATGAGATCTCAATATTCATATAAAAAACAAATTAAAAAACTTAATTCTAAACTAACCCATTATTGAAGAATGAAATTTAAAACTAAATTCAACTAAAAAAACAATCAGAGTCTACTCGGATTAATCTTCCAAACTTGAATCATGAGATTGACATAAACTTTAAAAAACTTATCAAAATAAATTATAAAAAATCAACTCACAATCAACTCAATGTTGAGAGGGATGAAATTAAAAAAAAAAAAAAACATAGTGTAACTCCTCTGTTGTTATTTAAAGATCATAAATAGTTGATTTTTTTTCTGGTGAAATGTCAAGGGAATTTATTATATTATAATAATAAATTTTTGTAGTTGTTATATAAAGCTCCTATATAGTTGGGTTTTGAAGAAAAAAAGGAAACCAATGTTTGGTTTTTCATGTCTTGATTAGTAAATTAAAAGGACTTTAACATGAATAAGTAAAATAATATGATAATTGCAAAACATAATATTCAATCTTTTCTATATTTAGAATCATTTACATTTCAAACAACTTTAAACGGGTTACGCACTAGGAGAAACGAGAGAGAAAGTAAAAAAAAAAAAAAACCCAGAGTCATACCTAAATTCCACTTATAGTTGACCTAACTGATTCATGCAAGGAGACGACTGGGTTGAATCATTAGGCTATCAAGTCAAGTGAAATTGGGTAGTGTATGTCTCTCTTTCGTTTACCCTCTTTTGGCTGTTTAATGATTAACAACAAAGATTTGGTGAGATCGGATGGGAGTGCAGACTCCAGAGACTATCAATTCCTTGGTGAACTTGGGAGGGTTTACCTGAATAAAAAACTTTACTTGGTGGATTAAAGACCGATGGCCAAACCCACAGCAGTGGAAATTTCTTCTGCACTCTCTTAATTTGGCCTTCCCATTTCAACATTCTTTCTCCGCTAGCTTTTGCATCGTATATGTACTTCAATCCAGTTATGAGAGATGTAATATTGTTTTATCAAGTATTTAGCTCCACTTAACCTTGAATTAATCATTGTAATATTATCTATATAGTTGTTATCGATTTCCATGCTACGAAAAGCAGTGCTATCACTGTCATTTTCTCTGTAGAATTTATTACCTAGCTAGACGAGAGCAGTTTTGTGTTGACAAATGTGTTGTGTGTACAGGATGCATCGCTATCTGGAGCAAGAATGTTGTCCAAATACAGCCTGGATCTCGAGGAGCATGAGAGACTGGTTAAGAAATTTCTTTTTGTAGCAAGGAAATCTTATTAAGCTCATACAGCTAATATGAACGAGTCACACGCTAATTAGAAGCAACAGCATGTTTCGATCCATTTAGAATAAGTGGTTACAAAAGCTAATTAACAACATGTTTTGTTCTAGCTAGCTAGGCAAAACAAACGAATGACTAGATTAGTTTGATGACTTGGTATTTCAAAATCTGGTATATAAAGACCCTAGCTAGGAAGCCCTACATGTTACCATTGCATGCCTTGATCAACAAGCAACACAGAATCTCTACCACCATCTGGTAACCAGGCCATCGATCATGACTACTACATACAAATGCAGCATTGCAAATTGTGCGATTTTTTTCATTTTTCTTGCATCCTTCCTTGCTCCTTCATCTTCTCTATCTATACCGTTGGTAGATAAACTTTTCCAGAAAATAACAGTGAACATTTCCAATGATGCTGATCATGAGATCCAATTTATGTGCGGTGATGGGGTGCATGACAAAAAGCTGCATGCAATGAAACCAGGGGGATACATGTGGTTTAGATTCCATGATATAATGTTCCCGTTAAAATGGTGTTACGTCCACCTCGGGGAATCAAAGCATGGAGTCTTTTGGGCGTATGCAGTGAAGCTAAGATGCATTGAATGCATTTGGAGCCTAAGAAACGACGGCGTATTTCTTCTTGCTCCTGACGGGAAGGAAGCGATCTCTCATGAATTATTCCTTAAAGGGGACTATTTTTAGTTAATTAAATCTCCTATCAAAGTGCACGAATAGGTTACCCTAATGAATTATCGAGAGAGAAGTTTAAGTGATAATTAATCTTGATGTCAACATTTACAGATTCTATGTTTAGAAAAAATTAACAAAGTTTTTTTTGTAGGAACTTGGTTTATTACTCTCTATGGCAAAGTGTTGGACATTTGTGGAGTTATTTTGCTGAACATTTGTGGAGCTGCTCTACCTTGTCTTTGTATGGTGTAGTTTTGTTTCGGGCCTTTGGCTCTCAAATGAATCAGGAAATCCCCAGTTATGGGAAAAAAAATTGTGAATTTCGTTCATGACTCTTTCTTCTGGAAAGGGCTAGAACCCTATTCCTTCTCTACCGTTTCTCCAAATCGATCATGAATAAAGGGAAGGGCAATTGTAGATAACTCCAACAATGCTCATAAAAAGCCTGAAAATTTAAATTTAAGTAGCAGGTAAGAAAAGAAAGGATTGCGAAAGCACTCCTATATTCTCATCTGCCCTCCATTCTCCACCTTAAACTTGGTGGTACCATTTGAATCCCAAATTCCACCTAACATTCAAAGACGAATTTCCAATTTTCCTTTCCTCGATCGTTTATTATGTTTGTTTGGGATCATTGGTGGGACTAATGCTAACTGCTATGGTAAACCTAGTCATGATATTACTATACTGCATGCATCACCTTATAGTATAAACTAAGACAAATGATCCAAAGATTGGATGGTCAGGCACTCATGAAGTTGCAGAATACCAAACAAAATCTACTTTTAAGCACAGAGGCTCAAGAAAGAGTAAGAAAAGAGGACGAGATAAAATAGATAAATGCGAGCAGATAAATAAAGTGAAGAAAAATAATTCATTCAGTAGCATTAAATTCGAAGCAGCATAAAACTAACACCCACAAGCAGAAGTCAATACCCGAACCACCACCCTTGCTGACTGGTGAGCCCCATCTTGCTCATAACAATAAGGCCTCACCAAAAAGCAAGGGTCACATCTTGGTGCGATCTTGACTCCCTCATATAGTACTATTTTTGTTTCTTACACCCTTATATCCCTGACATTTATGGCGCAACTATCCTCTCATTTCCTTTCACCTAACATCTATCCCACTGGCCGAGTTAGCTTCGCATCGCAGTCTCTTATTTACCGAACTACCACTACCTCTACTAGCATTACAGTAATGGTAACTTATTTGCAATCCTAGCCTTTGATTTCCTACTAATTACCTGAAGTCTCCCCTCTACAGAAAATCAAACCCGATAAAAAGAGATCGGCAAAAAACGATCCCTTAGCCCTCTTTGTGAAATGTCCAATGTTGTAACCACCAAAATACGCAAGGAGTTTCTTTGGGAGAGAGATGGAGGAGGGTAGACATGAGGTAATTCGCACGGCGAGAACACTGAAATTAATGTTTGGGTGCTGCTGCAGGCTCAGTGCAAGACCCTACAGCATTGCCGTCGTCAAGGCAGCTGCTAGTGGTAGTATTGGTGGTTGTGGAGTTGCTGAGAGCAGCAGTGATTTGATTCACTGTGTTGCACAAATGGTTATTTATTGCAATGACGCTGGAGAAATTAAGCCTTGAAGATGGAATAGTGCTTGCAAGGACTTGGAGACCCACAGTGAGTAGACAGCCTGAGTTGTTATGTCCGTTTCCGTTTCCATTTCCATCCTCAGAATTAGATTGCTTTGAGTTGCCTTCACTGACAGTGCTACTGCTGGATTCTACTGGGACGATGACAAAACCTAGTGGGAGTAAAGGGATGCAGGATGGATCCTCGCCGCTCATTGCCAGCTGAATTGACTCAACGTCCACGGTGGTGAACACGACAAGGCTGCCTGAATGATCAGTGCAACTCTCTTGTAGCATGAGATCTACATGCTGCGATGAGTTGCTGGCGACCTACATATATGCAAGCATACAATTAAGTTTGTTTTTTTAATGGAATACAAATTAATAAAGTTCTTGCCGCATGTATATAAATTAGTAGAGGTTTAATTCAACAGTTTTATTATTTTTATGTAATTAGTAATAAAAAAAAGGAGGAAAATTAATAATGATGTATGTTTTATTAAATTGATTATAAATGCAGGGAAGAAAAAGCTTACGTTGATGCGAAGAAGAGAGATACAGTTTCCTGGATGAGAGCCGTTGGCAATGTGAGCAACCTCATGCAAAGCATTCCCATTGGAAAGAATTTCCAGCTGCACAACATAATATACAGTAATTGATTATTACAAGCACTTATTAGAAACAAACAATTTATCTTAAGTGCAGAGAGTAAAAGATCAACTAAAAGAGTTTTTTTTTTGGCGCCGTCCACTGGAACCTGAGATCTGCGATGTTCATCCCTCAACAGATCAAAGACTTGGAAGTGAGGATAGGGCAGCCAAGTTGTGGATACTGCAGAGATAATGACCCTATTAGGTTGGCCAGGCTCCGAGATATTCCTTGTGATAATTCTAACAGTGTCATCATAGGAATCGGGTAAAGCTGTCCATGATTGGCCGCTTGAAGTGCTGATATTCAGGCTAAATGTTCTGATCATTCTTTGAGCCAGTCTCATCATGTTCACCCGTGCTTCGGGAGAGGGTATCACTGTGAATATATACCAGGAACTCGTGTTCAGAATTAACGCAAGTTAAGCTGATACTGGAAATAATTTTGTCTATAACATGAAAGCATGCATTTAGGAAGTAGCAAAGAAGAAATAATGTTTTCTTTTTGGTATGGGGTATCAAATACCACAATCGATAACAATTAAATAGATAATATTACAATAATTAATACAAGGTTAAGTATATATATAGACACATACATATAGTGAACTTAATTAATTGCAAGTAGTGGAAGAAATATAGAATTGTAACCTCGTACGTACCTCCTAGATCAGAGATATTTCTAGCCATGAGGCTTGCAACTCTCTCGCATTGTCTCTGTAAGACTGCTAACCAGCGATGTGCTCCAAATGCCATCCCACTATAGATATACTGGCCAAATATCTGATGCACAGGTTTATCCTCTATCTCTGCATGTTCTATCCATGTCAACTGTACGGAAACATGCAATCGTAATAATTAACTTCTGGTCAATTTCGTAGGCGTAAGTTGCATGGAAGAAATTGACTGGATGGATAATCGAGCTTTAATTATGAAAGATTGTCATCTGTCCCTCCACCAAGAAACAAATCAACTCTGAGAGCATAAAATTTAAGCTAGTGCATGCATACCCTCGAGTATCCATTGGGCAAGTCTTGAATTACACAGCCGGATGGACGCCTCCTATACTGGGGAGAGGAAGATTGGATATTGTCGTGGAAGCTATCGAGGGGAAAATCGACGATACCCCAAGTTCCCTCCTCTACATTTTGTTGGCAAAAGCGAAGAAAATATGTTTCTCGAGTTGGCACCAAAGGGGAAAGAACTTGCAATTCTGCATACATCTGCTCAAATAACAAGTAACAAATAATTAAGCTAAGCTATCTAGAAAACAGAAAATAAGCTGAATCGCAGAAATTTCTTGTACTAATAGTGTTCGATAATGAACACTAGACACTGTGGGAATTAGAAAAATGTAGCATCAAATCCATGCATACCAGGTGAAGGGAACCGCTTGCACCGCAAACGCCTGTTGTTATAACTTGAACAGTTTTTGCTCTAGCAACAATGGAGGGAAACAGCTCCATCCATTTATTCTAACAATTTGTACAAAATCAACATCAGCTTATATTACCTTCACAAATTTATTTTCTTAAAACAAAAATATGTGATAAGATGGTTAGTGATGATTTTAAAAACTTCTATACCGATAGGTGCTGCAAATTAATTAAGAAAAGTGACTCGATACTTTTGTAACGAGTTTAAAGAAATTCTTCTGAATTGAGGGACTTACAGCATCCAGGAAAGCATCAACCAAGTTAATGCTATTCATTATAACCACAGCACAATCACGAGTAGCTTCAGTCTTCATGACAGTAGTTGAATTTTGTTTGCGATTGGAAGGCCATGGAAACATTCTCGCATGCTCTTCAAGATTAAGCACTTCTTTTCCATTCTCGTTGTTTTTGATCCAAAGAGGCTCAATTGCATGGCACATCTTCACAAGCTCATCCATGGACGACAATGCAAGCCCCATCGCAAGACCTTTTCCCTCCTCCATTAATACCATACCAGCCTCAGGAAAGGATGATGGTTCTGGAAACATGGGCATTATATCAGTGCAAGTGCCCAAACACTCCAGAAACGGCCTTGAATAAATGCTCATATCTAAATCCAAGGAAGGGGGGACAAAAGCAGGAGCCGGTAACATTGAGTGGATTGGCCGGACGCCATATCTTGAAGCAATACAACAAACGCGCTCCAACTGAACAACATTGTAATTTAAGATTCATTGATCAACAGCCGCAGTTTAGAATTTGCAATGTGTTTAATTATGATTATTTGTTAATTGACCAGCTGAAAGTGAATGTTTAATTATTGCGTTATTTATCCCATATTATTATTTTCACGGCAACATTTGAGATTTTCACCTCTTCTCTAAGTCTTGCATGTTCAAGTCGAAGCTCCTCAAAAGGAAGTTCTCCGAGCATGGCTTGACCTCCACAATCGGGACAAATAAGATTACGCAACTCCGCTTGTAGCCTGTAATTGTCATTCTTCAAGCTCTCATTTTCTGCCCTGAGTACAATATTATCCGATCGGTCGTGTTGTGCCTGTTAAATTCGGTGAGCGAAAAAGAATGTACACAATTATCATTAGGAATTAGAAAGTATTTGGCATTAATGTAGTAGGGATTTTTTTTTATAATTAGAATGTCTCATAATAATATATTTTTAAAAAATTTAATTTTGATATTAACAATTACAGCATAACAAAACGATTAAAAATATAAAAACATTACTTTAAAATAAATAAGTAAAATGGTAACGCTGCAATTAATAACAAACATGTTTTTTTTATAATAAACCTAGCTAGTAACTTACTTTGACGCTGCAGCCCTAATTGTCTCCCATTATAGCATTAAATCTGTGCACTCTCTGGGAAGCACATGTGCAGGTAAGGGTTCATTACATGTTCCAGAGGGTTATTAATGAAGACAGACTGTATATCTAGCCAGATATTGTGGTATAGGTGAGACTGTAAGAAATGAGCCAGTCGCCCAGAGTTATAAATACGACCCTTTTGCTAGGATGCATATAACGATGGCTTGGTAAAAAAGATAGTAATGGACGGCGCGCCTTCTTGAAATAACATCAACGGTTTCATTAAGAGTTGGGGCATTTTAGGGTTACCATGAAAGTGAAAGGTCCAAGAGAGAGAGAGCGAGAGGTAATTAAACATGTTTACCTTCATTTGGGTACGGCGGTTTTGGAACCAAAACTTGACTTGACGAGGGTGTAGACCGAGTTCTTGGCTGAGTCTCATTCTTTGTTTGTCATCTGGGTGTGGACATTCCTTAAACATGCTGCAAAACAAGCTTTCATATATTTTTATCATGTGATAAAAACTGTGAACTTTTGAATAAGATTTAATAAAATGATTAGAGAGAGAAAGTAAGTAGTGAATTTTGCTTATATAATACAGGTAGTGATAATATTCTACGTATGACGGGGTTGTTTCAAAAAGAACAACAGTAACACTACGGATTAAGAGAGAGAATCAAGAGAGAGTGCTGTTTTTTAGCTAGGTTTTGTGGGTGGGAATATTGATTTTGTAAGCAGAGAATCCAAGGTGAAGAACTTTTTTCTGCATGGTAATTTTGATGGACAGGAGAGAAAATTTAAGAGATCGAGAAATATATTCATTCATAGATTTAAGGAAAAGAAAAAAGAAAAATTAGAGAGAGAGATGTGCAGAAATTAGTAGCATACGCTTCCATTTCTTGGATCTGGCGTTCAGTGTGCCTATGGTAACGTTTCTTCTTTGGAGGTTGCTCACTGCTCTCTTGCTCGTTTCCTGACTTCTCTTCAAGCTGTTCACAGCCAGACCCACTTTCCATCTCCTCCTTACCTGGCATAACTAGCCCGTTTTCTTCTTTCTAAACAAAAACAAACCACATTGTTCGAAAAATTTTCATTAACAGAAATTGGAGAGAAAATAGAAGGGAAAAAAAATGGAGATCAAAGAGTCTAGACATACAGAGATAATGGGAGAGAAAGTGTGGAAGGGCATGCTTGACATGAAGTTGAAGTTAGGGTTTCCGACCGGCAACGAAAAGATGGTATCAGAGGAGACTACGTTCCCTCCCATGTTTGACATAACTTGGCAATCACCAAACATTTTTGTTTGGTTCTTCGAAAGATGAAACCAATTTTCTTTCCCAGCTAGGTTCTGGTATTGTTTGTTTTTTTCGCATAAATTTGAGGTGCCTGTCATATAAAAGATGAAAATCTTTATCAAAAACCAAAGACCAACGTGTACCTAGATTTGAAAATAAGTGGGAGCAAAGAGATAGATCCTTGAGTGCAAAAAAATCCTCAATCAAACCTAATTATGGGCTTCGTAGCACCATCAAAACAGCGAGAACCCCCACATAAATGCAAAAAAGAAGAAGCTGAAGCATAAAAGTTTGATTAATATCTTCCAAGAAAAAGGTTTAAAATGCAAGAGAATGTCGTGACGATTTTCCAGTACCCAGTTGAACAGAGTATATAATACCTTTACTTGATGAAGACTAAAAACAAAAACCTAATAACAATGAGTTGTGAAAAAAAAGAGAGAGATTCAAAGGCTTTGTAATTATAAGCTAAAGAAACCGCCATGAAAGACTGGGAATTTAAGAAGCCGTCAGGAAAAAAAAAAAAGACATGGTGAGAATTAATACCACCAAGAACAATATGTTCGGAGTGATCTTCAGAATTTTGGGAATTGAAGAGTTCGAAAATCTCTCTCTCTCTCTCTCTCTCTCTCACCTGTTTGCTTATTACTCTACTTCTTGTACTGTTCTTCCTCTGTCCCTATTTATTTGTCATAAATTGGCTATTTATTCGTTTCACCGTGTAAAGGGTTAATGTTGGGATTTTCTCTTTTAGGGTTTGACACGAACCGATCATACACCAAGAATGATGATGGTTTCCCCGAAGCTAAAAGCCCTAAGTCAAACCTTTCCCATTTCACGCTCGCAATGTTAACTTGCCAAATTTGTGAGAAAATCTGTCTTCTGATTGGTCAGGGTGCTGCGCTCGACCGCACCGTGGCGTTTCGAACGTTTTTTCTCACCACTTGCGATGGCTATAATGAGGAGGGTCGGGTCGGGTTAAAAGAGTCAATGCACAGAGAGAGAGGGGGGGCTTGAGTAAGGTTAGCTATTAAAAGCTAGTAGAAGAGTACAAGAAAGGTTCAATAAATCATAGCCGTCAATTTTGTGAGCCAAGTGGGTCCACGAGAGTCTACATTTCTGTCCCCGGCCAATCTAAACAGGCTAAACAGAGAGTTTGTTGAGTTCATGGAGAGGATTTGGAGGTACCCTTTAGCTTTGGTCCAAGAATTAAATCCCCGTTGTCTTCAACTGACTTTGTGGTAGTGATTTTTTCTCCCTTTCGCCATGATTTATCTTCTCCTTTTTTTTAAAAAAAAATAGATTTTGGATTTTGGGTGTCTCTTTATGGTATCATGATTTTATCTCTCCTCCCATGTGGATTTTATTTTTTTATTTATTTTTAATTAATACAGATATTTAGATAAATTTGTGTATATATCGACTAATTTCATGGATTCTGAAATTAAAAACTATATAAATTTTTAGTAATCATCATATTAATATTCATAAAACTCAAAACTGAAATCATAATAAAAAGAATAAATTACTTAATCCCAACTTATTACCATTTAACTAGAAGATGGTTGACTTTATTTTATTTTTATTTCGTAAAAATGGGGTTGGGGTGGATAGATAATGCTTGGAGTGCCCACATAATGTTTGGAGTGCCCACATTTCGACAAGTTAAAGTTTTGTTTAACATTATATTTTAAAAGTTTTTTAAAATGATTTTTTTATTTTTATTTTAAATTAAAAAAATAATATTTTAGATCATTTTCATATGCTGATGTCAAAAATAATTTTTAACAAATAAAAAATATATTATTTTGATATATTTCTAAACAAAAAATACTTTAAAAAATAATTTCAATCACATTCTCAAACAATTATCAAAATTGCTTGATACAATCGGATTCGATTCTTGTGCAGTTTAATGAAGGTGTCTTTTTTAATTTGTTTGTAAAATTTTCTTAAACATCACATAGTTCCTCACTCTTCACATAATTGAGGTAGAGATCCTAGTGTGGCTCTCATTTTTTGTAGTTTGATCATTTTTTTTATTTTCATTCTTTTAAAAATTATAGTTCACATCCTTATTCAACTAAAATTTTAAATTAGATAAGATAAAAAAACAAAATAAAAAAAACTAACCTCATGTTTAATATATTAATAACTTAAACAGGCGACAGATCACACACTCTCTTTTATGGAACCATTTTTCCTTCAAAATGATTTTTGTGGGTTATTGTTAAACCTAGACAAATTTGATTTCATGGGTTACCTAAAAGAGGACTACAACAAAAAAATATTTCTTTATTAAAAAGAAGTTATAAAACATTACTTCAAAGTCAAAGATGATTCAGTTGTTTTAACTTTGATATAAAACTATTAACTCTATTTGACATTGTTTTTCAAAAATAATTTTGAAAAAAAATAATTTTTTTTTACTTTAAATTTTTTTTTGTTTTATTTTTAGGTCATTTTCATGTATTGATATCAAAATTAATTTATATATATATATATATTATTTTAATATATTTTTAATCAAAAAATATTTTAAAAAATAACTTTAATTACATTATCAAACAATTGTCAGCTCTTCTCAACAAATAGAGATAAATCACAATTGGATCGTTGGTATTCCAAACAAGCCTTTACCTTTTGTGGTGATTATTGTAAAATGGTGGCACATCTTTTCCTTCATTATCAATATGTTTGACAGGTGTGATCAAGATTGATTAGTTGATGTGTGATATCTATTAGCAGTAGCAAACTTATTTAAGCAATGGAGTATACATTATTTGTTGGGGAATTATCTTAATTGAATAAATTATGTATGAGTAGAAAATTAATCTCAAATAACTATTGGTTTTTCAAAATTTAACTCTTAGCATAACGGCTAATTAAATATTAATAATGATGAAAATTAGTTCTTCAACCTTTTAGTTTTTAAAATTCACTGTAAATATTAAGATGAACAAAGAGTTTATAACTTGAATTTTTAAACTTTATACTCTTTCTCACCTTATTTTTTATATGTTTTCTTCTCCTTTTTATGTTTGATTTTTGCTTGGATTCAAAGTTTGAATTCACTTGTTGAGAGCTATCCAAGTTGTTTTTTTTGTTAAAAGATCTTATTTAGAATTTCATATAAATCAAGGTGGTCGTGGTGGTGCTGTATTTTTGGTAAACACATTGAAAATATCTTAGTTGCACCAATGATGAGTGATAAAATATTAAAGGAAAACGTTTCATCCTTGACAATGATAAAAAAAAAAAAAAAAGCATTGCTTTGAAATGCTTCAACAAATAGGTACCATTCTTTTTTTAACTTAAACATAATTAATTTTATTATTAATATGCATTCTAGGTTTTTTTTCATTTCATATCAATTCCAAATTTGAATTTAATGCTACTATTCTATTATTATGTTTGTATTAAAAGCTTGTTTTCTCACTATTTATGATTTTCAATGCTTATAGTATATGCAAATCAATTATCCAAAGATAGAAAATTTCCAATGTCGTTTGGTTGAATTTGGTTTGTATCTTTTCAATTTTATTTTATCTTATTTTATCTTATCCAATTTTAACATTTTATATTAATATTTTTTTCCCCAAATGCATTTTAAATGGTCCTTGAATATTGCTGCATTTTCTAATTTGGTCAGTATCTTTCTAATTTTTATTTTTCAACCAGCCTCTATCATCTTCTCTAAATTTGTTCTCAATCTCATCATTGATGGCCTTAAAATGGTGCTTTAAGAGGTGCACAGAACATTTTTTTTAATTATTATTTCAATATTTAATTTAGAAAAAAGGAATATACATGGAAAAATGGCCTTGTTTAAGAGAATAAAATATAAAAAAGAGAGAAATTATCATCAACTCGTAAAATCACTCACACCGAGCAAATTATAAAGGCCGAGGCGGCAAAAATCTGAAATGGCCGAAAACGCCAAAAGAAAAACAATTTTTTAATGAGTGTATTTGGAACCTCAAATCCCACCGCAGTTCTAAATCACGCTAATAAAAAATAAAAAATGGCACTCTTCTTCACCTCACACTCCTCCCTCTTCCTCTCCCCTTCCTCCTCCATAAACCCCAACCCATTCCCTCTCAGCAAACCCCCACGACTACAAACCCTCTCTTTCTCCTGCAAACCCTCTAAAACCCTCCGTTTCCACCCTCAAATTACCAAACAACCCAGGTTCCCTACCCTAATCACTCACACTTCCTCCTCTGACCCGTCATCTGACCCGGATCCGGAACCAAAACCAACTCCAGTAAGTATCACCGACGAGTGGGGCGAGAAGGCAGAACCCGAGTACCTGAAAGATGCGGACTCGGATCCTCCGAGAAATGATGACGAGTGGGGGGAACAATTTGTTGCCGCGGGAAATGGCACCGCAGCGGCACCGAGTACCAGCAGTGCGGTGGACGTGGAGAAGGACAGGAGGAATGAGGATTTGAAGAGGTGTTTGGTAGATACGGTCTACGGCACAGAATTCGGGTATCAGGCCACCCCGGAAATCCGTGCTGAGGTTTTAGAGCTGGTTAATCAGCTGGAGGCTGTAAACCCGACTCCGGCACCTGTGGATGCTACTGGTGTGCTTGATGGAAAATGGGTCTTGGTGTAAGTTTGTTAAATTTAATCCAATGCTTGAAGTTTTTTTATTGGATGTTATAGTTTTTTTTGTGTGTTTTTATATAAATGGTTTAGTAGAAATGGAATTTATAGACGGAAAACAGGCCACCTTTGGGCTTTGAAAGCCATGTATTTTGTTAAAGAATATTATAAATCATATTCTACACCCTCACCTTACAGCTTAAGGATTTAGGTGAAATTATTCCTTAACTTATTTTTTAGTTGTTGTCGAGGTTGAGGATTTAGTGGCTAAATTAAAATGAAATTGTATATCAAGACCTGTTGGTGGTTTTCAAATGCTTCTTGAATCGATAATAATTCACGTTCAAGATTCTAATCAGGGTCACTTTGAATCAGTCCATTGGAGTTTGATTGAAGCTATAGAATGGAGTTTCTGATAGAAACAAGTTAATTGAGATTATCGTACCATGGAAAACTGGTTTCTGATACTGTTATGATGTTTGAAATGGAAAAGAAAAAAAATAGTATTTTTTTTTCTGATGACAAAATTACTCGACTTAATCGATATGTGTGCTGCACAGTAAGAACAGCTTGCCCATCTTTATGGAACCAGTAGGAAGCATCGTCTTTTGTTGGAAGTACACCACATAAGATGTGTGTTTTGTTTTTGCCCAAAAGATAATTAAATAAGGCTGATTTCTTTGCCACTCTTTAATGCCGGCATGAACAAAATGAAATGGATGAGGATTACAATTCGATGGAACTGTGGTTTTACTGTCTGCTTCCAGAGGATTTGTGTAAATGCGAATTTTTTGCTGATGATTTCAATTACATGATGGAAAACATTGTAGCAAGCATCCTGATTGCATAAAATATATCACTTTCTTGTCATTTACAGTCTTTAATTATGAATTTGTTATTTAATTTGTATTTATAACTGACAGGTATACTGCATTTTCTGAACTGTTGCCACTTCTGGCAGCAGGTGCTACACCTTTATTGAAAGTGAAAAGCATATCTCAAACAATTGATTCCAGTAATCTATCTATTGTGAACTCAACTACATTGTCGAGCCCTTTTGCTACTTTCTCTTTTAGCACATCCGCAACTTTTGAGGTTCGGACACCTTCAAGAATACAGGTACTTCTTAAAACTTTTGAAACAATGTGGTTTTTGAAGCTAAAGAAATGGAACATAAAATAGCAAAATACAGTAATAGAGTATCTTCTTAAGAAAGTAGAAGAGATGATTGCACTGGAGAGATATTATTTTAGTTTAAGCTTTGTGCCCCTGCTGTGAAGAGTTGGTGTCTGAAATTCCCCTCTTTGAACTTTCTGTGGCATAAGGATTTTTCTAAACCTTACTAGTCTCCTCTATTCTCAATATGCTCAGGTTGAATTTAAGGAAGGTACACTGCAACCTCCAGAAATAAATTCCAACATAGATCTCCCAGGAAATGTTGATCTATTCGGGCAAAAGATCAGTTTGTCTCCTGTCCAGCAATCTCTCAATCCTCTGCAGGAGGCAGCAGCAAATATTGGAAGAACCATATCTGGCCAGCCACCACTTACGGTGCCCATTCCAGGCAACCAAGCAAGCTCCTGGCTTCTTATTACCTACCTTGATGAGGATCTCCGTATCTCAAGAGGGGATGGTGGTCTTTTTGTTCTTGCTAAAGAAGGAAGTCCTCTTCTAGAACTGTAGCTGTTAGTCAGGTACATTCTGCAATGTTCTATATAATGTGGATATACAGTGCCTTCTCTTCTATACTGGACCTTGTGGAAAAGGGAATGGCTTAAATGATGAAGAATATGCTTAGATTGTAGTTGCTGGGACGCCAAGAAAAGGGATTACTTTGAAACCCCCCCACCCCCTCCCCCCCATTCCAATATAATTGTAAGATTACATATTTTCTAAACGAGTTTCTCTACTTTCGAATGGAATACAAGTAAACTATTATTACGAAAGGATGGTATTGCAGTGCCTAATAGCTGTTGTCATTAAGCAGGAGGTGCCTGGGAATATCCTCTGGTTTTAAGAGATTAAGATAAAGATGAAAATGGGCAGGCAGTACTCAGTTGAATCGTCTGCTGAGCCAAATATAGGACTTCGGTACTGATAAGCGAATTCTAGATGCCTATTAACCCGAAAAACATAAATAGCATCACGTTCATGCAGCTGACTTAAGTTTGAGGAGTTCAACATGAGAGCATCGTTATTACAGTTCTGTGAACTGAACTTTAATTATTTGATTTACTGAAACTCCTGTTTTTATGGTGGTTAAAAGAATACACTGTTGCTAACTATGTTGAAATTATGCAATGCCTAAAACAGATCTTTCTATTGTAGTTTCGTTAATCGTTTGAAGTCTCCACATCTAAATTGAAAAAAGTATTAAAAATTGTAAATGAAGACTTTGATTAATCATTCGTTGAATCATAGTCCTTGTTATAATCAATCGAATATATATATATATATTAGATAATGCCCCCGCGCTTCGCCGCGGGCAGCAAAATATTTGTTCAGTATAAAAAATATTAATTATATATATTTTTAAATTATATTATAAATATTATTAAAATCATAAATTTATCCAGAAATCCTGTGAAGTTCAAATTTTTTATCAAATATATGAATTTTAAATTGTTATAAATTTATCTGTTTAGTAGTTTTTCATGAAATAATCAGCATTAATTGATCATCGTTATTAAAAAAATAAAAAAATCTAGACATTTGAATTTTATAATTCAATTTAAATAGATGCATAGAAACGAATAAAAAAAATAAATATTATCCAATAATTAAAAAAAAATAACTTGATATGAAATAAAAATATGCAATAATCAAATAATAAATATAAATAGTTAATCTTCTATCGATAAAAAAACTGAATATATAAATTGAAAATCCATCCTCACATAATTATCATTATCGTTGTTATAAGAGTTAAAATTATTATCAACATTATTATCAAAATAATAAATAAAATTAAATTGAAATGAAAAATCATTAAAAAAAGCAAAATATTTTTATAAGAAAATAATAAAAAATTAATAATTAAAATTATTGTTATTATTGCGTAAATGGTAAAATCATAAAAATCATATAATTTAAAGAGCAAATTAAAATAATAGAAAAAAAAAACTAAAATAAAGGCAAAAAGCGAGGAATATTTATTATTGATATTATTATCAAAACAATAAAAATAAACAAAATAGGAAGCATGAAAAAACATTAAATTATTATTATTATTATTATTATTATTATTAAAGAATAAATAAACCACAAAAGATTAATAAAAAAATAAAATAAATATAAATTATCATTGTTATTACTGTCAAAATAATAAAAATTATTAAATTATCCTGAGAAAAAAAAACTAAAAAACATCAACAAAAGAGTAAGCAAGAGAAATAATTAAATAATTATTATTAATAATAATTATTAAATAATTATGAATTCAATTATTATTATTATTATTATTATTATTATTATTATTATTATTATTATTATTATTATTCTAGAAATTTAAAATTCAAAATCAAAGTTAAAAACATATTTTTATATACATGAATAATAGTAGGGATTATTATACAAATAATAAGAAATCAAGGGATGACAACAAAAAATTAAAAGTACAGGGGCCAAATATTAATTATGTGTGAATTTTTTATTATAACATAAATTTTGACAAAATAATAAATTTGTATAGAATTTTCATTAAGTACAAATTTTGTATAAAATATATGAATTATAAATGGATATAAATTTATTTGCTTAGTAGGTTTTAACGAAAAAACCAGTATAAAATAAACAGTTTATTTTGTATCAACAAAGAGACGAAAACATACATTGAAAATTTATTCTTGTGTTATTATCATTATCATTACTATAACAGTTAAAATTATTAACAACATTACTATTAAAATAATTAAATTGACCTGAAAAATTATTGAAAAGGAAAAAAAATTATATAAAAAAACCAATAAAAAACAATTACTAAAATTTTTATTATTATTGCATAAATAATAAAATCATAAAAATCATTTAATTAAAAGAACAAATCAAAATAACAGGAAAAAAATATAGGGAAAAAGAAAGCAATATTAATTTTGAAACGATTATTAATATAAATTCAAATTTCAGGATTGAACTGATTTAAAAAAAAAACAAAAAAAAAATATAGATGTATAAATACGAATAAAAAAATAAAAAATGTATAAGAATTAAAAGAAAACTAAATAAATTAATATAAAAAATTTCAAATAATTAAATAACAAAAATAAACAGTTAATTTTCTATCCACAAAAAGATGAAAATATAAATTGTAAATTTATTCTTATGTTACTGTCATTATCATTACAATAAAAGTTAAAGTTATTATCCACAATTGAAGTTACTGTCATTATCATTACTATATAAACGGTTTTGTGTCGGCCACCGGGTTTCTCTTTCCTGACGCAGCAAATTATGGTCCGGTCCCTGGGATTTGTAAAAAGTTTGGTTTGGCCCTTGATATTTGAAAATCGGTTTGATTACTAATTTCTTTAATTTAAAGTTTCATTATTTTCAATTGTGCCCTTCAATTAAAACTGATTATTAAAGGAATATTTCATTTCAGTCCCTATTCTTTTGATTTTCTATTTCTTTTTAACTGTTATAGCAATGATAATGACAGTAACATAAGAATAGATTTACAATTTATATTTTCATCTTGCTGTGAATAGAAAATTAACTGCTTATTTTTGTTATTTAATTATTTAAAAAATTTTATATTAATTTATTTAGTTTTCTTTTAATTCTTAGACAATGTTTATTTTTTATTCGTATTTATACACCTATGCTTTTATTATTATTATTTTTTTAATCGGTTCAATCCTGAAATTTAATTTTATATTAGTAATCATTTCAAAATTAATATTGCTTCCTTTTTACCTATATTTTTTTCCTGTTATTTTGATTTTTTTTAATTAAATGATTTTTATGATTTTATTATTTACGCAATAATAATGATAATTTTAGTGATTGGTTTTTTTTATATAAATCATTTGCTTTTTTAATAATTTTTCAGGTCAATTTAATTATTTTGATAGTAATGTTGATAATAATTTTAACTGTTATAGTAATAATAACGATAATAACATAAGAATAAATTTCCGATATATGTTTTCGTCTTTTTGTTGATAGAAATAAACTATTTATTTTATATTGGCTCTTTCATTAAAACTTGCTAAGCAAATAAATTTATATCCATTTACAATTCATATATTTTATAGAAAATTTGTACTTAACGAAAATTCTATATGAATTTATTATTTTGTCTAAATTTATGTTATAATAAAAAAATCACATAATTAATATTTAGCCCTTATACTTTTAATTTTGTTTTCATCCCTTGATTTCTTATGATTTCTATAATAATTCCTACTGTTATCAATGTATATATAAATGTGTTCTTAGTTTTGATTTTGAATTTCTAGAATAATAATAATAGTAGTAGTAATTGAATTAATAATTATTTAATAATAATAATTATTATTAATAATTTAATTGTTTCTCTTGCTTACTCTTTTGTTAATGCTTTTTAGTTTTTTTTTCCTCGGGATAATTTGATAATTTTTATTGTTTTGACAATAATAACAATGATAATTTTATTTTTATTTTATTTTTTATTAATCTTTTGTGGTTTATTTATTCTTTCATAATAATAATAATAATAATAATAATAATAATAATAATAATATTTTAATGTTTTTTCATGCTTCCTATTTTGTTTATATTTTTTTCTCTCAGTATAATTTGTTAATTTTTATGGTTTTGATAATAATATCAATAATAAATATTACTCGTTTTTTGCCTTTTTTTTTGTTGTTTTCTATTATTTTAATTTTCTATTTGGATTAGATGATTTTTATTATTTTACCGTTTACGCAATAATAACGATAATTTTAATTATTAATTTTTTTATTGGTTTCTTATAAAAATATTTTGTTTTTTTTAATGATTTTTCAGGTCAATTTAATTTTAATTATTATTTTGACAGTAATGTTGATAATAATTTTAACTCATATAACAATAATAATGACAATAATATGAGGATGGATTTTCAATTTATATGTTCAATTTTTTTATCGATAGAAGATGAACTATTTATAATTATTATTTGATTATTGCAGATTTTTATTTCATATTGAGTCATTTAGTTTCATTTTTTAATTATTGGATAATATTTATTTTTTTATTCGTTTCTATGCATCTATTTAAATAATAAAATTAACTAATCTTAATGCAGTGAATGTACTAATTCAAATGTCCAAATCTTTTTATTTTTTTAATAACGATGATAAATTAATGTTGATTATTTCATGAAAAAACTATTAAACAATTAAATTTATAACGATTTAAAATTCATATACTTGATAAAAAAATTGAACTTCACAGGATTTCTGGACAAATTTATGATCTTAATAAAATTTATAATACAATTTAAAAATACATATAATTAATATTTTTTACACTGAAAAAATATTGTGTTGCCCGCGACGAAGCGCGGGGGCATTGTCTAGCACCAACAAACCCAAGTCAAAAAGCCAGACATTCGTAGCTAAAAATGCATGACAAAGATATAAAGAGAACTATTAGAAGCATGGAAGGAAGCGCACAATGGACAACTTAAAACAACTGTGAAGAAAGCTGGAAAAAATCGCCATAAACACAACAAAAAACAGAAGCTTTCAAGTTGTAGCTTGGCTAGAACAAGACGAAACAACAAAAACATACCAAGAGAACATCACCAAAAGCCAAGAACCGAAAGGAAATACAAGAAAAGGAAAACCAAGAAGCATAAAACGCAGTAATGACAATGATAGAAATAACTCAGAATTGAGACACAAAAGGCATGAAAATCGCAATGAAACAGCCAAACCCACACAGCAAGAAAACAAACAGTCAATGTTATATCCTAAAAAGAAACTAAATCAACCATCACAAAACCTCAAGAGCAGCAGCAGTAAACAGTAAAACAATAACACCAACAAAAGAAAGCAAACAAACAACCAAGCAACTATTTTTTAAAAAAACACATAACTTACCTTAAAACCAGCAGCCACCCAAATACTGGTAGCAACAGTGCACAATCAACAGCAACAATCTAAACAGCCAAAACCCAAAAATGAGCACAAACCCTAAAACCAAGCAACCAACACGATCCAAAAACAGGACAGAAATGTAACGGGTGGAAAAAATTAGACAAAGCAAGAGACTAACGAGAGAGAGAGAGAGAGAGAGAGAGAGAGAGAGAGCATTACAGGACCTTAGCACCCTAAAAAAAAGCCAAAACACTATAAATAAGCATGTACAGAAACAACAACCCAAACCACACCCACCCACCACAGAAACAAACGAAGTCAAAGCACAGCATGGTCACCTGTAAAGTCACAGAGAAATTCAGCGTGTGAAATGACCGGGGAAAATCTGACTAATTAAATTAAATGGATAGCACATCATATCAAGAGAAAAAAATAATACAATCAAATCAGAACAGTCCCAAAAAAACACATGCAGAGATGAAAACATATAAATCGGGTAAACTCAACAAACTCGACAAAATTCCCAACAAAACCATTCTCTCCCCACAAAACATCAAATCTGTGAATTTCCTTATCCACGACCGACTAAGATAGTCATCCCAAGACAATTCAAATTGATTATTTCTATTTCAGTACCTGCAATGCAATGACAATGGATTGTGACCGGCTGCCCTCCTCCTGTTGGTCCTCAACAAATTCGTATCTAGGAATGTTTGAAGCAGGATAGTCCAGTGGGCAATAGAAAATCGCCCACCGCACGCCGATTGTCTTGGTTCTTTTTTCGGTCCTCTGACAAACACCACCAATATCCTTCACCAGCCCAAAATCGTCCCCACTCACCACTCGGCAAATCGTGCTCTGAAAATTCCAGCTTGTCTTGCAGCCACGCCTCCCTGGAGATTCATCAAGCTCCCCGTCCAATGCCTCAAGCCCTGACCTTTAATTTCCTTTCCCTCTCTCTCCCTTGGTCCTGACCTTGGCGAGGAGCCTGCACCCGCTCAACATGGTTCTCATCTTCGATTCTCTCTCCATCTCTCTCCCCTGGCTCTCAGCGTGGCCCCGCTCAACATGGTTCTCTTCTTCAACCCTCTCTCCATCTCTCTCCCTTGGCTCTCAGTGTGGCGAGACTTGTCCCCAATCAAGACCCTGAGGTCTTCTCCTTCGATCCCCCCCTCTCCCCTGGCTCTCACGGCGGCAAGAAGCCTGTCTCAACTCAACAGCTCACGCCTTCTCTTTGAATTTTCTCCCCCGTAAACCAAACCAAAGAAAGAAGAACAATAGATAAATGAAAAAACAAAAAAGCCCCCACGCCACTCACAAAAAGACCACACAGATTAAAGGGCAAAATCGGGCTCACACTATCGCAATCCACAAGACTTTAACTCACAATATACAGTGTCTCAAACAGTAAAACAACAACACCGTTTATATTTTAGTTAATATATATATATATATATATATATATATATATATATATATATATATATATATATATATATATTCAATTCATGTACATTTATCTATATTTTTGTCTTAAAAATATAGGAACCATAACATTTGGTCTACCCATCTTTTTTTAAAAAAAAAATTATTATTATTTATTGAGTTTTCAATCTCATGACTTCTATATTTAGTATATTCGTTTAAGATGATTTTTTTTTTAATTTAATTGGCTAAAATCTTTGTTTTGTTGTTTTTTTTTAATGTTTTTTTAACTATTTTTTTCATGTTATTGTGATTTTTTTTGCTTAAGATGATCCATTTACTTTTGTTATTTACTCATTTATTACCTCATCATTTCTTATGCAGTCCAATTTATGCTCAGTTTTTTTTTTTAAAAAAAAAACACTTGTGTTGTGTTGATGTTCTTTTTCACCAATAATATAATTAAGCTCACGACACGCGGCCCTCAAATGTAGTGCCGGGGTACAAGAATGATTATGAATATTTTTGTTTAGAAATATATTAAAATGATATATTTTTTTAAAAAAATAATTTTTTATATAACATATGAAAATAATTTAAAAACATTAAAAAAATATTAATTTAAAATAAAAAAACATAATTTTTTAAAATCCAATAACAAATAGTCCTGTTTATTAGCTAAATCATGACTCCGAACAAAGTATTTTTTTGTAGTTTATGATCTGATTTGCCCGCGCACTGGACTGAGCTTTTTGATGTAGTGAACTGATTGATTGTTATGTGTGTTTTTATTGATTGAATACAATTTTAATTAGTTAAATCATCATCAATAAAAAAAAAACATTTCAAATGGGTTATTTGTTTTGTGTATTGAAGTTATTGAATGTTGCTATTATTCAAATGTTTGGATAATTATTTAATTGGTAGATTGTTTATGTGTATCGAAGTGCTTATAAATAATTTGACTTAATTTTTCTATCTGTTTTGTTTATATTTGGTTTGTATATTTTTTGTTACATGGTATTAAATCTGAAATATCATACATAAAAAAGTTGTACAAATCAGTTTTGAACAAAAACAATATCGACTAATAAATTATTTTCATTATTATTGTATTCTAATCATCTTGATTTCTAAATTATTATGATTATTATAGCTGCTATTATAATAATTATTTTAAATAATTAATATTCAGATTATTAATGATAGTATTGTTATAATCGTTGTAATTATTACAATAATTATTATCAAGATAACCAACATCGTTATTTTTCTAAATATTATTTCAATTATAATTAATATTATTATCATTAGTATAATTATTTTTGTCATTATTGATATTTTTATATGATTTTATGAGTTAGTTTTATTATTATCAACAAAGTCATCATTAGTTACATCATAAGCACCATAACTATTAAAATAAAATATAATCGTTATTATTATGATCATTTATAACTTCACTATTATTATCAACATTACAACACCTTAAATTATTTATTATTAATACTATTAAAATAATAATAAAAATATCAACTTATCCTAAAAAATAAACAACTTGAAAAGTTTAACAAAAGAGTAAGAAAGAAAAAACACATCTCTAATTATTATTATTATTGCATATATAATAAAAAAACAAAATTACCTCGAAGAATAAAAAATAATAAAAATTATAACAAAATAGTAAACCAAAAAATAAAATAAATGACAAAAGAAAAATAAATATTATTAGCCTTAATAAAATGATTTGAAAAAAACATTTCCAATGATTTGCATAAATAATGAAAAAAATAAAATTATCTTGAAGAATCAAGAAAATAAAAAATATAAAAAAAAAGTATGCAAAACAAATTAATGACAAAACAAAAATAAATATTATTAGCCTTAAAATAATATTTTGAAAAAACATATAAAATAATAATTATTATTATTGCATAACTAAAAAAAGTGCCTCGAAGAATAAAAAAAAACTCAATAGTATAACAAAAAGGGAAGAAAAAAATCAAATAAATGACAAAAAAATATTATTTGCTTTAAAAAAAATATTTGACCTGAAGAAAAAAAACAAAAAAAATCATTTTCAAATGATTACTAACACAAATTAAAATTTAAGGACTAATTCAAAAAAGAGGCAACCCCAACAAAAGAGAAAAAATAATAATTCTTACTATTATTGCATAAATAAAAAAAATAAGTTCGAAAAATAAAAAACTCAAAATTATATCAAAAGTGTAGCAAACAAATGAAATAAATGATAAAATATAAATAAATACTATTAGACTTAAAAAAAATTGAATTTGATTTTAAAATTAGAAGTATGATTTTTCAAATGTTCATTAACACAAACTAAAATTTAAAGACAAAATAAAAAAATACAACCTCAACAAAAAAGAAGATAAAAAAGAATTCAAAACTAAAACAAAAGGCATATACACATAAACATATACAATAATTGGAATTAAAGCATAAATATATAAATAATAATAAAAGAATTAAATTTCAATCGAACAATTAAAAGTATAAGGGTCAAAATAAAAATAAAATATATGATTGATTTTAATTGAATGATCAAATTGACAATTATCTAAACTTTTATACCAAAAATATTAAGGGATTTAAAATCATAACCAAAATTAAAAGAATAGGGACCGAAATGAAAATAAAATATATAATTAATTTCAATTGAAGGACATAATTTAAACTAATACAAATTGTTATACCATAAAAATAAAGGGATTTAATACAAAACCAAAAAATAAAAGCATAAAGACCAAAATGCAAATCGATTATATCATCAATTTGAATTCAATGACTAAATTGAAACCAATTGAAACTTCTATTACAGAAATCAAGACTCTACAGAACAATTAAAAGTCAAGGTATTGAAATAAATTCATCATCAAACTGAGGGACTGAAGTGTACAATGGCTTTCATGAGAGAGAGAATGGGTAAAAAAAATTCAACCAACCATCTTAGCCTATTTGGACATCATAGGCGGGCACACACCACTATATTAGGTAGAGGATATGGCGGTGCATCTTCAAAGACACCAGATTGATATTTTCAACACTGTATGATGTCGCATTAGCTACCAAAAGAGGGTGTGACAAAGAAATGTGCTAATGCGTTCGAACGATGTGCTAACAATGTCGTAGAGAAAAAATATTAAAAAAAATAAATTACCTAAATATCTTCACAACCAATTTTTTACTTTTGTCTTTTCAGGGGGCATACATGTATTTATACATTTTCAAATTTTGTGAAATGTCTGAAATATCCTTGCCGATTGTTCTTCATTTTTGTCTTATATGAAGGCTATCTTGTTATTTTGCTGAATAAATACCTATAAAAAATACAAAAACCACCTGCTTGATCACTATTCACTAATCTGATGAAAAGGGTTAACCAGTATTTTTAGTGTGTAAAAATATTCAAAAAATATAAAAATACCCTAAAATATTTTGGTAATGCCGATTGACACGTGGGAAAAAAACTCCTGATACCAAAACAAAGGCTGAGGTATATTAAGAAATAAAATAATAATTTTATTGTTATAATAAACAGTAATATGCGTGTACATATCTACCGTGAACGACTGAGTTGTTGTCGGTTTTGGTTAATACTCTTTTTTATTTATACCCGTTCTTGTTGGTGTTTCTTAAGGTTGGATTATTGCACCTGTCCTTAAAAAAAACCCATTAATTAATATTATTATACTATTAAATATTAATGAGTCGAACTCAAAATTAAATCATTGAAGTCTGAACCCTGCATCACCGACCTCGGTTTCACCTTGTCTTTTCTAATGCAAAATGCCAAAATATGACTTGAAGACCCCCACATGCTTGGATACCCAGCAAGGGGAAGAGCATTTAATTTAATCCATGGCCTCTCTTTGCCGCTTTGGATTTCTTCTTTGCGAACTCCGAAATAAATAAATAAATAAAAACTAAGTTCATGGAATATTTGTATGCACCATTTATTGATTCATGGGATGCTCCTCTGTCTCTGGTTGGTGTGTGGGTTGACTATTCATCAACCGACAGAAATTACAAAAAGTCTCAAAATATACTACGTGTTCATCATTTAAGCATCGCCATAGTTTCTCGATATTTTGCTTCTTGTTTCCCTTTTGTTTTTTCTTTATTATTAGTATCTTCTTTTTCCTTCACAGGGTTGGAACGATTATCAAGGCAATATTGGATCTCTCAAATCACTTCTTACTGGTCACGGCAAAAGAAATCCATTTCCAGGATTTGTTGAGAGAGAGAAGGGAGTTTACGATTGATATGTATACAATGGGAGTAAGATAGACGTGAATCAATCTTGAAAAGGAAAGAAAGAAAGGTATGACTCGAACCCTCATATCAAGAGAAGTGAAAATTATTTTATCCAGACAGAATTTCTCATACTACAAATTTCTGGACATTCACTGGTTGCCATATATTTGCCCCTTTTCTTTTTGATTGTTCAAATATTATATATAGCCTTTTGTTTCAGGACACTACTATTCCAAGAAATAGCTAGATAGTGAGTTGATCATATTTGCTAAGAATTAAAGATAGAAACTGTAAAGAAAGTGCGTCGAAAAGAGATTTTTGTTGTTGTTGACAGTATGAGCAGCAAGCAACCGGCTGTGAAGCTAGATGATGAGCAAATCGCCGAGCTACGTGAAATATTTCGTTCTTTTGATAGAAACAATGATGGAAGCTTAACGCAGCTTGAGTTAGACTCACTCTTGCGGTCCTTGGGAATAAAACCTAGTCCTGACCAGCTTGAAACCTTAATTCATAAGGCGGATACAAACAACAACGGTTTAATTGAGTTCTCAGAGTTTGTGGCTCTGGTAGCACCAGAGCTGCTTCCGGAGAAGTCACCATACAGTGAGGAGAAGCTAAAGCATATGTTCAAGATGTTTGATAGAGATGGTAATGGGTTTATTACAGCAGCCGAGTTGGCGCATTCGATGGCAAAACTAGGGCATGCCCTTACTGCAGAGGAGTTGACAGGGATGATCAAGGAGGCAGACACGGATGGGGATGGAAGAATAAGTTTCAAGGAGTTTTCGCTGGCAATCACATCAGCTGCTTTTGATAATCTTTGAAGCACCTGATGTTGTTTCTGGTATGTCCTGTCCTGTTTCATTGGTTCATATCACTCTCAAAAGCCACTAGCTTTTCTGGGAAATGATCTTGTGTTTTGTATGAAACTGCTTGGAATGCTGAATGGCTGTCTACCCTTCGAATAAAGAATTCTGCTTGAAATGTGCCTTGCCTTTTTCTCTGCAAACTTTAGCCTAGCACCATAAAAATTTAATCTTAATTCAACAAACCAACAGAGTGAATTCGACTTTATTAAGATGCCTTTCCAACTGCATTACATTCAGCAACTTGCGTTATAAAACCTGAAACATGAATTTTATACCCTGCCATATCCTCTTAGAAGTTTGATATTGATTAAACACAAAAGAACAGTAGCAGCTGTTTCGTGCCTTTTGAAGAAGTAATCAACTTGCATAGCCAAAAACAGTTTTGATAATGAGCGAGGTGTCGATTTATGTACTGTCCGATGCGAGTTAAACAGCCTTCGGAAACAGTTTGAGCAGATTTATCTTCTTTCCTGCACCCTCGGTGCAATAAGGATTATGCAGGGCTATGAGTGAGTTGTAAAACTTTGTTGGTGTTTCTGGCGAGTCAGAACAATGCATGCATTTTTAATCTTAGATTTCTCTTCGTGTTCCTTCGAGACATTCTTGAGATTTTAGGGTTGAGACCTTCCCTTTCACATGAATGTTGTGACTGTTGGCTCTTCCATCAAGCATTCACGTGTGAATAGTGATCGGTGGTGCGGCGACACCGTCCCCTCCTTTTCTTCTATGAACTCGCAGGTGTCTTGAAGTTGTTCTGCATATTGTTTCAACTTCAAATCTTTTCTGGAGATTTCTTCTGCTCAAGGCCACCATAAATCCTCTTTTTTACTCTATAAAGCCACGTCAGAGGAGTTTCTCCCAACTCCTCCTCCGGTTACCAGTCTCAATACAGTCGACGTCGCGGTAGCGAACAAATAGGGCTTTCTTTGTCATTTATACAATGCAGATGTTAAATATAAATTTAAAAAAAATAATCTTTTAACACATTTTAAATAAAAATTATTTTCAAAAATAATCTTATTCTTCCCAGAATTGGCTCCGACTCAAACACCAAGTCAAGTCTCATAACAGCAACTTTAGTGGTAAAAGGTATTTTAGAGAGGCAAATTTTTAAAATGGTTCTTTGAATAGTGTGTATATAGCTTTTTTTGTTGATGTGTGCTTCAATGGTAAAAGCCATTTTAAAGAGCCATTTTTTTTTAATATTATTTTAAATATAATATAATTATTTTATATATAGTTTAATTATACAATTAATAGGAATAAGTTATAGAATAAAAAAATTATTTTTAAAAACACTCCAATAATATAATTATTAATTTTGTATATAATTCTTTACTCTTATTAAGATATTTTTAAATAAAAATAAATATTTTTAATATAATTATATTATTTTCTAATATATATATAAATAATATTATATATTTTTATTTTATATATATATATATATATATATATATATATATATATATATATAATAATAATAATAATAATATAGCTTCGCTGCATGAGTTGCTATGTATAGCAACTCATGCAGCCATAGCTAAATATAGCTTTGATTTTGGCACTGCCGTTGCAGTGTCAAAATCATAAAATAGAAGGTAAAATATTTATTTTTTATTTTTGTCTCTCCATATACATAGCCCTTACCCTAACATGGAACATATTAAAGTATTATGCTAATTGACCTGGTCAGAGTCAAAGGCTTGGCGCTACCCATCATTTTCCAAATGGCTTGTTCAGTTGCTGAGGAGATAACAAAATTATGTACATCATTATTTAGTTCTTTTGTAATTAAAATAAATATCTCTATAGAATATCATATCTATATCTATATATATCTATATATCTATATATATATATATATATATTAATTAATATCTCTATAGAATATCATATCTATATCTATATATATCTATATATCTATATCTATATATATATATATATATATATATATTATTAAACGTATTATATTTTTCTTATTCACGCTTTTTTTTTACAATTTGTTTATGAGTAGCATGTTTTCCTTTAATTAAAGTAAAGGCAATCAAAATATTTATTTAGTAAGAATTTGAATAATTCAAATAAACAAGAAAAATATACATCTCTACAAACTATTAATGCATTTCTTTTAGCAAAGTACTTTTTTTTTTTTTATCACTAGCATTGTATTTTAAATTAAAAATTTATAATGATCTAAAAACAAAGTTTTTACAAAGAAACATTGAAAATCATATCTCAATATATTGTATGCAACTGAAGGGGGGGTAATTAATTTGATAAGAAATTATAATTAAAAAAAATAAAATTTGTTATTTTTATTGAATATTCATGATCACATATTTAAAGGTTTTTGCATATTATATTTATATATAATGATTGATGAATTGATTGCTAATATCGCAAAAAATGTTATGATCTTATTTGAAAACAAAGTCAGAATCAACTGGTATTTAATGGAATAATATTTGAAATTATTTAAGATAATTAATTTTAATTAAATCTCAAGAATCTAAGAAAGAAAGAAAAAACTAAAAAGGATATTAAGAGTATTAATGGACATGCAAGGTCGAGTCCAGGGGTTTGATCTTACCACTTTCTTTTTATGTAATAGTGTGGACAACACAGCACCCATAATATTTAAAAAAACAAATAAATATATGACATCATTTATTAGTAAAGATTCTAGCCATAATTGAAATGTCAGTATACTGCCTTAGTTGAAATTATTTTTAAAAATATTTTTTATTTTAAAATATATTAAAATAACAAATTTAATTTAATATAAAAAATAAAAATGTTTTTTTAAATTTTTTTCAAAAATATTTTTTTTTTTAAAATGCCAAACAAAACATAATATAAAATTAGATAATTAAAGGAAATAAAAATGAGCAACAAGTAATTTATAGAGGTAAATGAACTTCTTGCACGAAGTTGAGAAACCCTGTTATTTTTTTTGTTTCTTTTATTGATCTTTTTTTTCTTATTCATTTTAATACAACAAACTTAAATCTTATTTCATGAAATTTATCTCTAATTCATTTATGAAATTGTATATAAATACTTTGAATTGACAAGAAAATGCAAGGAGAAGACTACATCAACATAACATGCACCAAATTTCTTGGCTGCAAGTAAACAATGACCTCGGTTGATAACCAGGCAAAGAACCCTGCAAATGGTACCGTACGGCTGAGTTTTCTTTTGATATTAGAGGAGGAGTGCAAGTCACAACTAACAGGAACATGCAATTTGTTTTTAGAAGAAGAAAAAATAATCCAAAGCAGGCAGCAAACGAGTAGCACATAAAATGTGCTTTCATTTGTGGACGTTATCCTAAAGTTGCAGCGAACAAAGAAAATCCCAGGAACTAGAACTACTCCAGCAAGCCGTGAGTTAATTGAGCAGCAATCGTTAGACAGAAAAGAGTCACTTCCGAAACTAAGAATGCATGAGGCTCAAATTAATGAGGAACTGTATAAACCAGAAAACCTTTTGTTATCCCTCTGAGAGTAAGGGGAATGGACCAGAAAAAATAAAAAATAAAAATAGGAGGCATGCTCTTTTAAGACTCGAAGCAATAAGAAATGTTAGAGCGTAAAATGAACAAACTCAGATCAGAACTGGAAATTCTGGCTTAGTTTTCTTCATGTCATCAGAAATTTGATAATTGACGCATATTCTTAACTGCTCGTGTCAATGACACAAGTCGATAAGGAAGAAACAGTCACTGCAAGCAAGAAATCTAATTCCACAATAATGTTATAATTGCTCTAATTTCACAAGAAAAACACTCTGGTTGGAAATCTAGCAACGAGATAAAGTGAGGTACGTGAGTGTAAAATGTATTAGAATATGCAAAATGGTAATTTTAGTCGCATTAGGCCTTCTTCTTTTTGGATTTCAGCATCACAAATCCAACAAACACGCATAAGAAGCAGAGAAGAGCCACGCCAGCAAATACAGGTACAAGTATGGCGTATTCTTGTGGAAGGAAATACTGGTGGACAAAGTGATTACTGTCTACAAATGGCTGAAAAATCACAACATAAAGAGTAAACACGAAAGACATGTTCATTGACCATGCGGATCCAAAGCAATGAAAAACTGAACTCACCAAAATGATAACCCAGAAAGTATAATAAGTGAAGGTAGATATGCTGATTAAAGATAACAAGAACCCCACTGCTCTGTCTGCCAACTCCATGCCAGTGGTTGCAGTTGTTTGTTCCTGTAAAAACATGAAATACTTGATCAACATCCAGAGAGAGAGAGAGAGGAAAAAAACTTTTAGACAAGCAGGATATAATTTTAAAAAAGCAGGAGAACAAGTGAAAGGCAGCACAACACCACATACAAAACCTTATAAAGGAGATGCAGCAAAGACTAAAAATATGAGAAGAAAATGTGAAAGAAAAAGAGCTTCTTCCTCAAGCTAAAAGGACTCCACAAATCAGGCTGTGAAGGATGTGAAATGAGGTGCGCATAAAAACGAGGAAAACAAAGTCTTTCTGGTTTATTCATTATTGTGTGTAATGAGAACCATCAAAGAAGTAGTTGGCTTACACAAGATTAAGTTTGGATTGAATTTAAGCTTCATGAACCACAATAAATGTAGAATTATCAAATTCCAAAATGCTAAATCCAAAGAATTCTAATTTAACTGCATAAAGACTTCCCACTCTTAGCCACAAAATGCTTCCCGAGCATTTTCACTTCATTGCTTGTGTAAACAATGTGGAGGTTGGAAATAAGAAACAACTCAGAAGAATCATGAACAGTATGAATTATTACCCAATCCGCATCTCATGAATCAGGATTAGACTTACCACACCAAACAACACAATCATAATCAATTGCTAACTATCATTGCAATCAAAATGATCAGCAGCTGAGTACAAGCCTTTTACAAGGTTCAAGCAATAACTAAGAGATAAATTTGGGATAAAATGCACCACTCCCGTCATCTGTAATACATTTTTGAGATAATGATAATAAACCCGGTCATTCACCTCCTTAAAGGAAATGAAAGCAATTACCAGTACCCCTTTAAGGACAGCGGATATAATCAATTATTCAAAGCCCAAGTCTGCTAAACCAACAATGTCATAAAACTACGGAGCATAAGGTCCAGAAGAACATTCTTCTAGAATCCAGCGACTCATGTCCTCAATCCTCATAGTCATTAAACTAATCAGCCCAGATACGAACACCCATATGAGATTCAAGAAATGATTTAAGTCAATCAATCAAGTGGGAATTCGCCAACTTAAAATTGAAGCCAATCGATCGATTTTTTCATTACTGTTTCCCACCATCTTAGAGCAAAATCACAGAGCTGTAAGATCCCAATTTTCTAAAACAACAACGAAACAATTCAATACAGCACAATACAATAACAAACAAACAAGCAAACAGTGAGATAGTATTAAGATTATAAAAGACAGGGCTAAGATGATGTCGCACCTATTTTCTTGTTTCGAACGTGGAGAGGTTTCTATAGTCAGGAGCCGGTTTCTTCTTTCCATGACCAGAGAACTATAAAACAGGTGGAAATTTATTCTCTTAGAGCAAATCCAACGCAGAAGCCATCTAAGCAAGTATGTGGACTTTAATGCAAGCCATGAACATTTGCCCATAACAAGTGGGCTTTAGCCACCATGGCCTTGTCATTTCTGGTGGCTTGTGAGTTGCTACGCAATTGGGGGACCAAAGTGATGGAACCCGGACGGTGTAATTTGCTGCCCTCTTTCAGGTCCATACAAGCTTGACCTTGGTTTGGAGGCCTACTGCTTGTGGAGGCAGCCAGAAACAGGGATAATGCTAGCATCTCAAGGAAGCCTACTCTGCCACTGGTCCTGGCTACTAGAGCGTCCTCACGTAGCAGGGCCTCGTTTGGAGCAGCCCAATGTGATGCTTGCTGCAGAGAGCTGCGATCAGTTAAGGAGAGGATGATTGAGATTATTTTTTAAAATATATTTTATTATTTTAATATATTTTTTAAATTATTTTTAATATTAGTATATTAAAATAATATAAAAAATACTAATTTTTTTTAATATAAAACCAGAAAAATATCAAATTTTCCCTTGGAAACCCTTTTGAAGTGCTTCTCAAACACCCCTTCAGAGCAATTCTAATAACAAAAGCCAATTTAGAGAGACAAGTCTCTAAAATGATATTTTGAATATTGTATATTTAATTTTTTTTATTGATGTGTACTCTAATAATAAAAGTCATTTTGAATAGCTATTTTTTTATATTATATTTTAAATATAGTGCAATTATTTTATATATAGTTTAATTATACAATTAATAGGAGTAAGTTATATAATTAAATAATTACTTTTAAAAAATCCTCCAACAATATAATTATTATTATTTTTAATTTTATTTAAATAAAAAATCAAATTTGAAATAAAAAAAAAAACTTGCAATATTATCATAATTAACACACTAATCAATATATTTAAAGTAATTAATTTGAAATAAGAATCAACCATATATTGCCATGTCATTTTTAGTTCAAAAATAGATTAGAGATCAATGAACTCGAGAGAGAATTGCCGCAACGAATTTCGCATTGCTCTTCATCAACTTCATGATTAACGCATTTAATCTCATTCAAATTTTTTTTTTTCTTTTTAAAAACCTCAATTATAAACAATCAAATTAATTTGTAGAGTTATTCGAGTGTAGTAAAAATTATAAATTGTATATTTTAATTATTATTAGTGTTAATTGTGAGATGATTTTATGTGAAAAAAATTATTTTTTAAAAAAAATAAAATAAATTTGATTTAAATTAAAAAAAATCACAGTCTATCATTGTCAATTCTCTGCTTTGATTTGGCCACACTATTTTCGTTTCTCTTCTCTACATCCTCTAACAAATTATTATTATTTAGGGTAACACGAAACCTTTTCTTTACTCATTTCTCTGCATCTTCCAACAGTCACTTTTGACCTGTCTCTCTCTCTTTTCTCTTGCTCATTTCTCTTTCCCGTAGATCCCTCTCTTGTAAGAAGCAGTGGTGAGAAAGAGCTTCGATCCAAAAACAGGAACAAATCTTTATTCTTTTTATTAGCGTCGATGTTGGGAAGGAAGCGAAACTGATATTGCAGCCCAGAATCAAATTATCAAAACCCATATTGTCGGATTTTGACTCTTAGATTGGTGTTCGTCTTCTTCTTTACTCTCGGATCTACAAATCCCTTGAAGAAAAAATTGGTCTGTGTTCGTATTTGATGAAGCAACATGTTCGGAGTGATTTAATTACTTCGAACAGTGTTTCACCAGTAATAAAATGTCCTTTAACTTTTATGTTTTGGGCTACTATAAATAGCAATCAGCCATGGAATAACTATTTTGATCTATTAAAATAATTGTTCCGTTGGAATGCTCTATAGTAAAATAAAATGCTAAAAAGATAGATTCTAGAATATGGCTCTTGTAATGCCTGCAGCGTTAGACTTGCTATTAGGGCAAGTCTAATGGTAAGAGTTATTTTTAAGAGTTAAATCTGTAAAATGGTTTTTTGAATAGTATTTATATAGTTTTTTTATTGATGTGTGCTCCAATGATAAGAGTCATTTTGAAAAGCTATTTTTTTTTATTATTTTAAATATAGTGCAATTATTTTGTATGTAGTTTAATTATGCAATTAATTATACAATTAATATGAATAAGTTATATAATTAAATAATTGTTTTTAAAAAACTCTCAAACAATAAAATTATTTTTTAAATTATATTTAAATAAAAAAAATGAATTTAAATATAATTAAAAAAACTCATAATATTTGAAATTTGAAATTTAAGCTACTTATTGTATGTTTTTTAAGTAACTCTATTTTTTTTTATGCTAACTATTATTATTATTATAATTATTAATAATAATTATATAATTAATTATTATATATATATACACACACTCACATATAAAAACCATAAAAGCTCCTCTCATTCTCTCCCGCCATCACCTCCACACAGAGCATAGCCCCAGCCCCCGAATATATAGCATTATTTAAATAATTTGGCTTTTTTATTCAGAGACGCTACAAATAGCTTCAGAGGGAATGAAAATCTATTTTGGCTGCTTGGATAACTGTCTTGTTGGAGCTGAAAAAATTGATAAAAAACACTAAAAAGATATCTTTTGGCTTTTAGCTCTTGATTTAGCTGCACGGTTGTACTTGCCCTTAGAAAGTCACTGTAATCCCTTGCCAGATGACACATAAAGGAATGGTCGAAACAGTACAATATGGTCCAGTTTATCATGGCGTCTTAAAAATAATAAAAAAATATTATTATTTTTTACTTAAAATAAAATTTTCTGTGTTAATATCAAATATATTTTCTTAATAAAATTTTTTTTCAAAAAGACAGTAAAAGAGAGGCTAAGATGCGCGGGGTTCGCTGGTGGTTCACCAGCATACGGGCCTAATTCACCGGGAAATGTACCATGCGAAACAAAATTCCAGCAGTTCTTAACAAAACAAAACTACAAAAAGGAAATTGATTGATAGGTTCACAAACTTGTTAAGGGGTGTTTGGGAAGCCACCCAAAAGTGTTTTTGGGTGCTTTTGATTCTTTTTTTTTTTTTTAATTTTAAAAACAGACGGTTAGTGTTTTTAGATCATTTTGATGTGCTGATATCAAAAATGATTTTTAAAAAATAAAAAAACATCATTTTAATATATTTCAGCACGAAACATACTTTGAAAAGCTACAGCAACAGCTCTCCTAAACACCCTCTTAATTTGTTATGGGCGTCATAAGCATCATATAGTATTGTCTGAGCAGCGGTAAAGCTCCATTAACATTCAAAAGGATATTACTGAGGTCAAGTAAATGCAAATTCTAAGAAAAAAAAAGGCTCTAAAGCATTTATAGCAACCGAAATGCAAAAGCCGAAACTTATCACCCACATGAGGAAAACAATCATAGGGAAATGGTTTCGGCAATCAGTTTCTGCATGACTCCGTTGTGTCCCCTCATATTACACCTCAGCCAACTTCTTGCACGGTTTCATCTCAGAATCAAGCTCTCCTCAAGAAACACAAAATAAAAAATACCTACCACTGTTAGTCATGCAGTATATACTGCATTATGTCCTTCCGGAAAACCCCAGAAACCCACATCCACCACCAATGTTGTAGTTGGGCCTTGAGATTTCAGGGCCCTGGATGCTCAAGTGCCTGTACTGTGAAAAAATTCCAGCAGGTCTTGATGGTCGCATCATCATTGCGATGGAAGGAAACGGTTTTGACCACGTACTCCTTGCTGAGGTGATAAGATGCCTACAAGATTCTTGGCATCTAGATGTCTGGCCAATGCCTGAAGCTTTCAGGTGGGAAGTGTTGGCTACATGGTTTGTAACATTCGTATTTGAGCTAGCATCATTTGTGGGTTTCTCAGGCGAGGGACCACGAATCTGAGCAGAAGGTTTCATTTGGTCCAGCCACCTCAGAATCCCGTTACCAAGATTTCGACCAACCTCAATGTCTCTTTGTTGTATATTCAGGTGAACCTTCAGAGCAACATGGAAAATAGTTCGTGTCCGTCTATGAAGTTGGGAAAAGAAAGGAAAATGTGAGCTTTTTTTAAGCTTTAGAGTAGTTTCATACTAGAAGCATAGAGATATCATAATGATACACAACATACAACAGCAATAGTAGCACCTGCAAGAAATAGATGCACAAACAGTACAAATTGGCGTTGAAGCCAATCTGGTAACAAAACAGAAAGTTTAGCAGCAGTATTGTAACGCTGAAAGAACACTTCAAGCCTTTGAAGCATCCAAATATGTCTCAATTGCATTGACTTCATCAATTCAAATCTTTAATAGACATCCAAATAGTTGTCTGGACATCAACCAGACTCTGTTAATGTTTGATATGCGTCAACAAAATCAATGGTATATTATTAAAGAAGTTATGCCAAACCTCTATCTCAAAACTAATCGGGTAAAACACCGTAATTCTCTATTTGCAAGTACTTTAAGGCATCTTCTAGGATAAATTTGTACAGTCAATTATGTTAGAGCTCAAATTAGAAAAGACACCTCCTTAGCATGCTTTCACTTGTTCTATAATGTGCATGCATGTGCAGAAAAAACTCTAGCATAAGGGAAGGCAACCCTCTAAAGAGATGCTGCCAATACACTCTGCGCAACTATATACAACAGGAGCAATGAGCAAAGAAAATAGTGATTGAAATGGAACTCAGTGCATCTAATGCATGCTCCTGATGCAGAGGAAAAACTGCAGTGTTGGTTATCATCGTATTTTAAGCAAATCAAATCCATTTGGCATCCTAATCAACAAGATTAAGGAGATAAAAAGCACTTGTGTATTTGTGTCGACATTATGACAAACCCATTCAAACCACCCCGATTTCCTCGAAGATCTATGTATTAAATGGTTAGACTTGAAATGTAATGGGGAAATTGAATTATGTCTATACCAGGCACTCTCTAGTCTCTATCCAACAAATAATAGACGAGCAAGATCATAAAAACATGGGTACAGCTACTTCAAATATATCTTTATAAAATCCCACAGAAAAAGAACAAGAAAATGATCGATGAAAAAGCAATCCACTAACCAGTTTCTATAGAAATGTATGGATCAAATACCGATTAGATCATGTGTGTCATCAAAATAGAGTCATCCACTTCCAAGAATCAAATGCATCAAAAGCACTAGTCAATTAAACAGCATTTTGACAAAAGAGCAACAGCACATACCTCTGAACAAACTGACGAATCCTGGGATACTTGGGGGTGATAACCCTACGTTGAATCCTTAAAGCCAATTTGTAAGTCTGTTTCAAACCCAAAAAATACGCAGTTCCCAGTGTGATCTCCCACAGCACCATCGTGTGTACCCGTTTCTCAAGCAACTTCTACTCTCTCTTTTGTTTATGTATACCACCTGTAAGGTGTTTGTTTTATGGTCTCTGAGATTTAAATAATCGGTGGGCTTATCATTGTCTTTTGTTTTTCCTAATTGAATGAAATATGATGGTTAGTTTTGGTGCTAAAGCCAAAGAAAGGACAGATAGTATATATATATCACGAGACTATTAGAATATTACAATTTATACCCAAACTATTTTTTATATCAGTCTTACCACTAAACTATTTCGATATTTCAATTGACGACTTGTGTTTATATTGAGATAACATGTATCATAGATCCAAATTACTTTATTTTTATTTATTAAAAAAATTATAAAAGATCTATCATAATCTATTTTATATAGAGAGAAAAAACTAAAAATCACTATCTATCAATACATTTTGGAAGAGAAAAAATTATCAAACTATTTATCCCAAATATAAAAAAAAAACTTAATAATACTAGATAAAAAACTAAATTCTTAAACTAATAACAATAATGGTGTTATAAATATATAATTATATGTATTGAATATTCATAATAATTCACAATTAATATTCATAACTCTTGAGTTTAGTCTTTTAGATATTTATGATTCTTGAATTCAACGTGTATTTTATTCTTAAAACTTGTAAAAAACAAAAGAATTTAGGCCCCGTTGTTTGCTGGAAAGTGGTTTCCTTTTAGAAAGTGAATTCTTGGAAAGAGAATTCCTAGAAAGTGAATTCCGATGTTTGGAAGTGTTATGGAAAATGAACTGGAAAACACTTTCCAGTGTTTGTTTATGTTATGGAAAATGATCTGGAAAATAATTTATTAATAATTTTTTTTTCCAGTTTATTAAAATAATGAGGAACAAATCTTACAAATTAAAAAGTTGAATGAGAATGAAATTGAAAAAAAATATATAATTTCATAAATTATCTCAAATAAAATAAATAATAATCAAAATAATAGAGATCAAATCTAAAAATTTAAAAAGAAAATAAAAGGTGAATAAATTAAAATAATAATAATAAACATTTCATAAATTATTTCAAATAAAATAAGTAACAATAAAAAAAATGAGGACCAAATTTGATAGATAAAAAATTTCAATAAAAAAATGATAAGAAAAAAGCAAATAGCAATTATAAAAATAAGAACCAAAATTAATATAAAAATTAAATTTTAAGAGATGAAATTGAAAAATAAATATTCAAAACAAATTATATCTAGCAATCAAAATTTTGAGGATCAAATTTGATATAATCAGCAAATAATGACATTTATAAATTTTTCACAACTTCCAGAAAGTGTTTTCCGCCCAAATTTTCCGGAAAACACTTTCCTGAAAACCAAGCCAAATTCTTCTTTGACTGGAAAGTGTTTTCCGTTGACCGGAAAGTGTTTTTCGTTGACCAACTTTCCAGCAGACAAATAAACACAGGAAAGTTTGGAAAGTGGTTTCCCGGAAAGTGAATTCCGAAAAACAAACGGGACCTAGTAAGATATTTTTCTTTTGTTTTTCTTTATTATATTTTGAATATAATACTGTATATGTTAATTTTTATTTTTTATAATAGTTGGTAATTAAGAAAAATATTTAAATAAAAGTTTTATAATAAATAAATAAAACGTAATTTTTAATGATTTCTTCCGTAAAAAAGGAAAATAATTGCATAGAAGATTAACCCGCAAGTAAACAACAGTACACAAACAACTCTCCTGTTAAAAACCCAAGCTTGATAATTTTCACTTGGCTAAACAAATCGATAAAAGCAAAGCAACTCTTCTCTCTAGTCGGTCGCTGTCTCTGAACAATGCAAAGACAATCTCTAGGCTCACCAGTTACCAAGCTCCATCCCCATGGAGGAGCCGATACTCTTTCACGTAAACAGGACACTAAACCAGTATTCAAAGACCGACCTCCTTCTACTTCACTCTCTCCCGACGCTGACGACTTAGATCACAAATCAACAAAACCTCGCCGATTCTCTTCTTCTTTATCGGTACTTTCACCTGCGCCTCCAAAACCAGAGAAAATCATTCACCTTATTCCTTTCCTCATCCTCTTTTGTTTCCTTGTTCTCTTCCTTCTCTCCCATACTCCTTCTCAATCAGGTACTGATAAATCAAAAAATCAACTCTCTAGATTTTTTCTTATTATCTAGCTTCTGGAGATTTAAAAAAATATCTGTTTGTTTGTTGCAGATTTGGCTCAGTTTAATGGATTCTATAACCATATAGGTACAATGCAGTTTCTTAATTAATCTTTGTTCTCTTTTATTTTTAATAATTTGGTATTTGGTTGCTTTATTCTATCTTATTTTCTGAGTTATAATGGTAGAAGCAGCGGGTGGGAGTATTGATGCATTAAATGAGGTCCGAAGAGGCGATGTCTTAGAGATTCGAAGTTTCAGGAACTTGCAAGGGATTGCTGCCGACGAACTCACCTCCCTCGAATATCGCTTTCACCGCAAATTCGCCCATTTCTAAGCCGCTTTTTCTGGCTCTTGCTCTTCCTATTACCTCTCACATTGCCTGTCTCTCACCGTGACAATCGCACGTGCGTTCTATATATATATATATAGACGCATTCGCACGTATACATTTAATTAAATTCCATATGAAATATTTTTAAGAACAATGATATTTATGTACATCCGCCAAAGGGGACCGCTGCTGACAGCGCTTGGATAATCGTTTTTATTGAAAAGTACGACTAGCAAGAGATTGTTTTCGGAGAAGGCGTACGTTAGCGTTGTAGCGATGAGATATGTTAGAGTGCGCCCAAACTGTGTGGCTGGAATCCAGCTGGAGAAGAGGAGCGCTGTGTCTGCAACTGCAAGTACTTCCCTCGAGTTGAGTTTAGGAAAGCCAGCTGGAAAGTAGGGCAGCGTGTACTCTCTGATGGTATCAGAATCTCGATGCTATTTTAAAGAGGTAATATAATAAAAAAATAATATTTTCAATAATATAAATATAGAGTGGACGAATTATAGTCTAATATTTTTACCATATATATTCTAATATAAAAAAAGCTAAATTATATTGGAGTAGAAAAATTAAATTTGTTTTTTAAAGAATTTGATGTTGTTATTTTTTTATGTATGGCAGTAATTGATTGGGTTTTTTTCCCTTTACTTTGTTAGTTTTAGTTTTCTTGGTAAATATTTAGTGATAGTATTTTTAGGAGAGGATATATTTTAATATATATTTTATTTAGTATTGTTTTTAGCATGTAAAATAAATATTATGAAACAATTTTTTATTTTATTTTTTCATATCACAACCCTTGAAGTTGTATCAGCTGCTCAGTTACAGTGCTCGTGAATTTTTTTCTTAATCTTTGTTAAATAAACAGCTTTAATTAACCGAACCCCGAATTGCATGCTTGTTTCATGGTGCCTTGGTGATCTTATATTTTCAATTTTAGTTCCGTGAATGTTTTTAGAGAATTATCTTTTATTTTTTTTATGCTTTATTAATTAATAAAAAATATTTTAAAAAATTGATTTAGTTTTCTAGAACATATTTTTATTTTATTTTGAACATAAAACATAGATTTGCAAAAACAAAATATCATGTTATTTATTAATTATATTAAATTTAGTTCTTAATCTTCATGTCACATATTTTATATTGATTTTTTTATTTAATTTTTTAGAATTTGATTTTATATTGATTTTGATTGTTATTTTGTTATTGTAATTTGTTTTTTTTTTTAATACATATTTTTTTATCTATCAGATTTAATTTTTATTTTGATTTATTTTATTTAAAATAGTTTGTAATTTTTTAATCATGTTCTTCTTTAAATTTTATAATTATCAGATTTTATGTTGATTTTTTTAATAAATTTTAAAAATTAAATATTAATTAGTTTTTTTTTATTATTATTATTTTATTGCTTAACTTCTTATGGAAATTATTTTCTAAAAGAAAAATATTTTTCAACAAACAAAAGGGACCTTAACTGTTCTAAGTTTTGTTGTTTTCTATGGTCTTACTGCCCTCATGAGTTGTATCAATTTATTTTTAAAAAAAATACAGGCAATAAGAAATTATTGAACTTTATTATTAAATTTGATTTCATAGTTGAATTTAAAGTCGCGATTTGACTACTTGTCCTATTTGGGTTTATTAAATTATATTGAAGTTGCATCAATGCGATCTAATTGATCAAAGTAACCTAGTGGAAGTATAAAAAAATCAAGTTGAAACTGAGAAAATGAAAAGAAGAGATTAAATTAATATAAAAATACATTTTCACCCTTCTCATCGTTCATCTTGAATTTAAATTTAAGTAGTGTGAAAGGTGTCTCGCATGATATAATTGACTTGTTGATTTACAAGCAATATGGATGATCAATAATAAAATTAAAAAGGACTTTTCAACTTTATTTGTTGTTTAGCCCGGATTTAAAATTAAAATATATAATTTGTTTTGATGGATTTGTTGAATGAAATTGGCAACTACAAAGGGCGGTGATTTGGCATCCTTTTACAGTGAATGCACAACAATTTCGTAGGTTGTAATGGTGTGTCTTGTAATATGTTTTTGCAATATAAAAGGATGGTCGAAGTTTTGGCAGAACGTGCAATGCAGCAAAAGGTTGTGATGATGAGTTTTTTTATGGTTTTCAACAGCAAAACGGGATGAGGACTGGAAACTTGGTAGCAGGTGCAATGGTTGTGTTCTTGGCACGCTTGCAGCATGAGAAATGGTTTGAAATGGTGTGGTTTTGGTTCATTTTATAGCTCAAATAAATGTTGTCGTTTTATACAGCAATAACAAAACGTGCATGGGCTATATTTTGTGGTAATTTGAACAAAATTTACGGGATATATATCGAAAAGAAGGAAAAACTTGTCGAGGTAAAGAAAAAGATTGCCGGATCATTGGATCCTGGTATGTATTGTTGTTAAACTCGCGAGTTAACTTATAAAATTATACAATTTTACTAGTCAAAACAACGAAACTAGTTTAAATCGGGTAAAAAAATTAGATCCTGTTAAAATCAGATAAAAATCATAAAAATCAATCTGAATCGTAAAATTTAATTGAATCGATTTAATTTCACGATCCTATCAATTTTACTAAATATCATCCCAGTTCTGCCACCCCTAGGGCCTAGACCTAACCCCGTGCCCCTATCCCTTCTTCCTCGCCTCTCTCTCTTGGTTGCCCCCTAGGCTAGGCACCTCCCTTTTTTCCTATTTTAAAAATAAAAAATAAGTAGTTTTTAAATGTTAATATAATTATATAATTATTTTGTAATGTATTTTTAATTTTTTTAAATCATGTATAAATCTTAACTAAGAAAGTTTATGATCATAATTATATCATATTATATTTGAAAATATTTTACTTACGATTTTATGATTTTTCTTCCTACATGATTTTAGTTGTGATTTTATAATTTTTGTACAGTAAATTTCAAATATAATTTTATGATTTTGATTTTACTATTCAAGTTCAGAAATAATTTCCGATTTATATCAAAATTATGAGTTTAATAACCATGTTGGTATGATACCATACCCACACCTACTAATATGAGGGGTTAAGATGAAAGAGAAAGGTAAAATGGATCCTAACGAGGCTTATATAATTGTTAAATTTAGTGTTTGTAGAATTAGTTAACATATATATAGGTTTATATAATTATTAAATTCAATATCTATTTAGATATGTATATTAATATAAAAAATAATAAAATGGGAGAACAAGAGTTAATTTAAAAAATTATGATATCGGTTAATTTTTAAAATATTTTATATTTTTAATATAACATATAAAAAAATAAAAAAATACTGAAAAATGAATTTAAAAGAAAACATTTTTAAAAGTCAAAATTAATTTGATTACAATGATAGCATCCTAGCTATCAAATTCATAGCCTTAGCCCCGGAGAAAAAAGAAACAAAATAAATACAGCAATGACATTTATCTGATATTACAAGGTGGGTCCATTGCTGCCACTGTGCCACATGAAGGACGACAAAATGGATGCAAATTTCACACATTAAATTAACCAAGTTCAAGAGTTTAATTTATCTCCTCCCCACTAAATGGTTGGTTATAAGTATGGTTGTGGTTGTTTTTTAAAGTATTTTTTATTTAAAAATATATTAAAATGATATTTTTTTTATTTTTTAAAAATTATTTTTAATATCAGCACATCAAAATCATCTAAACATTAAAAAAGATTATTTAAAATAAAAAATAAAAAATAAATTCAATTTGTTTTGTAAAAATCGGTACAATCACAATGCCAAACGGGGCTAAACCAATAGAATATTTCCTTGTTAATATATTTCGTTGGATAATAGACAATTTCTTTCTCATGTTACTGAAATTCTATTATAAATTTATCTAGAAAATTAAAGTATTTTTCTATTACCGCATTTCAAAAAGTTTTCTCAGCAGTACATACATACATACATACATACATACATACATACATACATACATACATATATATATACAGGGGCTTATTATATGCATATTCAAGATAATTAAGGTTATTCTATTAAACTCGTAAACGGATTTATAGATATATTGGATTTAATAATGGAGCAAAAGATGAAATTATTTAAAAAAAAATCATTGGTTAAAAACATATCAAAATAAAAAAAAAATACTTACAAACAAAACAAAAACATGCTTTACACTAAATTAAATTGAATTCTATTGAAAACATTAGAAATTGTTGATTTTCTTTTTGAAGAAAACAACACTTAATTAAAAATTAAAATTAAAATTAAATGAAGAAATTAGAAGGAACCAAAAATAAAATCAATGGATAAAAATAGGTGATTCTTATAGCTCACGCCCTAGCCTAACTTGATCATTTTTAGAGGAAAAAAAAATGCTATAATTAAACTCAATTATAATGAAAATACAATATGTATACGTGTAAACAACTGGAAGTGTAAAGAAAGCAATAACTTGCTTATGACAAATGATAAAAATGTCTATCATTTTATTATTAGATTTCAAAAATTATTTTTATTTTTTATTTTAAATTAAATTAAATATTTAATCCATTTAATCTTCGTCTTCATTGCCGCCCATCATTACCACAAACAAGAAAGCATGAATGCCATATGGATCCTTGCATCTTTAATCCATTTCCCTCCCCGTGAGAGAAAATGATGATCCAGATGGTGAATTTTATTGTGCTGACTGTGAGAAAGAGACAGATTATACCCTATTAATCACTGCAGGGTGTTTGCTCTCAGCTCGTATAAAGTTTGTGATCACTGAGGTAGGTATACGTGCTTCTATTAGTCGATCGATCATCTGAATAAATATATTTTTTATACGATTTATCCATACAAGAAAACAAATATCTAGCACCAAGTGATACACTTGCTCATGTTGCCAATTACAAAGATAGAACAAGGAATTAATCTCAACTTTCAAAGAAACCTTCCCGTTGGGAAATTGACGAGCAAGACATTTGTTTCCTTCTTTCCAGGAAAATTTACAGTATTTTTATGTATTTATTCTTGTTCGCCTATCAGGTGCTGCCGTGTTTTGAGGCAAGGAACAATTTCTGCAGGTAGTTACAGTGTAGTCGCCGAAATAGGCAAAAAGATAGCAGAGATTCATGCAAAAACAGAGCCATTCAGAGAAGAGAGGGACTGGAAATTAGAAGAATTAACATGGAATATAGAAGTGGAAGAAGAATTAACATGGAATATTGAAGTGGAAGCAGAAACGGAATAGCTTGAACGGGAGCTTTCCCTCCACGATTTATAAACAGAGCCCAACGAAAGGCATGGGAACTCGAAAGAAGCATTGATGAAGGAGGTGCCTGAGTTTGATATTTGATTTTAAATTTCATTTTATTATTCTCTATCCAATGAATGCCTTACTATCTTTGCCATATCTTTGCCCATGAGGGATTTGAAGGTTCCATTATTCTAATTCTGATTATAGCTAGCTTAATCTGATCATTCAGACATACTGTTCATCACTCCAGACACCTTTCTGATTAGGGATGGACATGTATCCTGAATCATGGAATGGCAGGTAGAGAAATAGAATTTTGTTCTGTAACACAACATATGCTGGCATCCACCTACTGAACTACAAGTTCCTAGAACGATTATGATATACCATGATCAAAAGTTTTGGGTGCGCAGAGGGGAGAAATTGCCCAGCATTTCTCCGAAGTCAGTCATGAGACCAGGAGTTCCAGTTGCTATACCTCTAGTATAGCATAATTAGGTTTATTTCGTATACGACTAAAAATCAAGATTCCTCGGTAAGATGAAGATAATGGAAACAACAAATTAAACGACATTTGTATATTAACATTCTGGGGGAAGAAGTTCAGACAATGCATGCAATCTTATCCAACTAATTGGAGCAACCTGTCATACATTCACAGCTTTTTCCATGCTGAAAGAACTCCAGCGAGTAATCAAGTGATAATAAAATACAAACGTTCTAATTGAGAAATTTACAGCGGTAAATCAAAGAATCAAACCTTGCGCAGGTGGAGGCTTGGACGGCTGCTGGTCACTTGCACCAGATGCTTTGGGAGACTCGGATAGGTGGACCTGAGCAAAGTCGTCCACCATTTTCCTCTTTTGTTCCTCTTCCGCCATTCCTACCTTTTCTTTTGCCTTCTGGCCTACATCCCCAGCTGCCTTGGCAACTTTATTGAATGCACCGGTCACCCAAGCAGCCCCAGTAAACACATACCTATTGCTCATTATGGCAGATCCTGCGCTGCTGACTTTCTGCTCAGCAGCTGCAAATGCCGATTTGGTTTTCTCAGAAACCTGAAATTTCTGATCCACTTCCCGGACTTTGTCACCAACAACAGTGGTGCTAGCACTAATCTTCTCAGTGAGACCTATCTTTTTGTCGAAAGAAACAACTTTGGCTGAGGCTGTCGAAGTCAACTGGTGCTTCTCATCAAATCCCTTTGCTTTGTTGATTGCATCTTTGCCCAAGATGAAACCCTTAGCAAGCATGCCAGTAACCACATCTTCTGCCTTCTGTAAAGCTGATTCATCACCAGGAGCTTTATTTCCCGTTACCTGCAGGTGGTTGGGTATAACCAGTTCAGTAAAGTGCTAGGGTTTATCAACTAGCAGAAGTTCAGTACAACATTCTTACAGAGCGTTCTGCTAAAGCAACAGGAGGCAGCTGGTAATCTGGATCCAAAGCAATAGTGACAGAAAGGTCAACAATTGTTGCTCCCTGACATAAAAACATAGTTTAGAATGATACCTAATATGTTGCTTAAGAAAAGCAGACCATATATATTCAGAAAAACTGTTGAAGCTTTGAAAATAGCTCAGTTAATTGTTTCGAAAACTAAAGTAATCAACAAATAATGATTGTATTAGACCACGAATTTAAATGGATAGATAATGATCAAACAGAAACCAAAGTATGATAGATACCAATGCTATCAAAATCCTATCTCAGACAAAGATACGGGAAAATTCCCCTAGAACCCAACACATGTCAACCAAGCAGACCAGTTTAGGACTCTCAGAACAATATGTGCAATTTCATACCAAAACTTTCAACCTGAACTTAGAGGCTTTCACAAGAATGAAACCATACTTTCAACCCAAAATTGCAAACCCAACCAGAACATTAATTGCTTTGAGAAATCAGATAGGATGACATATTTCACGCTAATCATTTTTTAGTTACTATAAAGCCAAAGTGAGTTCCATAATCTTATGATTTTTGAACTTGTGATTGATATTTCATCCTGGGGAACTTCTACACAACTTGAACCAAACTGAACTCAACAAAACTTCAATCCTAATTTCGCCCATTATGACCAAAGGTGGTCTTCTAGGACAAGTGCTTTGTGAAAACTTTGGCATCCAGAAAAATTACTGAGGCAAATTATCCAAATATCAGACCAATGCCTCATAACTTCATGTCAGTGCTTCTCCCACTTCAAGTGCTGATCTTAGAAATCAAATGGTGCATGAATCTGTTTCTGATAAATTTTAAGGGAAACTTGTTAGTTTAAAGAAACTTCATCTCCACAAGGGCAGGTGGGATCGGGAGCGGAGACTGAGAGAGGGTGGCAAGGGGTCGGACCCCTGGAAAAAAAAATCCTACCTCCCCCTTCAACAATTTTAAATTTTAAGGCCAAAACTATGTAAAATCTAAGTTTTCCCCTCTTACAAAAATTTTCCTAATTTGCCCCCCTTAACAAAATTTCCTAGCTCTGCCCCTGGGTGGGAGACTGGCTTGAACATATTCACTCACCAAATTGAACCATTTACTCTCTCTTAATGCGCAGCCCATTGCTCCATTGCCAGCAAACTTGAAAATATTTAGAGGTTCTTGTGATGAAATCTAAGGGAAGAAATTAAGAATTTCAAGTATCATTTGATTAAATGGATATGGGTGGGCATTAGTTAAAGCATTTGGTGATGAAAGAGTGTATATAGACTTAATTTGCTGTGAAAAGTTTTCGTACTGAGCTTTAAGAAAGCAATTTACTACGGAGGTAAGTGATTTCCCAAAGAAACCAGTGATATGGAAGACCAAGTCTCCTCTACATTGTTCTTTTGAATGGGAGGCAGCTTGAAGTGAGATTTTGAATACTGATAACCTATAGAAGGAGGGGAATAATGTTAGTGAATCGGTGCTATCATTGTAAGGGTGAAGATGGATCTGTCAAACACCTGTTTTCTACACTAATCTGGGGCTAAAAGCACTTTAAAAGCTAATGAATGGAGCTGAGTGCCACTCTCATCATACACAAGTTCTGGAAGGAGAAGCTAGGGGTGCAGGTTTTATAAAGGAAACAAGATAGCTACAGTAATATCTCATTACCTTATATTTTGGTTGCAAAGGACAGAACAGAAATGGTGCTGGCAAGGGAAGAAGCTTCTCTATTAGAACTTCATGTTAATGGCACACAGAGGAAGCTTTTACAAATGTAACCAGCACAGCACAGTTTATAGACTCGTTATTTCGCATATAAATTTTTCCTTCTATGTAAGCTGTCAGCACCTCTTGGACCTTTTTAATAAATTTCCTTTGCTTATCAAAAGAAATATGAAAAGCCAATGGATCACAGAGATTAGACTCTGAAAAGAAAATAATTTTCTTTTTTCCAATGGAAGACAGTTATGCAATGATCATCCAGTGATCATTGCTGACATAATATTGCAAGTTAAACAACAATGCTTCAAGCGTGATCTGAAAACACAAAATCCTATGACTTCAGAAGCAAATATTCTCAATAAAAGAGGATGCAATGTCTTGATCATTTCCCTTTTAGGGGAACAAAACATTAATTAAACTCATGAAAGTACATAATCAATGCACTTAAAAAGAAATGGCCCATTAATCTAATGGTGATGTAGGTGCTGCAATATAATTACCGAAAGAAGAACAGCAGTGTCTGCTCCTTGAGAATCTTTGAAGGTAACATATGCAATTTGAGATCGCTCATTATCACTGCATAATTCATATGAGATGCTTGGTATTCAAACAACGGAAAAAAATGAAGGAAAGTGTAGGGGAGAGAATATGGAAATGAACAGAGCAATACCTTTTCATTTCAACATATTCAATATCACCAGAAAAGGAAAAGAATTCTTTGAGGTCTCGTTCAGATGCTCCTAAGGAAACGTTGCTGACTTTTACTGTTCTTACCTGCAAAAAAGAAAATGTAAAGAAACATTTAAGAATTCAGTGCCCTGTAGAGCCATAATGAAAAATAAGATGGCAAGTACAACACATAAACTAGAAAAATCTCAGACTTGAATAATAGTGTGAACATGGAAAATTACAATAAAGCAAGGGCCTGCAAGGTTGAAACAAAATCCTAAGCCCTGATATCATAAAGGATTTGCAAAGAGGAGTGACTCATGGTATCAACTATCCCCTAAAAAAAACAAAAAGTTTCTCTGCTCCACTGCCAGGTCTACAAATAAGAATAACTCTGTACAATGAAACCCTAAAAACAATCAATGATCCAGAAAGAAGGAAAGGGATGAAATAGAAAAAAGAACATGCAAAGACCAAGTGAAAGAAATCTGGACAAAGAAAAATGCATCAAACTGACTGAACCAAATCTAGCTAGGAAAAATATGTATAGTGGCAATAAGGCCAGCTTCTTGCTCTTCTTGTATGCTAATCTCCATTCGCATTCACACTTTAACACATAAAATATTTGGTTCAAGGGTCTAGTTTTTTGCTTTTGGTTGTGGTAGCTTAATGGTCCAGTAGCCCCGGCTACACCTTATCATATTCAAATAATGATGGAGAGAGTATAATCCAAATATTCATAAGCCTCGGTTAACAAAATCCCCTTGCAAAATTTTTACTTAATTTTTTTTGCATGAATAGACAGTGAAGAAACCAATTAGAATAACGATTACTGGTGGGATCTTGCTTGGTCTCCAATATTTAATTTCCATGTTACTGTGCGAGCCAAAAATGAAGGATCACTCACAAGTTTAACAATCAAAGCTCCAAGTTTGAGAAACTAATGGACTACAAATCCTTCTTAGTCTCCACATCCGTAACTAGAAATTAAATAAACCCATGATTGTTATGGTCCAGTAATATAAACCAGGCCACTATACTTCCTCATCGCACTCATTGAGGCCATTGAAAGATTTATCCCGCGTTAGGACACTCATCTTCACCGAACAAACATATATTTTATTGACAGCAAATCATATCGGTATCATCAGAAACTAATTATGCAAATCTAATATTTCAGTAACCAGACAAACAGAAATATCTTTAGAAACAACGCATACAAATAAACCAAAAAATTAATTTATACAGAGCTTAAAAATTGCACAAAAAGAAATTGCAAAGCAGAAAATAGATCTATGCATATTAACCGAACGGAGATCGAACTTGCTCTATTCAAAATAAATCAAGAACAGGAGAAAAATACAAGGACGTGAAGCTACTGACCGACATGGCGAGCTGCGTTGGAAAGAGAGTTGAAGGATGGGAATTGTTAAAAGAGGACAGGAGAAGCGTTTGTTTCGTAGGTAGAACAGAGGGGGAGGGAGAGGGAGGAATTATACCGAGGGAGAGGTTGGAGGGGCACACGTGTGTATGGACTGACGCCGGCAGTCTCGGCACGTGAGAGATTGATTAAACAGAGCATTAGATGCTGTTGTAAGTAACCGCGGCTTTTCTCTATTATTTTCGGGTAGTATTTTTCACAAGTACAACCTGTGAGATTTTTTTTATTCAATTAATTTTAATTTTATATGTATATTATTTTTATAATTACTTGGTTAAATAAAAAATAAATTTAATAAATATCATTATTGAACAAATTTGGATAAATAAATCGTGTTGTGAGATCAATTATCATACATGATTATTGTTTTTAATTTATTGACATTTATGGATTTTAATTCATTTAATTAGTTATGTGCATATTATTTTTTATTTAAATTTAATATTATTCATATTAAAAAAACATTTGTAAATTTTTGTTTATTAAAAAAATTATTAATATGTGTGTGTGTATGGGTCAAATAACTAATTAAAAATAAAACTTAAAGAGAGAGAAAACATTGTTTCCCAACACTCAATTCCATGGTGTATTAAAATAGTAATCCACAATGTATTGTTTTTATTTTATTTTTTTATTTGACCCCTTCTTTACTTGGTTATTGATTTTTTTATTCTGTTAATGATAGTTTTGTGAGTTTAACAAGTTGACTTGGTTTGTGGGTTTAGAGGTGTTTTTTTGTTTAATTATATTTAATTATGTGATTTTTTTATTTTTTTATCACATGATTAAAAAACAATTTCAGGAAAAAAAAAAACATGTTTATAAATTTTAGAAAGTCCACAGGCTTGATGACGGGCTGGTTATTTTCTTTTTATATAATTATCATGATATAAAAAATATCTAAATATCAAGTTGATATAATAATAAAAATATATAGAGAGCTAAAAAGGGTAGGAAAAACATTGTTTCCCCACACATGTTAACACTATAGATGTAATGATGTGTTTATAGGGATTAGAGTTTATTATATATTTTAATTTGTATTTTATATGGTTGTCATGGCATAAAAAAAATATTCGCGTCGAACTAGTATAAGAAAAAAAAATAACATCATGAAATTATTTATTTTTTAAGAAGTTTGATTAAATAAATAAAATGAAGTATGAGGGTGAAAGGTATGGGAAAATACTATTTTCCCAAATCCATTAGCAATATGTCCATGGTGTTTTGTTTTTAGCATCTTAACCACTCTTTTTTCTCTGTTAAATATTCTTTTTAATTCAATATTTATATGATGTATTTTATAGAAATTTAAAGCTAATGATTTATTTTAATATTTCTTTTATATTGTTATTTTATATATAAAAAAATTCCAGCATTCAATTGATATCAGAAAAACACCCCAAACATCGTGATATGATTTATTTTTTAAAAAATAATTAAATAAAAATAACTTTAAAAAACATTATGTTAGTAAACTTTATGGAGTCAATGACATGGTTTGTAGGTTTAGCGAGGTAACCTTGATTGTCCAGGTTTACAGGTTCGATAGGTTATCTTTTTTATCCCTTCTAATTATTATTATTATTATTATCACCACTATAAAGCTAAAATTTGTGGAAACTTACCCCTCTCTAAGTACTCTTTGTGAGTCTAAGTTAAGCGAATAAAATTATTATTGTCCTAAATTTTTATAAGGCAAGCACATTCTAACTTGAATTCGGGACTTGTAAGGTTCTTAATCTCTTTGTCACCACTCACCACGCTGTGTTATGGCCTAGTTTGGTCCAGCCCGCCGGCCTTATGAAATCATGTATTTTTTTATTGATTTCTTTCAAATAAACGGCATTTTTTTCTACAATAATATTTACATGAACATTCGTGAAATATCATTTCTGTCCTCAGCTTATTTGTTTACCATCACAGGAAATCCCAACTTCGTTGCTGTTAGAGCATACACGAACAAGATGCTGATGTTTCAATGAAAAAAACACATGCACGTGCTTCAATTATGGACTCAACGAGCGAAAGAGAAAATTGTTACGGGGTGTCTGGGAGTGATTATTAAAAAATTAATTTTTTTATATTTTAAATTAAATTTTTTTTATATTTTTAGATCATTTTAATATGCTGATGTCAAAAATATTTTTTAAAAAATAAAAAAATATTATTTTAATATATTTCTAAATAAAAAATATTTTCAAAATACATCTACAACAACACCCTCAACATTGCTAACATGGCATGTCTGATATTTAGCTTGCCATCTAATGAAGTAGGGAAAAACTTCACACAGCAACCACACTTCTCATAATCTGCGGGCTAAGACATGTGAGCATGTTCCATTTTTGGACTTGAGTATTTCTAAGAAAATAAGGTATTTGTAGAATAAAAAACTCTTTAATATTTAAATTAATAATAAAATAAGATGGATAGGGTGTAATAGAAACTTAAGAGTGAGTGTAATGCGAGAAAAAACTTAGTATTGTAATGTAAGAGAAGGTATTGTGGTGTAAGTGAATTTTGAGATGAAATGTAGAGAAATATTAAGTATAAATTTTTTACCTAAGAAGTTTGTTCTATTAAACTAATAATAAAAAATATTTATAGATTTGGATCGTCTTGGCTCACCTTAAATTTAGAATGTGATGTTATGATCAATTGATAAAAATATTGATGTTAACTATAAGTGTGTTGTCTAAAGTTGTCACTAATAAAAATATTGATAAAAATAATCATTCTTCAAGAAAAAAAAGCTGATTTGCATTAAGAAAAGAGTTGTGTGTATATAATTCATTGTAGCTCCAGGTAAAAAAATTAAATCGTGTAGAGAATTCACTGTAACTTTAGATGCAGTTTATTATAGATTGCAATAATATAATTATCATCGTGCTCTTCTATCCATAAAAAGCTATTGTTATTTTTTGGGGTATTTTTGACTTTTCATATTTTAGTATAACAACTTTGCCCATGAAATTAGACAAAAATACATTAACTACACAGGAGTATTTTAGATATTTTAATTTGTTCATGACAATGAAATAATTATTTTAATCTTGAGTGAGACAAAAAAAAAAAAGAGGTATTAGTGAGGCTATTATTTGTTTTTCAACATTGATGAACATTAAAAATATTAATATGCCATTGAAGCGAAGAGTTGGCATTGAATGTATGTTGGTATTTTCATGTGTTTTTTTTCATTATTATCATGAGCTTGAGAGTGTGTTTGGGTAATTTTATATATTTTTTTAATTTTTTTTCTTAAAACCATCAACATGTCTTCTTAACGCACCATATTTTTTTATGTGCGCCCTATACAGCTAGCACATGCGGTGTCTTGCGATAGTCAAAAATGTCAAAACCTCCATCTCATTGGATATGTCATCATGGCCTCAGTGGTCAAGGATTTGTTGGTGGTCGGTTGTTCTTCCCCCCATGTTTTTTCATTTTTGCAGCCGAAAATGCATACAAGTCCTTTTTGTTCATAGTTTTTGCAATTTAGTCCTTTGTCTTTTTTATTTCTTTTTTCATCTTGTTTTTTCTATTGAAATTTTGATTTGTTTCAATTTTGTCCTTCAATTGAAAATGATCATATATATTATTTTTCATTTCGACACTTATTTTTTTTAATTTTTGTTTTGTTTTTAATTTCTCGAAACTTTTTGGTTTCAAGGTTTTGATTTGTTTGAATTTTATTTTTCAATTGAAATTGATTATATATATATATATATATTTTCATATCATCCACTATTCTATATTTTTTGGTTTGGTTTTGATTCATATGATCTTTCCGGTCCTCTTGAGACAATTCCTATTTTTTATTTGTGTTTATGTATCTATACTCGTAGTTTTAATTTTATTTTATTTTGTCTGGGATTTATTTTTATTTAATTTGGTCATTAAATTCTAATTTGTGCTGATAATCTTTTTAAAATTGATTTTTTTTTTATTTTTCCGTTGTTCTTTGTTTTTTTTATTTGTTCTTCAAATCAAATAGTTTTTTTATTCTTATAATGATTATTTTGGTTAATAATTATGGTTGTGATGATAATAATAACAATAATGCATAAAATAATATTAAGAGTATCAATAATACAAAAAACAATTATAATAACGATATTGACAATGATAATAGTACTGATGATAATTTTAATGATATAAATAACAATAACAGTGTTAATAATTATAATAATTATTGTGATAATGACTACGACAATAAAAAAAATAATGATGGTGTCAACGATGATAATGTCAATAATAATTATTTATAACAATGGTAGTAGTGGTAGCTATAATGATTGTAACAATTCAACAATAATAATAATAACAATTATTATAATAATTTATCATTTAATGTTGTATTTATTTAGAATTAAGTTTTGTCGCTACTCTATATATAGCGTTTCAAATCTAATATTCCGGATTAATGGTTTGAAGTTTTTTTTTACTCAGTATTATCTTTAATTTTTTTTCTTATTTTTTTAAAAAATTAAATTTCTTAACATTAGTTTTTTGAAATTTATTTTTTCTTTTTGTTGAAATCTATTGAACAAATAAATTTATATTGATTAAAAATTTAAATACTTTATTAGATATTCATGTTTAGATTTATTTTTTGGCAAAATTATAACATTATATAAAAAAAATCTCACACTTTTTTTATATTTTTTAAAATATAATTCTGAAGTGCGGCAAAACACAAAATAAAAATGCATGTTTATACAATAATCACTAGCATAAACAAACATGGCTCCGAACATGTATAAAAGCCAGTACTTTACAGGGAGAAAAAAAATGCATACACGTGCACATAACCGATCACCAACACCTTTACAACATATGACAATTAAGTTCTTGTTTTTTATTCACTTATAAATTATTTCAAAACATGTTAATATTTCATGTCACAATATTTTTATCAGCAATGTTTTTAATAAAATCCCAGCTCTAAAAATGGGTTTGTTGCCCAAGAGGGAGGGAACAAAAAATTAATTAAGATTGCCTATGCATATTTCGTTAATTAAGATATTTAATTTAATTTATCTCCACAAGTATTTTAAATAATATAATTGAATTTTAACTATATGATTTTGAATTTTATTCCAAACAAAAAGATTATAATTGATAATCAATTAAATTCAAATTTGCATTTCATGTAAAATGTTAAGAAAAACAAAATTTTATTCTCTTTTAAAAAAATGAGCTACAAAATAATTTAGTAATGTTTTATTTATTTTTTTAATAATTTATCTAAAAAGGGGAACGAATTTAACAAATAAAAATTTGAAGTTGCTCTGATTTTGGAAATATTTTCCTAGTTTTGCAGTCATCGCTGATGCTGTCACGCTTTCCATATAATTAGTGTTATTGATATTGTTATATTTCGATCGAAATAGCCGAAACGTTTCATATTAGAAAAAAACAAAACAGTGTTATTTTTATCTCGTTTTAAATATTAGTTTGTACTGGAAATATCGGTTAAATACTGGCTGAAACACCCTAGAATCACCCCAGATATTCCGTTTCGGTTACTATTCCCGCTTCTTCGATTTGCTACACACACACACACACACACACAAATATATGTTCACAATGATGTGTCACATCACTGCGAATATATATTGTTTGAGATGTATTGAAAACAATAAAAATTTAAAAAATATATATATTATAAAAAAATAAAATTTTTATCAATTTTTATTTTATAAAAATAATTTTTTTAAAAATTTTTTCATTCATATATTTAATTAATTATATATAAATAATATAATTTTGAAACAATACACTAAAATACTATAAAACAACCGAAACAATATTTATAACCTTGCGCATGACTATTATGTTTTCCTCTTGCCAAACACACTGTCTAACGTGTCTTTTCTGTTCACATCCACGTGCCTGACACGAATATTCAAATCCCATCCCGAAACCCCAAAAAACCAAACACCAAACAACATCATCATTCAATCTCCTTTCCCTTCTCTCCCTCTCTAAGATCGTCTAAACATCTCTCTCTCAACCCACGCCGTGCCATAAGCGTCGCATCTTTTCATTAACCTTAATCGATTATTATTCCTGTATCCAAACAACCCACTTCCCTTCCCTTTCTCGGAAAAAAACCCCTCTTATCTTTCGAGAAAGGGTTGGCTGGGGATTTTCGATCAAATTGAAATAATATAAGAATAATAATAATGAGCTTTCAAGATCTGGAGGCGGGACGACCCTTGGCATCTTCAAGGAGAGAGCTGATCAACGGCAAACAAGATGCCACGCAAGCGGTTGCTTCTGGAATCTTCCAGATCAATACTGCCGTTTCCACTTTTCAGCGTCTTGTTAATACCCTAGGGACTCCGAAAGACACGCCTGAGCTCCGGGAGAAGCTGTTAGTTTATTTTTTTATTTTCTTGCCGTTTTGATTTTCTTTGTTTGTCGTTTTGATTAAATATCCTGAACTATGGTTTATTTTTCTTCATTATTGAGAATTGAATAAATAAGATCGTGGAAATGTATAATTTTGCTGCCTGGATAGTATTTTTTTTTTGAAGTGATTTTATTGTGTTTTAGGAGTTCAAATGAAGCTGTTTTAGGATTGTTTGCTTTTTTCCAGGAGCCAGAAAATTGTTGGTACTTAAGAGAATAAATAGAATTAGAAAACTATTGAGATTCCTAATGGTATATTAGAAGACGATTTTTGCACTGCAAGGTAGTTACCTTGTTCGTTTTCTAACAATTTTACTGGCGTTCTAATTGCTATGTAATGTGGAATGTATCATATAGGAATTGCTTATCATAAATTGCTACATTACCCAGTGAAGAACATTCAACTTCTTTGTTTTTATCTCTAGCACTACTCAAAAGGTTTTGAGAACCGAGGCCAAGCACAATCGTGGCTGCTGTGTTTGCCTAATCTAGGCCCCACATGAGGGGTGCATGTGTGTGAATGTGATGGGCTAATTGCATGTTACATGAATGGACCAGATGGCTCTGTTGCAGTGTCCTTGGCCGTGCTTAGTTGCTAGCAATGCTAAAAAAATCTCTGTACTGGTATTTATGTAGAAGCTTTTTTGGTTTTCAAGAACCCATCTACAACCTATAAATAATTGATGCTTAAAATGTTTGGGACTATCTACCAACAAATACTCGTGCTGAAAAAAGTGGTCCTTCCAGCTTGACTCTTACTGATTGGGTAGTCTAGTTTTGCACATTAATCATCACGCTGAAGCCTAGCTGAAGTTTAGCTCTTAAATTTGTCAGTATTTGGCCTCCTTTGTGCCCCCTTCTTTGTGCCCTAAGGAGAGGCGAGGCAAAATTTCCAGTAACAAAAAAATAGTTAAGAGTCTAGAAAGAACACAGGGTGCCTGAGTTGGACACTTGGACTCTGTTAGTTATTAACGTCTTTGCAGCCATGTTTGAGACTACACTCACGAGTATTTGGAAAAGGATGTTCAACATTATATCATTAGAACTTCTCTCATTAATTTCTTTGAGGACATAATTGTATCAATCTCTTTTGAGGTTTTTTAATTTTTTTTACAGTAGTGTTTGTTCTCTCGTGCTCAGAACATTAAAGTACATGTGAGACTTACTTAAAAATATACTATTTTAAGAAAATGGCAGCATTCAGAATGTTTTGTAATTTGAAATTCTCACTGGTCATCTTGTCAGTGCCTAGCTGTTAGTCTCTCTCCCCTTCTGTATTTTATTGAATGCTATCAGCCAAATACCCGTGTAATGAACCTCCACTTTGAGTTGTTGCTGTACTGATTTTTCTTGCACAACAGGCATAAAACAAGGCTACATATTGGGCAATTGGTGAAGGATACTTCAGCCAGACTTAAACAAGCAAGTGAAACAGATCATTATGCTGGAGTCAGTGTATGTTTGCTTCTTTTTCTTTACCATATATATTAATGACTAATTTTTCAGAGACCCCTCAGATTCAGAAATTTCTTGAGATTCCATAAAACCCTTGCAATTCCATCCCCTGAATTGCTCGCCTTTCTCATCTGTTCGGAAATGTTTTCCAACCTTAATGTACTAGACAGTTAACATTTAGATTTCCCATTCTTTTTTCTTTGTTGTAATTGCAGCAAAGCAAAAAGATTGCTGATGCTAAATTAGCAAAAGATTTTCAAGCAGTTTTGAAAGAATTTCAGAAGGCTCAGCGGCTTGCAGCTGAGAGGGAAACAGCATATACTCCTTTTGTTCCCCAAGCAGTCCTTCCTTCCAGGTGATTGTTTTAGGAGACCTTAATAGTTATATCGTGAGATTTGAGATTCCTTTTTTTCCCTTGCTATAATGAACTGTTTATTTTGATCAAATGAAATAGCTTTGTGATATTTGTATATTCTTCTAACATTTTGTGTTTGCTGATGCTCCTTGCAGCTACACAGCCAGTGAAATAGATGTAAGTTTTGATAAAAGTCCAGAACAACGTGCTCTCCTTGTGGAGTCAAGAAGGTGAGATCCGCTCAGGAACGCAGGTTATGAATAACCTTTTCATTTTTTTGTCCCAACTTTGAGAGAAATTTATCTAGCCGTGATCTGTTCTATCACAATTCCTTGCTAATGGTGTTGAAAATGCTGGGTTATTTTTGAAACAAGTTCATATTTTAGAACCAGCAAACATTTGTAGGTTATTCAAAAACTGCCATCACCTTTTGCTGCATATGCATTTTATTTTTATCATTCATTATAAAAACTGTAGGATAGAAGGGACATTGTTCATGAAGAGGTTTTTTAGTACAGAAATGTGTATAGATTCATGGTGGCCTCTGTGCTTGATCCTCAAGATGAGAAATTAGTTTGTAACGTCAAAGCCTTGTCATGTACTCTTCAGAAAAATTGTATACAGGAGTGCCTCTGGTTACAATCAGAGGAGGCCCAGGACAGACTGTTAAAAGTAGGACCATCCCTTTCTTTTAATTGAATAAGCCTGTTGCTTTACTTGCTATGTACTTGGCTTTTAATTGACTTGAAAGAAAGAATATTGAGCTTTAAATTGAATTTTGATGCAGACAGGAGGTTCTACTATTGGACAATGAGATTGTCTTCAATGAGGCTATTATTGAGGAAAGAGAACAGGGAATACATGAAATTCAGCAGCAAATTGGTGAGGTGAATGAGATTTTCAAAGATCTCGCTGTCCTTGTCCATGAACAAGGAACTATGATTGGTAAGTTCTATCTTGTCTGCAAACAAAAAACTTGCTTCATATATTTTGACTCGTTATCATTATTAAACTTCACTTTTCTGGGTATGCTACAGATGATATTGGCTCCCATATTGAAAATTCCCAGGCTGCAACAGCACAGGGAAAATCCCAACTTGTGAAAGCTGCAAAGACTCAAAGATCAAATTCTTCTCTGGTAATTTATGGCATCTCATTTATTTATTCCCCTTTGATTATCATCACCATTACTATTGCTGGTGGTGGTGGTGGTGGTGCTGTTTTTTTTTGTGATCGAAGTAAATTACAGAGTGCTGGCATGCCTTGTTTTGATCTAATTGATTGGACACCCAATCCAGAAGGGGCTTGCTATCTAAATGCTTTCTGTAGTTTCAAGTTGATAAATGCATTTTCTTTTTTCATAGTTTTGAATGTGAGCTGTTTCTTTTATGCCAATTATTCCATCAAATATTGATGAAATAAATGGTATATTACCCTCGCTTCAAGTTGGGGATCTTCATTCTAGATGTTGATTCCCCTCGATTTAATATATTATATTCACAATTAACCCCTGCGTCTTGAATGCAGACCTGCTTGCTCTTGGTGATATTCGGGATTGTGATTCTCATTGTGATCGTAGTACTTGCTGCATAATCCAAAACTTTTCTTGATACAATCCTTGGAACTGTTTCAAGAGCTGCTTGGCAACAATATAGTAATCTCTATGCTAATTTCTTTATGTTCTCTTACAAGACATGGCGACTGGCTGGAGTGTCTCACTGCTAGTCAGAGGTGGTGTATATTGTATGGTATCTATCCTTTTGGGCAATTCTGTTTGGGTGGAGTGTCTGTTTGTTTCTACATCCTGTTGTCTTGGGCTTTCAAGGGTGTGTGGTAGTTTGTCTAATTGCTTCAAGTTTTATATTATATTGATAAACTAAACATTTATTCTTTTTTTTATATATATAGTTTTCTTATTATCTTCTTTCCATAACTCTTCATACCAGTAGTGTATTTACACTGGCATGCTTTATTTTGACAATAGAGCTATCAGCTTGGTAAAAGTTTGGGGAAATGGAATAGTTATTGTTTCAAAATCCATGCCTCATTCAAATTAATTAAGATTTATAAAAGATAACCTAAAATATTTTTTGAAATATAATGGCCAAGAGATGTGTTGACATGGTGTAAGATTAAAGACCCCATAGCTAAGAAAGAAGGGAGATAAGTTGACATGGTACGAGGGATAGTGAGAGGAGGGAAGGGAAAAAAACAAGAAATAGTGGGTCGTTGACACTTTCAGAAATGATTCTAACCACCTACCTTGAAAGATTATTAAACAGAGTTTTGTTGAAGGTTAATTTAGAGTTAATTATGATTTATTTGGTAGTTTTTCATGATGTGGTTAGAGTTTTATTGGCAAGATTTATTTAATGATATTGAGTGATTGTTTGAGAGTGTGGTTGATACTCTTATTTAAAGTTTTTTTTATTCAGAAATGCATGAAAATAATTTTTTATTTTTTTAAAAATAAATTTTTATATCAGCACATGAAAATAGTCTATAAGCATAATTTTTTTAATTTAAAATAAAAATAAAAATAAAAATAAAAATAAATTTTTTTCTTCAAAAATACTCAACGCAATTCCAAACATTACTTAATGTGTTGAAAACAAAGTTATAGAGATGCATTTTGTTTTTTCATCCTTAGTTCTCTTTTATGCAATATCATCTTATCTTCTCTCTTTCATGGCTATTAGATCTTCATAAAATTTTAAGTTGATTAATTTGCATAAGATATACATTTTGATTTTGAAACCAATATCATTTTTATAATTTTTTAAGCAATTTGTATGTTTTTATTTGATATATAAAAAAACCACCCTTGCATATGTTCATCAGTCCATAAATTGTCTTTGGTCAAAATTGTTTAACATGTGCAGCTCTTGGATTTTCTGTAGTCACAGCCATCTTATTGATTAGTTTTTATAAACTGACGGTGTTTGCGAGAAATTTTGGTTTTATAGAAAATGTTACAGAATTTATTCAATGTCAACTGAATGGGTCTATTGTCATGAAAGAGGTCCTTGAAATGAACACCTCCCCTTTCCTGACTTTGGCCGAGTCCAGGAATATTTCGTTGATCAATTGGCATGAAAGAGGTCCGAGTTTGATTAATGATGTGGTGCCGTTATTGAAACGTCTAGTGGCCTCTGAAAGTTCAAGAAGTGATTCTTGGCGACAATATTCGCTTATGATTTGTTGTCCGCTCAATGGACATCGGACTCCGCTCCGCAGCAAGTACGTCTTTCCAGGCATTCCTTGACAAGATATTCAAAGATGTTGCTCCACAATCTTTCCAGAAAATGCTAACATGGAAAGAATTTACAACAACAAAACTATGATTCTTTCAAATTGGTGCACAATTTACTATCAGAATAAAAGATGGATGCTAGGGCAATTAAAAGAGTAGATGTAGAGGCTGCAAGAAAAGTACCAGCAGATACAATGCCAGTATGCGTACTTGTTCTAGAAGGTATTCTCCACACAACATCTGCGGTTCTGGGTCCCGCCATGTCATCGGTAGGAAAAAGTAAGCAGCTCTCGTTCTCCCCATTTCCTTCCATGCTGCAGCTCAGAAATAAACCAGGTTCACCAAATTTCACTTTTGAATAGCCACTATCGTCGAGGGGCTGCGAGAGAGAGAGAGAGAGACTTCAGACAGTTTCTAAACAGCTTTATGATTGCTCATTTTGTTATCATTGTTGTGATTACACAGCAATTTCCTACTCTCTTCAACATTTCACTATTTCCTTTCACTTACTGGATATCGAGCATGCAATGGAAGGTCTACACGGATTTCCAGTTTGTGTCCCAACAAGGAAGTGCAACCAACACTCATGTGATTCTCAACAGCTGACTGGTTGGAAAGAACAGATGGCAGTTCCAAATTTGTATCTCCAAAAACAGCTATATCGGTAAACACTGCACTACGTGGAGTGAATGCACATTAGACCAAGAAAAATGACATAATAGCTCAAATTTCAAAACGTAGTGAACAATTCATTAAACACATGAAAGGTGAACTGTACTCCCACCATGCTCGCGCAGGTGTTGGAGCTCAAATGGGTCAGCAAAGACTCCTGATGGCAGTCTCTCAATAATGATAACTTTACAAAAGTGAATGTGTAGCTGAGACATCGATAATGGCTGCATACGGAACCTGATAGTTGATGAAATATGACGATGAGAACCTTCACCTCTCATGTTGCGCCATGGAACTGATACTCTTAAGAGATGATTCTGATTATCTGGCAGCAGCTTGCAAGAGCAAAAAAGAAGTTCATTTGCCGTGAAGTTTTGGAAATTTGATTCAAGCAAGCTATCATATTTTTCAAAATAAGATTTCATAATATACTTCCTGCATTGTGCAAAACTATGATTTTTGTTGTTGGAATTGAAATTGAAAGGCATTGTAAGATGGGGCCTGCTATTACATTTTAGTTTTCTCAGAAATATTTGCTAGCAAAATGGCAAAGGTATAGATATTGTTGAAAGTAACAACTACAGTATGCTAGTAGCCAAACAAAAAGTAAAATGCTGTGTGGTCATATAGGGCATGCCATATCGTTGCTTCTTGAAATGCTAGTCCACAGCCATGAATTATGCATTTTTAAATTCCAGAAAGTTACAACTTTCAAAGTCCTGGGATTATCTGGGAAGCAGGATATGCATGTGTAACTCAAAATACAGCGTGATTCTTACAAGAGATATCAAAGCATGGATAAGAAGTAGAACTAGGGTGTACCCACCTCACTTGAAGATGAAGAACCCTGCAAGAAAAAGCCAAAGCCAACAAAGAGTATCAATAGGATTCCCGCCTTCCGGCGAGTGCAAAACTGAACAAGGTTTGGAGTTTCCATGTACCACCTGAAACAGGGTAAAAAATGCGATGGAATTTGTAAATATTACGCATCCCGTATCAGGAAAGATAACATTCCCATGTTTTTTCCATGTTAGAATACCATCAGCTTTCATTCTATACAAGTAAAAAGTATAACCCCAATTGCAGTCACACCTTTAGAAAATCCACGCTAAAATGATCTTGATGATTGATCAGATCAAAACTTCTTTAGACAAATTGTCACGTTCAGAGCAACAAGCACATTTGTGTGATGGCCATGTCCATAAGTGACACACAAACACAGACATACAAGCGTACACATGTAAAGACGTGCATTTCCTAACCCGAAACATGAGCCAGGCACACAAATATTTCAAGGATTAGCTCAATTATACGCCACATTACAGCCAAAATGAAACCTTCAAAGGTTCACTGCATGAAATGTATCATTTAGAATGAAAAGCAAAATACAAATTGTTTGATTGTCTAATAAAAAACAAACCAGATCTATCCACGGCAAGAAATTACAAGTATTAGCAGAGAAAAAACCAAGGCAGCAGCCTATTTCAGCCATTTTAAAGCTTCATTTTGAGCCATTTGAAGACCCAATTGAACAGAGAGAGATAGAACTAACTAACCTATTGAGATGCAATATCCATCGAAAAAGAGGACTAGTTAGGCAACACAACCAAGAGAGAGTATAACCCACCCTCCTTTCTGAATTGAAAACTGGAATACTGGATCAACCATTTTTTCAATGAAATATTTGTAGCCTGAGATGGGATTTTTTCGTTCTTTTTTTATTCCTGTTCCGAGATCAGAAAAATCAAGTATAAATTATTTACAATGACAGAGAAGCGCCCGCCCTTTACAAGCCACGACAGAGCCCATAAACAACTGAAGGTTGTTGCTTTCTCGTTTCGAATAAACTAGTTTAGTTGCTCAGAGTACTGTCAGTAATCTTTGGGCGATGTTGTTCGTATAGCATTTAGCCGATATGCCTTAGTTTTAAACTAGTCAAATGCCCGCATTATGTTGTGGGCGTAGTGCAGACGAAAAAAATAATTTTTAGAATTGTTAAGATTAAAATATAATATTTTAAAATATAATATTTAATATAATAAAAAAGATTAACATTCTCTATTATAATAACAGTAATATTGAACTCTTAACATCTTAAATTATCATCACTGTCACTGTTAAAACAATAAACATTATTTAACAAATATGAGAGGGAAACAAAAAAAATATTAATAAAAAAATACGTAAGAACAAAAACTAAAATTAATATTATTATTCTTAATATTAATATTATTATTTCTTTAATAACGGTAAGAAAACAAAATTAAATTAAAGGCTTAAAAAAAACCTAAAAACATTAACAAAAAAGCAAATATAAAAATAAAAAAAATTATTGACTGGGAAAAAAATTACTTAGACTAAAAATAAAATTTTTTTACCACACTATGTTGTGGGCCGAGTAAAAAATAATTTTAATTGTTGGGATGAAAGAAATTAATAGGATATGTTGGTCCAAAATAAAAATATAATATTTAAATATGTAAAATTTAATATAATAAAAAAATCACCATACCTTATTCTAAAATAGAAACATCGAAGTTTTAACATAAAAAAATATCATTGCATTTACTGGCAAAATAATAAAAAAACATCAAATTATCCCAGGAAAAAAAAACTGAAAAACATTAATAAAAGAATACGTAAGAAAAATAACTAATTTTTCTCCCTTCTTCTTCTTCTTCTTATTATTATTATTATGTTAATAATGAAAAAAAGAAAGAAAGACAAAAGAAAATGATAATAGCTTTAACAAAATATTAAACAAAAAAATAAAATAAAAATTATGAGAAAAAAAATCATTTGACTTGAAAATAATAATAGTAAAACAATAAAATAAATAACATAAAGAACAAATAAAATAAGTAAAATAAATGACACGACAAAAAAAAATTATTAACAGGAAAAAATATCATTTGACTTGAAAATTAAAAAAATAGATTGCATTATGTTGCGAGCTAAGCAAGCAATTTTGATAATTGTTGTATCTGAAGTAATTTATTGATTTAACTAATTTAAAAATGAAATATAACATCTACATATGCAAAGTTTCATATGATACAACACATCAATACACATCACCGTAACAACAATATCTAAGTTTTGACATAAAAGAGACGAAAATAAGTAACTGCCTAGAAAGTTTTTTTTTAAAAAAATTTGGAAAACATAGTTTTTTTTCTTCAATATTTACATTAATCTTTGTGATGTTGTCGGTTTGCACTACATCGCGGGTTGTATATATAATTTTTATAACTGTTGAGATTAAAAGTTTGATATAATAGAATAGATGAGCATACTTTATTATAATAAAAATAAAATCAAAGTTTTAATATCTAAAATTATCATCATTGTCATGGCCAAAATAATAAAAATTATTAAATTATCCCGAAAAAAAAAAAACAGAAAATGAAATAAGAATAAAAACTAAAATTATTATTATTATGATTATTAATATTATTATTGCTCTAATAATGGAAAAAAAATAAATGAAAGACTAAAAAAACAAAAAAACTTTAATAAAAGTGCATATAAAAAATATAATATATGATAAAACAAAAACAAAAATTATTAGCTGGAAAAAATCATTTGAAAAATAAAAAAAATTGTTCATTCCACATTGCGGGCTAAGGAAATAATTTTTATAAGATTTGCTTGATCAAAATTAAAATATAATATTTATATATGCAAACTTTAATTTACTGAAATAGATTAACATGTCCTATTATAACAATAGCAAAATCGGAGTCTTACCATCTAAAATTTATTATTGCTATTACTATCAAAATAATAAAAAATATGAATTTATACTGACAAAAACTAAAAAAATTATCAACATTATTATTATGAGAGAATAAATAAATAAATAAATGAAAAACTAAAAAAATCTTAAAAACTTCAATAAAAGATCAAACAAAAAAATAAAATAAAAATAAAAATTATCATTATTATTACAGTCAAAACAATAAAAATTATCAAATTGTCAGGAGAAAAAAAAATCTAAAAAAACATTAACAAAGCAGTAAGATAGAAAAATAATTAAATTATTATTATTATTATTTTGTGTGTGTGTGTTAATAATGAAAGGGAAAAAAAATAAAATAAAAAAATAATCCTAAAAATTTTAACAAAACACAAAAAAAAAAATGAAAATAAAAATAGTCATAAAAATTATAAAATTATCTCGAGAGGAAAAAAACTTTAAAAACATTAATAAAAGAGTAAGTAAGAAAAAAACATTAAATCATCATCATCATCATCATCATCATCATTATGTTAAGAAGGAAAAAAAATCAAAGACTAAAAAAATCATAAATTTTTTAACAAAAGATCAAATAAAAAAACTAAAACAAAAATTATGAGGTAAAAAAAAGTCATATGACGTAAAAATAAATATAAAAGACGAATAAAAAGCTAAAAGAAAGAACAAATAGAGAGAAAAAAAATACAAATATCAATTTCAAAATGATCATAAATATAAAATAAAATTTAAGAACTAATTTTTTTGGAAAAAAATATCACCCCAACAAATAAAAAAATAAGAAAAATTAAAAATCAAAGCTAAGCACATTTATATATACATGGATAAAAGTAAGGATTATTCTAGAAATAAAAAGAAATAAAATGATTAAAATAAAAAATTAAAAGTAATATGGCTGAAATGAACATTAAATATAAAGGGATTAAAATTTAAAATTAAAAGTATAAGGGCCGAAATGAAAACCAAATATATTATCAATTTTAATCAAAGGATAAAAATGAAGAAATTAAAACTACTGTACCGAATAAATTAATCTTTTTCAATACAATCCGGAAATTATACCGAGGAAAAAAAACATAAACAAAATAGTAAGTAAAAAAATAATTAAAACATTATTACCATTATTATTATGAAAGAATAAATAAATAAATGAAAAACTAAAAACATTGCAAAAACTTCAACAAAAGATCAAACAAAAAAATAAAATAAAATAAAAATAAAAATTATCATTATTATTGCTGTCAAAAAATAAAAATTATCAAATTATCATGGAAAAAAAAACTTAAAAACATTAACAAAGGAGTAAGACAGGAAAACAATTAAATTATTATTATTATTATTATTACTATTTTTGTTTGTGTTAATAATGAAAGGAAAAAAAATAAAAGATTAAAAACAATCCTAAAAATTTTAAGAAAACATAAAAAAAATAAAAATAAAAATAGTCATTCTTATAACTGTTAAAAGAATAAAAATTATCAAATTATTCCGGGAGGAAAAAAACCTAAAAAATATTAACAAAAGAGTAAGGAAGAAAAAAATATTAAATTATTATTCTTATTATTATTATGTTAATAATGGAAAAAAATAAAAGACTAAAAAAATCATAAAAACTTTAACAAAAGATAAAAAAAACTAAAATAAAAATTATGAGGCAAAAAAAGTCATATGACGTAAAAATAAATATATAAAATAAATAAAAAGCTAAAATAAAGAATAAATAGAGAGAAAAAAATGCAAATTTCGATTTCCAAATGATCATTGATATAAAATAAAATTTAAGAAGTAGTTTTTTTGGAAAAAAATACCACCTCAACAAATAAGAATATAACAAAAATTAAAAATCAAAACTAAGCACACTTATATGTACATGTATAAAAGTAAGGATTATTCTATAAATAAAAGGATTAAAATAAAAAATTAAATGTCATAGGGCTAAAATGAACATTAAATATAAAGAGATTAAAATAAAAAATTAAAAGTATAAGGGCCGAAATGAAAATCAAATATATTATCAATTTTAATTAAAGGACAAAACTGAAGAAATCAAAACTACTGTACCGAATAAATTAATCTTTTTCCATCCAATCCGGAAATTAAAAGAAGGGGGGCCGAATTGAAAAATGGACATTCAATCAATTCCAATCAGAGGAACCAATCGAACAAAATTAAAACTTATATACCAGAAATAAGGAGAAAAAACGAAATTAAAACTGAAGGGATCAAAGTGTAAAAGTATAAAACTCGGGGGACTCTCCTGCACTTCTACGTGCAGGAGAGAGAGAAACGTCGCCAGCGGATTTAACCGGCCACCGCCGAGTTCACGTAAATCCGATGTAGAAACGCGCTACCGCGGGAGGAAGACCATGAGGAGGCGCATCGCTCTAGACGCCGGTAGCTCGTCGACGGCCACCGTATGAAGTCGTATGCGCCACCTAAACAGGGCGTGGGACGGAAAACAGGTTGGCGCGTGCTCAGCACGCACTGACAGCCCCGATAAAAAATAATAAAAAATAGGGCCAATTACCTTACTACCCTTGTCCCCAATTCATCGTTTTTGTCTTATTAGGACCTAAAACCGTATTTAGCTAATTTCAAAAAAATAATAAAATAAGCAGAAAACTGGCGGGCCGAACCGGACCGGTCCGGTTCGAAGCTTGCAATGACGAAGGAGCCCCTGAATCTGGCGGCGTTTTTTGTCGTTTTCGGGCGCTAAAATCATTAATACATTGTTAACAACCGGAAAAAACAAAAAAAAAAGCGCACGTACTCGCACGAAGTATATTTAACAAATGACCAGTATACAGTAACCGACCGATCTGTTTTAGTATATAGGATAATTAAATTAGACGGGGATTCAACTGTTACAACCAGGTTGTCAATACTGTTTCGTTTCTGCTGAAATAGTCGGAATATTCTATTTCATTAAAAAAACCGAGACAAAATGGTATCATTTTTATCTTGATTTATTTTCCAACTTATTCTGAAAATTCCGGTCAGAACATCCCGGTATCATTCTGGGTGTATCGTTCAGGCCTTAAAACTCTCCTTATTTTGATTAACTTGTGATTTTTTTTTCTAATTTTGTGATTATATTTGTTTGACTTTATATATATACACAACCCCGAAATGGCACACCGAAATGCTTCGAAATCAAAACGTTCCGTACCAATAGAAAAACCAGAACGCTGACCGGAACGGTATTGACAACCTTGGTTACACCGGTTAATTTGATTAGTCAAAACCTAATTTTATTTTAAAAAAAACTTATTTTCTTTTATAATTTATATTTTATTTAATTGTATGCTAATAAAAATCAACATTGCCTTTATGAATCATGTAATTTTTTTTCAACAAGATAATTTTTTTAGCAATACAGCACCTCAAGTGAAAAAAAAAATCATAATTATTTGAGGAAAAAATAAATTTCTTTAATCAAGAACCTATTTTTTCCATTCATGTATTTTTTTTTCTCTTTTTATTTTTTAAAAGCATTGTGTTTTAAGAAAAAAAAACTTATTGTAATTATGAAATTAAATATTTGAGAATTGATCATTTGAGAAACATTAGAACAAAAAAATAAAATAAATAAAAAATTAGAAAATATTAAAGAATTTTTAACTCTTCGAAGCAGTGCTAGTATTTTCTAAATTAAAAAAAATTATCATAATGTCAAAAGATAATTTTAATAAAAAACACTGAAATAATATCTTAATATTTTGTTTATGATTGAGGGGGGGGGGGGAACTCAACTCATATGATAAAAATATATTAAAAATCTATTAAGAAAATAACATGAACAAAGAAGTTATTTTCACTCAATATCCATTAAAAGATTTTATCATCTTTTTTTCTCTTCATACCAAGCATATTATAATAGAAAATAACATTCTAATAAAAATCTATAGTAATTGAATAATATTTTAAATATTATATTAGATATGTTATTTATAGTTTTTTTTTTATATGTGTTATAGATATGATTATTTTTTTTAAAAAAATCTTATCAGACAGTGACATGCTTTACTTGCAAGATGGAAGTTCCAAACACCTTAATGATACACCTATTGTCAAGAGGAATCAATAACACCATGATATCTCCTTTTGATGGGTGAACTGACTAAATTTTCTATCTTTTTTTCATATTTTAGCAGCTATATCTGTTTTTCCTCTTAAAATTTAGAAACTGAGATATAAAACAAATAAAATGTGGTATTGAAAAGAAAAACATAGAAAAAGGGACTAAAAGGAGAAAAATTAAAACTACAGGGATGACCTAATAATTTTTAGGCACCATAATTAACAAATTTGACATGTCAGAAAATAAAAGCGGCCTCGGTCTACCACCACATTAGAATGAACACGAAAAAGGCCTAATCTAATAGTTTTTCTGAATAAAATAATGCACACTGATCATTGTGTGATACTTGGATTGTTTAAAGTTTAAACAGCGATAAAAAATGTAGTTTTTTTTAAAATATATTTAAGATATTAAAAAAATAATTTCAAAATAAATAAATTAATTTCAAAATCCTGTTAAACCTCGCAATAACCCCGAGCCCATCTCCCCCAGCCGCTTCAAAATTTTCCCCGCTCAGTAAAGTGACCCTCTTTTAGCGAAGAACACAGAGAAAAGAGAATGAACAGTACTTCTCCAACAAATTCATCCGTATCAACAACAGCAATTATTGGAGGTGGAGGAGGAAGTGTTAGTAATGCTGCTTTGGATGATTTTCATTTCCCATCTGATTTAATTTCCATTCAAGACCGCAAAGATGAGGCGATGCTTGGTATGTTTTGTTCTCCCTCTTTAATTTCAATTTTGAAATATGAAATTTGTCCACCTGGGGTGTTATAATATTGCATGATCTAAGCGATTTCAGAGCTTTTTGGTCGTGGGCTTAGGCATTTTTGTAAGAAAGATTTATTCTTTTTGTCCATCTGGGCTATTTAAAAGCTGAATAATTTGTGTGTTTTTTTGGTTATTCTTATGGAATTCACTGCTTTGTTATCGCGGCATTAATAAATCTGCATTTCCTGTGTTGGGTTATGGACATGTGGCTATTTTTTGTGATTATTCGATTCTAGCAATCAGAATCAGTCATATATGGGTCCTCATCTGCACAATTCATGGATTTTCTATTTCTTTTCTCTAGGGTTTAATATACATGGTACCGAGATTTTGGGCTTATTCATGAACTCGGTGTCGTGTTACTAAGAATTCTGAAAATAAGGGGAATGAAATCTATGTCGGGCAAAGAATTCTGAAGTTTATGCTGCTCATTATGAAAAGTTGGCTCTTGTATATGTATTTACGTTCTTAGGGAACAAATCCAACTCATTGACAGAATATGTTTAGGTCTCACATTTTGATTTTGATCTTTTACAAAATAGTACGAAGCCAAGCGATTCCATTTGTATTGGTCTAGTGGAGGATATCGTTTATTTACCGTCAAAAGACAAAGTTTGTATCTTTAATTTGAGTTCATTCATCCAGCTAAATGGATCCATTTTAAGTAGCCTGTCTGTTAGTTTTCCTCATTTCAAGAGATGCTTTGTTGTTAGTTGCCCTCTCAAGTTTTATCTTTCCTGGATTTATGAAATTCAAGGGCTTACCTTTTCCCCTTTGTTCTTACTTCACTGATTTTGGTTATAAAACAAGACAAGAAAGAAATAAATTTCGGAACTTTAATGTTTTCTTCTGTTCTGTCTCTAAAAGTTACCTTTTAGAAAACAGGAAGGCTCGGTTCTGTCTCTGAAAGTGACCTCTGAAAGAAAAATGGAAGGCCTCAAATCCTGATATGCATCATCTTTAGCTGATAGCAACTGAATGGGATTTTTATTGTTCATAGAAGTCTTCTTGTTTTTCTATTGCAGCACTAAAAACTGATCTGATGGCTGCACTTAACAAGGAGGTTAAATCCTTGGATGAAGATAACTGGAAGTTTGAAGGGCCTCGTTCTCGAATTAACCTTATATCAAGACCAGGTTAGTCTTTCAACCCACCTGTTACCTTTCACTCTTTCTCCAACTTGTGCTGGGTAAATTCGAGCCATAGATAACTCTAGCCTTTAGTGAACTATTTGCCATCCGTGTCCTTATCTTTGAACAGCATCACTTCACTGTAGTTTTGCAAGTGCCAGTGATATCAGCAGCTTCATTGTGGTGGATCTCTGGTCACATGCCGCTGCCATCTTTATAGGGTTCATCTAAAACATGCTTGAAAGATTGGGAGATAACTTTAGTAGGTGGGATAATGGTAGAAATGGTTGTGTTGGGTTTTCACGTCCCATTATCATAAAAACTCATGATGCGTAAAATGGATTTTAATGCCTTTATCTCCCTATTAAACTTTAGATAGAAAAGGAAAAAAATGGTCATGAGGGAGAAAGAGTTTGTCAAAAAGCTCTAAATGTAGCTCCTACGATTTGTAGACAAACACAAATACCATACTTTGTCTCTGTGACTGGTTGGCTAATAGGGCATCTTCTTGCTTCTGGACAACATACACATAAATTATTTGTGGGCGTGTCTATAAACTTTTTGTAAGATTAAATAATTAAATCACCCCAGCAGATTCCTCAATTTATTTATCAAAAAACAAGGGGATCATTTATACACCATGGATGCTGGATACAAAACCAGCCTTTGTTACTATCACCGCTTATTTCTCCAGCCTATCCCTTATTGCAATGCCTGCCAACTGCTTTGACATTTGTCCAGGAGCATAAAAGAAATATTGAACCTACTTCTGGAGCTGTATTTTTTAAACACGTTTGAAAATTACAGAACAGATATTGAGTATCTGATCTGCATCAGTATCTCACCATGTAACTATCCTTGTTACTTCATGTTATCTTTGTTATGATTTTTTGTGGGATCCTATTGAATTATGTAGATGAAAGTAAACTATGAGTGTTAGAATGTTACAGGCTTTTGAATCCTGCTTTATTTGTGAACAGCAGGTCGAACTCCCTGTGATTTCTACATTGAAACCTTATTAATTTTAGTGATTATTCATTATTATTTAAGGATTTGCATTTTGCCTTTTTTATGGATCCTAATGCAGGTGGTTTTCTAAGCAAGAAGTTGGAAATAACAAAGAAAAAGAGCTTGGCCTTGCCAAAATGATTTGTAATTCTTCAGTCAGCCTGCATCTTTTCATCAATTGACTGTTGGTGTATTTCTATTAATTTAATGGCAAATATGTCTTATTTTATTCTTGACTTTGCGATTCATATGTTGTTGGCCTGTGTTCTGAAATGCCTCCAAATAAATCTGTTGTCCATACTACAAATAATTTGGAGGCAACTTGCATTTGTTTCGTTGACATTGAAGTTGCCAAAAAGTTTGCACGTAGTTGGCTTTATGTCCATGCAAAAGTGCAAGTTGAAGGGTGTCTAAACAAGTTCATCACGAACAAACCACTGCGCTAAATGGCAACAGGATTTGAGAAAAGAGAAACAATTATAAGTTGATCAGTTCCAAGACGAAAAGAACCAATGCCATGGCAGTCTTGTTGGCCTGCTAGGGATTTCTTTGCTTTGTCCGAAGTGACGGGGACATGCACCTGATGTAGCTTAGAGCACACCAACAGTTTCGTTCCCTTTGACTGTAAATTTTAGGTCTATCGCTCTGAAGTTGTTTTTTGCTCTATGTAAAAATCTTGGTTGAACCAACTCTATGATGCTTCCAAGGGGTGGTTCGTTTTCTATCAATTTGAGGTTTTTTTGCTTGATTTTTTTTTTATATATTATTTTGATGTACTGATATTAAAATAATATTTAAAAATAAAATTATTTTAATATATCGTTTCACATTCTTAATGACTTTAAACCAAGGAGTTGAGGTGGAAAAGGGTTTCAGAACAGGATTATGTACCACACCATGGTTTAAATAAACAATTCAACAAGCGTAATCTAACAAGCTTGAAGGCAATAACACAAATTTCCATTGCCTCGCCGTCGGCAGAAAAAAGAGCTGAACAAAATATTTTGTTACTAATAGTTTCAAATCTTGCAGCTTAAGAGAAAAAATTAAAAACCAAAGATAAAGAAATAATTTTTTGGAAGTAGAAGAGTGGAATCTTGATGTTAAGAGTAATACAGTGATCTTAAAAATCAAATGATCAACAGTCACTGTAAACCTTTTATGCTCTATATCATTAAAAAAAATCAAGGATTCTGGACTGTCAACCTTAACAGTTAGGTTGATGCAACCAATCTCTGTTTTTCATTAACTTGTACAAATGCCTTCTCTTATAGAAGAAACACACGGATGAGTCTTCTCCTTAAGTAGCAGCGAGCTCGCTCGCCCGCTCGCCTTTAATCATGTTTCTTGTTTTTAAATACGTACGGCAGATGTATTAGCTTGCAGTTTGGCTGTTATTTCCACATTAATCACTGCTACTAGTATTATTTTTTATTAACATGGGTGGGTTTTTATCAGCTTACGCGTACTTCGACTAATTTTATGGGCTCTAAAATTCACGGCCATATAAGACTCTAGTCACTATTATATTAGCAACCACATGACATGAATCTAAGATTACATGAAAAGCAAACCTTTTAATTTCAAGCTCGTATCACTGAACCACCTATTATCATTATCACTATTATTATTATTTATTAATGTGGATGTTTGGATTAGTTTATGCGCATCTTGACTAATCTCAGAAGTTCTAAAATTAATTATCATATAAACTTCCATTAACCAGATAAAAGCTAGTTGGTCAAAACAAAACAAGATCCCTGACCAAGATAAGACCCAAGTTGGTGGTGGTCATCCCATGAATTGAAATTACTGATGGAGCTCTTCAAGAATCACTAGGAGATAAATTAGTGCGATTCCATATGATAACTCTTAATTAGTACGCAGATAAATTATGTAATCACTCGTGATTAAATCTGGTGGCATTTTCGACTCCTATCTGCCTTTTCTCAGGCTGACAGCAAGAGCAAAAAAAATCTAAACAGATTAACTGGTAGAATCCGAGAGATGCTAGCTAATCTGTTAATTAGTAGTCAGCTTTATTATTAATTTTGTGAAAGAAAAATCCTCTGGTTTGTCATTTATATATCTATCAACGTCATTTCTGAGAGTCCATATTTAGAACACAGCTCCTGTGCAAAACCAGCATCATCTCCATAGCTTCATAGCACGCACGCATTTCCTCGTGGTTCGAAGGTTGTCCATTTTGTTATCAAAACGAAATTCCTTCACAGCTTAATTATATCCAAATCAAAAGGTGATAAAATAACATAAGATATGGAGAGAACAGATAAAAAGAAGAAACTCAATCATGCAAGACAAAATCAGCTACCCCATGTCTAGATTCAAAACTATTCTGGGTCACAAAAGGATGACCAAGAAGCTCACCCACAGTCCCTCTCTTCTTCCAGTCCTTCTCTAGACACCTCCTAACAAAACTTTGAATCCTTCTGGATGCACTCTTCGGCATTTGCAATCTCTCCCCAAAGCTTATAGCACACACTAATGCTGCCCAGTCTGGTTTCTCTCCACGACCAATCAATGGATAATGACCCACTAGGCACTCCAAAACTACCACCCCGAGCGACCAAACATCTCCTGCGAATCCATGATCTCCATTTCCATCCCATCTCTCAGGATCAATTCTTTCAGGACTCATGTAAGCACATGTTCCCATATAAGTCTCATATGAATCATGTTTTCCCACCACTACCCTACTCACTCCAAAATCTGCGATCTTAACATCTCCTTCAGCATTTATCAGTAGATTTGAGGGTTTTATGTCCCCATGCACTATCTGCTTCTCATGGAGATACTGCAACCCATTCAACACGCACCTTGCCACGCTAGATATGACATCCTCAGGCAATATTCCATGTACAAGCAAAACATCATGCAGCGATCCTCTTTCCATGTGCTCCATTGCAAAGTACAAGTCATCCTCACTATCAAAAACCGCATGGCACTGGACAACATAAGGTGAATCTACGCGTTTAAGGATCTCTGCTTCCCTTCCTGCCTGTTGGCGAATTATGGTGGAGTTGCGGTCGAAACGGAGTATTTTCAGCGCAAATATGGAGGAGCTGCGTTTGTGCCGTACTTTATAGACCGTGCAACTATTGCCATGGCCAAGTACCGCCAATTTTTCAAGGTCTGAGAGCTTCTCTATGTTTGGAGAATCTGGACTAATGGTCAAAGATAATGATGGCCAATGGATCTGATGCCGGAAGTCAGCTGCAGGTACGGGTGGTGGTAGGGATAGCCTTAGTGCTTGTTGGTGCCTTCTCTCTCTCACCAATGTCATTTTCACCCCTCTTGCTTCTTCTCTCTTCTGATCTATACTCAAACACTCAGCCAAACCTCAGCCTAATCGTTATATACACGTGCGATTGGAGAGCTTTTGGGAGCACACACGTGCATGCTTGGCACCAGGGGGATAACAAGTGGCTGTAGCAATCCCAACATTCACGGACAGGTGAGGTTTTTTTCTGGTGACGTCGCCGCAAATCTCTGGCGAGGTACTTGCGTCGAGTTTCTTTCCACCCTGCCATCTGTTCTTTCTTTAACTGTCAATGTTTATAATGAAGTAACTAATCACCCATTTTCGCGGTTATCGTGAAACATGTGACTGTAATACACACACACACACATTCATCATCCATGGTTTACGTACGTACGAATGTACGGGGTTGTGCGATTACTTACGTACGAATGTACGGGGTTGTGCGATCACTTCCAAGGATTTAGAAGGCAAGGCGGAGCCCAAGTGTACTGGGAGTGTATATAATGGAACAGATTTTATTCCACTGAATATTAAACGAATGTTGTTCTATAAAACAAGAACAACTCCACCTCAGGATGCCATACGATCAGCCATTGGGATCAGCAGAGTTAAAGGTTAAGGTAGCATGCATCCGCTTATCCCCAAATACAGTAGAAGAAATAGGTGTTCTGGTGGGTTTCGTTGTGCCTATGTTATGTTAAGCTATTTTCCCCGGTGTCATCTTTATTCTTGGACATGATCCTTAACAAGCTGAGCATTTCTTTTGTCAAAATAATTAAACTTATATTTCAATTTGTACATGATTTAGGAAATACTAGACACATAAATTTATATTATAATTGAATTTCAGATTAAATAGTTTAAAAACATATTGTTTTAAATCTTATTAAATATGTTAAATTAGACTTTCATGTATTCTTTGAAACATATCTAAAGTTATAAGAGAGATTTAGCTATGATTCAAGTTGTGGTGAATACCATAAATCTAAAGTTTTCCAATTATTTATGATAAACCCAACAATCCACCATACAACAAATAATTAAACGTTGGAAATTAAAATAAAAAATCATCAAAAATATATGAAAATTAAAAATTATAGTTACATGGAGGATTAGCATGGAAATTTTATTGTTAATATTGAATAATTATTTTTTAATTTAAGTTTATTCTAACATATTAGACACTGTTTAATGATTTGTTTTATTGTGGGATTTATATTAGATAATTACTAGTATACGCTCATTATCTTACAACTCTAAAAATTCACTTGGAACTTTTTGTAATGGAAACAAGCAATTTATCATGAAATTTTTGTGATTTCTCCTTTTATATTAAAAAGTTTTGTTGTGAGACATTTTATTTTTCCATATCATTAATTCCTTAATTCATATGATCTATAATTGCCAATATAAAATTACAACCGTGAAGCAGAGTGGTTAAGAATCCAAGATTTTTCTGGATAACAGACGACCAAATATTTGGATTCAATCCGTATCATGACCGCCAAGCATATCACCACGCCAAGCACTATAGATCAACAAATGTCGGATGATTTTAATGCTTGATAAGTATATGCTCGAGCAGGAATAGGATACCAAGGACTATTCCTCAAATTAAATAGTAAACAATAAACTTTATTATGCAATGTACAACCAAGCCATGGGAAAAGTGCAGCGCTACTGAGTAATAATATCATCACATGAGCAGAAGTGACGACGCCTTACGTTTTCCAAAACAATCCAACCTCCAGTACATGAAAATTATCCAGATTGGCTTCAAGTTGGTTTCTATACCGCCCCGGGCCTTCCTCCGCCCTAAATTGACCACAAAATCACCGGAACCAAATTACAAGCATTCAGCAAATTAATACAAGAACAATTAAATTGGTCATCTGCTCAACAATTAAACTTTCACCCTAAACCAAAAAACAGTCTATGCAAATGTATACTTGAACCATGTTGCAGAAGACAATTATCTCGTCTTCCTGGTTGCTATCAAATATAACTTCAGTTCCAAACATGGCCTGGTCAACCTTCTCAACTGCACTGATTTACCAGACTATCACCAATAATCAACCTACTACCTTTCAGTGAGTCGAAACACTCCACAATCTGTTTTAAACAATCTATTCACTGAGACCACTACCTCCAAGTAACCTTAAGGTAGCATTGATTAGTGTATCCATTTTTCTATAAAGGTAAAGTAGCAAGTGGTCCACAAGAACAAAAGGTAGAGAAGGAAAAAAGAACACGAATTGCTTTGAAACAAAGGCTACATTCAATACTACGATTTGACACGTACAAAAGATGGAAAACCAAAACTATGGACTTAAAGATAGCATAATGTTTCTTGAGGTCTACAACCTCTCACAAGAGAAATGTTCAAATTGAAAAAAAAAAAAAAAATTAGAGAAGAGAAGAGAACTTTAGGTCTCCACATGAGCAAAAACAAAACTATTTGCTGGAACAGGAACCAAAGGGATTGATTTGTTGTTCCAATGGCCAAAGGAGTAGGACCATCTGATTAAAGTTTATCTAGGTGTTTACCTTGTATGGTTTGAAAGAAAGGTACATTTGGTGTGCGTGATTAAAGCTTAAAGCTTTTTGCGTTCTGATGAGAGAAGTCCCATTTGTTCTGTCAGCTGATCCATATTCTGAGCTTTGTCCCACCCGTTTATAATTGGATGTATATCATTTTCACTGGATTTACCCTCCACAGAACCTGATTCAATATCCTCAGGCACCGGACTCTGCACAAGAAGGTCATCCCAGAAGCTAGAATTATCAAACAAAGCATCAATATCAGGATCAGGGGAGATGTTATCGATATCTATCGGTATTGTTCCAAGTGAAGCTGGATCTATGAACCCATCACAGCTTGTCTCTGGTTCCATGTAATCTTCACCGGGAATATTAGCAATAATTTCCGGCACCATTTCTGGCTTTTGAGAAACCTCGGGTATGATTATATCTTCCTGTGGAATAGGTGCTCCCTGTCCTCCAACCAGCATACTTATATCCGGAAATTGAGAAGCTGCAACCTTTTCAGAGCTAGCAATGTGCGGGGAAGATTGTATTTCAGATGTGGAAGCCGTTGGGCCAGTACCGGAAATCCCTGAAGCTACTGGGACCTCTTGAAGAGTCACTCCTGACATGTGGCTTGGAGAGCTTCCACTGTCTTTTGCACTAGATGATGGTGAACCATTGCCAATCAGGAAGCCATCAAGATTATCATAAGATTCCAACATAGAAGCAGCATCCATTTTCACCATCTGCCTGAGCATTGCTTTGGCTGCCTCATTCATCTGAGGCTGATACTTCACAATCTGTCCATCAGGAGCACTAGAACTCTCATTCTCAGAAACACCCTCCTGCTTGAGCCTTCGTTTTTTGTTGGCTTCTGTTATGCGCCTATTGCTTTCATTTTGCTGCTGTACAAACTGAGCCAGGAAGCTCGGGCTCTGCATAGCCTTTGCCAGGAATGACATCATCTGTTGCTGACGCTGCTCCATCCCTTGAAGTCGCTGCACCATGGTTTGCAACTGGCTATCTGTGGACTGTTGCTGCTGCCTCAGCCTAACAAGTTCTTGCATGAGAACATTCTTGTCCCTCTTGAGCCTCTCTACCTCTTCCTCAAGCCCAAATTTTCCAACCTCAACACAAGCGCCAACAGTTGAGTTCTGTCCATGTGGTTGTTGCGGCTGTTGATTAGTATGTCCATGGGCAGGTTTTCGGCGGCTGATAGTCCTAAGCAGGTGCTTCTGACCCCTCAAAAACCCTTCATTGGCAAATTCCCAACGGTCTGGATCCACCTTTCGAAAACCCTGTTTGAAAATAGAGACAACAGTATACAGAAAGATTAAGTCCATAACAAGAAACAAAAACATGCAAATCACATCAGCACTGCCCTGTCTGGTAAAATTTGGTGGGGGGTAAATATAGTTTAGGCTTGGTGTTCCAAAATGTAAACATTACTAGAGGATAACAGGCAAGGATTAGTTCTTTTATTGCGAAAATCAATAAGTAGCTTTGGAACCCTTGTTGTCACATAAGGAGAGCACTCATGTTAGATTTTTGTATATAATGCAAGGAATCTAACTTCAAGGAAAGCAATTTCATATTAGATCCGGCTGCTTACTGTAGGTAAATGAGCATAGAAGTTTTCCTTGACTACATAGTACTGGTGATCACATATTGGCTTGTCAAGGGTAGAAAAGCGAAAAAAATCTAGTGTCAAAGGTTTGAGAGAGATGGAGTGGCAACAAGTGGTCGAATGGAAATATTTCAAAAAGAAGGTTGCTTTCAATGGATCTTGTGCAAAATCTCCTTGCAATGTTTCCTGGAGTTCAACAAGGAAGTCACAATGTAGAGTCATAGACAGTAAGCGACCAGTACCAGGCTTGTTTTGTAAGGTCAAAATTATACTTTATTAGTTCATACCATAATAAAACATCAAACCAGCCAGATTTTTTCTCTAGTTATTGTGACTGGTTATTAAATGTGCCCCCAACCTAAGAACATAGCTACAAATTCAAATCATTAACAGCATCAGGGCTTCATTTATTCACAGAGCATCATTTTCTTAACTTTACCATCCATAACTAGACAGACAATAACTGGGAAATGATATCGCACATGAGATCAAGCGGTCAAACAAGATTGAGTATCCTCTCCTCTATTGAGAAGCCAAAACCACAGCACCAAGCTAACAGTAATGATAGCAAAGGACACTAGCCATTACTGATAATTATACAATAAAATCAACACACTTAACGCAATAGATTGTCACACATGGCTAACATGCGTCATGCCATTTCATGACTAGTTGCTCACAGTAAAGGCATTCCAACTTATGTAGGGTGTACAATGCCCCCTGCATTCTGATAAAGGAAACTGCATTTCTCCTTGATTTAAGTGCCAGAATTTCCTTGACACAATATTGAAGTTGAAAGGATAAGCTCTTGGTGAGCTTCTAAATGCAACAGGAGATAATACTGACACCTTGTCTAGACAGCCTGGAAAATTTTGCCAGAATCTCCTTCATGCGATATCAAAGTTGAAAGGATAAGCTCTCGCTGAGCTTCCACATGCAGCAAGAGATAATACCAACCTTGACTAGACAGCTTGGAAAATTTTATTCTACCCTTAGCCTGGTTTAACATAGAAATGGAAATAAAATTAAAAGAGAAAAGGCATTAATAACCTTTTTATCCTGTATGGTCAACATAAGGCACTCTTCTATTTCCTTTCAGTTTCTTCTCCATTTGGTTTCTGAGAAAATGCAGGCAGAGAACCATTTAAAACTTAAAACTCAAACACATATATTCTTCATCTCTTCTGACTTGATTGAAGATTTTTTCATAGTGCACAATAAACATACTTTTCTGGACTCGCAATAAAAAATGAAATACGTACCTGTAATAAATAAAAAATCTCTGAATTTCTTAGCAACCAATAAGAGGATTTATAGTATTTTTCATAAGTGTGTTCATATAGCCTAGCCCTTTAGTAACACCTGAAGTCATTCACCACTAATCATAATAAATCAATTCCAAATTCCCTAGCCAAAGTAGATTATTGAAATAAATTCCTACAACCCCCCTAAAAAAAAAATAATAGAGACGGAAATGGAAAACTACATTATCTTTCTTTCCTTTTTTATTTTTTATCTCGACGCTTATGGTTCTTTGATAACCCAATTAATTCATTTCCAAACTTTAAAATGTATCCTCAAAAATTAAAAGATATACCTAATTACCACAAAAAAGTATCATCATAAAAAACCCAAACCAGATGCACTGATGATTGATGTCCCCGGTGACAGAAAAGAGATCGGTCTTCCTCTTTCTGGTTTTCATGCAACTATTTGCCAAGGCTATGCTGTTGCAGAGAATTGTTCGGTACAAGTAGTACAGGAATCTCAGAGAAGGGAGAGCAGAACAACTTAAAAAAATGCAGTGGGTCACTAGTTAAATGAGATTTTCACCATAATCAAATCACATCTTTCCCTGCCACCAATTTTCTCAAACTAAACAAGAATGATTACATTTTGCAAGTTTGCAAACCCCCCATGCCAATCATTTCACTATCTATATAACATCAAAATCTGTAGCAAATAACTTAAACAGGCAAATCAACCAAATTCACAAGCGACCTCTACACAGATTCAATCCTCAAAATTCCTACATAGGCCTCAAACAATTTATAAGGAGCATCTCTTCTTCCATCCCTTGACATCTTCAATGATCAAGCATCGAAATCACTATTGTGATGAAAATCTAACCCACAAACACTTTTCTGTAGATGAAAATGGTTCCCTAGTTCATAACAAATAAGCATGGATTATCACCATCTACATTCAGCAACAATATAGTGTCCATAAAGGAAACCAATGAGTTCAGTTCTTGCAAGAATCTAAACTCTACCCCACGTCGTATATTGTGATACACACTGACCAGAAACTAAGCCATGACTGCCTTTTATCATCCTAGCAACAAGCAAATCAAACAGCTCCACTGACTACCAGATATCAGCAAGCAATCAACTGAGAGAAACAGAATGACAAATAGAACTTATTAAAATATACACAAAATAAAATTCGTCCACAGATTAGCAGGCAAACTGCAATAGAAATGTAAAAAAATCCAAATATATATATATATATATATATAGAGAGAGAGAGAGAGAGAGAGATAAAGAAAGCGGAATCCATACGTATGTATTAAGTTGCCTAACAAAGCTGGAGAAGTTATTATGCTTAAAATACTTCGGCAAAAGATCGCGAGCGAACTCCGGCGGATTCCAAACCACAAAACTATTATTCGTCGAGCTCCATGACACCACGGCGTCGGTCTCCGGGTCGTCTACCATGTCGTAAGTCTTACTCAGAAATGGCGGCGGCGCATTTGACTGGGAGGCCATCGGCACCGGCGGCGCCTGTGCTCCGCCGCCGCTAGTAGAGGCGTCGCCACCGCTTGCAGTGGTGTTTATTCCATCCATCAGAGTAACGTAAATGCTCGCTGGCTGGCAGGTTGGAGAATTTTTTAGGGTTTTGGAAGGGCATACATCGGTGAGATCATAAACCCTAGATTGGAGGAGAGGGGAGAGAAGGGGGAGATGATGAGAGGGAAGGATGAGACAGATGGTTATTATTGTCCGGTCAAGGAAATGATCGATGGGTGGTATTGTATCAAAGAGGCGACGCGACGGGCGGAAACAGTCATGAGCCGGCTGCCCTTTTCAAGTAACTGGTATTCTCCTGCTTTCTTTGTTTTTTTCAACCTTATTTTTCAAGAAAACATGAATGAAGTTCTTAAGCGGAGACAACTTTAAAGTGAGTTTATTGGTGGAAAAATATCTCCATATTTATCCTTACGTACTTAATTATATTTAACTTTCAAAGGCGTTATATTTTTAGCATAAACTGAGGTTGGTTGGAAATATTTTTGAAAAAAAGTTGAATTTTTTTTATTTAATTTAATATTTTTTGTTTTTTTATATTAGTTTTTATGTATTGTTATTAAAAATAATATTTAAAAAATAAAAAATATATATTTTAATATATTTAAAAAAAATACTTTAAAAAACAATTTCAATTATACTCTCCAATAATCTCTCAATAATTAATGATGTCTCTATATATCATTGTTAGGAGAGAGCAAAGGAGGAGATTTGAGATTTTAATTTTCAGGTGTGATAGTTTAATGTATTTTCCTTTTTCCTTTTATTTATTATGCATTAACTCTACGAGTTTTCCATTTTAATTAACAAATTAGCCGATTCATTTTTTGTCCTTTTTAGGAAAAAATATAAAGAGCATATTGTATTTTGGTTTGAATTGTGATTATCCGCAGTAGTTTAAATATGCTCGAACATATCAGGAACTAAATAATTGTGTTTTTTAAAGCATCAATATATTTTTATTATTAAAAAATCTGAACTTACCTTGAATACTTTTGATCCAATTGTTTATGTAGGTCAAGCTTCGAATTACTAAGCCATGACCTAGTAAATTCGACAGGTTTAAAGCAACTCAAGCAAAAAAAAGTGGGTCAACCTAAGAGAAAAGATTTCAATTTTTTTATTGTTTTTGTATATACTAGGTAAACATCTAATGTGCAACCTAGGTCATAAACACAATTCATAATGTGTTCTCTTGGTCCGAAAACTAATTAACTTTGAGTTTGTATAAGACAACTAGAATATCATTGATTTTTTATTCTAATTTAAGTTTTTATTTTAATTGATATATTTTTTCACAAACATTTTTTTTAATAATTCTATATTTTATTTTTCAAGCAATATCCATCCTCTGTTATTTTTTATTTTGCTTATTTATTTATTTATTTATTTATTCTAAAGAGGCCTTTTTTTAAAATTATTCAGCCATAAAAAGAATTTAAGTTTCATATAAATTAAATTTATTATTAAGAATAATTGCACCTTTGAATAATATTGTTTTCTCTTTTATTTTTTTCAATTAATTTCATGAATGAGTATATTTTTATCATATTTTAGTAGAGTATTTTTTTAATTAATAAATTCAATAAAGGTAACCATTTAAATATCTCATGTCATTAGATCAAATATTTTAGTCTATATTTATCTCTTTTTTTTTAATTTATTTGTAGTCACCATAATGTTTTTTTATTTACTTATATAATTAATTTTAAATTATTTAATTACATGTTTGCATGAACTTTTTAATTTTATTTAGACTTATTTTATGAAAACAAATGCATAAAAAAGCTTACAAATCTATTTTTTTTTACTAAAAAAATATACATAACACGTGGTGAAATGCTAATCAAATAACTTAATTATTACTAGTTAATTGTCTGCACTACGTTGCGGGTCGAGCAAATAATTTTTATAATTGTTGAGATTAAAATATAATATTTATACATGTAAAATTTGATATAATGAAACAGATCAACATATTCTATTATAATAATAGTAACATCGAAGTCTTAATATTTAAAATTATCACCACTATTATTGTCAAAATAATAAAAAATATTAAATTATCCTGAGAAAAAAAAAAGCAAAAAAATGAAATAAAAAAGCAAGTAAGAACAAAAACAAAAACTACAACTAAACTACATTTTTATAATTGTTGGGACTAGGAAAATTAATAGGATTTGCTAGTTTAATATAATAAAACACATCAACACGTCTTATTATAACAATAGTAGCATCAAAATATTAACATTTAAAATTATGATTGCTATTATTGCCAGAATAATAAAAATTATTAAATTATCCCAAGAGAAAAAAAAACTCAAAAACATTAACAAAAAAAATAAGCAAGAAAAAAAACAAAATTATTATTATTGGTACTGGTATTGGTATTGTTGTCAAAACAATAAAAATTATCAAATTATCCAGAGAGAGAAAAATATTAACAAAAGAGTAAGCAAGAAAAAAAACTAAAATTATTATTATTATTATTATTATTAGTAGTAGTAGTAGTAGTAGTAGTAATAGTAGTAGTAGTCGTAGTAGTAGTAGTAGTATTGCGTTAATAATTAAACTAAAAAACAAACAAACAAACAAATAAAATAAATGGAAAAAAAAATATCAGCTAAAAAAAATCATTTGACTTGAAAATTAAAATAATTGCTCACACTACATTGTGGCTTAAGCAAATAATTTTTATAATTGTTGGGACTAAGAAAATTAATAGGATTTGCTAGTTTAATATAATAAAATACATCAGCACGTCCTATTATAACAATAGCAGTATCGAAGTTTTAACATTTAAAATTATCATTGCTATTACTGTCAAAATAATAAAAATTATTAAATTATCCCAAAAGAAAAAAAAGACTCAAAAACATTAACAAAAAAAGTAAGCAAGAAAAAAAATTTATTAGTATTAGTATTAGTATTGGTATTGGTATTGTTGTCAAAACAATAAAAATTATCAAATTATCCCGAGAGAAAAAAAATAAAAAACATTAACAAAAGAGTAAGAAAGAAAAAAAAACTAAATTTATTATTATTATTATTATCGTGTTAATAATGTAATAAATAAATAAATGGCAGAATAAAAAATTCAAAAAACTTTAACAAAAGATGAAACAAAAAATAAATAAATGATAAAATAAAAAAAAAAAAATACTAGGTGAAAAAAATTCAAAAAACTAAAAGAAAGAACAAAGAGAGAAAAAAAACATAAATATCAATTTTCAAATGATCATAAACACAAAATAAAATTTAAGAGCTGATTTTTTTTAAAAAAAAATACCACCTCGATAAATAAAAAATAATAAAAATTAAAAATCAAAGCCAAGAGCACTCTTATATATACATGGAAAAAAAATCCATAAATATAAAAAGAATGAATGGATTAAAATAAAAAAGTATAGGTATAAGAGCTGAAATGAAAATCAAATATATTATCCATTTCAATTAGAGGTCAAAATTGAAATATAAAAAGAATGAAAGGATTAAAATAAAATTTTATATATATATGAACTCTAATTTTGAGATTGAGTTTGTTTGATTTTGTGTTTGTATTGTATAATTTAAAGTTAATTTATCTTGAATTTTAATTATACTTGATAAATTAAAATTTTAATTTTAATTTTATATATATATATATATATATATGAACAGTACAATCCCGAAACGGCACGCTGAAACGCTCCAAAACCGGAACGTTCTGTTCCAATATAAGGGCTAAAATGAAAATCAAATATATTATTAATTTCAATCAAATGATAAAATTGAAAAACTCAAAACTTTAGTACCGAATATATTAAGGTTTTTAAACCAAATCCGAAAATTAAAAGGAGGACCGAAGTAAAAACTAAATATATAATTAATTTCAAATGAAGGACCCAATTGAAATAAATCAAAATCTATATAACAGAAATCAGGATCATACAAAAAATTAAAAGAGCAGGGATGAAAGTGAATAAAACATAAAACCGGGGGCCTCTCATGTACTTTAACCAACGTGTAGGAGAGAGAAAATAAAAAAATAAAGTTCAACCGGCCACCGTCACAAAGTCGACCATCGGTTGTCCACACGTGCCACCCCATGAGGAAGACCATACGACGACACATCTTCTACGACCTTGGAAGCTGATTTCCACTTGCCGGAGGAAGCCGCACATGTCTCTCGAAGCGGGCGTGAGGCGAGCATTTCTGGAGCGTGCCGACCACGCGCTCCTAATTTTCAGCAGGTATTAATAAATTAATATGGTTAATTATCGGAACACCCCTACAATCAATTCTTCAATGTTGTCTTATTTAGAAGCACATTAGTATTTAGTCATTTTCAAAAAATAGAAAATACCCGTGATACCCCTCTCGGCCATAAGTTTTGTTTTTTAATTTTATATGGAGGCATATTAGTATTTAGCCATTTTCAAAAAGTGTGAAATTCCGATGAAGCCCCTCCCGGTTATATGTGTTTTTTTCTTTCTTCGAGAGACATAAAATTTATTTTAATGTGCAAATAAATATAAAAAAATCAATAAACCAGTGAACCGACCGATTAGAAAACCGAACCGATCCCAAAATACACTATTACAGTCCACAGTGTTTCACCTCACAAACTACAGTGAAACAACGATGTCTTTTAGCATATTGTATAATTCAAAATAAGGTGCTTGGTTAGGCTAGAAATGTTGAGATTCAGACTTAATGTCGATTTAGTATTACGGTTGCTATTGTGGTTAAAGTTAAAAAAATAATTTTATAAAAAATATTTTTAATTGCAGTTTAGAACTGAAATTGAAATGTTTGGTTAAAATTGTGGTTGAGTTTGAAGTTTAATGAAAAATAATTTTGTGGTAGTGTGGGTGTTGTGTGGTCGGAGGTTTTGTTGTGATAATGTGGGTGCCGTGTGGTCGGAGGTTTTGTTGCGGTAATTTGAAATAATAAATTTCCCAAAGACAAGAATTGTGTTTTTGTGTTGGTGTTCAGCATCATAAATATCTTTTTTTTTTCTTTTCTAAAACCATGGTTTGAAAATAATTTTTAAGTAATTACATATAAATAACTTGAGTTTTAAAGATAATCTAATAGCGATAAAATCATTTTTTTCAAACCACGCCCAAAACTACAATACCAAACATCCACTTAACTTTGTACCTATTTTTGGAAACATGACTTATTAATATGGAATATATCATTATTGTTTTCTTCTATAACTTTTGACAATACATATATACATTAACTATTTGATTTAACCTTTGCTGTGAGTCATTTATTTATTTATATAAAATAATATAAATAGACTTTCTCAAAATGTTTTCACACAAAAAAAATCTTTTAAGTATAAATTAAAAAGTTTATTTATTAATATAATCAAATAAATTAAAAATTATGTGAGTTAATAAATAAATAAAAATCATTAACGACAAATAAAGATTAAAATAAAAAATATTGTTCCAGATATTCAAAATAAGGTGCATAATTACCTTCATTTTGTTTTGCTATTAAAGAAAATTGATTTTTCCTTTTTCCTTTTTTTTTTAATCTAAAGTATTGAAAAAGAGGAATGAGGTAGAAGCGAAACGTGTATAGCTAACAATATGTATAGTGTGATATCTTTCTGATATTACAGTAGCGGTTATTTTTAAAAATTTAATTTATTTAAAAATATATTGAATATTAATTTTATTTTTTATACTAATATATTAAAATGATAAAAAGTATTAAAAAGCATTATTTTTAGAAAAAAAATATAATTTTTACGAAAACGTTTTTTGACTGTTGCAGCCATGATTTCGTAAAAAGATTAGGCGAACTGAGAAAAGGTCTTCGAAAACACTTTTGTAATTGGCGGGAAAAATGAGCTCCTCGGCGATAGAGACAGATACATCCGATCTGGTGTGCCAACTCGACAACGTCCAAGGCATTGTCGACGCCCTCTCCACCGTCCGATGGAAACGTCATCAGGTCCATCACCAAATTTCTCCTTCGCTTTTGATTTCATTATCTTGCAACTCTAGGGTTTTAAGTTTTAACCAGCACCACACCACGTTTCAATCTGATTCATTGTTTTTCAATTTTTTACATTGTTATGAAATATCAGGACGCAGTTGTTGAATTATCGGAACACGGCATCGTTTTGATTGTTGAAGAAACCGGCTGTCTTCAAGCCAAAGTTTATCTTCAAAAAGAGGTGATTATTTCTAACTCGCAAAAAATTAAAGAAAATTTCCACAATCCTCTGTTTGTTTGCTGAGAAAAAAAATCAAAAAGAAGAAAGTGGCGATCCACATAGAAGCATGATAGCAGGGCCCAAACACTCCCTACGATACTTACTCCTTGCTAATTCTTTTTGTAAAGTACTTGATTCTTCTCATTTTTTAATATAAAATAGAGAATTAGGGTATTTTTTTTAGGGTTAATGGGCAATAATATTGAAATCCTGATATCCATTTGTAGCTTTTTATCAGATATGAATATACTGCTCAAGGGCGGCCTCGATTTGGATTGAGCTTGGGTCTTTTTGTCGATTGCTTGAACACGTTTTCAGTTCCTGGGCATTCCAGCACTATTGAAATTCAATATCCTGGACCAGACATGCAGCTTCTAATCAAGTATGTTCATGTTCTTGCTTGTTGCAATATGTTAAAAATGAGAACTGGATAATTTAATTTTTGTATATGTGGATTTGAGGTTTAAAGTTAACTAATCAGCTGCTTGAATTTTTTCTATTATATATTTTCATATGGGATTCAAAGGAAATAAACTAGTACTATAGTGACTCTACTGTTGATTATCTGGCATAGTTTGGTCTGACTTTGATTAGAATGTTTGATTGAATGAACTTGATGTCTAACGCTGACGCATAATTTGTTGTTGCAGTGAAATTTTGGGATTGGAAGGGGATTTAAGTTTTTGAATGTTAAAGCTTCTAGATTTGGGAGTTTGTCTTGATTATTGTTTTCATTTGCTTTTTAACAACCAAACAAACTATGAATTACTTTTAGAACAAAAACCTTAACATTTAATTGAAGCACTGATTATTTGGATATCATGGATGAGATGCGGTGTTGGAGATTGAAAAGTCATAGATTGTGAATCCATATGAAATGTACGATCCTTTGTTCACAATTGCTTTGTTGTTAGAAAGAATTCTGGTTATCAAAAGCAATAATATTTTATCAGGTAGAAGCGTTTTTTTTCCACTCTGAATTTAAAATACCTAAAACACAGCAGGTCCTCCTGTTTATTTTGTAATTGTTATCATAAGCTGCTGTTTTCCAGAGGGATGGTTTTGTAATACAAGTAATTATGTTATCTGGATTTAGAATCTGTCTAGATCCTGCTGTAACCTATACCTCTATCTTTATCTTAGGTCTGCTGATTCACTAGATGACTGCATTTATGCGGAAATCAGGACTAGAATCCCAGAGACAATTTCATGGGACTACAACTTTGAACCTGCAGGAAGCACACCGCTTAGCTTCACTGTCAAGGTATGCTCTTGCATATGTAATTATAACAAAGCGGTTACTGCTGTCCTTTATGAATATCAGTTCCACAGCATGCCCCTGTTAATGTAATTGTAAATGTAGCTTTTATTGTACAACTGGCTCTCGGAGCCTACCTGCTTTGATGTCAACTTGATATTTTAATCAAGTTCATTCAGCTATATCAGTTATGAATATGGCTGTAATTATTGAAGGCTCTGATGAGTGAGCTTTCTTTGTGGTAAGATATCCTATTCTCAAGACAGTAATGCATGCATGTGTCATGAAATACAGAAAAACATGAGAAAAATTGTTTGAATCATGCATTTTTCCTTACTTGATAGCTTCTTGCATTTCATAACTAGTTCAGATTAATCGTCTGAAAATTATGGTATTCGCAACCCAGTCTGCAGTGCTGAAGGAAGCTATTGATGATCTTGAATGGCCAGGATCTAGCATCCAGATCACACTAAAACCAGTACCCCCTTCTGTTACTTTCAGAGGAGAGGGCCATGGAGACTTACAGGTTTATTTCATATACGAGCAAGTAGTTGTGAGGATTTAATTGATACCAGAAGTCTAAAACCTCTCATTCTTGCAGATAGACTTAATGTATTATGCAAACACTGATCTGCTAATTGCATTTCACTGTGACCACCAAGTCTCTTACCGGTATTATTCAGTTGTTTTTATTATACCAGAGGCAACATTCTTGTGAAATTAAATTATGCATCCTGTTATTTCACAAACATGTGGGCAGGTATAAATACAAGTTCCTTCGAGCCACAACTTCTAACGTACCCAGCAATGTTATTAAAGACAACAGAGGAAGCAAGTTGACCATTGGAAGAGGTGGAATGTTGAAAGTTCAGCATCTGGTTTCAGTTGCAAGACCATCTACTTCACATCAACACACTGACTCTGCTGGCTATCAGCAACCCAGTCGAATTGCTTATATTGAGTTCTTTGTGAAGCCAGAGGAAGATGAAGACACCGTAAATGATTGATTGGCTGTTATTCAATACCCTCCTGATCGACTCTGCAACAAACTGTTCTGCATCTTGTCACTTATCATTCTGTTTGTAGTTGCTTTGAGGTATAAAAAGCTGGCTGACAAATGCAACACGATCGCATCAAATGTTCCCAGAACAGATTTATTCTCGCTATCTATTTGAGCGAGACGCCCTAGATCTCTGGCGTTATTGGCGTGAATATTATTATATTTTTCTCAAACTGATTATGACGAAAAAGTCGTCCCGATTTCCAAGTTTTCTTTCTTTTGAGAAAGAACCAAAGAAGAGCTACGTTGTAATTAACTTGTGCATGTGTATGTGTGAGTCAAGTTTTAGTGATCCAAAAGGGCTCACAATTGTCATCGATTCCTTGACTTCTTGCATATAAAAAATATTAATCTTCTGAAGCTAATAAAAATGCCCCCAAAATCGTTTACAAGAATCAACAACAGAAAATAAACAGAGCACATAAAGATCATCCCTAGCTAACTACCACCTGCAACTCCTGACATTTTGCAGACGATAAGCGGACCGGCCCGCACGCACGCACAAACTCATGTTATGTACATTATTATTATTTTTTTTATCACACAGCATCATTTGAAATCACCCCCGCACCCGATGGCTCATCAGCTTTGTACTTCTCGTACTCAGTGTGCACTACCCTTGACACTTGAGCCTCCTCTTTATGAGCCAAATCATGTTGCTGAATTACAAGCACCGAAGACACCACACCATGGCCTGATGAGGCCAGTATATCTCCAATAGGCCCCAACTCCGCGTGTTCGGCTTGTCGGTCTGCTAATTCTGCCACCATTGTTGATGGAAACCTGCCCTTCCCAACAACAACAAGATCATAATCCCCGCTCCTTCCTATTGCTAGCACCCCTTCCACGATGTTGCTAGCTTCCTTTTCTGAATACTCAACCGTTCCCGACCAATTGTTTCGAAACTCAGCTATGGCTGTCTCATCCAAGTCCTGATCAGTTTCAGTCAGAAGACGAAAAATCAAATTTGTTAGCATGAAAGAATCAAATATTAATATTAATTATGAAGAAATGGTGAATTGGTGTATATATAACATTTAGAGGTTTTATAGTAACGGTGAAAGAAGTTGAGAGGACTGGCCTTTTCTTTCTCTCGGTTCATTGTAGCGGTGGAGAAGCTGTAACTTTGTTCACTGCACTTGGACGGTGAAAGCTGTAACACAACATGGTTTCTTTCTACTCCTTTCTCAACGAATCTTAGTATGGTGACTTTAACAGTCGGGTGCTCTGCCATCCTACCACCCAGCACCAGAGCCTCACGATCATCAGGCCCGCCAAAAAACACGATACAAACCTTTTGGGTTACATCGGTATTGGGTCCCGGTGTCTGGGATCCATTTCCAAATCCACGGTCCACGAGCACTGCCACTGAACAAGGAGCTTCTTTTAGAACCCTTCGATTAACCCCTCTCCATCCATGGCCCATGTTCTCCATGGACTGATCACCCTCTCCTCTCCATTGTTTATGGAAAGGCAAAATAATCATCGTAACCCTCTTATTCTCAGCTACTTGGCAAATGTCCTCATGCATAGTAGCCAAAGGCGAGATTTCTGTCATTGGCCGGACTGAAACACGGCCTAATTGACTGTAAGCCTGGAATGCCCCTGAGACTCTATCATGCCATTCACCGCGGCGGCTTCGGTTAATGAAAGGTAGCCCATTTTCACGGGCTCGTTGGACCATGGTGATTGATGAAGGTCTCTCGGTGAGCTCCACAAGGTGCATTATAAAGAGTCTGAGTTGGGATGTTTTAGTGCTTCTTGTTGACTCGATGAGGCTAATAAGTGAGGGAACATTTCCAGGCCCGTAAGCACAAGCAAGGATACGTAGTTCATCCCTTGCATCCTTAGTGGTGGTTAGGTCACCTAGTTTACGGTGGGTGCCAGAGGAGGAACCACCACGAGCAGGTTTGTACATAGCCATGACAGTTGGGGTCGTGATGAAGGTAGTAAAGAGTGCCATCAGGACTAGAATCGCAAAACTTTCATCATTGAGCACCTGTAGAGAGATGAACGGTTCGATTAGTTTCAATTTCGAACGATATTAAATGGAAGTGGAAGAAGAGGAAATTCAAAGCACGCTCTTCCTGATCTTTTTTTATTCCCTTCTACTATTCAATCTGATTTTTTTTTGCCATCTATTCAGTAATCCTTTTTGTCCCATGACCACCAAGGCGCTATTTATATTAGAGCAGCAGAACCAAGCGCCTGATTACGGCCAGAACATGTACGGAACAAGGGCTGTCCCATGAGGATTAGACGAAGATGATGCAGGGGGTATTCTTTTCCTTCTTACTATTTCACCAATTTTTTTTTTTTAAATATGGTAACTCGTTATGATTATTATTATTATTTTTATATAATTTTAAGGAAAAAAAAAAGTAAGAACCAGATTGGATTTTCATCTAAACTACTCTGGCATGTGTTTTTATCCAAAACATATTCTCCATATAATTAGAGGTAAGAGAAGCACCTTATATCGCAAGAGAGCGAAGATTCCAAGTTATTTTGTGATTGATAAACGTCAACATATATAGGACCTTTATAATGTAATTCGACAATTGTTAATGTAGATTAGACTGCAAGACAGATTAATTTAGTGTGTTCATAAGACAAATTATGAAAAATTTAGTTGAGGGTCGATCTGATGATATATATCGCACCAAATTAAGGACGAGAAGGTAAAAATTCTCATGGATGCTTAGAGATAATTAAATTCCAAGTTATTTTGGCTGATTAATTTATATAAACAGAAGGTATCTCTGATGGCAACTATTTCAAACGAAAATATTGGGAAGAAATTAACCAATCAATTAAATAAAACTTGAGAGATTTTCATTAGGAAAATGGTTTGAATTTTAATGAAACTCACCTTTTTCTCCTTGCCAATGTTGAGAACAATAAGTTCCACCAATCCTTTAGTGTTCATCAAAACTCCAAGCGTCAAAGACTCCCTTGCCGGAATCATAAGTATCATCGCCACCACAAACGTCCCAATGATCTTCCCTGCACAGGCTGTGGTGATAACCAGCACCAAAAGTCCCCATGACCTTCCCCCGCGAATCGTAGCCACATCAGTCTTTAATCCACTAGAAGCAAAGTAAAGTGGAAGAAGCAGACCCGAAACAAAGTCTTCAATCCTCTCCATCAATCTCTCTGCAAATTCACCTTTAGGGATCGTTAATCCAAAAACAAATGCACCAAAAATAGAATGGATGCCTATAAGGTCGGTCAGGAATCCTGATACCATAACCCCAGCAAGCGTCAGGCAGATATAAGCTTCATCTACTCTGTCATGTTCTGGGGAGGATCTTCGGGCAACCCATTTCATGGCAGGTCGGATCGCAATTAACATGAATGCAACAAAGGCAACACCTGAGATGAGTACCCAAATTGATATTAAAGGACTTTTGTGTTCACCACCATTTCCATCACCGGCTAGAGCCACCGCCAAGGCTAGCAAGATCCACGCTGCGACGTCATTGAACGCTGCTGCAGCCATAGCAGTCTCTCCGACTTGAGTTGTTAGTAGCTTTAATTCTGCAAGGATTCGGGCTAGCACAGGAAATGCTGTGATTGAAAGTGCAACTCCCATGAAGACTAGAAATTGGCCATAACCAACCTGGTCTTCTCCTTCAATAGTTTTTCTGAAAACAAATGCCACGCCAATGCCACCAATGAAAGGGAGAGTGATGCCAGCGAATGCTATGCCGAAGGCTCGCTTGCCACTCCGGCGAATTGAGGATAAATCGAGCTCGAGACCTACAAGGAAAAGAAAGAAGAGCAAACCAATACTTGCGACGGATTCGAGTATTGGAGCGCTCCATTTAGGGAAAATACGGTGCAAGTACTCCTTGTTTCGTCCAACAGCTGATGGCCCCAGAAGAATCCCACCCTGAAAACATAGAATTTGTGATGATCATTAAAATAACTTCATGATTCCAAATATATAAAAAACATATCACGGGATTGTATATATAGTCTGTTTAAATAAGTTTGTTCGTCTTTAATTTCCCTTAATTTACCACAAAGCTCAAGATTTTGTCATTTTTATCTCGTAGCAAAACACCCACATGTAAAACTTTTAATCTTGTTCGTATGAACAAATGCATCAATAAAGTATATATCAACGACGGAAACATAAAAACCAAAGCATTAACAAACAAGAAAAGAGAAGAGAGGAACAGGAGAAGTGGACTTTTGAAAAGTTTGTAGATATATATAGCCACCAACCTGGACTTGTCCATTACTGAGTGTATGAACAAGGAGAGAGGACAACATAGTTTTAATTTGTCACCGGTCGGTTTGCAGGTATGAAAAAAACTTTTAGAAAGAATAGAATTTTTCAAACTCATTAATTAGGGGTATAGACTTGTTGTTCCTCCTGAGAGACGAACTGACGTACAAATTTCAAGCACTAATTGAATCTCCAGTTCTTTCCTGATGATAATTCCCGATCATAATTAAGAACAAGATCACCAATATCCCAAGTTCAACACATGATACACACAGACAGATGCATACTATTTATATATGTGTGTGCTATATATTAATCAACTTTGCATGTTGTGTTTAAAAAGAAATTAATTAGAGACATACAACTATCTCGGCAATGACTTTGGGTTGGCGGAGGGGCTTGAGAAGGAAGGCAAGGAAGCGGCTAACCACTATGATTAGGGTGGCTTGGACAATTAACAATGGGAAGGCGAAATCCAAGGGGTTATCGCCTTGCCAGGCTCCATTCGAGGAGGTTTTAATGGAAGTTATATTCACCGGCATCGATACAATACTGTATGTAAATATGGTAGCTAAGGCGATGCTATGTGTGTTCTAGATCACTACTGTTTCATTATACAAAAATGATCATCTGAAGGGAGTTGAGCTGAAAGTAATGGCGGAGAAAAAGAATTTGAGCGGGTTTGAAGAGAGGCTGGGGCAATTTATAGAGGTGAAGTTCATCTCCAAGTATTCTGTCTTGTCAACTTGTACTTCAACTGTACTATCTATGTGAGCATGTTTAACTTACACATATATTGATTAATTTTATAAGTTTTAGGATTGATGATCAGTTTAATTTTTTAATGATTTTAATTATGAGACTTAAATTGGTAATCTCTAGGGAATAAATTCGGAATCTGACCAGTTAAACTACACATTTTAAGATTGTGAACACGTTTTGATGTCCAAAAAAACATGTTAGGTGAGGTATGTCAGCGTTTATGGTGTCCCAAATTGAAAAGAAGAAGAACCTAATTATTTTTTCATTAATTACAAAACCAGTAAAGGTTGTGATTATGGCTAATCACAGACTCTCCTCCACGAAAAATAATAATAAAAAGCTCATTAAATTTGGCATAGCTTGTTTGTTTCTGCAATTTGGATAGGTTTGAGTTGAAGGGAAAATGGGGATGAACTGGCCATTCAGGCATTTCTTATCTCATAAGAACCCGAAAACCTTGCAAGTAGTGAAATAAAGCACGAAATCGAATCATACATTAGCCAGTGGAGCTTCTTAATTTCATTAATCTTTTTGTGATTTATCCAACAACTATAGAAGCAAATGGAAAAGCATGCAACTTGAGCCCAAGACGGCTCTTCTAGCCATGGTCACGGTTTTTCCCGATTGCAAAATAAATGCCAAATGGGAAAAATTATAATAAAGCACAACGTCGCCAAGCTTAAGGTGGGAAGAGTTGGTTGACAACAATTGTCACTTAACAATGTTTATGACACTCCTCTCTTGTAAAACATAAGCATCCAACGTTTTGTGTAATATCTTAACCGTCAAATTCAAATGTTGTAATCCTAACCTAACCAAACAATTAATATATCCATTTTTTACCCAAAAATTTAAACCTAAATGCTACTAGATTCTAGTATTTTCATATTTGGAAATCTAGAATTTAAAAATTAAAAGTTTGAATTTTTTTTTCATTTAAGATTGAAAATAAATTTCAATAGAACAAAAAACTATTTATTTTAATGATGATTCGGGGTGATTTTGTGTTAAAGGACTAGTGATTCGACAATGGACTTCGAGGAAGAAAAAAATTGGTAGTATTTTTCAAAAAAACATCTAGTATAGTCCTTATATTTACAATAATTTCATTCCAACCTTATATTTCACTAATTGCAAGGGAGTATCTTTGTAAAGTATTTAAAAACAAGTTATGATAAGCACTAAACAATATTTATTATTTTAAATAAATATCTAATTTAATACTTTTACGAATTTGCAGTAATTACACGATTATCTTTCATGAAATATAGAGATTCGAACAAAATTGAAAATATTATAGTTAATTTGGGATACATGAAAAGTTTTAATTAAAACACTAACAAAACCATCAATTATGGATAATCTCATTGAAATCTAAGAGAAAAGGAAAGAGATTTTTGATCACAAGATTTTCAAAATTTAAGACTCTCATTTGAAAGGAGAAAAAAGGCATCTTTCAATATTTTGTGTTAATTGAGTGGTTTTATTTTCTATTTTATAAGGGTTCTCAACACTATAAATTAAGGGCTAAAGTGGAGAAAAAAGGCATGCAATTTTCAAGAGAGTACAAAATAGTGTAGAAATTTTAATTTTATCTTCCAAATTCTTTAATTTTATAATTTTATATTCAACTTCTTATTCGTTAAGTTATGCAATTTATTTTTAATTGTGGGCATTGCTTTTCAATGACGGTAGATCAATTTTCCTTCTCATTGTTTTAGATCAATTAAACCCTAAATAGAATGAAATATAAATCAATTAAGGTCATATTTTTTAATTATTTTCTTAGGACACTCATTGCATAGTTTTTATAACCCTTGTTTTCTATTGTATGCATTAAATAAATAAATATACTTTAGTAAAAAAATCACTCTAGCAAGATAAGGATTTGATTTCATCATCAATTCCTTGACAGCCTAAAACTAACCACAATATTATATTTGTCTTGATCCAACCACACCATTTCATGGACATCCTTAATGTTTGTGGTATCCATGGCCACACTTTAAATGTAGTTTTTCTCTCTCTCTAAAATGAAGTCAAATATTCATTTGTGGTTGGCGAACACTTTTTTTATTCAAGGAAACCACATATTGGAAAGTGTATTTTGTGACTCCAGGTGAGCAAGTACAACCCCGATTATTCTAGACTCTTACAAAGAGTGCATGCTCCGACTCAAACTCGAAACCTGCTGTGCAAATCGCAAGCTCTCTAGTATTACACCACGCTTTTTTGGAACAATCATAAATAAATGTATAAAACCATAAACACATTCTTTTATGGTTCCATACATTTCATGATAATATCATCCTTGGAGTATTTGTTGTTTATATATTCGATAACTAATAATAATATTTTGGAGACAATTTGTATTTTAATTGAAATTATTATTATTTTTTAATAAAAATGATTTTAAAGATGATACCCCTGCATATATATACATATATACAGGAAATGTAATATATTTTCTAAATACTAATTTAAAAGCTTGAATCTAAAAAAAATAAAAAGAGAGAACTAATTTCACTAACTACTTCTAGAACAACTCTTTAAAGTCTCATCTCACCGAACATACAAGAAGTATAATTTAAAGGTATTAAATTATGATAGTTTCCAACTAGGGCAAGATTCGATGCATGGGTAAATAAGGGACCCTACTTCGTTATGTTTGATAGAATATTTTGGAATCTAGCTATCCTTGTAAATTTTCATCTCCTTATTATTATTATTATTATTATTATTATTATATAAATATTGATAATTACTCATTAAATATTTTAAAGATTATCCAAGTTTTTTAATTGAGGGCGACGATGTTAGTGACTAATGAGCCCGGTCCTTGAAACTTGCGATTATTCTTTTATTACCAAAGCTTCAGTTTCTGTATTTGTCCGTATATAAATTGGCGGGACTCATAAAAGTCGTTCAATGTCGCTCCAACGTGGATTGATTGCTTACATTTATATACATGATCAGTGTCGAGGCTGTGAAATTACTCTGTTTTTTTCGCCAATGAGAGACAAGATTGATCGTCAAGCTTACGCAGAATCCAAGAAAAGTGATTTTCTTGGTAGAGGTTGATTGTCAAGCTTACACAAAATACAAGAAAAGGGATTTCTTTTTTTCTCGAGATAGATTGCATTTGAAATAATAAATCACTAAGCAAATTTAATTTGGGTAATGTGTCGTGTGTGTGTAAGAATTTCCAAGAATTGAAACACATCTGTTATGAAATGGAATTTAGTTTTTGAACTTGGGAATTAAAGATTAGCGATTCAAATAATTTATACAGCTTTTCCAGTCAGCAAATGCACCTAGATACCTCCATACTTGACCGAATGACCTTTAAAAAATGTTAAAAAGTTACTGCCATACATTATTGATTTGATTTTGATTTCTACGACTCGAGAGCTCACGGGTTTACTGGGAGAGCTCACTTTTCCTTTGGGTTGAACCCTAGTGGTTCTCCCCCTTGCCAGAAGCAGCATGCATATCCACAAGTAGCGCTGTCACAGCTCACGCAGTACCGGTTTTTGACATTCAAGAATCTTGTGAAGCCCTAAAACTTTTGATGATATGACCGGCATCACTGCATTCTCGATTACCTTCTTCTCTGTTCCGCTGCCAAACAGAACTTTCCAATATCCTCCTATGTCCTCATCACCTACCAATAACATCATCAAACTTCCCACAAGAGACCGGGAGACAACACGTAGCATAATTGGGCTCTTACTGGCCCACTTCCTCGAGTCTTGTTTGAGCTGTGGGTCTATGCATGGCTTGGTGGTGGGACAGGGGAGAGCCTGTATTTCACACAACGTAAAGCCCATGTTGTTATAATAGACTTCGTTCTTCTTGAAACCAAGAAAGGTACTTAACAAACAAGAAAGGGTGAGAAATAATTCACAAAACTAGTTTTGTGTTTTTTGTGGGACTATAATAGTTTAATTAGGAGAACATCAATGAGAAATATAAATAACTAATTGCAAAAAAAAAATATCTGAATCTTTTTATTGTAAAAATATGTTAGACTTGGTAAGTGTTTTGTATTAAAATGAAATTTAGGCCAGAAAATAAAAAAGGACAGACTTGATTGTTAAAGATCAGGGGTCACGAAGTTTGGATAAAAAAACACATTCATTTGCTTTCACAAGTAATTTTAAGACTTTAAGGAGTCCGAGTTTTTAATTTTCTAAGAAAATATGGAAAATATTTCCACTTTGATCCAAAACTCATTTAACATTATAATATGACCTCTGAATTCAACAACAAAAAAAGAAAAGAAAAGGCCATTAGACCCATATATTTTAGGGTATAAGCTTTTCATTCAAAGACCAATAAATATCAGAAACGTACAAGCTTTAATTAATAGAATGCTTAACAATTGATGCTTGATGGTTAGATTACATTTGTTCTTTCCATTTGGCTCACAGATCAAAAGAATTGCACTTAGTTTGAGCTACTTTCAAATATCAGAATTACCTTACCATTTTAAAAATTGATGGAGAACCTCCTCATACAGTGGAGCCTTTTCTTCCTTCTCTCAGCTGAAGTGGAAATGACCAAATCAGGCATCTTTTCATTAGATTAAAACATATAAAAACAAATGAAAAGAAGATAAAGAAGTATTAAGAAAGCAATGGAGATCAGATACCAAGATGTTCGAGATGTTATTCTGGTGTGCATACCTCCAAAAGGAAAGTTGTGGCTGCTGCTGTAGTTTTCTTGTGGATGCATTAATTCTTTGTTAAACGTATATTGCAGCTAATATACAAGTATATGCATTAGTCTGGATGAGATCAAACTGCACACAGAAGCACCGAATATGGCCCATTATCTTTATATTCCATCCAATCATGAATGTGTGTAAAGCAGGCAAAGATCCATGACCAGGGGTAGAAGTTAAATACCATAAATTACGCTTGCAACTGAAATGACTCATGGTGACCACCTCTCGCAATAGGTTTTATCGGATCAGATCCCAGTATGACACACAAGGATTTTCTCAGCAGATCTTCACCGAGCAACTAATGAGTAATCTGAGATGTCACAAAAGCAGGGTGAAAGCCTTATCGATTCATTTAAAATTATTTTCATCAGCTCCTGTTTCTTGCTGGGACAACGAAATTATCTTCTTGGATATGGGGCTCGACACCCTCAAGCAACTTGTGGAAGATCTTCAAAGCCTCAGAAGTTGGTCCTTGGGGTAGAAACTGGTTCAATTTCTGTGAGTAGTTAACAGCAATCTGGTGTTCCCGTTCATTCAATTTACAGGAGATGGTATTCTTCCACTCATTCGATCTCCCTTCCAAGCAAAGACCATATAACAGGGCAGCGAAAGAAACAGGATCAGGAAAGATCCCCTTACTTGTCATTTTATCACGAAGCTGCATGGCAACATTAACCATTTTATGATGGCAAAGGCAAATGAGCACAGAATTATAAGCAGAAGCCCTCTGCTCCCATCCATCTGAAATCATCGTTCTAAAAAAGTCCATCATCAGAGAAGCTTTAATCTCTAGAGACTCGTTTGCTTTGTTAGAAATTGCAGTTGCCACATTGTTTGTTAGGCCATTTATTAGATAGTTGAAAGTAACATCATTAGGAATGCACCTGTTCAGCAACATTAGTTCAAAAAAGGAGCTAGCTTTTGAAATTTTGCCCTCCTTACAGAAGCACCCAATAAGAATAGTGTATGTAACAACATTAGGCTTCAATCCAGAAGATCGCATCGCTTCAAATGTCTTTTCAGCCCTGCTGGAGTCTCCAGTGCGGCAAAATCCATTAATCAGAGAGGTGTAAGTTACCACATTTGGCTTGTATTTTTGTTTCACCATCTGTCCAAACAACTTCAGTGCACTATGCAAGTCGTTCTGCTTCACATACCCATCTATGATTGTTGAATAAGTGAACTCATCAGGCGAATGATCCCCATCTTTCATTCTTTGAGCACACGTCAGTGCATCATTCATCATTCCAAATTTGCAATAACCCTTAATCATGGCATTGTAGCCCACAACACCAGGATCCACACCCTTCGCAATTGTGAGCTCAAAGAGCTTTTTGGCCTCATCGAGTTTGCCATGTCTTATAAATCCATCAACCAGAGTGGCACTAACAAATGCATCAAGGGCTATATTGTGGTGAAGCATCTCCACAAGCAAGAGCTTGGCAGCAGAAAGCCTCCCCTTCTTACAAAGTCCATTCATTAAAACATTGTAAACATTTGCATCAGGTAACATTCCCCTCTCCACCATTTTATCTCGAACAGTCAATGCAATATCAACCTCCCCGGCGGCAACCAGGCCATGAACAAGAGCTCCATAAGCAACTAAATCCAGTGGATGCCCTTTCTCTGTCATCACAATGAATAAATCCAAGGCCCTAACACATTTCCCTTGTTTGCAATAGACATGTATAAGAGGAGTATAACTAAGTTTATTGGGCGACAACCCCCTCTTTATTGCATGTTCTAGAAGCTGTTCCGCTTCATGAACATTCCCATCCGTACATGAACCACTAATCAAAGTATTATAGGTTGTGATATCAGGCTCACAGCCATTATCAACAATCCATCTTAAAGTCTTCCTCACTTCAATTTTACAACCATGCTTAATTTGAGCATCAATGATACTGTTATAAACTTGAACATTCACATCCAAACCCCTCTCCTTCATTTCCACCAAAAGCTTATCAACTGCCTTGAAACTGCGATTTTTACAGAACCCATTAATCATTATTCCATAAGTTTCAGTTGTAGGTAAAAAACCCTTCATTTTCAGCTCCTTGAAAAGGCTTTTAGCTCTTTCAACATCGCCTCTCCTCCAATACCCATCAACGAGAGCATTATAGAATACAATATTCGGAATGCACCCCTTTCCCCACCTATCATTAATCAACTTTCTACCCTCCTCAACATTCCTTTCTTTACACAACCCTCTGACCATTATACAAACACTATAATTATCCCAACATCCATCCCTTTTAACCATTTCTTCATACACTTTACGGGCAATCTCAACTTTTTTCTGCTGAATAAGGGCATTGAGCAACGCATTGCAAGCAATAACATCAGGCGGGTAATTATGAATATCATTTGCAATATAGTACAGCTCAAGGGCTCTATTAACCAACCCAGAATCCACATACGCGCTAATAACATAACTCAATGCTTCGCGGGTGGGAGCCAAAGCTTTACACTTCATTGTCTCCAACAAATTTTCAACCTCCACAAACACTCTACACCTCGCTAAAAGCTTCAAAAGTGAAGAACAAGAAAATCCATCAAGCAAATCGTTAACATCCGATCGTTTCGAGGCCCATTCGAAAAGCTTCAGGCCCAATTCCGGGTCGCGAATCCGATCAAACACAAAGTGGGCAATCCCCGAAACTGGAGTTTCGCAGTCTAACAAACGAGTTTCGAGAGAGTTTTGCCAGTGTGGATGGGTGCTGAGGATTTGGATGATATCTTTGACAAGAATTTTGAAGTGGGGAGGGAAGGGAATGGGAGAAGGAGAAATGGGTTTTGGGTGGTGGAGGGGTTTGATGCGAGAAAGAAGTGTGTTCATTTTAGACATGAGAGAAAGTGTCGAAAAGCAGAAGAGATTTGACGAGGGATTTTTGGATTCAAATCCTCTGGTCTTTGTTCCTGTAAGGGATTTACTTAATATTGGTCTCCTTGAATGTGCACGTGAAAATTTCAAGTGTGCGTCTCATGTTATTATCACGTGTTCTAAACAAGAAAAGATGTCTCGGGAGAAAGCTGATAATCCGTTCATATTGATACATTGTCTATACACACACACACACTAATAGCCTCGATGACGTCAAACAATGTTAGTGTTTAGGTTGAGATTAAAAAAAATAATTTTATAAAAAATATTTATAATTATTATTCGTAACTGAAATTAAAATATTTAATTAAAACTATGGTTAAGATTAAGTTTAATGAAAAATAGTTTTGTGTGTTTAATTATCATACTTTTTATATTATTGTCAACTTGTGAAATTAATTAAAAGTATACATGTATACACACACATACATATGTACATATATATATATATATATATATATATATATATATATATATAAATAGTTTGTTGGAATAATTTCATATATATATTAATAATTATAAAATAAAATGTTTGAAATAATTGAAGTAAATTAAACACTTGTTTTTTGTTCTCTCATCAAAGTACTTACAATTCCATTACGAACTAAATTCATATGTGAACGTGCCTGTGAATTCTGATTATTTAATCGAGGAATAACATCGATAAATATAATCAGGAATAAAATTAGGATTGCGATTATATTCGGTAAAAGTAATATCACCTTATGATCTTCTTCTAATATAGTTATGTAGTGACAATCTTCTTCTAATTATATTCGGTAATGCAATGACAATCTTCACTTGTGTTTTGTTATATATATATATATATATATATATATATATATATATATATATATATATATATATATAACAAAACACAAGTGAAATACACACACACACACACACACATATATGTATGTATGTATGTTTTTGTGTGTGTCTAGACACACTAATGCAAATAGGTATTTTTTTTTAAATACCCATAAACAGAAACATTAACATATTGATTCAAGAAGGGTTCAAATTATTTAACAATGACGTGGGAAATTGACTCCATGCAAAAATTGGTTAAGCAAAATGGTGCAGAGTTATAGAGGGATAGAAGAAGAAGAAGAAGAAGAAAAAGCAGAAGGGTAGCTGAGATTTGAGTGGCAGGAAAGAAGATCAACAAGAGAAATGAAGGTTACGAGACATTGATAAGTGTGTGGGTGTTTGCGTGTGAAGACTGTGAAATCGCGTGGTGATAATTTTACGCCGCAACTGTGGCATAACTTCAATTTTTTCAGTGGGACCCATAGTAAAAAAATTGAAGTTCTGTTTGGTTATTCATGTGTTTGAAGCTGCAGTTCAACGCAATCACAGGTTGAACTGTGACACCAAACACCTACTAAGTCACTTCCTTGTACTTTGTTTGTATATTTTTTTAATTATAATATAAATTCGAGCAAACTAGTATATTTATGCAGAATTTCTATTAAGTTCAATTTTTTTTATAAAATATATAAATTTTAAAGTGATATAAATTCATTTGTTTAATAAGTTTCAACGAAATCACCATCATTAAAAAAACAAGAAGATTTAGACACCTAAATTATCGAATTAACTATATTATGATTATTTCATTTTATAATCCAATTTAAATTAAACATCATAAACAAAATATAAATTATGAAAACATATACAATAATCAAATAACAAAAATAAATAGTTAATTTTTTATATATAAAAAAGAAGAGATATCTTTGAAAATTTATCATCATGTTATCGTCATTATCATTACTATAATAATTTTATTTGTTATAACATTATTGCTCAAACAATTAAAATCATTAAATCCCCCCCCCCCAAAAAAAAAACAATTATATAAAAAATAATAACTAAAATTATTATTATTATTATTACACAAACAATGAAACTATAAGATCATATGATCCAACTAACAGATAAAAATAACATAAAACAAAAAACAAAAAGAAAAAACAGGAAAAATATATTAATTTTCAAATAATCACCAACATAAATTAAATTTTTAGAACTGAATAGAATAAAAATAAAATCTCAATAAAAAATAAAAAGACAAAAATTAAAAACAAAAAGGAAAAGTATAAATACATAAATATGGGTAAAATAAACATTATCTAAGAATGATCGAAAAAACCAAAAGAATTAATACCAAATAAATTAAAATTTTAGGATTTAACCAAATAAAAATAAAATTCCAATAAAAAATAAAGTGATAAAAATTAAAAAGAAATAGACACACACACACACACACGAGTAAAAAATAAATATTATCTAAGAAGGATCGAAAAAACTAAAAGAATTAATACCAAATAAAAAATACAAAGAATAAGGACCGAAACTAAAAATAAAATATATAATTAATTCCAATAAAAGAAAAAAATTAAAACAATAAAAACCTTGTGACCGAAACAAATAAAGACATTTTTTTTTTAAAAATCCAGTGTCATTTTGCTAAAAAAATTAAAAGAATAAGGATTAAAATAAAAAGTAGCATATATGACCAATTTTGATTGGAGGACAACATTAAAACAAATTCAAACTTGCATACCAAAAAATTAAAGGAACTAAAAACAAAATAAAAATCAAAAGAATAAGGACCAAAATAAAAACCAATATATATAATTCATTTTAATTGAAGGGCAAAATTGAAAATAATAAAAAATTTCATTGAAAAATCAAGAATAAAACTAAAATCAAAAGAACATGGACTAAACTAAAACCAACATAAACATGAAGGACTTAGATGTATTTTTCAATGGCAGGACAGAAAAAAAGGAGAAAAAATAAAAAATCATCCACAGATGATTCACTAACCAACTAAAACCGACACGAGTCAAATCGAAAGGCAGAGGACATGGTAGTGCACTAGGTGACATGTCAAATGGTCAGTTTCCACCGCCAAGAGACACAGCACATGCTGTTTGGATGGCATGGATGCGTGTGCGTGAAACACTGTTGACGCCTCCACAGGATACGCTCGCAATGTTTCTGAAAAGAAATAATAAATTATCCATACACCCCTAGAACCAAGGATAATGACAGAAAAATTGGTGATGAAAATACCACAATACCCCCGGCTCCAAGGCTTTTTTTCTCTTTTTTTGGGGGGGTGTTCTCATAGTTTTATTGTGCAAAATTTTATGAAAAAACAAAGACACCCTCTACTGTTCTGTTTCCTTTAATTAGCACTTAGAAGTAAAATAGTAGTTTTATTGTGCACAGAATTCATAAATACCATACATGTCTCTTGAAAATGTCAAAAATGACCCTAGTTTCAAGGGTTAAATTTTTCGACCCTAGGGTAAAATGGTAATTTTATTGTCACAATCCACAATAATCTATGTCTATCTACACAGTGAATAAAGCTATAGTAAAATTGGCACGTCAATTATATTTTAGTTAATATATATAACCACGCATTAAAATATCAATTCAACTTGTGTAATTTAGATTTAAAATTTCATTACTTTAAAAATTATATAAATCATATTTCAAACACAAATAAAAAAGTAAAAATTAAATCGATATGACTAGAACAACTTGATGAATCCAAATATAACCTAAAAAACTAGTAAGAATATAGTTTGATTTAAGAAAAAAATCATTAAAAATGACTAGTTTTTTTTTTAAATACAATGACAACATATTAGATCAAATTAAGTTAATAAGAGTTAACCTTTCAAATATGTGACTTGGTCATAAGAGCACTAAAACTTCAAAGAAAACAAGTTAAAATAAATTATGAAGTTTATTTCTCAATAACTTTATTGTCGAACAATGAAATTGAAAGAAAAAGAAATCAATCTAAAAAAATATAATAAAGTAATTTATCAAAATAAAATTAAAATTTTGAATAAAGTTATAAGGATTATTGACACTCTTGCGAGCTTTTTTTGAACTCTAATTGTTTTAGAATTCTAACTTGACATAGAACAATATATAAGGAGACTTCTCATAAAATTTCAGTTTAATCAAACAGCTGAATTAAAAAATATGACTAATACTGTAAAACTAGATAATATTTTTCTTAAAAAGAAAATACTATTTGGCTAGAGCAGAACTACCAAAATTGAGCTGAAATGTTTTGGTCAAAATTTAAGCTAAGCTTACAAAAAAATCCAAGATTTCGAGTAAAATAAAATTTATTCCAATTTGTTTATTTTTTAAACTAGAGCAATATATATTGATAATTCTAAACAAAACAAAGCAGAATTGACATTCTTGGTTGGGACACAAAAGCATATTACATTAGATTATGGATCATACTTTGTAGAACCCAGAGCTTATGTAAAAAATCTATATGCTACAAGATTTTTAAAACAAGGAATTCATAAACATGAATGATTAAAAGGCTCAAAAAGTTTATTAGTTGCAAAATTCTTAACACAAAGAATGTCATATATTGAAATAATAGTTTCCAACTTTTACTTTCAAATTTCTTATTTAAAAAAGGATATTAGAAAGGAGTGTCATTTAATATAATCAACAATAACAATAATTTTAAAAGTTAATTATTGTATTCAAAGCATGTTATCATATCAAAAATCTCTCTCAAATCATGAATAACTCCAAGATTAATTAAAGTTCTCCTAGTTAAGGTAAGCATAAAAACATGACGTCTCAAGCATTCGAACTAGATTAGTCAAACCTAATTTTTATCATGGTTGTTCCATTTCCCCCCTCAAAATTACTAACTCAACATATTTAATTTAAAAAAAAAATACTGGTTACATCCAACTCATTTACAATATATTATAGTAGATAGTTTTACTTGAACTAAAATAGAGTACAAAGATAAATAATAATAATAATAATAAACTTAAGTGTATGTTTAACAACATGAACAAACCTACCTAAACCTATTATGCTCTTCACCTCTTGGGCTTGGGTCAATTTTTACTAGAAGTTAAACATAATGTTAGAAAAAATGTTTTAAAATCATAGTTAATTGACATATCTTAAGTCAAATTTAAAGTGATTTCCACATATTTGTTTATTCTTTTTTAGATCTTATAACATATAGCGAAGCTCATCGTCTTATATCCAAGAAAAAATATATTGTTTTTTTTCTTGTTATCAAACTTAAACTTTTCATCTCTAGTAACATGTATAAATATCATGCAGTCAAACACTCATAAATTTGAGTAAAAAACAGGTTTTATTTTCTATACTCTCTCTAGAACATCAAAGTCAAGAGAAAGTGATGGAGAAAGGTTAATCATAGTAAATGCAGTCTTCATTGCCTTACCTCTAAAGGAGTTAGGAAGTTTACATGAGAAAACACATATCTAATTCTTTCAACAACGATTTTGAACATTTTCTCAACCATTGTATTCTATTATGGTGTTTTTAGAACTATTTAAAATTGTTATTAAACTTGATAGAGTAAGTCGACCTTGAATTCTCTTAACTCATTGTCTAACCTCAATTTAAATTTAATATTGTAAAGGTTACTCTAACATTACCCAGTCAACATGATAAGTCTATATAAAACCCAAATAACCAGTTGAAAGTATGGTTATATTTTATATTTTAATATTAATACAACAACTTATTATATCGATTTAGGCTTTACCCGTCAAATTTGTGACCCAAATCATGAATTTTAGTGCGTTTCAAAACTTTTTTCTCTTAAATAATTTTTTTATTTGATAATATAATAATAGAAATAGACAATTTAAAAAATTAAGCACTAACCAAATATTATGATGTTTGTTTTAGATAGTGATAACCATAAGAAAATAAATTATCATAACCATTTACAAATCAATAAAATATTTAAGATAAGTTGAATTATTTTTTATAAAAAAAGTAGAAGAAAATTTTTGACAAAAAACAAGGAATCTTTATCATTCATATAAAAAGTGAAACACCACAAAACAATTTCTATTGTTTAACAAAAAGTACTAGTTTTTCTTATCGGTGTTGTTGCGGTTGGATAAAAAAAATGAACCTAATAAAATTTTTGGGCCAAAAGAAATACTTGACATTATTATTAAACTCAACGTCGTATGTCTACCTTGAGTTCTCTCCACCTAACATTTTATTTAACCTTGCTTTAAAATTAATCATGTGAGAATGATCTTAATATGATTTTGGTTAACTTGATGGATACAAAAACAACTTGAATGAACAAAAAAACATGGTTTGATTTTAAGAAAAACCCCATATGATTTTTTTTTTATTTTAATATTGAGACATCGATATATTAGTTCAAATTAGCTTTGTTTTTTAAAATTATTTTTTATTGGATGAAATGATAAAAAAAAACTCACAAAAATTAGTATACACCAAATATCAAAATATTTATTTGAGACCGTGGTAAGATAATAGAAAGAATACTAAAATAATTTATAAAAAACAATCCAAATTCAACCAATTATCGAAGGATGAAGATTGATATAAAAACAAATAGGCCAAAAAAGATTCAAATGACAGAAAAGAAAAAAAGAAAAAGATGGAATTGAAAAATATTATTTGACATTGTTATTAAACTAAACCTAACAAGTCAGTCTTGAAATTTCCTAATTTGATTATTTGTCTACAAGTTTATAATTAACTTGAACGCAAATTGACTCTATCTAATCTAGTTGACTTGGTAGATCCAAAAGTAATGTAATTTACTAGTAATAGTATGGTTTGATTTAAAAAAAAATTAACATGATTTTTTTTAATATTAAGATGGTGATATATTGGATTTATCTAAGCTTGACAACTTAACTCACAACACCTGTAATATGATAATAAAATTAAGTATTTAATTTCTCTAAACCTTTTTTATTTAATAATATGATGATAAAATAAATGTTTGTAAAAAGTAGGTATTAACTAAATATCAAAATATTTGTTTGAGAGTGTGATAACCTCAAAAAAGAAAAACTAAAACAAATTACTATAATCAATTCAAAATTAATAAAATGTTAAAACAATTTTTAAAAAATTAAGATCATTTTTCAATTCTTTTAGTAGAGAAAGAAAGTAGAAATAATGGTTTATGCAGGCGTCATAATACAAGAATTCTATAGGAACCTTTGTTGAATTCTTCTTTTCAAATTCAAAACTCCAAAAGATATATATGCAAATCATCTATTGGTAAAAATATTTTATTCTTTCTTCCAAGTTCTATACACAAGTACAATTTGTATGATCATGCTACATTACAGGAAGACAAAAATATTTTTAAAGGCATATGATCAAGTATTTGTAACTCTTTGACACTATTATTAAACTAGAAAATACAATAATTCAAAAAAAAATTCAATAAAGATAATTTTTCATATACTCATCTATCTCTTATGTATCTTAAATGATGTAGGGTTTTTAACTAAAATCATTATTTATGATAAAAAAAAAAACAAGCATTTTATGAGTGTTAAAGCAATTTGAAAAAATATATTAATATAGCATGTTCATATTTTATATGTTATTGAAAGTTAAAAGCTCATAAATATGATAGAATCATGTTAAAAATCAATTTAAATTTTTTTAGAAAAAAATGAGTTTATGAACAATTTAACATTAATATTATTAGTTTTATATAAAATACAAAATAATTGAATAGCAATTATTAAAACCCATATAAAATTTTATCATAGTATCTAATGACCATGTTAAAACTAAAAAGTTAGTGAATTTGATAATTTGTTCTGAATGAAAAAGAAAAACAAATAAAAACTTTTTTTAAAAAGGACAAATTAGCACATAAATGCCTAGCTCTATTTTTCTTTGGCCCTTTTTTTTTGGAAAAAATAAATAAATAGGTGACTAACTCTTTGGCCCTGCAATTTAAAACTCTTTACAACCCATAATTATTATAAAGCAATTTAAAAGATATATTACACTAATTTTCTATTCATAAGAGCAATAAAAACTCATAAAAAATCCAAGTTCTTTTAGAGTGTTTATATAATTTGAGTTTTTCCTATTTCTTCTTTATTTTTTTTAATGGTTGGTCATTTATTTGCACATTAATAATAATATATAAAAAAGAGCTATTTTATTTTATATATAAACCTAAAGATGAATTTTTGTTTTACACGTGGATCAATGAGATGAAAGTAAAACAAAAAAAAAAAACAATTAAATACAAGTTTATTTATTTTTCACCCATTTATCAATCTTTCATCATTGAAAGATAGTGTATGGTTAATGTTTCATAATGAAAAAGATAGATGAAAGAAAGAAATAATGACAAACTCATTTTTATTTAGTCTTAGTTTGGTCCAAAAGAAACAGAAATGTGTTTGATTGAAGAGAATGAAATATAAATTACATGTCTCTACTAAGATAGTTTTGTAATGAATTTTTATATTACTATAATAAGAAAATATATTTCATCTATCTCCAATGTTTCTGTCTTTTCTATCTTGAATAAAATAGCAAATAAAAGCTATCTAAATTTCCACATACTTAGCCCCACTCCTCCCGTTGCCTATCTCATTGAATCAAATATGTCTCTCTCCATGACAGCTACAGTTTATAGCAGAATGAGCGCAACCGTAGCTCTCTACAAGTTTGCTTTTACTGAAACTTGGACAAACAACTTAGCTTTTATTTTTTTTTAATTAATACGAGTGTTTGGACTAATTTATATATATCTCGATTAATCTTATAAACTCTAAAATAAACATATATAAACTTTCAGCGGTCATCGTATTAATAACCACGGGGAGAAAACTCCTTACTCTCTAGCTTTTATCACAACCACAACTTACCTTTCATTTTCAGATCGTTGATTCACTTCCTGAAGACAAAGCAACCCACAAAAATGTGCTAGGAGCGTGTCGCTGGAACAAAGAAAAACACCTTCTCTATTGCTTCTGGAGTTTCAGCTTCAGCCCCTGATGGCAAAGCGAGAAAAAAAGAAGTCAAACATCATTTTCAACGCCCATTTCACTAACACCGAAAGCAATTATAAAGGGAGAGAATCCTTTGTTGAAAAAAAAGAAAGACGGGGGATTGATGAGGAAATAAATAATAGAAAACTGTATTTTCCTGTATTATATGCACCTGTTTCTGATTGAGTGATAGACATCAACCTAAGAGCAAGTTTAACGTTTCTTTCTTCAAATGAGACTGTTAGATTATTGAATATGGATGACTCGAATCCAATGTAATACCAAAAAACGAAATCATTTGAATTTTGAATTGTCCCTTGTCTTAGAGATAACTGAAGTATTCGAATGGGACATGCTGGGGCCAAATCAATTCTTTTTAATTTAAAAATATTCAGGTATTTACAAAATGTTTTATAGTAAAATCAAAAATTTAAACATAGTTGAAATTGACTTTGTGTGACCCAATAAACTTGACAAGTCCAGTAACAACTCGGATGATCATTAAAAATCATAGTTTGACTTGAAAAAAATTCAAGATAAGATATTTTTTGGAGAAAAAAATTAAGATAAAAAAATATTAAATCGACCGAGATCAACTCGAGTATATGTCTTCATACCAATTTCAAGATAAAAGTGAATTCCCCTTCTCAATTAGTTTATGTTAATAATTAATTATTTTTTTCTTGATTCATAATTTCCTTCATTCGACATCCCATTAATCCTGAATATATCGTCATATTGTTTTCATCCTAGCTCCTTCTGAATCAAACCACACCCATAGTTCAAACATAAATTTGGTACTTGATCAAATACAATGGGATGCTCCATAATTCAACATCACAGCAGTTTAGACAAGTAAAAAAATACAGAAAATATAAGCAAGCAGGTGCACATGAATGAAAATGAACAAACATTGTGATGGCAATCATTCAAGCATCCTTACAGGTTGCTTGCATGCTTACATATTTCAAGGAGTGAAAAACCATTCTCATTTTTGTGATAATTTTAAATCCAGAAAATACCAGCATCTTAATATGACATTTACTCCTAAACTACAGTATTTACCAGCAAGCTTCTGCAGATTGCTAATGATTGGTGAACGTCCAACTAAACAAGGTGCCTATCTCATCTCTCCATACAATGACCACGGGTTGATCTTCATGAAAGCAAAACCTCAAAAAGATTCAAATCTCTTTGAAATCCCGTAATCTAAAAGGGAAGAGAGATAACCAGAAATCAGTCAAATATAAGGCACTCTGCTCATAAGATAGATATTTGATACTCAACAACCTACACGAACTATAACAGGTATGCATATTTTGGAATTAGCAACTTCACAGAAAGTCTAAAAGGCTGGAAGCCACTTGATATTGCTGAATCTTTTGCCAAAACATAAAGACCAGTGGGGGGGCATTTAATCACAGAACAACAATCAAAGTAGATCCAAGAACACCATTTCATACTGTGATCTTATAACATCACTTTGTGCTCTTGCTTGATTTTTTTTTCACACACACAAATGTTAATGAATGATTTAGAACAATCCTAGCAACGAGAAGAATATGGTTACTTGCATACTTCAAGTGAAGATACTTCGCTTACATAGGAAAGAAAATTGGAAATAATCACTAGAATATTAAAGAGAACAAAGAACAAAATGGTTACGTGAGTAACTTACAATCTGGTCCTTGCCACATATCTCCCCCATCACCTAATCTTCTGTAGCCACATCAGCACCCAGTCTCAGAGTAGCATAGGCAATGTGATCTGGCAAAATACCCTTCTTCTTCATTTCATTGAACACCTCATAAGCTCTATCTATATTTTCAATTCTTTGATACCCAGCAATTAAAGCAGTATATGTCTTCACATCGGGTGTGACATTATTTCTCTTCATATCATCAATCAGCATGGTAGCCATATCCAAGCGTTTTAGCTTGCAAAATCCATCAACTAAACAAGTATATGTCTTCACATTGGGTGTGATATTGTTTCTCTTCATTTTCTTATACATTGACCAGGCCCTTTTCACATTTCCAACTCTACAATACCCAGCTATAATAGCTGTGAAAGCAAACTCATCTTGGCTCAACCCCTCTTCAGCCATTTCCTTAAACAGATTGAGTGCTTTAGACATTTTACCTCTCTTGGAAAACATGTCAACAAGAACTGTACGTGTCACATTGTCTGGTTTGCACCCAAGTTTTGGCATTTTTTGATACAACTTCCAGGCCTTCATTGGATTTTTAAACAGTTTAGTATATCCATCCATAATGGTAGTGTAATGAATAATAGAAGGGAAAACATTGTTCTTAAACATTATAGGAAGAACTTCCCATGCCTTTTCCACTGCCCGATACTTGCACAGAAAGTATATGATTACACTATATGTATATGAGTTGGGAAAAATATTTAGATCTTTCATTTGGTTTATATATATCAAAGCTTCTTCAAACTGCCCTCTGCTGCAATATTGATCAACAATATGATTGCAAGTGATAATATCTGGCTGGAGACCATCCTGTAGCATTGTATAGAAATTTTTTAGCGCTTCCTTTAAACACCCCTTGCTGCAGTATTCACGAATTAGGCTATTATAAATGACAGAATCAGGAGCCAAGCCATTCTTTCTCATCTCCTGCACAAGATTGTTTGCAGATTTCATATTATGCCCCTTTAGGAATCCATGGATTAAGGTGCTGTATGATATCAGGTCATGCTTGTACCCTTTAGCACTGAGCTCATGGAAAAAATTGAGACAATCCTTCACTAGTCCTTTCACACAAAGACCCATAAGGACTGAACTGCAACAAACAAGGGGTGGCTTCTCATTACAATGCTCCATTTCTTGTATTAAGTTCATACCTGATTCAATATCTCCCTCCTTGCAAAAGGCATTGACTAAAATGCTGTAGCTATAAACGTCTGGTGATATTCCCTCGTCCTTCATTTCTTCCAGAAGTTTTAAAGCTTCATCTGGTCTGCCTTTTTGGCAAAACCCCTGAATGAGAGCATTATAACAGTAAATGTTGAGAGGCTGGTTGCTACTTCTCAAATCCTGAATCTTGTTCCAAGCATCCTCAATTGAACCAGCTCTACAGAGACCATGGATATATACACCATAAGTAACAACTGTTGGGATTTCCCCTTTTTTCTCCATTTCTTCCAGGATCTGAGATGCGTGTTTCAGATCTATATTCTGCCCATGACGTTCTTTACAGTAAAAATTCATCATAATTGTGTAGGTGTAAACATTTGGTGATGGCCCGGAATTCTTCAATTCATCAAACAAACTTCTAACAGCTTCCAGTTTATCCCCTTCCGCTAAACACTTGAGTAAGAAATTGCATGAAGAAATATGCAACTCAACACCAATTTTCTTAGCCAGCCTAAAAACATCTTTTGCATCTGTAAGCATCTTGTTCGATGCAAAAACCTTTATAAGTAAACTATATACAGTAGCCGATCTTCCCACACACTCTGGTGAATCCAAGAAAGTGGAGAACAACCCTGTAACATTAAGATTTTCTTCCTTATAATAAAAAACAATATCTGTGAGCAAATGTTGCGCTTCCCTCTGCAGGCCCGCCAATGCAAAGACATGAACAATAGTTCTAAATGCATGAATTGAATTACAAAATCCATAGACGTTCACGGCTTTTGAGAATTTCACTTGCCTAGCAACCTCCCAATTCAAAGTCTTTAAAAGCTCCACAACAAGTCTAGACAATTCACACCTCTTTGGGTTCTTAGATTTTATTCTTGGTACCGTAAATTTATTGAAGTCGCTATCAGTTTCACTCGTAGAACTATAATGAGACACAGTGTCTTCCAACTGCAAAGCAGATAAAGCTGAAAAATGTACATTAAAAAGACAACCTCTGCGCCAAATAAGAAGGCTTCGAAGCAAATCTGACTTCAATAAGCATGTTCTTGAATAACAACAAATACCCATTAAACCCAGATTGAGACTTTGCAAATTAAGCACTAGAAGTTGCATGATACAAATGGCTGTGCCGCCATTGAGAATTATCCGAGAGCATTGCCTTTTTAGCTAAAAATACTGATACTTTTGAATAACCAATAAGCTGCACTTGACAAAAACAGCCATAGTGTGAAGAATTAAGAAGAAGAAAAAAAGAGCAAAGAAGAATTGAGAAGACAAGCCAATAGCAGCTTGTACATGGCAAAGTAAAGAAAGGAACTCGGTATTTTAAAATTACAGTGAAAAGCTGAGAAAAATACCTCCAATTTTGAAAGGGCTATCCTTTGGGGAGAGAGAGAGAGAGAGATGTGATCATGTGAAGTTATCTTTGACTGATTTATTTATTTATTTAAAAAAAAAGGACGACAGGAGGAAGAGAAGACGGGAGGGAGTTTTTGTCCGCTGAAGTTCTTCGCACCGCCACTGATGAGAGTGGTGGGCTCTGCACGGTGCTCTGAGTTGAATGAGGTGGGATTAATATGTTTGAAAAGTGTTTTTTAAAAATTAGTATTTTTATATAATAATATTAAAAATGATTTTAAAAAATATATATTTTTATTAAAAAATATTTTTAAGAACAAAAGCGGCCTATCAAAGCTTTTTTTATTTGGACTTAGACATTTATTATATGCTAATAAAAAATTAATGCATATTAATTTATTATATCTTGATCTCCGTATTATATACATAAGTGCACAAGTGCTTATATATATATATAGATATAGATATAGATATATTAATTAACTAATGAATCTAATTCTACTAATTCTACTATATATTATGTGGCATTTTTATTACAAGAGGATAAAAGACTCGTTGCCTCAGTTCATGACACAGCTGGTAAGATTGTACATGAATTTTATTCTTTTATTAATATATAATTTATATTATAATATCTATCAAAATCAATTTAAGTTTCTATTTATAAGTTTGATTTATAATATATTCATAGATATATGTTATTAATTAAGAATATGTGATTAGCATGCTAATGTCCCGTGATGTCAGGTCATTTAACAAATAATAAGGATTAATCCGACCACCAAAGCAAAGATGAGGGGCTAACTTGGTCCACCTCTTATATCAAGAGACCAATACCACCTGAGCTAGAAACTTGTTGGTAACTAACATATAATTCAATCTCTACACATAAAGGATCTTGAATGATTCAATAAATAACTTTATTATCATTAATAATTTATTGATTATTGCATGTCATTAATGATATTTAATGATATGAATCTATATCTTAAAATCAAATTTATTATTAATATTTAAAACGTGAGTGAAAGAGTATGTGATATTCTTCATACTAATTTATTGGCAAGATGTAATTTTATGAGGTATTATAATTTTTAAAAAAATAATTAAGAAATTTCTAAAAGTCTAAAAACACTTTCCAAAAGTGCCAGTAATTTAAGCTTTAATCCGTGTAGCTTGCTAGTTTTTTAATGGGGAAAGAGCATATTCACTCCCAAACTATTAAAATGTCCCAATTGAGTCCTCTACCATTCGATCGTCCCAATTAATTAAATTAAATTAACCTCCATTGTTATTCAATGTTTAGAAGCCTATTAATTTATCACATGACAGATACATTCATTGGACTTCAGAATATTTTAGGAAGCCTCGTTTTCCCACCAAAATCAGGCAAAAGATAAAAGGTGTGGGAGTAACGTGCAAAATTAAAATACCCTTTAGCCTTAGGTAACGACAGGGTTGATTGAACACAATCTCAAAGATGAGGGACTCAATTGGGATAGTTTGGAGGAAGATTTGTTCTTACCACTTCTTTCTTTACTCCTGAAATTTAGGCCTTTAAACCTGGAAAAAGTAAAATACCTGAAGCATTTTCACGGAAAACGGAACAGAGAAGAGAGCTACTGGCATTTTATTACACCACATCAAACCTCCACGATTAGTCGGCCAATCAAGAGTTTCATCTTTAAGAGAACACAACTTGCGGGTGAAAGGAAAGAAAAACAGTAGAGTTACACAATATCGACTCAGAATTATATTTTTGCATTGTTTCCATTCTTTTCTAAATCCCTTCCATAATCCACAGTAATATAACCAAATCTTCTTTGCTAATGTTGAATCTCTAGTACTCTTTTCCAACCGGGCTGGTTTGGAGCTGTACTGGCAACTATCCCACTGTGTGCTGCTTGCAACCTTTTGGTCCAAAATGCTGAGAACTGCGCCTCACAGTCTTTCTGCACAAGTGGCAATAGTGCATTTGGCATGACCAGCAAAGAATGTGATTGTTATTACCAACCTGTAACCATGTCAAAAGAGAAGAAAATGATGAGCCTATCAAGCAGCTGATGCTAAATGTTTTTTAGTATTTCATAGCAAAGGGGAAAAAAGAGAGGAGATGTGATCATAGGGTTCCAGAGGAATAACTCCATTAATCATAGGATCCTAAATGTTTATAAGCAAAGAAATGAAACCAAGCTCATTGAAATTTAACAGATTTTACCTACACTAATGCTGTAGTGTACAAAAGAGTATGTTCAACATGGCTTGAAATTGATGTCATATGAATAGCATTTTACTATTCATTCGTGAAAATATAAATTTTAATACCACAAATTACATTGATCAGCTTTCATTTGTGTCCCAAAGAGTATACTTGCAATAAAGAAAAATGAAGACTGTCAATTGCAAAGTTTCCATTTTAAAATGATCAACTCGTGCATGTCTTGAATTGAGTGGGGCTTCATTTATCCTTTCTAGTTTCAGGTCTAAACTTTTTCTTAAACAAGTAATAAATATTCAATAGAAAGAAAAAAAACCGGATGAAACTAGAATGCTTTTGAAAGTTTAGGGCTTAATATTTCTGATTCTGATCTACAGAAAGACCAATCGTCACTAACCTTCACATTGAATTGACCACAATTGGGACATGTAATAACACGATCCGGAAAAAGTTCTGCATGAACCTGAGCCACAACCCCGCGGGGATTCATCCTCTCCTCCCATTGTTGAATCTCTTCTTGTGGGAAGAGTTCACACTGTCCATCCCTTCAATAATTGCAAGAGTTATTGTATAAATCTGACAAATGCAAGATCATGACAAACAAACCAAATATATTATTTAACTTTTTCAATGAATCACTCACTTATAATGGTCATATCCATCAATCTCTTGGTTGCAACGATAGCAGAAGAACTGCCCACAGTTTTGGCACACCATCTTGTTGCAACCTTCAGTTCTTGAGATTGCCATCTTACAAGATGGGCATTGCTTAGCATCACGAAGTATTTCCTTGACACTAAGAAGTTCATTTATCATCGCGCGCTCTTTAAGTTTTTGTCCATCTTTGAGGTGAGATGAATTCTGACGCTCCTGCGGGGACAAATTATAGGTCATTAAAGATATATTTCATGATAAGTAATGATTGCCATATTGAAGAAAAAAAAATTAATGAATGCAACCCCCATATACACATAAAATAATTGAGCAAAAGGTTCCATTAAATTGCCTCCAATGCTGTTGTTTGTATTTCTGTTGAATTCCTAACAATTATTTGTTATACCAACATTACTCTTTCACGACTGGCAAGAAAACATCCTACCACCTATGACTTATTTTTCCAAAGCAACACAAAAGATCAAGAGAAAATGAAATCTAAGTTGTGAAGTCTGAAACGCAGACTAACATGAAAGTTATTGAAGCATTTATTGTTAGAAAATTCGTTCTGATATCATGAGCAACATCATAGAAGTTGCAACAAAAACAGAAGAAGGTGTGCATAACCAAGCAAGACTTCTGGATTATCATTTATTATTTAATTTTATTTGATCAATCAGAATTTTAGTTCTTTCCTATTAAAATAGATACTGGAATCTTATTCAATTTCCCATATGATTTGAAATTGGTTTCCCTATTTAAGGATTCCAATTCTCAACATTCTAGGGTTTTTGCTAGAGTTTTCAGTGTAATAATAAAAGGGCACCTGGTCCCATTCCTAATTATTCTAAGGATTATATTTCCAATGATCAATAGACTAAAGAGTATTGAGAAACTTTCCTTCTATCTTCAGTTTTCTTCTGTGTTTCCTCCCCATTCTATAAAATGATTAAGAGCTGAAATTACATATTGAGAAAAGATATGGTCAATCACTAACGTATTCACCTTTTTTCCCTCTTCCTCTTCTATTTTCTCTCCCTAACTTTACCTATTCTTTTTACTTGAACAGGGGCAAGGAAATTATCGAAGTCCTCCAAAGCTAAAATATCATTCTTGATCAGATCAATTCTCCAAATCTGCATATGTGGATTCATATCACTGTCCATTTTAAGGGATGGTGTGAGAAGGAAAATCACCATATCAGATCCTGCATTGCAGTGTTGTCTTGGTTACAAGAAAATGGCATGGAGATGATGCATTATGATCTAGCACTTTCCTTCCAGATCAAAGAGCAAAAATGTCAAGAATGTACTTTGGGTGTTAATTATCGTCAGCTCAAAGCAGACTCCTAGTCTACCATTTGACTTTGTGACAGATTTGGCTTGCATGCTCAGAATTCAGATCAACGTGGACAGCTGTGTTAACTGGTAAGTTGATGGCTAATGAAAATAGACAAATCTACTATAACATGATCCTTACAATCTATCATGGAGGCAAATACTGTTTCTTTAAGACCCTGGCGTGGTGTTGGCCACAGGTGATTGGAAGCAATGTTACCAATCCTTTAGAGAATACCGATAGGAGGAAAGATGGGAAGATCTTGTGGAGATGATGTATTTTATCTGTTTAAAGTGCCTGGATGGAAAGGATTTTACAAACTTTAAAGACCAATATACATGGAGGTAAGTAGGTAACTACTGCAAAATAAAATGGTAATGATCTAATATCTCAGGAGCTTTAAGTATGGGTGTTCTCAGCAAGACTAGAGAGCACCCTTGTTTTGAGTTTGTTTTCATTTCTTCTGGTGGGATGCCCTATTAATTTTTTTGCACTTTTTATCCTTCTTGCCAACAAAGGTGACTCTGAAACTAAATACCAGAGATGAAAAAACATACTTTACCTCTAAGAGTCGAAGCTTCATTTCTGGTGTCATACAAAATATGCCTAAATGGCGTCTCTCCCTGCAAAGTGTGCAAAAGCTATATAAGCACTTGGAGCATTGTGCATGCTGTTCTTCATCTTCTATGCAGGGTGTTTCACATCTTGGGCAATAGGCAACATCAGACATGGACTCCAGTGTTTTCTGCAACATCAAGGACTCCCAGTGTTCATATTCTTCATCACCGAGTAATTGTTTCAATAAACCAGGCGGGACCATAACTCCACACTTTGCTTCTGGACATTGAAGCTTGTTCACAGTACCTTCCGCAACATGAATGTCAGAATACCTCTTCATGCATTTTGAGCAGAAGAAATGCTGGCATGGTAGCTTGATGAAGTCACTGCCTGGTAAGATCAAAAAAAAGAGAGAGAGGTTAATTTCCACGGAAGAAATAAAAGGACAGATAAGAGGTTCTTTCTAAGGGGGTGTTTGGGAGTGTGATTGTTTTTGTTTTTCAAAGTGTTTTTCGTGCCGAAATATATCAAAATGATGTTTTTTTATTTTTTAAAAATTATTTTTGACATCAGCACATCAAAATAATCTAAAAACACTAAACTACCAGTTTTAAAAATAAAAAAAAAAAACAATAAAAAACAACAAAAAAACAGATTGAATCGCAATACCAGCAATACCAAACGGGCGAATAGTATTCGGAAATAGTACATTAAAAAAAGGTAAGAAAAGAAAATCAGTTCAGAGTAAAAGTTGATATTTATCAACATATCAACAACCAACTCAGCAGCGAACCAAAAAAGGGATTGTGAAGTTAAAGGACAAGACTACTAACAACCATGTGCTTGTCTTCATACATCAAACAAATGCCACAGGAAGTTGTAAGTGGAAGGTCTCCCGATGTCTGACATTATTGTACATGAGATATATGCATCATCAAATATGACATCCGTATGCACATGTTTGAAGCATAACTAAAGTAACATCATCGCGAAAGATTACAGCAAACAACTGGACCAAAAGGGACAGCTATACATTACAATAACCAATAAGCAAAGTCAAAGGTCTTTTTAAAAAAAGACTGATGGAGATCAAATATGTATTTCAATCCCCCAAAACCTAAAACAGTCATAAACAGAGCATAGGTCAGCCATATTAGTCACCAAACTATATTATTGTTTATATAATTAAGACCCGATTAAAGTTTGTTTAGGGAAAGATTGAGAATTGCCTGCATACTCATCACAACAGATACAACATTCATGCAAGTTTTTGCGGAAGTTCTCATGGAATTGCTCATCATTATAACTTCTCAGTGAAGGAACATCAACCTCCAGGGATACAATTCCTGAAATTGCACGCCTGTCTTTATTATGTTTAGTGCCATAAGGTCCAAGTATGATATCTTTATCAATCCCAAGATGAGAAAGGGAATAATTCTGAAGCCAATCAGCCCATTGATATATAACCTCAAGCCCTGGTTTTTCCATCCATATTGAGTCCAACATTGAGCAGAGATGGGAAATACTAAAAGAATCCAACCACTGAACCGAGATGGTAAAATAAGGAGGTAGGTGGCTTGGGTATGATTTAGGTAATAGGCAGGTCAACACTATTGGTGGAAGATATTGGACTTCGAATGAGTAAGAAAACTCCTCAGAACTATCACTTTTCCCATTACAATCACCAACTGAATATAGCTTTGCAGTTACAGTAAGTTCAGCAGGAACTTCAATGTGAATATGAATCTGCAGAATAACATAGAGGTGTTGGATGATTAACTCTTGTACAACATGACAAGAAGCTTTCAAATTGTAAGGTACTGAAGTAACCTGAAAAGATCTTAGACCTCTCTGTCTTTCAAGAATGAAGGTATTGTCTCCATAAATCGACTCCATAGCAAGCAACTGAAAAAAATGGATGAGAGTGAAAGATGAAAGATGAGAAAGGTGAGGCAAGGGTTTCTTACTTTCAGGCTTCAGTTAACCAGGGAACAAAATTATGGACAACTTTAAAGACCTCGATTTTCTTTACATTTCCAAACAAATTTTGATTTTTTTTCTTTCGAGAAAGAAATGTTTCATATTCGGTGCTTAGTTTAATGCTTTGCAATTCATTGGCAACAAAGTTCTGTAACTGTAAAGCTTCCAATGGCAAAATGCTAATGGAGGTTCGAAAAGGTTGTTAAACAGCAAACTTCGTTGACATCCTACGCAAATTCCAGTCTACCGGGGAAAAAAAACATAAAAAAAACTGCAGATATGAAGTTTCACAAAACAAATTACACCATTGGAAACATACAATTTTATGCCATTTGAATTTATGCCCATTTGTATATATCTTGCAAAACTAAGTTCAACAAAATATTCATTAAACAAAACAAAAAGGTCAATAATGTTGGAAATTATATTATGTGCCCCTCATGACACATCCATGTTCTTGATCATGCAAACCCATGACCATAAAGATAGGTAATGGAGTTTGATCATGGGGATCAATTAAAGGATCATGGCTAATTATCTCCTTGATGGAAGGAGAAAATTGGAAAATAAATTAATAAGAGGGGTCCCTAATCTACCTATAAATAATAGCTTGTGTACTCCATCTACGGCTAATGGTAGGCATAGATTAGAAGGCTCCTCTCGTAAAATTTTCTTTAAATTTAAAGTTCTATTGTTGTTGTGGCATTGTGAAAGCTTGTGTTGCTGCTGCTTAATTTGGGAATTCATTTTCTTTTGATACTTGAGCAACGATGGCTGGAGGTATTTATAATCTTAAATTTCCGCTGCTATATGTATTTAGCATTCGATTATATAAAGTATGTCTAACATGTGGTATCAGAGCCTACCTTTATGCTATTTTGCTCAGTATATTCGTTAATGATTCTCGTGTTTTTGAATCATTTATTCTGATTTTCAGTTATGGAGTAGCGATTGTTATTTTTACGTAAACTGTTGTAAATGACAACGCGTGTAACTAAATTGTTATTTATGCCCTGTTGTTAAAGACAACATGTGTAACTGGATTAAAAAAACTTAAGGAAGAAGAGGCCATTGGCCTCTCCCCGTCCAATTACCGACGACCCATAAGGGTCGCCGTTGAGAGCAGCGACGGCCCTTAAAGGGTCGTTTGCCACACAGGGAGAGGACAGTGGCCTCTCCCAGTTGATGGAGGGAGAGGTCACTGACCTCTCACCATGTTGTCACCAGCGACCCATATGGGTCGCCCGTGACAGTGGCGACGACCCTTAACGGGTTGTCTATCGCATCGGAAAGGCCAATGGCCTCTCCCCAGTTGACAGAAGGAGAGGCCACTAGCCTCTCCCTCGTCGGTGAAAGTACCAGCGACCTTCGGGTCGCTAGGTACATAAAGAAAAACGGTGACCCATTGGGTCGCCGTGACTGGAATGAGCGGCGGCTTCTATGGCCGCCGCATGAAGGTTGAATGGGTCGTCGGTCGGTGACCCAGTTGCCGGCGAATAAGTGGAGACGGTGAAGGTTTGGGTTATTTGGGTTACTGGGTTACAAATCCGGGTCGGGTTTCTTCAAACCCATAAGGAAACCGGATATTAAAAATGGGTGACCCGCCCGTACAGTAAAAAAAAGAAAAAGGAATGAATGAAAAATGAAATGGAACTGCGGGTGCAAGGTTTCGAACTCGTGATCTTCATGATCATTAAGTGCACCCTCAGCCATCATGTTGTGCTTCCTTTATGGTCACACAATGTATTTTTTATTCCTTTTAAATTATACTATATAGTTTATTCTACTGTATATTTAGGGCCTGTTTGGCACAGCTGTTGCTGTTGTGGTTGAGGTTGATAAAAAGAAGTTTCATGAAAAGTGCTTTTAGCTGCGGTTCAAAACTAAAATTAAAGTGTTTGGTTAAAACTGTGGTTGAGTTTGAGGTTTAATGAAAAGCAGTTTTGAGTGTTTGGTTACCATGCTTTTCATATTGCTGTCAACTTGTAAAATTACTTTAAAAAACACACATATATTTTTTTAAATATTGTAGATTTAATTATCATAATAATAAAATATAATTAATAATTCAAGTAAATTACATAATTTTTAATTTTTTAAAAATATGAATTTTATATTTTTTTAAAAAAATCGGACTGGGCCTGACCCAAATAAATGGGCCAGCCCAGCCAAGTTGGGCCAAAAGGCCCAACCTTACTTGACTTGGGATGGGCCGAGAGCAGCCCAGCCTAAGACTCCTCTATGCAAAACGGTGCGTTTTAAGAAGTGTTAAGACTCTCTATAACGCAAAACGGTGCGTTTTCAGAAATTCAAAACACTGCATGGTTGGGTGACGTTACTGTTCATCGTTACTGTTCATCGACTGCAAGGAGAGGGTCAACGGCCGGTACCGGCAGGTAGAGGAGGCCGAGGTGGTTCTCCCTGTGGTGGTTTCATCGTAAATGGTGTTGTGTGGTGATCGGTATACGCCTCAGAAGGTTGCAGCTGGTGTTGCTGTCGCTGGTGTTCTCTTACGACGAGGCTCGTTTTTGGCTGCTGGAGGTCATGGCAGAGCTTGTGACGTGCAGGAGGGGATGATGGTGGTGCTGAGAGCTGTGGTGACCGTGGAGAGAGAGGGCAGCGACGGTGACTGTAGAGAGAGAGATCGTCAGCTGTGTTAAGGAAGAGAGAGAGAGATCGACGATGACATGCATGCATTCTTCCTAGTCTTTTTGCTAGATTGGAAATCTTGTTTGCTCGACTTGTTTCTTCTCAACGGATGCCTGTAATGGCTGTGCTGCTTGCTGTGCTATGCTGTGCTGTCTCTGGTGTTGCTGGAGAGAGAGAGGGAGCTGCGGCGACATTGATGAGAGGAAGCCAATGGTGATGGTGAGGAAGGCAACGACGACGATAAAGCATTCCATTTGAGCTGGGCTCGTGGACGTGATGATGTGTGTTCTTTTATTTTCTACATATAAACTGAAGTCAATTTATTTCTGATATGTCACCTGCGTTTGTTTTGAAAAGCATAAAAAAAATGATTTTCAAAACGCGCGGACAAGCCGCAAGAATTTAGTGGGACCCACAGAAAAAATCTGGGATCCCATTTGGTATTGGCGCTGCAGTTCAACCTGCTACAGTTCAACGCAAACGCAGGTTGAACCGCAACGCCAAACACCCACTTATTTTATGCTTACATGATGAAGTATTTATTCCTTTTAATTTATACTTATGTAATGTAATTTAATTCCTATTATTTTATATTATGAAGTATTAAATTAATACATTGCATTAAATTAGGAATATATTCTGTAATTTATATTATTTAAATATAAATTAATTAATGCCTAGAAATAAGAATAATTAATCAAATCATAAATGTTAGTGAATTTTATGGTACTATCCATTTTTCAATGTCTAGGAAAGTCTTGGTATTTAAGCGTGTCCATTGTGACCCACCTCACTTTCCTGGGAACTTACCTGGTTGTAATTTGAAAAAATATCGCTTAATTCATATCGGTTTGTTTGATTTCTAAAGTACCTAATCTAGGCATCGATATAATTATTAGATGTTAATGAAGTCGTAATTATCATAATAATTTTAGAAATACCACAACGTCTGATTTTATAAATGATAGTTACATCAAGAAAATATACGTGAACTTCATAAGGAAAATTAAAGTCGGGTTCTAATTAATTCATAAATTTAATTGCTAATCCCCACAGGGACGTTTTTATTTTTATGACTTAATTAGAATAAGATAGTAAATTTTATATTTAAGAAATAAAATTTATCTTAGGCCCACAGGTATGGAAATTTTATTTATTAAATTTTAAATTTATTAGACTTATTAATAAGTAGTAAATTTCATGTGTGATGCAACCTTTGCCCACAGGTAGGTTGAAATTTATTATTATTAAATTGACATTGGTTAATTTAACTAAAGTTATATTTATAGTAATATAGTAATTTTTAGTTTTCTTGATAATTGCAGTTATCCCTTCCGCTTTGATTGAAATAGTTCCGATGCTAAATGGTAATAACTTTTCTGAATGGAAAGAAAATTTGCTTTTTACATTGGGGTACATGGAACTTGACTTGTCGCTCCGTGAGGACGAACCACCCGCCCTAACGGACTCCAGTACGACACTAGAGATTGCTAAACATGAACGGTGAGAGCGATCTAATCGCTTAAGTCTCATGTTTATGAGATCTCATGTTATTAAAGGCATTCGGGGTTCAATCCCAGAATACACCAAAGCTAAGGATTTTCTCAAAGCTGTTGAGGAACAATTTGTCAGTTTTGATAAAGCTTTAGCCAGCACTCTAATGAAAAGGCTATCAAGCAAAACCTTTGACAATTCCAGAAGTGTGCGAGAGCACATCATAGAAATGAGGGACATGTCTGCTCAACTGAAGTCTCTAGAGGTTGATATTTCTGAGTCATTCTTGGTGCATTTCATACTTAACTCTCTCCCATCTGAATATAGTCCTTTAAAAATTTCTTACAACACACATAAGGATAAATGGTCAGTAAATGAACTTCTGACCATGTGTGTTTAAGAAGAGGAGAGGTTAAAGCATGAGAAGCCTTTAAGTGTTCATATGGCTACTCATGATAAGGGAAATGTCAAGAGAGGCAATCATGCTCACAAACTCAAGAAGAATAACGAGTTGTCAATAAAGAAAAATGACAAGAAGGATGTTTGTTTCTTCTGCAAGAAGAGTGGGCATATGAAGAAAGATTGCTAGAAATTCAAAAATTGGCTCGAAAAGAAAGGTAATATCATATCTCTAGTTTGTCATGAATCTTTTTTTGTTGAGGCTCCTAGTAATACATGGTGGATTGATTCTGGTTCTACAATCCATATTGTTAATACAATGCAGGGTTTTCTCAACACAAGAAAACCAGCAAGCCATGAACAACAAGTATATTCTGGAAATAAATTGTTTTCTCAAGTTGAAACAGTTGGGATATTTAGGTTGATTTTGAAATCCGGATATGTTTTGGATCTAGATAATGTATTTTTTATTCCGTATTTTTAAAGAAACTTAATTTCTGTTTTAAAATTGGATATTATTGGTTATGGTTTTTGGTTTATCAATTCAACCTTTAGTATTTTTAAAGATAAACCCCAAAGCTTTTCAAATTACCTCATCTTCCTGTAGCTGATCATTGATCCTTAGCTGCTCCTCAGATAATTCTTGCTCCTCCGCACCCAAAAATAATTCTTCAAATCTAGTCACAACGCCATCGACTCCATTTCCATTGTCTGGCTGACTCTCTTCTTTTTTCTCTTCAATCTCCTCTTTCTTTGTTTCATGCAGGTGTTTTTCCTTATTCCCATTCACTTTTTTACCAAAATTAGAAGAACCAACTTCAGTACTTGAAGAGGGTGGGTCAGAATTGGGAGAATTCAAAGAACCTTCTTGAGAATTTGAGGGTTTGTGCTCGGATTTCTTGATATACTGCTGTTTCGAAGAAGCTGCTGGTACAGATGATGATTCATGATCAAATCCTTGTTGTTGTTGTTGATGTTGGGAATGATCGTGAAGTAGTTTAACAGTCCAGGACTCGTCGATTTGGCGCTTATCTCTTCTGCCTTTTCCCATGGCCAACGTTTACAGGGAGAGGGACTGAAAAATTCCAGGGTCTGGGCACCAAAGAAAATTTTCTATGACCTGCTCGATACTTTTCGAATTTGTCAGAGCATGTCAAACGCAACAGGCATCAGATGATAAGAGATAAGAGGTATAGCTAAAAAACTGTATTTTTATATATAAATATATTTAAATTCAATGAAATCTCTTATATAACATCGTGATAAAAAAATTTATATATATTTCATTAGAAAGGATGCGGTAAGCGAAATGTCTACATTTCGCCAAGTATAATTGACTTCTTATCTGATTTCTAAATAAATCATTATTAAATTTAGAATTTCCAGTTATCTAGGTAATAGATCCAAAACAATCAATTTAATTTCATTGTTGAATAGTCTCAGGACGGCAATACCATTCAAGAATACAATCAATATTCATATGCTTGGTGTTGATTTGGTCAAGCTTTTTAGAGCCGTCAGAATGGGATTAGTGAAGACGATAAGAAGGCCTTCTCGTGCTACTACAAAAGCCTGTAAGATGGATCCTGCACACCAAAGGTCAAACTTTCTAGTCTATAGGATTGACTCTGACTTTTCCAAAGCTACTACACTATGCTTTCTCCCCGGGCCTTCGCGAAGGAAGGAAACAAGCCCATATTCATTTACCCAGCCCATTGTCCCCTTATTCAGCCATCTTGTATAATCCTTTGCTCATGGTCTAGAGCACTAGCCAAATAAATATTTTCTTATTACAATATTAATGTTTTTTTAATCATATAAAATAATTGGTTCCAGTATCGCTACACGGATGCCTGAAAGGACCTCTACTTTTTTACGATTTTCTCAACCTTTATTAAAATAATATTTAACTTGTCCTTTTCTTTAATTAATATATGTAGATACAAATGAAATTAACCTTTGGACCTGCACAAGCTAGCGATTATTTATTAACTCATGCCACGTTAATCATACACCAAGATCTGTAAAATCATGACAACGTCATCTTCACACATTTATTATATGTATTTTAATTAGAATATCAACTCAATTTATCCCTGTTTTTAGACCTAATCTCCCATAAATCTTTAAATAATATCAAAATTATCTAAAAATACTAAAAATAATAATTAGATGGTGTAAATGTTATTAAGTGTTTGTTTAGTATTGAGGTTCTACCCGTGTTTAGAGAAAACACAGATAGTTCACCGTTTGGTAAAGGTGCACCATAGTTTTTTAAACTGTGAGACCCACTCATTTTTAAGGTCGAACCTTAGTTTTGAAGAAGCAACTCGAGGCTGCTTCTCATGTCACGAACCGCAGTATTTTTCTCACTGGCACTAGTCTCGCTCTCTCATTGGCACGACGCATTCATGCATAGGACACATATAGGAAGATAATTTTCATGAATTTTTCAGAGCATTAACACATAGGAAGGCAACGAGTGCATCAATTTTTTGGAACAAACCAACAGTCAAAATCCACGGCCACGAGGAAGAAGTATTGTCAAAACAGAAGCTCTCTCTCTCTTTCTCCCCCCAAAACAGCCATTATCCCGACACCTTTCAACGCTGACGACGCCCACCACAGGCCATCATATTCGATGTCACCACCATAGGAAGACCCACCTCGGTGTCCTCTACCCATCGGCATCTGTCGTTGAAGCTCTCGTCGTGGTTGTTGAACAATACTGTAACATTCCAACGCTACCTCCAGCCATCACAGACCACCATTTCAGACGTCACCACAACATAAAGAACCACTTCGCCCTTCTCTATCCATCGGCATCGGCGGTTGGAGCTCTCGTCGTTGTCAATGAACAGTACTTCACGCTATTGTTCACGTGAATTCCTTCACGTGAACAGTAGCGTTGCATTATTCAAGTTTGAAGAAGACATGAACAACAACACACCATTTCACTTGCACTGCGTTGAAGCTGGATTGGGGCTGGGCCTATCCCACCCCAGCCCAAGACCATCAGAGTTGGACCTGTTGGCCCAACTTGTTTAGTCCGACCCATTTATTTGGGTTAAACCCAATTTGATTTTGTTTTTTATTTAAAAAAATAAAAAAAATATGTAGATAGATGCCCTAAATTTTCTAGCAGTCCGAGCATTGGAGTTAGAATAACACGAAACTCACTTAGATAATATGTTTTAAAAGTATTTTTGAAAATATATTTTTTAAAATCAATATTTTGTAGTGTTTTTTAATAATTTGGATATAAAGACGAAACATTTAAAAAATATTTTTAATATATTATTAAAAAAAACATATTTTTTTAAAAATAATTAGTATATTACTCTATGCCCTTTACAGTAATTTCACAAGTTAAAAGCAATATGAAAAGTTTGGTAATCAAACACGTAAAACTGTTTTTTTCAACCAAAAACTTAATCACAATTTTAACCAAATATTTTACTATTTATTTTAAATCACAGAAAAAATATTTTTTTTAAACTATTTTTTTTTCAACTTCAACCACAATAATAATAGCAATAACAAACATATTCTAAATATTTCCAGTAAAAATGAGTTTCCGAGGAAAATTGTAAGGAGAGAGAAGGAAATTGAAGGGGGACTGGATCTGCCGGGTCACAGTCGGGGCATGATTATGATGGTGATTGGCTGTGGCCAGCTTCACGAGTAGATTCAATGTTCTCAATCACCTTTCGGAATTCAAAAGAAAGAAAAGGGCAATCATTGGAAACTAAAAACAGATACAAACAAAACAAAATAAAATAATAAAAAACTTGCTGCTATTGTCACGTGTGCAGAAAGGACAACCTTTGTTTTGCTGTATGTTTTTCTGTTTTAAGAGTTTTTTGAAAAATGTTTTTATTTTTATTTTAAATTATTTTTTTAGTGTATTTTTATATAAAAACATATATATTTTTTAAATATATATATATATATATATTTTGGATCAATCGTTTTGAGAATATGCTCGTACGATAACAGTACAGAAGAATACGAGATACGAACGTGACGTCATCCAACTGTCGAATAGGCAATCGACAACTCAAATTTACCGTGGACCCAGATTAGACAACTTGTGGTGATGGGTCAGCTGCGGTCAAATATTTATCTCGATTTCAACCATCCAACCACTCTTACTTCTCGTTAAGCAATAAATAAATAAAATATATATATACACACACAAAAAAAAACTCTCACTCTTCCTTCTTCACTTCACACGCTCCAATTGGCTGATGCGCGTGCCCAACTTATTTTTCTTTTGTCATTGTTTTATCTATAATAATAATAAAAAAACAAATATCCACATTTGCCTTTAACCTTTCTTTTCTTCGATGATGTTTGGTATTTTATTTTAAAACTATTTTTTAAAAAAAATAGATTATTTATTTTAAATTTTTTTTTAGTATTTTTAGATATTTCATATATAAATATCAAAAATAATTTTTAAAAATAAAAAAATCATTTTGACACATTTATGAACAATTGTTTTTTCAAAATAACATCAATCACACTTTCAAACAGTCACTTTATCTTAAAATATTATGAAGGGTGCTTTTTAATAGATTTAGAGGGTGTTTGATATTGCGTTTCAAAAGTATTTTTTTAAAAAAATGAATAATTTTTATTTTTATTTTTTTTACTTTAAATTATTTTTTTATGTTTTAATATAATTTTCATGTGTTGATATAAAAAATAATTTAAAAAATATATATCATTTTGATATATTTCTTAACGAAAAAATTTTTCAAAGGCAATCTCAGTTACAAACACTTATTTTCGTTATAGCTTGAGATTTAAATATGAGTGTTTAACACTGCATTTCAAAAGTGTTTTTGAAAAAAGATGAAAATTTTTATTTTTATTTTAAATTAAAAATATATGATTTTAGATTATTTTCATGTGCTGATGTCAATTTTTTTTTTTAAATAAAATATTTTTTTGATGTATTTTTTAATGAAAAATACTTTTAAAAATAACATCAATCACACTCTTAAACAGATACTAAATAACTAAATAGGAAATGAGAAACACTCTTTAACTATCGAACTGTCTTTTTAAAATTTTGTTTTAAATAAATTAATAAAGAGTTATTTTAATTGATTGTTATTGGTTCTTTTAATTATGAAAAAAATTAAAATCTTAAAACTATAATGATAGTAAATCTATAACTTCACATTTGATATATTGTTGAAAATTTGTTTTAATTAAGTAAATTTCAAGTGAATAAAAAAATAATATCACAGAATTCTTGTTTTTTCACTCGCAAAACACTTGTTTCTTTTTTTTCTAAATTTAATTATTAGTTTATAATTGTTACTCAAAAGTTAATATTGAGAATTAATTTTTATTAATTTTTTAACCATTTAACTTTTAAGATGTACTGTGAAACAAGAGTGAATAAAGAGTTTCCAAGATTCATTTTTAAGATTTCACATGCTCAACCTCATTTTATTTTACTGTTTTTATTCTTTGATTTTCCTCCCAAATTTATAGTTTAAATTTATCTTATTAAAAGATATTTTGAGTAATATATTTTTTTGTTTAACAACCTTGTTTAGAAGTATATATAAACTAAAATGGTGTTGTTGAAATCTTGAGGGACATATTACAAACATCATAATTGCACTTAATGTGGAACAATAAAGTCTTAGTAAGAAAAATAATTTGGGTAAAAGGGTAAAGAAGAAGAAATAATGAGCTAGACTTAATAAGTGTTTTCATTTTTTTTAAAAAAATCTATATAAATGATGAAAATAAGGATGGACTTGGTTATGAGTCAAGTCAGATAGATCATGAAGCTTATAAACTTGTCAAAAAAAACTATAAGTGAAGTTATATAGTTTTAGTCATGCATTTTTAAATATACAGTAACAAAGAGAATAAATAGTTAATACAACATTCCCTATAACAATTGTTTTGCAATTGAACTAAGTTTTGATGATTTTTAAAACATATTTGTTAATGGGTTTGTTATCTCATATGCAATAATTAATAGATATATAACTTGTAAGTAATAGTCTATAGGAGATAATCAATAGGCTTGTAATCTAGTAAATTTGTAATTTTTATTATAAAAAACTATAAAATATCAAATATATATACATGCTCTTTTATCAAAAAATTCCTTAGTGTTTCTAATCAATTAAAAATTTATCTAATTGATACGAGATTCTTAATCATAAGTTGTCAAGTTATGATTAATATTGAAAGCATTTAAATTATTTGATTATTCCACAAGTTTTCAATTTGCTTTTTGCATGGGAATTATTTTCATCTTCAAAAAACACTAATTGCATAATTAACGTGTTAGATTTTTTAGATTTTATATTATATAAATATATAATTATTTTTTAAATATTTTTATATTATTTTTATGTGTTGATATAAAAAACAATTTTTTAAATAAAAAAATATTATTTTGATATATTTATAAATAAAGATTATTTTAAAAAAAATTATTTTTTTAAAAAATATTGTTGTAATATATTTTAAATAAAAATCATTTTCAAAATCAATTATAACCGCAATCACGAACATCATTAAATATCAAATGGGAGTCACATCATTACGCATTTACGAGCCTTCTTCATGTCAGAAGTTAGGCACCTCTTTCCAGCGATTATTCTTCTGTTTTCCTCTGACGTCAAGCAATGTGGGATCAAGCCCAGTATAATTGCACATCAAAAGACTTTTTCCTCTCACAAAGATGACGGTTCATGATTAGCAGCCACAGTGAATTAAACAAAAACAGAGAAATATCCCAGCAAAGACGACAAAAGAAATTAAATGAGGCTACAGTTCACTAGCCCTGTTCTTAGCAATTGAATTGCTTCCCCTGTAACTAGTTATGTGGTGATTCTGGGCTCGTGAGATAGCTTTTTAGATTATTTTTTGAAGATATATGTACTATAATAATATTTTTTATTTTTTAAAATTTACTTTTACATGAAAACAATCTGATAATATTATAAAAACAATTAATCTATTTTTTTAAATCATTTTTAAAACGCTACTAGAAAACAAGGCGCGCAAATCTGAATTAATTGCTCATCAGGACATATATTATGAGTTTGGTGTCCCGTCAGAATATACAATCAAGGAATGGGTCTCTCGATGTACTTATATCAAGCTAAAATGGAGGCGAGCTGAGAAAAGAACAGCATCCAAACTTTATTTTCCAATTTGTAAATGGTGCACTAATCATGGTTCAGGAGTCTATCAGTGTCATCATTAGCCACCTAAATTTGAATTTAATTAATTAAACATAATCAGTTAACGACCCTTTGCTTTGCAGCACATATAATGAGGACGAAAATATACCATCTTTCATATTGAGAAACATTAATTATGATTTTCACATTTAAATATTTGAAGATATATAAAGTTGAAGCTCGAAATATTAACTAATCAAATACAAATATGAAAAATAAAGACAAGGTTCGATCCATGACAGGCTAATTAATGAGTTTTTTTCTTACCCTTCGAGCCATGCAAATTTTGACTGTTGCACCAATAATTATGCTATGGAATAGTAAACCTATCGCTAGTTTGTGACACATGCACAGTGGTGATTGGATTTTTTGCAGATAACGACAAGGTAAAGAACATCTCTTGATTGCTTGCGCGTTCTGACTTGTTTTTCTTTTCTTTTAATCGATGTGGGCGAGCTGACAGCAACTAGCTAGGGTTTTTTTTTTTGTTAGAAGAATGGTTCGAAGGAGCTGGATCCTTGAGTTTGTTGACAGGTTCACACCTTAATCTGTCTTCATCAGAGAAGAAGAACAAACGACCGGCATGTTCTATCGAGAAAAGAATCCAGCTGCCATCACCTGTATATGACAGATGAAGTAGACTTTTACAGGTAGCAATAGCCCGCGCCAAGAACACCCGCTAATCTTCCTGACCACATCAACTGCTGGGAACATATAAGTTTTTTTTTTTTATATCCGAGGGAACCACGCCACCTGCAAAACAGAAACACATAAATTGATATATTACAATCAGATATTCCCTCGCATCACTATCAAAATATGTATTTTTTTTTCTTCTGATTTTGATAGAATAAAAGAGTACGAAATAACACAGGGAACGAAGGTGCTGGTGTGCTTATATTACGATCATTGGAGCTAGAAGAAGGTGGGTTTGTATATCCAGTTGTTATCAGCTGCCTTTTTCACATTTTTCCATCTTAATTAGCACGAAAACAAAAACGTGTCCCACAGGCAGGTTTATGGGATTATGATTTACAGAACAAATCTTAAATTTAAATTATAATATTTATATTTTATAAAAACTCTAAATATTCAAAATTTTGCTTGTTTATCTCAATCAGACAAAATATACTTTCAAATAATTACATCTAAAAAAACGTGTCACTAACTTAGTTACTTGTAGTACAAGGTTCGGTAATTAAACACATTAAGAAACAAACAAGACTGTAGAGACAACTTCAGCTAAAGAAGTCATTATTACAACCGCCCATTTTCCTTAGTGCTTTCTTACGCTAGCTGTCACCATTAAAATTATGATTGAGAATTAGGGAAAAAACAAAACTAGGAGGGGAGGGAGATTCACCTTTCATCCACACCCGTTAGATTGTGAATTATAATTAATTCAAATTTATGCTTGATTTAAAGGAAAATTATTTTGTTGTTTAAGAGAAATTTAGGGTCTGTTTGTGGTTGCGGTTGCTGTTATTTTTAAAAATATTTTTCATTTCAAAATACATCAAAATAATATATTTTTTATTTTTAAAAAATTATTTTTGACATCAGCATATCAAAATGATCTAAAAACATAAAAAAAATCATTTAAAATAAAATAAAATTCATTGTTTTTGCAAATGCCGGTATAACTACAATGCCAAACGAGCACTTAAAACTAAGAGAGCAAAACTAAAAAAGATACAAAAGAGCTTCATCTTTTATGTTTTCCTTAGTTATCAATTTCTTTTATTTCAATTTCATCATTTTATATGGTGTTGATTAAGTTTTTTTGTCTAGAGCTTATAATGATATGTTTTTATGTATTCACTATTGTATTAATTAATTATCTTGAAATTGGATGAGTAATTGATTTTGTTAAATATTTTGCAACCTCTTCATTTTTCTAAAAGATTAAGAGTTAAAGGACTAAAATCAAAGCATAGAAAAAACATTGAATACACGAGGGAAGAATGGTACAAGTTATCACCCAAACTAGGACATTGAGAGGGATGAAGGAGAGAGAGGGAAAAAAAAAGTTGTCGAAGTCACACCCAATCTTTATTGTGCAACATGTGTTACCTTATAAAGAATGATATCCGGATAGATTCAATAAAAACAAGAATAACATCAATTGAATCTTGAATGACTTCTCACATATAAACTTTTTGATATTAAATTGTTACTTGGTTTTATGATTATCTATTTTTTAACATATTATTAGATAAAAATAATGAAAAAAAAACAAATTACTAAACTTTGAGGAGTCCATAAGTTAGTTTGTGGGTTTAGTGGAGAAATCCAAGTTCTTTGATAAACGACTTTAGCAAGGTAAACTTTTTATTTATTTTTATTATGGATTCAATTTTGTGAGTATCTATTTTTTATTATATAGTTAAAAAATATTTAAGAAAAAACAATATTATTAAAATTTATAGAGTTTATTAACTGGTTTGTGGGTTTGATGAAATAATCTAGATTGCCTCAATTCACGAGTGTGATAGGTTGACCCTGGTTTATTTATTTCATAGGTTTGATAGGATAAAATTTAATTTTTAGGTATATTTTATTCCATCCTTCCATCAAGTTTATTAAAAATTAGATTTCATAATTCTTTTGTTTTTGTTTTTATAAGGTTATCGTATTTTGAACAAACATCTTATTATTATGTTGATTTTTGATTTTATGGTCTTCTATTTTGTTATCATATAATTAAATAATAAATTATCTTGAAACTAAAAAGACCCTTATTAAATTCTAATATAGTCTGTACTTTATTTATAAATTTAATGGGTTCACCTGTGTGACCTGATTTATAGGTTTGGTGGCCTAGTCCACCAAACTTGATGATCTTGCCCGCAAAACCTAATGTGTGTTTTCTTTTATTTATGATCATTTAATTTTTTAGTTGATTATTTTATTTAATATTAGGTTAATTAAAAAACTTGATTTATTATTTATTTTTGTATGATTTCTATAGGGTTATCATGTCTCAAACAAAGTTTTCAATATTAGATTGATGTTTAATTTTATAAACATCTATTTTTCTATTATATAATTAAATAATATTAGTTTTTTATTAAAAAAATATAGTTATTAAATCTAATATAATTCATGACTGGTACCATGAGTAACTAAGGTTTAATGACATTGTTAATAGGCAAGTAAATTTAAATTCTTTTTTATATTTAATTTTTTTTATTCAATTCATGTTGAAGTGAAGGGTGTTAACTAAAATATTTATACTTTTAATTGTTTATGTATTCAAACAATTGACTTGAGCTATGAAGTTGAGATAACTTCGTAATTTTTTTTTGTAAAGCTCTATTTCCAACAAATTTAATGTTAAAATGAGGAGAAATAAAATTCCTTAAGATCATGATGACTCTACAAGAATCAAATTAAAAAAATTATATATTCAATTTCAAACAACCAAAATGAGTTGTTGGATAGTAAGCTTATAAAAAAGATAAAAAAATAACCGACTAAACTTTTTATACTCACAATCATATTAATGAAATCAAAATAAACTCATCGAAAACAAATAGAAAAATAATAATTAAAAGCCTAATTTTAAGAAAATTCAATTAAAAATGAAATGAGATAAATAACATGAATGAACTTGGGTCAATTTATTAAATCCACAATCTAGTGCATGAGATTAGAAGAACCTTATACAAAAAAAAAAAAAAATATTAGACCAATTTTCAACTACTCCAATGTTAAAGATGAATTGCTTTTTTTTTTATATAAAAAATTAACATAAAAAATAACCCGAGTCAATCTAAATCATCTTATTGAACTCGTGACTTGCATAATGAAACAAAGATGTAAATAAAAACTTCAACCCTGATTTCTTATCGATCGAATTTGAAGGTCACAATCCTGGAAAAAAAAAAACTTAAACTCATGAGACGATATATAACTCAGTTGAAAAAAAATAAAAAATACTATAAGATATAATTTTCAAAACAGTATAATAATAAAATAATAATAAATACTATTTTTAACCTTGGTTATTCAGGCTTCCTCTTTTGTATTTTGTCAATTAATTTTCTTCCATACAGAATACCAAAAAAACCCCAAGTGAATGAAATTTACTAAAACTAGTATCTATTATTTTTAATATAATTTTGTATTGGATGATATTTTTTAGGCGAGTTTATAAATTAATCTATATTAAATTAATTTTTATATGATTAAATTTAAAAGTACACCATGAGTATGGTGAAATGTATTCAAATAATATTTAAACGAAAACAAGTAGAAACAAATTCTTAATAACCGTTAAACCAGGCCTTTGATTTTTTTAATGTAAACCGACTGTAGAATTTTGTTTGGTGGACGAATCATTTTTGGGGGACACTTTTGAGGTGCATTCCCGCTGCTACACTTTTGGTGCTACACTTGTACGGTCACACTGTTCTATATCATTTATCATGCGTCAGGCCGGTCCCATCTCCATCAGGCTTCGTAATCAGTACAGCGGGATTCTTTCTTACAGCTTAATTATTACGACTTCTGTACGTATATTAAAAGTAAAATAGCATTTTTTTTTTAATTTTTAAAATTATTTTTAACACTATGACAATCAAAATGATTTGAAATTTATTAATTTAAAATCAAAATATATTTTTTAAATTTTGTAAAAAAGCTTTTAAATAGCATAACAGCCAACCGTTTCAGCACATTAGTTTAGTGACCTCGGCATGTATATACGACAATTCTTATGTATGTGTTAGAAGCTCCTCCGGAGAGCTCGGGGGGGAGGAGGAAAGAAGTGAAACCTCCACAAAGGAAGAAAAGTATCGGTTTAAAATCATGAAGAGCTGATGATCCATCAACTGACTGACATTCGATGAAAATTCAATAGTTCCTGTTAGGAAGCACCCACCTTTCGATTACGCAATGTTCAGCTGCTGAGAAAAACAAAGGCATGTAGTTGAGATCTGCTAAGTAAATTAAAGAGCTTGAGACTGCAGTCATCGGCAATGGGAGGAAACACACCTTTGGAGGGACCCTTGGCATCCGCATGGATCCTTGTAAGCGAATCATTCAGCAATCTGGGCTTTCATGCTTTGGTGGTTGACATTGTTAACTATTCAGCAAAAAGTTCTTGGAAATTTCAAAGTAAAGGCGGTAGAGTGGATTGGTGCAAACTGGTTTGGGAACCAGATCTTCACATCCCGAAACACAGCTTCGTTTCATGGCTTGCTTTGCCTGAGAGATTGTGTGTTGTGCATCAGGAACGATGAAAGCAGAGATCATCTTTTTTTTTATTTTTTATTGTGATCTATCTAAAAAGGTGTGGTTACTATTTGGCGTAAGTGCGGTTTGTGTTCGACTGTGGAATGGGGGAGTTTGTCGGGCTAAATGCAACTTGCAAAAGAAGATGCTTCGTGCCTGTTCTTCTCAGACTGAGTTGGAAAGCTACTAGCGACTCTTTATGACATCTAGAAAGAACATAATAAAAGAGTTCATGATATTATTAATGAACTGCTACTGTAATCAGCGGTTGTTTAATACAACTGTTGTTTCATTCAACAATTCATTAATAAAACAACGATTTTCATTATTGTTTTTTTTTTTTGTTGCTATTTTTCCAAGAATTTTCCTGTCCCATGTAATATATATGCTCGAAACTTGGTAGTCTGGTAAAAAACTCCTGACAGCAGCAATGTATAGACGATGATGATTAACCTTATTATGAACGGCGATGAAATACAGAGTGCAGACGATAGATAGCAACTGGATCATTCAAAAATAATATTAACAAGCTACTGCTTCGACTACTTTCTACACTGCCTGTTTCGTACTCCCATCCGTAATGTCCTGTAATGGTGTGTGTGTGTCTGTGCTGTCTATTTATTGCATGTAAATCTATCATTTTTTTGTTGTTGATTTACCAGGAGCCCACTGTATTTGTTTCGAGTTTTAACAGTAAAAACGAGCCAATAATTTCTATATATCAAGATTAAATATTTTAAGCAAATCCTCTAACCTTAATTAGCTCTTAATTTTCCGAGAAGTTATTTTCTTGTATTTTCTTTTATCCCTTCCATTTCAGGGTTTGAATATAAATATTTTTATTGTGAAATTCAAGTTTAAAATGATGGATGATCTTCAGGAAAAAGAGAGGAGAGATTTATAAAAAAATTTAGAGATAAACTAATGATAAAAAGCAATATATTTAAGTGGGGATTTAGCTTACATAATGAATATGTGCATAAATTTTGTGTTAAACAACACAAAAACATAACTCCCAACACTGGTAAAATGGATGCGTCAATGAGTGACTAACACGCGGCATGTTGCATCTCAAATTGGCATGACCTGAGATGTAAGTAATGAGTTAGGTTAGCTAGACACAAGTTTAGGGGTTTAAGCTTTGAATAGCATAGTAATAATTAAATTAAGTTAAGTAATTAACTGAAAAACTAACCATGGTTAAGAAAACCAACAAGTTAAAAACTAACCATGGTTAAGAAAACCAACAAGTTGGAGTACACTGTTCTCTGCTCCTTCATGCTATCACTCATCAATACTCACATAATGAGTGAGAGGAATAAGTTTGAGAGAATCAAATGCTTTTTATAAAGACATCAGCCCATTTGTAGTCTCATATCTGAAGGGAAGAAATCTAAAAAATAATATCTTTCAGTGGAAACTGCGAAAGCAAGACCAAATAAGGTCTGTTAATGCCATACTTTCTCTCTCAACATATAGAGGGAGAGAAGAAGAATCTTTTTGGTCGCTGTTAGTATATCAATACCTATCTCTATGTCTATCTGAACCTTGATAGGTAAGCTCTTTTAATCTTCTTCTTCACTGTCACTAAAGGTACTGTCTTTTCTTGAGCTTTTGCTCTTACATGTTGCATGCCATTGCCAGCTACTTTCTGTTACTTTTACTCACATACCCGTTTGCATGTTTTTGAGTTTTGATGCATGTTCTCTTTATGGGCTCAAAGAGGTCATCTCCAGCTCCATTTGAAGTTGTGTTCTTCAATTGATGGTCTGGTTTATGCATTTGGAGTGTTCATATAATTAATTTGATCAGTCTTGTTGTTGGATGTTTTTGGTGTTGGAGGTTAGAGGTACGTAATTGTGTCAATATTGGGTGTTGATTTTATCAGATTTTAACATATGGGTACTTATGTTTGTAGTAAATTCAACTTTTCTTCATGCTTTTAGTTTTTTTTTTCTGAGTTTGATCGATCAATGTTGAGTTTTTCTTCTTTCTTTTAATTTCTGATATGTTTCCCTGTGCATATGAGTATTTATGTTTTCATATTGTTGGAATTGTTTGATTTTTGCAAAGCATGGAATCTATCTTTAGGAGGACATCAAAAACATTAATAAGAGTGAGTCTTGATTTCTTATTCTGGTGGAGAATATTTTGGGATTGTAATGGGTATAGAATCTCTTAAGATGTCAAATTCCTTGAGTAAACATGCTTCAGTTAGGAATTCTAAAGAAGGCAAAAGATTGCATTTTCTGAAATAATTGGTACGCATTATATTTCACGGTTTTTTTTTTTTTTTTTGTAGAGTTTGTTCTGCATAACTTTGAGAAGAACAGCACTTCTTTATCCATCCTTCGCAATGGTTTCAAGGTCATATTCCAACCTCTTAGATCTTGCTTCCGGTGATGCTCCAATCCCAAGTTTTGGTCGTGAGAGGAAGAGGTTTCCTCGAGTGGCAACTGTTGCTGGAATACTGACTGATCTAGATGATGAAAAAAGTGTTGGTTCTGATGCCCCCTCTTCTGTGTCTCTAGAACGGATGATTATTGTGGGGAACCAGCTTCCCCTTCGTGCACATCGAAGTCCAGATAGCAGTGGAGGGTGGACCTTTAGCTGGGATGAGGACTCACTTCTCCTACAACTCAAAGATGGTCTTAGAGAAGATGTTGAAGTTATCTATGTTGGTTCTCTTAAAGAAGAGATTGAACCTAGTGAGCAAGACGATGTAGCCCAAACACTGCTTGAGACTTTTAAATGTGTCCCGGCATTTATCCCTCCTGACGTTTTTACTAAATTCTATCATGGATTCTGTAAGCAACATCTATGGCCTTTATTTCATTACATGCTCCCCTTATCACCGGATCTTGGTGGCCGGTTTGATAGATCCCTTTGGCAGGCTTATGTTTCTGTGAACAAAATATTTGCGGACAAAGTAATGGAAGTGATTAACCCTGACGATGATTATGTGTGGGTTCATGACTACCATTTGATGGTTTTGCCATCATTTTTGAGGAAGAGATTTAATAGGGTGAAGCTTGGGTTCTTCCTTCATAGTCCATTCCCATCATCTGAAATATATAGGACACTTCCTGTAAGGGATGAACTTCTGAGAGCACTTTTGAACTCTGACCTTATTGGTTTTCATACATTTGATTATGCAAGGCATTTCCTCTCATGTTGCAGTAGAATGCTCGGTCTTTCTTATCATTCCAAACGAGGTTACATAGGGCTTGAATATTTTGGTCGGACAGTCAGCATCAAGATTCTCCCTGTTGGGATTCATATCGGTCAGCTCCAATCTGTACTGAATCTTCCCGAGACAGAATATAAGGTTGCAGAGCTACATGACCAATTTAGGGGTCAAACTGTAATGCTAGGGGTTGATGACATGGACATCTTTAAAGGAATCAGCTTGAAACTTTTGGCAATGGAACAGTTACTCACACAACATCCTAATAAGAGGGGTGAAGTTGTTTTGGTTCAAATTGCAAACCCAGCAAGAGGCCGAGGAAGGGATGTACAGGAGGTCCAGTCTGAAACTAGGGCTGCAGTGAGGAGGATCAATGAGACATTTGGAAGTCCAGGATATACTCCAGTGGTTTTGATTGACAGACCACTTCAGTTTTATGAGCGCATTGCTTATTATGCAATTGCAGAGTGTTGTCTTGTTACGGCAGTGAGGGATGGGATGAATCTGATACCCTATGAATATATCATATGTCGACAAGGAAATGAGAAGCTGGATGAGACATTAGGAATAACTCCATCAGCCCCAAGAAAGAGCATGCTGGTTCTTTCGGAGTTTATTGGATGCTCCCCATCATTGAGCGGTGCAATCCGAGTAAATCCATGGAATATTGATGCTGTGGCTGAAGCTATGAATTCTGCCCTGAAAGTCCCTGAGCCAGAAAAACAGATGCGACATGAGAAGCACCATAGGTATGTGAGTACGCATGATGTTGCATATTGGGCACATAGTTTCTTGCAGGATCTTGAAAGGGCATGTAGGGATCATGTGAAGAAGAGGTGCTGGGGAATTGGTTTTGGTTTAGGATTTCGTGTCATTGCTTTGGATCCAAATTTCAAAAAACTTTCAGTTGAACATATTGTTTCTGCTTATAAGAGGACCAAGAACCGAGCGATTCTTTTGGATTATGATGGTACTATGATGCTGCCAAGTTCAATTAGCAGGACTCCAAATATGGAGACTGTTGGAGTCTTGAACAGCTTGTGTACAGACCCTAAGAATGTTGTTTTCCTTGTTAGTGGGAGAGACAGGGAGACTCTTACTGAATGGTTTTCTTCTTGTGAAAAGCTTGGCATTGCTGCAGAACATGGTTATTTTGTGAGGTACAAACTGTCCTTTCTAACTCCATTTCAATTTGATCTTGATCTCCCTACTTGAAATGTGATCTTTCACTTGTACCCTTGGTTCTTTCAGTGATGTCTGGTTATGTGGAGTAAAAAATGGACAATGTGGCTTAGATTTTCCACATGTTCAACCAATGGTAGTCTTTGTTTTGGTGAAAAGGGTGATATCTCAATGTTGTGCTGTTAATGTTTGGATTCGTGCTATATCCATTATTATGGACCAACAGTTCGATGGCTTTTGACAATGCTGAAATTAACAGCACTGTTGTTGCTCTTTGAATTTCAGCATGGCTAAAATGTAATGCATATTTATAACTTATCCACATTCTACAAACCCTGATAGAGGAAGTTTTAAACCAAGGATAATGAATGAGATACAAATGGTGATATGCATGTTATATTCGGCTTAGGTATCTAATTAAACCACTCTAGTTGTGCTTGCTATCATAAGTGAGCATCCATTAGCGACGACAATTCTTAGATTGTAATAGACTGTTAGAAACATCTATCACAACCTAGGAATTAGGCATTTGTGATTGTTTGACTTGAAGATAATGTATATTGACCAAAGTATTCAACAGATGTGCATGTGTAATTTTTTGATGGGTGAATAGGCACATTCCCTTTGCTGCACTATGAAGTTATCACGAACCAAAAAGAAAGCTAAATTTAATTACCTATGAGTTTAGGCATGGATGGGCTATCTCAATTGGGTAACAGACAGAACAAGGGTAACTAATGTTAGCATTTACAAAATCTTGCCACATTTTGAAAGCTCCCTGCTCTCTGATGAATTATTCTGTCTTTAGGTCAACAATGAAAATATGAGGTATCTACTATGATTAATCTAATTTAGACTAATTCATGCAAAAGAAGCCTAGTTCTTTCTTCACTCTCCGATTTGAGTTCAGCGTTTGGCTACAGGACTGATCATGATGCAGAATGGGAAACATGTGTATCTGTACCAGATTTTGATTGGAAAAGTATTGCTGAGCCAGTAATGAAGCTATACACTGAAACAACTGATGGTTCTGCCATTGAGGCGAAAGAGAGTGCACTTGCTTGGAATTACAAGTACGCAGATCCAGATTTTGGTTCGTGCCAGGCTAAGGAGCTTCTAGATCACCTGGAAAGTGTTCTTGCCAATGAGCCAGTTACTGTCAAGAGTGGTCAACACATTGTAGAAGTTAAACCCCAGGTTAGTGCAGCTCTGTTCCTGTATCTACCCTTGTGATTGTTACCTTCTGTTGATATTTACTTTTATTTAGAAAAAGGTATCTGTTCCTTGGTGCCTAGAAATCAATTGCAGATTTGGGTGCTGTACCCTCTTTAACTCACAAATACACCATGCTACCTTCAAATCGTTTTTGGCATGCAAAGGTATTACAAACGCAAGTTAGTTAATGGCACACCTAAATCCCCTTTTGCTCATGCTTACAAGTACTGTTAACCGTCGTACCATCATCTGATAAATTTGGTGCAATCACATGCATTTTGATGAAAGCAAAAACCAAGTCTTAACAACTTGTACTAAAATGAAAAGACGACATGCCTCCAAACCATGCAGACCTAATTACAAGAAATCCGAAGCTCTTTGACATTTCTGCTCTTTCCCTTCGTGTAGACAGGTTGAACTGATTAGCAGGTTCATGATAAATGATAAAATTTTGACTGTAGAAGTCTGCGACAAATTTTAGATTATTCCAACAATCACTTGAGCATCTGAAAGATGATTTTCTAAATGCACTGGAGGTAGAATAATATGTCAATGAGAGTCATTCGTTTTAATCTTCTGAATGACCATATTAATGATTTGTGTTTTCTGTTCCAGATTGTTAGGCCTTTGAAATAAAGAGTTTGTAGTGTTTAGGCAACTTGTTCAACCATGCTTCCATAAAAGCATTCTCGAATCCTGAGAACAGTCATCTCTTGCAATGGAAAAACAATGAACTGGTTCTATTTCTTCGGAATCATGGACAATTAACTGTCTCAAATAGACTTGTTAAGAAAACTTGTGTTGCATAAAAATGTCTCATCCGCAGTTCTTTGATTAATTTTCTCATGGATCCTGAAATATTTAACCAGTTATTCTTTCTAAATGCCTATTAGCTATGTAAATTTTGTATATTCAATCTTTTATTTTCCTTTTTTTTAAGAAGATCTAAACGCGGTGCCAAAAAAACATATGTTTCAGCTTTGTTATTGTATCTCATGTTTATTACCACCTGACAGGGTGTTAGAAAAGGTCTTGTGGCCGAACGCCTCCTAGAAACAATGAAACTGAAGGGAAAGCTTCCTGACTTTGTTCTGTGCATTGGGGATGACCGGTCTGATGAGGACATGTTTGAGGTGATATCGAGTGCAAGATCTGGCCCCTCTCTTTCCCCAGTTGCTGAAGTGTTTGCATGCACTGTTGGCCGAAAACCCAGCAAGGCCAAGTACTACTTGGATGACACTTCTGAGATTTTGAGAATGCTACAAGGTCTTGCCAGTTCTTTGGAGCAGGAAGCCAGAAGTGCCCCCCAATACTCTCAGCAGGTGATTATTGACAGGGAGTAATCATCCCCTTATCTCCTTGTATTGTGTCTTGTCGAAGTATATATTGAAAATGTTCAATGCTTGAGGATTTCATCGACCCCTCTGGGGATTTACGTTGTTTTCAGAATGATGTTTAGAGGTTTTGGTCTTGTGCCTGTCCGTTCATGGATAGCTTTTCCAACTTTCGTAGCACAGTAACTGTAGATTCGATACGGAAAACTTGTGATGTTCCGTTTACTTGTTCTTGGATCAATTGCTTTAAGCCTATTTCGATTAGCAGAACCAAAATGATGTTTCACAGCACGGACATCTTTACAGATTATAGTAAGTTTAATGTAGAATATTGAGAAAAAGAACTTTCTTTAAATATAGAAATAAAACTTGTATTCAACATGGAGAGGGAAGTCCATATTTATACCAGAGAGAAAAGGTTACTTAGCGGTTACCTTGCGTTTACTTACAAGTAACATCTCTAGATAAATAAACTAGGTTTATTTCTCATGGATGAACCAATATCAAATTACATCTCTATATAAATAGATCGTGTTTATTCCTCATAGACGAACCAGATCAATCCCAATTACCAACAGTAACTGTGAATTTTTATCGCCAGTAGATGGATTATGCTCATTTGCTTTAGTACTTTCTTAGATGTCGGCTACTTGTGTGATTCTCTCATCTCATGGTCGATAATTAATCAGTGCTAGATCATCCCTGATCATGCTTTAAGCCCCTGCCTGCCACAATTAGCAAACAATTTTCTTCCGACGACCATAAAATTGACAAGTCAGTTTGCGGTTGAAAAGTTTACTCCGCCGAATTTGACCATCACCAGAACTCATGTTAGGAAACTATTTCTGATTGAGTGCAGAGGCACTTCTGCCTCCATTAATGGGAATATTCCCTCGTCCATCTTTGCAAAGAAGTCCTGCATATACATAAAAAAAAAAAATTCCCCGTGGCTGAATGTGTCAGTTTCAATATGGGTACAATTTAGAGTTTTTTTTTTTAAATTATTTTTTTAAATATTTCATCAGTTTAATATAATTAAGAAATATTAATTCAATAAATTTATAAATAAAAAAACATTTTAAAAACAATTATCGCCATAAAAGTAATTAGTAATGCTCAGGCAGATCATGTAACAGGAACGATTATCAATTAGAATTGCATCCAATTTAAGCTCTCATTTGACAGCAAGGAGTCCAATGACAGTAATGCTGATTTCATATCATCTCACAGGTTAAACATCTGTCATCGTTTATAGCAGCTGGGCCGACAGATGTCGAAGTTCCAGTTTGGAACTTCTGGAAAGTTTTTGCTTTTTAAATGCCTTTTCAAATTGATCGAATATGCATTGAAGGTGAAAAAAAACAGGGAGGAAAGCTATCCCATTTGAGGTGATCGATTCAAAACAAGCATTATTTATTGGTTGGTATACCATTTTTACGCTCACATTTAAGACAAATTTCTTGGCCATCACATATCGATACTTTTCTTTTCTGGTTTTCAGCCCAAAAGAGCTCAGTTTCTGGCAATGAAGACACCCATGTTGAGAAGAAGCAGCAGAAGGTTCCATTTTTTTAAACTATTTTCATATGCTGATTTCAGAGAATATGTCTTAATGGGGTAAGGATCTGTTGGTGCAATTGTTCATTGAGCTTCAATGCCTGTGTTCTTCCTTATCTTTGGAAAGATGATAAATGCCCAACTCTTCCTAAAGAAGCTTCTCACGAAGTTATGCTAAAATTTATGCTCGTGCATGTCAACATGCATCATTTTAAGTCCTCTTACTCTGTTCTGTTTTTTCTTTCTTAACCATCGTACAAGAAGAAACAACCGATCCTGGGCTTTTGTTTAGCTTTAAGTGACTCTGAGAGATTACGGTTGATTTTTAAAAATATATTTTATTTAAAAATATATTAAAATGATATTTTTTTTAAATAATTTTTGATATCAATATATGAAAATAATCTAATAATATAAAAAAAATTAATTTAAATTAAAATATAAGATTTTTAAATTTTTTCAAAGATACTTTTGAACACAATGCCAAACACCCTTTTAATTTGGCATTATAGTCCAAATAAATATTTGTTAAAATCTATATTTTTTTTTAATTTTTAGATTGTTTTAATATACTAATATTAAATATATATATATATATATATATATATATATATATATATATATATATATATATATATTTAAAAAAAAAATTATTTTAATATATTTTTAAGTGAAAAATATTTTAATCTTCTTAATAGGGGAGGCCTTGTTATAACTAAATTTATTGGATTTCTTGAAATACATGCACACAACATAAATAAATAAAAATTAAAATTTTTCAGGAGTTTTAAGAGTTTTGTTAGATAGATTTTAGGTTGTTTATGGTTAATACTTAATACAAACATTACTTGAATATAAGATATTCTTATTAATTTTAAATAATTGCTTCAAGGTCGGGTTATTATCAACCCCAAATTATTCAAATATCTGATCTCTAATAATGATCTACACAAACCACCAATAATATATATATATTTTTTTTAAACTAACCTTTTGTTTTTGTTTTTCAGGTATTCTATAACTTATATAATTTTTGTATTGAGAATAAGAAGCATGACATTATATTTATAGAAAAACCTAAAGACTTTGTCAATGAAAAAAATAACAGTTTGTCATATGAATAATATCACATATATTATTTCAGAATAATTTTATAGATTTATTCAATCAAGTTCCTATTTGATTTTTTAAGGTTTAAAGTTGTTATTCTATGTATAAATGACACATAGTTTTTAATTTTAATAATTCATTTACAATCAAATCACACTTTATTAATCATTCCATTTTATTTTTTAACTAACGATTATTATGTTTGTGACCCATTATGTTTTCTAATATTAAATAAAATTTATATCACAATATTAAATAAAATATGATTAAGTACAATTATTTTTAATTTAATAATTGATTGATTTATATTTGAAGATCAAGTACAACATCTAATAAGCTGTCATGATTTTTTTTAAAAAAATAATTATAAGTAGTTTGACTTAATTTTCAGTGACTAGTTTCTCAATATAATTACTATCTCTTCATAAACAATGTTATAATTTAGATATTACTAGTCAGATTGCCCGCATTACGTTGCGGGCAACATATAATTTTTATAATTATTGGATTTGAAGCAATTTATAGATTTTATTAATTTAAAAATAAAATATAATAGCTACACATGCAAAGTTTGATATGATACAACACATCAATGCATACTACCGCAACAATAATATCAAAATTTTAACATCAAAGAGATAAAAATAGGTAATTACCTCAAAAGTTTTTCAACACAAAAATATGGGACAACATAGTTTTTTTCCAACATTTACATTAACCTTTGTGATGTTATCAGTTTGCACTATGTCGCTGGTTGAGTAAACAATTTTTATAACTGTTGAGATTAAAATAGAATATTTATACATGTAAAATTTGATATAATAAAACAGATGAGCATACCTTATTATAGCAACAATAATATCAAAATCTTAACTTCAAAAATTATCATCATTATCACTACCAAAATAATAAAAATTATTAAATTATCTCAAGAAAAAAATACAAAAAAAATTAACAGAAAAGCAAATAAGAACAAAAACTAAAATTATTATTATTATTATTATTAATATTATCATTGCGCTAATAATGAAAAAAACTAAATTAAATCAAAGAATAAAAAAAGCATAAAAACTTTAATAAAAGACCAAATAAAAAAAATAATAGATAATAAAACAAAAACAAAAATTATTAGCTGAAAAAAATAATTTAACTTGAAAATTAAATAAATTGTCCACTCTACGTTGCGGGCTGAGCAAATAATTTTTATAAGATTTGTTGGATCAAAATTAAAATATAATATTTATATATACAAACTTTAATATAATGAATAGATCAACACATCCTATTATAATAATATTAATATCGGAGTCTTTGTTAAAAATACAGCTGCACATCTGCTGTAATTGCAGATGTGCAGGTTACCGTTGCTTATTGCTTTATTATTTCCTTTCTTATGTAACAAAATACTGCAGCCTAGGAAAGTAGAAATATGCAAAGATAATTTTTCTTGTATATAACTGTAACACAGATTAAAGCATCGAAATACAAATTGAAAGTTTTACATGGTATCAGAGCAAGTCTAATTTATTTCGATGTTTTTTTTTTCTTTTGTTCTCGGAAGCTACAGTTCATTGAACAATTACTGTTCAAATCGAAGCTCTTATTGAGCATATTCATTGAAAAAAAATTCAGAAATCCTCACAATCCCTACAGTAGTTGTTTGCTAAAACTAGTAACCCAAAAATCCTTTTTTTCTCTCTCTAAAATCTCAGAAATCCCCACTTCAATTCAAACTAGTCGAACAACCCATCACAAACAACCCATCAAACTAGCAATCCCAAAAACAAAAAAAAAAAATGGAAACCAACACCACAGCTGAAATCAACACAACAACCGAACCTACCTCCACTGCGGCAACACAAATTGTTGTCCATCAAGATAATTCTTCCTTTCCAAACAACATTATTCTCAATGAAACAAACTTCTCACTTTGGTCTCAACTCATGGAGATGAGAATTGGAGCCTGAAACAAAGGAGGATTCCTTACCGGAGCCACTGTGAAACCAGAAATCAATGATCCATATCTGGAATCATGAATCACCAAATATCATAGAGTCAAAAGCTAGCTCATCGACTTCATGGCCCCCTCACTGATGCAACGCTTTATTCGACTCCCCACGGCCAAAGAAATTTGGGAGGCCGTCGCCCGTACGTTCTATGACGGCGCCAACGAGACCTGTATATTCAAATTGAATCAAAGATCTTTTACAACCAAGCAAAATGGACGTCCATTACCTATTACTGTAAGGAACTTGTGGATATATTTCAAGAAATCGACTGTCGAATGGCGTCCCAAGTCGAAACAGTTGACGGTGTCCTCCACCTCTACACTGCCATGTCCAGACTTCAAGTTCACATATTTCTCAGTGGACTTGACCACACCTTCCAGCATATTTGTGGAGAAATCCTCTGAAAATATCCAAAGCTTGATCTTAAGGAGGCATATGCTTGTGTTCGGTGAGAGCAACTCCAAAAACAAATCATGGACGGGAAACCCACATAAGTCTCTTCCGTGATTTCAGAGACCACCGTGATGCTCATCAGGAGCCTTCGACCAGAGTGAGGTAGGGGCTACAGAGGAGGATTTGGGGGCGAGAGAAACCATGAAGCTGACATAAGAAGTGAAGGAGAGAAAGGATACAAGGGTGAGTCCGAGAAAAGATTTGAAATTAAAAAGGGGTACGCGGACGAGAGAAGATTTGTTAACCTGGGGAGTGACAAATACCCAACCATAAAAAAGCCAAGTGGATTGGTATGTAGCCATTGTGGTGAAATTGGTCACTCAAAACAACGATGTTATGAAATTATTGGGTACCCAGACTGGTTGGATTTTCAAAAAAAACCTCGGAAAAATTTCAAAAAAAACGTGGTGAATCTTACAGAAATAGAACCGCGACAACCAACTGCTAACGTTGTCCATTCAGGTATAATTGGTAAAAATTCTGCATTATCTGTTATTACTAATAATAGTGCTTAGATTATTGATACAGGTGCATCCAACCACATGACTAGAGACTCCGGTAACTTAAATATTTATAAACCTTCATCTCAGTCAGTTATCTACACAGCTAATAATACCCCTTCTCCTATTACCGAAGAAGGATTTGTAATCTTGACTAAATCTCTCACCCTAGATACAGTCCTCGTTGTTCCGTCCCTAACATACAACCTCCTTTCGGTTAGCCATATTACTTCTGCTCTTGCATGTGCTGTAATTTTTTGGCATCTGTTTTGTGTTTTTTAGGACATTGTAACCTGAAAGATTGTTGACTATGGTGTTAGATGGGGACATCTCTATTATCTAGAATTAACTAAGAAGGGGGGTCAAAATTCAGTCAGGCACATCAAGCGATCAACAAAAATAAAACTCAAGCACTCGTATGGTTATGGCACCGAAAGCTAGGACATCTGTCATTTAGGTATCTTAAGAAATTATAACCGTATTTGTTTTCAGATTTCAGTATTTTAGATTTTAAGTGTGACACTTGTAAATTGGCCAAAAACCATAATATCTCTTATTTACCAAGTGTGAATAAAAGTTCAGAACCTTTCGCAGTTATTCACTTAGATGTTTGGGGCCTTGCAAAAGTTCAATCTTTTTTTAGTGCACGTTATTTTATTATTTTTATTGATGAGTGCACTCGAATGACATGAATTTCTCTTCTTAAAAATAAGAGTGATGCAGGGACAACGTTTCAGGAATTTCATAAAATAGTGACAAGCCAATATCAGAGGTCAATTCGTACACTGCAATCGGACAATGGTAAGGAATTCATGGACAAAATTCTAGGGACGTATCTAGGTCACCATGGAATTCGACACCAAACTTCGTGCCCCTATACTCCACAACAAAATGGACTCATTGAATGGAAGAATAGGCAAATTATGGAAGTTGTTCGAGCATCATTGTTTGGTATGAATATGCCTAAGTTCTATTGGGGAGAAGCAGTCAAATCAGTTGCCTATTTAATTAATCGTACCCCATCTAGGGTACTAAATTTTCAAACTCCTCAATAAAAGATGGAATCCCTACTCTCCATTCCTTATTTGCCAAATCTTGAACCTAGAGCGTTTGGATGCACGGTCTATGTTTACATACCTAAAGTTCTGCGGGGTAAACTTGATCCGTGTGCAAAAAGGTGTGTTTTCATCGGTTACTTAGAATTTCAAAAGGGGTATAGGTGTTATGATCCACTGCACCCGAAGTTACATGTAACCCTAGATACCTCATTTCATGAATTAGAACCTTACTATTCAAGGGGAGCATTTGGGTTGTTCCTTCAGGGGACGAGGAATAGTGAAGAGAACGACGATGATCTATTTGAATTAGAGGAAAATGAAGGGGTACTCGACAGGCTTAATGGTATGGTCTCTAATGATGGTACTAATTTGGAATTTTGCATAAATCAGAAGTATCTCAGCAATTTCCCCCCTCGGTCTCCAGAGGTGTCTACATCTATATCACTAGCTGAAGAATCAACCCAGGATACTTGTCCTTAGGTAAATCCAAACCTTATCCTTGATGAAACTAATGAAATTCTTGCTCTTGTAGAACATATAACACATAAATACCCACAGAGATCAGATAGGAGAGTCCCGAGAAAACAATATGAACCTTATCCAAAAAACAAGACTAAATACCCTATCAGTAACTATGTGTCCTTCTATAGGTTGTCTAAGTCGTATACATTTTCTGTTAATCAATTATCTACTATATCTATTCCAAGTAATATATAGGATGCATTCGCAGATCACAAATTGACTAAAACAATGAACGAAGAAATGGAGGCACTTCAAAGGAATAACACTTGGGAGATATGTCCACTGCCGAAAGGAAAGAAAACAGTTTGGTGCAGATGGGTGTTCGCTGTAAAATTCAAAGCAGATGGCAGTATTGATAGGTACAAAACAAGGTTGGTGACGAAAGGATATACGTAGAAGTATGGTATAGATTATCAAGAGATGTTTGCCCGAGTTGCAAAAATCAATACTATTCGCATCCTCATATCTTTAGCAGTTAATCGAGACTGGGTCTTACAACAATTCGATGTCAAGAATGCGTTTCTAAATGGAGACCTTAAAGAAGAAGTCTACATGAATTTGCCACCTAGAGCTAAACAGAAATCCTCACGTAGAAATGAAGTTTGCAAATTAATAAAAGACATTATATGGTCTGAAACAGTCACCACGAGCATGGTTAGGAAGTTCTCCTCTACAATGAAGGAATTTGAGTATGAGCAAAGCAACTCAGATCACACGTTGTTTATAAAGCACAAAGAAGAAAAGATTGCAGCATTAATTGTGTATGTGGATGATATAATTCTAACAGGAAATGATCTAAAAGAAAGAAAAGTGCTCCAGCGATTCCTAGCGTCAAAATTTGAAATGAAATATCTCGGAGAAATGAAGTATTTCTTAGGTATTGAAGTATCAAGGTAAAAAACCGGGATATGTTTATCATAGAGAAAGTATGTGTTAGATTTGTTAACAGAAATTGAAATGCTTGCATGTAAACTAGTTGACACACCAATGGAGATGAATCATAAGCTAGGAGAAATGAAAGATCAAACACCAACGGACAAAAGATGTTATCAAATCTTAGTTGGGAAATTGATATATTTATTACATACAAGGCCAGACATAGCCTATACAGTAAGTGTGGCGAGTCAGTTTATGCATTCACCGGGAGAAGAACATATGGAAGCAGTATATCGGATTTTAAGGAATCTGAAGAGCGCACCAGGAAGAGGTCTACTATTTTCAAAAGGAGAGATCCATGAAATTAAAGGATATACAAACTCAGATTGGGCAGGAAACCAGACTGATAGGAGATCGACATCAGGTTATTTTATGTTTGTAGAAGGCAATCTTGTCACTTGGAGAAATAAGAAGTAGAAAGTTATCGCTAGATCAAGTGCAGAAGCAGAATTCCAAGGTATGGCTCACGGTGTGTGCGGATTATTATGGGTAAAACATGTGTTGTAGAATTTGGGAATTGATTCTGAGAAGTCTATGAAACTACACTGTGATAATAAAAAGGCTATTGAGATTGCCCATAATCTGGTACAACATGATCGTACGAAACATGTTGAAGTAGACTGACATTTCATCAAAGAAAATCTTGATTGGAAAATTATACAATTTCTGTTTATCCGGTCCGAAGATCAGTTAGCGGATATCCTCGCAAAGGCAGTTTCAGGAAGGGTATTTTATGACGCTATTAGCAAAATAGGCATGATAAATATCTATGCTCCATCTTGAGGGAGAGTGTTAAAAATAAAGCTGCACATCTGTTGTAATTGCAGATGTGCAAGTTACAGTTGCTTATTGCTTTATTATTTCCTTTCTTATGTAACAAAATACTGCAGCCATAGAAAGTAGAAATATGCAAAGATAATTTTTCTTGTATATATATATCTCTACTGTAACACAGATGAAAGCATCGAAATTAAAATATAATATTTATATATGCAAACTTTAATATAATGAAATAGATCAACACATTCTATTATAATAATAGTAATATCGGAATCTTAACATCCAAAATTATCATTGTTATTACTATTAAAACAATAAAATATAATTATCATTATATTAAAACTTTAATATAATGAAATAGATGAACACACCTTATTATAACAATAGTAACATCGGAGTCTTAACATCTAAAATTATCATTACTATTGCTATTAAAACAATAAAAAATATCAAATTATTCTGAGAAAAAAAACTAAAAAACATTAACAAAATAGTAAGTAAGAAAAACAATTAAATTATTATTATTATTATTATAAAAGAAAAAAATAAATGAATGAATTATCTCATTATTATGGTGATGATAATATAAATAACCCTAAGGATTGTTCTCTAATGGTTTTATTGATATTGGGCTTGTTGCTACCTAAATTTTGACCCCTTGTTTTTATATTTCGGAAAAAAGACAAAAAATATAAAAAAGATAAAAATCCAAAAATATCTTGGTACAAGGGCAAAATTGAACAAATTGAGAGTTTAATGGTCGATTAGGGGTTAAATCGCGCAAATTAGAAATCAGAGATCAAAATGAAAAAGGCGCGCGAAGCTGAGGGTGCTCTCGAAATTTTGATGGTTATACAATTGCACAAATTAAAAGTTTAAAATTAATTGGGGATGCAATTAGAACAATTAAAGGTTTAAGGACCAAATTATACTTTATCCCATCAAAGTTGCATGTTCCTGCACTATTTTGACACCTAAACAGTGCAGGAAAACACAGGCTGCAACGGTCAGAATGCACACCACCTCAGCCTTCAACCCAGGGCAACACAAATGGCATGTCCCCTTCCCCTATAAATAGGCAGCATGCAGGGAAACAAACGGGGGGACACGAAGAGAGGGGGGGAAACAAAGGGGAGAAAGAGCAAGAATGAGGGGGAGGAACGAGAGAGACAAAATAGAAAAAAGGCAGCCACAAAATAAAGAAGAGAATAGTTAAAAAACATAGAAATTTACGTAATAATTTGGATAAAAAATCACGCAAGAACCACATCATATCCCTCGGCAACCAGCTCCGTCCATCTCCTTCAGTTTTCATGTCCTTTCTCTCTCTAAAACCAGAGGATTTTCTCTCCCTCTCCCTCTCGGTTCAGCAACTTCGGCCACCAACTCCGGCTACCTCGCACCACCACGTCGTCACCAGAATCGCCACCTCAACCCCGGAGACCCAATCACCATCTCAGACAAAGGGAACAGAGGCAGCAGTGCTTGCTTGCAACGGGACCGTGCACTTTCCAACGTCCATTTCGGTTGCCACAAGCCACCATTTCCGATGCCATCACAACTGGAAGAACCTCCTCGATCTCCTTTATCCAAAGGTGTTAACAGGTACGCCTTTCATCACACTCGAAAATTTACACTATCCATCATCTTCCTTAGCCCGCTGCATGCAGTGGGACGTGATTTCTGTCCCACTATTCATGTGGGCTGAGTCTGCATGAGTAGAGCTGGGCTTTGCGCCCGGCCCAAGATCCCAGGAGAACTGGGCCTCCAGCCCACAAAGACTGGAAGCCCATCCCAAAATAATTGGGCTACTAGTCCAAGAGTAGGTGGGCTCCCAGCCCATTTGGACGGAAACCCAACCCCAAATAAGATGGACCTAAAGCCCAGTCTCTTTAGTCTGGGCCAAGAGCCCGACCCATGGACTGGCTGCCAGCCCAGGTCAGTGAATGGGCTGGCAGCCTGGCCCACCAGCAAATAAATAAATAAATAATAAAAATTAAGGAAAAAAAATATAAATTGTAAAAATAAAAAATATATATATTTTTGAGGAAAATATCTAGAATAAAAATGTGGTTTTATGCATACGGCCAATACACTAGCATATTTTGGAAAATTATTTTCTTTCAAAATATATATTATCTCGAGGTTTGAAAAAATATGTTTCAGCATGGATTTCATAAAGAAAAATGATTTCTTGCATTCTTGGATTTTACAACATATTTGTAAAAATCCAAAGGGTATTGGCCAATATTCCAAAAATATCAAAATCTTATTTTTGGTTATTCATATTATTCATTGTTGATATTTGGATAAATAAATCATAAGGGGTTAATATCCAAAATATTCGGTGGGGATAATTTGCTATTATTCACCGTTAGTGTTTGGATAAATAAATCCTAAGGGGTCAATATCCAAAATATTCGACGGGGATAATTTGCTATTATTCACCGTTGGTGTTTAGATAAATAAATCCTAAGGGGTTAATCTCCAAAATATTCAGCGGGGATAATACACCATCACTATTTAACCAACATATTTTTTTGAAAGATCAAAACCATAGCAAATCATAAACAAACAAAAACGTCAAGCAACTTACCTTAAGAAGGGCGTATTAGGGGTGCTAAAACCTTCCTTTTGCACAATCAGTCCCTTGCCTTAGAATATCTGAAAGACCAGTTTTAGGTTTCTTAGTAACCGTAATACTAGGTGGTGAATCCCTTTTCCAAAAATAAAGATAAGACCCCCACATTGATTATCCCCGTATCTGGGGAGGATCACCGCGACACCGCGCTCTCACAATGGGGTACGACAGGGCTAATGAGTTGTTTTAAAAAATTGGAAGAACATGACGTAGGATTGTTCTCTAATGATTCTATTGATATTGGGCTATGCAAATGAATGATTATTTGCATGTGGTTATTGTTGTCAGCTGGGAGGTCAACTTTGAGCCCAAATTTGCATCTCTTCCTTGCATGAAAAAATAATTTTATTGTGCGTGATTTTCAATCTTAGAACTTGATCTTTTTAAATTGTGCAACCGCGTTATGTACAAGAAGCTATGCTTGATTTAGTTTTTAAGCCTTTCATGTGTCAATTTGTATCTTTCCAAAGAGAAACCTTCTCATCCCTTTGCACAACTACATCTTGTTCTGCGATATCTTATAGCCATGGTTATTCAATAAAGCAAATGGGAACAAATAATTAACTGAAATAATGTTTGGTGTGGTCCGGATGTTTATAAATTGTGGGGATGTAGCAGGAAATAATGTGAACGTATGAAAAGAAATATATAAATAACTTTCAATTTGATTGATTTATTTTCAGAAGTTTGCTTGCCTGAAGTAATTAACGTCGACAGCCCGTCAAATTCCTTTTAACTTTGATGCTAAGTAATTCTATGATCTCACCTTCTCTTACAGCAAGTAATCACATCCAAGACAGGAGTAATTACAAAGAATGCATGCTGCATGCAACTGGTTTCTTAAATCACCAACTTATTTTTCCGTCAAATTTTCACACTACATCGAAGCTAATTCATGAAATATTCCTTCGTGTGGACGACAATCTCAGTCGCAGACAATGGAGCCGTCGAGGTGCTGTGGCGTGTCAAGCACAATTTTCATTATTAACAGCAGCTTAGATGTTAATTTTGTAGATTGTCGTTTGCTTACTTCTTTCTAGGGCACTTGGCTTTTCCAAATCCTTGCACTTCAAGTTCGTTGGCAAGGTCTGATCCATATAAATGATGATCATAGATGAACCACGTGCAATACACGTGTAAAACTCCAGCATAGATAAAAGATAAAAGGTGATATTTCTCGTTAAAATTCTCTAAACAAACAGACAAAATGAAATATATATATTACTGTAAGATATACTATATAATAGCATCTTTCCAAGTTATTTTTTTTTGGAGGTAAGAAAACTCTATCTCCAAGAAATTTTTTTTTATGAATTCAAGTAAATGAGTAAAATATTAATTATTTAGGCTCTTTTAAATAATATATATCTTTACTCGAACTCGAGATTTGTTATAGAAATTATAAACCTTTTACCATGCACTAGCACAAATCTCAGAATTGCCATTATAATTCAATTTCATTGTAGTGTCACTTATTATTATTGAAAGGATAGCAGCAACTGCTTGATAATTAAGTTAATACGATGGAAACAACACCTGCAAAAGGGGAACGCTTTTTCAACATTGTGTGCGTGTATATATTGGATTTAATTGACTTAAATTTAGCTATCTTAGAATCTCACTTTTTTTATGTAACTTTTTTAATTATTTTTATTTAATAATATTAGATTGATTGAAAATAAAATATGATACTTTTTTTTTTTTATAATTTTTTATATGAGGTTAATCTAGTCTTATTACTTGGGTTACGAGTTAATCTAAATTATCTAGAATTTTTTTAAGCTCATTTTTCAACTTTGATTTTATTTGGAGTTGAGATTCATAATTTTTTTATTTGTAGTTTATTGAATTATTTTAGTTTCATGATTGTAATTATAATTTTGATAGGTTAACCTTGATTGAGTCAATTTTTTTATATTTATTTCAATAATTTAACATTGAACTGATGAGGAACAACACTTTGAAATTTATTTTAATTTTTTTTATGGGTTAATCATGGTCTCATGTTTTTGTCATGGATTTGACATGTTAATTAACATTGACTTAGATCATGAATTTGACATGTTAACTAATATTGACTGAGTCGATTTATTATGTTACCATCTTTTTATTAAAAACAATATTGTCATAAATTAATTTTATTCAAATTATATTTTTACTTATCAGTATTATCTTTGAATTAATGGTATTATATTGAGTAAACCCACATTATTTAAAATTTTAAAATATATTAACAACAACTAGATATTTTTTTTTTAAATTAAGAAAAATAAATTAATTGGACTTGCAACGTAGCGGTAGCCAACAATCTCATTCTTTCTCTAATTATTTTTGTTTTAAATTTAACCGTCTCTTTTAATAGTGAATAAGAGAATTTGGGTGCGCTGAGCTTTAAATGAGGATTTATGTAATATTTTCTTAAACGTGAAGGAAGTTGTTTTAAAATATTCAAGAATTTAAGTGGTCTCTCTAGTTTTATAACACCTCGGGTCATTGTAATTTGTCGAAGACAAAAACAGGGAAAAGCTATAGTGTTAGTACTATATTATTCATCAAATGTTTTTTTAGCATAAAAAAGGTTAAAGTATTGCTAATGTGTTATATAATAAAAAATTAATCATGAAATCAAAATCTAATAATTATTGGATAATTTTTATTTTTTAAAAATATTAATATGGTAACATTGGATGTTAGTTGTTTTGAGATATTAAGACGACAATATATTATATCAACTTGGATTGATCTGTAATTTTTTTTTTATCTCTAATTATAATAGTTCTTTAGAAAATAAATTATGAAAATCAATCCCTAGTCAGTTTAATGTTGAATGATAAACTAATAAAAAAACATATTAATTTTGTTTTAAAAAAGGACAAAAAAGCTAAATGGTTTAACATGTCAAACTAATAATATAGATCATGAGATCAAGATAATTTCATGAAAAAAAAAACATTATAAAACTCAATTTCTAATTACTCTAATGTTGAAGTAAGAAAATTAAAAATGAAATAAAATAAAATAAAAAATAACTCAATCAAACCTGACTTATGCTATTCAACCAGCTACTTAGGCCATAAGCCTAAGATAACTTCATAAAAGAATAATATATAAAGCTCTATTTTGAGCAAATCAAACTTTCATCTAATCTAATTTTGAATAATAAGATTATGATTTTTTATATAGAAAAAAACAAACTATAAATAAAAAATTAACCTAAATTAACTTGTTAAACACATGATTTGGATTATAAGATCAAAATAAATTCATATAAAACAATGAAAAAAAACATGAAATTCCATTTCTAATGGATTTAATGTTGAAGGTTACGATTAAAAAAATCCATGAGATTGATATAGAACCCAACAAAACAAAATGAAATGTATTTCTTAAAACAACTTAATAATGAGGAATAAAATTAAAAAAAAAACTAAAAAAACAGTAAACACTATTCCAGTAAATATTATTCTATGAGTATAACTACAATAATTTAGCCATACTTTTTAATTTTGTTAATTGGAAAAGGAATTACCTAAGATTCTGAGAAATAATAATTTTAAGAAAAGGTATGTTGGAAAAAAAAACAGCATTCTATGTAAAAATAATAATAATAATAATAATAATAATCCATACCGTACCTATACTAGAAGCAATTGATTAATTAGGACCATTAGTAAAGTATAATAATAATTAATACTTAAATTGCCAACATCATTAGTATTAATTTGGTCTCTCTACTGAATTTATTTGCTTATTATAGGCTCTTCAAAAAGTGTCTTTTGACCACCTGATCCCATTTTTTACCTTTTATATTTAATAAAATTATATTTTTTTTGGAAGAAAGATGTATTAAAAATGCTAAAGTGTTTATAATATTGTTTTAAAGAAAAGGCTTTCTAAAAATTAAAGTAAGTAGTTTTTATTTATTTTTCCTTTTTTATCTTCTAATCTCAATAAATATTTTTGTAATAAAAAAAATAGAAAAAAAAGTCAATTTAGTCAAAGGAAATGTGTCAACCAAGTAGCCATTTGCTAAGTGATGTTGGCAACTTTACTAATGGAAGGCCATATTAACCCACAAAAAAAATCAAAAAATCGAAAATTAAATTAAAAAAAAAAAACGAAAAAGAGAAGAAGAACATTACATTCTGTTAAAAAATCTAACCCTTAAGTTTGAATTTATCATGCATATAATAGCATATGGTATAAATGGTTTAGATGTTAATTAATAATTTCCACTTAGCATAAATACCACTAAAGATATATATGATTAACAATAGTAATTTGATATGTTATCATAAAATTACTATTGTTTTCCAAACTGATGATTTAATTTTACAATTTGTTTAATTTTAATTTTAATCTGATTTAATTATTTATGTTTTATATTGGCTTGTTTTTTTATATATAGTTTTAGAGTTTTGGTATATACAATTTAGGAGTGATTTTAAAATATAGCTTATTTTATGTTTATTATAATTTTTATGGGTTGTAAATAAGAAAAGATTAGCTTATAATTTAGGATTCATTTAATAATTTCTTGAAGAAACAAACTTTTTATCGTCATTAGAAACAAGGTTGAACTTTCTTATTGATAATATATTATAATATTAACATTATATTAAAGGTATAAAATATAATTAAAATATTCATGCGTTTATAGCTAATTACGGATATAATATTACCTTCGAGCGTGGTCCAACACAATTGACAAATCATACCATACAGTGATGTCTTGTAGTAATGTTTGAAATTATATTTTAAAAGTTTATTTTTATTTTAAATTAAAAAAAATTAATATTGTTTAGATCATTTTTAATGTTTGAAAATTATAAAAAAATAGAAAAAATATTTTAATATACTTTAAATAAAAAAAATATTTTAAGAAATAACGTGTAGACATTACGCTTCTCAAGTAGGCCAACATGATTGAAAATCTATTCTTTTGTGATCATGACGTTTTCCGGTATATATTATTGCATGAATGTGAACACGAAATAACGTCCCAACAGTGTTGAAAATCTATTCTTCTGTGATCGTTACGTTTTTTTTTTTGTTTTTTTGATACATCGCTCACGTTCTTCTTCGAAACAACCTCAAAGAAGCTTTTTTTTGTGCTTTGCTGTTCCCATCTCTCTCTCTCTCTCAATCTCAATCTCAATCTCAATCTCTCTCTAATATTTGATATTGTGTTTTAAAAATATTTTTTAAAAAAATTAAATTTTTTATTTTAAATTTTAAATTAAAAAATAATATTTTTAACCCCCAATAATATTTTTAACACCCCCCCCCCCCCTAATTTTATGTTTATATCGTGAGAGTGATGGGGAAGAGGGATCAGAGCCACGACGAGTCTGTGGGCATACGATAGAAAAAGTGTGTTTAGAATCGAGGTGTTGTGAGTTGTGGTTTAGTTTTTTAGGTGAGACAATAAATAAATAAATAAATAAATAAATAAAAAGGAAGATTATGACATGCGATCAAACATTTCGGTCTTTTTTTATATATTAATACCAAGATTTTTTCCTCTAAAAATTATCCTTTTAAAATAATAAAGCAAATTCCATTTTAAATTAGAAAAAAACACTTGATTAAGCCTATTAATCAACCGTCGCAAGCTTTATTCCACAGAATCTTGGATTTTAAAACATTGTCAATTCAATATTTTGTTTATAAAACCTATGCTTTTAAATAATGCAAAATACGTTTTAAACAAATAGGCGTGTAATAGAGTGTAACCAGTATAGAGCGTACGCTGTAATTGAATAGTATGTATCTCCCACAAGTTTTGACTACACAACAAAACCATAATAATAGAGGAAGGTAGGGTGGGGGTTTGGGTTTAAGATATTTTTTCTTGACCGTATAATGTGATAAATATATGTTAAATTTAAAAACCACATGTCTAGAGATAGCAATTTTTATGTGGATTTTTTTAAAATAAATAAATAAATTCTGTGATTATTTTTATTTTTTATATAATATATAGTTACAGGGTTTTTGTAATTAATTAACCGAATAATTAATCTTCAAAGACTGAAAAGACAGTCCCTTCTCTCCTCTATTCCTATGGACATGGCAGCACGCAGTCAGTCACAGGATAGTTCCCATCCTCATTCCCCATTATAAGTAACTTGCCTTGCTAAGTTGGCACTAATAAATGACTCATCTAACATCTCGATCGCTTCATAAACCCTTCCCCATCAGTGTTCTCCGTCACATTCACAGCTTTAATTCATTCCCTTCTCTTGATCTAAGCCTTTAAACCAGATTTTATAGCTAGTTTCTTATCCACGTACACTCTCTTCTTATCATTACCATACAGCATTATTTCTTGAACTTCAGGCCACGATGAGCTCACATTCAGGCAATATTAAAGAGACAGATGATGTGGAGAAGAAGAAGGAAGAGAAAAAGAAGCAACAGAAAGTTCCATTCTGGAAACTATTTGCTTTTGCTGATTTTTACGACTGTCTGCTAATGGGGCTGGGATCTCTTGGTGCCTGTGTTCACGGAGCTTCAGTGCCTGTCTTCTTCATTTTCTTTGGAAAGTTGATCAATATCATTGGATTGGCTTATCTCTTTCCCAAAGAAGCTTCTCACAAAGTAGCCAAGGTTTGCTAGAATTTGACCTTATCGTGCGTGTAAACATGCGCCTTTTCCTTGCACCTTCTTCCCCTCCTTCTCTCGTGCCTCCTAGTTTCTCTAGTCATTACATGTATGATCTTCTTGCTCATGCTCCAGGAGAAGGGTATTTTTGGGTTTTCCCGGTTATGATGGGTTGTCCTGTTTATTTGAAACATGATTCTTCACTAATTAATTATTCTTGTTTTTTTCCCTTCTTTCAGTACTCGTTGGATTTTGTATATCTCAGTGGGGTAATATTATTCGCATCGTGGATAGGTAAGCACGGAATGGATTTTAGTCTCTCCAGCAAGTTACTGATTTGTTGCATTTCATGATATATAATTAAATATTCCTTGATATTATCAAGCCCTTTTCACCTTGATGATCATACAATATCTATGAATATGAATAGAGGTGGCGTGCTGGATGCATACTGGAGAAAGACAGGCAGCGAAGATGAGAATGGCATATCTGAAATCAATGTTAAGTCAAGATATTAGTTTATTTGATACTGAAGCATCAACCGGAGAGGTCATAGCTGCCATTACAAGCGATATTATTGTCGTGCAAGATGCCATTTCTGAGAAGGTATAAGTTCCTTTGCTTTAAATGGGCTAATATATATATATATTCTCCACTATAACTCTTTTTTTCATTCCTTTTCTTCTTCCTTTTCAAAATGTGTAAATGGTTTTTAATTTTAACGAGCACGATCCTTGATCCACTAGTATTTGTTAGAAATGGTCTATATCTTTCCATGCAAGGAAAATCTCGTCTCCTTGTCCTGAGTTGAATTCCCTGGCAATATGGAATTTTACAATTTAAGAGATCATTTTTTTGCTTTTCTTTTAATCACTTCCACAAATATAGCTATCTTGATCGGTCCAAGATTAATGGGTTTTCATAGTTTAGAGCAAAAGGACTTTTGCAAATGATGCCTATATATAAGAAACTAATTTTGAAAAAAAAAAAAAAAAAAACAGTAATGAATGTGTCAGCAATTACAATAATGATGTTACGAGACATCTAGCGATATATTGCTTTTATTTATTTTATTTCATGTGACCCAGAAGAGAGTAAATAAATTAATTTAGGCAAATAAGCCGGCTGGTTGTTGGATGTGATTCGTTTAGGCTTTTACGCAGCTCTGATTTTCAGCTACATCTGTTATGTAAAGTCCTCCTCCATAGTAAAAAAAATATGGAACTATATATCAAAGCCTTGCTTATGAAGTGCAGTGTGTTCAAATCAGGACGTGGAGTCGAGATTTCGTCGTTAGTTCTTTTAGACGCTCAAATTACTTGCTTCATTTCATTATTGAATTTGAAAAGCATATATATATATATATAGGAAATTAAAGCTTGGAATTGAGCTCTTACTTTCTTTTTTACTTTATTTTACAATAGGAGGAATAATTGGCCGAGGACTACTAAATGAGACATAGCTGCTTTAATTCTCACCTTTTCGCTCTCATTGTTTGAATTAGAGACCTCATATTGGAAATTTGAGCCCGTCCATTTGGGGATGGAACTAATTTGGAAAGGTGCTAAAAACCGATAATAGCTGAAGTTTGAGACATTGCAGAGGGGACAGACCACATAATCTACAAAACTCGCAAGAGTAATTTTGATGAGAATTCAAGATTTTGAACGTTAGCTAACTTTCTTGAGACGTTTTTTTGTTGTGCCTATGCCTTACAGCAAGTTGCTTTAGTGCTTCTGAAATGTATTATGCTAAACTGATTATGCTGGTCTGTCAAATTTAAACTCACCATACTGGTGTGTGAAACAAGTGTCTGTTACTCCCTCGTGTCTCTGTAACTTGAATGTTGGTAAACGATGCAGGTTGGAAACTTCTTGCACTATATAAGCCGATTTCTTGGTGGATTTATCATTGGATTTGCCAGGATATGGCAGATCAGTCTGGTGACGCTATCTATAGTCCCTTTAATTGCACTTGCCGGTGGTATCTATGCATTTATAACAATCAGCCTCATTGCTAAAGTTCGTAAATCTTATGTCAAGGCCGGCCAAATTGCAGAGGAGGTATCTCTAATTATCATACTAAAAGTAGACAAAACTGATTTAAAATCAAGCGACTGTACCAAATGTTGATCTTGTTTTAAAATTTGTGAATCAAATGCGACTGACAAAATACAAAATCATTCTCTTCTCATTAGTTATGATATTGATTCAGGTGATCGGGAATGTTAGAACAGTACAGGCATTTGCAGGAGAAGAGAAGGCAGTGAGGTCATATATAGACGCTCTCAGAAAGACGTACCAGTATGGGAGAAAAGCAGGCCTGGCCAAGGGTCTTGGATTAGGGACCCTGCACTGTGTCCTTTTTCTTTCATGGGCATTGCTTGTTTGGTACACTAGCATAGTTGTTCACAAGAATATCGCCAATGGTGCCGACGCTTTCACCACTATGCTCAATGTTGTCATTTCTGGCCTGTAAGTGTGTGTTCTAATCTTCGTCTGTAGCTCCTTTCATATTTCATGGAAATCAAGTCATTCTACTGTGCTTGACATGACATTTAGTCACCACATAGTGTTCGATCTTTATGAATTTTTCCATTTGTAATGAATTTAAATAGCGTTTTGCTCCTCGTATCTACATTCTCAACAATGATCGATCCTAGGAGAATACCAATATTGCTTTCCTTTTTCTTCTCAAGGGGATGGATTTGAACGCTACTGAAATATATAGTAACTGAATGCTGATTGAAAGCAGTCTATATCTGGAATATATCCGTACCGTGTATCCTTATCCTTTAAATAATTTGCATTTGAATTCACCAGCCAAAATCGTGATCGACGACACTAAATACAGTCTCATTTCTTTTCAGGTCACTGGGAATGGCTGCGCCAGATGTTTCTTCATTTCTCCGAGCCACAGCAGCAGCCTACCCTATTTTTGAGATGATAGATAGGAACACATTGAGTAAAACCGCCAGCTCAAAGTCTGCCAAAAAACTAGAGAAAGTTGATGGCCATATTGAATTCAAAGATGTATGTTTTGAGTACCCTTCTCGTCCCGATGTAACAATCTTCGACAAATTCTGCTTAGATATCCCTTCTGGGAAGATTGTAGCTCTTGTCGGAGTAAGTGGGTCTGGAAAGAGCACGGTAATATCTTTGATCGAACGATTCTATGAGCCTTTATCTGGGCAGATACTGTTAGATGGGAATGATATTCGGGACCTTGACCGAAAGTGGCTCAGGCAGCAAATAGGGCTAGTTAATCAGGAGCCCTCTCTTTTTGCGGCAAGTATTAGAGAGAACATTCTCTATGGGAAAGATGATGCCACCCTTGAGGAGATTACACGTGCTGCTAAACTTTCAGAAGCAATGTCTTTTATCGACAACCTCCCAGATAGATTTGAAACACAGGTACTAATTCGCACTGCTAAGAAATTCAATTAGACAAGTGATGCCTTAACTCATGTATCTTCTAATGACTAATAACGCCCTATTTTCATTTGATATAAACTTATAATTATATAATTTATGACATACACGGAAGAATTGAGACTGTACCTCCTCTTTCTTTCAAGTTCTTGGTACAGGAATTAAATTCCTTTCTGTACAAGAATTGAGGTCAATGAAAGAGAAAAGTTTCTTTCTGTACACGAATTAAATTGCTTAATGAAGTACAGGGCCTGCTAATCAATGAACTTCATGAAAACTGCTCCAATCACAAACTCTATACATAGGAAACAGAATCTGATGAAGGAATTTGATATTTATGTACCCCCAGGTCGGTGAGAGAGGAATACAGTTATCAGGTGGGCAAAAACAAAGGATTGCATTATCACGTGCTATTGTGAAGAATCCATCCATTCTTTTGCTTGATGAAGCTACAAGTGCACTGGATGCTGAATCTGAGAAAAGTGTGCAAGAGGCTCTTGATCGCGCCATGGTCGGAAGAACCACTGTAGTTGTGGCTCATCGGCTTTCTACAATAAGGAATGCTGATGTCATTGCGGTAGTTCAGGAAGGGAAGATAGTAGAAATCGGGAGCCACGAGGAGCTCATTTCAAACCCTCAAAGTAACTACGCTTCACTCGTTCATCTTCAGGAGGCAGCGTCCTCGCGAGGCGATCCCTCAATCGGTCCTGCCTTAGGACGATCGCCCAGGTATTCATTTATATTCCGAAATTTTTCCACTGAAGATGAAATGTCAAAACCGCTAGATTGAATTCAATTTACCTGAGGTTACAAGAGATTAAAACCATATCCCATTTAAATTTTAAGATGTAATTCAATTTACCTGAGGTTACAAGAGATTAAAACCATATCCCATTTAAATTTTAAGAAGATGTTGAAAAATGACATCCATTTCACTCTGGGTAATTGAAAAGTTTTTACCAGGTTTAATACTTCATACAGACTGCTAAAGTTTCGGTACTATCCGACCAAAAGTACTTGTTTGGTGATTTAAAAACGATTGTTGCATATCTATGATGGCACAGAGGGAGCTTAAAAGAGTGAATATGTGCCTCAAACATCCTGATTTTACCCATATTATTGTTATGAAGCTGCATCAAGTAACTTTACTCTTGATTACTTTTTTAGCATGAAGCATTCTGGAGAATTATCCCACACAAGATCAAACTTGGGAGCAAGTTTTCGTTCTGACAAGGATTCAATTATCCGGGCTGGTGCTGATGCATTGGAGCCCATGAGGACGAAGAATGTTTCATTGAAAAGATTGTATTCAATGGTTGGCCCTGATTGGATTTACGGTGTGGTTGGAACCATTGGTGCATTTGTTGCCGGATCCCAGATGCCGCTTTTCGCTCTTGGAGTCACTCAGGCTCTTGTGGCCTATTACATGGACTGGGATATGACTCGACATGAAGTCAAGAAGATTGCGATCCTGTTTTGTTGTGGTGCAGTAATTAGTGTTATAGTCTATAGCATCGAACATCTCTCTTTTGGAATCATGGGAGAGCGACTCACTCTTCGTGTTAGAGAAATGATGTTCTCCGGTAAATACTTGGCCTTACTTTTACCGCTTTTTTTACCGAATGCCTTACCGAATTGCTTTCATTTCATCACACAGAGAGAGCTATATATATTTGTTTCTTTTACCATAATTTTCTTTTTATTTACAAATATTTGGAGAGCAGTTGCTCTAATGAATGCATAGATAACTCATTAAGTGTTCGAGAAGGAGCAGTTAGTATTGAACTTTGTTCCAGAGTGTTTGATTTTTCGCATTAAGCCACGTACTCATCATAAACATGGTGCATCTGTGTAGTGTTCCATGAACTGGTAAAATATAACCCGTGCAATGCTAAATTGTTCATTAGTTTACAATCTGAGCTGTTTTACTGATTCGGACTGTTCTGCTGTGCCTCTGATTACAGCTATTTTGAGGAACGAGATTGGCTGGTTTGATGATTTCAACAATACAAGTTCTATGCTCGCATCTCGTCTAGAGAGTGATGCAACTTTGTTACGAACTATAGTTGTTGATCGCTCAACCATTCTCCTGCACAATGTTGGTTTGGTTGTCACATCATTTGTCATCGCCTTCATTTTGAACTGGAGGATCACACTTGTTGTTATAGCCACGTATCCACTGATCATTAGTGGTCACATAAGCGAGGTTTCCCTACTTTCCTTCATCTAACTCTAGAGAAGCAAGTTCTCTGCTCACAATTTAACAAAAAAGTTTCTCCTGCTGTTCAGAAACTATTCATGAAAGGCTATGGCGGCAACTTGAGCAAAGCATATCTAAAGGCTAATATGCTAGCTGGTGAGGCTGTGAGTAACATTCGCACTGTTGCTGCATTTTGCGCTGAAACAAAGATCCTTGACCTTTACGCACGTGAGCTTGTAGAACCTTCCAGAAATTCATTTACCCGTGGTCAGATAGCTGGCCTATTCTATGGGATATGCCAGTTCTTCATTTTCTCATCTTATGGGCTTGCTTTATGGTATGTTATTTTATCTTCCATCTCATAATCCACTTGGTCCTTAGATCGAAGCATGCCATTATCGTTCTTTCATCAAACAAATGCAGTGAAAATCAGACAAATAAAACCAAATGGATTGGAAAAGCAGAACTATTTGACGTTCTTCTTTATGAAAATGGCTTTTATAATCACAATCACTCTCTTTACTGGAAGAAGGACAAAACTCATTTGAATGAAGTTTCTCGAACTGGATTTTGCCCATATTGAAGAGTGTGAAGCAAATTTCAATGCCTATTAATGTTTGACATTTTGCAGGTACGGTTCCGTTCTGATGGAGAAGGAGCTAGCTGGCTTTAAATCTGTAATGAAGTCATTTATGGTTTTGATTGTAACAGCATTAGCCATGGGTGAAACTCTAGCGTTGGCCCCAGATCTTCTGAAAGGGAACCAAATGGCAGCATCTGTCTTTGAGATACTGGATCGCAAGACACAGGTGATGGGGGATATCGGAGAAGAGTTGAAAAATGTGGAGGGTACAATAGATTTGAGGGGTGTCCAATTTAGCTATCCTTCAAGACCAGATACATTGATTTTCAAGGACTTTGATTTAAGAGTGCACTCAGGCAAGAGCATGGCTTTGGTGGGACAAAGTGGTTCTGGTAAAAGCTCTGTCCTTTCTCTGATACTTCGATTCTACGATCCATCGGCGGGAAAGGTGATGATTGATGGTGAGTTTATGTTTCGCAGATTTGCGAAAAAGCCAGTAAGATATTTTTTTTAGCTAATAGTATAATTTCTATGCTTTTCAACCTTCAAGATCATAAATTGCAAAAAAGGAAAAATAAATCTTTTATGCAAGGAATAAATAGTTACTAAACCACCTTGATGATCTTTAGCTATGTATCTCTTCAAATCTCGAATTGGTGACATCTTGTACCAAACAATAGTCCTCAACATCGTCTCCACATAATTTCTTAAAACTGTCTGTCTGATTGGCTTCTTGTCGGAATTTCCACAGGCATAGATATCAGGAAACTCAAGGTGAAATCTCTTCGAAAGCACATAGGCCTAGTCCAACAAGAGCCAGCTCTATTTGCCACAACGATCTATGAAAACATATTATATGGAAAAGAAGGAGCCTCTGAAACAGAAATAATTGAAGCGGCAAAGCTTGCCAATGCCCACAGCTTCATCAGTTCTCTGCCTGAGGGTTACTCGACGAAAGTTGGTGAACGAGGGGTGCAATTATCAGGTGGCCAGAAGCAAAGGGTGGCCATTGCCCGAGCCGTCCTAAAAAATCCCGGAATATTGCTACTTGATGAAGCCACTAGTGCTCTAGATGTGGAGTCTGAGCGTATGGTGCAGCAAGCTATGGACAGATTGATGAGGAACCGAACAACAGTTATGGTGGCACATAGGCTATCGACTATAAAGAATGCAGACCAGATATCAGTTATACAAGGGGGGAAAATAATAGAGCAAGGGACTCATTCTAGTCTGATAGAAAACAAAGAGGGATCCTATTTTAAGTTGTTTCGTCTTCAGCAACAGCAAGGACTTGAACAGAATCATTAACAATTGACAACAATGAACATTATAGATTATGATGACCAATTCTGCAGGAGCTTTCTTCTCAGATGTATCGTGTATGGTTTCGTTTCTTTTCTTTGTCGCCCCACAGAATAGGTATATTCGGGTTCGATATGTGAATTGCTTCTTTTTCTTTATCTTCTTCTTCTTCTTCTTCTTTCCTATGTGAAAATAACAGGATAAATAATTAATTACCATACATGCATGAGAATGCTGCACACTAGAAAATTACAGTCCCCAATCCCCCTTCAATTATTGTCAGCTTTTAATTATCTTTCCTCTGTTTTGTTTTTTTGAGCAAGTGGGGGGAAGCATGCCTGGATTTTTCATTTTATCTTATTTTAAAAAATTGAGAAATTAAAGGTGACAGGTTTCAGTTCTGTAAAAGTTCAGGTTCTTGCTCCCAAATAGCCAAGGTGTGATCTTGCCAATATCTTGAATTTTACAGTCAGAACAGAACAAAGAGTATTGTAGTAGCTAGATCACTGTAGCTTATAATATTAAATAATAAAAACAACTCAGATGATAAAAAAAAAAAAAAAGAATAATAACCATATGGATGCATTATATTAAAATTTAAAAATGACATTTTTTATATAAAAAAATATTAATATTTATTTATCCAAAATCTAACCATCACTATAATGGTTACAAAATCACAAAAGATAGTTTTTGGATCAAAACATTCATTTTTCAATTACTTTTTTTATTCTCAAAAATGACTAAAAATAATCACCAAACCCTTTTTAAACCATCTAATAAATAACCCTTAAAACCTGAGAATTGGTTACCTTCTCATGCAAGTTAAAAGACAAAAACTATTATCATTAAACTCATTTTATCAAATGAAACTCATTAACACTAACACCATCGAACAAAATTTTCATCACTGAAAAGTGACTAAACCAATAAGTTTCTTTCAACTTAATATTTTCAGACAGTTTTATTAGTCTTTTAGGATTGAGATACTAAAAAAGTAAAGTTTTAAATAAAATTAAGATTACAAGGATTACATGACTTTTTATTTTTTTTATATTTTAGTACCTTTTCTTTTAAATTTCTCTGCCCTTCAAATATTTTTTCAAATTGATAAGTAATTAATACTGACAAAAAAATAAATTAAGAACCCTAAAAAGAGTCATTGGAGCTCAACAAAATGCCTAGAAGTTTTAATCTGTGTAGTGATTTGTCTAGGCAAAGACAAGGTGTATGGACTCTCAAGCCGCAACGTTTACGACCCTACATGAGAATTATGATATTTGTATAGGCTGAACAAATTCAACAATACCAAAATCTAAATTGGTATAACTTATACTAAGAAGGTCAGCTTTTTACTGTAGATTAAGAGTATTTTTATTGTTGATTCTAATAGTATTTTTGAGTCAATTCAATTCAAAAATTTGGTCCTGGGTTGCACAATTAACTAATCATTATATCCTCATATGAGACAAAAACACAAGAATTGCTGAGGGGGTGTCAAGTCAGTTGCACATTCTATTGCATAGTAAAATAACTTTATTACTCTCTAATATGACAAAATCAAGGTTTGTTTGTGAGGTATTTTTGGATATTTCATATTTTTTGAAAATATATAAATACTAATCTACCTCCCAATAAGACAATAAAAAAGTTGGTTGTAGGGGTGTTCCGGTAATTTATGATTATTATTATTTTCCTACGAGTATTGTTGACGAGTTTGACACACGCACTGACGATTTTCTTCTTGATGCTTCAATCGAGCAGCCAGTGCGGCATGGTATGGTGAAAAAAATATTCATTCCGTGTTTTAGTTGATGTGTCGTCATGTCATCTTACTCATGGTGTGACTTGTGTCATCATGCGGTGGTTGAAGTCGTGATGGAGGTTGGATGAATTTTTTTTCTCATTTTCTCTCTCTTGTTTACTAAATAACACGACAAACCCCCTTTGTTATAGTTGTTTCAGTTCAGTCCCTAATCTTTTAATTGTGTTGTATGATCCTTATTTTTATTATATAAGTTTTGATTAGATTCAATTGTACCATTCAATTGAAATTGATTATATATTATATTTTCATTCCAGTTCTTATTTTGTCAATTGTGTTGATGTGTTTATATTAAATATTTCATTTATAGATATTATATTTTATTTTTGAACTAACAAATCCTATTAATTTCTTTAATCTCAACAATTATAAAAGTTATTTAATCAGCTCGCAATATAATGCGCACAATCTAACAAGTATATTCTATCTTGGGGTAGGATTTTTTTTTCATTTTGCGTCTATCAAAAGCTGAAATATGTATAATACTACATAAATAGTACAAAAAAAAAAACGTTTGTTTTTATGGATTTTATTGCGAAAGCTAATAATAAAACAATAACCATCTAGGCCTTTAAACTACCCGCTATAAGTTTTAGTTTTGGAGGTTTTTTTTTTTTAAATTAAGAAAATAACATAATTGAGAAAATATTTTAAAAACCAATATAATTTTACAAGTAACAACTCAAGAATTTACAATCAATCTCACAATCACAACAAAATGATCAACGCAATTCATAATTCATTAGGATTAACAATTTAAAATTCATAATTACACACAATCACATAACATTTTATTTAAATTAAAACTAAATTCATAATTCTCATAACATTTAATCATAGGGCTAGTCAAGTTTATTTAACAAAACCCAACCATAAAATAAATAATAAAAAACCCAAATTCATCCATTTTCTGCATAAATAACAAAATGATAAACTCAAATGATGTATTTCATAGTTAATTAACATGTTATATACATAATTCAACAAAACCCTTAATTTAACCTGTAAAACCTTATCTCCATCCCTAATTCACAATCAATAAAAAAAACTCAAATTCATTATTTTCCTCCATAAATATGAAAACCCGGATCCATCAACTAAATTGGTGTAATTCATAACTACTTGATATAATTTATACCTATTCACTAAACCCCTAATTTAACCTAGAAATAATAACTCTAACCCTAATTCATAATCGAAAACAACATAAAATAACTAATTTTCTTAAAAATAAAAAATTTTAAAACTTAAATTAATAAATTTTTATAGATAATTAATGCAATTTAAATTTAATTCAAAAAAACCTTTTTTGTTTAAAAAAAAACCCTATTTTTAAATACTAAAATAATCAAAATCAACAATAAGCATAAATTACCACCAATACTATGACATTGATTGAAGAAAAATGAGTAATATAACTATACGTGTTGAATATATATATATATATATATATATATATATATTTCATTGTGTAATTTTTTATTGTTCATCTATATACAGTTCACTGTAGATTCAAACAGAAAATTACTATTTTGCCCTTAGACCCAAAAAAATTTTAGCCCCCGGAATTGGGGGTATTTTCAAACTTTCCAGGGAACATGAATGATATTTCTGGATTTATTGTACAGTGAAAATATAAAATTAGCCTCCCTACACGATAAAAAACTACACATAGAACCAGGAGTATTGTAGTACTTTCACCACTGGTTTTTCCGTAGATATCACCGATTTTAGGGGTGTATGGGCAATTGATCAATTTTTTATTACTTTCCCCTACACCCTGCAGGCGCGTCGTTCGGGCACTCCAAAAATGTTTTGTTTGCACGCGTCTTTCAAATGGCGTGTGCGGTGTTATACTATGGTGCAAACTAAGCTTCCTTCGTGTAACTTGGTGAGCCTCCATGTCCCCAGCCTCCCTGAGCAGCGCATGGGGTTAGAATGTGGTCGTAGAATCTCCGGTGGACCTTTTTTCTTTCCCTTTTACTCTCTCCGGCTATCAAAAAATACAGTGTTATCCCTCTGATGTGTAGCAGTTTCATTTTAGTCCCTCTTCTTTTGATTTTTTTTTCTTACTAATTTTTCAATTATAAATTCAATGTTTTTCAATTATGTTCTTGAATTGAAATTGATTATATACGTTAAGTTTCATTTCAGTCCTTCATCTTTCAATTTTTTATTTGTTTTTGGTTCCTTTAATAATTTTGGTATACAAGTTTTAATTTATTCTAATTTTTTCCTTCAATTGAAATTGTCATATATGCTACTTTAAATTTTGATCCTCATTCTTTTAATTTGTTCAACAATTGCAATACCTTTATTGTTTTTGGGTCCCATATTTTGATTTATTTTATTTTTATCCTTTAATTGGAATTAATTATATATTTTATTTTTCATTTTAGCACTTATTCTTCTAATTATTTTTTTGTTATGAAGTCCTTCGGTTTTTTGTCGTTCTTGGACAGTGTGTATTTTTTGTCCATATTTAAGCATTTATGTTTTTAATTTTAATTTTTAACTTTTTTCCTTTTAGTTTTCGTTGGGGTTTTATTTTTATTCGGTTCAATTATAAAATTTTAATTTATGTTGGCTGCATTGTGTTTGTTTTTTTAAAAAAAATTCTTTATTGTTTTTTGATCTTAAGGTTTTGCTTTGTTGCAGTTTTGTTATTCAATTAGAATTATATAATTTATTTTTTATTTGTCACTTATTCTTTTATATTTTTATTTAATATGAATTCTTTTATTTTTTTTTATCCTTCTTGGATAATGTTTGTTTTTAGTCCGTATTTATTCATTTATGCTTTTAGATTTTATTTTTATTTTTTTATAATTTCATTTTTTCAGGGTGTTTTTTTTATAAAGTTTCATTCTGAAATTTTAATTTATGTTTATTACAATGTATTTTAATTTGGAAAATTATTTTATCATTTTTTGGTGCCAAAGTTTTGATTTGTTGTAGTTTTGTCATTCAACTAAAATTAATTATATATATTATTTTTCATGTTGGCACTTATTCTTATAATTTTTAATTTAGTATTGATTCCTTTGCTTTTTTGATAATTCTAGGACAATGTTTATTTTTTCTCTGTATTTATTTATTTATATATTTTTTTTAATTTTTATCCTTTTATTTTTATTTGGTTTAGTTCTGAAATTTTAATTTATATTGGTGATGGTTTTAAAATTAATATTGCTCCTTTTTTCTTTTTGTTCTTTTTTATTTATTTTTCTGATGAGATGATTTTATGATTTTATTGTATGTGTAATAATAATGATAATTTTGGTGATTATTTTTTTATTGCTTATTTTTCAAAATATTATGTTTTGTTTTAATTATTCGAGGCAATTTAATGATTTTAACTATTTGGGTAATAATATTGATAATCATTTTAATTGTTATAGTAATGACAAAGACGATAATGTAGAAATAAATTTTCAATACATGTGCTTTTCTTTTTTATGATAGAAAATTAACTACTTATTTTTTAATTTGATTATTAGAGGTTCTTTCATAATTTATATTTTGTTTGTTATGTTTTATTCAAATTGAGTTATGAAATGAACTAATTTTAATACAATGTATTCAATAATTCAGATATCTAAATCCTCTTATTTTTCAATGATAGTGATGATTTTACACTAGTTATTTCATTGAAACTGACTAAACAAACAAATTTATATCTATTTAAAATTGATATATTTTTATAGAAAACTTACACTTCACAGAATTTCTGCACATATTTATTGTTGTACTGACATTTATATTATAAAAAAAAAATCACATAATTAATAGTTTTTACATTGAAAAAAATATAATACTACTCACAAAAAGATACAGGGACATTGATTAGTATATTTATATAAAGACACACACACATGGAGGAAGAAAAAAGGAAAACAACAGGTCTAATTCCATTACGAGAGGAGTTGCATATATGTCATAAATGAGGCATGTGACTCATCATATAAGGTTACAATTAATCCTGAATACAACTCCTACCAAATTACTACCATGTTTGGTGACCCTTCAAAATATAATTAGTATTGTCTCATTAATTATTTTTAATGGTAATAGGTATGTCGAAAACATATTTCTAATGTGTTCCTATTGTGACCCATTAATTGATTTTATAAGTTGAAATCTTGAGACGAGCATTCAAAATAATAATTATATTTAAATTAATGTATCATATTAACATGTGAAGTGTGCTTTTAAGATAATCCATAAATGACCTTAATTTCGATTGACCACAAACTAGTCAAGTACATGTTTTAATGTCGATCAAAAAATAAAACTAACACGATATTTGATTTATCCATCAGATCCACAAGATAAAAAAAAAATAAATTAAATTTTTTCAAATTATTGAAATAATAAATGATAATTTTCTATTTAGGTATAATGATGGAACCCTTATATTCAGGTATAATGATAGTCCTCCAAGAATGTGGCGTGATGATAAAGGGCTAGAGATCTATATAACAATCTCGAATTCAAGTCAGAACATGTATATTTTATAAGAATTTGAGATAATTAAGGTTTTACTCACTTATTAAGATCCATAGAGTATGTTTTTTAGAAATGAGTTTTCTAGAATAAAAAAAAAAAAATAGAGTCCTTGTATCATATTTACAAACGATAGGACCAAGAAATGATATTTATAATTCATATTAATAAACCATACTAAAAGATTTGGAAATTTTATACAGTGAAATCCACATTCCCTTGCACTCAATCACACTGTGGACGTCATGAGCAGTGATTTTGAAGAATTGAAGTCCTTGGGTTTTAAGAATCATACAACTTTGGTCATGTATTTTTATATTTCAATCCACCACTTCCTTTTCATCATAAATAAACCCTAGATTCATCAAAAATAAAAGAAAAGAATGATCTCTTTGATTTCATATATTTATTTTAATTTTTAACTTTTATAATAGAAAATTCTTTAAATAAAATTATTAGAATGATATTAAAAAAGTTATATGATTATGTCATAGATTTCAATAAATTTAAACATTTTTTTTATAATACTGACAATTATTTTATGAATTATACATCAAATCAAAATATTAATTCTTTCAATTTTTTGTTTAACTGTATTAAAATAATCGAGGCATGCTTTGTTTTTTTTGGTTAAAAAATACATTAATTACAAATCATCATAAATCTTTATATGAAGAATTATTTTTACTGATAAATACATTGTTTATCAAAATAAAAAAAAATCATATAAAAAGGAATTTTTCTTAAAGAAATACATTTCTTTCTTGTAAATTAAATTTTTATCAATTCTTATAAACTTATATTTTAATCACTCTAGTTTGTATTAAAATAATCATACTATTAATGAAAAAGTCTTGGCTAGGTTAAGAAACAAAAACCATAAATAAGACGATACAGTGTTGACTTCATAAATATATTTTTACCTTATAATTTAAATTATTTAAATCTCTTATAGTCATTATTTTAATAGTTATAAAATTAAATACAAATAGGTTTTGATAATATTCAGGTGGGAAAAAAAAATATCTAGTCATATCTTATAAGGTTATAAACGTATTTTTTTTATTCAAATTAATTTTATGCATTGAAAATAAATTGAGTTTTTGAATTCAAATAAAAATCCATGCTTATAAAGAAAAAGGTTTAGGCAAAAGAAAAAAAAAATACAGCAACTGTGGGAAAATAAATTATTTCCTCCCCATCATTTAATGAACTAACTCTGAAGATTGTTAAATGGAGCAGCTTAGTTTATATCTTTTTATTCTAATGTCTTTATTAAACTCCAATTGCAAATGATTTCTAGTTCTATAAGAAATGCCAAAGAAATAAAAAATATTTTTTTCTAAGAAAAAGAAAAACCACTAACCTCCTTGTTACGATGTTCTTCCATTTAAACCTGGTTGATCATTGTATTTTAAAAGTATTTTTGAAAAAAATAACAGAAATTATATCTTAGCATTTTTATTTTATTATCATGTAATAATATAAGAAATAATTTTAAAAAATAAAATAAAAAATTATTTTAATACATTTCTAAATGAAAAACACTTTCAAAAGCTACTTCACCTGCACACTTAATGATATGAAGGAGGTACTTGTCATTTTATTTCAAAAACGCTTTAAAAAAACAAAATTTTTTATTTTAAATTTTAATTTTTAAATGTTTTTTTACCATTCATGTACTAATATAAAAAATAATTTAAAAAAATAAAAAAATATTATTTTAATATATTTTTAAATAAAAAATATTTTAAAAAATAGCCACCTCCACAACTACACACGCAGTTACTTCCAAAAGATAATAAAAGTGATCCTCAACTAACCAGAGCCTCAAATGAAAACAATCGAGGACAAAACCAGTTTTTTATTTGCCAACAGTAATGCATTTAATTTTGAGAAGGTGGCATTGTTATTGTTCAGCTGTATCTTTCATTAATATTATTGTTCAGCTGCATCTTTGTAATGATTTTGTTCGTAGTTTCAAGATATTTGTGTAAAAAAGTTTGTTCATTTAGAATTATTTTTATATTTTTCACAATGGTTGAATTGTTTTTTATTCAAATTCCCTGAAAGAGCGGCCAGTCCCTGCTTTTATATAGTATCATCTCTGCCATCATTTCTGTCGTCATCGAGAAAGAAACTCCTAGTGACTTTCTCAAAGGCTACGATGATTTCAATTTCCGGAAATGAAGACATCGATAATATGATCATGGACAAGATCCAGACGAGGAAAGAGGAAGGTGCAGGAAAGAAACAGCAGAAGGTTTCTCTGCTGAAACTTTTCGCATTTGCCGATTTTCACGACTACGTGCTGATGGGGCTGGGATCAGTTGGTGCCTGTGTTCATGGAGCTTCAGTGCCTGTCTTCTTTATTTACTTTGGAAAAATGATAAATATCATTGGATTGGCGTATCTCTTTCCTCAAGAAACTTCTCACAAAGTTGCCAAGGTTTACTCCTAGCTAGCTTATTCCTAATTATAAGTTCATGCAAGTGAGCATGTAGCACGGCTTCTTTTTCAACTTATGGTTCACTGTTTCGGCTTTGAATTTTTAACTCGAGATCCTTCTGCAGTACTCGTTGGATTTTCTATATCTCAGTGTGGCCATGTTATTTTCTTCATGGATTGGTGAGCTCAAACTCTTTTTTTATTCCCTGTTTATTATTATTTGAATCAATTTGAAGCCACTTGATCATAGACTGCAGAATCTCCTGCTCTGCAACTCAGCTATCCCCTTAACATTTATTATTTCCTCCTGAAATTCCTGCTCTAAACCCGTTACGATCACATCGGTAAATAAATAACCATGGACGCACAGAGGTCGCATGCTGGATGCATACTGGAGAGCGGCAGGCAGCAAAGATGAGAATGGCGTATTTAAACTCAATGTTAAGTCAAGACATCAGCTTATTCGACACCGAAACATCAACCGCAGAGGTCATAACCTGCATTACAAGTGACATTCTTGTCGTGCAAGATGCCGTTTCCGAGAAGGTATTCATCTCCACTCCAATCCTTGTGGTCCCTTGATAATCGATCACATGTCTAATCAAAATGGGCTCCACTTAATTCAATTGATTTTTTTTATTTCATTTCATTTTAGTTTTGTGCGAGTAAAATGGAATTTAGTACTCGGAATAATACTCATGCTACGCCCAAGGGCAGTGAATTAAGACCCACCATCTACTTTCAATGTTCCTTTCGCTAGTTCCTGCTACGCATCATTTATGGATATCTGTTTTTTTTCTCGTATTTCTGGGATTTCTTGTACGGACTGTCTATTATTTCTTAGCGTTTATCACAGGAGGAAGTATATATATACTTTTTTATATGTGTATTTTGGATTAGGTAGAGGTGTTGCCTCATATTTCTTAGCATTTATATCGCGCCTGGGTCGTTCGAGTGTTTGGTAAAGGTTTTTACTCCTACTGTCCTCGTGACGATAGAATTTAATAATCAAATATAAAATATTTTTATTTTTATTTAGATATTGCTTGCACTGCGTTATAGATTGAATAAATAATTTTTATAATTATTAAGATTAAAACAATTAATAAGATTTGTTAGATCAAAAATAAAATAAAATATTTATATATACAAGGTTTAATAAAATAAAATACATCAACACATCTTACTATAATAATAATAATAATAATAATAATAATAATAATATCAAACTCTTAACATCTAAAATTATCATTACTATTAATGCTAAAACAATAGTAAATTATTAATTATTCCGAGAAAAAAACTCAAAAATATTAACAAAAAAAAACAAGAAAACAAACTAAAATTATTAGTATTAGTATTATTAATATTGTGTTAATAATGAAAAAAATAAATCAAAGAATAAAAAAAAACCTAAAAACTTCAACAAAAGAGCAAAAAAAAAAAATTAGCTGAAAAAAAAAACGTTTGACTTAAAAATAAATAAAAACTAAAAAAATCTAAAAGAAAGAAAGAAAAAATATCAATTTTCAAATGATCATAAACACAAACTAAAATTCAAGAACTAAATTTTTCAATAAAATACTATATTAACAAATAAGAAAATAAGAAAAAATAAAAACCAAATAGTATAGAGCACATATATAAACATGAAAAAAGATACTATTTCAGAAATATAAAAAAATTAAAGGAATTAAAATTAAAAGTATAAGGGCCGGAATAAAAATAAAATGTACTATCATTTTTAATCAAAGGATAAAATTAAAAAAAATCAAAACTTCTATACTGAAAATATTAAGATATTGAAAATCAAATTTAAAATTAAAATAATAAATAATAAAATAAAAACACAATATATAATCAATTTCCATTGAAGAAAACAATTGAAACAAATTAAAATTTATATAATAAAAATCAAGACTGTACAGAACAATTATGTGAGATCCCAAGATATAATTTATATTATTCTCTAGCACATCTTTCAAGTTAAAACTTTTTGAACTTGAAACTTCCATATGCCCATATTACATATGTTTAATTTTTATAAAATAAAATAAGGATGATAAAATTTAAACTTGTGACCGCTGAATCAACAAAACTCATGGAACCATCTCACCTAAAAATTTAAACTTAGATTGTTAGTTAAAATTTTATAATATAATTTATATTATTTTCTAATAAAATCATCAATATCACAAGTAAGTTTGTGTATGACACCTTATTTCTTAGCAATACCGAACTCTAATATATTATGAAAATTCTTTATTTCATAATTTATTTTTTTGATAAATAGACTACAAAGTTGTTTAAATTCATTAAAAAAATTAATTAATATTTTTTCTAAATAAATTGAAAATTCTTATCAAAATACAAAATAAACCCAAAAAACCAACAAGAAGAAAAAATCTTGAAACAATAGTTTTGGGGTCAAATTTAGGCCCGGAAACAAATATAGTTGGAAAAGTAGATTCTTTTTGTATAATTGGACCTTATGTAATAAAATTTCAGTCTGATTCAATAATTGATCAAAAAATATATTTTAAAATTCATTAAAATCTATAAAAATCTTAATTGAACCTTAAAATAAAAATAATTGTGCCAAAAAAGTGAAGAAAACCCCCGACATCACAGTTTTTCTATTTTGTTTTGTTTATGGGTAATTTTGGTGAATCCGAACGTAGTTCATTGTTTATCTACACTTTCAAATCATACAACATAAGGTTAATCATGAAAATAAGCTTTAGATTTCACCTTGACACGAGAAATAGGAGCCCAACTACGTGCGGCCGTTGCTAAATAATTCTCATGTTCTTATTAGATTTCTTTCTTTAAGGTAATGACCATGTATATTATTTGCAGTCGTAAACATACCCAAGGAAAGTAGAAACACTGTGCAACCATGAGACTCTATTACAGGCTCCACGATACATACATACATACATACATACAAAACAACTCTTGAAACTTGTATAATCCGAGTTCAATTTTTGTGGATAAATCGATGACCCCTGATCGTGAGTTGGGTCGTTTCTGTTGCAAAATGTTCCCACAATATGTTCTATAAAAACTAAAGTTTGCGGAGTTGCTTTGTATTTGTGAGGTGGATAGAAAGAGACTCCTCATGCACAGAATATAGTTGCACAGAACAGGTTCATTGCTGTATCCAAGTACCATTACTGGCTGCTACGTACAATGATTTCCTGAATCTGGGACATGTAATAATTTCTGTAAAATTACACACGCAAATTCATTCTGCCACGTATAATTTCTGTTAATTAAGCTTCTCAAATCCACATTATTGCGGCACAATATTTGATTTTTGTACATTTACTTGCTGCGGTTTCGTTGGTTTTGTAACTTTCATGAATGGTGTGGAGTACCGATGCAGGTAGGGAAAGTGATGCACTATATAAGCCGATTTCTAGTTGGCTTTATTATTGGATTTATTAGGGTTTGGCAGATCAGTTTGGTGACATTGTCTATGCTCCCTTTCATCGCTCTTGCCGGTGGCATCTATGCATATATAGCAACCAGTCTTATTGTTAACGTTCGCAAATCTTATGTCGAGGCTAGTCAAATCGCTCAGGAGGTAAGCTTTTCCTGCAATAGGAAACCAAAACAAGAATTTGAACAAAAAATTGCTATGTGAGAGTTTATTGGGGTTGTGTGGAGTTAAAGATATATCTTGGATTTGGTTCAGACAATTTATGTACCAGTGGGTTTGAATTGATCAAAAAGTATCGATACGTACTACTTGTTAAATATATCAAATATCAACCAAAATCAAATGATGGAAAAACAATCTCTGTCAAGTTAATTACAGCACTGTTCCATCAAAGCTAAGACTCTAACTAAATTACAAGTAATTAAGGGGTGGAACAGTCTGATTCCTTCTTTCTCACAGTTTATGATGTGGTTTAATTTTCAGGTAATTGGTAACATTAGAACAGTGCAATCATTTACAGGAGAAGAAAGGGCAGTGAGATCATATAAAGAAGCTCTGAGGATTACCTACAAGTACGGAAGAAAAGCTGGTTTGGCCAAGGGTCTTGGAATGGGAACCCTGCAGAGTCTTCTTTTCCTCTCATGGGCATTACTTGTTTGGTATACCAGCATAGTTGTTCATAAGAACATTGCCAATGGTGGTGACTCCTTCACTACCATGCTCAATGTCCTTATTGCTGGAGTGTAAGTCTTTGCTGCTGCTATTTGTCATGGAATCTACATATTTCATGAAATTGAGCCGTTCAACTCTGTTTAACATCACATTCATTTAAGCACATTGTGTTTTACATGACTTCTAGCCATCTTTGGTTTTTATAAGTTTTTTATCACTTGAACTAATCGGCTGTAAGTATGATATTCCCCCCCACCATTGACAACTCCTTAACATGCAGAGTGGAAGAATTTTTTATTGTTTTTGGTCAGTCTATTGGAAGGAAAGATTTCAATGAAAATCATAGAAGTTGGAAACAAAATATGATTTCATATAATGGATGCTTGCATCCATTATCCATACCAATCTAATCAAATGCACGGTTCTACCACATTTTTCCATCCCACTTATAGCTTCAGTTGAAATTATCGACATGCATTGCTTTTCAGATCCCTGGGAATGGCAGCACCAGATATCTCTGCATTTCATCGAGCCATGGCAGTAGCTTACCCCATTTTCGAGATGATTGAGAGGAACACGGAAAGCAAATCAAGCTCAGAAACTGGCCAAAAACTAGGAAAATTGGAGGGTCACATCGAATTCAGGGATGTATGTTTTAGTTACCCATCACGTCCTGACGTAATTATTTTCAATAAATTCGGTCTTGACATACCTTCTGGGAAGATTGTCGCTCTTGTCGGAGGAAGTGGATCAGGAAAGAGTACGGTTATATCTTTGATCGAACGCTTCTATAAGCCTCTATCCGGAACGATACTGTTAGATGGTAATGATATCAGGGACCTTGACCTCAAGTGGCTAAGGCAACAAATCGGACTGGTAAATCAGGAGCCTGCCCTTTTTGCAACAAGTATCAGGGAGAACATTCTCTACGGAAAAGATGATGCCACCCTTGATGAACTTACAAGTGCTGCTAAACTTTCAGAAGCTATGTCCTTTATCGACAACCTCCCTGATGGATTGGAAACTCAGGTACCACTTTTTCATTGCAAACAATCACGAGAGTGCTATATCTAGACTCGCACACACGCATGTTGTCATTTCAATTCCTAAGAGACTCAGGTTCAAGTCGAGGGAAAACCTCTTCAAAAATTACAGAAAGATCATAAACTTGAGAAGAATAAGGGGTGGGGAATTAAGGAATGGTTTATATGTTTTGAAATGATATTACACTTGCAGGTTGGTGAGAGAGGAATACAACTATCAGGTGGCCAAAAACAAAGGATTGCAATATCACGAGCAATAATAAAGAATCCATCAGTTCTTTTACTTGATGAAGCTACAAGTGCCCTAGATGCTGAGACTGAGAAAAGTGTGCAAGAGGCCCTCGATCATGCCATGGTGGGAAGAACTACGGTAATTGTGGCTCATCGTCTTTCAACCATTAGGAACGCAGATGTAACTGTTGTTCTTCAGGAAGGGAAGATAGTGGAAATCGGCAGCCATGAAAAGCTCATCTCAAATCCAAATAGTGCATACGCATCACTTGTTCACCTTCAAGAGGAAGCTTCAATGCAATGCCACTCCTCTGTAAGTCCCACCTTGGGATGTCCACTCAGGTACTTCATTAACATTCTGAAACTTCACGTGATCAGTTAGTAATTAATGGATTATTGTTTGTCCCGAATGAAAAACTTTGAAATTCTTCCCTCCAAAAGATTGCTTTCTCTTTAATTTTAAACTTGGACTTCCATTTCTAACAGAAAATATTCAGGAGGTTTGTCCGACACGAGGACAAGCTGTAGTGCGAGTTTTCGTTCTGAAAAAGATTCACTTTGTCATGCTGGTGCTGATACAATGGAGCCTATCAGGCCAAAACCTGTTTCACTGAAAAGACTGTATACCATGCTTGGCCCTGATTGGATTTATGGCGTTGTTGGAACCATCAGTGCCTTTGTTGCTGGAGCGCTGCTGCCACTTTTTGCATTGGGAATGGCTCAATCTCTTGTAGCCTATTACATGGACTGGCACACAACCTGTCAAGAGATCAGAAAGATTTCAATCTTATTTTGCTGTGGTGCAGTTATTAGCATTTTTGCCTATGCCATTATGCATCTGTGTTTTGGAATCATGGGAGAGCGACTTGCTCTTCGTGTGAGAGAAATTATGTTTTCTGGTAAATATATGCATTTTTCTTTTCTTTACTACCACATTACAAAGCTTTTCCATTCCATATTTCTGTTTTAGATGCGTTTCTTAACGTGTCCCTTTGGTGAATGCATAAGACTATTTCTAAGATTTAAAATGCTGTTGGTTTACATGTAAAGTTCATTCTGTTTATTTTCTACGTTTCTATGCTACCATCAATGGTCTCGTAATTCATCCCAGAAAAAGGAAACATGTAAAATATAAACTGAAGGTTGGAGCTGCTTTTCTTTCTTTACAATATGAACTTTCTAACTTCTTAACTAAGCTTCTATGGTCTGTTTGGTTACAGCCATTCTGAGGAACGAAATTGGATGGTTTGATGACTTGAACAATACCAGTCCAATGCTCACTGGACGTCTACAGAGTGATGCAACTTTGTTGCAAACAATAACTGTGGATCGTGCAACAATTCTCTTACACAATGTTGGTCTGGTTGTGACATCATTTATCATCGCTTTCATCTTAAACTGGAGGATCACACTTGTTGTCATCGCCACGTATCCACTCCTGATCTGTGGTCACATCAGCGAGGTCTCTTTTTTTCCCGCATTAAGTACAGGATAATTGTTTTTGTCAATAATCTAATGTTAAACCATTTTATGAATTCAGAAACTCTTTATGCAAGGCTTTGGTGGCAACTTGAGCAAAGCATATTTAAAGGCTAACATGCTGGCTGGAGAGGCTGTCAGCAACATCCGCACTGTTGCAGCATTTTCTGCTGAAGAGAAGATCCTTCATCTTTATGCCCGTGAGCTTGTGGAACCTTCCAACCGCTCATTTCTTCGAGGTCAGATCGCAGGAATATTCTATGGAGTATGCCAATTCTTCATATTCTCATCTTATGCGCTTGCACTATGGTACATAGTCTTATCTTCATCCGATGTTTGACATTTTGGATCACATACAGAATAACTTCTAGATTCCTAGCATTGAAACATAGCATGAGCGGCAACAAAGAGGTCAAGAAACTCATTTTACTCTTGTTTAAATTTCTGCAGGTATGGTTCTGTTTTGATGGGAAAGGAGATTTCTGGATTTAAATCTATCATGAAGTCATTTTTCGTTTTGATTACAACTGCAATAGCCATGGGAGAAACTCTGGCGATGGCTCCAGATATTCTGAAAGGGAACCAAATGGCAGAGTCTGTCTTCGAGTTGCTGGACCGCAAGACACAGGTGAATGGGGATGCTGGAGAAGAATTGAAAAATGTGGAAGGTAACATAGAGCTAAGAGGGCTCCAATTCAGCTATCCTTCTAGACCAGATATATTGATTTTCAAGGACTTCGATTTAAGAGTGTGTTCAGGCAAGAGTATGGCTTTAGTGGGCCAAAGTGGCTCTGGTAAAAGTTCTGTTCTTGCTCTGATTCTTCGTTTCTATGATCCAGCAGCAGGGAAAGTGATGATTGATGGTGGGTTTCTCTGGGTTTTATTTTATCTATTGCATGAGAGAAGCATCAATATTATAGCAGCGTTTTGGAGAAAAAAAGAAATAAACCAGAAGTTAATTTGCATGTAATGTTATGTTTTTCATCTTACCGATACCTTTCTATCCGAACTTCACTTATAAAACTTAAATCTTTTCAAATTCGGAAATGAAAAATAGATCCTCCATGTTCTTCTTCTGAAAACAAGCAGTTTCTCCAATTTTCAACAGAAAAGGAATGGTGCTCAACAATTTTCCATGCAGTCGTCCTGTTCAGTAGCTCCAGACGATTTTCTAAAGGTGTAAGTTTGTTCTGATAGAATATCTTCAAATTTCTTGCAGGCATGGACATCAAGAAGCTCAATCTGAAATTCCTTCGGAAGCACATTGGTCTTGTCCAACAAGAGCCACCTCTTTTTGCCACCTCAATCTATGAGAACATCTTATATGGAAAAGAAGGGGCCTCGGAAGCAGAAGTAATTGAAGCGGCTAAGCTTGCTAATGCTCACAGTTTCATCAGCGCCCTTCCGGAGGGCTACTCAACAAAAGTTGGCGAACAAGGGTTGCAACTATCTGGGGGCCAGAAGCAAAGAGTGGCCATTGCCCGAGCAGTTCTGAAAAACCCAGAAATCCTGCTATTAGACGAAGCAACCAGTGCTCTAGACGTGGAGTCGGAACGTGTCGTCCAACAAGCTCTGGATAGATTGATGACAAACCGAACGACAGTCATGGTGGCGCATAGGTTGTCAACTATAACGAATGCTGAGGAAATATCAGTTATACAAGGTGGGAAAATAATGGAGCAAGGCACTCATTCCAGTCTTATAAAGAACAAGAACGGAGCATATTTTAAGCTGGTTAGACTTCAGCAGAGAGAATAATACCATCAACAGCAGGAAGATAGATTGCCCTGACTATTATGCGAGAGGAAATCTCCATTGTTTTATCCTTCAACTCACATGCATACAGTTCTTGATGCACCACTATCTTTTCTGTGATTTCTGGGGCTTGACTTGATCCATGTAGAGAATAAACTGTTGAGAATATCAAAACAATTTGACGAGTTACAACTCAAATTATAATAAATTGGTGAGATGGTAGCCTTCAAAAACTTATTATCTTCTTCTAGAAGTTTTTTATTAGTTGAAGGCAAGTACATATCGTCCTATGAGTTTTTTTGTACACGAACCCGCCATTTGCCAAGAGGGTGCTTGGAAATAAGGTGAGACAGGAGTTTTCAAAAAAATTCATGGTTTTGGTGTTTAATAAATAAAAAAAATCATGGTTTTAGTTAAGGTTGATAATACCATTCCGATCATTATTCTGATTTTTTTATTGATATGGAATGTTTTGATTTCAGAGCATTTCGGCGTGCTGTTTCTGTTAGCACTATTAATATTCTGTTTCATTGGTTATTAGTTTGTTATTTGTTTTCAATTTGTTTTTCTATTTTGCTTTTATATACTAGAATCTTCAACATGTGGATGATGTGGTGATTTCAATTGTATTGGCTATATAAGCCACAACTTCACTTTATACAATACAGGAGAATACCATTGGAAAATAACAATTGGTATCAGAGCCTCTTAAAAGGCACGGGAGAGAGTGTGAGAGAGTGTGACAAAGAGAAGGAGAAATCGTTTTCTCGTGAGAAATTGTTTTTTCTCGTGTTTTTTCGCGATACTTAATCACGATAAATTGATTTTTTCGCGATAAATTGACGTGAAAAATTGTTTTTACCGTGATAAATTGATTTTTTCGTGCATGAGAAAATGAGAGAAACACCTTCATCTTTGAAAGAAAGCAAGAGAGAGAGAGAGAAACATCTTCGTTTCTCCGAGAGAGAAAGAGAGAAATTGTTGTCAATGGCAGAGGGAAACAGTAGTGGATATGTGCCGAAATTTGTTGGGCATTACGATCACTGGGCTGAGATGATGGAAAATCTACTTCGATCCAAGGAGTATTGGACGGTTGTAGAACACGGCACCGAGGTGAAGATTGGAGGAGAAACACCTTTGTTATCTTCAATAGTGGCTGAAACTCATAAGCTCACAGATGCTCAGCTAAAGAAGGCACAAGAAGACAACAATTTGAAGGATTTGAAAGCAAAGAACCTTCTGTATCAAGCGATTGAGTGAGAAGTGCTGGAGACGATTCTTGACAGAAGCTCTGCCAGAGCAATTTGGAATTCCATGAAGCAGAAATTCCAAGGTTCAACAAGAGTGAAGAGAGCTCAATTGCAGTCCTTGAGATGCGATTTTGAAGTTCTTCGTATGAAAGAAGGTGAGACTATGAATGCCTATTTTTCTAGGGTTTTGTCTATAGCTAACAAGATGAAGGCTCATGGAGAAAATTTGAATGAAACTATGATCACAGAGAAGATTCTTCGATCAATGACTCAGAAATTTAACTATGTGGTATGTTCGATTGAGGAATCAAACAACATGACCACAATGACTATAGATGAATTGCAGAGCAGTCTACTAGTGCATGAACAACGCATGAAAAATCAAGTAGAAGAAGAACAAGTTCTCAAGGTGACTTATGAAGAAAGGCCTGGAAGAGGTAGGGGAAGAGTGAGCTGGAGAGGTGGACGTGGCAGGGGCAGACAAAGCTTCAACAAAGCCACTGTGGAATGCTATAAATGTCATAAACTAGGATATTTTCAGTATGAATGTCCTAGTTGGCAGAAGAAAGCAAATTATGTAGAAGTAGAAGAAGAGGAGGAATTACTGTTAATGGCGAATGTGCAAGAAAAATTGACTGATCAAGATGATGGGTGGTTTCTGGACTCAGGGTGTTCCAACCACATGACGGGGAATAAGAGCTGGTTCATTGAAATGGATGAGAAATTCAGGCTCACAGTCAAGCTAGGTAATGGTGAAAAGATTATGGTGATGGGAAAGGGGATTATTAGACTAAAGATTGAAGGGTTAACACAAAGAATCAAGGATGTGTTCTTCATACCTGAGCTTAAGAATAGTTTGCTGAGCATCGGGCAGCTGCAAGAAAGAGGATTGACCATTGTTATTAAGGACAATTGCTGCAAAATTTATCATCCCGATAGGGGATTGATCATGCAAACAATTATGACAATTAATAGAATGTTCATTTTGCTAGCCACCATGATACCTCAAAGCATAATATGCTTGAAAACCAGTGAAGAAGAATCGGCAGATTTATGGCACAGGCGCTATGGGCATGTGGGGAATAAAAGCCTTGAGGTTTTGGGGAATAAGCAACTGGTCAGGGGACTGTCTTCACTGCAAGCAAATGGTGGAATATGTACTGTGTGCCATCGTGGAAAGCAACATAGAACTAATATTCCCAAGAAGAGCCAATGGAGAGCCTCAAGGAGATTGCAGCTCATACATGCAGATTTATGTGGTCCAATTACACCAACCTCAAGAAGCTACAAGAGGTATATACTGTGCTTAATAGATGATTTCAGTAGAAAAGGGTGGATTTATCTTTTAGCTGAAAAAAGTGAAACTTTTAGCATGTTTAAGGAGTTTAAAAGTTATGTAGAAAAGGAAGTAGAGAGTGAAATATGTTGTTTAAGAACAGACCGAGGAGGTGAATTTACCTCCAAAGAATTTAATGAGTTTTGTGTTAAGAATGGTATTAAACGGCAACTTACGGCTGCCTACACTCCTCAACAGAATGGAGTGGCAGAACGTAAAAATAGAACCCTATTAAACATGGTTAGATGTTTGTTAGCCGAAATGAAAATGCCAAAACTGTTTTGGCCTGAGGCTGCAAAATGGGGAATACATGCTCTAAATAGAAGCCCTACTGTGGCTTTGAAAGAAATGACTCCTGAAGAATGTTGGAGTGGAGTTAAGCCTAATGTTGACTACTTTAGGGTTTTTGGTTGTGTTGCACATGTGCATGTATTGGATAGAGGAAGAACAAAGCTAGATGAGAGAAGTCATGAATGTGTTTTTGTGGGGGTGAGTGAAGAAACCAAAGCCTATAGGCTGTATGATCCCAAAATTAATAGGGTAATTGTTAGTAGGGATGTGGTGTGTGATGAAAGTGTAGGCTGGAATTGGGAAATTAGTGATGATAATGTGAGAAATGATGTGTTTAGTTGGGTTGATGATCTTAATGGAGAAATTAGTGATTATGATGAGGAATCTGTGGAGGAACCGAGAGATGAAACTGGACTAGAACCGAGAGTTGAAACACTGGAAATTGAAGATGATGGTCAGATTCCAGAATATGCCCATAGCCTAGGTAATGCATTAGAGCAGATTGATAATGAATTTTCTGAGATGACTGGGAATGATGTTGTGGATGAACCAAAGGGAAGATTGAGAAAAACACCTAGGTGGATGGATGATTATGTGCAAGAGGCAGTAGTTGATGAAGAAGATACATGCTTTATGGTGACTGATGATCCAGTTTATTTTGAGGAAGCTGTAACACAAAAGAAATGGAGAGATGCAATGGACTTAGAAATAGAGGCCATTGAAAAGAATAAAACCTGGGAACTAGTGAATCCACCAAATGGGGTCAAGAAAATTGGTGTTAAATGGATTTACAAAACAAAGTTAAATGAGAAGGGAGAGGTGGATAAATGCAAAGCACGCCTAGTGGTAAAAGGCTATGCTCAGCGATATGGAATTGACTACAGTGAAGTGTTTGCACCTGTAGCTCGATGGGATACCATAAGACTTCTCTTGGAAGTAGCAGCTCAAAGGGGTTGGGTTGTATTTCAGCTAGACGTTAAAAGTGCTTTTCTAAATGGGGAATTGACAGAGGCAGTATATGTGGAACAACCAGAAGGGTATGTTCGGAAAAAAGAAGAGCATAAAGTTTTGAAGTTGAGAAAGGCTTTCTATGGGTTGAAACAGGCTCCAAGAGCATGGTACAGTAAGATTGAGAGTTTCTTCATCAGAAATGGCTTTGAAAAATGCAGCCATGAACACACATTGTTTCTAAAGCATGAAGGTGAAGGTAAATGCTTAATAATCAGTCTTTATGTAGATGATCTGATTTACACAGGTAATAATATGAAAATGTGTGAAGAATTCAAGCAATCAATGATGCTTGAATTTGACATGAGTGACTTGGGGAAGATGAAATACTTCCTAGGAGTGGAAGTGAAACAGAGCAGTGAAGGAATATACTTGTGTCAATCAAAGTATGCTGGAGAAATTCTTGACAGATTTGGAATGGGAACATGCAATCCTGTCAAGAATCCCATAGTGCCAGGCACGAAGTTAGTCAAAAATGGAGGAGAAATCAATGAGAACCCAACTATTTTTAAACAAATCATTGGCAGCCTCATGTATCTGTCAGTCACAAGGCCAGATATTGTGTTTGTTGTATGTCTATTAAGCAAGTTTATGACTGATCCAAAGTCATCCCATATGGCTGCTGCCAAAAGAGTTCTCAGGTATGTGATGGGAACTAAAGATTTGGGAGTATTGTACAGAAGAAATGCAGGGGGTACTGAGAATGAACTAGAAGTGTACACTGACAGTGACTATGCGGGGGATGTAGAAGATAGAAGAAGTACCTCAGGGTATGTATTTCTGTTGAGTGGAGGTGCTGTTGCATGGAGCTCAAAGAAGCAACCAGTAGTCACTCTTTCTACCACTGAAGCCGAATATGTGGCAGCTGCTGCATGTGCTTGTCATAGCATATGGATGAAGAGAATACTTGACAGCATTGGATCATTCACCTGCACAAGTGTGAAAATTTATTGTGATAACAGTTCGACTATAAAACTGTCAAAGAATCCCATTCTCCATGGAAGAACTAAACATATAGATGTAAAGTTTCACTTCTTACGAGAGTTAGTGAAGGAAGGAACTGTAGAGTTGATTTTCTGTGGAACTAAGGAGAAGATAGCAGACATTATGATGAAACCTTTGAAGCTGGAATCATTTGTCAAGATGCGCAGCATGCTAGGAGTTCAAGGTATGGAAGACTTAAACTGAATTAAACTGAATTGTTTCAGCAAGTTCAGTTTAGGGGAGGCTTTGTTAGCACTATTAATATTCTGTTTCATTGGTTATTAGTTTGTTATTTGTTTTCAATTTGTTTTTCTGTTTTGCTTTTATATACCAGAATCTTCAACATGTGGATGATGTGGTGATTTCTGTTGTATTGGCTATATAAGCCACAACTTCACTTTATACAATACAGGAGAATACCATTGGAAAATAACAGTTTCGGGGTTGTACTGTTCATAATTAATTAATTAGTTGTACTGTTCATAATTAATTAATTAATTATATAATAAAATATTAATTTAACAAGCATAATTAAAATTCAAGATAAATTAACTTTAAATTATACAATACAAATACAAAGTCAAATAAATATGATCTCAAAATTAGAAACAAAATCACAAATTAATCAAAATAAAAAGGATTTTAAGATCGGAACGGTACCGAGATGTTCCGGCCAGAATCTGACTAGAATTTTTAAAATAGACTGAAATTAAAACTGAGATGAAAACAATATTTTTTTATCTTGAATATTTGAACGGAACATAACAGAATTAACAAGTATGATTTTAGTATTTGGGAAATGAAAAAAAAAGATGATTTTCGGTGGATCCCACCTTTAAAAATTAACAAAACAATGGTCAATCAAAAGCTGGAAAGAGCTGCCTCTTCTCGACCTGCTTTTCATTCTACTCTTCTCTCTCCGTGTGGTGGCATCAGCAATTCCATCAGTTCTTGGTTCTGCAGATGAAATTCCAAAAGAGAGGGGATCATTCGTTCCATTCTTCTTTCAATTCCATTAGTTTGGTTCTGTGGATGAAAAAATTCCAAAAAAGAGGGGAGGGGAGGGAGGGAGGGGGGGATCTGGAAAGAGAGAGAAAGGTTTATTATTTATTATATTTTTTTAATATTAAAATAATATAAAAATCTAAAAAAAATAATTTAAATATAAAAATATAAATAAATATATTAAAAGATATCACCATATCATTTTTATCTTACAATGCTAATTTTATTTTAGATAATATTTTACCAAATATTGTTCCTTGATCAAATAGTCAAGGATTACAAAGACCTTCACATATAAATTTAGTTCTTGACAGAATTACAAATAATTTGATGAGAGAATAAAAAAAATATCTATTTTACTTGAATTATTCCATATATTATAATTGTTTGTCCCGAATGAAAAACTTTGAAATTCTTCCCTCCAAATATATTATCTGATTTTTCTATAAATATTAAAATGTTTTTTTCTAACATGTTGCTATAATGGAGATGAGTCCATTTCATTATGATAATCATCTAGTGGTCTTTTTATTTTAATATCTTCTATTTCTGCTAATGAACTTAATAAAACTAATAAGAAAATAGATTATTTTCTTATCAGTGTCTATTTGACACTGTATTTTAAAAATATTTTTTTAAAATAAAAAATATATTTTTATTTTAAATTAATTTTTGATGTGCTAATATCAAAAATAATTTTTTAAAAAATAAAATAAAATTATTTTGATATTTTTCTTAATAAAAAATATTTTGAAAAACAAGATCAATCATGCTACTAAACATAAATATCTTTTAAGTATCTATCCATTGTCTTTCATATAAAATATGAGAGGATTAATAGTAATGATGTAATAACTTTTCACAATTAGGTAAAATTTTTATTTTGTACAATATGACATCCAATATGAACCAAAATGACAACATAAGTGATTTCAATAAGTTTACTTGTTCATTTGGCTGGATGGATGATAAGTCTCACTCATTCCGGAAAAAAAAATGTATTTTTTTATGTGGATATTTGAGCTTCTATGCGAATCTCAATTAATCTCATATAAATTTCTAGCGGTCATTATATTTATATCTACGAAACTTAAACCTGAGATTACAAGATAGAACAAATCTTTGAATCCTAAATTTTTATCATTGGACAACCTATAGATAATTAAAAAAAAGTATTTTATCAAAAATCTTAACATCCCTTTTAATATTCAAGAAAAAATATATTTGATGGCTTTTTGGCCATGCAATTTTGTATTTCCTGATAAAGGTGATGGTTTTATCTACCATAATAAAGGTACAAAGGAGATCCATTTTGTACAGGGTGAGTGGAATCAATCTCAACAAATATTTTCTTTATTTGCCATCAGAATTTGATCATCCTTTATTTTTCATCTCTTGAATAAGGGACCAAAATGCAAAGAAAATAAAGTTTGTGATCAAATTGAATTTTATAAATTGTTAAAGATTGAAAGCTTATAATCTTCTTAAGAGACTTGGATGAAGTAATATCATTATCTCATATTTCTCTATCAAGCATGACTAGTTATTCATTGTTTATATTAAGATGATTTAATTATTTTTTCCTTAGTTATATATAATTTAATTTTTTGGACTCATTAATATATATGTATGTTTTGGAGTTTTAGGACAGGAAAAACTATCATGATTATGAAGTCAATTATCTTATAAGCTAAACATGCTCAAAGTCATTTCTACTGTTCACCCTCTCACAAAACACTGTGGACTTCAATAGTATTGCTCAATTTTCGGTTCGGCTTGGTTCGGTTTGTTCGGTCCGGGCGGTTTGCTGATTTTTGTCTTCTTTCACAGTGAAATAACGAATTTATCCCTAAAAAACGACAAAATAAGGACGCTGGACTGAGGGGCTCAAATGTCAATGCCCAAATTCGGTCCGGTTCAACTGCTCGGTTTCTTTAATTTTTTTTACTTTTTCAACAGTACAATAACGCTTTTAGCCCTAAAAAACGACAAAAACACACTCTGTTATGCAGGGTTATCCCAGTAATTTTCTAATTTTTTTATTCCTTTCTGGCCGAATTACTGTTGGCGCGTCGCCGGACGCGCCGTTTGTTTTCAACGCTCACGCGTGATTCAAGCGGCGCGTGCGACGTATTCTGGCGTCCAAAAATACCCATCCAACGTCTAGAATGATTTTCATCAATGTTCTCTTCATAATGAAGTGGCGCGTGTATACCAAAGGTGGCCGGAGACGTGTCAATGGTCGTTTGAAAAATTCCCCCATTTTCTCTCTCCTGCCTGCGCAAGCTGACGTCAGTGCAACTGTTTTTTCTAAAGTTTCACTTCAGTCCCTAAATGTTGGATGATGTTTATCGGGTCTTTATTGCTATTAAATAGGTTTTGATTTCTTTCAATTTCATCATTCAATTCGAATTAATATTTAAACGTAGTTTCATTTAGGTCCTCATACTTTTATTTTGTTCAATTAGACTGCATTTCTTAATATTTTCGGTATCAAAGTTCTGATTTATTTCAATTGTACCCTTCCATGCAAATTAATTATAAATTACAATTTCATTTTAGTCCTCATTCTTTTAATTTTCGATTTGGTTTTAAATTATTTAATTTCATTGGTATCAATGTGTAGAGTTATTTCATTTTTATCCTTCAAATTATATTTATTATATATGTTTTTTCATTTATTCCTTCTACTTTTAATTCCTTTATTTTTTTTATATATATTTCTATCCATATTTAAATATACATGCTATTAGTTTATGTTTTCATTTTTTCTTCATTTCTAATGTTATTAAGTTTTTAAATTTAATATTAAAATATTAATATGTGCTAATAATTATTTTAAAATTAATGATAATTATGATTTATATTCTTTTTCCCTTCAAGACACATAATTTCTTAAAATCTAATACTCTTTATTTTTATTCTTTCATTTTTTTTATTAATTTTTTTTTAATATTATTAGGTCTTAAATTTTTTAATTATTATTTATAAGACATTCAAAATAATAATAATCATTTTTTTCTATTTTTATTTTCTTTTAAATATATCAGAAAATTTATAATTTTTTTATATTTATTTAATATTAGCACCTTCAAATATATATATATATATATATGTGTGTGTGTGTGTGTGTGTGTGTGTGTGTGTGTGTGTGTGACCTAGGTTTCTTTGAAAATTTTGTTTTATTATCATTGTTGTAAAAAACTTTTAATATAATAATATAAGTAATAAATCTTATAAAATAAAAAAAATATTGAATTTTTTTAACAATAATTATGGTCTTGCTAATTTTTATTATTTTCACTGTTATTAAGTTTTTAAAAAAAAATTAAATTTGTGTTGATGATCATTTTCAAATTGATATTTATTAGTTTTTTCTCTTTTTTATTTTTTAAATTTTATTTATTTTTACTTTACATAAATAAAAAAATGTCTTTTATATATATGGCCTAAGTTTTTTTGAAAAAAATAATAATATCATTGTTTGAAATACTTTTAATATCATAATATGAAAATAAAAAATTATGGAATTTTTTTCTCATTAATTTTATTATTTCCACTCTTATTAAGTTTTTTTTATTTTTATATCTACATTTTAAATTCTATTCGTAATCATTTCAAAAATAATATTGTCTATTTTTTCTCTTTTTTTTATTCTTCAATTCAAATAATTTTTTAAAATCTAATAATATTTATTTTTATTTTCTCATTTATTGAGTTTTTTAATTGTCTTTTTTATTAATATTGTTAGGTGTTGAAATTTCTTATTATTATAGACAAGATATTCAAAATAATAATAATGTGAGACTATATATATATATATATCATATTTATTATTTTCAAAAAATAATAATTTAATATTACTATTCTAAAATATTTTTAATATAATAACATGAACAATAAATTTTACAATCAATTACTACATAGAAAAAAAATCTATCAAAATTATTTTAGCAATAGCAACATTCAATCGTTTTTTTTTATAGAAAAAAACCTATTTATAACAGATTTGATTAATGAAAATTTTACCAATTAAATATTCAAATAAAAAATTATAACACATAAAAAATCAATCAATTTTTTATATAAATAAAAAACCCAACGCATCGTGCAGGCAAATTCGCTCGTGCCTTACTAAAAAAATACCCCCCTTAAAAATCAAAATTGAAATAGTTTTTTTAGCTATTTTATATAAAACTTAGCTAAAAAATAAAAACCCTATTTTTGAATCTTGTTTTTCTTTAATAAATATATTTTAATTGACCATTGATTTAGGTTTTTTAAAAATAAAATTAGAAAGAAAAAAGCTAAAAACAAATCATTGTTGCAATTTACAATGATTTATTCCACAGATTATAGTGTGGAGAATAATATTTAATCCATCTAAATTCCAAAAAGTCAACCAAAGAATCTTGACACCGTGGTAAAGATTACACAGCAAGAAGGTGGAGGCAACGACTGACCATGTTTAATTCTCTGGAGCATTTCAAAGAAAAAGATAAAACGAAAAATAAATAAATAAATAATTTCCATCCTTTATTTTTATAATTCCACTGAAAATACTATATTATAAAGTTAAATTCACATTTCTAATTGTTTAATACATTTTTTTATTAAAGAAATTTTTTATTGAAGTTGTATTGGTTGGTTCTTATTAATAAATAATTATATTAATATTAAATATGTTAATATATAATAAAATATTCTAAATAGTTTCGATATATATATCCTATTAATTTTTTTTTTATCAATTTAACTATTCTAATAGCTTATTGTCCCCCTTCAAAAAAACCCAATTTTCTGTCTATCAGTTCTTCAAAACTCCATCTCATCAGTCTCGCATCAATCAAACCAGCCATGGCTACATCATCAACAACTACAATCTCTCAGCTTTCTTGTTTCTCTTCACTCAACAGCAGACTACACCATCTACACCGTCGATCCATTTTATCTCTGCCACAGTCTCCTCGCTACAAGGTACGAAAAAATCGCAATCTTTTTGTACTTTCTTCTGAAACAACAATGCAAGCAACTGGTAGATTTTTATGATTACAGTCATGGGTTGCTATGAGTGTTGAAGGACATAATAACGAAGTCCACACTTCAACTTCAAATATCAAAACAAGCAGTACCAATCATAACTATACAGCTCCTGAGGAATATAAAGGAATTAGTGATCCAGTAAAGGGAGTATATGGGTCAGCTAAAATTCATGACTTTTGTTTTGGGATTCCTTTTGGTGAGTGTTCTTTACTTTTATTTCCATTTGGGTTTTGAAAAGTTTGAATTTTTAGTGTTTGTTTTGTTTTTGGGAAGATAATGATGCAATTCTTTCAAATGGTTGTCCTCCTTTTTTTCCCTCCTTTTTCTTCAGGTGGGGTTGTTTTAAGTGGGGGGCTATTTGGTTTTGTCTTCTCTAGAAATGCTGTGACTTTAGGTACTGGTGTACTGTTTGGAGTTGCTTTGCTAGCACTCAGTACCTTTAGTTTAAAGATTTGGAGGCAAGGGAAATCAAGCCTCCCATTTGTGCTTGGACAAGCTGGTAATTGAATCATACTGCTTACGATATTGTCATATGCTTTTTCTTTAAATTTCTGTTATGGTTTTAGTTTCAGTTAGTTGTTCTGTTTCTTGAAGCAATGATTTAGTGGGAGAAAACATATGTAGAAGCTGAAAGCTAGAAACTAAAAGGCTGAAACCAATCAGCTATTTGTTCTTGATTGGTTTCTGAGCCTTTCTCAAGGTTTTTTTTTTTTGAAAAAAAATCTTATAGTATCTGAGAACTTCTGTATGCACTGCAATTCATGCCAATAGAATAAACTGAAGCCCAAAATACGCATAGATGTTGGAGACTTTGGCCCTTGGCCGAGAGCATCGAAATGCATTTGTGGGAGAATGTGTTCACTCCATGAAGTGAGTACTGGTTTATAGCCCCTTTGGGTTTGGTAGAGGTTTTGAATTGATTACCTCGCTTAATGAGTAATTAGCAGCACTACTTGTAATATGGATTTGGTTTATAGGCCATCCAATTGATGATCAAATTGAAGTTAAAAAGTTATGGTTTAAGATGATGGTATGGATGAGGCAATGAGTTCTATGCCTAGCCATGGCAAGGAAGCAAGTTTGCATCACAGTGAACAATACTTAAGAGTCTTAGATAGGACTGTACTGGCCCCATTACTTTTATTCTTTATTTCTCCCGTGGTCTTGTATTCTTATCCTGTGTTCAACATTTAGTGAAGAGACAAAACCAAATGCTCTGATGATCTGAACAGTTTGTATATCATTAACAATTTGGGAAGGTCAATGAGTGAGTCCTGTAAATATGTGTGAAATAGAATAGGGATTTATTTATTTTCTTAATTTGGGAAACCACAGTTGTCTTAAGCACCTTTAGGTTATAAAAATTGAAAAATGTATCACTGCTTTATTGAATATTACAGAAGATAAATAATCTTTCCTTATGAGTTTGATTTTATTTTGTCACTTTCTTTCCCTGCAGTACTCGCAGCAGCCCTTTGCTGGAACAACTTTCGGGCTTACTCTTTGGTTGGTACCACATCAATATTAGAGTTGTTCTCATTGATTTGATGTATTTTTTTTTTTTTTTATCTTATATCATTATTTTTTGGGCTGCAGACAAAGAAGGTAATTCCAACAGGATTTTTTGCTGTCATTAGGTACTTAATAATTTGTTACTGAGATTTATTATTTATCAAATTATTTGGTCTCCATTTTGGCACCTAAACTTTCTATTTCTTACAGTGCTGCGATGCTGTGCTTCTATTCTTATGTAATGGTATCTGGAGGAAACCCACCACCAAAGAAGTTGCAGTCATCTGCTGGTGTCAATTCATAACAAGAAAGTGAGAAGGCCAGGTAAAGGTGAGGGATAGCTTTAGATATAATGCGGCTTTGTTTGTTTAATGCAAGCTACAAGTTGAGCTGTTACATATTAATTCTTGTGTGAGGCAGTATGGGTTAGGTCACAGTTCTGCTGGGAACAAGTTCTTTATAGTAATGATGTTTCATTTGACAGAATAAGTTGTCTATTGTGTTAGTTCTGTTGCTGGCATAGTCAGAATATGAACTATGAAAGAGACTCCAAAAATTATGTTGTATAAGGATGAAGTTTCTCAACTTTTCCATTTTTCTAATGCTCAAATTCAGGAGTATCTGAATCTGCCTATTATCTTTTTCTCTATGAATTACCTGTCAAATTAAACATTCCGATGAGGTTGTAATATGAACACAAAGAATTATCACTGCAGTGCTTTCGTTGTTGCAGGTGTCCTTCTCAAATGATTTCTTACAATTCATGTCTGCATCAAAGTCTACTTATTCTCCATTTCCCTTTATTTTTCTCCCCTTGATACATTCTTTTGTGCCTGATTGGAAGTGAAATTGAACATGAATGCATATGCAATATTCAGTTCTCTATAGGAGTGCTGAGGGTTTCAGAATTGATCCTAATGAAATGAGTTATCTGATCATGTAACAAGTGTATCTGATCATGTAACAAGTGTGCAATTGCATGACTTCGTGCTACTTGAACTCGGTGCAAAGATTGTTGGGCTGATTATACTGGTTGACTTTTTTCCTCCTGGTTATTAAGTTACTTCAGTACAAACATTTTCTTATATTTTGGTGTGCAGTGAAAGTTGACACTCCCAGTTACTTGCATGGTCAATGTTATCTTTTCTATTGATGCCATTTCATGGGGCTATGACATTTACAATTCTTTTGGTGCTAGAATGGTTTCATTGGGTTACGTGGGCATGCTGATGATACTTGGTATTGTATAATAAGGCGAGAGCATGGTTTATAGGGCAGTGAACTTGAATATCCTATCCTTTTTAATCCATCAACTAGACTACACTCATTCTTTGATCTTTTGATAAAATCAAGAGAAGACTGCTTGAGCCTTGATGCCATTGTTCCAGTCTGTTTCTAATTAAAAATTGGAACAGAGAAAATGAAATACAAAGAAGCGTTTGTTATTGCTATTAACTCATATAATTGTTGCTTGTGCAAATTGTAAAATTGTTTCCAAAGGGCTGGACTAGTGCTGATACTTGAGGCGTCAAGTATGAATTGCCTAATATTTACCTTCATGCTGCAAGGAGAGTTTTGAAACGCTAAATTAGTGGAAGCCAGTGAAAAGGAAGGGCCTAGTATATTCCATGGACCTGTGGTTGAGAGAGATCTCTATACGATCCTACTTCCCATTTCTCCAAGTTGGTTGTCTGCCCATTGCTATGCTCATAAACTTGTGTTTTCCTTGGTAAGTGGGGATCACGGGCTTCACACGTTTAAGTTAAGGGGATGAGAGGGCCATGGTTATTGTGAAAGACATCGTAGATCACTCCTGTACAAAATCTATTATGCTAGGTAGTGACATGTATATATTTGGGACGTGAACAATAGGACTTGTATTTCTGTTGCCAATCAATTCAAACTTGATGGTAACTGAAGAAGAAACATCAGAGCGCATCTTTGCATGTATTTGTAGTGTTTTGATAGGATGCAGGTCCCCTAGCTCCAGAGATACGCAGGGTGCTTCCAAGTTTTTGAAGAACACTGCAATTGGGTAGGCCATCAATGGATTGGAAAGTCAACCGAGGCCTTTTCTGTTTGCTTTTAGGCTTCGTCGTTATACTAGAATCTTGCTGAACAGCATGCCATCCTTGTTTTGTCGCAAACGCATGATGAGTTTTTTATTCCGTGTTTTATCATTGTATTTCAAAGTATATTTTAAAAAAAATATATTATTTTTATTTTTTATTTTAATTTTTTTTTGATATTTTTTTTATTTGTGTATGTCAAAATGGTTTATTTTAAAAAAAGAATATTGTTCTCATATTTTTTCTAAACAAAAAACATTTTAAAAAATAATCAATCACTTTCAAACATGTCAGTATCACCATAATTTTTTTGTTATTAGTAACATGCTTCTACTATCATGGTGATATGCATAGAATATACTATAAGAATATCCTTACTTTAAGACCATGATACCGAATCTATTTTATTAAACATATGTATTATATTTTGAGATGGGAAAAACAAAGGATAAATTTGCAACAAGTGGTTAAACCTAAAGTTATAAATTGATTCAATTAGGGGTACAATTGAAAAGAAAAAAAGTGATTTAAAGGAAAATTAAATTGAAATTGGAAAAAAATCAACATCCAATGACTATAAAGGAAATGAGAAAATGTTTGTCCTATATTTGTTTTCTCTCCTATTCAATCTATTAGATTTGATTTAGTCAAGATTGATTTCACTCGTATTATTAACAATTTAGTTTAATTCAACTTAATCCAATTCGTGATCAAGAATTTCTAATTGTCCAAAATTCTATGTAATTATTTCTAATGAATTAACCAACAAGTTATAGTCCAAATCCAAGATCTATAATAAATTATTTAGCAAATCAAGCCCAAATTGATTTTTATGATTAAACCCCTAAAGTTTTGTTAAAAGAATGGATTTTTTTGGATTCTCATAATCTTAGGCTTAACTTTCCTTTAAAAACCAAGCAAAATATAGAATAACTATACCATCTAAAAACAAGAAACCAAGAACAAAGCCTTTAAAAAAAAAAAATCAAACCAAAAATTATTTACAACTTTTCCTTATTGACACATAAAAACACCATTAGTGTCCAACATTTACCAACACCTTTTTCCTCTCGTTCATCCAAAAAAATGAACACTAACCTCTATTTTTTTTCCAAAACTGGAAACTTTCCACTCTATCATGCAATATCAACCCAAAACAATATCCATCAAACATAAACATCATTTTTTAGTAATATAAAAATCATAAACAACAATCATAACACCCATTCTTCCTCACAACTAAAGTCATTAAGACCTTTTAGCACCACTCACCATTATGAAAAGTCATAGACTAGCACATTTTAACTTCTATTTCACCAAATTATTAACCACATAATAAGTCCTAACTAACCATTTTTATTGCCAAAACTATTAAGAAAGGTGATCTCATACAGAGCTGACAGTCAACACAAAGGAATTTGAGGAAACAATCAAGCCAAGAAAACATATATCATGTATGGAAAGTCAGTTGCAGAAGACCAAGAATCATGCTCTGTGTGTGGAAAGTTAGCTGCAAAAAAACAAGAATTATGCACTGAATAAATTAAATTGTTGCATCTTAGTGAGGAAAATCTATAATTGATATTTATACAATTGCACAAACTTCCTTAGACATAAAAACGTTTAAAGTCTATATAAAGATAACCTACTGTGAAATAAAATGTGTGCAGAAAAATTTCAAACTCCAAAATCTATATGGTATCAGAGCATCATCTCTCCAACGAGAATTTGATCCATATGTCTACCACAAATAGCACCTCCATAGATCCCACCCCCATAAATCCCTCCACCACCACCTTTCCAGAATCACCTCTCATCTTTTTCAATATCACTACTCAAATAAATGAAAAACTCACACCCTCATCCTTTCATCAATAGCATGCTCAGTTTGAGGCACTCTTGATTGGCTATGATTTAATGAATTATGTAAATGGTGAAACATGCTACCCCTCCACAGATGGAGCTCTATCATCCACTGCCAAGCAGTAGCACTAGATCAGACAAGACAAGCTGATCTTTAGTGCCATTCTTGCCTCCACTCCCCCAGCAATCACACCACGTATAGCTACAAGCAAAACCTCCTCTCAGGCATGGAACAAACTATCCACTATGTATGCAAGCAAATCACGTACAAGGGCAATGCAACTCAAAGAAGAACTAACCTTGATTCAGCATGGAAATCGATCAATTTCAGAATACCTTCATGTAATTAAAGGACTAGCAAATGAGATTGCTCTCATTGATCACCCAATTTCAAATGATGACATTACTCTATATGTCCTCAACAGGCTGGGTTCTGAATTTCAGGATATTACAACCCCTATTCGAACCAGAGAGAAGTCCCTTTCTTTTGAAGAACTTCATGATCTCCTGGTTGGACATGAAAACTATTTGCGAAGAATGGAGGCTGCCACTCAGCAACTGGTGGCCACTGCTAATTACACAAATCATCGTTATCCCTTCTCTGCATCACAACAAATAAAGGGAAATTACAGAAACCAAGGGCCCAGACGATCCCAACACCGATTCTCTAATGGATCCATTAGTGACCATCGCCAAATGGATGATGGTCTAGCCTGTGATCAACGACGCCCATACAACCAGGGACGTTCAAATCCAACCAACAGACGCTACCAGCCAAAATGCCAGTATTGTGATCATATGAGTCACACTGCTAAAAATTGCCCTAGGCTTCAACCTTTTGATATGTCTTTCAACTGTACTGAAACATCAAACAGCTCAGCCCAAAAATGGTTGCTTGACTCCGCAGCCTCTCACAATATCACGGGTGACATATAGAATATGACAATTCACTTTGAGTACAGTGGCACTGATGAAGTTTATCTCGATGATGGTTCAGGTTTGCCAGTCATGTATATTGGTTCTCTAGACTTATCCACACCCAACAAAGTTTTTCATTTACGAGAGACATTATGTGTTCCGAATATTTCAAAAAATCTTATTTCAATTCATCACTTCACCAAACATAATAATGTTTTTATTGAACTTCACCCATTTTATTTTTTTGTGAATGACCAATTCACGGGGGTGACACTACTAAGAGAAGTATGTGAAAATGGTGTCTACGTGTTTCCAAACTCAAGGATGGTATCACCCAAAATAGTTGCTTATGTCCATGAACGCACTTCAATTGATGGATGGCACAAACGTCTTGGTCACCCTTCAATTAAGATTGTTCAAAACCTAGTTAATTTATTTTCCCTTCCCATCACCACGAATAAATTGCCCTCCTCTTGTACTTCTTGGTTTTTGAATAAAGCACATAAACAACCCTTTGGCCCAACAAGTCTCCAAAGTCATTCTCCACTAGAGATAATATACACTGATGTGTGGGGACCCATTCCTATTATGGGGTCTGATGGCGCGCGGTACTACCTTATTTTTATCGACCATTACACCAAATACATCTGGTTTTACCCCATGTCTGCAAAATCTCTTGTCTCAAGTATTTTTCCAAAATTTAAAATACTTGTTGAAAATAGGTTTAATTCAAAAATCAAAAGCCTATATTTAGACAATGGCAGTGGATTCATACATTTAAATTCATATCTTTCCACTCATGGTATAAGCCACTACACCACCGCCTCATATACACCTTAACAAAATGGTGTCTCCGAGCGTCGTCATCGTCACCTTATTGAAACCGGGCTAACCCTACTTCATGACGCCTCTTTACCCCTATCCTTTTGGTCTCATGCCTTCCAAACAGCCACCTACCTCATAAATCATCACCCCACTCCTCTTCTCAATAACAAGTCCCCACCCCATTTGAGGCTCTTTTTAGTCAACACCCAAATTACCTCAAATTTAAAAAAAATGGTTGCCTATGTTATCCTCTCACAAGACCATACAATACTCATAAAATGCAACCAAAATCACTTTCTTGCATATTGGGTATTCTCAGACACAAAATGCCTACAAATGCTTGGATCCTTTAACGGGTCGAATCTATGTTTCTTGCCATGTTGTGTTTGATGAACTGAAGACAAACATCCCATCATAAACTAGACATTCCATCGTTTCTCCCCCAGCCTCACATCATCACCACTCCATACTACTTTTCCCACAACCACAATGTCGTGTTCCCTTCATGAGTTTGGATCCAAGTGCTGCCATTTTTGCATCTCCTCAAGGTATGTCCTCTTTGTCTTATTCTTCTACTCCTTATGAGTTCCCTACCACTGGGCATAACTCTCCTTCATCTTAAGTTCATGTTGCAGATTCACCCAATAATGACCATCTCATTCCCTTAGATAATGCACTGCCTACACCCTCTAATACTGCTCCTACACCAAATAATCCTCCCTCCACCTGCACCCACTCTATGACCACAAGATCAATGAACCAAATCTATAAACCCAAGCAACTCAATACTATCTCTAAACACACTATCCTATCCCCTCTTGAACCCGCATAAGTGAGCCAAGCCCTCTCTCAACCTGAATGGCATGTTACCATGTCCACTGAAATCATAGCTCTCATGCGACATAATACTTAGACCCTGATTCCACCACCTCCAAATTGTAATCCCATTGGTTGTAAATGGGTCTTCAGAGTTAAATGCAAAGCTGATGGTTCTGATACTCACGAGAAATGATCAGGAGTTTGTGGCTCATTTTGTTCTTCAACTTGGAACTCAGTTCTCCCTAAAAGATTTGGGCTCTCTCATTTTTCTCCTTGGCATAGAAGTTGTGCCTACTTTCATTGGAATTTTTCTCTCCCAGCACAAATACATATGGGACCTCTTGAATAATACACACATGGATGCTGCAAAAGATGTCTCCACCCCACTGTCTACTTCTCAATCTCTTCGTCTGGTGGATGTAACAGATTCCATGGATGCCACTGGCTACCAAAGCCTCATCAGAAGCCTTCAGTATCTTTCCCTCACTCGTCCTAACATCTCCTTCTTCGTCAATAAACTATCCCAGTTTATACACAAGCCCACTATTACTCACTGGACTGCGGCAAAAAGGCTCCTTAGATATCTTTAAAAACCCATCTTCTATGGCATTAGCATCAAAAGAAATACAACCCTATCTCTCACAACCTTCAGTGACTCTGAATGGGCTGGCAACATCGATGACAGATTGTCTACATCAGACTACATTATATTTTTGAGCTGCAATCCCATTTCATGGAAGTTAAATAAACAAAGAGTTGTTGTTCGCTCCTCAACTGAAACTGAATATAGAGCCCTTGCAAATGGAGCCTCAGAAACCCTATTGTTACTTGCACTGCTTCAAGAACTTGGTTTTTCTCTTAAACAGTCCCCAACTCTTTTCTGTGATAATATTGGAGCAACCCATCTTGGTTTCAATTTAGTTCATCATTCCCGTATGAAACATATTCAAATCGATCTCCATTTTGTTTGTGATCATGTTCAGAAAGGGACATTCACAGTTCATCATGTGCACACTCACGACCAGTTGGCCGACTTGTTAACGAAGCCTTTGTCCCATGAATGTACTGATTTCTTAAGAGATAAAATTGGCCTTGCCGATGGCAGCCCATTTTTGCGGGGACGTATTAAGGAAGGTGATCTCATACAGAGCTGACAGTCAACTCAAAAGAATTTGAGGAAACAATCAAGCCAAGAAAACGTATATCATGTTGTCGCGACGATGATTTTTACGCGCTTCGAGCCCCGCCAAATGGCGCGCGGTGAAAATGGGGTGTTTGTTTTATAGCCGTAAAATTTATGACTATAATTATGAGAGAGTCGCCACCTAATATTAAGGTTACTAGGAACCTATTGGTCTGCGAGAGTCTGGATAAGGGGACTTGTTGTGCAAGGGGAAGACGCATCACCCCCAGTGCACCCTACCTAAGGTAAGCTGCATTGTCATTTGATTTTTTTTTTCTAAGTTTAATTTTTTTTACCCTGCATAAAAACAATATTTTTTTTATCTGCGGGTGTAATTTACGATGTAATTTTACACCGCTGTTAGGAAATCCTTTTTTTTTTAATCTACGGATGTAATTTACAATTTAAATTTACACCGTAGTAAAAAAAAAAAAAAAATTATCCATGGATGTATTGTAAATGTAAATTTACACCCTGATAGATAAAACAAAAATGGTTTTGATTATTTTTGATATTTTGGCCAAATCCCAATGGATAATCATAAACCGGTTATGATATCCGATTTTTATTTTAAAACATGAGAAAGATGCAATATTTTTTTTATAAAAAAAAAAAACAAGAAGAAGAAAATATGCTTGAAAAATATTGGGATTCGGCCGTATGCACGAAAACAACACATTTTATATTTTTTGAAAATCTTTTTTTTTGTAATAAAAAAAATAGTAGGGAAAATAAAAGTAAAAATAAAAATATTTTTTTTATTTTTTATTTTTTATTTTTTTTATTTTTAATGCGCTAGGCTGTCAGCACAGTGGGCTGACAGCCCACCCTGAATGGGCTGGGCTTCCAGCCTTAACGGGCTGGAAGCCCAGTTAATTTGGGTCGATCACAGAGCCTGGCCCTGTCTCCCTTACGTCCTGGCCCGCATGAACAGTGGGACGAAAATTGCATCCCACTGAATGCAGCCGGCCAGAGGAAGAAGATGAATGAATAATATTTTGTTCAAATGTGACGAAATGCTAACCTGAGAGGACCTCTGGGTAGAGGGGATCGAGGTGGTTGTCCTGGTGGTTGTGGCGTCGTCAACGGTGGCCTGTGGTGGCCGGAGTAAGCCTCCAATGTTGTCGGGGCTGCTGCGTTGATGGCTGCCGCTGTCACCGTCTCTTCGTCTGAAAGTGTTGGGGGGTTTCTGGCGTCGAGGGGAAGCTTACCGTGGTGATGAAAGTGGTTTTGGGTGGTCAAGCCACCGTTACTGTGGAGGGAGAGGAGGCGCCAGCGAGTCTGCAACTAGAGAGAGAGGGGAGCTGTGAAACCGATGAGAGAGAGAGGGAGGATTGACGCCGAAGAAGATGAAGATGATGGTGTTTTTCTTGTTTTAAAAACCTCAAGTTTTTCCCCTCATTTTCTCTTCGTTTTTTTCTGGTTTTTCTTCCCCGTTTTTCTCCTTTCTTCTGCGTTTTTTCTTCGTTTTTCTTCCCCCTTTTCCCCCGGTTCTCGTCGTGCATGGCTGTTATTTATAGGAAATTTAGCCTGACACGGTGGCTGACCGGTCGGCGGCGTGGTGGCTGCGACAGACAACGTGGTGGCAGCTGTTGGTGGGCTGTCGGCGGCGAAGGCTGGTCGGCGTGCATGCTGTGGCAGCGAGGTGCAGGCAGCTTTGAGTGCCCAAAATGCATTTTGGTCCTTCAATTTGTAATTGTTTTAATTGCACCCTCAATTAAATTTAAATTTGTAATTTTGTGCAATTGTGCCCTTATCCGAATTTCAATATTACCCTTGACTTTGCACGTCTTTTTCATTTTGGTCCCTTACTTCTGATTTATGCAATTTGGCCCTCAATTGACAATTAAATTCTCAATTGTCTTCAATTTGATCCCTGATTATGCCAAATTAGCTTGGAAAAATTCAATTGGGTCCCAAAAATTCTGATTTTCTCAATTAGACCCAAATTAAATTCAAGAATTAAATTTTTCATCAATTAAGCCCTTAATAAAATTAATTTAACCAATTGAAAGCATAATTAAGTCCTTGCACTTAATTAAATTCTTCAATTGGACCCTAAATTAATTCTCGAACATAATAATATTTTGAATTAGCCCATGATTAAATCAAATTGGCTTATAAAAAATATAATTATGATTTTTGACTTAATTTTTACCTTGAATTTGTATTTTCTCTCATTTTTGGGCATAAAAGAGATTCGATTCGCCTCATAAAATTTTCAAAATTTCCACCGTGATTTTTCTACCGATGCCAAACCCTTTTTATTTTATTTTTGTTATTTTTTGGTATATTTTGGAGAATCACCCAAAAATTGGGTGATGACACATGTATGGAAAGTCAGCTGCAAAAAACCAAGAATCATGCTCGGCGTATGGAAAGTCAGTTGCAGAAGAACAAGAATCATGCACTGAATAAATTAAATTGTTGCATCTTAGTGAGGAAAATTTGTAACTGATATTTATACAATTGCACAAACTTCCTCATACATAAAAACATGTAAAGTTTATATAAAGATAACCTACTATGAAATAAAGTGTGTGCAGAAAAATTTCAAACTCTAAATTCCCCCCACAAAACAAGTAGTCACCATTTGTTAAAATCTTTTTTTTTTTCACCTCACAATACCATCATTTTTTTTAACGTAATCACAACTTATATAGACCTTTATTCATCCTAAAAAGTCACTTGATATTCTTTTAGCCATAAACCAATGAACAACCTCTTATAAACCATAATAACATCCTTTAAAAATAAACCAATTCTCAAACTCATTATCTTTTTTTTTAGCACTAACCCCTATAAGAGAAAAATAAAATAAAAACAAAGTCTAGTCTACCTTCATCTTAGCCTTAAATAAAGTCTGCTTGAATAGTGTTATCCAACTAAAAGACAACATCACTTCTAACAAACAACTTGTCACTTCTCAATAAATGGTCAACTAAGTAGAGATTTGCATAGCACATATAAAATGGCAATATCTATAGCACGAGGTTCAAGTTGCATAACCAAAAAGCAATCAAATACATTAGTAAAAGAGATAAAAATAATAATAATAATAATAAAAGGCTGAAGAGTCAAGTGACCAAAAAGACTTAACTAAAATATTATAAACTTAATCCATCAAGTAAGAGAGATTATGAAGAAAAAGGAAAAATCTTTATTTCAAACCAATCAATGAAACATACAAATCATCTAATCCTAAAACATTGCATAATGTTATACATAAAAAAAAAAAAATTATAGGAAAAATCCTCAATAGAGTCTAAGGAGGCTTCACAAAATCCAAATCAGTAAAGTTATCCTCGAGTTTTGATACCAAGAAAATTTTTTAACCCTACTATAAAACATTGTTTGGAAGTTTTATACTTAGGAAGTCATTTTTACTTCTTAAGGTATGTCACCTCTTTACATGATCAAATTTTAGTATTTTTATATCGATTAGGTTACTCATTACAATAAAATTATTTTCATTTTTTTTTTCATATTGGGTAGATCACTCATAAAATTGAGATTATCTAAGATAAGTCACTCATTAAAATAAGATTTTTATTTTTATTTTGTTAGGGTGTTGAATTGAAAGATGTTAGATTTTTATGTTGAACTTAAAGATGTTAGATTCTTATGTAGAATTTAAAGATTTATTTTTCTTCTTTCCAAGATTACTACATAAAGTATTTTACAAGATATTATATTGTAAGTATTATAAAGAGAGTGCAAGTATCAAAACTCAATTTTTGACCCTCTATTTTTTATATATAGATTTTGAAAAATTCAAAAAATTATATTTTCTATAAATCTAGTTAATTTTAATCTTTCTTCTTTGTTTTTATCTTTATTTAGTTTTTTTTTCCAACAAAATCATGAAAAATAATTAAAAAAAATATGTGGTTGAAATTGGACAACGATCAAGCATGGCAAGCAAAAATAAAGTTTATTTTTTTCATGTACTTTTTTAAAAGGGATCAATGTCAAGGTTTCCATGAATAAACAAATTGATGTCTCTTATTGATTGGAATTAGTGTTAAATTTTTCACAACTACCAGAAGAAGAAGAAGAAGAAGAAGAATTAATTACAATAAAAAATTCAAAATGCATATTTTAGGATCCCTATTTGTTTTTTTAATTAACAGATGACGAATTCTAATTTTACATGACATGCACCTTTCGCCTTTTAATTTCGAGGGAGTCATGCCCGTGCTGTCCAACAAAAGGGTGTGACAACAATTATGTAGTCCAAGCTACAAAGGTCCATTCAATAATACAGAGAGTTATCCTTCTCCTATTTCTACGTACTATTCGCCTTTCTACATAAAGTTTAAATCTAAGATCTTTCTTAATTATTGCTTTGAATTGGCTAGTTAGAAGCAATAATTGGTCCTAACCAGCTCTACAATCGAGGATTGCGACTATGAAATAGTCGGCCTTGACTAAGAGATAAAAATTAGCATAGGTTAAGAAAAATCTTACGTTGTCTATATATAAAACAATACGAGGAGGTAAGAGTAAGATATTACGGAAGAGTTTGCTCGTCCGATCCCGACAAGAACATGGAAAACTGAACTTAGTACCGTAACCAGAAGCAACAACGCCGATGTCAAATCTCTAAAGAGATTTTTCTTATCGAAGGCAAATCCCGTAGCTCCAAAACAAAGCCAGTCAATCACCACTTGTCCCCAAGAATTCTTCCTCTGATTGGAATTTTATATTATTAATATCTGGTCCACAGAAATCACTGCTGACCTCGATGGATTTTGGCTTGCATAATGCATCACTCGTCTCGTTGTTTTCTTATATTTTATGGATCTTCATTCAAACCTGATGGTAAAAGTGGGAGCGATCGATGCAAGTTGGAATTCAAAAAAGCTGAAGTAGTTGTTTTTTTGGGTGTACGGGTGATCAACCATGTAATGAATTTCACGTTGCTAGAGTTTGTTGGAGAGCTGAATATTTAATACTCGCAATTGAGTTATTTAATTAAGAGAGATAATAACTTCATAAGGATTGTCGATCTTGGATATATGTTTATAGACCACACAAGTAAGACTTGGGGAGGGGAAAGTTAGGACATGTCAAAGTGAAATCTAATCTATAATTATTTATATGATATTTGGATTAAGTTTAGATTTAGTCTTCTTATTGTTTCAATTACCGTCTTAACTAATTTAAGGTTTTAATTATCACTTACTTAAGACTTCAATTGTTTTGCTAGGTCGGTACTAATTTAAGGTTGCAATCATGTAATTATAATTAAGTTGGTTTCGGTTCATCTTCTGTTCAAGAAATATCAACAAATTGGCGAAACCGTCATCGTTTAGAGATGTGCCCTGAATTAATTGTCAGTTCGACTGCCTGCAGAACCTTGGCAGATAATTAAGCTATTCAAGAGTAGTGGAGGAATCGGCAGGTTTAAGTAAAAGAAAAGGGTGTGTGTGTGTGATTGTGTGGCCTTTAAACATTAACGTAACTCTCCTCCACACCAAATAAATAATTTCGTCGTCTCAATTAGAGCACCAAATAAGTTTTTCGTGGTGAAACTGCTTGTTTTACCAACTTTCAGTCGTGTTTACCGTCATAAGCAATCCCTAATCCTCGTTAATTGAAGTGTAAACGTGAATGAGTGATTGCTTTTCTTCTTCTTCTTACCTGCTTCTCTTTTTCTGAATAATGCGCAGATTGCTACGTGGTTTCCTCATAATTGCCTCAATTTTTAAAAAATAAAATTCCATTGTAAGAATATAACTACTTATATACATACATTTATGAGGAAGTGGGTTTCTCTGGAAATTTGACAGATGATTATTAAACGGGTATGGCCTTGCAAATGAGGTGGCGTATTTACCTCAACTAGTCTCTTTTAAACTTTGATTGTATAGTTTAGATTTCATTCACAATAATATAGGTGTGGTCGACGGTATAGTGAATGTCTCTTTACATCTATTTTAGAAGAAAACAATAGAAAGTGAAGAATTAATTACCTAATTAACGAGTTTCCCAGTTTTCTTCTCCCTGAGTTTCGTAGGCAGATTTAGCGTGACTATGTTTATGTTCTCTAATAGAGTTTTTTTATTGTAATTTTTTAATATTTATTACTGATATTTATAGACAGAACTATTTCATTTATTTCATCGGTAATGTATCTGTAAAATACTGACAAAAATTACTATGATAATGTTCTGTTGGTAGTATTATTAGTCAAATACTAGCAAACACTTTTTGTTGTTATTTTCATATGAATTAGCTGATTTTTTTGTGTAATGTTTAGTTTTATATATATATTTTAACTTTTCAGACCAAATAGTTTTTAAAACAAAACTTTTCTTCCAAACCATGTTAACAAACAGATCTCTTGGCATCATGTATCAGTTGAGAAATGGTCGAACTAGCAATTATTGCTGATGATAATTTATTTATCAATAATAAAATAAAATATTTAAAATGTTTATTTAAATGGCGTAGTTTCTCGGATTGGAGATACGAAGCTACACATAGAAGGACAATAGTACTTGTAAATCAGACTTTAAAAGGCTAACCTCTGAACATAGAAATAAAATGAAAAAAATAATTGAAGAAAAAACGACGGGCGGGGGATAAAATAAATAAATAGGTTCAGGGCGATGGGTTTCGGGGAATAATCGTCACCCTCGTATAAGAAAAGGGAAGCAAAAACGACAATCACAGGACTCTGTGTTGATCTTTTAAGTTATTTTTAACATTCAAATGGAAACCAGAAATATGGGATAAGGATTTGACCTCTAAAACTTCAAAGTCAACCATGCACTAGCACTCCAGCCCCCTTTCGAACTAATTTGAGGATTTATGGTCTTCCAGTGTAACGTCATGATTATTATATTTCCTTAGAAAATCATGACGATAATTAATTTCAGATTTTGTATTTCATATTCGGTAAGAAGAGTCCTTGCAATATTATTATTGATTAGGTTAGTTATTTACTCCTGTTACAAGCCATTGACTCTGTAGACAATAGGATTGCCAACCTACCCACCAAATTAATTCATGCATACCCCATACATAACTTTCTTAGCATTCCAAGATCTATAATACAAAAACGTTAATTAATACTTAGACAATAATAATAATAATAATAATCGGCCCATAAAGTTTATCTGCAATTTATATGATAAAATTCATGGATAGCATAAATCAGGCGATGAATCTATTTTTATAATTCTCTTTAATTCAATAAATATAAATGTGAAACCATGAATATATATATAATTTGTGCTTGTGTGTGTGTGTGAGAGAGAGAGAGAGAGAGAAAGTGTACACGTGCGCATGCGGATATTAAAATTTGTCTTTGAAAGCGCTATCCTCATGCGCAACATTTTAGAAAACTCTAGAAGAAGAGCGGTGATGGATGACACTATGATTGTGTTCGTCATTATGTCATAAAAATGTTTTTGAAAAAATTAATAAAAAAATAATTTTAAATTTAAATTAATTTTTTAATATTTTTGTATATTTTTACATGTTGATATAAAAAATAATTTAAGAAAATAAAAAAAATATATTATTTTAATATATTTCTAAATAAAAAAAAAAATTATATGTTACATTACTGTGGTTGAGGTGTGTCTCAATTAGGTTATTTCATGGTGAAGACAAGGCATTGAAGAGGGATAGGAGAGAGAGAGAGAGTATGTGTGCGTGGTAATTCAAACTTGTCTTTGAAATTGCTTTTCTGCTCATTAGCAGAGTTTTAGCAAGCTTGGGTCGGGGTGTTTCTATTAGGTTTGAATCGCGGGTTGGTTGGGTCACTCACGGATCAACGAGTCAATCTAATTTTTTTTTTTTTACTAAAACTATTTTTTTTTAAGAAAAAACAGAAAAATATTATTTTGGCTTAAAATATTTGATTCAATATAACCATGCAAGGTTTTGGGTCAGCAAATCAAAGGTTGGTCACCTCATCCAGCTGGAATTTATAGCTATATTCTATAGTCAACAAGGTAAAATAATGATGATCAATTTCACATTTTATTATGTTGACGAACTGAATCGTTTTACGTAGTAATAAAAATTACTGTGATTAATTTAGTCTACAAACACAGCAATCTCCATCTTCTTGTCTACACATCAAATTAAGGTTTGTTTTGCATTTTGGACATGAAATATTGCGTATCTATCGAAGTTAAAAACAGAAGGGATTGTTAACTGGTAGTTATTTAATCTCTATAATTTAGATTAGACCGTTAATAACGATTATGATAGTTGATATATATCATCATGCATATTCTTATATACGACCGAATTCGCCATATACTAAACTCATCCTCGTTTTCACCATTGAAGCTATCTTCTTACAAGTTTCTTAGGATGTTTCTTACAAGTTTCCTTTCCCCTTTTCTTTTCCTCTGTTGTCGTTTTCTAAAATGAATTCTGAGCATGGTGTTTTCTTTCCATTGGAAACTTTACTTATGGTCCTCGTCCAAGGAAACCAAGTTTGATAAGTAAACTCGTCTTCCTTATGTTTGAAGATACAAAGAACGTATTATAAAAATGTCATTTATAACAATGTTTTCAATTATTTTCATCTAGCAGACATTTTTCTTCTTATTTGCTTGTCATCGAGGATAATGATGCAGTAGAGATTGACAAATTGTCAGAGCATATGTCACTGTCTCCTCATCGTTATTGTCAAAGTATTTGTGATAAGTGTAAAGAAATATTTAAGAGATCTTGAGCTTCCTATTAAAACAAGTTCGTCTTCCATAATTCTCCGGACTGTTCAGAGAAGAAGGAGATATATTTTGAGCTTCTAAACAAGTCAAAACCACCTAACGCGCTACGATTTCCCGCAAGTTTATTATTTATCATATCAGATTATGGATACTAATCTAATTTAATTACTGATTTCACGGTCTAAACCTCATCTTCATGTGCAGGAATCTTCGTTCCTCCATTTTTATGATCAGCGTCTTGTTTTGAAGTCCCGTTTCCATTAACTTTTACCGCTAAATAATTACGTATTTCTTCAAAACTTATTTGATATATATATGCTCGGAATACTGTAAAACTTTCAATTCGAATAATTCTGTAGTTTGATTGTATTTTCGATTGTAGTTTTAAGTGTTACAGCAGTAGAATATATACATGAAAAATAAGCCTATTGTATAATCTACTTTTCTTACTTGCAGAACTTGTTACACAGGAAAGGAAATAAAAGGTAACCTGCAATTTATAACTGTGTTCTTAACATCTACAGTTGTATTCTCAACACTCCCCCTCAAGATGGAGCATAGATATTTATCATGCCCATCTTGCTAATAGCATCATAAAATACCCTTCCTGAAACTGTCTTTGTGAGGATATCCGCTAACTGATCTTCAGACCGAACAAACAGAAATTGTATAATCTTCCGTTCAAGATTTTCTTTAATGAAATGTCGGTCTACTTCGACATGTTTGGTATGATCATGTTGTACTGGATTGTGAGCAATCTCGATAACCGCTTTATTATCGCAGTGTAGACTCATAGACGTTTCATAATCAATTCCCAGATCTTGTAACACATGTTTTATCCATAATAATTCACACACACCGTGTGCCATACCTCGGAATTCTGCTTCTGCACTTGATCTAGCAACTATTTTCTGCTTCTTACTTCTCCAAGTAACAAAGTTGCCTTCAACAAATGTAAAGTAACCTGATGTTGACCTTCTATCAATCTGGTTTCCTACCCAATCTGAGTCTGTATACCCCTCGATCTCGTGAATCTCCTTTTTAGAAAATAGTAGGCCTTTTCCTGGTGCACTCTTCAGATACCTTAAAATTCGATATACTGCTTCCATATGTTTCTCTCCTGGGGAATGCATGAATTGACTTACCACACTTACTGCATAGGCTATGTCGGGCCTTGTATGTGGTAAGTATATTAGTTTCCCAACTAACTGTTGATAACATCCTTTGTCTGTTGGTGTCTGGTCTTCCTTTTCTCCTAGCTTGTGATTCATTTCCATCGGTGTGTCAGCTGGTTTACATGCAAGCATGCCAGTTTCTGTTAACAAGTCTAGCACATACTTTCACTATGATAGACATATCCTGGTTTTTGATCTTGAGACTTCAATCCCTAAGAAGTATTTCAGTTGTCCGAGATCTTTCATTTCAAATTTTGATGCTAGGAATTGCTGGAGTGCTTTTCGTTCTTCTGGATCATCTCCTGTTAGAACCATATCGTCCACATACACAATTAAAGATGTAACCTTTCCTTCTTTACGCTTTATAAACAATGTGTGATCCGAGTTGCTTTGTTTATATCCAAACTCTTTCATTGTGGAGGAGAATCTTCCAAACCATGCTCGTGGCGACTGTTTCAAACCATACAATGCCTTCTTTAGTTTACAAACTTCATTTCTTCCTGAGGGTTTTTGTTTAGATCCTGGTGGCAAGTTCATGCAGACTTCTTCTTCAAGATCTCCATTTAGGAAAGCATTTTTTACATCAAATTGCTGTAGGGTCCAGTCTCGATTAACTGCTAAAGATATGAGGATGCGAATAGTATTGATCTTTACGACTGGGGCAAACGTCTCTTGATAATCTACCCCATATTTCTGTGTATATCCCTTCGCAACCAGTCTTGCTTTGTACTTGTCAATACTTCCATCCGCCTTGAGTTTTACCGTGAATACCCATCTGCACCCAACTGTCTTCTTTCCTTTCGGTAATGGACACATCTCCCAAGTGTTATTCCTCTGAAGTGCTTCCATTTCTTCATTGCCTTAGTCCATTTGGGATCTGCTAGAGCCTCCTGTATATTACTAGGAATAGATACAGTAGACAATTGACTAACAGAAAATGCATACGATTTAGACAATCTATGAGAGACACATAGTTACTGATTGGATATTTAGTTTTGGTATTTGAGTCAGGTTCATATTGTTTTCTCGGGATTCCTCTATTCGACCTCTGTGAGTATTTATTTCCTGTGTTTTCTACAAGGACAGGAATTTCGTTAGTTTTATCAAGAATAAGGTTTGGGTTTACCTGAGGAAGATCATTCTGGGTCAATTTTTCGGTTGATGGTGTAGACGTGGGCAACTCTGAAGACCGAGAGGGGTTGTTGAGCATATTCTGGTCTAAGTGTAATTCTAAATCAATATTGTCCTGTAGCCCCACATCTTTTTGTCCTGTGAATTTTTCAAGTATCCCTCTGTTTTCCTCTAGTTCAAATAACTCATCCTTGTTCTCTTCATTACTTCTCACCCCCTGAAGAGACGTCCCAGAACCTCCCCCTGAATAGTAGGGTTATAACTCGTGAAATGAGGTATCCAAGGTCACATGTAGCTTCAGATGGTTGGGATCATAACACCGATACTCCTTTTGAAATTCTGAATAACCTATAAATACACACCTTTTTGCACACGGATCAAGTTTTCCTCGCAACACTTTAGGTATGTAAACATAGACAGTACATCCAAATACTTTAGGTTCAAGGTTTGGTAAATGGGGAACAAAGAGAAGGGATTCCATCTTCTGTTGAGGAGTCTGAAAATTAAGTACACTAGATGGTGTGTGATTAATTAAGTATGCAGCTGACTTCACTGCCTCATCCCAATAAAATTGGGGCATATTCATGCCGAATAGGGAGGCCCGAACAACTTCCATGATCTGTCGGTTTTTCCTTTCTGCCAATCCATTCTGCTGCGGAGTATAAGTGCATGAAATCTAATGTCGAATTCCATGATGACCCAAGAATGTACTAAAACTTGATCCATAAACTCTGTACCATTATCCAATTGTAGTGTACGAATTGATCGCTGATATTGAGTTGTCACCATTTTATAAAAATCCTGGAAAGCTGCACCTACATCACTCTTATTTTTAAGTAGGGAAATCCAAGTCATTCGAGTACACTCATCAATAAACATAACAAAATACCGAGCATTGGAAAATGATGGGATTTTTGCAGGACCCCAAACATCCGAGTGAATAATTGTGAACGGTTCTGAACTTTTATTCAAACTAGGTAAATAAGGGATACGATGGCTTTTGGCCAATTCACAAATGTCACATTTAAAATCTAAATTACTGACATCTAAAAATAAAAACGGTTGTGGTTTCTTAAGATACCCAAACGAAAGATGCCCAAGCCTTCAGTGCCATAACCATATGAGTGCTTGAGCTTTGTCTTTACTGTTTGCTTGATGTGCCTGACTGAATTTTGACCCTCCTTTCTCGGTTAACTCTAGATAATAAAGGTTGCCCCTTCTAACACCATAACCAAGAATCTTTCGAGTTAAAATGTCCTGAAAAATACAAAATAATGGCCAAAAAATTACAGTACATGCAAGGGCAGTAGTAATTTGGTAACCGATAGTAGGTTGTATGCAAGGGATGGAACAACAAGAACCGTTTCCAGGGTGAGGGATTCGGTTAACCTTATAGACCCTTCATCAGTAATCGGAGAAGGGGTACCATTGGCAGTGTAAATAACAGACTGAGAAGATGGTTTAGAGGAATTTAGATTACCAGAATCTTTGGTCATATGATCGGATGTACCTGTATCAATAATCCACGAACTATTCTTAGCAATAATAGAGAGTGCAGAAGTTTTACCAATTATACCTGGAAGAGCAACATTTGTCGTTGGCTGTTCGTGTTCGTGTTCTACGGTCGTACAATTCCCCACATTTTTTCTAATATTTTTTCTGGGTTTTTTTTAAAATCCCACCAGTCAGGGTACCCGATAATTTCATAGCATCTTTGCTTCGAGTGACCGGATTCTCCGCAATAAGTACACATAAGCCCCCCGGTTTTTTCTCCATTTCCTCCCTGCCACGTCAGCCCACTTCCACTTGCACTCTGCCACGTCAGCCCTCCTCCTCCTCCATTTAAAATCTTCATTTGCTGCTGCCCCCCGCCGTTTCCCCCTCGATTTTTCTGCTGCCAAGGGGATGAAGGGCGTGGCAAGTTACTCTGGTGAGCCACCATCACTGATCCCTCAGAAATGGGTTCGTGATGGTGGTGACTCCCTCCTCCACCATGGGTTCGTCCAGCCTCTACTCCTCCTCCCATCACCTGAAGTTGCTGGTATTCACGCCGGACGACTGCATAGGCATTTTCAAGCTCCAGCTTTGGGTCCTTCCTCAGAATCTCCCCACAAACTTGGTCAAACACCAAGTCCAGGCCACTGAGAAAGATGTGCACCCGAAGCCTCGCCATCGCTGAGTGTTGCTGAAGCACACTGTCGACAGTGCTAGCCTGTGAGTTTGTTCAATGGTCAATTTCTTGAAAAATAGCAATCAATTCGTTATAATATGTGGGTAATGGTCGGCCGTTTTGCTTGATTGAGAATGATTTTTGATTTAATTCAAAAATGTGTGTCTCATCTGAGTAGTTGGGAAGGTGGATGGGTTTTTAGATGGGTTAATTTCCATAGTTGATGGGTTAATTTCCATGTTGATGATGTGTTTGAGTGTTTCTGTGTTTGGGTAATTTATGGGGTTTCAATATGTTGATAAACACGAACTGAGATGGGATTTCTGTGTTTAGTTGTGGTGTTTTGTTTTCTTTGCAGATGAACAACAGCTGTGGAGAACAAGTACTATGGAAATCAAGAATCTGGGTTTACGGGCTGGAGAAAAAAATGTAGCAATTCAATTTCAGAAGAAAAAAAATTCGAGGTAAGCTCTGATACCATGTAAAACTTTCAATTCGAATAATTATGTAGTTTGATTGTATTTTTTTATTGCAGTTTTAAGTATTACAGCAGTATAAGATATACATGAAAATAAGTCTATTGTACAATCTATTTTTCTTACTTGCAGAACTTGTTACACATGAAAGGAAATAAATGGTAACCTGCAATTTAAAACTATGTTCTTAACATCTACAGCTGTATTCTCAACAAATACTAATAATAATAATAAATTATAATTGACTGAAATTCTTTGTTTATAATCACCTGCCTTATTATTTATCTTCTTAACGTAAAGAATTATTGACCGTGCTTCACAAATGATGCTACGTATAATTGTTTTTTTTAAGTTGACTACGGGATAAATATGAGACATGAACCCCTTTTCTTCTTTTTTCTTAAATCGTTAGCATGTATATATTACGATGGAACTTGTACTAATAAAAGGGGGGGTTGTAAGCTTAAAACTACTCTATTATTTTGAAAGAACATAATACCGAGCACGTATATATTTCAAATTATAAGTTCAATTATGGTCCGAAATATGAGACTCCTGAGTGTTTATTTAATTAGACATGTCAGCGGAGTAAATTATTAAATGACGCCAGTAGTCCTATTTATAGACTACAAAATAATTAAATTAAAAATCAGAATATTTTCATGCAAGTATGGAAGAAATATAGAGAGATTTGAAGTAATCATTAAATGTTGTGTCTATATGCTGACTATAAAATACCTAATAACGTCGGCTGAGTATTCGACCGACGTACGTAAAAAGCAACGTAGGCCATGAGGTTATTTTGGTGGAAATTGGATTAGCCACGTACGAAGCTTCATTAAATCTTCTTAAATACTATTTATTGTTTTGTAGTGGTGCTCTAAGGCTGTTTAATAAAGCCAAACTAATGGAAACAATAATATTGTCAAAATAAAATCTTCCAATTATCCCTTGATTTTACTTTTGGCACCTAAAATAGGACTATTTTGAACACATGTACATACATACGTTGAATCTGAATTCGAAATTCAAACTTTTAGGTAAAACCAGAGGGAGAAACATTGCAGCTTCAGCTGGCTGGTAAACTGCATTTTTGTTATTTTTTATGGTGAAATGATCGACCGGCAGTGTCACCATTACAATTTACAAGGGCAGTTCCAGGCCATGCATGCATGCTTTCTTTAATTATTGTGATTATATTTTAATCATTCCAGACAGGGGGCATGAAGCTTCAAACGAGGGTTTTTATTTTTATTTATATATTTAAAAAAAAAATGAATGCTTCCAATAGGAGGAAACGAACATACATGCTGACTAACAGGATGACGACATCAAGACAAAATAAGAAATAACTAAATACCTGAAGAATCCCAGTTAGTAGTTCCATCCAGTGATTAATTAATTTGTCTGTGCATTGCCGCGAGGAACTGTTCGATAATGTTATTAATTTTATTTAAAAAAACGCCGTCGAGTATATTTAGTGATTAGTCACCTGGCTTTTCTACCAAGCTAGTTTGAGAAGCTGAGAATAGATATATTGTGGTGTAAGAAAATAGTTTATTTTATTTTTATTTAATATTCATTAGATGTATTTCTTTTTATTAATTTTAAATATCAACATGATATTTGAATAAAACAGATTGTTAATATTATTACAAAAAGAAACGATGATATTATTTGAGAACCATGAAAAGTTTGAATAATAAATTAAATATCATGTCAATTATATTTCTCTGTATTGTGCATTTCAATAATAATAATAAAAAAAAAATCTTGAAATGAAACATTGAAAAGTCTTACTCACCTCGGTAAAGTGATGGGGGCCACACATCAAGCCCGAGAAAAGAAAGACTTACCATCTGACCTTCTGTTTTTTACACAGGGGAGGAAACATGTCTTGTCGTTCTAATGTTTTTCTTTAAAAAAAATGATGTGTCGTTTAAAAATAAATGACAATTTTATAATTCCTCTGTTATTTTTATATCATGCACTATCTCCTTGCTCACACTTAGGAACTTAATGTAGCTTGAACCAGTCATATATGCGTGAAATTAAAGTGATCAAAAATAAAAATGAAAAGGGTTTTCATGAAAAAAATTTATAAAGTTGTCTACGTTTTAATTTTTTGAAGGCAATTAAATTGATTTATTTAAATTGAGCATGAAATATAATTGAAATATTCCGTATAAAGCAAATAAAAACAAATCATTAAACTCAATTTTCAACTAATGCAATGTTAGAGAATATAATTGATAAAGAAAATTTGAATGACCAAAGTAAATAAAAAAAAAAAAACCTTAAAGGACTAAATAAAAAGGAAGGAAAAAACAAAAAGTTCTTTGAGTGCTCTTATAGTGTTCTGTCAAATGTTTTCCCCACCTAAAAAATGAGTTAGTAACTAAGTTAGTAATAGTCAAAAACACCAAAAAATCTCATGATTTCTTCTCCTCCTCCTACTTGATGAATTCGTGAAAATGGGAGGGACGATCGTAATGGCAGATCATTGAATTCAAATCAGCAAAAGTCGATGTTGTATTTATCAGTTTTTCAATAATAGAAATGCACCAGACAAATCACAATAGCAACTGTCTTCTAGTCCCATATAATGGCACCAAATTGTACAAGAGAGCTAAATTGAAGGATAAGTGGTTAGGTTAGGTTGAAAAGCATAAAAGTAATTGAAGTTTACGAGGAAAACAGATTTATTGGCCAAAAAGTATAGCCCTTTTGTCCATCAAAGCTGATTCGTTAACACCTTCTTCACCTATCTTTTTTTTTTAATATTGGACGAGCAAGAATGACATAATCATCATAAGATATCAGCTGAGGAGAAATTGGATGGGACCCGTTTCAGAAATTCATACACATATTGCTTCTTTTTTCTACATGACAATTGCACTACCTAATCTCGATGATTTTAGTAGTTGCCTATTGAAAAATACCTCGATGGTGATTATGAAATCGGCCTTCCCCTAATTGCCTTGATTCTGGAAGCTATTTAAGAATATTATGCTAATAAGAGAATGAAAGCGACCTTTATCATTTCAATCACGTCTCTCACGCAACTGTTTATAAGCAGCATGTCTGACAAAAAAAAACACTGAAGTCGTAGCTCCTTGTCTGATTCTTGAGAACATTTCAAAGTCGAGATTTCTGTCCAGAACCTCTCCCATCTTGCTTTGGTTTATTTCTGTTAAACTTTACAGGATGGTTAGATCTCCCTGTAGCCATGGCAGTGACTTCAAGAAAGGGCCATGGACGCCGGAAGAGGATGAGAAGCTAATTGACTATATCAACAGGAATGGTCATGAGAATTGGAAGGCACTCCCTAAGCTTGCAGGATTGAATAGGTGTGGGAAGAGCTGCAGATTGAGGTGGACAAATTATCTGAGGCCTGATATCAAGAGAGGAAAGTTTTCAGAGGAAGAAGAACGAGTCATCGTCAACCTCCATTCTGTTCTGGGAAACAAGTATGCTGTTCTTCCTTTTCCTTTTCAGCTAGCTTACATATTTTTGCTGTCAATATTTTTCCTTAAAATGGTTTTTAACCTTTCCCGTTCACTTGAACTTGCAGGTGGTCAAGGATCGCTAACCATCTTCCAGGGAGGACCGACAATGAAATCAAAAACTTTTGGAATACTCACATAAGAAAGAAGCTTCTTCAAATGGGGATTGACCCGAACACTCACAAGCCAAGGACTGATCTAGACCATTTCTTGAATCTCTCTCAGTTTCTTGGAGCAGCACAATTCGGCAATTCGGCAGATCCATTGGACAATTTTCTACAGTTACAGGCAGATGCCGCTCAATTAGCCAATATCCACGTGTTGCGAAACCTGTTGCAGATTATGAATACAAAGACACTAACAAATCTGGAGAACAGCAGTCTCTTGGGATCCCAAAATCCTAACCTGTTTGAAGGACTTGTCAATGGGGCAACCATCTCCAGTACCAGGGAACCAATTAACCCAGTATCTCAGGATCTTTTTAACCCACTTGCAACCCCGCAAGCACCAGCCAATGACTTCCAAGCTATCTCGAATTTATGGGCTAGATATGAAGGTGGATTTGGCCCTGAAGGAGTAAACATCAACAGTAACAGCTTGAGCAGTTCCTGTGGTATTCAAACAGATCAAAACCCACTTCCTGCATTGGTCTCAGACTCAACCTCCCCTGGAACTTCCATCGTTAAGCAAGCAGAAAGCAAGGGTAACCCATCAAACTACTCCACTGGCACGCCGACCTCCACTGTTTTTGAGGCCTGGGAGAAGCTGATCGATGATGACCACTATAGCTCTTACTGGAAAGATATTCTGGAGTAGGTACTTAATTGCAAATACTCATTATGATTTCATTCCTTCTTCTTACTGCTACCAGCTTTCCATTGCATCTAGATTTTTCAAAATTTTACATCCTTCGTTGGGTTTTTTTCTTCTTCATCTTTAATTGCAAGAAAGTTAACATTTATTTCTGTTTTTTGCAGTTTGACATCATCATCCTGGTCACATAACTCTTAGCGAAACACTCTTTCAACAAGCATCGATGCATGCTAGCTCTTGGTGCAGGAAACACAATTTGTTCATTAAAAATCTTATGTAACAAGTGATCATTTTCTTCTTCTTATACATGTAGAGTCTGTTCTGCTAAGATTTAACTATGTTTTTGTGAAAACTGGATACATCCATAATTTCCCAAATCTTGGATATTGCCTATTTTTACTTGTAGCTTCAAATAAATCTGAAACATAAATATATTATTTCCATTATAAATCTGCTATAGCAGACATATGCGCTAGCAGTTTTGTGTATATTAAATGAGTGATGTCCTGTCCCTGAAGAAGAGTAAGTGGATGAAACCAACAGATATATATATATATACACTGGACAATCATCAACATAATTCTTAAGACTCTAAAATGGGTCCAAGTGAGATAAGATTATGACCTGCATATAGATATAGATATATATATGCAGGTCATAATCTTATTTACATGGCATGTCAAAGTCGATAATATTGCCACTTCCATATCAAAATTATTTCAGGACATCGATGTTCTTCTTGTTGGTCTTCCACTTCCAGGGTGACATCAAATGATTAATTAATAAAGTAAGAAAAAGTAATCATCCAAAAATTGGATGGTTGCTTATGTATGGTCACTAAAAGTCAGATTATTCGTTCTTATTAGGTGAGCTTATTTACGTCCAGTACAAGTAATTGACTGTAGCAGAGTTACAAAATCACCAACCTAGCCGGCCAAATTGGAGTTTCGATTTTACTACCTGGGATGAAAATCTTGCTGCATGCCTCGATATATATAACAATAAATCAGCTAAGATTAGAAAAATTACATGATTGACACGAAAAAAATCTAGAATCAATACAGTTTGCTTTTTCAATTGCATTACTCTTTTCCTTTCTTTCTCATACGGAAGCAAGAGTTTTAATGGGACCAATTGCCAGAACTTCTTGTACTCTTTTTTTCTTACTCCCGTGGCCTTTAACGCCTGCTTCTAACAAGTTTTGCAACTTTAATCGATCCAAAGCCAGGTTTCAGCCCAATCAGCCCACATTGCGAACTAATATACGGCTACTGTGTATAAAAAGTGAACAGATACATGTTCTTAGGGCATGTTTTTGTCAAGCCATTAACCAGGATTGCTCAAACAATTCAGATGGCTAGGCCGGGTACTGCAGTGTGAGATTCTCAAGGTAATCATCCTTCGGAAAAATACATATCGAAATTTGACCCAAAGTGGAAGCTTTTCCTCTCAATAACATAACCTTAATGAAGACAAGGTTGAACTGTAGACATGCAAATTTCTTTGCCGTGGTATATAGCACGAGCATCATTTGATGGAGCAACATAAGCTTAGCTTTCAGAATCGATAAAATAGGGTTTCATGTCCTGAACTAAGAGTTAACTATCCAATTGTGGCATTATCCCAATCCACGGCCTATGCGACCTCGAACAATGCAATTGTGATGTCGAGTAAAAAATGATTTTAGATGAGTAAAAGGGAGAAAAACAAAAGAAGCCAACAAAAAATGAGAAGAGAGAGTTGAAGAAGGGAAGAGAAGGGACAAGGAAAAGTTTGCAACTTCATAATTTTTATTCAGTTCATAATAAAATTTACTATATTGTCAAAAATTATAAATAAATAGAAATCCTAGAACAACCATCAATAATTAAGCCAAAAACCCTCTAAAATAAACTACTGAAATTTAAAATATAATAAAACTCAAATAAAATAGGAATACCACTGGCAGTGTAGGCCATGTTGAATGTCAAATATGAGAAATAGGGATCATTAGTTTAAGAGGATTAATATCATAAGACTCTTGAAACACTACATTTATTTCTTTAGACAGTTCCATTAAACTGTTTCTTGAAACTTTCTCTACAACTAAAACAAGCTTAATAATTTTTTTTATTAACCTTATTCTCATACTTATTTGTACATATAGTGTCAAATCTTTCTTTTTACAAATCCTCTTCAATAGGCCACTAAAATTCTCAAAAATAGACTCAAATACTTGATTAATATCATTTTTCTCTTTATCTAAATCATTATATTCTTGGATGAATAAGGTTTAATGGTACGTTTGACAAAGATATAACCAAGGTTGTCAACACTGTTCCAGTCGCCGTTCCGGTTTTTCTATTGGTACGGAACGTTCCGGTTTCGAAGCGTTTCGGCGTGCCGTTTCGGGATTGTATTGTTCATATATATATATATATATATATATATATATATATATATATATATATATATATTTTAATATATCAAGTATAATTTTATTCAAGATAAACTAACTTTAAATTATACAATACAAATATAAAATCAAACAAACTTAATCTCAAAATTAGAAACACAACAATAGGTTAATCAAAATAATTTTAAACATAATCTCTATAAAAAAAAAAGATTTTGAGGCCGGAACGGCACACCCGGAACGTTATCGAAACGTTCCGGCCGGAATTTAAACCGAGACAAAAACGACGCCGTTTTGTCTCGGTTTTTTTAATGGTACAGAACGTTCCAGCCGGAACGGAACAGAATTAATTACCTTGGATATAACCAAAACTTTAACATTTAGCATACTGAATCTTTGAACTCATCTCAGATATTTAATTGAAGACTCATATTTTCTTATCTTATTTATAAAGTTTGAGCGCTATTATAATTAAGTCTATGGGGTGGAACATCAAACAAAGAACCATTATTTTAAGGTGTGCACTAAAGTATAAGCTTGGTCAATAATGGAAACACCTTAGAGTACAAACTCTCTCCTAATATCATCTTTCAAACCTCTACGTAACATACTTTGAGTTGTGTTCTTTTCTCTATAATATCACATTTTACTTTATACTCGTCAAATTGTGCTTCGTATTTGCTATAATATCTATTTGTATTTTCAAGATTGTTTCATTGGTTTATAAGTTATTCTTACAAGATTAGGATAGGTGTTTTTCTTGTAGTTTTTATTTCATTTTAGCCTAATTGATTATGAAAGGCTTATCTCTTCTCACCAAATAAATGTTTAACACTTTCTTAGTAAAATCAAGTTTTATCAATGAACTTCATTTTAGCAATTCAACTATTCTATTAATAAATAATGTTCAAAGATTTTCCTATAAAATTAGACTTCACAGAAAGTTTTATCTTAGTAAGTCTAATTCTTTTATCAACAAAAAAAAAAGGTTAGACCATGGTTGGTGAAGGATGAATATATATTGAATTATCTTCAACAAAACCTACCTACTATGATGATTCAGTGTGGTATATATACATAGCAGCATCCCCCAAATTATAGGGATTTGATACATATATTTGGCTAAACTAAAAGAAATCATTAACGGTTACAAGCAGAGAATGAAAGAGTCGGCAATGGTTACAAGTAAAGAATGAGCATGGAATATACAACTAGAGTTTTAGATAAAGAACTAAAGATTTGACTTTTCATTGTTATCACACCCCTATAAATTGATGGGCCATGAGCAAACCATAAGCTTTGTTCTTAAGAGAAGAGATTGAGACTTTGAAAGACCTTTAATAGAGATATCACCGACTTGATTTGTAAAGGAGATATAACAAACTTCGAGTTTCTTATGTACCACTTTATCACAGACATAATGGTAGTCAACTTCCAAGTGTTTGGTAAGAGCATGAAATACCGGATTCGATACTAGGGATATGAAACTGATATTATCACACTAGATGCGAGTGGAAAGATAGACTCACTGAAATAAGGATCTAATCCATGATAGTTTAGTTGCAGTGTAGGCAAGTTATCGGTATTCAACCTTAATACTTGACCGTGATACAGTACATTGTTTCTTGGCACTCCAAGAGATAGGATTACGACCGAGATAAATACAATAGCCACCTATAGAGTGGCGATCATCTAGGCAGCCTGCATAGTTTGCATCAAAATAAGCTCCTAACATTAAAGAGTCAAGTTGGTAAAAAAAACCATGAGTAAGAGTAGCTTTCAAATAATACAGTATACGTTTCACAGCATTCCAATGATGTGTTATTGGTTAATGTAGAAATTGGCACACTTGATTAATAGCAAAACATATATCTAGGCGTGTGAGGGTCAAGTATTGTAGAGCACCAAAAATATTTCAAAATTTTATGGGATCTGAAAGAGGATCTCCATCATAAAGATTAAGTTCATTACCAGCAATAACAGGAGAAGAGAGTGGTTTAACATCCAGAAATTTTGTATGTAACAATAAATCCATAGTTTATTTGGTTTTTGTGTGAGATATAAGCCAGTTAAGGTGTAAATCGCCTCTAGACCAAGAAAATAGTGTAATGGTCCCAAGTCTTTCATCAAAAACAATCTACCCAGATTCTAAATAAGACTAAAAATATAAGAGGAGATAGTACATGTAATTAAAATGTCATCAATATATATAAGTAGAATAATGAGCACATCACCTTTATGAAAAGTGAATAGAGAATAATTGATTTTGGATTCACAAAAGCTGAGTTCCTCTAAGTAATTAGAAATTCTCAGCTAAGTTCCTCTAAGTAATTAGAAAATCTCGTAAATCATTGACAAGGTGCTTGTTTTAAACCATATAGTGACTTATGAAGCTTGCAAACATGATTAGGATAGTTTGGATCAATGAAACCTGGAGGCTGTCTCATATAAACTTCCTCCAATAAAAGTCCATGAAAAAATACATTATGAACATCCAATTCTTGAATCGGTCATTTGTGATGTACTGCTAAAGCAAGTATAATGTGAATGGTAGAATGCTTCACAATCAGACTAAAGATTTTTGTCTAATCAATTCCCTCATGTTGGTGAAATCCATTGGCCATTATGGGAGCCTTGTAGTGTTCAAAAGTACCATCGAAACACCTTTTTATTTTGAACACCTATTTGTTAGGTAGAATGTTCATACTCTTAGTAGGTACTATTAATGACCAAGTATCGTTTTGTTGCAAAGCATTAAACTCAACACCCATTGCTTTACATCATTCTTTATATTTTGCAGCTTGATTGTAACTTATGGGTTCTAGAAGAGTGGGATCATAAGTAATAAACAATGCATACTTTGGATTTGGCTTAGAGATGCCAGTTTGACTTCTAGTAACCATTGAGTAGGGATGAGTGATGTGGATAAAAGTGTTAATACTGATAGGATTAGGGATTGTAGTAGTGTTTGGGTGGAGAGGTTCGGTAACAATAGAAGGAGGAATGATGGCAGTTGGAGGGTTTGTATGAGCTGATGGGATATGAGGCGATGGTTTAGTAACTATCTCTAGTGGTGGATGAAGAACTGGTGAGGTCGTCTCTACAAGAAAAGCGTTAGTGGTCTCTTGAAATGGAAAGAAGGACTTATCAAAAATGACATGATAAGACAAATAAATACAACCTATACTTTGATCAAGACAACGATATCCTTGGTGATTTAGAGAGTAACCCAAAAAGACACATCTTTAGGAATGAAATTGTAATTTATTTGTATTGCAAGATCTTAAATAAAAAAAGCATGCCCAACCAAATACACAAAAAGTATCTTATGAGGGAGATTTATGAAATAATTTTTCATATGGACTAAGGTACAATAAAACATGAGTTGGTAAACGATTGATTAAGTATTAGTCATAATGAAATGCATCGACCTAATAATTTGAACTCATATGAGCATGGGCAAGAAGTGTGAGTCTAGTGTCAACAATGTGACTATATTTTCGTTTAACAATCTCATTTTGTTCCAGATGACCTGGACAAGAGGAGTGAAATTCAGTACCATTATGAGTCAAATAATTTTGGAATTTTATTTGTGTATATTCACTCCCACCATCAGATTGAAACATTTTGATTTAGGATGAAAACATATTTTCAACATGTAGTTTAAATTTGATAAAAATATCAAACACTTCATGGTTATATTGCATTGGAAAGATCCATGAGTATTGTGAAAAATAATTCACAAATAAAACATAGTATTTTGATCCCTTGGTTGAAAGACTAGGAGAATTCCAAACATCGAAGTGAATTAAATCCAAAGAAAATTTTGACATAGAGTTTGATAATGAAAAAGGCAACTTAGTACTTTTACCCAAAGAATATGAATTATAAAATGGGAAGGAATTATTACCATTTATGAGAAGATATTTATTTGAAATAAGGTGTGGCAAAGTATTGTTAGTAGGATGACCCAATCGAAAATGTCAAATTAAGGCGCTAACCCGAACACCAACTAGTTGTTACATCCTTCACATAAAACGAATCAAAATAAAAACAAAATAACAATTATTATCCCGTGTGAATTGATATATTGATAAAAGATTAGAAACAATTGAAGGACAATGCATAACATTTTTCAAAGCAAAGGTTCAGGAACCACAAGTTATTTTACTAGAGCTAGTATTAGCAACAATTAAACCTGCATCATTACCCACAGCCACATGATTTTTCCCATTGTGAGCATCCATATTTGAAAGGTCTAAAGTAATATGGTTTGAAGCACCAGAGTTTGAAATCCATGTGGTTAGTTGATTATTGGAGGAAGTAATAGTAACGATAATTGTAAGCTTTTAAGTGGGTATCCTTCCTTCATACGCATGATTCATGCCTTGATAGCAATCAAGGATATTGTGCCCATTACGATTGCAGATTTGACAAGAAGGGCGTGAAAAAATAGGGCAAAAATTACAAAAGAAGCAATGGCATGTTGTTGGGACCAATTTGTATTTTGACGGAAACTAGAGGACTCTTTGCCTCACATATTAGATCTACGGTGAGGTATAGACTAACAACCATGATTGTTGTTATGTGAAGCTTTGGGAGCATACATGGCAGTAGGATTTCCCTCAAGAGATGGTATTTGTTGCACCTTAAGCCTCATCTCTACATTAAGCAACAAGGCAACAAGATCATCAGGGTCGACATTATTGTGGATTATGTTGCTTAGTTCATCATCATCAATTGGTTTACTTGTTAAAGCAAGATTGTCAGCAATCTAAAATATCTTGTCCACAAAATCTATGATGGAAAGATCGTCTCCTTTGACGGTGAGTAAATCATGCCAGAGCTGCAAGATTCAATTTTTCGACTGAGAAGCATATCTTCTCTCAAGTGAAGCCTACGTAGTTTATGGCGATATGAATCAAGCCACTGTAGACAATAAAAGGAGTTGTTAATCCAACTCAGGATCATTTGGTCCTATTGATGCCAGGTGATGTACCGAGGATCGACCTCAGTAGTGATGGTATCATCAGCATGTCATTGAAATTCTGGTGGACAAGGGTGTGGTCCTGTGACAAATCCCATTAAATTCTTGCTTTTTAGGATCCAAACAATTTGGGCAAGCCATAATGCATAATTAGTTTTGTCAAGCTCGATGGACATGAACCCAAAATGGCTGGGGACTACAAAACCAGCAAATGAATTAATGTCTTTCATGGAGAAGATGAGGAAGAACAGGGAAAAAAGTGTTGTCGTTAGACGTGAGGCTCTGATACCATGAAGGATGAATATGTCCTGAATTATCTTTTACAAAACCTACTCACTATGATGATTCAGTATGGTATATATATACGGCAGCATTCCCTAAACTGTAGGGGTTTGATACATAAATTTAGCTAAACTAAAGGAAATCATTAACAGTTACAAGAAGAGAATGAAGGAGTCGGCAACGGTTACAAGCAAAGAACGAGGATAAATATACAACTGGAGTTTTAGGTAGCGATCTGGAGATTTAACTTTCCATTTTTATTGTCATCACCCAATTTTTGGGTGATTCCCAAAATATACCAAAAATTAACAAAAATAAAATAATTTTGGTGTTGGCAGAAAAATTAATGTGAAAATTTTGGACGTTTTGGAAAGCTCGATAGTACCTCTTTTTTTGCCTAGAAATGAAGGAAAATGCAGATTCGTGGCTAAAATAATTTATTATTGATTAAATCTGCATAAAAGTTAAGTCATAAGACATAATTATATTAAAGAAAAAAAAAATTAACTGCAATGTAAAATTACATCGTAAAGTACACCCGCAGACAAATTTTTTTTTTATATATAAATGTAATGTAAAAATTTTGAACTTAGAAAAAAATAATTAAACAACAATGCAGCTTACCTTAGGTAGGGTGCACTGGGGGTGACGCGTCTTCCCCTTGCACAACAAGTCCCCTTACCCAAGACTCTCGCAGACCATTAGATTCCTAGTGACCTTACTACTAGGTGGCGACTCCTTATAATTATAGACGTAATTTTTACGGCTATAAAACAAATCCCTCCTTTTTCACCTCGCGCCGTTGTCTCTCCTAACCCGAGGGGATAGCGGGGCGCGAAGCGTGAAAAATCGTCGTCACGACAGCTATCAGTTGGTATATAAGTGGAAAAGATAAGTCCTCGCTAGGGTTTAGTATTAAAATAATCTTAAAAGGCATGTTTGGCTAGGGTGTAAAGTTTTTTTTATGGTATTTTTTTCACATTACATGTTTTTTTTTTTCTTCTAGCTTGCCTTTGATAAATCACGTGTTTGATGAGAATTGCACAAATTCTAAGGTTTATAAACTGATATTGAATTTTGAGAATTTGAAAAAAACTAGCTTTCTTAGATACCTGCAAAGTGAAAGAAAGAAGGAAACAGCTAAAGAAAAGAACTGAAAAAGAGAAGAGAAAGGAAGGAGGATGAGTCTGCAATTCTGTATCCAATTCATTATGAAACTGACTTAGTGTCAAAAATTATGAATACACAGTAAAACCTTAAAACAACCACTGCAACTTCTTATATTCCAAGGTACATAGTAAATGAACATGTGCAGGCAAAGAGAAGATCCTCGATTTTCTCAAGCATCGCCCTTGAATGTTAAAGCTTAAAACTGCCAAAGCGGTATGTATCATTTGTAAGAACCTCAATCATTTGTAAGAACCTGTAACCCATCCATAATTCAGCAATCCTTGAAATCAAAGGAATTAAGGTTCCACCTGATTCAAACTTTGTGATGGAAATGTTAAGTGTAGTAGAGACATGCTATAATAAATTCTACAATGTACGGCACCATCTATCTTGCAATGCTCAAACTCCTTCAGTGAAGAGCTGGTTTTGCCCCCAAAACTAATGTAAGCAGGTGTATCAACTTACTGCTTGGCAATACTAGAGCCAACCGGCTCGGCCAGCTGCAACTAATGCAATAGATACATGCTAATCTCAATGATTAAGGTGGTACATAAATTAACATGAAGTAAGAATCTTCCAGCAAGAGTCGATAGCTAAATAAAGATTATGACAGAACCATAATAAGCACAATAATACTAGCTGAGCTTTCGCACCTAATTTTTGCCTCATAAGTTCTGATCATTAAGCTCGCTCAGAATAAGTACACATTGCAATGGAGAGCCTATTGCATTCAGTTCATGAACAATTCAAAATGAGCGTTGTTGAGCTAAATCCTATATAGAATATCAACCGTGAAACTGACCACCACAGCAATTGCTTGTTGGAACTTAAATTCAATGATCACTCAGCAATACTTACTAGAATTGCAGAAAAAAGTTAGCTTACACCAAGAACAGAAAAAGCAATCACAAATAACTTTCCGATAACCATAGTGAAGCACATCTTTTTTAAAGCACAAAAATATGCTGAATTCAACCATCATCAAGGAAACAATAGTTCTTCATTTCAGTGCAGAACTGTTCAAAGCAAAAGTTGAAATTGAAAAGGAATGACTCCCGGGAATTAGATGGTGTCGTGTCATTGGACACCAAGCATTCATAGAATCCGATCAATAGAAACAACAAGCCAGATGCAATCAAATGCAACAGTCAAGGGTTGTGCTTTAGCTTTGTACCGACTGTCTTTTCACATAGAACCAGCTATATGGAAACTGGATTTTCTCAAAAAATATACATTTTTCCCTATTTTCATTCTCTGCTATAAACAAACAGAAAATTCTAAGGAAATGCTAAAAGTATCCATTTCTCTATTCTGTTGAGACATATTCTGTTAAATCCACCAAGTTAGTGACCATATAGATCTCCAACAGTACTGGAAAACTCTCCATAAATTAAGTAGTTCAACCATGGAAATCAGCATTCAATCAACCAAAATAAAATCATCAAAAGTAAGATTAAAAATTTCATTGACAAAAAAGGAAACTCCTTATACCAAAGATGCCAAATTGCACTAAACTAAAACAACTTCTAAGAAAATGGAAACATTTAGAAGCCTCGAAGTACAACTTAAACTTCCCTAAAACTTGAAGAAGAGTATTTGAGAATTACCTAACTCCAAAGCAGTTGTTGACAGAATATACATGTTCAACACTGTAACGCCATGTAAATGTTGTCAAGAGACTAAAACTACCGCCAAAGAGGTAACAGACCTATTTATTCCACCACGGTACCTCCTGCTCCTCTCCTCCTCCCTCCTACCTATCAGAAAATGTGCATCTCCATCCAGCTCACAAATAACCAGAAACATTCACCACCATACAATGAATGCAACGAGCCTCACCCACTGCTATCCACTACTTTAGTATTCTACTTCCCCCCTCAAACTTGAAGAATGGGTGGTTTCTCTTGCTCTTCCCCATCACTACAATTATTAATCGTAATCTTCCTCACTTCCACATCACAATTACACACCAGCTGCCGCTTATCAATCCCATCTTTCTCTTTCTCTTTCTCCTCACTCCAACACTTCCTGACCAAATCACAAAAGAAATCAGTCAAAGCAGTCTCGTAACCGGGCATTTTGGCATACCCAGGAAAGTAATTAATATCAATCACAAGGTACCTATTCCCAATTCTAGCATCCCTAATGACATCAAAATTAAACAAATTCAACTTCAATCCCCTCCTCAATCCTCTAGCAATATCCGTAATAAAACTCAGCGGTGGCAACTCAGTATCCTCCAAATCCAGTAACTTATAATACTTATCATCATTTCTCTCATCACTAGTCAAATTCGAAACCTGTGAAAACGACAATGACCCTTCCAAACTCTCCAGTTTCTCCTCGGAAACATCCGGAAGCGATTTCCTTTTCACACACTTGACAAATTCCCCGACCACGTAAACTTTAAAGATAACGCCGCCGTGATTAACAAACTCTTGTAAGACAATTGGGGGTTTTAGTTTATTTAAACCCTCACGGTTAAAAACCAAAGCCATTTTATGCGATTTTGCGCTACCATCAGCAATTAATGGTTTCGCAACGACCGGATATTTTAAAAACTCCCAAGATTGCCGGTCGAAAAGTGTTTCCTTATCGTAAATCACAATCTGTTTCGGAATGCCGAATGTGTCCGTTTCCGACTCGATCTTTAGCTCCGAAACGACTTGTAACATCGAGATTCGGTTGTGGAGTCGTTCGATTGACGCAGGTGAGTCGATTATAGTCGAACTAGGGTTTTGAGTTCGGAACTCTTCGAGTTGTTTCCTCCAATGCTCACCGTCCAGTTTGTGGAGAACGCAATCGAACGGTCCTTGATCAGTTAATCGACGGTCCTGATCAATTTTTACCAGATCGACGCCTTTTGATTTGCAGAGAGAGAGCAGCGAGTCTTGGATGAAGCTTTGTTGTTTCTTCGGCAAGAGCGCGTAGCCAACAACAACTCTCCTATCTTCTGCCATTGAAATTGACTGGCTTTCGCTAGGTTGATATTGAGAGATTTTGATTGCATTCAGTTCGGAAATGTGATTGTTTAAAATTTTGGGTATTTGTTTTTAAATCTTAGAAATTTCTTGAAACGAAAAAATAAAATGGAAGGGAGCGAGCGAGCGCAAATGAGAGAAAGGAGAGGGGTGGTATATATAGATATTTACTAGGGTTACTGAGATCTGATGGAGCAACCAGAGTTAATGAAAAGTGAGTGCACGTGGCATTCTCCCCTAACGATAAGCGTGCTGGGATAAATACCTGTTTGTTTCTTCTTCTTTTTTAAATCAAACATTTTAGATTAATTTTTATTAATGTTTTTAGATTATTTTTTATATAAAAATATTAAAAATAATTTTTAAAATATATTTTTCGAGTGAAAGAATTTCAAAAAAAATAGTCTACAAAATCCATGAAAGCTGGAATCGGGTGCGTAGAAATAGACGGTTCTGATTGGGGTATGAAGAAAGTTGATGTTGATTGGATGACATTCTTTGACCATACAAGAACAAGAGGTGCTGTTGCAAAAGCAGTGCGGGTAAGTGGAATAGTTGGTTAGTGTTGATTGATTATGAAAGGGTTGTGTTTGTCGTCTTCTTCTTCTTCTTTCTTGGGCTTTGCTTGTATTTGCTTACGTTATTACAAGTTATTTTTTAATATATTATAATAATAATTTTTTTATTTTAAAAAAATTATTTTGATGTCATTAATAAAGTAATTTAAAAACACTAATAACATTTTTATTTAAAATATAAAAAAATAATTTTTTAAAAAATATATTTTAATTGCATTCCAAGCATGCCCTTAAAAATGAGATTTCGCAGAGAAATATGAAATTTAGACCCCGTTTGGGACAGCGGCCAAAAGCGTTTTTGGTTGTTTTTGGTCCTTTTTTTTTTAATTTTAAAAATTGGCGGTTAATGTTTTTAGATCATTTTGATGTGCTGATATCAAAAATAATTTTTAAAAAATAAAAAAATATCATTTGAATACATTTCGGTACAAAAAATACTTTCAAAAACTACCACAACCGCTCTCCCAACCAAGCCCTTAGAAAATGTGCAATCAATTTTTTTTGTGTGGGTATTACCCCATACAGTAGAGTCCATTTTATCTTATGGTGGCCCAGTCTGGTGATGTGACTTTGTTTTAATTAAATTTGTTTCCCACGTGGATTTTTGCAGGCCTTTGGACACGCTTTGAGGGATCAGGCGCGTGGTGCATTTTATGTTCTTGTCTTTTTCATGAGCTTACAAGATTTGCTTTAAATTAGATATGATTTTCATTGTATTAACTTTTACCGATAAAGTTTTTTAAAAATTAATTTTTGATATATATATATATATATATATATATATATATATATATATATCCAATGTATATGTGTTTCATTGTAATCAGCACCATATATTTTTTAACGTAAAAATAATTAATTATATGAGTTTTTTTATTATAATATAAATTTAAACAAAATAATAAATATGTGCAAAATTCTTGTTAAGAACAAGTTTTTTATAAATATATATATTTTAAATCGTTATAAATTTATTTATTTAGTAGGTTTCAAGAAAATAACCAACAAAAAATTATCATCATCATTAAAAAAACAAAAAGATTGGAATATCTTAATTATTGAATTCATTATATTAAGAATAATTTATTTTATAGTTCAATTTAAATTCAACATAAAAACACAATATAAATTCTAAAAACACCTGCAATAATCAAATAAAAAAATAGTTAATTTTCTATCTATAAAAAAAGATGTAAATTAAAAATTCATCTCTATATTACATCATTATCATTACTATAACAGTTAAAAGTTTTATCAACATTGCTACCTAAAAAAATTAAAATCATTAAATTGACATGAAAAATAAAATAAAACGCAAAACATTTTTACAAAAAAATTTAAAAAAAATCACTTAAATTATCATTATTATGGCGTAAACAATAAATCATAAAATCATTTGATCCGAAAAACAAAAAAAAATAATAGAAAACACAAAAAAAAAAAAGCAATATTAATTTTAAAATGATCACCAACATAAATTAAAATTTTAGGACTGAACCCATTAAAAATAAAACGCCAATAAAAAAAGATAAAATAAAAACAAAAACTAAAAGCACAGATACATAAATACAGATAAAAAATAAATATTGTCCAAAAAAACTAAAGAAATTAATAGCAAATAAAAAATTCAAAGAATAAGGACTAAAATAAAAAAATAAAAACAATAATTAATTCTAATCAAAGGACAAATTAAAACAAATAAAAACTCGGGGATTGAAACAAATAAAGATATTTAAAAAAAATTACAGTGTAATTTTGTTAAAAAAAAAAAAGAATAAAGATTGAAATGAAAAGTTGCATACATGACTAATTTCATTTGGATAACACAATTAAAACAAATCAAAATAAACTATATAATTAACTCCAATTGAAGGGCAAAATTGAAATACATAAACCCTTGGGATTGAAATAAATAAACATATTTAAAAACAATCGTTGTGTAATATTTAAAAAAAAATAAAAGAATAAGGACCAAAATGAAAGATAATATATGACAAATTTCAATTGGAGGATCTAATTAGAAGAAATTTAAACTTGTGTACCAAAATAATTAAAATAACCAAAAGCAAACTAAAAATCAAAAGAATAAGGATTAAATTTAAACCCACATATATAATCAGTTTTAATTGAAGGGCATAATTGTAATTAATCAAAAATTATATTGAAAAAAACAGTAATAAAAACAAAATCAAAAGTCTAGTGATCAAAATAAAACATATGCAAACCATGAGTACCAAAGTGTATTTTGCGGGCGGCTGGAGAGAGAAAAGTGAGAAAAAACTTTAACTTTTCCATCAAAGCTTCACTGGACATTGTAATCAGACATGTGCACACCAGAATGAAGATGACATGGCGACAAATCATTTTCGACAATGGAAGCTTGTCTTCCACCACTGGAGAGACGTTCATGCATTGCTTCAATGCCCTGCACGTAGAACATTATTGGCACGTCAATAAGACATGTCTGCAGTGTTCCAGAAAAAAAAATTGATCAATTACTCATTCATCCTTGGACCCGATTATATCTACAAAAAAAACAGAGGGTGAAAATCCTTAAATACCCCCGATGCTAAGTGTTAGTTTTTATTGTTTTATGGGGCTACTTTAATAGTTTTACTGTGTATAAAATCAAAAATATCATTTATGTCCTGTGAAAATTTTTAAACTATCCTCGGTCCAGTTAATCTTATTTTGTCGTTTTGGGGGCTTTTTAGTCGTTTACTGTGCAACAAATCCAGTAATATCATCCATGTCTCTTGAAAAATTCAAAAATACCCCTCGTCCCGGGGTTTAAAAAGTTTCAGTCGTGGGGATAAAAGGATCATTTCACTGTAGCAATCAACAATGAACTGTGTTTAGGTAAACAGTAATGAAATCTACAGTAAAACAATCACGTCGTTTATTGTGTGTATATATATATAAAAGTTAAAACTACCATGACGTGGGTTTTTTTATATGAAAAATAATATTAGTAAATAAAAACAATTTATTTTAATTTTACAAAATTAAAATTTTAACCAAAGGGGGGGTTAACACGATACAAAACCCAACATGAACCCATATAATCTTATTTGATATATTAAAATTATTAAAAAAAACAATCATTTTTTAAGAATTTCAAGATCCTAGTTATCATGGGTGAAAGAAATAGAGAATTTTTGCAGTGCTTGTATATTTTATTAATTATTTTTTATCTATTTAAAATTAAATAGAGATAAGAAAAGATAAAAAGACTATATTTGCGTTTTTACTCACAATCGCTTGACCTACTAGAGCCTTTTATTGCCTTGAAGAGTAATGGTACATAGAAGGAACTTTTTGTAGGAAGCAATCACTCTTCTTCTTTTTTAATTTTTCATTAGTTAACATAAGTATGAAAGATTTATTTATAAATATTTTATTTTATCAAATGAAACATTATAATTCAATAGAGTTGGACTAACCAGCAAAAAATGAAGCGATACGAACTTGCCTATACTTGTAGAATCCAGTGCAACCGTGCTTTTGAAAAAATAAAATTTAAAATCTCAAATTAATTTTTATTTTATTTTTTAAAATTGTTTTGATAGATTAATATTTTTTATATAAAAAATATTTTTTAATATATTTTTTAAAAAAATCATTGCTACAGTTAAAAATATTACTTAAAATCTACGCTTCTAACAAGGTGATGAAACATACACAGTATATAAAGTTTGTTTGCCTTTTCATTTCGAAAATATGATTTTTTTAATTAATTTATTTATTTACTTCAAATTAATATTTTATATCTACATATGGGATTTGATATTAGATATTATAAATAAATGTTTTAAAAAATTATTTTATTTTATTTTCAAATAAAAATTAATTTGAAAAACAATTATGAATGATAATAATCCCGAGTCTTAGTATTTAATTCATCTTAATTGCCACCGTATAATCGTCGTGCAAGCTGTGGAAAAAGAAAATAATCAAGTGGAAATATATAGATTTATATATGGAAAAAAAAAAATTAGTGTCGCATCCAAGGAAAATTTCTTCATACGACATTTTCAACGAAATGGATGCTTTCGTCACAAAGCATATAGTCATCAATCATCACGGTATAGCTCTAGCCGAAGTTTTTTTGAATTAACATTTTAATTTATATATGTTTTTGACTAATTTTATAAATTTTAAAATTAATAATAATATAAATTTTCAGTGATTATTATATTAATAATTATAGGTTTTAAATTTAAAATTACAAGAAAATCAAACTCTCTTAATTTCAAATTTTTATCACTAAATTATCTTGATGATTAGCCGCAAAGATCATAATTCTTCCTAATGAAAAAAAAAATAGAGAAAGAGAGTTATGCTAGACTAATACCATGGATAGAGTTATTTAATATCTATAGATTTTATGGTGAAATCAAAATATATTTTGTTAGGTGAGAGTAAAAGATTATATATATTTTATTTTATTATATCATGTTAAATTTATTTAAAAAAAAACAGTAGACTTATATCCTTCAAATATAGTTACAATAATCTTTGAATTCGTAGATAGATAAATTAAAATGATTATAATTTGATTTAAGGTAACAAATAAACATCAATTCATATATTATTTTTTTTAATTAATACTCTTGTGATATGATAAATTTTCATATGCATAAGACACATGGAATGCACTATAAGGTTGAGTTTATTTTAAATCATTATGACTTTTTAATTGTTAATAATCTTTTCTTTTTATTGAATTGGAATCAGTAGATAAATCAATTAATTTCCCTCCCATTCCTTCAAAGTTAAAACAACAAAGAATGAGGTTGAGTTTATTTAAATATAAAGCACAAAATTATCAAAATTGAAACAATAATAAGAACATGTTTGTGCAATATTGAAGCCGCAAAGCTTTCTAGTATCATTAAGACAACATTTAACATACATTAACATCATATACATATATGAGCTTAGTTGTGATCAATAGGTTTTTTCATTTTAGCTTAGTGAGAAATAGTGGTGATGAGCTTCCAAGTTGCAATTAAGGATATAGATTTTTTTCCAAGTGGCCATCCGTGTGAGATTTAAGCTTGGACATACGTTAAGATCAAGAAGTCAAGATTAACAGTATGTTGGAAAATGAAATGGGACCGATTGAGTTGTTGCTATCAATCTCAATTTATATAGATATGAAATCTCTTCCACTCTCCATCCTCCCTGTCATCAGCCACCACTGAACTCCATAACCATCCAAATTTTAGTGGAGAAGGAGACCTGAGGCCCCCCTTAAATTCAGACACTAAACGAACAGGATCAAGTTCATGTCCCATGGTGCTTGCATTTCCATGGCCATGAGGATCACATGCTATTCCTTTTCCTCCTTTTTTTTTTTTTTTTCATGTCCCATGGCGCTGCACCTTGACTTAATCCTATGAATAATTGAAAATGTACACGAAATTGTTTTTTTTTATTTTCCCTCTAGTATATGGGAGGCTCTTTTGAGCCATCGAAACATACCCCGCACAATTTGGAACTAGTAACACCACACAAGTTAAGCTTTAAATCAGCTACGGCCCATCCTATTCGATTAGCTTAGTGTATACATATCTTAAATTAAATCCCATCATAAAAAAAAAACCTAAGAGGTGTGGCAAAAGTATCATTCACCTAGAGAGAAAACCCTATGGGTTTAAATAATGTTTCTTTTAATTATATTTTTATCTTGATCCCTTGATTTTTATTATTTTTTAATTCTTTCTTTGACTTTGTGTTTATTTGAGATTAGTCTTGGTAGGGGGATAAGTCTTTGTGATTTTTTTTCAATTTATCTTATATAATTAATTTTAATTCCCTCTTTTTAGATTATGTTTTGTGTTTATCATATTAACTTAGATTGACTCAAAAAAAATTATTTATTTTTTACTTCAAAATTTAATTTTAAAATATCAAGTGGAGGGTACAAGTATGATGAGATTGTAAGAGAATAGTTAGATGTGAAATGCCATCTTAAAGAGCAAAGAAATAATTGAAATTTATTTGTCGTGTTATCTACTTATTATTATTTTTTTAATATTAATATTTTAAAATTAATTTATAAAAATAAAGAAAATTCAAAGTTTAATAAGAAAAAAAACAAGTTAAGATTCAATACCATACATATCCTTTCAGTCCGATTCCTCCTCCCCTTGGACATAATTTATCGGCCATTTACTGGGGCCAAAAGAATTGAGTCAGAACCATGCTCAACTATCAATAATTTAATTAGCGGAATTGGAGGTTCAGTATGAGGACGCTGATCAATTTCCTTAGTTTGAACCACGAAGACCATGGATCTAGCTTTTGCCGGACCTTTTACTTTCTATCATTTCCCAGATTAGCTTTTGATTTCCAGGGTTTAGCTTTTAATTATCCAATTAATTAAATGCCAGGTCGTCAGGTAGCCTCCACCAAGAAGATGGTCACACTATCGTTAAAAGTGATGGCAAATCCACCAAATCATGGCCTCGAGTTTAGAAAAGGCTTTAAAAGTAGTTTTAAATCTCACATCAATGCATGCACCCTTTTAAGAAGGAAAGTAGCATAAGGTTCAAAGATGAACCATTTATCAATGAGATCCTGCGATCGAGGCAATCATTCTCCTCGTTCTCCTTTTCTTTAAAGGTTTGGTGCGGGTAAACCTAACCTAGAAGCCATATATATTGAATCCCTTATCTGATCCCATAACGTGGTTGGGTTATGAGTAATAGCATTTACTTTTCCATAGTCATCAAGCCCGTTATGACATGGGTTTAACAATCTTGGCTGGGATGGAGTAGGTCTCATCATCATTTCACACAGATATGCTCATTGAAGGATCAACAATCTTACTGGTAATATTGGAAGCTGCCATCATTCCATTTCAGTCACTAACTCCTTAGACGAGCCATCAAAATAGAGTTGTTGAAATATTAGCATACCAATCATGAAAAAATAAGCGAAACTATTGAGAGGAAAAGGTAGAGAATGAGAGCAAGGTGCAAGGCGAGTGGCAGATAGGTGATCGATGGATATGTTTATAATCATGTTCCAAGCAGGTGAGATTAATGGATCCTACTTTGAGCCCACCAAATCAATCTCCATATCCATTCCAAGTGTGGACCAAGTTTCTTGCGTCCATTATCAGTCCAGCCCACTTGTTATAGAGCCTATATCCGTGTCATGTAATAAAAAAATAACACAATTAATCTTATGGACATTTATAAATTTATGTTGAAATTAAATTAATTAGCAAACCAATAAGCAAATACAGCTAAAGGAAGAGTAGCTCTTGGATGGGCCTACACGTGCTAGTTTTTTTTTTTAAAAAAAAGATCGAACAACATGGTCTTTTAGATCAGGGTTTATTGATATAAAGATTGAGCTTCTATCGAGAAGATAAATTTATTTATGCGAAAATTAATCTTTTTGGTGATCAGAATGTGCCCATCTAAGGAAACAACATTTATAATATTTTCTTATGACTTTATCTCTTTAGAATATTCAAGGATTAAAGTGTTAAGAAAAAAAGTTTGGTATTGAAATGTGAATTACTAAAATAGCAAGGACCAAATTGCAGAAATACTACAACTTAAAAGACTAAATTGGAGTTTTCCATGACAAAATAGTAAGGATTAAAGTGGCTTGGTGGTTGGGTGGCTCTCTCCAAAGTTGAATGGATGGAAAATAACAAAAGGATAATTTGGTAATTAAAATCAAAGGGTAATAAAGTCCAAATAAAATAGATAAATAATGTGAGAGGGCGAGGTGTGGGGTGTAGAGAGAGAAACGCGCATAACAGGACTCTTTCGACGCCCGACAATCATTGTTGTCTTTATGTGTTCGTGCCCTTTCCAACTATTCACGTGATTCTCATGTGTGATTAATCTCTTGTACTCTTATATTCACTCATATTTTTATCCTCAAGGATTCATGATTGAATGGTTATTTCGAGAAGCTGTCTTGTTGAGAAATTATTGCAGGCGTTGTACGGAGAATGAGAAAATTGAGGGCAATATCGCAGCCCTCCATTGAATGATTTTGAACTATCACCTTGCATTATTACATTTTTTTCATTGTTTTTCCTTAAATAATTACATTTTTCATTGTTTTTTAAAAGAATAAAAGAAAATTATTTTTATTTTTATTTTCTAATGTTAAAAAAAATAAAAATATATTATTTTAACATATTTCTGAACAAAAAATATTTTCAAAATAATATCAATTACACTTTTAAACAGGTAGTGAATTTTAAGCCTATAAAACAACTCCAAAAGAAGAGCTAAGAGAAAATGACAAAAAAACTAGTTTTTATTTTTTATTTTCACAGCTCTAAGGAGAGAGTTATAATAAATAATATTTTTAAGTTGAAGATTTATTCTTATATATTGATCAAAAGAGTCAAGAAATTATTTAATATATTGTTAAGTAAAAAAATAATTTTAATTGTACTTGTTCTAGTTATTTATTATTAGTAAATAGTTATATCAATATTATATATTAAAATAGAATTAGTTTTTGTAAATAGCTTTTTTTCATTAGTATACAAACATAAAAAAAAAAAACAATATATTTATATTATTTAAGAAGTCATATTATAAATTAGCTTCTCTAAATAGCTTTATTCTTTGAAGATGCTCTAATAATGACTAATAAAAATACCACGACAAACTAGTCTGTTTACCCTAGAGGAGGTTGGGCTTGTTTGAATGATTAATTTGGTAATGCATTTAAAAAAAATTATTTTAATTTTATTTTTTTTATTTTTATTTTAAATTTTATTTTTTATTTTTTGAGATTATTTTGATATATTAATATCAAAAATATTATTTTAATATATTTTTAAATAAAAATACTTTAAAAAATATTTTAAAAAACAACTAAAACCACAACCAAAAACTAAATTTAATAAAATGGCCAGGGTTAAGGCTTTTCGAGGCATTTGGTTAAGGCTTTTCGAGGCATTTCTTTCAGGTTGAATGTAGTAAATAAACCCATAATTCAAATGATAATTATCTATAATATAAATGGCGGAGAAAAACACTATAACAATATACAGTACTTTTCCCATGTCGTTTAGATAAATGCGAGAGTTAGCGCTTCAAAGAATCTATGCTTAGGCACAGGCTCAATCTCAAGCAAGGTGTAATCAAATCCCATTCCAAAAGGGAATGCATCCAGGCAGCTATATCTCTAAAGTCAATGGTGGCTTCATTGTGGACAGGCTGATATAGGTAATTATTTAGTTTTGATGTGTCTGTCTGTTAATCGTGGTAATTTTTTTTGTTATTACGAGACACATTTATTCTATTAAGTAAAAGTGTTGGAGTATAAATGATTTTATTTTAATTTTATTATCATCACCTATCTAATTGGTTGTCATTTGTTAAGATTTTACTTTTAAGTTCAAATATTTTAAAAATTATATTAAATTATTTACAATGAAAAAAATATACATATGACTTGCCCTGCACTTCTTTATATTTATAATCAAATTTTTTAACATGTAATTTTTTTCAATGATCCTAGATCTTTTTTTTATTATATTATACATGTGAGATAAATAATCAACCTACAAACCTTCCGATTATTTAATATTTTTATATAGTGAATTTATCATGGATAAAATATTTTTTTTAAATAATGATAACAATTATTTTAAAGGTATTTACTCTTTAAAGTATACAAGGCTAATTATATATTTTGATATTTATTTAATATTAATATATTAAAATATATTTTAAAAAATAAAGTTTTCTTTTAAATCTCAAATTAATTTAATCTCAGTGTTCTGATTTCTTCAATGGAAATTTTGATTTGTTTCAATTGTCTCCTTTAATTGAAAATTATTATATATGTTGGTTTTCAATGTAGTTCTTATTTTTTTTTATTTTTGTTTGCTCTTGGTTTCTTTAATTATTTTGGTATACAGGTTTTAATTTGTTATAATTGGGTCCTCCAATAGAAATTTATCATATATTCTACCTTTTATTTTGATCCTTATTCTTTTATTTTTTTAAAAATAAATTACACAGCAATTTGTTTTTAAAATATCTTTATTTGTTTCGGTCATAAAGTTTTTATTTGTTTCAATTTTGTCCTTAAATTGGAATTAATTAATTATATATATATATATATATATATATATATATATATATATATATATATATATATATAGTTTTTCATTTCGATCTTTATTCTTAGAATTTTTTATTTAATATTAATTCCTTTGGTTTTTTTTGTCCTTCTTGGACAATGTTTAATTTTTATTTGTATTTATGCATCTATACTTTTAGTTCTGTTTTTAATTTTTTACTTTTAGTTTTTATTGGGCTTTTATTTTTATTAGGTTTATTCCTAAAATTTTAATTTATATTGGTGATCATTTTAAAATTAATATTGCTTCCTTTTTCTCTTTATTTTTTTTTTGTGTGTTTTATGTTATTTTTATTTTTTTCGGATCAAGTGATTTTATAGTTTCATTATTTGAGTAGTAATAATAATAATAATAATAATAATAATAAATTTAGTGATTATTTTTATTGTTTTTTTTTGTAAAAATATTTATCTTTTTTTATTATTTAGGGTAATATTATGATTTTAATTGTTTGGACAGTAATGTTGATAATAATTTTAAGCATTATAATCATGATAATGATGACAATGCAAGAATGGATTTTCAATGATGATTTCTTATTTTTGTAGATAGAAAATTAACCATTTATTTTTTTTATTTTATTATTGTAGGTGTTTTCACAATTTATATTTTGTTTGTTGTGTTTAATTTAAATTGGATTATTAAATGAACTAATTCTAATATAGTGAATTTGATAATTCAGTTATCTAAATCTTCTTAATTTTATAAGAAACTCGCACTTCATAAAAATTTTATACATATTTATTATTTTACTTAAATTTATATTATAGTATAAAATATCTCATATTATTAAAAATGACTTAGTAATAAAATAAAAGGCAGGGGCGAAAAACAGAAGATGAAAAAGAAAGGGAAAAGAATTCCTGTGAGTAGCGGCGGCGATGATAGTACAAAAGAGAGGCAACGGCAAGACCAGGTCGCACCTAAGAAATAAAAAAAAAAACGTTAGGTAGTAGAAAGGCTATAAACGCGATGGAAGGGGACCACCGAAGACTGTTGACATACGACAACTGTGCAATTTTTTTGCTCTCTTGTTTTTTTCTCACTCGATTCTCGTAACTTTTTGGATCTAATTTCTCTCTCTCTAACGAATATTCTTTGTCCTCTCTCTCTCTCTGGGCGTCATTATCATAAGATAAGAAATGCATACAGGCAGGAAGAGGGAGGAGGTGGGAAACAGAAACCGTATCTAAAACAGAGAGAAGGAAGGATGGAAGGAGTGTCCTAAAAGCGAAGCAGCTCTGACTTAAACCTTTCCCTCCCTTCTCTCTCTCTTTCTTTCACAGGAAGAAAAAAAACGATCGAAAGAGAAAGAAGGGAGCTTGTGAGAGATGAAGGGAAAAGGAGGAGATGTGGGATCCAGATTTCCTTTGAGCTCTCGGGAGGTTGCTGCTGCTTCAACTGTTGTGTTGGGATTCGTTCTGGGTCTTTTGGGGGTCTACCTAACCATGCCCGCATCTGATTACAGTTTCCTCAAGCTCCCTCGCACCCTTGAAGATCTTCAAATCCTCAGGTTTTCTTGTTGTCTTATTTTTTTTAAACAGTCATGTCTATCTTTTCTGTTGCAATGAATTCTTTCAAGTTTTTCATGATTTGTGATAGAGATGGCCGGGCAACTTTTTGTCCAACTTTTTTAATAAATCTCATTCATATGTGTTCTTGTAATGCACTGCTTGATGTATCTATCCTCTTGGGATAAATGAATTTGTACATCTCGTGCGGTCTCAAGGTGCCAAGACTTGGTTAAAATATTGCTAGAAATCTGTACTGACCCTGTGATTTGTTCATATCAAAAGATATCGCTTCTGTGTTTCTTTTCACTTCCTACTCATATTACTGCAATTGAGTATTTCCTGGTCATATGTGTATAGTATAATGTGGATGCTATTCTGCAGGGATCACCTTGAAACTTATACAAGTGACTACACTGCACAAGTCCTGGTGGGATACTGCATGGTCTACATTTTCATGCAGACTTTTATGATCCCTGGCACTGTTTTTATGTCATTGCTTGCTGGGGCTCTTTTTGGAGTATTTAGAGGTGTGGCTTTGGTGGTGTTCACCGCCACTGCAGGTGCTTCTTCTTGCTATTTCCTGTCAAAATTAATCGGGCGCCCTCTTGTCTTCAGTCTCTGGCCTGACAAACTTAGTTTCTTCCAAGAGCAGGTGAATCTCAACTCCTGCCTAACGTGTGTTTATTTCTGCTGGAAAAATGTCAGAAAAATGTTTCTTTCACTCTCAGGTGGCTAGAAGAAGAGGAGGGTTGTTGAACTACATGCTTTTCTTAAGACTAACCCCAACTTTACCAAATACATTTATTAATGTTGCTTCACCAATAGTTGATGTTCCTTATCACATTTTCTTCGTGGCAACCTTGATCGGACTTGTTCCTGCTGCTTATGTCACGGTTAAGGTATTACTTGTGATGCTTGGTGTTTTTTTTTGTTCATTAAATCTCTCTTCATCAGGCAAAAGCAGTGCTAAAAGACAAATTTTGCAATGCTATGTAGATTGTACTCCATGGTGTTTTACGACAGTCTATGAGTCATAAGTTGTAAAATCAAATGCAATGTGGGTTGATTGGTTAAGAATTGCAAAGGTGTATGAATTTTGAATTGGTAGTCTGTCATTAATGAAGAACTTACATGTTCTAAATATTTTGGACTCCTGATTATCGTGCAGGCTGGAATAGCTCTGGGAGAATTACAATCGATAGGGGACCTTTATGACTTCAACTCCATTGCCACTCTATTCCTTATTGGGATTGTTTCTGTTACCCCCACATTAATAAGCAAGAGTAAATGATAGTATTTTTTCTGGAAATACTTGCTTGTTGTACATGCGTCTTCGGCCACATAGCAGCCATTACGGTGCCTCTTCGTTTCTGTACAGCAAATAAATGGAAGCCGCAGATGTCCCTGTTTGTGGATTTCACTGCGAATTCTGCAGATGCAGATATGATGATCTCGGGAGGATGCTTGGTGTGCACAAGTTCATTTTCCTGTTGGGGTTATTTGTAATGGAGTTGTGGGATGGGTGGTAGCCTGTGTACGTATCTCAAACGATATGCATTCTTTCTGCAATACATGTTAAAGGTTTTTAATACCTACTTAACCCGTATTTATGGGCGTGCGTTCTGGTTATAAATTTTTTTGAACGCGGGTTATAACCCCCCCCCCCCCCCCCCAATAAAAAAATAAAATAAAATTATGTAGTCTTTTGCAACGTGTTTTTTTATATAACAAAATACCCTCAATCAATGAAATAAATTAATAATTATTTATGTAAATAAAAAAACTTAATAATAACCAGGGAAAAAATCACAAAACTTGAGAGATGGGGATTAAAATACTCAATAATATAAAATAATATGATCATCGGATTGTATTTACTAAGTTTATTTATTTAAATAAATAAAAGATATATACACTAAAAAAACTCTAAAAAAATATAACGCGAAGCCTAATATTAGCAAGATATAAGAAATGGATATGAAATCATCTAAATAATAATAATAAGAAGAAAAAAAAAGCCTCCAGCAAGTGAACTTGGTAGCCAATCCAAGTTAACATATCAAATGCATGATTAAAAAAACAATGTAAAAAAATAGAAATTAAAAGAAATAGAACTAAATTTGACATAAAAATTAAATGTTAAAAACAGTGCCAGGGATGAAATAAAAATTATATGAAATTAATTGTTTAGGAATGAAATTGAAATGAAAAACAAATCAATTAAGAAAATGATTTAACAAAAAAAAGCTGTTAAAATAATTAGAACAAAATTTGAAATAAAGACTAAATGAAAATAAATGTATAGAATTGAAGAAAAACAAATTAATCAAGAAAATAATTTTAAAACACCAATTAAAAGAATGCGGATTTAATTAAAAAAATTAAAAGAATAAACAACAAGGGATGAAATAAAAAATAATCTTTGAATTCATGTACTTTATAACGGAATTGGAACGGGATGGGTGGGATTTAAAGATATTTTAGGCTAAGATAATATTATGTTTGGTTTACTTTAGAAATCCAACTTTTTAAAGAATCGCTTTCTCTATATAAATCTTTGCTTTCTTTTTTGATGTGGAGAGTTATTTTGTAGTATAACCAAGGAATATTTTACTTGGGAACGACAGTTTCCTAGAGTCGAAATGCACCAGGACTTTTCTTGAAAAAATCAATTCAAAAGATCAACTTATTGGCTATTTTTTTATAAACTACGTGATTTTTTTCAAATTTTTATAGTAAATCTTCCTTCTTCTAGCCTGTTCTGAGCGTCTTTGTTCGGGGCTGGAGCTCGAGGTTTGCTGAGCCAGCCATCATCTCTCAAAGCTTAAGCTGCATGTCACAGTCCCAGCTCAAAATAGAGACAGGACGGAGCAAGGTCAAACATTCATGCTCTTTTATATATCTTTTGTTAGAAAAGAGTTCAGATACTACCACTCCCTTCTTCCAATTAACCAGAAGTTCATAATCCCTACTCCTGTCTCGTGTCTTCATTTCCTCTGGACTTTTTTCAAGGCGCAGTCATAAACCAGCAACCCTAGAGCGTTCGGAGCAACAATCGGTTGCTGGTAGCGACCCTTTGAAACACTCCAAAATTCATAGAAGCATAATGCCAGGTTCAAGAAATCCCACGAAGAAAAAAAATGGTGCACAAAAAATACATTCTAGTCTCAAATACACTGCTGATAAATATACTTGTACACGAATTAATGAAGTAAATTAGAACAAAGTATGATACTATCCCTATTTGCAAGAGATGGTGTCTTGCTGTCTTTTGGGATTGTTCACAACACAGGCATTTATATCTATCTCCTCGTTTTCCTAACTAAATTTCCTGGTTTTTTTCTTTCTGTTGGAACTGTCTGGGGTCCGGCTATCGAGCTTGCGTTTTTGCCTGGCGGGTCCTGAAGCACCACCCTCCTTGAGTGCTGTAGCTTTCGCCTTTCTTTGAGCAACAGCTGGTCTTTTCCCCTGCTGTTTTTCTCCCCGTGGCTTAGATTTCATCTTGACTGCTCCATCTCGCTTTGAATGTGCAGGAGCATGGACTTTCTTCTCCACACCAGATTTGCTAGCACGCAAGCCCTGATAGGATTTGTAAGCCTTTCTATCTGGCCAGTTGTTATGGCCAGGAGCCCTTGAATTTGGCGCGATCCTCTTGTTTGGTGAGTTAGCCGTCTCTTCAGCAAATGAGTTCTTTCTCTTGGACGGGGTGGAATCCTGTCTGGCATGAGAGAGTCTTAGCTCTCTATCACGAAGCTTCAAATTCCGTTTCTTGATCGCCAAATTAGCAGCTTCCTGCATGCCATCACATCAGAACTTGTTAACCTTACAGGATAGACCCTGGATTTATTGAATACACTATGCAAACTAATGAAAGCATTAATATAAAATTAAAGCTACTCTTGAGTAAGAGCTTTAAGAAACCCAAATTTAAACAATACAATCCTAAACTGCTAAAAGAGAATCCAAACTCACCGACACAAAACAATCAACTAACACATAAGCAGGTACTTCATCCTTTCATTTCCTAGCATATCATCATAAAACAGCTATATGAAAATCCAACCTTGACCATTCTCTTTGCCCGGTCTAGCATGCCATCTACAAATGTATTGCCTAAGCAAGAAAAATGAAGGAACTACAGGTCAAAGTTTTAATCTCTTACAAAGTTACAAGTGATGCTTGACAGTCCAATGATACATATCTGGACTAGACTAAAAATAATCTTCCCAAAAAAACAACACAGACATTCCCCAAGTAAATCATAGTTTGCCACTCCTTAAATCTGAGAAGAAAATAGAAAATAACAAGACCACATTTTCACACGTGAAATACGCTCTTTTCTTTTATAATTGGATTATTTCTTAATAGAAGTATTTAATGGTTCAACTTGATATAACTCAAAATCTTAATTAACATCCAACTTAAAATATTGACTTCAGAGTATCACAATAACCTTAAATTTCTAAAATTGGGAAACAAATGGCAGCACATCAGAACATCAGTTTCATTGCTATGTCACATCGGATAAAATAGAGTTATGAATGTGATAGCAAGTTATTATAAATTTTAATGATAATTTTTTTGAAAAAACTAAGCATCCAAAAGCAATGCTTCATACCCTTGTTTTAAACAGCACATAGGCGATGCCCTTTCCCAGACCTACATGAGGATCTCTAATAACTCGAACAGCTTCAATACTGGATGCAAGATCTTTAATACCAGTGAAAAGCTGATATATTTCTTCATCCTACAGGGAGAAGAAAGAGACATATCCAGATAAGGTTAACAAAATTAGTCAAAAAAATGCGTACTGGGGTAAATGCACATCAAGAAATCACAGGACAGCCGACTACCTTCACATCAAAGGGGAGGTTACCAACAAAAACTGTCCTCTTGTTATCATAAAGGGGAGCATCTGACCCCTTTAACTTTTTGCGAGGTGGGCATGCCCTATCTACACGAATGTGATTGCTTCCAACCTGATTCAAATAGAATAATATAATCTTTTTTCTTTGATATCATGTTGATTAGCCAACTTTTGGAAATGCAACATACCACAGCCATATTACGGGAGAGAGATGCCTCTGCTGATTGCTCATTCTTGAAAACAACATATGCATTGACACTGCAACACATGGTATTCTTCAGAAGAAAGATACAATGCTATGAAAATAAATAGAAATTGATATAAATGATCAAATAAAATCATAACACAAAGTTTAATTAAACAAAAGTTAGAGGCAAGAGAAGATCCCTGCAGTCAACTACCTTTAGCAAGTAAAGGTACATGGTTAAATTATTTGTTTTTTTTTTGCTAGTGATGCAACTCAAAATTTAGATATGGCTGTTATATCACAAAGCATGCACTGGAAATGGATCAGCATTTTCACCGGTTTCTCTTCAATTAATTGCCAGGGCATCCTTTTTGTTCTCCTCAGAGTGATCATTCACTTCAAGTTCCCGTTCATGCATTTAATTAAGAGAAGAACCATGTGTACGTACAATTTTGCTTTCGGAGAACTAATTAATTCTTTTCCAGATAATGATACAAATAAGCTAGGGACCATAGATTTTGTAAGGATTTTGAAACAAACCTCGAAAAAATGGAACAAGTACTTGCTAAAAAAATTTAATCGGATGAACAAAGTACACAGATATGGGTGTTTGGGAGTGATTATGAAAACTGTTTATAAAAAAACTTGAAATTTTTTTACTTTATATTAAAAAATTTTAGTGTTCTTGTATTATTTTGATGTGATGATGAAAAAATAATTTTTAAAAATTAAAAAAATATTATTTTGATGTATTTCTAAACAAAAAATACTTTCAGAAACAAGTCAAAAAACACTCCGAAAGAGGCACCATGGTAACATTGATCTGGCCAAATTCTAGAATTTATGAAGGCATGAGAATAGACTAGCTATCAGAATATAAATATGTCCTGAAACAAGAAGGCAACAAATCCATAATCTAAAGATACCTTAATTAGTTCACATGAAAAAAAGCAAATTACATCTCAAACTTTTTTTGTAAATAAATAAGAACAGAATACCTGTCAACATTATCATTAAATTTCTTCAACAAAATAGCTCCCTTCCTCGGTATCTTGGACTGCACAAGAAGAAAACCAACAAAGCAAACCATCAAAATACAATACAGGTCAGCAGCAAAAACTACAATCATCATAATCAAAGTACACCTACTTCAGCAATTGGCACGGACCGGATCCTCACGGACTCAACGTCCCCAAACTTACTAAATTCCTTAATAAGTGCCTTCTTCTTCACCTTCAACGGCAAATTTCCAACAAACACAGTCCTTAACAGCTTACTCTCATCATCAAAACCTTCACTTTCCTTTGAAACAAGCACATCCGCAGCAGCATCAGCGTTTTTCCTCTTAGCCCCAACAACAACACTCGCATTTTCCTCATTATCTACAACTGGACCATATTTTTTAGCCTCATATTCTCTCTCAAGATCGTCTCTTTTTCTTTTCTTTCTCTTCGTTATCGTCTCCTCTTCTTTTGGCTCAAAACCCAAATTGGTGTTTTCGGTTTTCACTTTTTTTGGTTTCTCTGTAGTTTCATAGAAGTCAGGGTTTGGGATATCGACATTGGTGCTAGGGTTTTCGTTGGATTTTGGGTCTTCGGGTTTTCTTTTGAAAGGGTTGCTATTGGAGAAAAGGGAGGAGGTGCAGGCGGTTTGATCGGCGCCGCTGAATAGGGTTTTGAAGATATCGGAAGGAGCAGAAACTGTGTGGTTTTCCGCTGTGGGGGTGTCTGGTTCCTTCTGTTTCTTCTTGCCCATTGTTTTTCGAGAGGAGGAAGAAGGGAGGCGGTCAGCCGGATTTGAGAGATTCAATTTTAAGTGATGTTATGAACTTATAATGCGGGGAAGGTTTTGTGGGCCTCCAAAGTCCAAACTCTTTTTATTAACCTAAAGCCCATTGTTATCGTGAATATTTTTTTAAATAAGTACAATTATTACAATTTATTCTAATATGTGATGGGGAGTAAGATTACTTTTATTTTTAAAATTTAACAGTGATTTTTATTTATAAATATATTAAAATTATATTTTTTTATTTTAAAAAAATTATTTTCAATATTAACATATAAAAATACTCTAAAAATATTAAAAAAATAATTTAAAATAAAAAATAAAAATAAAAATTCATGATTCTTTTCAAAAGCATTTATGAAATGCAATGCAATGCCAAAAACCCTTGGGTTTAAAATTTTTTTTGAAAACAATTATGAATTTTTATTTTTATTATTTAGTTTAAATTAATTTTTTTATATGTTTTTAGATCATTTTGATTTACTGATATCAAAAATAATTTTTTTAAAAAATATATCATTTTGATATATTTTAATACAAAAAAAACTTTGAAAAACAATTTCAATCACACCACCAAACAAACACTTAACCATGTTCTTCGTAGCTAAACTAATTTATTAATAAAATTATGTTGTTATGTGTGTGTATTAAATAAACATAATAAATAATCTTGATTTTTTTTCATGTTACATTTCAAGTATTAAAGCAAGATATAATTTAAAAATATGGAATTATATTATTAAATAACTCTAGCTATTCGTATTGGTTGTTAAATTGTTGATGTCTTGCAAAATTACATGTATAAATCATTCAAGGATCCTTCTTATATTTAGACATAATATATAGTATTGAATTATGTGCTCAATATTATTTCTTAAACTACTTGTATCTTTTTTTTTATTAATTATACATTAAATATCAAATTTGGTTGAGTAGCGAACAAATAAACAGGTGACACTACTAAAAAATAAAGTCATTAGCAATTATGCAATTATATAACCCATTGCATATTACATGGGAATTCGTTGTTAAAAAAAATTAACAATGAAATTTGCATCAAAATCTATTTGATGAAAATTTCTATTTATTGTTGATAAATTAACAACAAAATATTCATTATAGAGCGAATAAATTAGAAATAAATTTTTTTTATTGAGGTTTGTAATTCAATAGACAATCCGTTCTTAGTTAGGTACATTTAAAATCACAGTTCAATTATAATATTGTTAATAGGAAAATTACCGAACCACTAAACACTTGATTAACACACACAACACAACCAATCATAAATGCAAGACTTCGTGGTTGTTTGATATTGCGGTGCAAGCTGTGTTTGAAAGAAAAATAGTTTTATCATCGTTTAGTTATGATTTTATCACAGTTTTAATTGTCATGGGACCCACCAAAAAAACTATCAAACCAAAATTTACAAGAAACAGAATTTCAAAGCTTTTGGCTATGTTTCATTTTGAAGCTTTGCTTACATTTCATTTTTTCAAAGCTTCTCTATGCTTGAGCTAAACAACCTTACACAGAGACAATGGGTCATTAGCCACACAGGATCACTGTCAACCATAACACAACCAATCTCTCTTTCTTTTCACAGTCAAGGATGACTTTTAGAGAGCATTACTATCATCCCCCTCACCATCGATAGCTTCTCCTCCATGCTAGAAGCTTCGTCGTGATCTCTAATGACAGTAACAACCCCCTGCGTAGAAACAACAACAACGACAACAAGCTTCTGACGCTCCCCCCTACCACCACAGACCACCATTTACGACATGGTCACCATAGGAAGAATCACCTCGGCAAGTGATCCTCTCGTCATTGTCGAGCGACCACCTTGTTATTGTTCACATGTCGGGTGAACAATGTTGCACACCATTTTCTTTTCTGTTTTTAAATATGGGGCGGGGCTGGACATGCTTTCGACCCATCCCAAGTCCAACATATAAGTCTTTTAGCCTCACTTGATTGTGCCAGCTCATTAGTTGATCAGACCCAGACCATTTTTTTTTTTAAAAAAAAGGTGTAGATAGAGATCAATCCCGATGAAAAGGGAATGCGTGACTTCATTTCACTCCACAAACTAGTTATTTTTCGATTAATTATGGATCAAAAACTTGCAACTAGATTTGGATTTGGAATTATATTTCTACAACATGTAGATAGAGATCTTGAAACTTAGTATGGTTGGTGGATGTAGTTTTTGATGATATTTTACTATATGTTGTTTGTCGATCAATAGCAAGGGATCGTAGAGGCATTCATATATCGATTTAGTTCGTGATGAAATTGCAAGTAGTTTGATGGGAGAATAAAAATAAATGTTTAATTTACTTGAATAATTAATTATATTTTATTGTTATGATTATTAATCTACAATATTTAAAAAATAACACACACACACACACACACACACACACACACACACACACACACATATATATATATATATATATATATATATATATATATATATATATATATATATATATTTGTGTGTGTGTGCGCGAGCGCGCGTGTGGTAACCAAACACATTATTTTCATTAAGGGTCTGTTTGGTATTGCTTTTGCTTTTGTGGTTGAGGTTGAAAAAAAACAGTTTAAAAAAAACCGATTTTACTGTAGTTCAAAATAAGCAGTGAAGTATTTGGTTAAAATTGTAGTCGAGTTTGAGGTTGAAAAAAAGCAGTTTTGTGTGTTTGGTTATCAAGATTTTTATATTGCTTTTAACTTGTGAAATTACTATAAAGGGCATAGAGTAATATACTAATTATTTTTTAAAAACATGTTTTTGTTTAATAATATATTAAAAACATTTTTGAAATATTTTGTATTTATATCCATATTATTAAAAAAAACACTAAGAAATATTAATTTAAAATATATATATATATATAAATATATTTTCAAAAATACTTTTAAAAGGCATTAACTGGGTGAATTTCATGTAATTCTAACTCCAACGCTCGGACTGCTGGAAAATTCAGGGCATCTATCTACATAATTTTTTTAATAATTAAAAAAACAAAATCAAACTAGATCTAATCCAAATAAATGGGTCGGTGGCCGACAAATTGGGCCAACAGCCCAACACTGCTGGACTTGGGTTGGGCCGAGATTGGCCCCAGCCCAAGTCCAGAGCTTAAACAGGCGGTGCAAGTGAAACGGTGCGTTGCACTGTTCACGTCTTCTTCAGACGTGAACAGTAGCTTGAAGTACTGTTCACTGACCAGGACGAGAGCTTCAACGGTCGATACCGATGGGTAGAGGAGGCCGAGGTGGTTTTTTCTGTGGTGGTGGCGTCGTAAATAGTGCCCGGAGGTAGCGTTGGAAGGTTGCGGTACTGTTCACCGACCACGATGAGAGCTTGAAAGGCCGATACCAATAGGTAGAGGAGACCACGGTGGTTCTTTCTATGGTGGCGGCGTTGAATATGGTGGCCGGGAGGAGTGTCAAAAACTGCCACTGTGGAGAGAGAGAGAGCTATGGAGGGAGAGAGAGAGCTACCGCTGTGGAGAGAGAGCTTGGTGTCGTCATCGTCGTGGTTGTCATCATGATCGTCGTCGTGGAGAGAGAGAGAGAGAGTTGCCACATAAGCTTATGTCATCGTCGTCGTCTCCTCCAACTATGTCCAGCTTGTTTCAAGTGTGTTTCGGAGGGCAGAGCTGCATACATGGTTCCCACGAGTTTTGTTAAGCAGGCAATCGCAGGAAACGCAGAAAAAAAAAGCGAGGCAATAGCAGGAAAAGCTAGAAATTCATGTTTCAGCAAAATCGTGGTTTGTATCGTGATTTTGATGGGACCCATGTCAATATAAATTGTAATTTACGGTTACCAAACGGGTGCAAACTGTGTTTTTGCAGTTTGCACCGTGTTACCAAACGGGCACTAAACCTTAAATTCAACTATAGTTTTAACTAAACACCTCGATTTTAGTTATAAACTATAACTAAAAGTGTTTTTTTATGAAACTATTTTTTTAAAACCTTAATCATAACAACAACCGTAATATCAAACACTCTTTATCTTCTCCATTCCAACTTAGCAATCAATCAACAACAACAAAAAAAAATCCAACAAATTGCCTCTTATGGCTACCGCTGAAAGAAACTGAGGGGCTAAGCTGCTAGAGGAACCAGTGCTTACAGTGCAAAAATTCCAAATATTGCATCATTCAAGGGCACACCCAATAATGCCATCACCAAGGAGGAGCTGGAATTTCTTGAAACAAGAAAGCGGATTACAGAACAAATCCAATAATGGTAAACCGTTGAAGATTGTTTCGAAATAATTAGTACTTTTCCGCGACGAAAAATCTGTTGGTAAATGTTAATCAATAGCCCTATTTTTTGGTAGTGTGAAATTACCTTCTCCACCTGCACGTAGGAAATTCGTAATGGTCTACTGGAGGGCCAATTTGTCCTCTCAGGTGTCATCTTCCAAACAAACATGTCCCGCCCCGGCGACCTGAATGCAAAGAAGAGGACACTAAACTATGATCAAGAAGATGCATAATGTAAAACAACAATGCACTGCAGATGGAGATGGAGATCCATAAATTTTCCATGTTTTTTACCCTTTCACCTCAACAGCATTATTTCAGAGGCTTTTTATCATTTCGGTTGCTCCTTTCAAGAATTTTGAGTTCTACCTTTGACTTTTGTTTCAGAAATAATTGATATTTACTTAGAATTAAATCGCATTAAACAAAACCAAACTTCAAGAATCAAAATAAATTAATGAACAACACATTTTAGATTTCAACAGTGTTTTATGAATGTATGAACAGTAAAGGCTCCACGGTGAAATTCCCACTCATTTCAGGTTTTACTTGAGAGGACATTACTCTTGCAGAGCAGCTTCGTGAACTGAAAACGGAGGAGTTGAGGAATGTAATCTTGACGATGAAGAATTGAGATATTTACATTTGACAACAGACTGTAAGAAAAGATATTTTAGAATTGGACAGATTATACTATACAAACGACACGCAAAAGGAAAAACGACAAGTAGAGACCCCACATTGTCTCCCCTCTCAACTTCTGCAGATTCTTCAAGTAAGTTTTAGCTTTTCTCTAAGATTACAAGAATAGAGCAGTATAACCCTCCATTTCTTATTCTTCTTGTTAATTATTCAACCTCGTTCGTTAGTTATATAATTCCTCTTTTAAATATATAAAATCAAGAGGCTGTCCCTGCTAAAATGCAGCCACCATGGCCGCTGCTCCACTCTTATCCTCCACTTCTTCATCATCGTCTTCCTCTGCCTCCCACATAAAACTTGCATATGATCCCAGTACCATGCTATACATGACAAGAGAAAACAAAAACAAAAACGAGCAAATCAGTCACGTAATCCCAATTAAGGATTCTAACAGCATTTAAGAGATTAGGAGGGTGTGGTGTGAGAATTACCAGTCATTAGGAGAGGCAATGACAGCTTGTTCAAAATAAGATTTAGCTCTCTCCCCATCTCTTTTTGCATCCCATATTAATTTTCCATATAATGACAGCACCTCTCCATCTCCTGGACTCGCCAGTATTGCTCTCCCGTAATACTCCTCTGCTTTCTCTGCATCTCCCTCCACCTATGGCAAAACAAAAACAAATACTCGATCAGCTCAACTAATTAACCTGCTTGGTGTGCCTGCTACTGTAACATTATTACTTTTCAAAAGTCATTTTTTTATATATAAATTTGTTTAACAGCAATACATTCAAATCATAGAAATATAATTTTTCTCCGTACCAAAAGTATTTTTGCATCGCACCCAAGTACAGAGCGCCTCTTAATCATTTCATTAATTAATCAAACATTTCCTCAGTTTTTTTTTTTTTTACCTCATGTAAGTATTTTCCGTAGTTTCTTAGAATCAAAGCATCGTTTGGGTTTGTCTTCAACATTTGCTTGTAATAATCACCCATCTTGCTAACATCATCACCGCTTCTCCAATCATTGCCGCCGCTTCCCCTGTGTCCGCCGTCGGATTTACCGAATCCGTCTCCGGAGGAACCTAGCTCCTCCAATGGAATCCCGCTCTTGGGCCAGATGCCAGGGTAGTCATCCACTCTTTCCCCCATCACATGCTCGTCGACCTCTGGTATCATCGATGGACAGGACCGCGAACCAGCAACGGAAGGCTTCTTCAGCCCTCTGGAAGCCTCCCTATCCGATCTGATGACATCACTATCCGACAATGCCCTCCGAATCGGAGCTCCATTCCCGTGGTGATTGATATCCAAATGCAGCGAATTTCTCGGGGAACTAAAGCCGGAGAAGATGTTAGTCTGTGAGTTGTAGCGTGTGAGAGAGATTTTAGGTGATCCGGATCGGACCGTTGATTGGATCGGAAATGAACCGGTTCTCAGCGGAACAGATTTCATGGCTTGGTTGGTTGATTGGAGTGAGTTGAAAAAGTCTAGGAAGAACTGAACTTGAAGCTTCTGTTTCGAACTTTTGAGTTGTATACTTATAGGGGTTAACGGACCGTCAGATCTGGTGACTAAATTGACTTCAGAGAGAAGAAGATGCTGACACGTTTATGGGTGCACGTGAGGGGGGCTAAGGAGAAGGCACGAGCGTGGGAGTCGGGGATCAAAGGGACCTTTTCTGTTGAGGTGTGTGGTGCACGCGTCACGGGAAGTATGTGATGGATGATGTGGCAGGGCCGCGTTGTAAAGGTCAATATAAGTGGGTCCTACGTTATGGTACGGGTTTGGAGCACAGCAGACTGCAGGGATGTGCAATGTATGGGCTTCTTGGATCTTAAATGACTTCGGTAGTATTTGGTGTCATGGAAGCGGTATTTTAAATACTAAAATGATATTTTTATGTAATAAGATTTATTTTTATGTAATAAGATTTATTTTAAATACTATAACTGAAAACATCTTTACCTAAAACCAACTATTGTCTCCTCTCGACTCTTTTATTTTTCTTGTTTCTTGTTTCATTCAAGTTGTTTTTATTTAAGATTCTGATTAGGTGATAATTAATCATAATTGTTTCGTGTTTTAATTTAAAAATTATATATAAAATAATAATTATCGAATGCACCTAGTTATAAAATTAATTTCAGTCAATGACAAGTAAAGCTACTAATATAATTAATGGAGTCACTTTGCTGTATATTTTACTAACATTTAAGTTTCTTAATCTATAAAATAATAAAAATATATATTTTATCACAGCGTAAAATATATGCCACACAATACATGGATAATTAGAATCAATGAGCACGCACTATCTTCCAATTTTGTTAAATTGAGGGGCTAGAATGTTAATATAATACATGATAGAGGGGCTTCTCGAATCATAAATAAATATTAATTAATAAAAATATGCTGGATACATTTAACCAAAAATATATATATAGAAAGAGGGGGACCGCCAATTATTATACCGGAACTTCGGTGACAAGGAAAGCTAAAAACTAGCTCCAAAACCGAAGCTGGCATACTCTGTGATGTGAGAAGATAAGAACGAGGGAGGGCTAATGGTATTCGTCTCTCTCTGTGTTCCCGAGCTGTTTTCATCTTTAGTGGGTGTCGTAATTAAAGAACAGTCCACACATGTAGCTGTTGCGATTAAAATTCTAGTGAAATTCTCGCCTCGTTTTTGGTTCATCTGCTCCTCCTCCCACTATGCCCACTGTTTTGTTTTCTCTGTCACAGCTTTCCAGCACTGTATTTGGACTGCTAAAAACACTGGGACATGGACCACCTGCGTAGCCTCATGTGCTCCCACGCGAGAGCAGTCCAATGAGCAATTGGAGTGGGCTGCCTTTAATAAAACTCAAATCGATTTTATGATATAGAGATAGATTAAAAAAGAACAGAGTGGTGCTAGTGGTACTGGCTTAGATTTGACTGAATTTAAAACAATTTACAGGCACTAGAGGACAGATCTTGCTTATCATGAGATGCATGGAAAATAAATAAAAGAAAAATCGTATTGATATTGACATGTAATTTGAAGTGAGGAAAAGCAAATCCCATCTTGTTGGTTGATCTTATCAAGTTGAAAATCAACAACGAAAAATCTTATCATTGGCCAAGAAAATGTCAGCCATTCTTGTCTGTATCCTCAGCTCAGGAACTGGAGTTGATTGCATGGTGACATTGATTATTGTTTCTGCTCCCGTCAGTGCATTTTGCCAATAATAATAATTTTAAATTTCATAATTTATTGCTTGTGATTATCTTCATTAAATAGTTGTCGTTCTATCAATTAGCGTCAAGCAGGAGTCGGAAGGAGTGTTTTAGATTATTTTGGTTGAGCCATGCATCTAACAAATTTTGAATATCTTTTTAGCTCTAGATTATTATTATTATTTTAATTATTTTACTGTAATGGTATTAAAAATACTTTTTTAATCCAAAAATACTTTTAGAACACACTCAGACACAAATACTAATTGTTGTTGATTCAAAAGTGATTCCTCTTTTGTTTTTTTGTTATTAAAGTATCTTTCATATTGTATTTATTGAGAGCTATACTGATAATTTATTTTAACCATTTTTTTAGAATTATTGGAATGTTAATAAAAAATTATCCCACTATTAAATTAATATTTTATTTAACTAATTTCATTTATCAAAACAGGTTAAACTACATAAATAGATTTAACATTGAAACAAATATAGAATATTTTATTAAATTAATTTTTTTTAGTATTTTTCAATTATTTTCATGTGCTCTTATGTCAAAAAAAAAATTAAATAAAAAAAATTATTTTAATCAATAAAAAACACTTTCAACAAAACCTCAAACAAACTCTCATTCAAACAATAAGAAGCTCATAGGACACTCAGCAAGAAAAGAACGTGCATGCACGAGCTTTCCTTGTACATTCATTTACAACGGAAATAACAGAACTTGTAATAATCCGTGTCGTGTTAAGAGATTCAGGGAGCGACAAACACAAATGTGACCATCCAGGGGATGGTGCGATGCTCTTTATTGGACACTGCCTGCTCATGGCCTCAGGGTATCAAGACAACTGACCCCTTTGTTTTTCGACTCTCAAGGTCTGCATGTGCCTGTGCTGCCTGAGATAAAGGGTACGTGTGATTTACACGGACCCTTAAGACACCCGATGCCAGGATAGCAAATAACTCTCCAGCAGCTTCTAGCAGCTCATCGCGTGTTTGATTGTAATGCATCATTGAAGGTCTCGTCAAGAACAGTGATTTTGGTGCAAGTGCAGACAGAGGAACTGGATCTGGCACACCTGATGACTGTCCAAAACTCACCATGTAACCACGAGTCTTTAAGCATGCCAATGATCCCTGAATATGACCACTTTCTCATAAGAAACTTTCAAAAATAAACAATAGCCAAAGTGCGTTTGTCTATCCATGAATTAAGCTACAAGACCACACTTTTTGAAACATTTCTGAATCAACAACCCTGTACTGGAAGGTCAAAACTAGAAATGGAAAATATGCATTCGAGCTTAGATGAAATTCCTAAATCAAAAAAGAAGTGCAGTCCTTCAGGTTTATATTTGTGCTCTTTTTTAACTTTTTATTTTTTCAAAACTAACAGAATTTTTAACAAAGTGAGGGTTTGAATCTAGTATAAGATTCCTGCCATGGGAGTGCTTCCTTTAACTCTTGCAAGGGCTTGTGCTGATACTCTAAACCCTGTATGAGCACAAACTCAGGAAAACTGAACCATGTTCACTGATGCTTGAATGTGAGAGTTAAAATCAAATTACTGCCTTCACATAACACCTTAGGAGAGTAGTCATTACCTGAAAGGTATCTTTTCCCACAGAATCATATACAACATCAACCCCTTTGCATGATGTTATCTCATTGACACGTGCAACGAAATCCTCTTCTTGATAAAGTATAATGTGTTGACAACCATCTTCCTTAGCTTGTGCAGCCTTCTCCCTGGTTGAGACAGTTCCAATAACAGTGGCACCAAGGGCATTTGCCCATTGACATAATAGAGAGCCAACACCACCAGCCGCTGCATGAACAAGGATTGTGTGCCCAGGTTCAACCTGTATCACAGATAGCACTGAATCTTATGCATCACCTAAAGCTTAGAAGAAATAAATTGATCCCCAAAATTCAGAACAGAATACATCTTCACAAAGTGGCAAGTTGAAATAGGCCTATGCAGCCAAAACTCATTAGTGGTTTGGACAAAAAAAGGCACAAGGGGGAGCGATTTATGGAATAAGTTTATTAGACATATATTGGCATTGTGCATGTGTCAAAAGAATCAAAAGATTGTAAAGTATATAGGCCGGCTAGGCATATAACTCATAGTAGAAAATGAGTGACCATGCTCTTGAGCATGACAGATGCTGCAATAAAAAGACTAACAGTTGGGGGAACAGAGAGATTTATGGAATTATTTGATTAAAGTATGCATTCACACAGTTCATTCATTTAGAGAACATGGTGGATAAAAGTGTAATTTAGGAGATTGTTGACATCCAAATGCCAAAAGGTATATAACTCACCTTGAAGCAACGGCGTAGTAGAAACTGAGTGGTCATGCCCTTAAGCATGACAGATGCTGCAACAACTGGACTTATGGATTCAGGAACAGAGACAACTTTGTTTGCAGGAAGGATCTGTTCTTCTGCATATGACCCCATAGGATCGCCAGCATAAGCTACAATATCTCCAATTTTCCTACCAGTAAGTCCAGGGCCAACAGCAATCACCTCTCCAACAGCCTCCCTACCTGCAATAAGGAAAAGATTTCAACACTCTTGTGAGCAAGGATCTTTCAATGGTCTACATTCCAGCACTAACAGGTAAACAAAAAGAACAGGTATGAATGCTTCTGCACTAATAGATAACGATATTTGAACATCTTAATGAGAAAAGGGGCACAATTCTACCAGAAAGTCATAAAAAATAGTGAACTCGTAAAAAATAGTGAACTAATATATATATATATGCTTCTAAATTTTGAATATTGCTGTCTCACCTAGTTCTGATGGATGCAATCTTCTCTTTTTAAAAAACCACTAAAGTTATCCTACCTTTCATCTCATGTGTGAATTGAACATTAAGAGATAGAGCATGGGGGAGAGTATTCTCGTGATTTGAAGTTCAAATGTCAGTAACAACCTAAAAAACACAAGTTGCAGTTATTAATCTTTTACATAAGTTGGTTTCCATTTTTCTACAATAGCAACCAAAGATAATTCATGTGATGCTTTATTTCCAACTAATATCAGCTTCCACAATGATGTGAAGGGAAGAAAAGGCTAGTTCAGAATGTGTTTCCATCACAGTTTCAAATCCTGAGCAGCTTAGCATCAATTTCAGAGTGATTTTCCTTATCAGGTTCCACAATGATGTGAAGGGAAGAAAAGGCTAGTTCAGAATGTGTTTCCATCACAGTTTCAAATCCTGAGCAGCTTAGCATCAATTTCAGAGTGATTTTCCTTGGTCTAATGGTTGGTCACCTATCTTACTAGCAGATCTAAAGCTATGCCTAGGATGACAACACTTCACTTCCCTGTACATAGCTGATGGCTTTGATGGTTAATTTCTACAAAGGAAAAAATGCTGGAGTTGGACTTTTGCCTTTCTAAGGTAATTATTTGCCATGAAACAAAATAAGACCATAGAAACCTTTATTTGAGGAGAACAAGTTCATCTTATTATGTAATACAGGATGAAAGAGGACATTTTGGAAAAAGATAGCCAATGGAACCCGCACAAACATGCCTAGAAGTAAACTTAGACGACTCAAGAAATACATGTATAACATATCGTAATTGGGCAAACAACTTGGTAATTGCACATTGTTAGCCTGTAGAATCCATTCTTGCAAGAAACATAATCAGTGTTATAGTTGGACCAGGTGAGATAAGGCGAGAGTTGAAACATAACCTGGGATGAAGGGCATCTCAGAAGCCGTATAAACTCCTTTCCGGAAGTACACATCGATAAAGTTAAGCCCAATTGCCTTGTTTTTTATACGTATCTCCCCCTCTCCTGGCTCTCCTATCTCAACATCCTCCCATTTCAGGACCTATCATTATTAATATGCAAGCATTCAGTAAGCCAGGTATGAATAAAATAAACAGAGACAGAACAGCGAAGTTTCTCAAAACCAAGATTCCAAAATCAAAAAATTTATATAAGAACACACTAATCATAACTCGGTGAAATCGTAAGCGGGAATTACAAAACTTAAATTAAGGCAAACTTCAAAAAGAAAAATATCTCTTATGGTAAAGAAAAAAAAAAGAACCAATCACCAACTACTGAGGCAAATAAATTATTTTATTGATCCAAGACCAAGAAGATATATAGATGATCCAGATCATTAGAGCAAGAACAAAAATTAAACAACATCCCTAATTCAATAACTGCAAGGGGGTTATCACAGTATGATTAATAAAAAAAAAAACCAATCAATGATTTAAGAAGGGAATAATGTAATCATTGTCTCAAAAAGAAAGAGAGAAAGGAAAGACTTATATACCTCTGGTCCACCTAACTCGTGAACCCTAATAGCTTTCACCATATTTGTTGCAGTAGTTGCTGTAGCAGTTGCTATCACAAGTGGATTTCTTGGGCTTGTGAGTGCAGGAAATGAATTAAAGAAGTGGTGGGTTTGATAACTTATCTTGTCAGTCCTCCACTTCTGATTCTGAAAGAACGCTAACCTTGTCCTTGGATGATGACAACACCGTGGAAATATCTGTGTTTTTAAACTGTTTGCAACAACAAAAGTAAGCTCTGTCTCTGTTCTTGCCGGGAAATCGAGTGTTAATAACAAGCCCGAGTCCATTATTAGTATTACCCCCTCTTTCGTTTTCTGGTATCTCTTGTTTTTGTATTATAAAACGACGGGACGTCGGAACTTTACCGAAATTCACAGTCGAGGGCTTCATCTTTAAACTATTGACAATTTGTTTTCCCAGTTTTTAAAGTTACACAACGAAGTGCAGAAATGGAAGTTTATTGGAGATATAGACCTTGATACATCATCTCATTTTGAGTCTCAAATGTTTTTATTTTATCAATTTTACCCCCAAATATGATCAATCTTATACAGTACAAGATTATAAATTATACATGCCAAAAAATGTTAATAAAAAGATCATAACACCAGCTACGACGTAAGTTGTGAAGTTGAGAAAACATTAAAAAAATTATTTAATGATATAATGAAAAAAGTTTAAAAATCCTAGTAAATTAGCCAAATTAAATTAAAAAAATTGATTGTGTCGGGATGCATAAAAAAAAAAGATAATATAAAAAGATTTATGTAATTTTATTGAAGAAGAAAGTAAAAAGTAAAAATTAAATGGAGTTTAATAGAGTATATAAAAAGGTTTTAAGGAAACTAAATATAAATTGTTGGAAATAGGTCAAACATGATAGGCTAGAAGGGCCCACCACACCTATCCATTAAAAATCAGTCCAGGTGCCTGTCAATATTTGTGCCTAAATACTTTTAATTTCTTATTTCAATATGATGAATTACATATCGTTCATTTAGGTTTTTTTTCTCTCTCTCTTTTAAATAATAAGCAGGAGACATGGCTTTGCATCCTAATAATTTTTTTATATATAATCAGATATCCGGGTCATTTTACACATATTATAATTAATAATTAATATCTGAATTCATTAAATATTATATAAATCCAATAAATAAATAAAACATCATGAAAATAATAAATATAAATAAAAAAACTTGAACCTAAACACCAAAAAAAAAAAAAAATTCCTTACCTCCGCTAAACTAAGGCCTGTTTGGCATTGCTACTCAACTTGTTTTTTTGCTGTTTTTTATTGTTTTTATTTTTATTTTAAAAACCAGCGGTTAGTGTTTTTAGATCATTTTGATGTGCTGAAATCAAAAATAATTTTTAAAAAATAAAAAATATCATTTTGATGTATTTCGTCACGAAAAATACTTTGAAAAGTAACAGCAACCACACTCCCAAACACCCCCTACGAACTCAAGTGCACATCCTAGTATTTGATCATTGGATAGGTAACTAGAAAAATTGGTTAAAAGTTTTTTTTTACCCCTGAACCATAAAATTTAATCTACAAACACCTAAAAAAGCACTATTCTGATATCAAACAAAGTAATTGCTCTAGTAAAAAAGGTTAAGAACATTAGATCAAACTAAAAAAACACAAACCTCTCAGTCCTCTGTTTCCAACATGAAAGCTCAGAAACATCACAATAACAATTATCTCGTCAATGGAAAAACTTTGACGTCTAGTTTGCAATTTCAATAAATATAATATTGAGTGATAGATTAAAATAAAAGATTTATAACTGAAGAAAAAAAAAGATAGAAAAATACTATTTCAATCCACAAAGTCATGCGACGGGGGATGTGTAGGTGCTATTAACATGAAAAAAATTATAATTATGAATATTAAAATGATTATATATAATAAAATATAATAAATCTCATTGTGTTTATAAAAATATGTAACATCTCAAGTTAATTTTCAATATAAGTAAATAATGGAACAAGTTGCAATTGCTACCATAAAACACAATCATTTTGGTCTTTGTATAGCTTTTTTTTAAAAAAAAAAAAAAGTGTACAAAAATCACAAAACTAAATTGAAAAACAATAAAGATAAAAGATAAATAGTATAAATAGATCAAGTGTAGAGTGATAAATATTCAAGGTTTTAAAAAAAAAAATTATATATAAAAAATATATATATTATAAAAAAAATAAAGATAAGAAAAAATCGGTGAAATATAGACCAAGTGTAAAATGAAAGAAATTCCAAGTATATAAAGAAAAATAATATAAGAAACTAAAAAAAATAAAAATCACAATTTTGCCACCACTAGAGTACTGTTACAGTAAAACTTTTAGAAAAAAATCACAATTATGTAATTTCTACAGGAAACCATCATTTTATTTTATTATATGTACAAGTTATTTAATTCTCACTTCACCGCAAGTTAATATAATATTTTTGAATAAATAAATAAACATGCAAGTTTATTAATATTTTTTTCTAAAAAATATTCTAGTTATAAATCAAAAAATATATACATACATTTAATTAAATATATCAAGAACAGAACTATTTGTGTTTATAAAAAAAAAACAAAGTGTAACAATTATAGTCATCACATCTAACTGCAGATAGAATAATTTTTTTTTCTTACCTCAAATAAGAAATATAATTGTGAATTACAGAGTGAATGATTATATATAATAAAATATAAAATATCATACGCATTAATAAATATGTAAGATATCAAACTAAGCAATAATATAACTGAAAAATTGAACAAAACACCATTTTTTTAATCCGTATAAGATGTATTTTTTTTCAAAAAATAACTGTAAAGGAAAAATAATAATAAAATAAATAATAAAGATAAGAACAAAAAGAATAGTATAAATAGATCAATTATAAAAAATAATATTTATATTAAAAAAAAGCTGAATGAAATATATATATATATATATATATATATATATATATATATATATATATATATATATATATATATAAAACTGTGATAAATAAATCAAGTATAAAATAAAAAGAAAACACCAAGTACATAAAAAAAAAATCCAAAAAACACTCCTTTTCTAAAAATACAATTACAATTGTAACGACACTTGCTACAGCATCCAGGATAGCTAAAATCTAAAACATAATTACAAAATTTATTATTTCATAGTGTTTCTTTTCTTGAAGTTAGTTTATTGTATAATTTTAATTTAATTTAATTTAAATTTATACTTAATATCTCTATGTCGTTTATCCACTCACAGATAGTATGAAATAAAAGTCTCCATCCATTTTGAAAACGACTTTTATCTGCCTTCCATCCAAGCACCAAACAAGCTAAATTTATCCTAGAAATTAATTTTAGTGTCAAATCATATTAAAATTTACACAACCTTCAGCATGTGTATAAGGGAAAGTGGAAATAAATTTATTATGATTTTGTCCATTTAAGTAAATTTGTGCTTGAGATTTGAATGGTTGTGCTGGCAGCAATCAAACTATAAATGGGAAATGAAGATAAAAGAGTAATGATAATGGTTGAGAAACAAGTCGTATTTTTAGTGTCAAATCGATATAAAATTACACGATTAATTTAAAGTGGAGTTCCCTTAGTTTTTGAAATAAAATTTAATCGTTATTTAATTTTTTTTAACATAAAACATTAATATATTTTAAAAAAAATATAAACAGATGATGAATTAATCTCAAATGATTATTTATTAGCATGTTTTGATTATAAAGTAGAGGTTAAATTGGGCTCAAATGACACCAAACTTTTAGAAGGAAGATGTCATAAGTAAAGTGAGCTTTATGCTTAAACTCTTATGCATGTTTGTCTGACCCGACTTGGACTCGAGCTTGTAAAATAATATTTAAAAAAATAAATTATTCTTTTTCGCTAATTGAAATTTAGACTTAAACATAGTTCATGAAGGATTATTTTTTTCAACTCATTATGTTGTTCAATTCAGTCTATGAATGTTAATAGTTTTTTTTTTAAACATTGTTTTTTTTTTTTTTTTTGCAAATCTAAATAATTTCTTCAGCTCAAAAATTTAAATTTGTGGTTACTATGTTCATATTTAATACTTGATTTATATTGGGTAATCAAATATTGATAATAGTAAAAATTATTTGTAGTTAATTCTTTAATATTTTAGCTTTTAAAACTTACTATAAAAAAGGGTGTAAAGAAAGAGTTTAACACGATTTTCTTTTAGATTCTTATATATTTTTCCACAACTTATTGTTTAGTGCTCTCTAGCTTGTGTTAAATAAGAGTTATAGGTTTTTTTTTTTTTTTGACAAGTGAGGCTTGGATAAATATAAATTAAATATTTTGGGTGTCTTTTCACAATCATCTCTTTTGTTTTCTGGTGTTTTGACTTGTTATAATTCATTGTGAGTCTTTAAGGGTGATTTTGAGTCTTAACAAGCTTCATTAGTACTTGCTTTCTCATCGTGTCAATTAATATGACAACTCAACAATTCCTAGTTATTTTTGTTATGTGTTGTTAAATCACAATGGTTAGAGGTCATACACGATCTGTATTAAAGCCCCGATAATTCATTGTAGCTAGCTATTATGTGTTATTACTGGAAATTTTGATGAGGGGATTAATGATGGGGGACCTATACCTGAGATAGGGCAACCTATACATAAAATGATGTTTGTGAAGGAGTATTAGTTTTGACTTAGGTTTGAACTCAAGGATAAGTTCTTCCCAAATTACGAAGAATGATGCTTGATATTTTTGGGAAAATTAATGTTTTCCTCTTTTTTAATTTATATTTTTTTTGCTATTCATTACTATTAGGTTTTTCAAATTCTCCTATCCCAAGAGAATAATTTTCTTTTTTTTTTCTATCCAATTATAATAAGGTTTTTGAGTTTTTTTTCCTATATAAAAATTTATAATAACGTTTTAGCAAGTGAGATTAAGATGAATACAAATTAAATATTTTTGATGTTTTTAATTTCTTAGAGTTTTAATCTGCAAACATGTGAGTATATGAGGGTAGTGTTGACTTGTAATGTATAAAAATCAAGGTAAATATTTTTAAAAAAAGAAAACTTATGAAGTTTTTTTGTGTCTTTTGAGCAATAAAACAAAAAAAAATTATGTTTTTTTAATTAATTATGGTGTTTATTGTTTCAATTTTGAAAAAGTATAATCTAAAATTCTTTTTTTTTTTTAAATAGACTTTTATTTTTTTATTTCAATGTTGTTCCTTGTTATCTCAATATGTGTAACGATGAACTTGAATTTTATTTAATGATAAATCGGATATACTTAAAAAATGGAAATTAAAACGAATCCTAAAATATTTCCCTTGCGAATTGTATGGTAACAATTCACAATGTTTTTTTTTTTCTTTTCTAAAATGAAAAAGAAAAAAAGAAAGTGAAAAGCTTTTAAAACTGATTAGAATCTAGGCCGGCCGAGCAAAGCTCGAAGTCAAACCTATTTAAAACTCGGACATGTGCTCGGATTAATAAAAACCAAGATTTACAGACGTTCGGGGGCATGGATGGAGGCCAGAGTGACGTCATCCTGCGCGCCAATTTATTGCTCCTCCTGTAATACTTCCAAATCGGCAGAATGCAAAAGATGCTCCGCTCTGCTTCCCTCACATTCGTTGACCCAATCCTGGCATGAAATTTAAAATAAATTGCTCTCATTTAATTGTCCCAACCGTCGAGTTGGGTTTCAAAAACCAGGCTCTTTCTTCTCGTGACGAGGAGCTCCGCCTGCGCACCTCTTTTGACTTTCAGTGCTTCATTGTTTTTTTCACTTACAAACTACAACCACCACCTACCAACAATCTACTCTAGCAACGCTCTTTGAATGCTAGTCGTCACCCTTCTCTATATATACCAACTTACCAGTCCAACTCCCTCTACCCCAAAAGCTCAGGCAAGCACCAATTCCAGCTGAAACTACTTGTCGTCATCACCTGTCTAAACTCAGCTCCCTGCAATCAAAAAGGGTCACCTTTATCTCTTCCTTCTCAAATGGCACCAGCTTCTTTCCATCCTGTTTCGATCACAGTTTGTGTAATGGATGCTGCAGGCAACCTTGGCTTCAGCTTGGTTGAAAGGCTCCTCCAAAGAGGCTACACGGTTCACGCTGCAGTTCAAAACCATAATTGTAATGCTTACTTTTCTCTCTCTATATTTTTATTTGCTACCTTTTATTACCTGCCCCTCAGTCTCTCTTTCCTTTCTTTTCGTTTCCCTTTCTGCGTGCATGGACTAAATTTAATTTTAGTATTGTTCTGGATATTTTCAATCAGGCGAGTCGCAACTTAGTGGCCTGGCTTGCGGAAACAAGAAGCTGAAGATTTTCTATGCAGACCCTTTTGACTATAAGAGCATAATCAATGCGTTAAGAAGTTGTTCTGGCTTGTTTTACACCTTTGAGCCTCCAGAGGACCAGCCCGCCTATGATGTAAGTTCATTTTTTGTGTGAAGAAAATTTATCTGCACTTTAGCTTATGCGATCTCCAGCAGACCAGAAATATTGCACCTTAATTAGCATGCATAGATCAACATAGCAGCTTGAACAAATAATAAACTAGAAAAAAAAAACAGCACAAGGCACCTCACACTGCCTTGTGAAAACAGGTGCCGTGAACCACTCCATCCTAACTTTTGGCATATAATTCACATTTTTTCAATATATTTTTGTTTTCGTGTTAAGAAAATATAATTTACTTCGAGAATTAATGGTCAACAACTATAGTATTAAGCTGTTTTTTAACTAGTCAGGGTAATATTTTATCAAATTAACAAAAAATAATATGCAAATAAATAAACCATACAAAGCTTTAATCCGAACAATTAAAAACCCATAACATGAATTTCATTTATTATTCTGGTAAGTAAAAAATAATTAAAATTAAATATATTTTTGTGTTAATTTGTAATTTTTATTTTTTAAAATTTAAAACTATTAATTAATGTATTTGAAAGTCTGAAGATGAGAGATAAAACTTAATTTGTCTTGGTTGATCTCATATATGATATAAGTATCTATATATGAAAGTTGATGTGTTATATGATTTGGAGAAATTAAAATAATATATAATAATAGAAATGATAAGTTGATTATCAATCCATATACTGTAGAATACAAAATGATGGGTATTATTCGTGTACTAAAATATTGTTTGTCTGCTGGATAGTGGCTCTTGCTAGTTTGGGCTTGAGCCCAGTTTGAATGACTCTGTCAAGCACACTCAACCATGTTGTCCTTGAAACAAAAATCAATTTAAAGAATATAAAAAATCAATTTAAACAATCTCATTATATTTTTATAAATTTTGATTATCCTAAATTTTTGACCTAAAATATAATAAAATATAAGATAATTTCCATGCAATTTCAGATTCATACAATGATTTATATCATAAAACTAGATAATATTTTTATTAAAAAAATAAAAAAATATTATTTGATCAAATCAGAACAAGTATAAACCGAACAGCCAGAATTTTAATATAATTTAAAAAACAAGATAAAATTACTTATAATTTATTTTATTTTATAAAAAATAACAAAATATAGAAGCCATAACATAAAAGTCGACGACGAGAGAGCAGTGTCAGCGAGTGGCGAAGTTGTCTTTTACAGTCGCTAAGCTCTAAATTCACCATGCCCCTTGAATGCGAATTGATGTTACGTTACACCCTTCCTTCCTTCCTGTACGCAAATTAATTAATAATGTAGCTGCTTGTCAATTTTCAGCTTTAATTTCCTATCACACCCTTGCTAGCTCATAAAATAGACGTCTGTTTACAATCGGACCCTGATTCATAATCAGGCTAACGTTTTGTGATCTATTTACCCCTTGTAGTTTCGTCAACAGCAGCTTGACAAAAATCTGACTGTAGTTTTTTTTTCAAAAAAAATTATTTTTTATATATATTTTCAGATTATTAAAATACACTAAATAAAAATAAATTTTAAATACCACAATATAAAAAAGAAGAAGAAGCTCGGATACAGCTTTCAGTGACAGTTTAGCAGTAAAGTTATGTTTAAACATCACGGCCTCTCCAGCTTCCTTGAAAGTGACTAGCCACCTGGTTTAATACGTCCACACAAGTAACAGAGTCTGTTTACATTTAGTTTCAAAAAAGTGTTTGGATTTTTTTTTAATTTTAAATTAATATTTTATTTTGATCATTTTTATATATTGATATCAAATATATATTTTTATAAAATCATATAATATATTCTCTAAAATAAAAAAATATTTTAAAAAATAACCACAACCACGTGGCTAAGGTTAGGGCAAGTCCAATGGTAGGAGCTATTTTGAAGAGCCAAATATATAAAATGGCTCTTTGAATGGTATATATATGGATTTTTTGTTAATGTGTACTCCAATGGTAAAAGCCATTTTGGAGAGCCATTTATTTTTATATTATTTTACATATAATACAATTATTTTATATGTAGTTTAATTATGCAATTAATTATACAATTAATAAGAGTAAGTTATATAATTAAATAAATACTTTTTATAAATCCTCTAACAATATAATTATTAAGAATAACCATCTTTATTTTATTTCATTAAAGTTTATCACGTATCATTTTAATTTTTATGATGTTTTTAATCAATGTTACTTATTATCGTTGAGTGTTAGAAGAACTTTAAAAAATAAATTGAATTGAAATTAATTTTTTAATACTATAAAATATATTTAAAGCTAATTAAAGCTAATTATTTTTTTTACAATTAATATAAGTAATTTATATAATTAAATAATTACTTTTAAAAAATTTACATTATAATTATTAATTTTTTTAATTATATGTAAATAAAAAATTAAATTTAAAATAAAAAAAAACTAAAATAAATTTTTTGAAATAGTGAAAGTTAGAAATAGATAGTGAAATACGGAGCAGCCATTTTAACTTTTAAAATGGCTGCTCCGTTGGAGTTGATTTTTTTGATAAAAGTAGCTAAAGGACCTAATTTTAGCTTTTGCCTCCTTAAAATACTCACGGTTGGCCTTGCTCTTAGATCTCGAGTATATATATATATATATAAACCTAGTTTAATCCTCTTAAAAATATTTTTCCAACCCATTAAGACAAAATAAAAAATATATATGTCTATTATCAATCCATTTAATTTATTTGCACGCTGATAGTATCAAGCATTGCTCGCACGAGGATTACGTGGCTTTTCTTTTATTTATTTATTTTTGTTCAATAAGAATTGTTATGTGGATTTAACTCCTTGTTAGTGAACATCCCGGTCTCCAATAATTAATGGCAATTAGGCCCATTAAGGTTAAGGGTCTCATCTCATTATTAGCAAAGGAAGAGTCTTCGGCAATTACAATCGACTCATGATAATACGATCCGTGTGTTTTTTGTTTTACTTTTTATATGTTTTATTAGTTGATAATAAAATTTTAAAAAATATTTTTAATAAAAAAACACTTTTAAAAAATAAGTACTACTGTAAATAAATAAAAAATCAGCATGGTTTAAACTTTGAAAGAGACCAGTGTTGACCAATTTAAGTATCCGGATACTTTTTTCTCTCTTTAAATATTTGAGCAATTTGTGCAGAAAAACTTCATAGAAGCTGCCTTTCACAGTTTTTGTCGTAATGTAGAAGCAAAAAGTTCGTGCAGGAATTAAGAATGAATACAGTGTTCTTTTCTAGTTATCAGTGTCTCTCTCTTTTTCCTTTTCCCTTCCAATTTTAGGGTTATTGGGAGAAATGTAATTAAGCGTTCTAATTTTGTCCCATTTGACAAAGCTGGGATATTGGATGGGTGCAGGAGTTCATGACAGAAGTGGAGGTGAGGGCAGCACAGAATGTTCTAGAAGCATGTGCACAAACTGAAACAATTGACAAGGTTGTGTTCACATCCTCAGCAAATGCTGTTATTTTTAGAGATGATCGCAAATCCGAGATAGCAGGCTTTGATGAGAGGCACTGGAGTGACATCGGTTTCTGTCGTAAATTTAAGGTACAGTTTTGTTTTCTATATATATATATATATATAGTGGTTGTGGTAGTAATAATACGTATTGAATTCGTTAAGACCTCCTAGACTATGATTGAAATGAATTCTTGGACAGTTATGGCATGCCCTATCAAAAACACAAGCAGAGAAGACAACATGGGCGTTGGCAATGGACAGAGGAGTGAATATGGTGTCTGTTAATGCAGGCTTGTTGACGAGTCCTGCTCTTTCCATCAAGAACCCATATTTGACAGGAGCAGCAGAGCTTTACGAGGATGGGGTTTTCGTGACTGTTGACCTAAATTTCTTGGTGGATGCCCACATTTGCATCTATGAAGATGAGTCATCGTATGGACGCTATTTATGCTTCAATCATGTTGTTAAGAGGAACGAGGATGCTTTTGAGCAGCATGCTTCTAGGCTAACTCCTTTCGCACCTTCACCCCCTCAGAGGTAATTACTATACTAATTAATACGCAGAATAATTTAGTAAATAATAAATTAAAATCTCCTCTTCATTACAGCTTTGACCAGGACATGAAAATCATTCAGCAAACGATAAGCAACAAGAAATTGAACAAATTGATGGTTGGTTTTGAGAGCGGTCCCCAGCTTGATGGAAACCTGGTCTGAAATTGCTGATCGGTGATGGAGGCACGCTACCTCATCACACTTGAAAAAGTATTAAGATTAAAATGTTGCTGTATTGACGACGTCGATCGGCTTCATGGTCATGTAACTGTACATAGTTCTTTCCCATCATAATTAGTGGGAGAAGATTAATATGGCTGCGTCCTAAGTGTTGCAGTCAACCATAGTAATCCCTTGATCATATATAGCTAGCCAGGAGGAGTGGATAATGTGGGATTGATTAAAATCAATTGTGAATCTCACAAGGGAAATTACCCACACAGCATGTATGCTGTATTTAAAATAAATTAAATAAAGCAAGGACCAAGGAGAGCACTCGCACATTCACATATTATATTTATCCTCCTCTGAACCCAAGAGGTATCCAATAAAAATAAATTAATTTCCAAAGCTAGATGTTTCAAAAACTAAACGGGATGCAGAGGGTTTATCGTCTAGTTTGTCCAGGTTTTTTTATTTACTAATTTTATCCCGAAGTAGTAGCCAGTCTCTCATTCAAACGAGAAAAAAGGGTACAAATATGTTTATTTTTTTAAAAAATAGATGACCAAAAAATTTACAAGCTCACTTGTTGATCTCTAATGGAAGTCAAAGTCCTGGCAGTTCAGCTTGCGGCCCATATTACCTTGACCTCGTTTTATTTTTTGGGTTGCAGAGAAGGGGCCTAACAGGCCGAAACAAAACCCAACTCTATTTATAATTTCTAAACTTGCCCAGCACGGTCGCTCTGTTTTGTACAAACTGGAAGAGCTTGAAATGTTGCCCAACTCAACTCCTTCTCTAGCCAGCCAAAATATCAGGACAAGAATTATCCTCTCCGATCTGCACCTCCAAGTCCAGATCCAATGAGCAAGCAAAGATGAAAAGAGCTATCCCCTAGTTGTCTTGGAATAAGCCATTGTTTTACCAATTGGGAATCAACTTCCAGTTTATCCCCTGTTCCATGCAATCCGCAGACCAAGTTTAGCAGCCCACTTGTCGAGTTTCAGGCACTATCAATATCTTTGTCGTTGAACGACAGGAAAATAAACACTGTCCTCTCTCTCTCCATCCCTCCCTCCCTCCCTCCCTCTGTTATTTTAACTGAAACAACTCCAGCTTGGCGTTTTTATTGATAAGTTGGTGGTGTATCAACTCACTGATTTTATCAGTTGCGGCTATGTAACCGGAAGATTTAAACATACCAATTTAATGCGTTGGACTTGGAATGATTGAATTTACTAAATTCTTAAATTGATTGCTAATATATTATAGATATTATTTTATGAAATACCATTCAATTTTTACTTTGTTGCTGTTAAAAAAACATGATATTTCAAAAAATATATATAAAATGATTCACACATTTTATTGTGAAAACAAATGAGAGAGAACATGAAATAAAGAATGAGACCTCGAAGTTATACTGAAACTCTTATTTCAACACCATGAATACCATTACAAATCTTAATAGAACAAATCTAATGACAGCATACAAGGTTAATAATAATGATACAAGGTGGTATTAGACCTGGAAAAATGATTTCACACACTTAGATTTAAGGGGACAAAATCCTTGTCTTTTACATTTTTTTTTCAGAATAGGATGTACAATGAAATAAATAATAATACAAAAAATAAAGATCAAATATATAAAATATTTTTTTAAAAAAAAACCCAATTTTTTAGATCATTTCAAATAAAACAAGCAATAATTAAAAAGTACATGCTCTAAATTTGATTTTTTTTAAAGACTCCTTAAAAACTACAGAGATTTAGGAAGGAAAATGAAGGGGAGGTAAAAAGGAATGAAAAAAAGTTCGTGGGTACTAAAACAAAGGTAAATACGAAGCACGTGTCATCTTGAAAGAGAAGAGCATCAAATCACCCTTATATATAGTTTTAATTTTATTTCTAAATAATTATTTGTATCAATTTTATCCCTGACATTTGAAGAACTCTCAATTAAGCCCTTTCATCCATGTTCTCTAATCTCTATTAAGAAACGTTAACAGAACCCAATTGAAAAATGCAAATTGCTTGAGGATACAAGTAATATAAATATTTTTCTATCCTAATAATTAGTGGCTTTTCCTTTGGGTTTAACAAGGGTGGAAAATGGAAATGGAAAAAGAAAAAGGAGTAATGTAGTATAAATAATTATTATTTTTAATCAATCAAGTATGTTTTATTAAAATTCTTTATCTGATATTATATCCCCTCAGATTCGAACCAAACATACTTGAGATCTTTTCAATGAAGATTGGAGCAGACCATTTATAACGAAATGACACAACAACAAAAGAGAGAAAGAAATGTGGATGTTTCAGATTTCTCTTCTCAACAACTTCTTCGACAATTTTTTCTGTTATTAATGTAACAGAGTTTTTGTGTATTTTTGGAAACCGAAATTTAATCTATCTATTTCCTGTCGCTCTCCTACAACCAAAATCCATCTCTAAAATTCGAAGCTCTATTACCACCCTTCAAAAAGTCTACATGCTTTGTTACCACTTTAGACTCTCAAATTTTCTATTTTCACTCCCATTTTTCTCTTAACAGTTTCTAGATTCCCCTCCATATTCCAAGCCCCTGGATCCAAAACCCATTTATCCTTGAATTTTCAGGTTTTATCCGCTGCTGCTGCTGCTGTGATAGTGTTTCAATATTTATCTCATGTTCACCGCAAATTTTACTCAAAACCGTTTGAATCTAGTCTTAAACGTGTTAACTAAAACCCCCTTTCACAAATTCAGGTAATTGGGTGTCAAGTTTCCTCCTTTGATCAGGTAATTGAAAACCCTTTAATATCTGTTCTTGCGCCATTGGATGTTGTTTTAGATCAAGCTCTGTGTTCCTCGGTCCTTAATGTGTTAATTAAAATACCCGTTTCTCAAATTTTGCCAGTTTCACATCTTTGCTTCATTTATATCAATTTTAGTTCATGGGTTTCGTGTCTTATGTACTGTTTTTCTCATCTTTATCACCAGTTAGGGTTTCATCTTCAAAGTTTAAAAGTTTACAGCTTTAATATCATTTGGTTAGTTGGTTTTAAGTTACAAAATGGATTACAATAGGGATTTTTCTGGTGGAAATGTAATTCCAATTACTGGTCCAGATAGCTGGATTTCAAATTCCTCTGAATCCAATTCTGTTTGGGCCACAGAAGATGATTACCGTTTTTGGAATAATTCTGAAGGCCTTAATGACAACACTCCTTCCAATTCCAACTACCAATCCTCAGAAACACGTTCTGGTAGCGAACCACTAAATAAGAAATCGAAAAACAATTCCCAGGAATTGAATTCAAAGAAATCGATTGGAAAAATGTTTTTCAAGACCAAACTTTGCTGTAAGTTCCGGGCAGGCACATGCCCATACATCACAAACTGCAACTTTGCACACAGCATGGAGGAGCTTCGGCGTCCACCTCCAAACTGGCAGGAGATAGTGGCTGCGCATGAAGAAGAGAAAGGGAACACAGTGGATGCCAGAGAGGAATTTCAAATCCCATCAATAGTGGGATTTGGAGCGGAGACACAGCGATCTTATAAAGGGAGGCATTGTAAGAAGTTTTATACAGAGGAAGGGTGTCCATATGGAGATAATTGCACGTTTTTGCACGATGAGCAGTCAAAGAATAGGGAGAGTGTGGCAATAAGTTTGGGGCCTGGAGGGTATGGAGGGGGTGGTGGTGGTGGTGGTGGTGGTGGAGGAGGTGGTGGAGGTGGAGGTGGAGGTGGAGGTGGAGGTGGAGGTGGAGGTGGAGCTGGAGCTGGAGCTGGAGCTGGAGCTGGAGGAGGAAATACAGGTAGCAATGCAGTTAATGTGAAGCCATCAAATTGGAAGACAAGAATTTGTAACAAGTGGGAACTTACTGGCTATTGCCCTTTTGGGAATAAGTGTCACTTTGCTCATGGAGTAGGAGGTATGCCTCATGAATTGTTAATTTTGTACCACTGATGATCTCAGTTTTTGGTGAGGACTAGGATTTATGAGCAGGAGACATTTGCTATTGATTATTTGGTACTGAATAAATGTAAAAGGCCGTGACTTTTATAATTCTGAAAGAGTTGTTTGGTTGCATATGTTATGTGATGGTGCCCCAGTATTAGAAAGTTGAACATGTTTGACTGATCTCGATGACAGACAAATAGAAGACCTTCTTCTTCTTCTTCTTCTTCTTCCTTTTTTTTGGTATGTGGCGGTGTGTGTAATGGTTGTGCATATCTTTTATGGAAGTTTTAGCTGGCATGTACTACCAGTTGAAGGACTTATATTTCTTAGTTTAGTGGTTTAAAATGTTCACAAATGTCAATTTCTGAATAAAATAGATATTTGTTTATTTTCCTGACCTGAAAATGCCTCGGTTTTGGGGCATTTTGAGTCTTATACTGCTAAGTAGCTGCAATGGCTTCATATCAGAAGGTGAATGACAATTTCCCAGCTAACCTGGGACTTCATTTGAGTTTTACATTAGTTGGTGCCATCAACTGCTGACATTTTATGAATGCTTAACATGAGCTATCTTGCTGTTGTTTACACCACATGACTATCAAAAGGTCACTTTATTTTATTTTCCCCTCTTCCCAAATAAATTAGAGGATATTGGAGAATATGCAGTTATATTTCATTTCCTTTACTTCTGGCCATCAACTGCTGACATTTTATGAATGATTAACATGAGCTATCTTGCTGTTGTTTACACCACATGACTATCAAAAGGTCACTTTATTTTATTTTCCCCTCTTCCCAAATAAATTAGAGGATATTGGAGAATATGCAGTTATATTTCATCTCCTTTACTTCTGGTCTGATATGCTGTTTGCTTGATGCGCGTTTCTTTAACATTTTATAAGTTTGTTTAATGCAAACTATTGAAAGTTTCCACGTATCAAATGAGCATTGAAATGCCATTCTTATCTTATTCAAAAGTATGAATGCCTAACATGTGGCATGTTTTCTGTCATTAGATTTCCTAGGTCATGTTTATTAACCCCCCCCCCCCCCCCCCCCAATAGATGGAATAAGAACATGAGACACATTGAGGTATTTTTTTAAAGAGGAATGCTAGTTGCTGTTCTCTATGTGTTTGTGTTAATGTCGGTTCATAGTACTAGTATGTGGAGCTTTTTTTTTTTTTTTTTTTTTTTTTGATGTGATTGAAGTATGCTAGATTTTAACTTTGGAGTTGAATTGTCATGACTGCAGAGTTACACCGCTACGGTGGAGGGCTTGTGGACATGGATGCAAAAGATTCTGCTTTTGTCCCTGTCGAGTCAAAGCAGGGAGGAGCGCCTTCAAAAACTCCACCAGAAACTGCGGTCACATCAGTTACTTCTGTGCCTAATTCAGATGTTTATCACCTTGGAGTTCCGTCACAGAAATCATCTATTCTGATTCAGAGGCCCGGACAAAGAACTCATCAGAAATGGAAAGGTCCAGACAAAATCAGTAGGATATATGGTGATTGGATTGATGACATTGAATAGGGTCAGTTTTTTTTTTTCCTCTGTAGCATTCTGATGGAATTTAAAATGTTCAAGGACACGTGCAAGAAGGTTTAAATGACCAAGTGCAGAGTGTTATTTTCTTGAGACATGAGGAGGTTGGGAAGCTTCAGCTCTTAGATTGAAGAGGTCTATGTTTACTGGCTTCAAGTTTCAGGATGATCTCTTGCTCATAGGAACGTCGGACCCATAGTGTTTATGCATGAATTTGAGTTTCCAGAGTGGAAATTCGAAGCTTGTACTTCATTTGTAGTGTTGATCTTTTCAGTGAAGTATGATAACTGGATGTCGCGTATCCAAGGAGAACTGTTGTCGTTGTAGTTGTACCACTTCGGATCAATTTCCCAGTTTAATATTTAGATCTCACGCCCCCCACCCCACAATAATTGCAGTTTTAGTTGGGATCTGCAGGTCAGCTGGTGTAAACCAACATTTGTCATGAATTTGCACATTTTGAGGTATAAGATGGACGACACGGGAGACTTCCGTGAGGCCGTATCTGCTAGGTAAACAGAAAGTCGAAATTGAGTTGGGCAAGTTTTAAGATTATTATTTGGATGAATCTTACCATTGTTCTGATATCATTACGAACCTTTGTTGTGCAAAATTTATGCTTAGTTTGCCTTTCAAATATAAGTGTCTCGCCATTTATTTTTTTCTTTATGAGAAGATCTCTTTGTCATTAGCATTTGAAAGAAGGGCAAATGAAAATAGAAAATAGAGGGGGAGAGAGAGAGATACAGAGAAGAAAAGAAAAACCTATGAGGTGGTGACCGGGGTAAATCACTGTGCATCAGGAGCTGGTTTAATGTTGTCTCAGCAGCATCATATAATGTTGTCTCAGCAGCATCATATAAACTACTCCATGGTCGCTAGTTTTCCAACCCTGCTCTATATTTTTATTCAAGAAGGGTTTTGATCAAATTTAATGAGAATATATATGGGCGACGACATTGTTTTTAGTCATTCCACATAAAGCTAGGAATTTATGCAGAACTACAGATACCGTGTGGCTGGAAAATGGAAGCTTTTTGGCTACCTGTAGTGGTTGAATTAGAAAGTCTAAAAGATTCCTCACTTGTGGTACATTTTTTTCCTCTCCAATTCCCTTGATACACAGATTTTTGTCCCTATAGTTGAGATGTGAAATCAGGGCAGAAATTGATCTACTACAAGCTATTCTAACTCCAAGGGATCAAATGCTAGCAGAGTATATGAACATTGACACCAAAAAGTACGCAATCAATTATTACCATGTTAAGCTTTGCACCATTATTACTGCAACATTGCGCATTTTAAGGTTCCAAAAAGTAGTTGCACTAATATTGTACTGAGAGTTACCGAGGCTTGAACCCTCGTCTAGTGGTTGGTAGGTTGGCTGGCATCATAACGCCGAGCTGCCAAGGCAAACCGCAAGACTATTAATCTCAGGTTTGACAATAACATCACTCCAGATTCAATCTTGATAGTGATTTCGGGTGATTGTTACAAATGATCTGAATCTGGTTGGGTTGAGTGGGACATTTTGAGTTTGGTGATCATGTGAAAATAGGACCAATGACCTAAAAAAGAAAAATGTTACTATTTGTTTTGGCACAATCGGATGAGAGAAAATAGCTGAGCCAAAATTGCTACTGTTCAGACAAAGCTCCTCATCCTTCTCCTCGCAAGGACTCGTTCAATGGCCATTATCCCTGTCAAGGGCAAGAAACCAATCACTCTACAACCAAGGACAAGAAACTGATGTCTCCACATCACCATTCCAAATTAAGCCAACCTTCTTATATGTTCCCACCCACATCGAAGTGCCTCTTTCTTATTAGGCCTCAAATTTAACCAACACAACAGAAATAGAGACTGAAAGTGCCTAATTATCCGCTTCTTCTTCTTTAGCCTTAAGATTCAATTTCTTTTGGTTAAATTTCCCATCATCCATGCAAAAACTTGAGGCCGGCGAAATTCCAAGCTCCGGCCAGCCGACTGGGCTACATCTCTGATCATCGATGTCGTCTAATTCTTCGTCATACCCAACAACTCTATCAATTGGGTCTCCGGCGATAACCCTACTTGTAACCGTAATCCTTCTTGTGCTCTTCTTTATAGGTTTCTTCTCTATATGCTTTTATAGATGTGTTATGGAAGGCATCGTCCACAGCTGGCATCTCAGGCAGAGTTCACTTGGCCTTGTAAATCCGACAAGTTCAAAAGAGAATCCTGGACTTGATTCTGCACAAATACAACTTTTCCCAACATTTACATATTCAAGCGTCAAAGATTTTCGACGTGAACAATACGGACTTGAATGTGCTATATGCTTGGCAGAGTTTTCTGATGAAGATCTGTTGCGCCTTTTAACGGTTTGCTACCATGTTTTCCACCAAGAATGCATCGATCTCTGGCTTGAATCGCACAAAACATGTCCAGTTTGTCGTAGAGATCTTGACTTGCCTAAGGAAGCATTGGAAAAGGCTCGGATAGGAGATCACCGAGCGGCCATTAACGTGCATGATACTATTGAAACAAATGCATTGCTAGAGCATGCCATTAGCATTCATGTTAGAGAAGATAGTGGCGAGGAAGGTAGAGGAAGCTCGACTCAGGGTGTGGACAGGCAAAACGAAGGGCATGAAAAGATACCGGGAATGCCAAGGTCACACTCAACAGGGCACTCAATACTTGCAACTAGAGAAGAAGAGGATAGGTATACTCTGCGACTGATGGAGCGTGTGCAGGTAAAAATTACAAGGGGGCATTGTGCAACAGGAAGTTGTATTACATTCGGGGACTACTCAGGCCCCATGAATGATGGCTATGGAGGCTTCTCGGGGTGGTCCCATGGAGGCATCAAAAGAGAATAATGCTCGCCTTTTTTCCTTTTCTTGCACAATATTTTGTTTACATTCTTTGAAACCTTTTATCAGTTCATTTGGAATTGTTTGGTTTTGGAAGGTTTTGGTTGGCTATCTCACGATTTTACTGTTTTTTTTTTTATATATATCAACTAAACAAATATAATTTCAGTTTAAATTCATAAATAAACAATTTAAAATTATACCATTTAAATTTCAAAATGATCTGATGGACTCTACAAGTCCAACAACAATCTTAACTACTAATAAAACTATAGTTTAATTCAAAAAAATTCAAGTTAATATTTTTTTTTAAAAAATTATTGAAACAACAACATATATTCAAAATAAATATGAGTCAACTTGGGTTAACCTTTCAAATTTATGACTTGGGTTACAAGATTATGATAATTCTAAATAAAACAAATTATGAAACTTAATTACCAATAAATCCATTGTTCAAGGATGAAATTAAAAAAAAAATCAATATAAAAATATATATTATTATTCCATTTCTACCCCTCTAGTTTAAAATTTATCAATATTTTATTCTCTTACTTTTTTATTTTTTCTACAGTTAAGATATAAAAATAAACTCACACTTGTTCATTATTTCATTTCTCGATATAAAAATAAACTCACACTTGTTCATTATTTCATTTCTCTCTCTCAAATCCTCATAAACATTACAATATTTCACAAAAAACACTCAAAAATCTAATTAAAAAGGTTGGTTATTTACTGGTGAGGGGTAATATTGGATGTTTATGGAAAAGGATAGGATAGTGTGAAAATTTCAAACTAATGGGGTAGAGGTGGATATTGATGAACCTGTATGGGTAAAATGAAGCTCACCCTTTGGTTAACCTTTAATTTTAGGCATTTAATGGTTAACATGGAATTTCATGTTTTATATTGCTTTTCAAAAGGTTCATGTCATGCCGTGTTATTATAAGCAAGCTGTCGGATTACTATATTTATTTTCATGCAGGCTCATACAGGGGAATGAAGAGTGCAGAGGAATTTCTTTTTCACACCAGTGCCTGTATCGATTCTTACATCCATAATGAATCCACTGATAAAAGATGTTGAAAAGAGAGGAAAAGAGGTTTTGTAAAATTGAATTCACATGTCTTGCACGTGATCTTAAATTTGGAGGTGGGGGATGATCATAGCCTTTCTGCTCCCTCATTTCTGTTGCATCCGAAGACTAAAAGCTGGTTTATTATCTACCAAGCAGCATATGCAATTAGTGTACTTTTACTGTTTCTACCTCTGATGTGTTGAAGATTGAAGATTGAAGACTGATTCCAAGTCTACAATTAGTATTAGGATCAGACTAGCTTTCAGTTACTGTTTTTCCTAAATAAGGTCATTGTGTTTTGATCAATCTCAATTTCTTAGTTTACTTGGCTAGATTATAGTTCAAGAAGTGTAATCAAGGCAAGAGTCCTTATTTAAATGTAACACTTCAAGTTTTATCTATAAATAAAGAAGAGGGATAGCAGTAACCTCACCTTCAATTCTGCTCATTCTTGTTGTTCTTTGGTATTCTTCATTGTTCTTTATTTCAGCACAATTCCAGTTTTGAATTTCAACAGTTACTGTTTGAATTCAATAGAACAGCAACATTGACTTCTGTTGACTTTTGATTCTCTTATTCTCTACATGATGGCAGATATTTTCCTTCTAACTAGGGTATTAAGGGTCAGGGTCACATTTATTTCCCTGAGTCTTCTGTGGTGATATATATATATATATATATTGTGAGCATACATTCAAATAAAAATGATTATTCTAAGTTCTCGACTTATTCCCATTTGTGATTGTATAGGTTAGTGACTGTTATTTTAGACAGGCATGTTGAAAGAGTTTCAATTACGATGGTAGGATTAAAATCATTCTGATGAAAACCCATAAAAACTTGTTTTGGCAGTGCAACCTGGCTTATGTTACTCTGGTGTTCGATGAAAACTTTCAGGTGATTCCCATGCTACTCTTCTTTTCTTTTCTTTTTTTAACTATATTTAAATTTCAATGCCGCATTTATTTTCCATAATTGTTAGTTTAGGTTTCACGATGCAATTTCAAGAATTGTTTGCAGAAAGGATGATGTTTTTTCTGGTTAAAAGAATTATTCATTCATGTGTGTGTTAGTTGCTATTATTTGATGCGGCTCCTGTCTCCATAACTTAGCATGCCTCTCCAAGTCCCTCAACCTCCCAATCCATGGGTTTTTACCGTTATGTGTATGCCATGATGCCACAAGACTTGAGTTGGCACTACTGTGGGTGCTGTTCGATTCTTCTCTCTCGTACCAGCTAAAAGTTTTTCTTGTTCTTCAGGTTTTAGCTATGCTAATCCTTTCTGATATCGCTGCTGGATGTAAAATTTGAGCACTTGAAGAAGCTTTTAACCTGAACCTACTGGGCTCATTTCTTCTGATAAACGAGAGATTCTGCACTGAATTTGATGTTCTGAAAAGCTTTCCTTTTAATCTTCCCATCCACTCCCTCCCAGGTGAGCTTGCATGAGTGATTTGCTGAGTTTTCTTGCTTTTAAATTTCAAGCAAACTTGCTTTCTGGCTGGTGAAGTTGCGTGTGGATACTCTGTTTACGCCATCACTCACAGCCGTACTTTCTTGCTTGTGCTTATTGTTTATCTAATCATAACTGGCATTGCTGATTTTTATGGTGTTAAATTGAAAATCTTGGTAGAGCTACTTTGGTTTCTGTATAGAAACGACATTTTGGTTTAAGGCCTTGGGTTGCAGCAAAGTATTTCGCAACTACACCAAATTTTCAACTGTACACCAAAATTCCAATTCATACCTTCGAGTTCTTTTACTATTCCTCTTCTGTTATTACTCGTGCTTTTTATATCCAAAGTATGTTAATGATAGTTTATGCCATTGCCGACAACACATATTTGATCAGGTAAGAGAACTAATAATTATAGTGCAAATAAGAATAGGCGTCAGTATGGACAAGCACTCTCATATAAGCTGCTACATATTAATCATTTGCCTGCTGCCATATGCTTTTTATGATAGACAAAGCATGCAACTTATACTACGATGACCTGTTCCTTTTGCATCCCTTAATTTTCTATATGGAAATATAGATTTTTCCCTTCAATCGTGTAAATCTTAACAGTATGAGAGGAGAGGAAAAACTTCAAAAACATTAAAGCCAATAAGCATCAGGGGAAAAAGTAGATGAAAAACGGAGCTAAAAGTTAAGTTTGGACGATTGCTAGAATACTGCACTTTGGAAGTTGATGGTCACATGGATTCTCTGCAAAGCCTGACAGTTTGGACCATGGTCCAAGGTCAGACCACCTTTACATTAGTCATCATCACCAGATCAGGCGACATTTCCCACTGATTGTAATCTCTGGATCGCTTTCAGATATGTATTATCTTCTCACCCTGTACGTATATTTCTACATGGATCAATATTTGAACATCAGTTAAAGAGACCGAACAAATTATGTGCTGGATGTAGAGATGCAAATAGATGGACTTGTCCATTGACATGTCTTCAAACTCTTAAATCTCCAGAAAGTAGCTCTTAGACTTTACTAATAAAGCTAGTTATGAATAGAGATTTCATTTTTACCCTTTGATACAGAGGAAAGGTTGATTTGTAAAGGATGTCTTTGGATGCATTTGTGTCTATGCGATACAGGCATGTCGAGATTTGCGGCAGAATATAGATAACTGCTTAAATATGCAAATCCAAGTTGTGGCTGTGGGACATGCTCACTGCATTCTTGGTACCTTGAGAGGCGGTATAATAATCAAACCTGGTTAGGGTGAATTAAATGGATTGTTGGATTTGGATTTAGAAGATGAGGGATGTCTGCTTCCGCAGGGCTCCAAGCTGTTAGAATTCTATGATCTAAACAGTAAGTGTTCTAAACATTTACTGTTTAGATCGAAATCTGGAAATTGAAGAGTAGAACAAGAAATTAGCAGAATTCCTTAAGAACACTAAAGGCTTAAACTAGGATCAAAATCACATGCTTTTATTGAATTTAACTTGCTTTTATATAGGCTTATAATGATAATGAACAAAAGCCATAAAACTCTCACAATTTGAGAGATTATTGGATAAGGATAGGATTTATCTTAGGAATAGTAATGTAAACTAATTAGAACTCTATAGCTAAAAAAGAGAGCTAATCTCTTTAGAATCTTACAGCTAAAACAAAGCTAATCTCATTAGAATTCTAACACTTCTCTTTGAGATTTGCTTTGAGCAATCCCAACTTCATCTTCTGGAATTCCAGTCTTGCTACTGGAAGTGCCTTAGTCATCAAATCATACTTGACTAGTTTTTTATCAACTTTGTTTTATCCCAAATCACCATCAGGATTTCCTTCAAATGTTACTCCTATCTTCATGTACCATTTTCCAACATACCATTCCTCACCATCAATTTCTTTACCATTAAGAGTCTTAACAGCTTCGGCAGCATCCTCGACTTTTTTCAAAGTTCACAAATTCAAAACCTTTCGATTTACCATCAGCATCCCTCATTACCACACCACTAGTAATTTCTCAATTTTCAGTAAAAATATTTTTCAAGTCTTCATTTGTTGTGGATTCAGCTAGATTTTTTGCATAAACATTGTTGAATTTCATGTTATACAGAGCACCATCTCTGTTCTTCCCATTCTTATCACATACTTGCATCTTTTCGCAAATTTGTTCACCATCATTAATCATACCACTATTATGCATAACCATTAAAGAATTGAGGTTACAGTGGTCAAACTTTTTATATCAAATACTACTCTCATTAGATTTAGTATTTAAGACATGCCCTTTCACAGCATTCATATTCAAATAAAAACTATTAACCTCCATCTTAATTTTTGCTATTGCTGAATCATGCGAATCAGTAATGAAGCAAAAACTTCCTTTAAATGATACTTCATATCCATTTTTCAGCATTTGTGCAACACTCAGGATGTTTTGATCCAATTTTGGAATGTAAAGAATATTTGAAATGACTTTCATACCTTTGGTTGTGTTGATAGTAACATTGCCTTTACCCTTGGCTTGCACAATATCTCCATTCCCCAACTTGATCTTTGGTTTAATTGATTGATCAATTGAAGAAAAAAAAGACAAATACTTTGTCATATGACTGGTACAGCCACTGTCAAGTAGTCATATATTTTCCTTGGAAGTGTTGCCAGTTTGAAGTGCCATGAATAAATGCTCCTCACCATCACTTGCCTACACATGGGACTTGCAGATCACATCTTCACCAAGATCATGGATCTGGAAACACCAAAGCTTATATGGAACAAGCTTCAAGTCGAATACGAAGGTAGTAGTAGAGTCAAGGCTGTCAAATTACTTGCATTTAAAAGAGAATTTGAATTCCTAAGGATGAAGTTGGGATAGCCCAAAGCAAATCTCAAGGAGGAGTGTTAAAATTCTAATGAGATTAGTTTTGTTTTAGCTGTAGGATTCTAAAGAGATTAGCTCTCTTTTTTAGCTATAGAGTTCTAATTAGTTTACATTACTATTCCTAAGATAAATTGTATCCTTATCCAATAATCTCTCAAATTGTGAGAGTTTTATGGCTTTAGTTCATTATCATTATAAGCCTATATAAAAGCAAGTTGAATTCAATAAAAGCATGTGATTTTGATCCCAGTTTAAGCCTTTAGTGTTCTTCAGGAATTCTGCTGATTTCTTGTTCTATTCTTCAATTTCTAGATTTCATGTGCTCGCATTTGAGCAAAAATAGGATTTGTTGGTAGGGCTAGTGGATCAACATTAGACATTATTACATTCCACATCCCTTGAGCCCTTAAATGGAACCTCATCTTGACAGCCCATATATGGTAGTGTTCCCCAGAAAACACTAGAATTGCAACACCATTATTGCTAGAGGTAGACATGATTTAATAAGCAATCTCACTTTGTTTTTGCACACAATTCACTCTATGTTTAGCACTCACCCTTTCTGTGTTTAACTAAAAAAAATACCCTATAGTCCCATAAGAATATAGTTCTTATACCACTGTTGGAATTTTATGATCTAAACAGTAAGTGTTCTAAACATTTACTATTTAGATCGAAATCTGGAAATTGAAGAATAGAACAAGAAATCGGCAGAATTCCTAAAGAACACTAAAGGCTTAAACTGGAATCAAAATCACATGCTTTTATTGAATTCAATTTGCCTTTATATAGGCTTACAATGATAATGAACTAAAGCCATAAAACTCTCACAATTTGAGAGATTATTGGATAAAGATAGGATTTATCTTAGGAATAGTAATGTAAACTGATTAAAACTCTATAGCTAAAAAAGAGAGCTAATCTCTTTAGAATTCTATAGCTAAAACAAAGTTAATCTCATTAAAATTCTAAGAAAAGTACAAGTAGTCTTGTTGAACTAACAATATTTGACTGAAAAAAGTGCATCTGTTAGTTGTGAACTGTGATACTCATGGCCATTGAAGTGTTTATTGAGTTTCGCCACAATGCGTTTGTGGTAATTTTGGGTTAGAATAATTATTTGAGTTGCTGCAGTAGTACAGGTAGAATAATCGATTTTGTTATGGAAGACTGCGATCCCTGCAATAAGTTTTAACGGCAACATCATCAAGGCATGATATTTTCACATATAAATATGATAGCAGTACTATCACATAAACAGCCACCAAGCACTGGATTTGGCAAGCTACATGGCCCAGATAACAGATCTTATCATTTTGCACACTAGAGACAAACCTTGAGTGGCATGTATGGTAAGCTATGGGTTGTTAAGCACACAAGTTATAAAATCCTTTCAATTAATGTATCTAAATAATCTATCATTTTCATGAGAGAATCTACAGTACTCGAGCCATTCGTTTGCCGCAAAATCCAACACAGATTTGGATGTGAGGAGTAGTAGCTTTTACACAGCTGCTTGTGCTGTTTGTATGCATATTTCTATATAGATTTGGGTCCCCCATCCCCTTCCCACCGCTTCCCTCTCTTTTCTCACCTGTGCAGAAACATTGCCAGCAGTCTTGATAGCACCTATGATTATCGGGAAGGTTACCAAAACACAAATGAGAGAGAACTCCTCTCTTTTTTTTCTCACTTTTTGCAAGCAGAAAAGCTAAACAACTTTTTCTGCTCCTCTCACGTGCACCAAATCTTTCTCTTTCTCTAGATTACCCTCCCAGCATAAATCTACACCTTCCCCAGTGTGCAGAACACATTCTGCTATATATAGTGGTTTGAACTTTGAAGAGTAAGCGGTGGTTGTCATTATAAGGCAACATTGAGTTATTTAAGTTCCATTTAGAGAAGTGAAGGTAGTTAAATTTAGCCTACAGTTCGAAGGGAAATGGCACTGGAAGCACTATCTTCTAGTGAGCTCTTGAACTTCATAATCTATGACATTATCCCTGCAACTCCATATAACTGCCATGCCTCCCTCGAGACAGCGGGTTTCTTGTTAGAGAATTTGATGTTATTTCTTCATACTGATTTCTATTACCGAAATCAGTCCCTAAACAATAGATCATTTAATCCCACAAACATTTATATTGATGATGAAACTTTCGGATATATAACAATGGAGAATTTAGAACATACCGTTCTCCATTTTGATCTTGAACTGTTGCATAGAATCCTTTGATGATCACTGTGTTGATCTTCTCCTCTAAACCTTCTTCTTTTCGGCAATCCCTTGATGGAGAGGAATTAACTTTTCGGTTTGCTTTTTTTTTTATTCTCTTCTTCTATTCAGTTTTTGGTTTCGGGTAACCAAATAACCACCACCCTTCTTCCTTTTATACACACCAAATGGGTGTCAACAATAGATTATACTCTATTGAGACGTCCATAGGAAAGAATGAACTTTAATGATCTGTGCAAGGAAAAAAGAAAAGAAGAAAGCCAAGAGTTTGTAAGAACAAAGAAGAAGCTGAGACACAAAGGATGACACACATTGCTATTGAGAGGAATCGGAGAAAACTGATGATTGAGTATCTTGCCGTTTTGAGATCTCTCATGCCTGAATCTTATGTTCAGAGGGTTTGTTTCCTTAAACCAATATCTGCTCTCTTGCATGCTCTTTTCTTATAATGACAGCTACATTTACGTCATTGGTGATCATTAATCATGAAGAAGTTCTACTGATTGTTGTTTTTGCCAACGTTTTGTAGTAGAATTCGGTAAGTCTCCTAGTGGATAGTTGACAAATGGAACATTCAAACATAAATAGAGATTATTGTGAAATAGGAGTGAGCAAATTAGTTTGTCAACTAAAGAGGCCTAGCTAGTTGAGAAGTTTTTGCAGCTTAATTAGAGTGTGTCTCTACATATCTCATATTCAAGCGTGTATACATTTCGTAACAAAGTAGCAAGTGTTAGGTGAATTTTAATTTAGATGTTAATTAAGTGTTAAATTTAGGAGCAACTGGTTGTCTCTTGAAAATCCGAGAACAATGGGATGAAAGAAAAAGTTAGGCAGCACTCAGATCCCACGTGTACCTGAAAATTTTGTTCCACCACTCTTGTTTGGTCATTCTTTTGCATAATTCCTGTTTTTTTAGCAATGTCAGAGTCTAGAGCAAGCGTTCAAGTGTGGTGCTGCTGGTGATTAATCTCAATTAATGTGATAATCAAGGTTAAACTTTGCAATTATCTCAGGCCTCATCATGCGTGTTAATTATATATAACTTACTCTTCCTACCTGCATGTGCTAATTACGTTCGTTAAACCTTTCATAAAGTGCAGGGTGACCAGGCATCTATAGTGGGTATTGCCATTGAGTTCGTGAAGGACTTAGAGCACCTTCTGCAATCCCTTGAAGCCAGAAAGCTCAAACTACCTCAAGGAATAACAGGACCTAATTATGACATTGAAGATGCGACGACATCCTCGGAGTTTCCACCGCCACCCTTAGCACAATTTTTTGTGTATCCTCAATACACCTGGTCGCAGATTCCTAACAAGTTTACTCAAAAACTAAAGCATCCATAGCCGATATTGAGGTCACTTTGACTGAAACCCGTGCAAATCTACGGATTCTCTCAAGAAGAGTTTCTAGACAACTTTCAGAGTTAGCTGCTGGATTTCAAACACTTCACCTCACTGTCCTTCACATCAATGTGACCACCACGGACCCCCTGGTTCTATACTCAATCAGTGCCAGGGTATGTACAGCGAATATAATACTGCACACACAAGTTTTCTTCAGTTTATTTTAATCTGGAGCCCGGCATGAAAGAAAAGTAAATTCCGAAGCCTACGTACTATATTATATTCTTTATGTCACTCTGGCGCAATATCTACCGACTTATCAATATTGATTCAGTTGCTGTTTTGTTTTTTTGTTAGTATAAAATATTTTGATTTTAGAGTATTTTAACATGTCGTTTTGGGGTTATATTGTTTATATATAATTAATTAATTATATATAAAAAAACTTTAAAAAAATTAAATATATTTTTTAATTTTTATAAAATCAAAGTTACACAATTTTATTTTTTTATAATATATATTTTTTAATTTTTATTATTTTAATTTTTACATTTTCAATACATGTGTACGTGTGTGTGTGTGTATATATAATAGGTAAGTGGGCGTAATATATATATATATATATAGGTGGCGGGAGAACTATTATATTAATATATATACACACACATAGGACACGGGAGAGCGGGAACTGATTTTTCCCACGGAACACCTATAATAATTTCGTAGTGTTTCTACTGGTATTTGGGTGATATTTTTAATATAGATTGATATTTAAAATAAAATAAAATAATATTATTTTATCTCGTTTTTTTATTCAATATAAAATATTTCGGCTATTTCAACCGATTAGAAACGGTTTGATCTCTACCAATAATATCTTTATTTTAAGTATATTTTATCTCATATTTTAGAGAAATGCAGTCACTTCATTGATTAAATATTACTGGACATGTAACGTCATTGATGGATCATGTATTTCATTCAGAAAGCATGAATAGCACTATAATCATGCAAGTAGCATATGCTCCTAACAAATGACCCCGCAATAATGAGATTGATGGCGAGGGAATCTGTGGCCATTTTATAAGCAGTGGTCTTCACTTATAGTCATACTGGCCAGGGTGGAGATGAGACGGGAGAGTAATGACGACACTTCGTAGTCGTTTTGGTGTTTTCTACGTTTAGAAATTCATGTCTATTTGCCTAGAATTGCCGACAATGAAGCAGTTTTGGACTAAAATCTGAACATACTTTACGCAGCTTGAAGAAGGATGCCAACTAACTTCGGTAGATGACATAGCAGGAGCAGTCCACCACATGCTTCGAATAATTGATGAAGAGACTGTCCTGTGCTGACCAGTCAAGTCATTTATCTATCCAAAATGACTATCGGCAGGGAACAAAACCTCGATAATGCTACTCACTTTTCTCTCTTGTGATGAAGTTTCAGGTCTTCTTTCTTAGGTTGTTCAAAGCATCTTCAGTGCAGTACTTGTGTTTGGTTCCTCCTGGACATGTCTGTAGACATGTAATTCGTAAGTTGTAATGTTATTTTTTGTATATATAAAAAGAGACTATGAGAGCTAAAACTTTCAAGAAAAGGAATGGGGGTAACAATCTGGCATGCGAAGGTATGATCTGTTTGAAAGACTGAAAATGTGAAGCATGCAGATAACTTCTTTCTTCTTTATTTTAATCTGACTCTCTGGACTTGCATCTGAAATCTCAGTCAGTCTATATATATTTGATTGGCCACAGTATTTCTTTCAGCAGATTGAACTCAAGTTGCAAGGATTCTACCTCTTACAAGAAAAAAAGGAAACCACGTGATTATTTAAATGTAAATAATATAATTTGGGATGTTATCATTAATAAAAGAAGGAGGAGGTGAATTCATTGGTTACATTCTCACAAAGCATAAGTTGTTTTTTAGTAATTGAAACAGTAATTTGTTTTTAAAAATTTTTTGATTTAATATTTCGTTTATTAATAATTAATCTTTGTAGTTTATTTTATTTGTTTTATATAAAATTATCCAGATCTTATAATCTAGATAGAGGATTTAGTGGATTAATCAAGGGGGTTCTAGTTCTTTTTCTAAATTTTTTTTTTCAATTTTATCCTTTATTATTGGCTTGATTGAGAATTTATCTTCATAATTTATTTTATGTAAGGTCATCTCGATCTCATTACCCAGGTTATAAGCTCCATAGGTTAACATGAAATGACTCCAGTTGTTTTTTTATGTTGTTTAATCATTACTTTTTTAATTTTATTATTCAACATAGGATTGATAAGAAATTATACTTCATAATTTATTTTTGATTTTTTATAGGGTTATCATGCTCTTATGACCCTTGCTACAAATTTACCAAGTTAACTCGGGTCAATATATATATCAAGAATTCATTATAGCCACACCCACAAAATGTTGTTTATCGAATCCATGTTTTCCCGCTTCTTCTTCCTCTTTTTTTTTTTTTCAATTTTATCATCTAAAAACCCAATCTTTTTTTTTTGTCTTTTTATTTGCTTTCCATGAGATTATTTCATTCTTATAGATTTTTTTTTTCAATCTCATCCTTTAACATTGAGTTTGTTAAAAAAAAAAAAATTGTATTATTTCTTCATGTACTTTTTATAAGGTTATTTCTTTATAATAACTCGAGTCATAAGTTTGACAGGTTAACCCTGATTGACTTGAATTATTATTTTGTTTTTCTTTAATTATTATTATTATTATTATTATTATTATTATTATTATTATTTAATTTTATCCTTTAATATTAAGTTAATTAGGAATAGAGGTTCATAATTTTTGTAGATTTGGTTTTTATGGTGTTAAATTGGTCTCATAAACTATGTTAAGATTCTCAAAAACTATGTTATAAGTTTGACATGTTCATCCAAGTTAACTTAAGATACTTTTTTTTCTCTTTTTTTTAATTAACCTTGCTTTCAATTTGTTATTTAACAATGAGTTGATAAGAAATGAACCTCATAATTTATTTTGATCTGTTATTTATGAGATTATCATGGTCTCATAATCCAAGTCATAGATTTGGTAGGTTAACATGTTATCTAAGTTGATTTAGTATGTAGTCATCTTAATATTAAAAAAGGATATCACCCAATTTATCATTGTCTTAATATTTTAATAAATAAATACATAGAATATTATATAATATGATTAAATTTTGAGTTCATGATTTTAAAAACAAATCTACAAGAAAAAATGTTAATAATACATGATCTAGTCCATAACAAAGCGCAAGCCAATAATCCAGGCTACAACAATACCTGTTAAAAAGACCATACATATCAGGATTGGTTTAGTTAGACATGATTTCATTTAGCTACTTTGCATATTAGTTTATGTATTGCAATGTTTTTGATATACTATAAAGAAACAATGTTAATTAATTGTGACAAGTTTCCTTGCCCATGTACTGCACTGGGCTTTTCTGATATAGTAAACTGATTAATTGTTGTGCGTGTTTTTATTGATTAACTAAATATTTAATTAGTTACATTATCATCAATAAAATTCATTTTAAATGGGTTATTTGTTTTGTGCATCAAAGTGATTGAATGTTGTTATTGTTCGAAATATTTGAATAATTATTTAATCAATAGATTGTCTATGTGCATCGAAGCGTAAGGCAAATAACTTGTATATTTTTTTATTGTAAATAATTTGACCCAATTTTTCCACATGTTTTTTTTTCTATGTGTGGCTTTGCATATTTTTTTTTACATGATATTAAATCTGAAATATTATATATGAAAATGTCATGAAAGTCCATTTTGAAAAACAACAACATTGCCTAATAAATTATTTTGATTATTATTATTATATTTTAATCATCATGATTCTTAAATTATCATCATTATTATAGCTACTATTATAATTATTATTGTAAATAATTAATATTCTGATTATTATTGAAAGTATTGTTATAATTGTTTTCATTATTACAACAATAATCATCACAATAACCAACATCGTTGTTTTTATTAATATTATTTTAATTGTAATTGTTTTTTTCATAATTGATATTTTAAAATTATTTTATGAGTTAGTGTTATTACTATCACCAAAACCATAATTAGTTACATCATAAGCATTATAACTATTACAATACATTATAATCGCTATTATCATTATAATTTATAATGTCAATATTATCATTAAGATCATAACTCCTTAAACTATTATTATTAGTATTGTTAAAATAATAAAAATTATTAACTTATCATGAAGAATAAAAAAAACTCAAACTTAACAAAAGAGTGTGAGAAAAAACACATCTCCAATTATTATTGTCGCACGTGGCCGCGCGGCGTCCCCGTCGAGGGGGTTCTTTTTGGTGTCTCACAATGGAGTCTTTGAGGAGTCGCCACCTTGCTGTTGAGGGTCGCTAGGATCACCCGATTTGCACTGGTCTAACCAGAGATTTGAGGGTAGGGGACTGGTTGCGTAGAGGGAAGGTATTAGCACCCCTCATACGCCTTACCTGAGGCAAGCTGCATTGTCTATCTTGATGTGATTTTGAATGCTTCGACGAGTTGTATTTATTCGAATGAAAAAATGTTCCGATTGCAAAAGAAATCGGTCACCGCTTTAAAATAATTCTGTGAATTTTATTGATTATTTCTAGATATGCAAATGCTAACCTACTTGTAGTTTCTTCATTCACCACCTGAAATTAACCATTAATCCTCATGAATTAATTTCACGGTTGACCGATCCATAAAAGAAATCGACCACCGCTCAGAATAATTCTGACAATTTTAGTGGTTATTCCCGAATATGTAAATGTTAACCTACGCGTAAATCTAGCAATTACTACCTAAAGTTAATCGTTAATTCTCATGAATTAATTTCGCAATTTGTTTTACTATTAGCCAAATTTGCAAGATTTAATAAACTTGTTATTAAATCTATGATATATTTTGGAAAACGCTTTGGCCGAATATGAAGAAAACACGTTTTTTTATTTTAATTTGTATTTTTTTTCCTTAATAAGACAACATAAATAATTCAATAAATAAAACATAACACAAAACTCACACACACTTTCTTTTTCATTTCTTTTTCATCCTTTTCATAATTAAAATACAACTCACACACACATTATCCTTTTTCACTTCTTTTTCAATATATTTTTACAAATAACAATTAAACAACAATAAGAATTTAAATAAATACATAAATATAGAGAAAATTACATAAATGACCAAACGAGGTAGTTCTGGAACAGTGGCGGCATCGGGGGAGCACTGGTGGCGCGTCAGCCACACGCCACCGTCACTAGCGGCGCGTGGCCCCACGCGCCGCCGCCGGAGAAGATGCAAAGCGGGGGGGTTGTGGACCAGCCTCTTCCCTTCCCTCTCTCGTCGGCGATGGCCTTCCGGTGACCTGCAAAAAAACAGAATAATACAAACAAACCAAACAGCAAATAAAAACCCAAAATCAAATCCTTCTCTTCAAATCTCAGATCGACCTTTCTTCTCGGTTTCTTCTTCCCTCTAGATCTGCATTTTTTCTTCTTAGTTCATTTTCTTCTGTCTTCAAATAGCTAAGGGTGCTATGGAGGGGGCTGTCATGTGGTGGGGGCTGCTATGGTGGCTGGAGGCAGAGAGGTCCTGCAAACAAAAATAAAACACAACAAATGCAGCACAAATGCAACTGGATTGTTCTGCCCTCCTCTAGGCCTCAAATCTGCTCTTCATTCTTACGACATCAGGTGGCTTTAGCGTTATGGGAGGAGCTGGAGCAGGAGAGGAGAAGAGAATGAGACTGCTGTGGTGGCTGGGTTTAGCGAAGATGGGGGATGTCGTGGCACAAGTGAGAAGAGAAAAGGAGGCAGAAGCTACTGTGGTGGCCGAACTGGCCAGGAGAAAAATAAAATGAGGGAAGGATGAAGGTGGGGCTCCGATCTAGCGAGGCTAAGAAAAGAAAGTGAAGAAAAGGGATGGAGATTTTGGGAGCTCTGTCGTGGCTAGAGGCAGAGGGAAGGAGACGATGGGAAAACAGAAACTGAAAGGAGATCGTGAGGCTGTTAAGGGTGCTGTCGCCGAGAGTGGAGGAGCTGCTAAGGGTGGCTGGAGGCAGAGGAGAGAAGAAGTGAAAGAAAAGGGGCAGGGGCTGTTGGTGGCTTGAAGAAAGGAAATGGAGAAGGCTGGTCACCGGAGGGAGACCTGAAGATGAAGGCTGGCGTGGGGAGAGGGAAGAGAGAAAATAAAAAATGGGAATGAGAGCGTGAGGCTACAGCCAAAGGGGGCTGGCGGCTACAGCCAAAGGGGGCTGTCGGCTGCAGCCCCTTGAGGGAAAAAAACTTTAGGGTTAGGGTTTTTTTTTAGGGTTTTTGGTGAATAGTAAAAAAATTTTTGTCCCCTTTTCTTGTGGCTTAACACTCTATTTATAGAGTTTTTCCAAGGCAAAATTCACAATCAGCCCTCAGCTTGCGCGCCTTTTCAATTTGGTCCTTGATTTCCGATTTGTGCGATTTGACCCTGCATTAACTATTAAATTCTCAATTTGTTCAATTTTACCCCCGTACCAAGATATTTTTTGGATTTTATCTTTTTTTTATATTTTTTTGCCTTTTTTATATTTTTGTCTTTTTCCCGAAATATAAAAATAAGTGAGTCAAAAGTTAGGTAGCAACAATTATTATTATTGCATATATAATTAAAAAAATAAAATTAACTTGAAGAATAAAAAATACTAAAAATTATAACAAAAGAGTCACACGCACCATCTGAAATGCACATGAATGCGAAAATTGAAGGCGTGTCCAACGACGCACAAACATATACAATATATTTTGTTCAAGAAAAAAGATGTTTTCCATATGATGTCATCCATCATACACCCACTTTGAGCTTCACATTTTGCACACCTGCATATCAAGAGAGGCATCATATGCATTTGAAAATGATGGTGTAGTGAACAAAATAACAAAAGACAATTAAACAAGATTTACTTGATTTTACTCAAAGTGTTAGCTTATTATAACGGCTAATGGAAGGATTCACCACATTCTTAAGAAATGCATGCAAAATTCTTATTTAAATAGCCTAAATAATAAATCTAGGAGCTTGAATATCTAGGAAGAAAAACCATTACTATAAACAAATAAAATCTCAAATTCATATTGTAAGATCAATAATCTCATATTTTTTCATGAAAAAGAGCTCGTTAACCGGTGAATCATTTCCTTAAAAAAAACTAAGAAAAAAATCCATACTTGAGATTTGTTCAGCTTGTTGTGGTGTCAGCTTGGCAAAGAATCCATTTGATATTGTCTTATAACTATAAAGCAAAGCCTTCTTTGCAGCATCGTCGCTATAGACATATACAACAACAAAACTCCTTAAAATCCGAGGCATAAAAAAAAATATTTATATAGATTTGGATTACAACACCACACAGTACAATACCTACCAAGAATAGAGGTGAGGGTTTAGATATGGTAAGCCTCAGGCTCCTCGTACTAAGGTCTCTCAGTATAGACAATTTGAATTGATGTTGCTGCTTCTAATGAATCAGTCGTTGAAGGAACAAACTTGGTCATTCTGATTACAAATATCAAACCCAACAACAAAATCAACAGCGATGATGATGAGAAAGAAAAGGGAAATTTGGTTCTTTTGTACATATTGGATTTTGAGCTCTATTGTATCTTCTCGTATATATATCAATTATCTAAACCCTTTGAATGAACAATAAAATAAATGTAAAAGCATTAGCAATTACTGTAGCACATATGAAATCAAAAAAGCACAACAACAATGAAAACATAGGCACATAGTAAATTACTATTATTTGAATCTAGAGGGAAAATAGAGAGAACAATTGAACAACTGAAAGCCAACACATAAATTGAATTGCCAGTATATCCAAAGCACGAGGATGAAAAGAGAAGTTATTGGTTATTTGCCTCGATCCTCAACAATGTGACCCATTTGTTAAATATATATCGAAGCAAAGATGTGAACCACAAAGATCTCTATTCCAATCGCGTCATGCCGTCGATTTCATGTATGTAAGACATCCAAAAAGACTAATTGTTTTTGCCTAGGCTTTTATCTTACAGAGGCGTGAAAATTACAGTAGATAAAATTCTTAATTGCTACCGAATTCAGCCTTAATTATTTGTTGCCACTCAAAGAAAAAACCCATTAATTGAATGAATAGACAATCACCCAACACATGCATTAGCTGGGGCGTCAAAATCCCAATCAAGAGAAGCCCTACCCTATTGCCTTATCTCTACCTGCGATAACCTTAGGATAAAATGTATTAATTAACTACAAGAATGCATTAATTGGATGGTGAATCAATGAAACATGCAAGCGTGGAAGTTTCCACAAAGCAGTAAATCTGATCTGGGCATTTTTTTTAGGTATTTTTGGTACTGTTCATTCTAATTAATTAGTAAAAATAATACCAAAAAATGCAAGAAAAAGAATCCCCTCTGCAATGTAATGGGCATGCAAGAAACACTGATCATGCTAACAGGGAGAAAATGAGGGAGGGAGAGATGCAGTGTGGTTGATATGATTCTACAAGGGTTGGTTTTTGTTAATGTAGAGAAGAAGTTTATTTGTCCACTGTAGTTGCTTTGCCTCCCCTTTTTACAATATGAGAAATGAAAAAAGGAAAAAAGAAATATTATAAACAATTGGTTTCTATTAATATTCATATACACGTAAGATGCTGAAACCAAAAGTATTTTTTTTTTAACTGTAATTCACTTAGTGTTAACCTTTGATTTTGAGCTTTTGAAATTTTAAAAGCAATAGCCCATGTACCCATCTTCGCATTAAATTTTGAAATTTAAAAAAACAGTGCACTACTCTGAACTGTAAATCACGCAACATGATTATTTGTCTTTCTTTGAATTGTAATTCACATAGACAGCGTGATCTTTTTTTATTTGTAAAATTTATGCAGGCAATATGAACCTTTCTTCTTTGAATTGCAATTGTCATTCACAAGTACAATTCAATGCATATTAAAGCAGGAGATCACGTATCCCAATCTATATAGATGTGAGTATGGATGAATGGTGAATGAGCCATATAATTTAGCTTTCTTTCTAATGTTTTAACTTTTAGGTTTCATTATATGTGATTATCATTTATATTTTATTTATTTATTTGATTGTGTGTGTGTGTGTAAATTTCTTTATTTTCATTTAAAATTCTCTAATCACAAAAACATATTTAAAAAAAATTATATAAGACTTCTTTTTAAAAAAAAAATATTTATACCACAATGAAACACGAGTCAAGTATCTAAGTAATGAACTAATATTGTAAACAATTATACATGTTCCTAATCAAAGTCATCATACTATTATTTTACTGAATTCATAACTTATAAATGTTCTTTATTTTTCATCTATACATAACTTGTTCTCTGTAAGAATTAGGGGTGATTATTTGTGCTTTGGTCCAGGTTTTATCTATAAAAATAATCAAAATAAAAATATGAAAATAAATGAAAATCATTTTAAACCTGTCGATTTCAGTATATTTTTTATGTAAAAAAACAATAAGTAGTTTTTGTTATTTTATTTTTACTTTAATCAAATCTTTCCCATCTTTCATTTCATCAAAATAGAATTAGACCAAAAATTTTGAACTAGATTGGAAGAATAAAAAGTTTTTTATAGTATTTTTTTTAATTTGAACCGATTTGGTTTTGATTTACCATTTTCATCTTTAAGAAACCAAAATAAAACCGAACCATAAATTTTTAAAAATATTATAGTATTTTTTTTAATATTTTAGTTTTTCTCAGTTAAGTTTTCTCAATTTTCACACTTTAATTGGTTTTTTGAGTTTTTTGTCGCCACTAATAAGAATAATGGAAGGGTGGAAACGTACAATGTGATGATGTGTATTGGAAATAAGGGATGGGTTTTTGCAGTACTTCAAAAGAAAAGGCTAGTTTACCTTATGCATTGATTTCTAGCCCTCGTTTTTTTGTTCTTCGTGCGGGGATATATCTGAATTCTCACTCATGACCAAGGTTGTTAATATTGTTTCGTTTCAGCTAAAATGACTAAAACATTTTATACCAATAAAAAAACAAAACAAAACAAAGTCAATTTCATTTCGGTTTAAATTTCAGTTCGTTTCGGTGATTTTGGCCGAAACATACTAGTATTGCTTCATTTGTGACGTTCCAGCTACATGAAAAATTATTCAACTTTTTCAACCCGTAAGCCAGCACACATCCAAGTTCACATGATGTCACCTGCCCAAGATCCGTCCAGGCAAGCAAGTTTTACGTGACTTCTTGATTTATTTTTATAGACACAACTCTTTGCCTGGACATCTATTTATTCGATGTGGAATAACCTTCAATATTTAAAGCCATAAAATATAAATCTCTTCACAATCCAATGATATGGGATAGCATAATGATTTGTCCAACTGCAAACAAATCAATGTAACCGTACATAAGTTTATATATATATATATATATATAAAAATTAAAATTAAAATTAAAAAATATATATTATAAAAAAAATAAAATTATTGCATCAATTTTGATTTTATAAAAAATAAAAATTATATTTAGTTTTTTTATTTTTTATAATTTATTAATTATGAACAGTACAACCCCGAAATGATACACTGAAACACTTCGAAACTGAAACGGTATCAACAACCTTGTTCAAGACCCATGTCTTCTAGTGTAGCAATACAAAAATAACTTTGTGGATTATAATTTTGACTTAAGTTAGTATTTATATTTTTAATTTGTGGGTTATAATTTTGACTTACATTTCTTTTTTTTTTAAATGTTGATTAGAATCATTTTTACAAAATATATTGATAATAATTATAATTTATTTATGAAAAATAACTTTTGAGCTATAATTTTTTAAAAAATATCATAATTTGAAAGTCATGACAAGTAAAATCCTATTTTGTAAATAAATGACTATACAATCAAAGCAAATTTAAATATATTTTAATTAAAAACAAAACAAAACAAATTGTTATTCCATTTTCAAAATCCCATTGTTCGCACTCTAAATTGAATATACTACAATGCAAGGTAGATGTAATAAGGAGTATTTGACAATGCGCTTCAAAAATATTTAAAAAAAATAATAATTTTTTTTAATTTTTTATTTTAAATTAAAAAGAAAATGATATTCTCATATCATTTTTATGTATTAATATCAAAATTAATTTTTACAAAATAAAAAAATATTATTTTAATATATTTTCAAATAAAAAAATATTTTAACCTTGATTCGATGCGCGACGCCCGCCTTTCGAATTAGATAAGACTAGTGTGTGTGCGTGTGCGTGTGTGTGTGTATTGCTTGAAGAGAGCAGAAATGGTAAGAAAATGAAAACAATGAAAGTCATAGGAAGAAAAAACCAACGTTGTCAATACCGTTTTGATTGTTGTTTTGTTTTTTCTATTGGTACGAGACATTTAGGTTTCAGAGTGTTTTGGTATGTCGTTTCGGGGTTGTATTATCTATATATATATATATATATATATATATATATATATATATATATAAACTTAAAAGGAAAAATAAATAAAATTTAGAATTAAAGTTGACAAAATTTTATTTTTTATAATATATGTTTTTTAATTTTTCTTGTTTTTATTTTCTTATTTTCAATACATATCATAAACAATATATATATAGACACACACAATCACAAATCACGTCAGTAGGTCATATCACTACTGACAGATCACTAAGAACTTTTAGCCAGGTTGGAGATTGTTAGGGAAATAAGTTTTTCATATGTATCCGAAACAGAACAGTCAGCGAGATTCAACTTGTTTCCGCCGGTATTTGTCCAAAATTTTTGGTACAAATCAGAATTTAAATCAAGATAAAAACGATATTATTTTTTTTTTATTGATATAAAATATTTCAGCTGAAACAAAACGGTATTAATAAACTTGAAAAAAACCATAAGACTATTCAGCAAAAGTGTCAAAGAAATTAAAGGATATTTGATATTGTATTTTAAAAATATTTTTGAAAAAAAATAAATTTAAACTTTTTTATTTTTATTTTTTATTTAAAATTATTTTTTTTTAATATTTTTAGATATTTTTGATTTAATGATGTTAAGAATAATTTTTAAAAATAAAAAATATTATTTTAATATATTTTTAAATAAAAATTATTTTAAAACTAAATACAAATACCTTTTTTTTTTCCATTCCAATTTCTGTTTCTCTCCTCTTCCCTGCTTTTACCTCCTCTGTGCTCCAAAACGTCTGTCATTCTCTGGTTTGCTTTTTCTCCATCAAAACTTTAATCTTCACCGCAAAAAACAGAAAAGTAAAGAAAAAAGATTGGAATTTTGAGTGATTTGGTGTGGTTGCTTTTTTTTCCCTTCTCGTAACTCTCATTCTGCGTGTTTGTTTACACATATGATGAAGATTCAGATAGATAAATAGTTAAAAATATGTGCTTTTAGTGTAGATCTTGAGAAGTGGAGGAGTTTTTGTTGTAGTGGAGTTGAGTAAACTCCAGGAAATTTACCAAGGTGGAATCACATATGAAAACAAACTTCATTCGTTTTTTTATTTTTTTGTGTTCTGAGATTTATGATCTGTTGGTTTTGTAGTTTTTTATTGTAATTTCTGGAATTTTTTTCTCTATTTTCTTTTGTGCGCGCACAAGTTCATTCTTTTTTTACTGCGATTGCAGATCTGTTGATTTTGTAGTTCTTGATTGTGATTTCTAGAATTTTTTTTCTCTCTTTTCTTTTGTGCGCGCTGGAGTTCGTTCCAATATTCCTTTTCAGTTACAGAGAGTGAAACCCCACCGGCAGTAAAGCTCTAGAGGCCGAATTACATTACAGGCCATACAAAGGACAGAATGGAAAGCCCACTGGATCCAAGGAAGGAACTAAAATAGACCAGCTAAGATCTTATCAAGAAGCTCATTCTATACCCCGTCCCATCTGACTTACAGCAGACCTCATCAGAACCCTAGCCCGCACTGAAAATAACGGCATGGTTTCCTCTCTCTCTCTCTCTCTCTCTTTCTGTCTCTGTCTATCATAATCTCAACTGAATAAGTGATTGCTATTGCTTCAATTGCGTTGGCGATGTTGAAATTTTCTTGCAGCCACTGCTACACGTTGCAGCCTTTCAAGCTGCCATGTATGGATTGCATCAAATATTATTTTAAAAAAATTAATAGCCACAGATTATTGCTTAAAGGGAAATTTATCTACATCGTCAAGAAAATAAAAATAAAAGGATTTCTTTAGCAAGGTTCTGTTTAAAACGCGGTTAGCCTTACAGCTGTTGATTGTCTTTGAGATAATCATCATAACCATAGCTAGCTTGTGTAAGAACATGAGGTGGGGTAAATAGATTTTGGGTATGCGAAGGTGGTAGTACTCTGCCATCTGAACTGAAACTGGTGGAACTACTGCTGTGCTGAACACAGGTTAATTGAAAACTTGGCTATCGTCGAGGGCTTGTTACAGTACTGATATTGGCAAACACTAGTGCCCCTGTAGAAATCAAACTGTAGTTGCATATCAGTTCTGCTCGATGCAAGACATTGCAGAATAGGAACTCTCTGTTACCAAACAGATGAAAACATATATATCCCTCGCGCAGAACAAGTAAAATGCTGTCGGAACATAATTTGCAAGAAACATGGAAATCCCTCATCAATTATATATATAGAGGAGCACAATGCCCACACTTGTATAAACAACTTTATCATAACATTGATTAATGGAAAATATAACCCTCAATAATTCTTATATTTCTTCATCACTCTCCTAACAATTTCCTCTTTCTAAACAAAAGTTTTTTTAAAAAAAAAAAAAAAAAACGGAGTTTCTCTGTTTAAACAGGACTAGTGGCGTCATGTACTCGTCCATGGCCGGCAGGAAAGAATCTTCCGCTTGAAAATGATCTTTTCATGGTAACGGGATTAAGCACACAATGCAAGACTCTTCTTCTGTTGCTAGACATGAATTTTCTGTCTTCTGCTGAATGTTTTGATGATCCAACACTTCCTGAACAGTCTTCTACTTGAACATCTTCATCCTGATTCATGCGTAAAATATCAGCGACAGAAGCGTGGCTTTGACATGGATGATCCATTGAAACTGATCTCCTAATGCGTTGATATCCATCAATATCTTGCATCTCAATTATGGTGTCTCTCTCTTCCAAGTTTCCCAAATCACTATATACGCGCAACGGAGTCTTTGGATCCCCAGCAGGATTCTGCATCACTTGCTCATCTCTAGCAACCCTTTCCGTGTCTTGTGTGACAGCCACATTGTCATTAGATCGTTGGCTATTTTGCCAAGATTCATTGCCTTGAGGAGTTTCAGTCACTGGAGGAGGCAATTGAGGCAGGGAAGCACTAAAGAAAACAATGTTGGCACGACACAATGGGCAATTCGAGTGAGAGCGGAGCCATGTATCAATGCAATGAACATGGAAAGCATGGCTGCACTTAGGCAAAAGCCTTAGGCTCTCATCTTCTTGAAACTCGCTGAGACAAACTGAACAATCTGTCCCGTCAATCAAACCATCTCCCTTTTTGTAGTTGCATACTGTGATGGACCTTATAATAACCTCATCTAAGCCAGTTGTTGCAGCATGCCAAGGCTCATGCAGAGAGGGGTGGTGATCGCCCTCAAACTCCTCATTTTGGCTCTGGCTTTGATCCCTTCTCCTTGCTGGATCATTGTTTCCACAGTATTTAGATATTAAGGTGTAGTAACTTACTAAAAGGAAAGCACTGGCCAGTATGCCTATAATGGCAATGACAAGAGGAGAAATTTTTGGACTTGAATTGTCATCAGGGAATTCGAAGGGAGGTGGTGGAGGGGAAATGATGTAGCACCATTGTGGACAGTGAAAGCCACAAAACCCTTGAGAACAGTCTTTATTTTTCACGTACGAAATCCAAGTTTTTGGGTTGCCTAATGATTCCATCACAAGCCTTAAAAACTATAGGATTTTAAACTATTAGCTGTTCAGACAGGATGCACTCATTCTAATGCAAGAACAAAATCATTTGTACCATTTGTATTAGTCCAAACAAAATAACCTGAAAAACTCTTTTCACAATTGGGTGGAAGAGACAATAAAATTATGGTAAGAATTGATTTGAAAAAAATCTCATAAAACCAATGATATTGAAATTCTATAAGAAAGAAAGGGAAAAGGAGATTATATACAGATTACCTTAGAAGTTGGATAGGATGGCTGGAGAGTTTCCTATTAATAAATGATGAGATGCATACGAGCAAAATATTATGAACTGATGTTGTATTATCTATCCAGGTTAGTAGAAGACAACAGAAAAACAATAACAGGGAGAGTTCGAGTGATAAGAATTTAAGAGACCACAGGGGAGAAGCTTGGAATTTGGAAGGAGAAGGGCTTACATGGAAAAGCAAAGTAAAGAGTGTTGTTTAGAATTCTCTTTCCTTTGTCGCCTTCTTTTTCTTGTTCATCTCCTTTTCTTTTCTTGCTATCTCTCTTTTTTTTTTTTTTTGTGGGGGGGGGGAGATAAATGGTTTGTTGACTAAGGATGTGATGTTGGGTGGAGAATTCATTAAAGTAATCAATGCTTTTATTATTGTTCAGGACAGGTGCAGTTGGGATGGGAGTGAAATCTCTCTTGCATGCATGCCCATTTCTGTCAAAGGTATGTAGCCAACAAATAACCTAGATTTTCCATTACCTTGCTAAATAGGCCGTCATATTAGGAACAACACGTCCAGTATCGCAAGTAAATTCTGCCAGAAAAGTCAGGTGCACGCACCAAGGACACAGAGAATTTCTCATAATAGAAGCCGATAGGATATTGTTATCACTGTAATCCTTTTTTTTTCCCTTTCTTGTCCCATGTGTTTAGAAAATGGAGCTTACTTGGAGAGGTGAAATGATTTGTAGTGTTCTAGTGCAGGCAGGCTTTCCCTTGTTGAGCTATGAAAGAGGGAAAGGAGCATGATACAGGAGAATAGAATATTTGTGGGGAAAGACCGAGACATAATTATTCAATACACTATAATGCTCCGTTGTCTACTCTCAGTGCCTGCTTTATGGACTGACCCAAGTAAATGGTATTTGAATTCCACTTGAGATGAGCATATATTCTCCCAACTGACTCAAGACCACCATCCCTTTTCTTTTACAGTTCATCTGGGTGACCAAGGCTTTCTACAATAACCAGGTCTAAGAAATCACACTACAAAAGCCAGCAATTATTACCTGTTGAGTCTTAAGGCACAAATTAAATGGCCATTTCTTCAAAAACAAGGTCCTAAATACAAAGTATCAAGAAATCACTGTAAACAAACATGAAATTCAGGTCGTTCCTTGAGATAAAATGTCAGTGTACAGATACAGCAAATACTGCTAGACATGCCTTTCCATCGGAGCTTAGTTTCTAGTCAATTGATGAACAAACTTTAACGAGTCGTGTGTGAGAACCGAGAACTATCTTTCTCTCTAACCAAGCAACCACCTCATACCCTGGGGAGGGGGGACCTTTTCTCTTCTTTTCATTTTCACTTTCTCAGCAGTCTACGCACCCTTCTCCAAAGCCACACCCGATTCCACACCGTTATCTTAAACTTATTGATGAAATTTTAAAATATAATTAATATTATTTTTTAATGTATTTTTTAAAATAAAAATTATTTGGGTTTCATATTATTTTATATTTAATTTTTATCAAATAAAATAAAAATAATGAGATTTGAACTCGCAATCATTAAGTTAACAAAACTTTAATATCATGTCATCGAAACTTAATCTGAAAATAAAAATTTTAAAATATAATTTATATTATTTTATAATATTAAGTAAACTGTAATTTACCGTACGCACTTGCTTGCTGATATTAGATTCTGAATCATCACAGCTAATTTTTAGTTTTCTATGAAGTCACAAACACACATCTTAACTTCCCATGATGTCCATGAGCAGCAGTTCGAAACAAGCAAGGTATCGATCTCGACAAATGTGGCTTCCGTGTCCTGTGTTTAATTTTGTAATGACAAAAATGCTATGGAAAATGAAACCGTCTGCTTTTTCTTTCTTCATTTCAGGGTTTTTCTGGGTCCCTATGCAATCAACACAAAAACATATAATGATGCTGACTAGGATCAATTTGGCATTGAACATCTCCAGCCGGTGACCAACGAGAGAGAGAGAGAATATGATTCCATCAAGGAAAATTGAGTCATTTTAAATGTCATATGGTAATAAAAATATATAAAAGAATCAGATGGATTCAACACAATCAGGATAGATTTGCAACGATTACAGGAATAATATGATAGCATATTATAAATATAAATATTATACATTCTATTAAAAAAAATTAAAAAACCAATGCCTCTGCCATTTTCACTTTACATTTTCATACAAAACATTTTAGACCATAACAGGTTTTTTTAGACCCTTTTTTATATTTTAACATTGATTTTTTTTCTATAATTTAATTTATTTCATTTTTATAGGATTATTATGGTTTTAAATAAACATCGTAATATTAGATTAATACTTGATTTATAAGTGTCAATTTTAATTATGATATAATTAAATAAAAATATTTTAACAAGGTTATTTAAAACTCAATGCAATTCATAATCTAAGTTGTGTATTTGATGGGTGAACTTGGATTGACCCGGCTAAATCGAGTATGTCAATGTTTTAATATTTTAATAAATAAATGCATTTTTATTTTTACTTTTATTTATTTTATTATTGCTAAACAACACATTAACATCTAGTGCACATTTTTTTTTCAAATTTACATTAGTGACTATTTCGATGAAACTTCGCTTAGGCATTAAGTGGGTGTTTGGCTTTGTGTTGTGATCTGCAGTTGAGGCTCACTGCAGAGCCAAACATGATTTTAATCAAATGAGATCCCAGTTTTTAACTATGGGTCTCACCTAAAAATACGTTCTAGCCGCAGGAAACAAAAAGCATCTGTGAGATGCTTTTTGAAAAACTCAGTCGCGGCATTCATGCATGGGATCAACTCACTGGAATTTTTCTTAGCATTAATACATAAAAAGGCAACGAGTGCATGGAATTTTTTGAATGAACCAAGCTGGCATTAACACACAGCCTTATCTCTCTTTTTTCCCCAACACAGTCGGCGGTCTCTCTCTCTTTACCGTCATTGTTGTTGCCCTCTCTCTCCACAATCACTGGCATTTCTTGGAAAGCACCACCATCATCCCCACATCACCGACAGCTTCTCCTCCACGCCATAAGCTCTGACGTGAACCGGTGACCTCCAGTAGCCGTTTCAAGCCCCGATGTAAGCAGCACCAGCTGCAACCTTCTAACGCTCTTACCGGCCACCATAGGGCAATATTTTCAACACCGCCATCACAGGAAGAACCACCTCGATCTCTTTTACCCGTCGATATCGACCTTTGACTCTCTCATCACATTCGGGACATGCTACTGCTCACATGTTACGTGAACAGTAACTGCGTGAATAATTCGACAAAAGATGCAACACATCATTTTGTGCTCTTTATTTTGAACTCTTGGGCTAGGCTGGATCTGCTCTCGGCCTAGCCCAAATCCAGCAGAATTGGACCTTTTAGGCCCAACTTGGTTGTGCCGACCCATTTAGTTTAGGACAGGCTCAATCTTTTTTAAAAAAATATATATAAAAATCATATTTTAAAAAATATAAAAATTATGTAGATAGAGATCAACTATAATGAAAGGGAAAGATGCGTAATTTTGTTTAACTCCACAACCTCATTGCTTTTTGATTGATTATGGATCATAAACTTGCAACTGGATTTTACATTGGAATTATATCTCTACAGCATGTAGATAGAGATCCTGAAATAACACTATTTATGGATCGCAGATGTTGTTCTTAATGATATTTTATCAGATATTGTTCATCAATCAAATAGCAAGGAATCGCAGAAGCCTAGACGTATGGATTTAGTTTGTGATGGAATTACAAGTAGTTTGATGGAAGAATAAAAACGAGTGTCTAATTTACTTGAATTATTAATTAAATTTTATTATTATGATAATTAAATCTACAATATTCAAAAAAAAAATATGTGTGTGTCCTTTAAAGTAATTTCACAAGTTGACAACAATATGAAAAACATGGTAACCAAACACTCGAAACTGCTTTTCATTAAACTTCAAACTCAACCACAGTTTTAACCAAACACTTCAATTTCAATTATGAATTGCATCTAAAAACACTTTTCATAAAACTGTTTTTTTTTCAACCTTAGCCATAATAGCAACAGTCATGTCAAACACACTCTAAAAGGTAGCACAATGTAATGTTGGTAACGTAATGAGGTATCATAGAACATGTAGGACGTGTACATTGTTCACATTATTGTAAATAAACAATTTTAAATTTTGTTTTGATTTTTTTTCTTTTATTTTAATTTCATCATTTTAGTTATGTTGATGTTGTTTTATATTTCGAGATTTGTTATAACTTGCATACTCCAGTATATTTGATATGTCATAGAATATTCTGTTCGTTAAATTAAAAAATGATATCGCAAATTGAATTTTAAGATACTATAATATATACCTCAAATAAATTATTGTAATTTATCTTAAAAAAAAATTTCCTCTTAAATGTTTAGAAGAATCAAGTATATTTGTATGATGCATTTTTGAGAACAAAAATTATATGTACTTAATAACCGAAATAAACCTCCTAGATAGATAACTGAAAATGTAAAAATAAAAATCAAGGTAAAATATTTGCATATACATTTATTTTTTATTTAAAAAAAAAATTTTCCGTTGCAATCTTTAATTAGCATTCATGATTGTTTTTTATAATTTATTAGTTCAATTATTTTTTTTATTTTATTGTACGAAATGCATAAATTATGTTTTCGTTCTTGATTAACAAATTTTTTCATGATACTAAAAAAAATATTTATACCATTAGTGCATTCTTTTTTATATATTTGAAATTCATTTAGAATTCTACAAGAACGCAGCATCAGCACACCTACTAGTATATATTTTTTATAATAAGAAGAATAAAAACCTCACATTTAAGAACATGCGGATATTTGATATGATCACTGCAATTATATGTTTAGAAATTTTGGTTTATTGTATTTTAAAAATATTTTTAAAAAATATTATTTTTATATATATTTAAACTAAAAACAATTGTTTTTTTTAATCCGTGAGTTTGACTTGGCAACCAATTGACACAAACAAGGAATGACATTATTTAAATTGAAACTGTTGAGCTTACATCATTGGAATAGGGCAATTAAAGGCGTCGACTGAACAAGCCTTCAAGTACTCGATCTCCGACCTGCCAACACCCAACCACCCCTTAACTTGATGCTCTGTTTTTGTCTTCTCCATCACATTCTCAGTGGTCCTCCCTCTCCAAAACCACACCGACTCTTCACCTGAGTGCCCTTGATAGTCTTTTTATGCCTCAGACAAGACTCTGGATGAATTATTTCTCTCCTTTTTTTTCAATTTACAAGAATATCCAAAACAGTATGCAACTGACCTAATTCTATAGGCTTTAAAATTAACAATAATATAGGTCTTCAATGATAACCATATTAACAATTATAGAACTTAAATCCATAGGAAAAAGTAAAAATTTAAATCCCAAAACTTTTAACAATAAAGCATCTACAAGATCATTAATCAGGCCTCGAGTCAATATCCCATGATGCCCACAAGCAAACAAGTAGAAGATTTATTATTATTAGACAAAATAGATCACAAGAGAACCCCTTTTTTTTCTTTCGTTGATGTGCCCCGATCTTTGAGTAAACAACGGCATCAAGATAAGCTTGAAACTCTAATGCGTGAATTCCTTGAGATGGAGCACAAGATTCCTAATCAACTTGACGAAAAAGAAAATGATTTTAAAATTTTAATATTGAAATCAATGTGTAGATAGAATCAGAAGGGTATAAATAAATGACGATGACAGATGTGAAACCATGACAGCAACGATTCTGTCGTATTATCATATCAAGAAAAGGTGCAATTAATGGTCTTTTTTGTTATATCATAAAAATCACATACATATGGAAGTCTGATGATTTTTTTGCAGCCTAAAACCGAATCAATTGGCCATAGGAACACTGATTCAAATTCTGACAGTGATCTCAAGCTCTGGTGCAGTCAGAATCCAATCACAGCAAGCTAGCAGAAAAGAACGAGCGACATGGTTAAAAGCAAAAGTTCCACACCAGCAGGAAACCCAAAACAACACTCCTAGTAGCCAGGAATTCTATGAATCCCTACGTACATACTTATCAAGTATGAACTGTGAAACAGCTTTTACCACCATATCATCAAGTTTCTCTCCTTCCTCGAGAAATTTTATTTTTCCATTACAGAGGGCTCGTACATGCTCTCCTTTTTGTTGCTGTTAAGATTTAAAACTACTGCCTGAGCTAATCACACCCCAACCTTTTAAAACTCAACATGCCAAAGCCCAGGGGGCCATACTAGTTATGTGCACGCTGAATTTTAGTGAGCATATAATTTATGGTCATTGCTATTGTTAGGTCGCTCATCTCCTTGGTTAGTTATTTTGAGTCGCAGATAATATAATGTGTATTAAATGAGTTTTTCTTATTAAAATATATTTCAAAAGTGTTTTGTTTTTGTGAATTCATTTGTTGATTATTGAATGTCAATATGAATTGCGCTTTAAACTCGAGCTTCAAGGGTTAAATATTGACACTAATAGACATGTCAATTTAGAGTTTAATGTCTAATCATAGGATGGTTAAAGTAATCTTTTAATTGTAAATTTGACTTTGAATATGAGAGTACAATTCATGTTTGTGGTCAAAATTATTGGTTTAAATTATTTATGGTATAATAAATGAATGAATTGTAAACAGTATATATTATAGAAGTAAGTTTTGGCAGGACTGCTGAGAAAATTATGTTTTAGTGGTTTGTTAAGTTCATAGTTTGTCTCTAGACTTTAATATTTCAATAATTATATCAATTTATGATCTAAGATTTGCTGTGTATTTGGTTTTATTTGACTTTAAAATTAGATTACTTAATATGAGATTATTTATATTGAATTTAGCTAATTAGTTATTCAAAATATATTTTTTAATAGTGTTATTTTTTGTTTAATTTATTAATGAAAGTTAAAATACTTTGCATGCCTATAAAGTATACTAATATCAAAAATAGTATTTTAGAAAAGAAAAAAAAAAAAATATATATATATATATATATATATATATATATATATATATATATTATTTTAGTATATTTTGAAAAGAAAAAAAAAACATTTTAAAAAACAATTAATACTATATTGTCAAACACCCTCTACGTCTGGGTAGGTTAATCATGAGTTTCTAAGGTTATGGAATCCTCCCATGGACCCATATCTACATGGAAAGAGGAGAAAAACACTGGTGGTCATTCATGATTTCTCTCAACATCCATGTTCGAAGAAGGTATCGTTTGAGTTTTTTAAAAGTAGGCTTGAAGACACCAAAACAAAGCTCCAGCTTGCAAAGACAAGCATTCTTCCTCATTTACTCAATCATGGTTGTTTTGTCTTGCTAACATATAAGCATGTTTGGCCCCCTAATATAGATGGCACGAAAGAAATAAGAAGGGGGGGAAGGAGAAACAAAGACAAACGTGGTAGAAGCACTCAAAGTCGTGTTCTACCCAAAAAATAAAAATAAAAATAGAGAAGCATTGCAGATAAAACAGCGGCGGAAAAGAGTTTCAGTTATGCAATTATAAATGTTAAATGATGTTCAATTATGCAATTATATTTAGCAACACACAAACAGGTACATTTATATCCACGACTGAAACTTTCGCAAATTAGTAAGAAACATGTATATAAAATAATGCCAGTCTCTTAACAAGTTATTGAATGTTAAAGAATAAGAGAAGAAAACGCAAAACATACAGCAGACTGAGAAGACGTTTACATGCATGGGCATAATTACGAGTTCCCTTCCTGCTATATTTGTACTTTAATCAGGATCTATTTCTCTTCAAGTTGTACCTCAGAAGTTTCTTCCTCTTTCTTTTCAGTTTCAGGTTCATCAGCCTTATCTTCGCTGAACTTTAGACGAATCGGCCGACCCATTAGTTCCTACAAGACAAATATCAAAAAGATCATATTTCTGTCCCTAATGATTAATCAGCCTTGTGATATGCCGCCAGAAAAAAAGAAGCAAACATATTGATGCACAAGCAAAAATACAAATGTAAATCTCCACAAGATACAAATGCTTAGATGGAAATAAAAACTTCACTTTCTACAACATGGTAAATGGACTTGATAATCCCTGAAGAATGCAAACCACCATCTTTGAATATATCCAGTAAGTTGGCTTAGCTTATGCACCAGTTGGTTTTGAAACTCAAGATCACAAGATGTGAAACACATGTCCACAGCCCCTAACACTTGATTAACCAAGGTTTCAAAACAAAGATTCCAACCCATCCTGACGCAACATCATCACTAAGCAGATTAATTATTTCACCTTCCCAATCAGCTTTATGGTTTATGATTGCATTATACTTCATGAAATATTGAGTTCCAAAGCACTAAAGGGTAAATAATTAACAACCATAAGGCTCCACTGAGTTAAAATGCAATCATCAGCTACATTAAAACATCCACCCAATCGATATGACTAACTAGTATTTTGACCCAAGAAAGAAGTTAAAAGTAAAATGCTAACACAACGTATTTACATCATACCTTTCCATTGAAGGCAGAAATAGCACCCACTGCTTCCTCTCTTGTGGAAAATGACACAAACCCATACCCAGAAGATCTTCCTGCAGGGCCATCAAACACGACCCTACTTGAAACTGGGTTAAAATTTGTGGAGAAAAATTCTCTCAAATGACTACCTCTCACTTTCCATGCAAGATTAGAAATATATAGCTTATGGCGTGTCTCTCCTGCAGGGATATCAGCAGGAGTGCCTGGAAGGCGTGGAGAAGGTCTCCTAAGTCGCTTTGCAAATTCCACCCTGATAATCCTCCCTGACACTTCCTGCAACAGAAAATAATCCAAAAAAATCAAAAGCATGTCTCTGGAAATATCCAATATAATATGGAAAATGGTAATTCAGTTGTACACAAACTATGATAATCTATTATGAGCAGTGTTGAATATTTTTCCAAAGTCATCAAACTAGTATTTCAAAGATTGTGAAAGGCAAAAACAACGTACAATAGATTATCATAGAAAGAGACAGAAAACGACACAAAATCTACTCAAGAAACAAGGCATTCATAGATAACCTTATCTCCCCAAAGCTTCAGGACTCTAAGCTTTAAAACATTTTGACTATCAGCAAGAAAACAACTCTCTCCTAACCATGCGGAGTTGGCCTAATAGTAAGAGCTTGCTTGAGTTGTGTTGGTCAGGCAAATATCTCAGGTTCAATCTTCCCATCATTGTTTGGTGCAAACAACTCCATGTTAGGACACCCCCGCAGATTGTGATCCAAGATTTATCCAGAGCATGCAGGTGGAGGAGTTCGGCATTACTCCAAGGGATCAGTCAAGCCAAATGGTCTGGATTCCTACTTCATTTATTAAAAATAAATCTCTCCGTATCCAATAGAGCTACTGAAAAAACTCAAAAATAAACAGAGGACACTGGCCATAAGGATTTTAAGTAGCTCCATTAAACAAAGAGGATAGAAGGTTCTCTTAAATTAGAGACACCAGTCACAGTCAGATATTCTCATACTTTAACATTCCTCCCAACATCATAATCACTAACCAGAAAACTTAATTGATAGAAATGAATAGGGAGAAAATATCATCCTATTCCCTTAAAACTACAATTTGAAGGGAACTCATTTGAACCTGTCAACTAGAAGAAAATTTATGTAATTTTTATTAAGAAACCGACCACCGGAGAAGTACATCAAAAATGGAATGCATATTATGATAACACTAAACAAAATACAGTCTCTCAAGCTCCATCTGAAGTTAGGAAATCAAACCGCAAACAGAAAACAAATAGTAACAACTGCAAAAAAAAAAAAGACACTTACAAAAGGAAAGGAAAGAAAAAGGGCATACAAGAGAATCGAACTTATCAATAGCAGCTTGTGCTTCCTCCCCAGTAGTCATTGTCACAAAAGCAAAACCCCTACTTCTCCCATTCTTTTGCTTTATAATCTGCATTCCAACACACAAAAACAAAAACCACATTGGAAAATCACTTAAATCAATAGATAAAGATAGAAACTTTGGAAGGAAATTAAAGAACCTCGACATCTGATACAGTCCCGCATTGGCCAAAAAGGTCCTTGATATCAACAACAGAGAAAGACCAGGGCAAATTAACCACAAAAAGCTTTCTTTTTAGGTTTGCTTCCTGGATTTCCTCTTCCTCTGGTGTGGTCTCCACCGTTACTTCTTGTACAGTGGAGCATAGTTGAAAGCAGAGGTTTTTACTTCTTCGGTGGTTTTGGGTGAGAGAAGACTGGGGGAAACTGTGGGTAATGAGAGGGGTAGGATTGGAAATGAGGAGGTTTATGGAGAGTGGTGGTGGTTTAGGAGATAGGATGAATTTGGAGTAAGGAGGGTGATGGGTTGAGAAGAAGGAGAGTGTTGCTGCTTCTAATATGGATGCCGCCATTGCAAAGATTATGATGATGATAAAATACAAACATTTTAGATAGGTGAGGGGGAGGATAAGAGAAAAAGAATAAGAAATTTTTTTTTTCTCTATGGATAATGCGACGACGGTGACGTCTAGTTTGCTTTTTATATTCTTGTAATAATTAATAAGTATTTTTTATTTAAAAATATATTAAAATAATATTTATAAGAAAAATAAAATTGAGGTGGGGTTTTCTGAAATAAACAAGAAAACAAAATTGAAGGTGTAATAGTCCCAATGACAAATCTCAACAAGCATAATGATTCTAGGAGTTTTTATTTTTAAAAATATTTTTATTTATAAATATATTAAAATAATTTTTTTAAAATATTTTTAATATTAACACATCAAAATAATTTAAAAACAGTAAAAAAATTATTTAAAACAAAAATATTTTTGAATTACTTACTAAATACTGTCAGCACATAAGTTAGCTTATCTAAATTACTATGAACTTTCTATTCTCTTGAAAAGACAACTCAAGCTTATAAAAAATGAAAAATTCATCATAAAATTGTCTCGGTGCATTTATGGAATTCAAATTGAATGTTATGATTTTTCAATATTAAAAAAAATATATATTAAATTATTTTTTTATGTTTTGATATTATTTTGATATGTTAATGTTAAAAATATTTTTTAAAAATAAAAAATATTTTAAAAAACAATTTCAATAGCATAAAATTAAGGGTTTATTTGATATTGCAGTTGCTGTTGTGGTTGATATTAAAAAAATATTTTTATAAAAAACACTTTTAGTTAAGGTTGATAATTAAAATTGAAATATTTTATTAAAATTATAATTAAGTTTGAGATTTAACGAGAAATAATTTTATATATTTGATTATTATGCTTTTCATATTACTCCAATAATTGAGTTATAAAGTTTTTTTGTTTAATTAGAAGGGTGTTTTGAACTATATATTAATAAAACAAAAATTTCAACTTGTTTTTTATATTGATTTGATAAATTTAAAAGTTTAATAATTTTCAATGTTTAATCTATGATTTAGATCTAAAAGTAAATAATAATGATAATCTCTTTTTAATTACAAATAGAAATAATAAATCACAATTAGTAAGTAAATATTAATTCAATTCAAAACACGTGTGCTCAAATGATAAATATCTAATTTATTTTATTTTGTTTTTATGTTGTGATAAGACTGTAAAATATTTACTTCCTATTATTTTGTTTTAATGTTTTGGAATAATTAAAAAATCTTATTAAAATTTATTATTATTATTTTAATCAATTAATTTTAGTTAAAGGGATATATTATGATATACAAATCAAGTAAAACCCTGAAACAGAAATCACAAAAAGTTTCCATCATGGCTGAGAATTTGATTGTTTTGTCTGGAATATTGAATGGAAACATATTATACTCTAGAATTTGCAGAAGTTAAGAAGAGAAACCCTCCATTTTAGGTGGGTGTCATAGTTATAAAAATTATGGTTTATACTTAACTAAACACCTTGGTTATATAGTTAGTTTTAATCATGGAAGTTACGCAGATTTAAATATTTATTGTAGAATTGTTTGAGAGTATAATTGAGATTATTATTGACAATATTTTTATTTAGATATATATCAAAATGATATTTTTTATTTTTTAAAACAAAAATTAATATTATCACATGAAAATAACCTAAAAATATAAAAAAAATAATTGAAAATTAAAAAAATTGAAAAGTATTTTTAAAATAGTAATTATCAAGGAGAACACTCAGGTTGGAGTCCATTTTTCCAAACAAGAAAAAGTAGTCGACACTTTCCTTTATTATAACTCATGAGACATCGAAAACCATTTTTTCTCGAGTTCATAAACAGTCATTTGCAGCTAATTTCACATCATGTTTGTACAGCTAGAGAGTTATGACTATAATTCTCTGTGCTATAAAAGACGAAGAAGGAGGGAAATGAATTAATTGGTAAGAAATATTTATTTAGTTTATAAGTTGAGAAGTTACTTCCTAATTGTTTTTTTATATCCTTATAGTATAGTTATTTAAAAATGTATATTTTTTATTTTTATATTAACATATTTAAAAAATAATTTACTACTTTTAATAGTTACATACTTTTTTCTAAACAAAAAACAATAAAAAAATCAGAAGTTTTAAGCCTTCGGGCACGGTTTCTTAATCCTAGCCTAGGTGACCTTTCAGAAGCAGTTAGAGTGCTGATCATAAATTGAGTCAATATTTCTTCAGCCCAATAGCCTTTTTGATAGTTAGATCTGTGCAAAGTTTTGATTGGATCGATCTTTTAGGCCCAGGTAGAGGACTGTCCATTCTCAACAAGCGAGACCCACGTTAGTTCTCCACTTTTGCATTTAAAATTATTTTGCTTTCAATTATTTTTTTAATAATTTTTTATTATTTTAATGTGTTGATATTAGAAATAAATTAAAAAAATAATGAATTATTTATTTGGAAAAACATTTAGAAAAAAAATCATCATTACAATATCAAACAATTTGAAATTATGTGAATATTCTAACTTATTTGAAAAGTGGTATGGGATTTTAATAAAATATAAAAAATAAAGTTGATTTTATTTTGTTTTCAAATAAAGTATAGTGTTTTTGGATATTTTCTGAACAAATACAACAATAAGATCGTCAATAATAAACAACAACAACATGATTACTACAAATTATCCAATAAAATAGTTATTAAATGGAAATATATTCTCTTAATTTTTTTATTGTCAAACTTATTTGCAGGTCAATCCATTCTAAGAATTTAATTATATGATTTTGTTAAAAACAGTGCTATATATATATATATATATATATAATCAACTTAATATATCCAATCTGTTCTTGTGAAAAAAAAATTGAGTTTATAACTTATAATCTAGCTGGATATAGTCCTGAACGTGACGCGAATATGTCCACGAATACCCTGCCTCGTATATATGAGTTGCATCCAACAACATAATTCTGCTTTGTTTTCTTCCTTCCCAGTCTTTTACACGGCATCCCTTTTCACAAAGCTCAAAAAAATGTACATTTTGAAAAACAGCGGAGGTAGGTTGCTTTCCATGGATCCAAAGCAAGGAATCAGAGAGAGGTGGGCCATGTGACTTAAAGCAGCCCCTGTAGTTGCTTTTTCTCAGCATCTAGCAAGAGCACTGCACTCTTTCCTTTGTTCTGCTCATTATTTGAAACCCAGGAAGAAACAAAACCCCTCCTGAGCATCCTCCCACGCTAAAATGGCACTAAGCAGTAATGTTATTGGTGCTATCAACTTTGTCGCCATGCTTCTCTCCATTCCAGTTATAGGTGCTGGGATTTGGCTATCAATGGAGCCAGACAACTCCTGTGTCAAGATTCTACAATGGCCTGTCATTATTTTGGGAGTTCTACTCTTAATAGTAGCTCTTGCAGGCTTCGTAGGAGGTTTTTGGAGAATCCCATGGCTCCTTATTTTTTATCTCATTGCCATGCTCATCCTTATAATATTGCTTGCGTGTCTTGTGGTTTTTATCTACATGGTCACTGTTAGGGGTTCGGGTCACGCTGAACCAAGCAGAGCCTACTTGGAGTATCGTCTCGACGACTTTTCAGGATGGCTTCGCCGGAGGGTTCAGAGTTCATATAAGTGGGATCGGATTAGAGGCTGCCTTAGCTCAACCAACATGTGTGCTGAGTTGAACCAGAGTTATCGCATGGCTCAAGATTTCTTCAATGCTCATATTAGCCCCTTACAGGTTATTGAAGTTTTTACTTACTTTCATCAACTCTTCTTGGTTTTTTCTCTCCATTTTTTCGGCTCCTTGTTTAAATTATATACTCTTGCAATTGATTTAGAAGAAAGATTCCTTTCAATGGCACTGTTCTTTCTATGTGGTGGGTGCGGATTCTCGTTTTCTTAGAGAATTAATTAAAGCAGTAAAAACAAAATAAATTATTAAAATTTAAGAATTGAAAACGATCCCTTTATCCTCTTATCTTCCCCAAATGTTTTCTTCTTCTTCCTAGCTTCTAACTATAGAATACCATCTTCTTCAAATAGATTCACAAAAATCAGAACACGTCAAGGCTTCATGCCCCCCAACCCCAGCACATCTTTAATATCAATCATATAATTTTCTTTTTCATTCCCAAAATTGTCATCTAAAATGTTAATAACTTAACTATGAAGTTTATTTAGAGATAAATATATATCGCTTGCTCCGATCTCTCTTAAGAAAGAATAACCTTTATCCAGAGCTAGCACTAACTTCTAATGAAGCATAGAATAGTAAAGTTGATTGGATTCTCCTGGGCCATGCGATATCTTATCTTTATTTTTATTTTTTTTATCGTTTACAGTCAGGATGCTGCAAGCCCCCAACCCAATGTGGGTATACATTTGTGAATCCAACGTATTGGATTAGTCCCATTAACAACGCAGCAGATATGGACTGCCTGCAATGGAACAATGACCAAACTCAGCTGTGCTACGGTTGCGATTCATGCAAGGCCGGATTGTTGGCTAATTTGAAAGAGGAATGGAGAAGGGCAGATATCATATTGATGGTTACTCTTGTTGCCTTAATATGTGTATATTTGATAGGTTGCTGTGCCTTCAGGAATGCCAAAACAGAAGATTTATTTCGCAAATACAAGCAGGGTTATACGTAGAGCCCTAATTTACTGGGGAGTGGTGCTGTAATGTTTGCGTTTCTAGGAATGCTGATGTTTTTTCTAATTCCATGAGTTTTGTGTAAGAAGATTATATAATTTCAGATTAAAGAGTGTGTTGTTCTGGGGTTTCGATGTGCTACGGTTTGAGCGAAGAAATTTGAGTAGAGATGCTCGTAGCTGTGCGCAATTTGCGGTGGGCACCGAAAGCTGATTGCTTTGTGTTGCCAGTTGCAATACAATAATTCCAATAAGGTGACTTTTGAGGGAGGGTTTCAGCCCCTGCAGCCATGTCCCATTGTCAGCTGTAGTTTGACAAAAAAAAATCATGATATGTTTTCTTTTTTATTGAAGAAGTTTAGAGGCTGCTATTTTCTTTTAAAAAAAAAATATTGATTTATTAAAATATCTAAAAAATAAATTTCAATGAAAAAGGGGTGCTAAAGCTTGTTTCCAAACATTATCAAAGTTTGGAGTGGGTCATAACTCGTACGCAATGGTTCATACCACACGTACCTATGTGGCATGGGCATTCATTTTTATGTAATGTATTTTAAAATAAGTTTGAAAAAAGAATTATTTTTATTTTTTATTTAAAATTAATATTTTAGATGTCTTTATATTATTTTAATACCAATAAACCTATGATGTTGTTTCAGCAAAACGTTGGTCACAGTGAAGTCAAGACCCCGGTGAAGTAAGCCTTCGATGCATAGTTGTAAAATCCGTTCCGAATTTAACAAGTATAATTTAAATTCAAGATAAATAAAATTTAAATTATACAATACAAACATAATCTCAAAATTAGAAACATCTTTAAAATTCCAAAATATTATGAAAGTAAAATGTTCTAAAATAAAAGAAAAATACATCAAACATCTTCTACATCATTAATATAAAAATAAGGATCTTGATCTTGCTGTGGAACATAAGGAAAGTTGTCAACAAGACATTCCAATAGCTGGTCATTTCCACCAAGCTCATTCTCCTCATTTACACATGTCTCTTCATCATCTAAATTTAAAGTAGCGAAAGGTGCTTCGATACTCTCCCAACTTATGTCCTCTCCATCAAGAAGATTGAGTTCTTCACAAATCAATTCATTCAATAGATCAATGTTATTAAGGTTAATGGGATCTAAAGCATCTCCTGTTTTGCTCAAATTCCTACAAAGAATAAACACGAAAGAAATTAAAAAATTAATAGCAATGTAATAGAAAATAATTATTAATATAATAGTATTGATATTTTACCTCTGTTGAATCTTTAGATTATAGCGAACAAATACTAAATCATTTAATCTCTTGTGCTCAAGCCTATTTTGCTTTTTGGAATGAATGTATTCAAATACACTCCAATTTCTTTCGCACCTAGTTGCACTACAGCATTGACTAAGAACTCGAATTGCAAACTTTTGAAGTTCTTCAGTATCATTGCCGAATTGCTCCCACCATGCAACTAGATAAGAAAAAATTCACCTTGGTTCGATCCCTGCCCGGATCTATAATTTAATTAATCTAGTGAATTGATCTATAATTTAATTAACATATAATTTTAAAAATATCTTTTATTTAAAAATAAATTAACATATATATATGTATATATATTTAAAAATACATTAACATGTTAATTTAATATTTTTTAAAATTAAACACATTTAATAAGTTTTGAATCACAAAAACCTGCAACCGAGAATAACAAGCACCATTTTTTAATAACCGAGAATTGTGTTTAAATTAATGTTTTTTCTTATTTATTTGATATCCTACTACAGGACGAAAGAGAGGGAATTGTGTTTAACTTTATCAAACACCATTTTTTAATATCCTACGAAAGAGAGGGAATTGTGTTTAACTTTAACAAGCACAATTTTTTAATAACCGTAGGATATCAAATAAATAAGAAAAAACATTAATCTAAACACAATTATCTCTCTTTCGTCTCTCTCACTCACCCTCTCTCATTTCTTGTCTTCATCACCATCAGAGAACGAAATGGACCAATCCCACCTACCCTTTTGAAGTGGAATCAAAGAAGAAAGAAACCCACAGAAAAAGCAGACCCTAGGGTTTTTTTTCTTTCTGATCCTGTTTCCCACTTTCCCCAACCTCGCCGATCCCTTCATCCTGTACATCAACAATATGCTGCATGTTTTGCTTTCAACTTCTCATTTCTTACTCTGTTTTTTCATCACAGCAGCTTCTTCTACTGCTCTTACATCAAATTTGCTTGCACCACCTGATGCTATCGTTGTTCTTGCCTTCAAATATAAAGCGGATTTGAACAAAAAGCTTCCATTTTGATGCTATCACCTGGTGTAGCTCGCTGTGGGTTAGGGATTTGAGTTTTAAGTTTGGGGAAAATTATCAATTGGGAATTTGGAGGTGCCGGGGACGGGGATTCTTAAATGGATTAATTGATTTTTTTTTACATTCCGAAACTGAACAACCAAAATATTCCTGGTGCATTCCGGCCGGAATTTGACCGGAATTTCCGGTACAGACCGGAATAAAAAACGGGGTAAAAATCGTGCCGTTTTGCGGACTGGAATGGAATGTTCCTGCCGTTTCGGCCGGAACGAAATGGAATGGACAACTAAGCTTCGGTGTGTTCGGAAGTAACTTGTTAAGTGGTTTTTAAAAGTGGTTTTTTTAATTAAATTAAATTAATATTTAAATAAAAACTTTTTGATCTTTGAGTACTACCTGTGATCCATTTTTCTCGTCCACATCCATGGGAAAATCTAGTTCTTTAATTGTCTATTTGATACTGTTTTTATTTTTATAATTGAGATTTTAAAAAAATAGTTTTATGAAAAGTATTTTTAGCTATGATTTCAAATAATTTTTAAATTTTTTTATTAAAATTGTGGTTGATTTTGAGATGAATAAAAAACAGTTTTACGAGTTTGGTTACCAAGTTTTTTATATTACTTTCAACTTGTAAAATTATTTTTAAGAGCATGGACACACACACATATATAATATTAATAATCATAATTTCATAATTAAATGAATAATTCGAATAAATTAGACACTTCTTTTTATTCTTCCATAAAACTATATGTAATTTCATCATAAACTAAATTCATACGTGAAGGCTTTTTCAATTCCTAATTATTTGATAGAGGAACATCTGATACAATATCATCTGAATAAAATTAGGATTACGAGATAAATTTTATATTATGATATAATTATAATATATTTATTTATATTTTAATTAAGTTTTTATATTTTAATATTAAAAATAATAATAAATAATAAACCTATGCCACACCCCCCCTCTCTCCAGAACCATCCCCCCCTCTCAACTTCCCAGAATAATCCCCCGCCCATCGCCAGAGAATAATCCCCCCCCGATGGGTGATTTTTTAACTATTATTTCCAGTATAAATCATGGGGACCCTGGCCTTAACCCTGTTGCTTATCTCTGTAGATTTATTAATGGTTGGTTCTTTTGTGTTTTGGACAGAAATGGCACAAGGGATCGTCGCCGCAGCAGGAGTTAAGAGTTGCAGCCTAGGTGGCATTGACTTTGCTTGTAAAATACTGCAATTAGAGTGTGTGTTTTTATGTTTGGTCTTCAGTACCACTATGTTTTAAACGGGCAACGCCCTCAGCCTCGTGGATTTTGCCAAGTTTCTTCGTACTTGTTACTATGTTTGTTATTTTTCTCTGAGCTATGCAGGATAGTTCTCTGTAGGTAGTTATTACGAATTTATTGAGACAGGTTGCTTCTGAGAGTGGTGCTGACACTTTCTACTTTTCTTTTTGTGTGTTGAGGTCTCTTCTGGGTCCGCTTCATTGGTTTTGTTCAGTTTATTGTAATCCCCCCTCCCCAGATTATTGTAATTCATCACAGGTTAAGAAGCATGCATAGCGCTGCTTTTCACCGAACGCCAGTTACTCGATTCTCAAAGGTGGGACCGCCAAATTTTTTTGCCTTTTCATGTTTACCGATAACTAAAAACATCCATTTTTTTAAATCACTAATTGGACCACATTACCAAATATTTTCTAAAAATAAAAAAATATATTATTTTTATATATTTTTAAATAAAAAATAATTTAAAAAATAACTTCAATCATACTCTCAAACATACACTTAACTTGCCTCCTTTTCCTTTTCTCGTTGCTCGTGAGAATACACAATATGGAACCACAAGAGCAACTCCAACACTACAGTTATCAAAGTTATATCCAAAACTTTATTTTAATATTTTTATTTTACTTTATCATTTCTAACAGTACAACTATTTAAAAAGATAAAATATTTTTTTGTGTTTGAGTTGTTATTTATAGTTCCACCAAAGATAAAAACTATAAAGTACATTCTCTTGATAATGAAGTATTTATTTATCAAAATAAATCAATTGATTAGAAGGTTGCAAATGAATGGTTCAGACATAGACAAAGAAAAGAGAGAGTTGAGAAAATAACTATAACAAATTTTTTACAATAATTTATTATACTAGAGTTGAAATTAAAGATATAAAAACAACATAAAACAAAAATTATGTTAAAACAACAAGCTATAAAGATTAAACAAAGTCAAGAGAACCAGGAAATTGATAGGATAGAGAAAGAATAACAAATTATAAAGTTGAATACTTTTAAATTAGATTCAATTTCTGTTAATATGTTATTTAATATGTTAATTTTATTAATTGATAATATGTTATTGTTTTATAAAATTAATATCAATTTAGTTTTTTTTTAAGCTCTTCTAACATTCAACTATAATATTAGCATTGATTAAGTTCAGGTATAGCAACCATAAAAATAAAAATCAAAACATACAATTATATGAAAATTTAAAATTTGACAATTATTTTTTCAATATTTGAAATTTTAAAATATCAAAAGTTGGCTGCTATTTTAAAAAAAAAATGAAATTTTGGGAGATTTTTTCAATATTTTAAAATTTAAAATTTTGCGGGTTTTTTTATTTCAAATTTGATTTTTTATTTAAATTTAATTAAATAATTAATAATTATAGTGTTGGGAGGATTTTTTAAAATTAATTATTTAATTATATAAAGTCGTCGTAATAATTGTATAATTAATTGCATAATTAAATTATTTACAAAATATTTTTACTATATTTAAAATAATAAAAAAATAATTCTTCTAAATATCTTTTATCATAATATATATAAATAAAAAACTATATTTATACTATTTAAAAAATTATTTTATTAATTTTAATCTCTAAAATCTTTTTATATTGGATATGCGCTAAGGTACATCTTTCAATCCATATATGCTTTTCAGAAAAATTAATCTTAAAAAAATATAAATATAAATATAATCTGATATAGATTTTTTTTTTTTTTTTTAATGTAGTGGGATTCTTAGAAAAAGTTATTTTCTTTCTATGTAATGCAATAAATTAAATACTATGTTTAACAGTTATATTTTCTTCCTGATATGTTTAGGATTTTTACTCGTTTGTTTATTTATTTAACGAGCTGCAGGGTTCTTAGATAAACAAATTATAGAAACATAAAGCTGCCTCTAATGAGCCCTCCTTCATTAAATCTAGTGGATCTCCGAGGCCATTAATGGGCCTATAAGGCCCACATTCTTTGGGAGTATGTCTTACTGTTTTTTTTCCCCTTTCGATAAGGGCCTAAAAGCTCAGAACGAAGAAACTAACAATTAATAAAGCCCTACTCTCACAATAATATGGCCACGTGTATTTCAAATTGTGAAAGAAATACAAGATAACCCACCTTTGGATCCTACATGCGGTCAATCTTTGCCAATCTAAATTACAAAATTAATGGACCGAGCCCAGACCACATTGTAAACCACCCTGTCGCTTCCTGTCAGGGTCTAACACCACGCACCAACCAACTCATGAAACTCGAGTGCGGGGATGAAGAAGCAAAGCAGGGAAAGATGGGGTCCAGCCCAGGTGAAGAAAACAGTAGTATTCAGCGAACAAGCTGGCTTCTTGGCAACCGATAAACGGCCATAAATACGCGAGCAGACGACTTCCAGTTCAAGTCTTTAGACTGGAAAAAATCAAGTTTTATAATTAGAGACAGACGCCGGCTATAAAATAAATTAAAGATATTTCAGCTCCAGATGCGACCTGTGTATCTTTCGAGGACTTAAATATTTATAAAATAATAGTAATAAAGACGAGAGAGAAGGGGAAAGAATTATTGGAAGCTCTAGAGTTTAAGTGGGTGCTATTTTTATATACAGATCTACCTGTTTAAGTTTGAAATATCAGATGATAATCATAGTATTAAAATCATATAATTGACTGAGAAATTATTAAATCCAACTTGCCATGTTATTATACAGATTATTAACCACCCTTTTCTTTTTCCCAGCTTAAACAACTTTTGATTATTAATAGCATTACGACGGCGTGCAAATCCCCTCCTGAATATCTGGACTTATCTCTCTCTTGTGTTTTAATTTGTGATATAAACAAGTTGAGTTCTGTTATGTTTGAAAAATGAAGAAACAATGAAAATTATAATACTTTTTTTCAAGAATGGAGGTAGAAGTTATAAATAATTTAATTAACTTTTGATTAAAGTATAATTTTGTATTTGACTTTTGACTGAAGTAAAAAAAATCATTTTAATCAAATATAATTTTTTTTTTAAGGTTATAATTTTCAAAATGCATCAAATTGATGTGAATTAACATATAAAGTATTGTCTGTGTTGAGAACAATTAGCAAGAATTATTTATGAAATAATATTTGTTTTATTTGATGATATTTTTTGCTTGATAATATATTTAAAAAAAAATTATTTTTAACATTACATATTAAAATTATTAAAAAAAATATTGGGACACTTTCTTGTGCTGAAAAATAAAAACCACCTCCCTCCCAACTCATTAAAACCCTTCCGTTGACCTATGAAATACAGTAATAGTAGATGATGGCTGGCGCACCATTAAATGAATACAAGCATTTAATCAACCTCATTGACCCTCATAGATCAAGTGGATTTGTTCACGCAGCAATTAATGAACCTCTGCGCGTCCTTGAACTTTCCAGGTTATTTTCAATGTCGCATCCCAACAGCCGGGAAAAACGCCATGGCCGTCTAAATACAGAGCTCCTTGGAGTTGTGCTCTGCAATTCACAAACAATTCCAAAGAAGTCCTCTCTTGCCAACTCATGATCCATGACTGATTATTACCACCTTCCACACTCCTTGTCCAGCATCGTGGGGTTAGATTAGATGAAGGGTTTCCATCAAAATATTTTAACCAGTCCTAAAGGGACTTGAACATTGGCTGGCGTTGCTGCCAATCCTATCACTTCCGTCTGCCTTCCTTGATTCTAGTAGGCCCGTTAGAGAAACATAGGCGTGGCAGACGGAATCATGGTAAGGTCTGTGAAGATGGGCTCCAAGTTTCTCATGTTATCCAATTATTGTCTTCCTAGTTGTAGCCTATTTTCGTATGAAATATGGATCATGTTCGATGACGAGAGAGATATTTCCCCCGATTACTGCTTTCGTGTGTTTATCTTCTTAAATTATTCTACTCACCGGGTGTTTGTTTCCATTAACGTACACGATAAGGTGTTGAGCATCCCATGAAAACTCAGTCGATCCCTGGATACCGTTTGGGAAGCATTTGAAAATATTAAATATTTTTAGTGTTTTTAAATTCTTTCAATATGTTAGTTTCAAAAATAATTTAAAAAATAAAAATATATATATTATTTTAATATAAAAATAATCACTCTATCATATCATGACCCCCCCTTAATAATTGTCTTATCCACACTGCATTATCACTGTAAATGGGATTGAATTATGCGCCAAATTAAAATGTGAAGGATACATTTGCTCACTACTTCTTAATAATTAGACTGGAAAAGGAGAGTATCAATTCAGCGTTAATGATTCAACCAAAATTTTTAGAATGGCCCATAACAATAATAACAGAGTTGGGATCATTTTTCCCCGTCCTCCATTAGATTTAGATTCCAATCTTTTCATAACAGAGATCCAAATATAAATGTGAACTTAAATTCTAGGGTTAACTTCGGGGGGTAAATATCAATTAGTTTTATGGATCCAAGAGCTCCATGAAAGAGTAAATTCAACCATCCAAGATATGTCCGAGTAGCATGAATGGAGAAGTGATCTCACTGAACCTTTATTTATTCAGGGAGCAAATCTGAGTAGTAGACCCGATGCCTCAAGCAAAACATAATTTTTAAATCATGAATATATCCGGTAGTGAAGAAAACAGGCCGATTTTCGTTGCTGGTTTTTCGTAGATGGATCAAATAGGAGGGGTGGTCACTCTTTCTTGTTAGCATGGATACGATTCAGTGAATATAAAACTGTAGAGAAGTCAACCGAGTGCACGGTGTGATTTGCGAGTGCGATTCCCAGAACTACCACCGGAGATTCTGATGTTCGCCATATTTTTTAAAGTGGCCATCTGATAAGTATTATTTAAAATAAGAAGTCACAAACAGTGTCCATGAAAACGATGGAAAAGGTATAAAAATCTAGGAGAGAAAATGCGGCACTCCTATTTTATACACAAAAAATTAGGTAATGTGGATGACCAGACGAGAGACGAAACCAATCAATGTGAACACAGAGGATGCCGAGGGCCCCCCGCGGTGGCGATCCTCGTCAAGATGAGTTCATGGTGGGTGCTTCTCTGCTATATCTAATCAATTAGCATCAGAATAGATAAGAGTTAGTATACCGGTGACATCATGCCTTAGGCAATTTGATTAAGGTACAAGGCCCCACATTTATTATATTAATCTTTTTTTAAATAAAAAAAAGAAGACGAAGAGTGAAGTCACGACGCCCACTATTCCTTATTCAGGCTTGTATTTTCTGATATTTGTTCGTTGAATGTAAATGGCAAGGGCAAATAAATAAAATATATATCAAATCAGCATGATAGGAAAACATATTATTTCAAAATAGTTAATGAAGTTTGATATTTGAGTGGGGAAAAAATAAGGAAGAGGGAGCATGGGCTGATGAGCATTGCATGGAGAGAGAGGAGCTGGCTAATCAACACCAAGCAAAGTAGCAGGCAGATGAAGACACCACATCCACTATGAGATTATGTGATCCTACGTGGCTTCCACCATCCCCACCATGGAAGCTCCATCTATATGACGAGTCGTTTTGCTTTATGAGCCTTACAAATCTTATGCATATAATATTTTTTATTTTGTTTTTTCGTTTCGTCATTCGAAGTTAATCCTCGCATACTGTTGCTCTCGTTGTTAAAAGTTAGGCTACTTCTTTTCTAATCTATAAATTCCCGGTCTTGCTGTTAAGTTTAGCTTCGATATTAAACCCATTAAAATGCACATCCATGTAAAAAATATATTTTTAAAAAACAATTATGAGCATAGTTTTATAGTTGAATAAAAAAATAAAAACTTTTATAGCTGAATAAAAATATATATTTTAAAAAATAATATACAAAAATATATTTTTAAAATAATCTTGGTTGACATGTAAACTCATTTAAAAATACCTTTTATAATTGAATAAAAAAAGAAGAAGATTATGAACAAAAAGTTATGAATGACCAAGCATCCACGAAAGTAAAAGATATGTAAGTATGATGTTGACCCTCATGTTCTTCCTTTGTATTGGATAGTTTTTTAAATCTTAACGGCCACTATTTTTTATTTTTTATTTTTATAAATAATGAATGATTTTTTTTATTTTAAAGAATAATTGTTATTTATATAAAACATAAAAAAGATTATAGATAAATTAAATCAATCTCCTTGGAATATTAAATAAATATAAAATAATTAAAAAAAACAATTGCTATTTAAAAATGGATAAATTAACAATCTAAAAATCAAAGAGAAGATATTTTAATTTAAATATAAACTAAACAATTATATATATAAAAAAAATATCAGCTAAAAAAATAAATTAGAAAGCATTGAGCAAATGTTGTACAAGACCTAGAAAGCCATATCTGCATGCCTGAATCATTTTTAAAAGGAATGAAGGACGTGTTGTTTATCTTATTAACAAAAACAAAATGAGTTTGCGCATATACACCTGAAAGTATAGAGTGTCAACCCTATTATAAAATAGAAATAAAGGTCACACGTGTGATTGCAAGTGTGAAGCTGTAAATATGTAAGGTGTCAAAAATAAAATAAAAATTAATACTTTTTTCAAAAAAAAAAAAAACAAGAAGAAGAAGTGCATGCCGGAATCATGATAAATATAAACATGACAAGTGTAAACAAAAAATAAAAGATTTTCCATAAAAATAATAATAATAATAAATTATAGTTTTTTCACCACTATAGTACCCGTTATAGTAAAAACAAATAACTGAAGATATCTTCAAAATTATCATTTCAAAAATGTTTTACGATTATCCCGCTATTATAATGAGAAAAATAAAATATTTTACAAATTATCATTTTTACAGTGTTTACTACTGTCTTTTAGTATATTTTATTATGTTAAACTTATTTAAAAAGTTTTTAATAGATGAAATTCATTTAATTTAATTGGTTTTGTTCGAGTCCAGAACCAACACAAAGAAGTTTTAAATTTTCTTTCAAACCATAAATATTTTTTATCAATTTCTAAGTCTACTCAAGCACTTGGTGTTGAGAATGGAGAACATTTTATCTTATTTTGAGTTATTGTTTGTGAGTGTGGTTGAATTGTTTTTAAAGGTATTTTTTAAAATATATATTAAAATAATATTTTTTTTAAAAACACTTTTAAATTTTAAATTACAAAACAGTGTAACAATATTAAATCAATGAATACTCTCTAATGCTTAAAAAAAGAAAAGAAAACGAAAGAGTGATTGGATTTCTTTTATCATTTGATTTAATTTAGTTAGTGGCAATAAATGAGTTGAATGATTATTTTTTATTACAATAACATTGGTTATGGGTATTTTATTTTAATTAGCATAGCGGTCAAAAAATTTAATATAATAGTATAGTTAAAAATTTATTTATTAAAATAACATTGTTTGTTGGAAGATGCATATAACACAAGTTTGACTTTTAAATTTATAGAAAAAATAGTTTAAAAACACATCTTAATTTATTTACATAAACAAGTTTTTAGATGTGATATTTTAACTCTATTTTTTCTACCATGTTAATTTTTTAAATAATAAAAAAAAAAAAGTTAGGAGCCCGTGGCTTTCGGTTGTGCAAGAAAATTCCATCCAAATTAACCGTGCAAAACCAAATGGTGATGCTCTTTGAACGGTCCGAACAAAATCTCCTCCTATTTTTATGACACGTTGCACATTCTGAACCACTCTTTAATCAATATGGAAAGGCAAGAGTTTGATCTGGGCCGGCACATTTTCAAGGCTTACGTGTCTTTTGAAGAAATATATAAAACAATCCCGACCGAAAGTACTCCCCGAGAAAGAAAAATGGGAAAATGTGTGAAACGTGTTGACTCTCCATTTGGACTTTAATGGTAGCTAGTTTTAATGCTGTTTTGAAAAAGAAATGAATTATTCTTTTATATTTTCATATCACTTTAAAAGTCCAAATATCAATAATAATTTTTTAAAAATAAAAAATATCAGTTTAACATAATTAAAAAAAACTTTGAAAAATAATTTTTGTAAAAATCTCAAACAGGCCATTAATAACTTTTGACATGGCTAGGAGCTATGTGTTTTCTAAGGGGTCTCATTTTATTCATTTAGGATTTGTTTTTATATTTCTATCTTTGTAGCACTCGGCCATATATTTAAAAATATTTAATTAGCCAATGTAAATACAATGTTGTTGTGATAACAATCTATGTGAATGTAAACAATAAAAAAAATATGAAGCATGAATTTTAGTATAACTATTCATATAAAAAAATTGAAAATGATCCACTTGAATGTAGACTATACAAAAATAAAGTGTAGTATATTTATCTCACATTGAAAATTTAATAAACGATTCATGTGGATGAAACTACGATTGATGAAATCAAGGGTCAATTAGAGGCAAGTTAAATCTTTTTTGATTAATAAAGGTTAGATTGCATAATGATAAATGAATGGCTAATTTGTAAAAAAAATCATGGGAATCAATTGATTCCAAATAATGTTTGTAAGGATGCAATTAAGAATTAAGTTTTTAGTCTAATTGGGGATGCATACACCAAAATTATATTAAAAAAACATGTCTAAAATGAAAAATCTTAAAATGCTAAATTAAAAACCTTAATTTACAAGGTTTAGCATAAATAAACATGGTAGAAAAATAGAGTTTCATCCACACGAATCGTTTATTAAATTTTCAATGTGAGATAAATAGACTACACTTTATTTTTGCTAAAAATCTTAAAATTCTAAATTAAAAACCTTAATTTAGAATTTAATAAAGAAAACAAATGACACATATGGTTCTTGTTTTTATTATTCTTTAGTTTTGAAGGTTGATAGAGGGTCATCTTTAAGGGAATAAATTTGATATCTCCAATCTCCTCAAGGATTCTAATCACAATTAATCCAGTAAGAAACATTTTCGTTACAAAAATATTAATCACTCTCATAAAACATTTATATTTTGTTTGGCTTGAATAACTCGGCAATATTTGTATTGATAAATGCAGGTTGATTAGGGATTGATCTTCCAATCAATGAATGTAAAACTATCTATAGATATTCAAACCAAGTGTAATTTGGTTTGAGTAATAGATTTATTTCCTTTTATGTAATTTAGGTCAACAAATGGTGCATTAACACCCCACATTTCACAATAATACCTTCAAAGTAAACTAGAAAAAAATCATCAATAAATGGATTAAATTTGAGATTGTTTTCTCTTATTGCGATTTAATTAACAAATGAAACCAGATCATAACTCTAAGAGAAAGGTTATAGAAGAAAAATCTTCCACACCCGCTTTCCTCTTGCAAAACCAACATGATTTTATAATCTCTTGTTTTTTCTTTGATTTTAAGGGGAAAAAATTCTAAAAGAAAAAAAAAGGCTTATAAGATAAAAAAAAAAAAAAACAATGAATAATAACGGATACACGGTAGATTTGTTTGAGAGCAATACTCAAGAAAAATGGTGTAAAGTTATGAGAAGTAGAAATAAAAAAATCATATAAACCAGGGGTTATGAACTGAGAATAAAAAAAAAAACAAGTTATAAACCCCATGAAATAAATCAATAATATGTATGAAAGGTATCTACTTACATTTTATGAAGGGGTGTGGCTCAATGAGCACACCCCTCTTCATATCCTATAAAAAGAAATTAAATATTTATTGGTGATTTTTTATTACTAGTTATTACTTTTAAATCTAATGTACGTGTTTTAATGTATCTAATCATGTTTTGATCTAGTATGCATATTTTAAGATGTTTGTTCAAAATGATTTTAAATTTATGGTTTGCTTATTTGAGTTTATTGGTATAACAAAGATAGTTTGTTTAAATAGCAAATCAAACATTTTTGATGTTTAATTTAGTCATTGGATATGATTTGATTTTTGATGTTGATATATGATTGATCAAAATAGTGATGATAAGCTATTTTTGATAAGTTGATGAGTTTATGAAAAATATATTTATGATTTTTTTTTTTAAAAAAAATTAAGATCAATGAAATGAAACAATGTTTATAGCTAAGAAAATGTATTTCTAAATTTTTATGAATGATATGATTTAATTATTATTTGTTTCTTGTTCTTGCTTTCAATTTTTTTTATAGTTTAAACAAGTTATTATGAGGATTCTTTGAGTCAAGGATGTTTAGTTTGCACTTTGGTTTAGGGGTTCAATTATTTTCTAGGTTTGGGTCTGCTTTTGAATTTTACTTAATTAAATTTATGAATGATATATAGTTTGGAAAATTTTATTTTGAGTCTGTATAAGGGTGATTGAGAATATTTATCAAAGTATTTTTTATTTAGAAATGTATTAAAATAATATATTTTTTTATTTTTAAAATAATTATTTTTTTATTTTTAAATTAAAAACAATCTTATTTTAATTTCTCTAAAAAAAAATTAAATAGCATGCCAAATAAACAAACACTCGTAAATGATTCTAGGCTTTGCGTAAAAATGTCTTCTTGCACGTCGATTACCATGTGTTCTCGAAAACCCACGGTTAATACATTCAAAGTTGTTTAATATATTTCCTTACCGTCCAACTTTGTCGTTTATTATTGTATGGCGGCCCAAAGGCTCGCACATCTTTCTGCGCTGTCACATGTTTTACGTGGTAAAGTTCTGTGCTGGTCAAACGTGATAAAGTCATGGGAACCTCATGACTTTATTACAGATTAATCCTAAAAAGTGATAAGTTTAATATAAGTTGTACTGTTGGGTTTAAAGACAAATCCATATTAGCAGAGTGGACATTAGCTTTATAAAAAGTGATAAATTGTTTATTATTATTTTTATTAAAAACATTTATTTATTTACATAGAAGGTCATCTATTTATTTAATTAGATGTTTATATAAGTTTTTCAATTTGTATTTTCAATGTTTTATATAGAAAACACATCAAGATAACTTGTATATCCAATGTTTTTTAATTAAATTACTATCAAGGACGGGGAGAGATAACTAGTAAATATAAAATAGTGAATTACATGCGCTATACACCAAACAATTTATGCATAATTATAATATAATATAATATAATAATGTAATATTATAATATAATATTTCATGAGTGAGGGCCCATGTGGGGTGGGGCAGTTGGGTTCTACAGAATATGTCACGACATTATTTTCATCTGTAAGAAGTTGGCGGGCAAACATCTTATTGGTTTTGATGCACGTTTTTTGTGCATGTGAATGTTGAAGTTCAGAGAACTTAATTGTTACTGTTTTGCACTTGTTGATGTGTCCATGGACCATGCTTTGTTGTTCAGGGATCAATTCCTTTTGTGATTAAATTAGAAAATACAGAGGATTTCAGTTTCTTTTCATCAAGATAATTTTTTTGTTAATAAATCTATCATTTATTTTTAAAATTCCATTTTTCTTAAAATATTATATCTGTATTATATATGTAATTGAAAGCTAAATACATGGTAAATGTGTTAAAACTTTGTGAATATGATAAACTCATGCTATAAATTTTTTTGAAAATTAAATTGAATCTTTATTATATAGTACTGTTTTATGAGGTGTCAACAAAAAATCTAAGAGAATAAAAAAAAAATGACATAAGCAAGGCTAGCGTGCCTTGCCCCATTATTATTATTATTATTATTATATTAAGGGGTGGATGACTCTTCTTGCCTGTTAAAGAATATTGTTGCCAGTAGGAGCAACTTGCACGCCTCAACCAACTAAGCAATGACACATGATTTTTTTTAATTATTATTATAAAACAATTAAAAAATATCAATCATTAAAAAATAATTGTTGTTTTGTATATATATTATTTCTATACACGAAACAAATTTTAAAGGTAGAAATAACGGCATAACATGAGTAGTAAAAATAATAGCATATAATAAAATGAGATAAAAATTAGGGTGCATGATATTGGTTTTCGCCCCACATATTATGGGAGTGAAAGTTTTGACGGCGGAGAATATTATAAGTTAATTATTATTTATAAGATATTTTTTAAATTTCATATAGTTGCATTATCAAATATTCATAACTATAAATAAAAACATGAATACTTCAAACTCTTGATTAACTATATTATAATACTAATAAAACAACCTATTTTGAAAATTAAAATTCTAAAGAAGCTTGGAAATAAGCCAACAAGGAGAGCAGATTATTGAAATCTCAACATGATCAAATTATATTAAGAAAGCATCTAGTTAGTAATTCAATCCTTAGTTAATTTCTTACAAGTTTATTTTTTTGTTATTATTTCACGCTACGTTTTACTTTTATTAATGAACAACGGTAACATAAAAAAGGTAAAAATATTTCATACAATTCCTATTTAATTTGTATTTTTTTATTTCTATCGGTCGCATATAATTCAAAAGAACTATTTTAAATAAATAAAAAAAAACATTAATTATCATACAATGACAAGTAAAAAGACAAGTGATTATTATTCTTACACCCACCCACCCAAGTTTGACCCAAGTCCAGTTATATAATTTTATATGGTTAAAAAGTTATATTAATTGTAATAATCAAGATTTATATAAGGACACTTGAAAATAAAATGTATTTGTTTAGTAAGGAATCAAATTCTATTTTCTCAAAAAAATAATATTATAAATCAAAGAGAAAAACAATAAATGAGATAAATATTGATGGGTGTTAGATTAAGATAATGGTAGAGTGTAGATGATGCTAGAGAATTAGAATTAAATAAAATAATAAAAAAGAACGCACTCCTAAATCACGAGAAAAAAAATGCAGCATAATGAAAAAACACCGATAGCACAGATGGACCGTTGAGTTTAACATCAAATTTGGTTATGATAATAAAAAAAATATCACAAGCGGCGACATGGAGCTAAACCCTAAAAATTAACGTCGGACAGAACGCATCTCAATCCCTCCACCAGAGAGAACTTTTTGAGGGGCTCACACTCATTAGCAGCTACCCGAAGAATCATTCAGCCACCTAAGCCCTCGTCAAAGATAATCGTATGGTCAAAAATGAAGCACAAAATAGGGTCCACATGGACCGACTTGAATAACCCACTTGTCTAAGAAACCAGACTACCTTTTCTAACCCATGATGATGGTAATAATAAAATCCAAGCCAAGGGGCGGCTCACCTGCCTACCTATACGGAGAATCAAGACACTGAGGTTTCCCCACTACCAATAGAGTGCTGACACGCACAGTCTCCACTGCTGAACAAAAAAAATCAGTAACTTTCTAAATAGAGAAACAAAACAAGATGGGTTCTGCTAACCATACATATTCACATACAAAGATAAAATCTTTTTATTTTCATTTTCCAATATATATATATATAAAAAAAGAAAAAAAAAACATCCTGCAACTTGGTAGTCGGAGTACGATTCTGAAGACAAGGAGTACAGTGTCTTTTCACTACCCTCTTACCTAAGGAGCTCACCTACCCAAACCCTATTTACATTTTTTTCCTTGAAGCCCAAAACTTATGTATAATCACTCTAGCAAGCACCTCTATTCTTTCTTTCCTTCTTTCTTTTTTAATATAAATAAAAATAAAAAAGGCCTGCTTTCTTTTATTCTTGCCTTCCAGTCCTTTCACATTTAAGTTATTTTCTTCTTTCCCCTACCTTGCCACTTCTATTTGCTGCCTCCCGCGTATATACAACACATCACCGTAGATATGAAGCTAAAACCTCCAATACTGGTCCCTTTCTGTCAAAAGAGCTTCAAGCATGGGGTTGGAGAAGAGGGGCATTGAGATAACAAACATGTATACATGAGGGTGATCTAATAAGTTTTGCTAAAGCATCGGTGTTCTAGTATTCTATTATTAGTCCTCCCATTGGGGCTCGGTGGGGGATTCCCTTTCTTCGCTTCGCCGTCCGGTAACTAGCTGGTGTTGGAGGTGGTGTGGACGGAGAGAAGCTCTGCACTTTGTTCTCATTGTTGATGTTGTTCTTCTTCATGTACCTCGCGTGGCTGCTGCTACTGCTATAAGAGTCCTCCGAATCCGATGCCATTTGTTGCTTCTTTCTCTTCTGGATGTTCTTCGATGTCCCAGCAATCTGCCATTGATGCACAGCACCATATATTAATACATTGTACCATTTTTACATCGTTTACTTTACAAAAAAGTGCATGTTGATGTTGTGATATATATATATATATATATATATATATATATATATATATATATATATATATATATATTGAGCAGTAGGGGCAATTCATTTTCGTCGTCACATTTCGTGGCCAGCTGGTTGATGAGAAAATTGTGGTGGGGGAAATCGAAATATTCGATTCCACCATTGCCTTCTCATAAGTCCCTCATAAAATTAGAAAAGTCAACTTGCTGTAACCACCAAGAGCCAGCATAAAATTCAATTGAGTGGAATTTTCTAAATGCTTGCTGACATAGAAAAAATAACAACGGGTGGGACTCATTCTCATTTCCCACTTTCCTAATCAGCCCCCTTTCCCAAAACTTTCCCAGCAACCAAACATGAAAAGATTGAACAAAAATAAGTTAGGACAGTGTAATTATACCTTGCACCCAAGCGAGCAGAAGCGGAAGGAATCGAGGAGGCTGCGCTCGCAGACCTCACAGGTGTTGGTAACACCTTTTCCAGGCCTAGGCTGAGGCCTCTCATTCAAAAACACAACTCTTGCACTGTTGATAACATAAGTTTGAACACCAGAGATGTCTAGCACCTTCTGTATTTCAGATACCCTTATCACATCATGATACGAGGATCTCCTGATCTGTACATTCACAGAGAAACAATAAGGGACAGTGTTAGACCACGCGGAACTCATGATTTCATTTTGTAGCTGTCCAGAACGGAATCGTGAAAAAATAAAATGCAAACCCATGAGAATTTTGCAGGATAAGGAAAACCCATAAAAAGAATTGAAGAAAGCATTTCACCATTGGCCAAATTGTCTGTTTGGGTGTTGAGAAAATGTAGGGGAAGGAGAGTTTAAATTTGAAAAGTAGAATCGGCGTACAATTAAGACTGTATTGAGTTGAGATTTTTGAAAACAATTTGTTTTTTTTTTAAACATTTTCACTCAGCCACTATAAATGGAAATTTGAAAAAAAATCAATTACTAGATTGGATTTACAGTGTCCAACGAACGTAAAAGAAAACAGAGGGGTTCTCTCAGACTCAAAAAAGGAAAGCGAAACCAGAAAAAGTAAAAAATCAAAACTTTGACAAGAATAAGCAAAAACGCAAATGCAAAATTTGGTAAGCAATTGAATTTACCTGAATAGCGCGGTGATCCTTGTGGTAGGCAAGACAGAGAGAGCAAAGCGCACCATTCATACAGTCCAAACAATACATATTGCACTCACTCTTGTGTGAATCAGCGTGCAGCTTGCATTGAACAAAGAATCTCTCTCTCAACAAAGGTTTAAGCCATGGCGGCCACCTGTTGTCCTCATCGTCAGGTCCTCCAGCTCCCTATACAATTCAACACAAACAGATTGTTAGTATTAAAAAGTAATGAGAAACAAACGACGAAAAATTAAGAATCTTTCTCCCAAACAACAAAGAAGAAGCAGCTACCATTGTAACTATAGCACAAAGACAAGTACGTAGATGGAAATCAAAAGAAACGACTCCACCGAGTAAAATGAAACGCATTTTCCACGAAGTGACAATTAAAAAAATGAAAACAGCAAACCAGTGTTTCAAATCCAAAAAGAAAAGGGGGGAAGTGAAGGGCTCACAAGAAAGCAAAAGCATTACCATTATTCTCCTGTTCTTGGGCTTAATAGTGGTTTCTTGATTTTCGATCGCCAGCTTGAATGAATAAAAAGAAACAGAGCACTCTTAAGTTTTCGAGAAATTGAAGAAATGAGGGAATTCGTCTTTGGTTTGTCCTCAGTGGAGGGAAAGGGGGAGGAGAGAGTTTGTGTGTGTGGTGTTAATGATGGTGTGTTGTGTGCTAAGAAAAGAAGCGAGAGAGGCTTTTGGTTTAAGAGAAGTGGAGGCGGCTGGCTGGGAGAGAGAGATTAAATTGAGGCTGTTGAGGAAGAGGGGGTCGTTCTTATCTTCACACTCACACAGAGAAAGTCTACAAAACACAAAGCCTAGCTCCGAACCCAAACCTCTATATTAAAATAAGCCATCAAGATGCGTTGTGTGCAAGGAACCCACCTCATTTTTTCCCTTTCATTTTCAGCTTCGCTTGTTCTTATCGTGTTTTCTTTCGTTTACTATTCTTTTCTTTATTTATTTTAAGACGTTTATTGTCCTTATTATTGGTCTTATTTATTCTTTCAAAAATATTGTGAGTTATTTATTTCTAATATTGGTTTTTTGGGTCATGTCTACTGAGCTATGCTCTAGATGCATAGACTGCATGTCTTAAATTATTGTGGATTGGATATACATCTCATGTGATATATATATATATATATATATATATATATATATATTAAAAGGACATGAAAATGATACCATTAAATTTTGCTTTCATTTTTTTACTGATGACAAATCTATATATTTTTTTATTTTTTATAAAATAACATCTTAAAGATTTTTGTCATGATTTTTTTATTTTACATTTAATCTATTTATCAATATTTTTTTCTTATTTTTATTTTTTAAATATTTTTAGTCTTTTCTTTACATTTTTTTAGAAAAAAAATTCTTTACACTTTGAATATTTATGACTTGTTTATATCATTGTTTTTGCTCTTATCTTAATTCTTTTTTATTTTTTTTTAATATTTTTCATAATTTATTTCCAAAAACTGTTATACAGGGACTAAGAAAATAGAGTTTCATTGTAGTAATTGCAATATTATCTCATTTGTTTACTACATTAAAAAAATATATTGAGACCTAACATGTGTGTTTATTAATGTCTATAATTTTATTATATATAATTATTAAATTTTTAATTCATAATTATATTTTTTTACTTGCTATCAATAAACACATCAGCACCTACACATTGATTAATTTATGTTAGAAAACAATTATTCGACTTGCAGCTAGGCAAGTCGAGTAAACATGTTTATATATCTTTATTTATTTATCAGAATACATATTTTTTAAATTATTTAATTAAACATATGAGTATGTTTTTTTATTTACATTTAGATTTTTGTTCTAAAAAATCATTTTAAAAGATTAAATATTTGTTTTTTTGCAAAACAATTATTCGAAACCCAGGTGAATAACTAGTATCTTCTATTTTTGCAAAATTTGAGAGAGGGTTCATTCTTTGTCCTAAGCCTGTCGAATTCATTATTTTTGTGGTTTATTTATATCTGATTATTATTTATTTATTTTCGTGGTCATGTCTTTAATTTTTCAAACTATTTAAAATATCTACGTACAAATATTCTATGCCTGTCTTATAAAATAAGCGCATAATGTATAACTCGTTGGGGTTCTAGTTTCTTTTTAAGGATATGTTTAAACCGGCACAACAGAAACGGGACTAATTAAACTGTACAATTGGGCAAACCTAATTCATGTGGTATGAACGGGGTGTTTGGTCAAATGATTAAGTTAATTTGGTTATGTTCGGAATGCTCGGTATATCTTGTTTTAATTCAATAAATTAAAATAAAATTTTTTATTTAAAATCTCGGTCTATTATGAAAATTCTATTCCAGGAATATTTTTATTTTATTCTATCCATTATGTTCCAGTTAAATAATTTTTTTAAAATAATAAATAATTTTACAATATCATTCATTTCTCTTAACTCGATCGTTAGATTGTGATGAATGTTTTTGAAGATTCTCTTGATAAATTTATATATTATGTTAAAATTTCAGAGCAATTAGAGAATATAATGACCTTGCGAGAATGATGATGACATTGTCGTAATATTATCTAGGCTTATAATCTTTTTTAAAATTTATTTTATTGTATTTTTTTTAAAATTAAATTTCTCTCGGTTTCATTATTCAACAACGAGTTTATAAAGAATTGAACTTTATAACCTTTTGATTTGTTTTATTTCAAGTTATCATGATTTTATAACGCATGTCACATGTTTGAAAGATTAACCCAGGCTGACTTGAGACAAATATATAGTCATTTTCAATATTTTTTTTAAATATCAACTTGATTTTTTTAGTTAAATTATATTTTTATCGATTTTCCAACTCATCAAGTTGATTAAGTTATACTAGTTCAACTCTCATTATTTTACTTCTGTTTGAAATTTAAATTATATAATTTTAAATAATTTTATTTTTAAATTTGAACTAAAATTTTATTTGGTGAATTAATATAAATATAAATATAAATATAAATATAAATAATATAACCCCAAACATTTCAAAATCAAAATATTCTATTCCAATTAAAAAAAAACATTGACAACCTCTTTTCAAATGCATTTACGGAAGAAAAATGATTTTTTTAATGTTTAAATAGAAGAACAAATTGACCTGCATGGTGGGATCTATATCATTCGCAGGGCAAATGTTCCAGTTTAAGTCTAGTTGAATACTTCCGTACATGTGCATTGCCAGAAACAATTTAGTAGGTACGTTTAATTTAATTGGTAATACAACCTCTCCATGAGTGCAAAGTGTTGGCGTTCTTAAAGCCTGTAGATTGCTCGTAATCCCCCACCTGCCCCCAAAAAAGGGACCCCCAAAAGGTAGGAACATGAAGAAAACTCTACGCGCAAACTCTTTTAAAACACTCCAAGGACGGATCTGGGGACTCGGAAATTACAAGAGAGCTGCTTCTGTTCTATCGTGTGGGCTCAAAAATTGAAGGCTGTCGGTTTCTATCTGCAAGAAATTAGGAGGATAAACATTTTATCATAAGTAGTTTAGAATATTGATCCGAGCACATTACCTTGGAATATTGCTCCCGACACCTCCCTTTCTCATTCATTCTGTAATAACAGCTATTGATGACACCTTTAATCCTCTCTCTCTCTCTCTCTCTCTCTGATAAAAATTATTCTGAATGGTTTAGTTATATATATATATATATAGTTGCATGGTTCAATTCTAATTTACTGATATTATTAATATTCAAAATTTATTAGAATTATTTTTCTATAGGTTAAAATTGAGCTTGAACCTATCTTTCCTCTATGTACCATGTCATTTATGAATCAACAGATCGTTTTTTTCAGTTGAAAAGTAAGTGAAAAAAGAAAAGGATGTAGCCAGGAAACGGGAGCTCCATAATAGAGATGGGAATACCAGGATCACCAGCAATCGGCATAAATGACAAAACCTTCTTATCAGTCATTATTGCGTGGAGTGTCTTCAAGGCGAGCAATGAAGACCACCGTGCACGATAACTCATCAGTGTCCCCTCCCCTGCCTTGTAAATTGCCACATTTCTTCCTTCCTGTTCAGGCATTTTGGATAATAGCTGGTGATTGATTCAATGAATTGAGGATCTACGTGCATTCATCGGTCATGGTATTCGAAATATCGACACCACCATTAATGCTTTCTATTAATGTCAAAAATATATAAATTAAGTATGGGCACCCAAGGACCTGTGGTTCATAGATAACCCACCCCACCAGTTTGATTGCAAATTTGGATTATAAAATGTCTGGTTCAATGTTCTTCATCAATTAATGACATATTTGATTAGCGTCGATTATCTATCAGTAGTATTTAGTTCGTTTTCTTTTTTTATACTTTTAAAAGTGTTTTAATGAACAGAGAATAAATCTATCATCCACACAAACAAAACCAATAGATATACATAGTAACCATACAGTAAACTATACAAATTTAAAATTAAAAAATTTGTTTTTTTATGACCTTAGATTTAAATCTTGTGGTTGTTAATATGATAACTACTAGAAATATACATGATCATTAATTCTATGGTCCATATAATTGTTTAAAATATTCATAAGCTGCCACAAATATTCATATTAATAATAATAAAAACATAATAATTAGTGAAAAGAGGAGAAAAAACTCATAAATAGGTTTAGATTGACTTTGCCATATATAATACGATAAGTTTAGGTAAGGTGGGCCGGGCTTTTTGGCAGGTCAGAGGGCTAATTAGCTAGCCATTAGCCCTTTGATATCTCCACTTTATTAAATTTAACCTAAAAAGAGAGAGAATCAAAACGGCCGATAAAAAGAAAGAGAGTCACGATTTGACAAAAGAACAAGCATATCCATGGTGACCAACCACAGACATATCAAGGAATTTAGTATTCTTTCCCAGTAAAAAACAATATTTCATATGTTAATAAATCAAACATGCTCACCAGGTAGGTTTTTTCTTTTCTTTTCTAGAAATACTAATTACTAAGCACGAACTACTTCTACTTGTAATTATGCTGTGTTTGCGGCCCCAGTGCACGATCCTTCGAAGAAATCAAAATCAAATACGTTCATGCCATGCCGTTCATAAAATATCATTCTTATGAAAGCACGCCAAGTTTTCTCTCTTTCTTTTCTTGACTGGTTATAATCAACACCAATCTATCTGGATACTCTGGAGCTGTATTTCTGGTGTATATTGGGCTGTATTTTCCTATTTACCAGGCATGTTTGAAATTTCAGAGGTTTAATTCAGAAATCTTTATTTATTTAGTACAAATTCTAAATTCCAAATGTGCAATTGGAGTTGGAGGCTTAAAGAATGGTGGGCACAATACCCACGACTGAGCAGGTACCACTGAGCTTTCAACGAAATGACACCTACAAATAACAGTAACAGTTAGATTCTCCACCTTTCTTTGACCATCAATGAGCAAATTCAGTTAGGGTTTTAAATGCTAGCCTGTATAAGGAAATTAAAATAATTTTAGACTTGATAGGATAGTCACTTGCTTTCTCTATCGATAAACACCAGCATAAATATTCTGATTTTGAATTTATATTGAGACGTTTTGTAATGAAATAAATAATTTCTTATTTGATAGGTCTATTTTATTATTGAGCAAATTTTTTTGGTAAATTTATAGGAATTTGAATTGATGTAGATAGTTAATAGTGTTACAAGAGCCCTATTTAAAATAGATTGAAAATGTTTGAGTTAAACCACGGTTAGCTATATTATTTAATATATAAAATTAATTAATATATTTTATCATTAATATTTTATATATGTTTGCTATAAGTAATTGTTGATTATTAATGGATATATTGAGATTCACCTGAAAGGTTGTATAAGGTGAATATTTATTATGAGATTTAGTGTTTTATTAATTAAGCACTACATAATCCAGTAAATATTAGTGTAGACGGTACTATATGTTCATGTAAGAGCTATACAAATAAAAAGTTTTTTAATTGAGATGTTGTAACGATATATCTTTAAAAATATTCATATAGAAATGTATGCGTTGGTTTGCTCACTGAGAATCATATGTCTCTTACAAGATTATAATAGAAAGGATAGTTAAGTCAACCTCTAATGTTCCTGGCCACACAGATTGAGTGATTTGTGACATGATAAGCGAAAAAACCAAAAAATATGTTTAAAAAAGAGAGCTTTGTATCGAAAGAACATAATAGTTTGGAAGAGTTTTAAACCTTAGTATATTTTAGAGGCTATATTGATAAATTATATTTATCATGTAATATCCAAGCATTCATGTGATGATCCTAATTCGATACGGAGAATCAAAACAAAGAGATTTATGATTCTATCACAATACATATTAGCGGATCTATAATGCTTTTTTAAATACAAAACAGAATTTAAGACTCTTTTTTATTAAATCTATTTTTTTTACATGCAAAACAAAATTTAAGACTCTTTTTTATTAAATTTATTTTTTTTAAAATATTGTTTTTAGAAGAATATATTTAATAACATCAATTTTCTCTTATATTTTATGGCTCATGGATGCAAACCAAGACTAATAAAGTATTTTTTTTTTTTTTTGTACAAATACATGTGAGAAATGATAACCATAAAAAAGGCTCTACTTGTGGATAGCCGAGCTTATAATTTCATGATACGTTTGATTTCATAACTCGGTAACGTACCCGATTTCTCGGTAAAAGACAAATCAGCCTTGAAAGTTTCCAAGAGGAATGCTTCTCCTGGGTTGTCCATAGCCTGCAGCAAGCACAAATTCAGAGACTTGGTAATTGCTCCATGATTTCGTGTCTTGCTCGTGCCGTGCTTTGAACATCATTGGCAAAAAGAAGGGGCGATTATTATGCTGACAGGTAGAGTTCAGACATCATTTTAATTTCTCCCAAGTGTAGACAGAACTCCTTAAAAGAGAAATCAAAACGTGCTCTGTATTTTCAATATTTCTCAGCCAGCCAGTTATATTAAAGAATCCTCTGAAAATTTAAAAATTTAAGATGAGAGTTAAAATTATAGAATATAATTTATATTACTCTTTTAAGTATAGTGCGTGCATTCAAGATGAAACAAACATTAGTTGGAGCTATAATTAGATTAACTTTTAATTTAAATATATGAACTTGAAAAATATTGTATGGATGGCTTGCTCAGGAATATTAACAAAGAGCAAAGATGAAGGATCGAAACAACAGGAAGAGTTAATTCAACTTGAAAACTGGTGCTGTTCTGTGGCTTGTTCGTCTAATAATCCCAAGACATCTTCGAAAGTCGATTGCTATCTGAGCTCAGGTTTTGCGCCTAAACGCGTTTGTCTTCCGATGCATTCATGTTGCCGTGCGATCTCGAAAAAGAGGCCACGACAATTCCAGTACGAATGCGAATCGCTTAACTCCAAAGCCTATTGACTTGGTAACGTGCCCGATGAGATAGGATTGAATGGGGAGTTCTCAGCCATCTTTTGAAAGAGCAAGGGCCTGCCCATTAAAATGACTCTATTTTTTTACAGGAAAATCAACATGTTAGTTACTCGGATTTAATGCCCGCACCGTATTCCATAAATATCGCCAATGAATTGTCAAAGAAATCAGGTGTGTGTCCTAGCTAACGCTATCAATATGTTTTATAAAAAACATTATTTATTATTAAAAAAATTCTTTTTAGATGATTGTGATGTACTAATTTCAAAAATAACTTTTTTTAAAATAATAAAAAAATATTTTAATATTTTTCTAAATAAAAAATATCTTGGGCGATTCATGAAATCCTTTCTCTTCACTTGACTAAAAAGGAATTAACAATATCACTTAACATGTGCTTTTCTGGTTCAGGACTTAAATTCCCTAGAGAATGAAGTGTGAGCCCTTGATTAAGGTAAAAACACGTCAGAATATAAATACACCAATATAATTATCAGGATACATGCAGTAATAATAGGCCAGAAGAAAAAACTAATATTATACGCGTACGCATGATGGTGAATTTGACCCAGAGAACGCTAACCAGTGGCTCGTACTTAGAGTCAAAGTAAACTTTGAACCCACGGTCACGGCACACCAGGCACGACTGACCCAAGAAATCGCTGCTGCCCTCTTCTTTTGCTCTCGCGATGCTTCATGCCGTGTTTATTATTTCACACTGAACCGTGTCGTTGTTTTCTACACAGAAAGTCTTGTTGACTCTCCAATGATACGGCGTTTCAGTGCTCTTGTGGGCTCCACTTTATTGCTCGTTCGGGTGCCTCCTCTATTATTTGTTCTAATGGCCCCCCCTTTTTATCCGCAGCTTCGCGGGGGGTTCGTTTCGTGGGTCCCCCCCTCCTATTCTAGTGGCCTGCCAAGTGGCCTCAGATCTGTGGGGTAATCGTAATTTAATTATATTTTTTTTTTATTTTAAAAAATTTAAATCAATAGGTTTTAGTGTATTTTTATCATTTTGATACCTTATATTACAAATGAAAAATAATATTTAATTCACTTCCAAACATTTTACTCTTACTATACTTTATGATCAGCATTTATTTCATCACTATCATTCACATTATGCCATGTGGCATGGATGTCAATTTTAGTTAAAACGTTAACGGTTAAAGATGATTTAAGTTCTTATCATCCTCTCAATTCTAAAAATAAACTAGATGTGACTCGTGCTATTCTCAAGAAGATATTATTTTTGTATAAAAAAATATATTTATGGGCCACAATATTTTTTTAAAAATAAATCTATAATTTAGATTATATCCCTCACCAAGTTAAATACGTTGATTTTATTTTAATTATATAATAATAAAAAAAATAAGCAACAGTAATAAAAAATAAAAATTAAAGAAATAATAATGCTCAGATTTTCTAACAAATAATTAGAACATACGAAACCCAATTAAAAAATCCAAACAAAATCAATCCATTTCACTTCTTCAAATAAATCATCATGATCTCTGTGCAAGCTCAGTTCATGATCAACAACAACAAAAAAAATATTTAAATCATTGTAGCGAATGACAGTCTAATTTGTGTTAGGATCCCATATATCTTAATAGTTGATTTTATTTCAGTGTATCCATTAATAGGGTTAGAAAGAACAGCACAAACAAATTCATTGATAAGAATAAGGATAATCCTTAAGCTTCCCAGTCTATTATGTTTATAGCAGCTTGTCAACGAATTTTACAAAAACATTGATAGAATTATCTTCGGATAAATTTTTATTTTTCATTTAAACTTATCTCTTATAAATAAACTAATTAGATAATGATCGTTAATCTCGATAAAATTATGTCTTAAATTTACTAATCATAAAAAGATTAAAAAATCTTAAAATCAACAGTATATTTTTTTCTAAAAAAAAGAAGATGCTTGCCTGTATAGGATGACGAGTTAGGGTAAATAATAAAGATCGAAAATGATTCTAGAGGTCGACGATACGAGAGAGACATTGACAAGAAATAGAAGTGGCAATAATTGTTATATTGCCCCGTGGGCCAAGCAAGTTGTTTGAATGTTGTTGGCCTCGTTATCTGCTTCCTTGTCAAAAGTACCGTGCAGATTACTTCAATTGAGCACAAATCATCTGTCGCCCTAATTAGACAAGATATGTATTCCTTTCTCATTCTCGGGTTACATTTTAGTTTGCGCAAAACTTAATTAATTTTTTAATTTTTAAAGCTAATGATAATGTAAGTTTGTATTAATTATTTTAATTCTAAATTATGATTAAATATAAATATTCTTTAAACATTCGTTTTGGAAAGTAGTAGTTTTTCTTTTATAATCTCTTATACGACTCTTCTTTTACTGCCTTCAGTTGTTTTTCCCCAAGTTGATCAGATGCAAATCATAAAGAGTTTAGTGTCATGATCAAAGTGAAACTGGTAGTCGTCAAATTAAATTGATGCAGGTTCTTAAATTTCCGAAAATGAATTGACTCTGCAGTTTCGCATAATCATCTCAGTTTATTAGTCGAGATTCAGATACAGTCATGGTCACACTAGTTTGGCCATTTTTCTTGGTGACTTGAATCAGGTGCTGTCTTATTGAATCTGTAAAAGTTTATATTTTTATTTTATTTTAAAAAAAAATCTATGTAAAACGTGTTCAGTGGGTCCTTTTCGCTCTATTTACTTTCCATATTATATTCCTTTTCTTTCTTCTCTTCTTACCTCTCTCTCCTTTTGATCTACTGTTTGTAATATTCAAGCACCTGATCGCTGTTTCTGTCAAAGACATCATGTCATGTTTTATCCTTGGAATGTTATCCAATTTATATGGCATATATACAATTATTTCTTGACTAGAACAAATTGCCAGGACTTATTTGATCAGGTGAGATATACATAAATATTCCTATGGAAAAATGAATCCCTTAATTTGCTAAACATGGTGCGCATGCAGTTTTTCCTTCCTTAATTGGCAGTTAATCTCAGCGCATAGAAGAAAGAATTAGAATATATGGAAAAAAGGGGGTAGAATATGATTAATTTGTTCAGAGTAAGTAATAGCAACAATCAATCACGTCACCTTTTGAATGATTAATTACATGTCCCAGTATGATTAATCTGTTTATACTATAGAAAGAAGTGCCATAGGATCAGACCAAAGTATATAAGCAACTGATCTTTCCTTTTCAATTGTGAAGGGTATGCTTTCGTCAAGGATGTTATATTATTAGCCTATATGTGTCCCTTGGTACATGGTCGTTCTAAACCATGCTGATTAATTGTGTCCTTTCGCTATTTAATCTAGTATTTATGCAAATTAAGACTATATATTATCTTCATCAAATACTTTTTTATTTCTTCTTCTTGCTGTCAAATAAAGAACTTCTGGAGCTGCTGGCTATACATCAAAGTCCAAGTCTCGTGATCGTCTCTTGTTTCAGGTTTCATCTGTACAAAAATACCACATTGATTGACAGATTTTGTGAGATACATATATAAAATCGTTTTGTATAGGCATGCGATCATCTACCTTCTTTTCTGTTTGATCCTCCAAGATTTGCCGGATGACAGCCACACAGAAAAGGCCAAGCATAGAGTGCTTTAATTATTTCATGGAGCCTTTCCGTCAGCAGATTAATTAGCTAGAAACTCGCATGCACAGCAAAATATACATTTATTATGTAAGAAAGTTAGTGATTCGGAGGCTAAAGATATACAGCAGCTTCTTTATCCTGATCAGGAGAAGAATATGCGCCCCAACAAATCACAGAGAATATGCAAGGAGAACACAGCATGCAAAATTACAAGGTGAAAGCTAGCTCATTATCAATGGAATAAAAAGCTAGCGGAACCTAATCCATAAAGGGAACTGTAAAAGAACGGACGTGACCTTCCCATTGATCTGTGTGAAAGAAACTAGTCATTTTACAGGGATGCAAGCTTGGCCATTATCATTTTTTATTGTGAACCATGAAGCTCTGCTTTTGGTCTTTATTTTTCTTTTGGTTCTTGGCATTGCGTTCCTTTTCTCGTAGTGCAAATCCCTTTTAACTTCACTTAGGTTGCCGAAATTCTCAACAGAATCTGAAAAGCGCTTCAATTATGTAAAGCAAAGCCTCGTGCGATGTTAGTGCATGGTTACTCATTATTAGCTATCTTTTTAAAGCTCACATCCGAATGGTGGGTGCATGGGCAGCAGCAACCCATCCTGATGAAGTTAGTGCTGTGACTATATATTATACTTAATCAAGTGGAATCAGTATTCCATATTTCTGAATAATTATTATATCGTGTCACCATCGAGTGGTATAAAAACACTCATTAACTCCATTATAATATTGATGATCTGCTACGTCATAATAATGCTGAATATTAACTTATGCCGGACTGTTCAAGGAGATAATATTCCGTGGTAGTAGTGTTTTTGGTGCAATGACTACATCCAAGTAAAACTAATAATAAAATTTAAATTACATACTATAAAGAATTAATTAATGTGCGTGTCTATTAATTTAAGATGGGATTTTTTTTTATTATATAAAAAAAGTTAATTTCTTTTCCATCACTGTCCCAATAGAGTTTTTGGTGGTTATTTCAACTCCACCACCCACTATCAATCCCATTCTGTGCTTCCATGAGATTGTTACGTAATCATCTTGTGTTACTTTTTCAAAAAAAAAAAATCAGCATATCATAATATATCATATATGATCAGACTCAATTAGGAAAGTCTATGCATAAAAAAGATATTTATGAGATTATAAAATAAATAATTTTAATAATAAAATATTTGTAATGGTTATTTATAACCTGGAATTCAAGATTTACCTGATATTATAGTTAAATAAAAAAACTTGAACATGGCTAGTTTGGTTACTTGCTCATAGCACGGGGTGGGATTAATAGTTGATGGAATGAAAATAGCACCGCACCAATTTGATCAATGCCCTCATTATAAATGGATTTCTATTCACTCGATTTTGGATAGAATAAAATCAGCATTTACAATGTGCACAAAGAATTAACCGAACCTAAAATTCCTGTGCCTAAAATTTCTCGGCGAGGCAGCATGCACAAAGTCCATATGTGCCTTGACGGCTATTTCCCCGATTGATTGGACAACGAGAGTCGTTGTTAGGGTTATGGAAACAGGGAGGGAGGAGGTTCCGATGACTGAAAAGCCATTTTACTGATCAACGCGACCCGATTTCTTTTAGTTTATATTATCAAAATATAAAGGTAAAGATAAAACTCACAAGCGGCTAGTGTTCTAGAGTGACTTGAAAGTAAATTCGTTCGGTTCTGGCCGGGCCTTGAGGCCCAATTCTAGTGATAACAAGGCCTAGTTGATCAAATGTAGTTAACTAATCATGCAGAATTGTGTTTTTTTATTCTTTCTGGTTAAAATGATGTTATTCAGAATTTATCTTTATCCAATCCATGCTTGAAAGGTTCGAATCGGGCTCCTCTTCTTAATATATACACACACTAACACGTTTGTGGTAAAAAAGAGAGAAGAAATTCCGTTATAGAGACTGCACCATCATTTGGACTTGCAGCTCCTTATGGACTGAGATGAAGAATTCGGCCCAGGATAGTCTGGAAAGAATGACCCAAGCCTTATTTCTCTTTTGGGCCTTGAGTTTGGATTTCTTATAAAGCAAATTTGAGAACCTAACTTTGACAAAAAAAAAAACCATTTTTTTTATTTTTTGTTCAACATTTAATTAATTTAAAATTTAGGTTCTCGATTTTATGTTTTAAAGATAATCAACGCAGCCTTTACATGCTAACTCGGAATGGCATGGATTGGTCGAATGCGTTTCCTTTTTAATGTTGTGTATGGCTTGGGCTAATGGGCTAGCCCATATGTTATTTTGGTGTTAATAAGTTCAATTGCACAAGGGTAGTTTGACCTAGGTTTTTTTAATTGCCTTTATTCGATGAAGAAGATTTAATCACATGAGTTATTTTAGCTTTAGATCGATTTTGTTTTGGTTTTGGTGGTTACGAATATGTTTGTCGAAGCATATTCTAGGTGGTTTGAATCAAAAATAAATTTTAAATTGAAAAAACTATACCATCAATTTTCTAGCAAAGTACAGAAAGCAAGTGATGCTCTGTCTATCGTTAAGAAAAAATAAAATAGACCTAAGTGTTGGGCTAAAGGTCCACTTGGCTTGACTATTTGTTTTTAACATTAAGATCCACGTATTTGATCTTTTTATTTATTTATTTATTTATGTTTGATTTTAAAACGAGCAATCACAAACAATCCGAATGGAGGAGGTATTTCGAAGTCCAAGGTGCCCGAATCAAAACCTTTTGGTGGGGCAAAAAGTTCCAAAGAACTCGAAAACTTTTTAGGAGACATGGAGCAATATTTTAGTGTTGTGAAGATCAGCATGGCTGAACAAGTGAATTTTGCTGTGATGTATCTTACTGGAGATGTTAAGCTTTGGTGGAAAACGAGAACCAAAGAAGATTTGAATGCTAGACGTCCCAAAATTGAGATGTGGGATCATCTTAAGAGAGAGTTGAAAGAACAATTCCTGCCAAATAACACTTCATGGATTGCATGGGAAGAACTGAAAAGGCTCAAATATGACAGGTCAGTACGTGATTATGTTAAAGCTTTTAGCTCCTTAATTCTCGATATCGAAAATATGTCCGAAGAGGATAGATTGTTCAACTTCATGTCCGGACTTCAAAAAATAAAAAATATATTATTGGGTTTTATAGAGTAGCTAAATTAATCAGAATGAATCAAATATTTTTTCATGCAAATAAAAATATCATTCAATTCATAGTTAAGATTAATTTATTTTAAGAGAAGGCACGTTACTATTGTCTAAAGACAATGTTTTATGTGCTCAATATAAATTTTACTACGATGCACGGCATTGAGCGCGGGACAATAAGTAATAATCTTGTGAAGTCAATTTACAACTGAACAGGAAGGAAATAGAGGCTTCACCTGAACATTTCCGATCCAGCTGGCAGCGTTGGGCGATCTTTTGTGTCCACATGTTAGAAGTAAAATCCTCTATGCGGCTGTCGCATCCCAACAGAAGCAAGCTTCAGCTGATGTTAAACAATTGACAAGTCTGGGATGGGGAATTTCATGGGATACAGCTGTAATGGCTCCTCCTTCTTTTAGGTGTTTCTGCAGCTGCATCTTTTTCTCTGTAACCTTGTGCTGCTGCTGGTCGATTGAAATTTAAATTTGAACACCGGCCTGCTTCTGACAGCGAAGTCTCCCGGTTAATGGCAGAGTATTATTCCACATCAGGATACTCTTTGATTGCTCTGCCTGATCTATCGAAACTCCTCTGCCAAAGGGTTTGATTTCTGCCGCCTCTGGAATCCTTGAGAGGATCTATCTCAGCTCTATTTCATTTTGCTCCGCCCACCTATCACAATCTCCAATGCTCAATTGCCGAATCTTGCATGGGAACATTTCCGGGGTCCATTAAACCACCTACACGCTTCCCTTTCTATGATTAGACAAGTCCTGTTTCCTGGCCATGTCTCCTCTTCTTCGATTCCAGGCCTACACAACCTAGTCCAAGCCCAGCCTTATAGAGAGCTGGACAGTGGAGAGCTTATCCTAGCCCATCCAGCGTCCAAGCCTGCCTTATGCTTCCTCGGTTTACTCTTACGGATATGGATTAAGCATAAAACTAGTTTATAAATTTCAACGGATAAATAAGCCTCTTTCCCCCCTTTTATTTATTATTATTTCGGTGTTGGAGGCTAAGGGCTTTGTCAAAGTTGGTGTCTTGAACGGTTGGGACTCGACAGGGATGATTTATTCTTGAGGCATGGATTTATCAGTTTAGCACTCCTAAACGTGTAGTCAACGTGGTATTTCAGTATTCACACCCTTCAAAATCCTTTACTGGTAAAAATAATCCTTCATCTGTGTATGGTTTGCTTGGGCGTGTGTTGACATTTTGACGTGGAAATTTTCCTAGGAAAGCCAAGCAGTTGACTGCTGCTGCCTGAGAAAGTTTCCTCCTACTTTTCGACACCAATAAATTAATAGGAGACCAGCAACAAACATCACTTCCTGTATTGTATAATAAAGAGCTGGCAAGCCGTAACATGTAGAGGAACGTTAATGTATTAAAAATAGGTTGATTCATGTAATAATTGAAATCTCAAGTTTCGGTTTTATTATTTGTTCTTGGGTGATCGGAATGTGTATATGAGACGGGGGTCTTTCAAATATACGAGTATAAAAAATTTAATATTATTTTATCGAGGATGTAATTAGTTTATATTATCTAGAAAAAATATTGAAAATTCTTCTTGAAATCACTTCTAAATTAAAGTCTTAATTACTTATTCACTAATGTGATTCACTCCTTCAATATATGAGATTTCTGGAGCTACTTCTGCAAGCACAAAAAGACTGTAGAGTAGAGGGTGTTTTGAGTGTGTTATTGGTTACTTTAAGAGTGGTGCTTGGTATTTTTGCTCATAAACATGTTATTCTTTAAAAATTATGTTTAATAATCTCATCAAAATAAAATAAAATAAAAATTTTAAAATATTAGTTTGGGTCACCAATTTTCACCAAATGACAATATATTTAATTAATCAAATATTATGTTTACCCTTCTCTTGTTTTCTCCTTCCTCCTAGCTCCTGGGATTAATGTCTCTCTGTTATTTTTTTTTTATAATTTTATTTACAACATAAATGGATTTGTTTTTCATATGGATATTATATTTATCTTTTATTTTACGTGATAATTGAATATGGCGTTTCACGACCTAAGCGTGTCGTCAGGCATATATCAATGGCGAGGGTTCTATTTCTACCTAAATAGACAGCCAAGAACGTAGATTTGAGGTTCCACCTTCCACCATAGCACTTCAGCTTTCGGAGTTGGACTTTAAGGTTCTTGTCAGCTGTAAAGTTAAAAAGGATGATCAAAGACAGCGAACAAGAGTGCCAATGGATGTGTTGTGGCGCCGATAATCTTATATTATTGAGTCAGATTTCAGAAATAATTTTATATTTATATATTTATAAATGAAATACGCTTATATTTGAAACTTATACATATATATATTATCTTGCATTGTTAATTTCTTGTTATTAGCTAAAAACATATTTTACATTACATTTATCTTATCTTACCCATATACGCCTAAATTAATTCAAGTGAATTAGGAAAAAATATCCAATTAATATAATACGATGGAAAAAAACCGATATTTGTGTATTACATTTTCTACATCCTTGATTTATATTTAACGTAAAGTAATATGAAGAATCTTGATTGCAGGATTTTATAATTTAATTAATAAAGGCTTTAATCGAGAAAAAAAGAGAGGATGGGAATGATACATAATTAAAATATTATAATATCATAAGATTATAAATAACTTAAGGGGCTTTGATGTGGATTGATCTAAGACATTTCCTTTCCTTTTTTAAAGTTTTCCTTCCTAACAAAAATATTCAATATATTCTCATAGACCATATGGGTCCACAGTAATGGAGGTGTCTATTGATTCCTAGTTAAATTGTTAATTAATTTTCGAGATAGCCCTTAAGAGGCGATAATTCTCAGCAATAGCCCGTCGTCGCAGGTAATTCGTGCTGGTTAATAAGTTTCGTTCAGATTATTTTTAAGAATATTTCTTTAAATAAAAATATATTAGAATAATTTTTATTTTATTTTTTAAAAATTATTTTTTCTAACAACACATTAAAATAATTTAAAAATATATATTTTTAAAGGCCAAGCCATCCGAAAAAAGGACGTTCCCCGTCCAATCGTCGGGAAAAACCGAAGCATATATGGATGCTTGTTTATTATTTATTTGAGCTTTCGTGTTTTATTTTCTTAGCACTACGAGGTCGGACTTTCTTGGAAAGTTATCAGTGAGTATTCTGGTTGTCAGCTTAGTTTTGTTTTTTATTAAAATAATTAAAATATTTCATACTAAATAAATAAAATAAAATAATATTAATTTTATTTTGATTTAAATTTTGATATGTTTTTTATTTTTTTTCAAATACTGACCAATATATTCCGGTTTTACTCTACCCATTCCGTTTCGGCTAAATAGTGTTTTTTAAATAATGAATAATTTTACAATATCAATCATATCTCTTAATCCGACTGTTAGATTGAAATAAAATTTTACGAGAGTCTGTTAACATATTTATATATATCATATTAAAATTTTAGAGTAATAAGAGAATATAATGACCTTACGAGATTAATAATGACATTCTCGTAATATTATACATGTTTATAATTTTATTAAGAAAAAATCATTTTAATGTGTTTTTTAGATTAAATTATACAATTCTAAATAATTTACTTTTAGATATGAACTATTGTTTTTAATATATATATCGTTTTGGTTAATTTTTTGTTTTTTCAATTGGAACAATAAATATATATATATATATATATATATATATATATATATATATATATATATATAATGACGCGGTGAAACGTTTCAAAACTGAAACATTCTGTTTCAATTGAAAAAACAAAATACTAACCGAAATGATATTGATAAGTTTGCACTAGATGGTCATGAACATTGAAAAGAAATATATATATATATATAAAAATGACGCGGCGAATCGTTTCAAAACTGAAACATTTTGTTTCAATTGAAAAAACAAAACACTAACCAAAATAATATTGAGAAGTTTGCCCTAGATGGTCATGAACATTGAAAAGATATATATATATATATATATATATATATATATATATATATATATATATATATATATAAAATGACGTGGCGAAATGTTTCAAAATTGAAACATTTTGTTTCAATTGAAAAAACAAAACACTAACCAAAATAATATTGAGAAGTTTGCACTAGATGGTCGTGAACATTGAAAAGAAATATGATGTCTCCTCTTAATTTTTATTTTATTTTTTATGTGGGGGTGTTTCTCAAACACTACCATAGCTCTCTCATATAATGGATGGCAGTTTTTCCAATCTATCTGACGCTTTCTGCAAGAATCGGGGAAGATATAGTGGGAACACAAAATAAAAATGCATGTATGACAATGTCATGCTATTTATTCTTGTCCAACAACGGGTCAATCATCATAAAAGATAAGATCTTTCTCATACTGGTTTGTTCTGAATTTGTCTATTTGAAAAGATTTTTTAATTTCTTGCTTGTTCTTATTACCAATGGGGGTAATATGGACTTTTAACCTTATATAATACGGGTTTAGAAGAGACTCCTTGATACCAACACTCTTTGCCACTGAGTTTTTTTTATTTTAATTTTTTTTATGTTTTAAGATATTTTTATAGATTGATGTCAAAAATATTTTTTAAAAAACAACTTTAATCATATATTGAAATAAACGCTAAAAACATGAGGCATGTTTCTATGTTATCAATGAAACTAAGTCATGTTTACCACCTGAATCTCCCAGGTAATCCTGTAAGGGATGAGCTTTGGCCGAGAGCTTGTATGGATTTATAGGCAAGTGTGTGAAAGCTCATAAAAATAACATGCATATAAATGAAATTAGATTGCACAAATGAGCATAAAACATAAGCAACTAGGATCAACTCTAATGTCTAATGGAGCTATCAAATCATGATGAATACAGGACTCTAAAATTAAAGGACAAAATAAAAATAATGGTGTTGTCACCCATAATTCAAGGAAACTAAAAGTTCTAAAATAAACAACGGTATTAGAAATTCAAACATGGAGTCAGATTCGATCTTCCCTGCCCATCTTCAACTCTTAAGTAGCAGAGAGGATCCTCGCCGAATCAAGAGGGCATGCACTGCAGGTTCTGTAGCCACCGGCTCCATCTTCAATCCATTCTAACTCGGAGGCGTAAAGTGCTTACAACTGAGGCATTACCGAAATGCAAGGGAGTTGATATAGGAGATTGGATCGAGAAGTGCATCGACACGGAATACGGTGGAAGCCAGCAGTAGTAACTTAGGAATACTTTACCGTGCATTTTTCAAGACAGATCTCTAGACTTCGATGTCCTCGAAACATGATAGGAACATGAGCATCGAGAAGAAATGTTGGCCTTTTTTAGTTGCAAGAAATACTAGCTCTTTCTTTCAGATAAATAAATATATTAAAAAATGCAGAGCATTTAAACTTTATTGATGGTTGCTTTTTCGATTACATTGGAGACATTCCCCTCCATTTTATGACATGAACTTGCTTGATGGGATTTGAGATTCCATATTTAAAATAAATAAACTATTTTAATCTATTTCCAAACCATATAATACTCTTGTAATGGAAAAAAATACAAGCAAATGTAACCAGCCACCTCATAATTAAATTAAGCAGCAGTTGGTTCACGTGTCAACTTAATAAAATAACAAGCACTAGAGGGGTCTGTTTTGACTATGTCACTTGCAGTCTTATTGGTCAACGAATCCTGTAAAATACTAATTACCAGCGAAGATTAAAAAACAATCAAATCAATCAGAGTCAGCCTAATAAGATCCCAACAGCCGCTTTATGAGCTCAGCTTCACATTAGAAACACATAATAGTAAAATAAAATAAATCATTTAATCCATCAGGTCCCACACCGTGACCTGTCCCCTTCCACACACAAGCCTCTTTTATTTTTATTTACGAGCGAGTACCATCCCAGTACCGGCATCGCCGTGGTAAAATTCCAAATATACTGCTAATTTCATCGTCTAGCGACCCCGCACTAGTGACTAGCGAGGCCGCGCCTTATCTATGGTATTCCCGTAAATTACTCTCTTAGTTATGGACATTTATTATCTTCTCCAAAACACGCCGTGTGGCATTCTAACCGACCCCGCTTGATTAAGTATTCACTTAAACCGTAGTTGAATATTCATTCAAGACGCTTAACCATGGTTAACATGCATAGTCATTATTATAAAACCTAGTAGCCAAATGGAGAAAGCCAAAACAGCACAGCATTTTTCGAGAGAGAGAGAGAGAGGCAGAGAAAAAAAACAAAAGAGGGAGGGAGATCCACCAGGAAACTCACAACAAAATGGCTATTTACGTTGATGAAGAAGAGATATGGAAATGTTTAAAGCACCCTTCCAAGCGTCGCCGAACAGGAATCTGCCACGTGTGCCTCCGCGAACGTCTCTCCTCTCTTTGCCCTGACTGCGCCAGCGTGCGCCCCTGCACTTGCTCCGCCACCACCGCGTCCTCCTATTCTGGCTCCTCTTCATCCTCCTCCTTCCACCGCCTCTCCTCCGCTTCCATAATAGGAAGCGCCGGTCGAGTCTCCAATTTAATAGAGAGCGAACCTGCTTTTCGCCGCTCTCGATCCGTAGCTGTTCCCTTTCTCCGGTCAAAGCCATCGGCTGACCATGGTTATAACAATCACAAAACGTCGTCGTCGTTCTGGTCATTGTTCAAGGGAGGGCACGGTAACAGGAGCATGAGAGAGCAGTTCGAAAGACGAAACGTGGTGGTTTTGAAGGAGGAGGAGGAACCAGCGAGGAAGGTAAATGAAGACGAGGAGAGGAGGAGGATGATGAGAAAGTCAAGATCGGTGGCGGTGACTTCAGAGTCAAGAGAAAGTGACGCGAGGAGATCGTCAAAGGGAGGGAAGGGATGGCATTTCCCCAGTCCGATCAAGGTTTTTAAGCAATCAATTTCGAGAGGGATTTTGGCGCATGAAAGGTCGCCTTTGTATAGAGGTTGATTTTCTCTTACTACCTAGTTTCTTAACTGCCAAACAGTAATACATATTTTTTATCACCCTTTTTATTATTTCTCTGAACTCCTGCTTTTATTTATGTTTTTGCTCAAGGAAATTAGTTACTCCTGTTTTCTTTGACAGACACCGTGTCACTGTTTTATCATGTAGATCCTGTAATTTCTTTTTTGCAATTTATATAAGGAAAGGAAAGAGTGATCAATATGCGACCACTTAAATTTCTTAATTTTCTTTCTTGAAATTTCTAGTTTCGTTCTTTGTGCTGGGCCATCTTTGTTGGGCATGAAGATGTAGTAGCAGTGGTTGTTGGCTGTATGATTGGGGTGCAATTAGATTAGAAGAGAATCTTCGAGTGTTAAGTAACGAACTCATAATGGATTGCAATTAGGTCCCACTTGACATGTGGTTTCCAGTTAAATAAAGGATCAATTTGGGAGTTACTTGTAAAAGTTGTAGCCATACAAGAATTCAAGTGCCGAAAGAAAGAAATTTAGATTAGCTTTCCGGAAAGCGGCAAAAACGTTTTTTTTTTGTGTGTGTGTGTTTGTATTTTAAATTGTTTTGATGGATTGGTGCTAAAAATAATGTATTTTAAAAATTAAAAATAAATCTATTTTAATACGTTTTTAAACAATACAAATCAGCAACATACGCTACCTTAGGGGCTAACATAGAAGGCAGCTAACCAGGCTAGGTTGTAGGGGATGAGCGGCATGAATCAGCCTTTGAGTTTGTCTCTGTGTTAGTAGAATGTACAGAGCTTCTGCAGCTCTGTGCTCCTAAGCCCTGCAGCTACAGATGTTAATCACATTGTTGCCCCTGGGGGGGGTAGTATCTTGTAGAGTATTTCTGTCGTTGTAGGGACGGGACTGTCCAGATATATTTCTAAAAATCGGAATCCCGTTCCCTTCATAATCATATCTTTATTAGAATTCACTTGCACATTTCCAGGAATCGAACATTCTCTTGCAAACCGAAGTCAAGCTGGGTCTTTTGTGTAAATTCCCTGTGCAACAATCTCAAGTTCTCGAAAACAGATGGGTAGGAATGTGAGAATTTGGGGGACTGCCCTTAGCAGAGATTGGATTTCCAGTTCAGCTACACTTGGGCTTCTAATTGAAAAGGGAAAGAACAAAATCTAATTGACAAGGTAAAAATAAAAAAATGATATTTTCATGGTAAAAATAATAAGGATGAAATAAATCACTTTTAATCTCTGGAAAACACACCCTTGAAAGAATTTTGGCTAACAATCCTGAAAAAACTTGGAATCACAGTACTCTGAAATCTACCAGTGATTTCTTTTTTTAAAAAAAATAAATAAAATAAACTGTTACAATTACAAAGCAACCCCTGTTCATCTCTGACAAAAGGGTCAGCAGTTGATTTTTCCATCATGTTGCGGGGCAGAGAAAATAACATCTGATTTGTAAGCTTCACAGAGAACAAAAACAAGTATAGTTTCGACATGGGCAGGGCAGGGCAGCAATTATTGTTTTCATAAACTCGTGGGATTGCATGGGATGGTGAAAATTAAGGGTTTTTCTTTTGGAAAAAGATGATTGGATTTGTTTTCAGTACTGTTGTCAATATCATGGTAAAATACTTTAAGTACAATTATTGTTCTCATAAACTTTTTTATTTTCAAGACCTTTGCTTCCTCGCATTTCCTATTTGAGGTTCAAAAACGGCATCTCGCTATACCTTGTGCTGTAAATTTGCAGAGCCATCAGTTTATAGTACATGGATTTAAGACAGCACCCCACGGCTTCCTTTTGGCCTGCAAATGATCAAATTAAAAGGGCGGGGGGATTCCAGTCCAGCAAAGAAAGCAAATGAATTTTATCTTTCGACCTAGCGAATGATTGTTTAATACAATGATTAAAGACTTGAGAATTGAAGGGAGTGACGAGCACTTGTCTCCAGATTTGTAAAACTTATGAGGAATCTAAATCCCAAAAATTCTGGTCGAGTTTGTAAAGTGATGGATGAAAAGACCCCACTTAACCCCCATTTCCATCATTCATTCACCAGATCAGTCAGCCAGACTTGATCTTCTTCTGTGATATATATTTATCATAAAAGAATCTGTAGTTGTTCATGGTTTCTTGAATATTATTATCACGCTGTTTTTGGCAAATTAGAAAGATTCCAACTGCTGTTTCTGCTAATCCTGGGCTTCATATCATGAGTATTCTTTTGGCTGGTTCGAGAATATATCTTGCTAGTGGATTCGAGGACTCCTTGCAAGTATGTGGAATCCGAGCACATGAATTACATCAACAGGGAATAAATTATCATATAGTAATAATACAAGTTTTCAAAGCGACACATTTCAATGAAAAAGTACAGGGCAGATCAAGATTCAACCTTGAAGTGACACTACAGCTGGTAAACGATAGAGCAATTTATCCGTGGATTGAGATTTTACTTTGTTAATTGTATAATCATATAATATAATATAAAACAGGGAGAGATTAGTCTTCTGAAGTAGCTTTATATTTGTTTATTTATTTATTCAAGGCTACTTTTAAGTGAAAGTACATCATCGGTCCTACGTCGTTCATTTGGAACACATTGGCTGGGTGGTGAGTGGAGTTTGCTGTTGCTTTTGCTTTTCCAACTCTCATGGCAAGCGTCGAAGAAGAAAACGTCAAAGAAAGAATCAATCTCTATCTATCAAGTGGGGTAAAAAACCGATCCACGAATGCAAGCTCACAAAGTACTGTTTCCTCTGTATCCTACACAATCATAAAACCAACCCTAATTTGTGCATAAGAAATTGCCAGCACGAGCTTCTCTTCGTAGTCAGCAACAAAAAATACTCCACGGACACATCGCCAGCAATTATTTCCTCGAATGATCTCGTGATTATTGCTCTGTAAATGATACAAAAATTTGATTCCCAAACCGCTGGCATTCATCTCCCTCCCTCCTCAATTATTTTGACTGTTGGCCAGGATTTTATTTCATCTTGTTGGTCATAAAATTACAATACATTACTTTACATGGTAAATCTCTTTAAGTCATTTTATTAGAATAATATTTGGGATATTGTCTAGCTATGCCAATGTTTTTAAAAATATTAAGGCTTTTATATGGTAATATTTTGTTGAGGTCCTTGGGTGTTTCTTTTTAAATAAAAACAAATGGTTGAAAATGGAATTTCGGATACAAAATTTATAACCTTAACTTTTCAGCTATTCAGATGTCATTGGAAAGTAACATAGAAGGGGACACTTTCTATGCGTGGACAAATGATGATATTAAAATATATAATGTTCAAAAAAATTAATCCTACCATGCATTCCTGGTTTGAGAGGTTGATAAAAATTATTTTTAACAATAAAAATATTTTTTATTCAGAAATATATTAAAATAATATATATTTTTATTTTTTTTAAATTATTTTTTGATAATAACACATGAAAATAGTTTAAAAATACAATAAAAAATAAAACTAAATCTTTTTAATTTTTTTTTCAAAAACACTTTTGAAATGCAATTCTCATAATATATTTTTTAAGGATCAGGCATGCCTGGGCTAGAAGCCTAAGAAGCCCAAACATGGTGGTCTATTTTTAGATTTTTTTTTAAAAATAAATCTTTAAATCAATTTATTAAAATAATACTTAAGCTATTTTCTAATTATACCATTGTTTAAAGAATATTAAGGCCTTTTTATGATAATATTATAGTTGTTTTATATATATAAATGATTATGTATTGGCCTGATATAATTTTTAAAATACTTTTTTAATTAATAATTAGAGAGAGTAAAAGATCTATTTTTTATTTCATTTTTATGTAGTTTTCTCAAGCATATTGTTATTAAAGTTTCTTGTAGTAAAAATAATAGTTTTATATTTTGTAATGTTTGTAATTGAAACATGCTTTCCACAATCACAATAGTTTTCACTTAAAAAACAATACTTCACATAAAAATATATATTTTTTGTTTAAATAATAATGATAATAATAATAATAATAATAAAGAATGAATAGGGATATTACTAATGTTTTTATTAAAAATATACATTTTCCTTTTTCAGTTAGATCATTGTAGTTTTTGTGAATAATCCATTTTATTGTTGTTTTTTATTCAATGAACTTTATATGTGTCTAATAAAAAAAAATTGTATTAATAGAAAAATAGCCCGAAATCTAGAGGGAGAGAAAGCAGCTTTTTTATCTCAAAACCCGACCATAATCCCCCGTAAAGATCATGTCGAAATCTCACCCTTTGGAAGAATACGATCTATTATTCTGTTTTTGTTTTCTCAGGCCAGCGTGAGTGCGCGAGACACAAGCACTGCCACCCCTACACGCACGTCCATGTAACCATGCGCCGCCACTTTCCCATCCTGTTTCTGGTAGTTTACTCTTAGCAGTCCCGAAGATTGTTTACGGATCCGAAATGAATTTTTGATTACTTTCTCTCACCTCTATAATTGCTTATTTTGAAGGATTTTACCATCATTTATCAAATATTAATCCTCTTGAAAGATTCAATGCTTCAAAAACGACACTAGCCAAGAGAAAAATATATAAATATAAAAAGGAGTTTCTTAATTTGGACGGAGAGGACGATGATCAAGTGGAAGGAGGGGAGTGGGGTGATTCGTATGGATATGATCTTGGGCACTGTTCAGTGGGGACTTGGGGTCATGGATATCATTCAAACTCCAAAAAGCCTCAATAATTATAAAATGAGCAGTTTGGCATATCTGATTGTAACAATCTGGCAGAGGAACTGCTTTATTAAGACGATCTTATTATTTTTATGTAAGTCTTGTTACAGGGCCTTGCAACTTCATTTCTAGTTTTTAATATCAGATTCAAGTACTAAAAGAAGAGAGCAAACTGGTGATGAATTGATGAGGTATGGGCCAGGTTGGTTTTGAGTCGAGTTCATGGAGCTGAAGAGTGGTTATTCTAGATAATAATATTTCTTCTTCAAGGGAAAGACTAGTTGGAGTGAGGAACTCCACTGCCATTTGAGTTGCGAATCGTCGTCTCATTGCTTGGACTTGACTGCAGCATGAAGCGACGAAGAAGTCTTTGCTGGATTGAGGCTGACATGACGCTAATGAAGGCGTGATTGACTCGATGGATAATTTATTGGCCCTTTTCGACTTCACTGCTACGTGGTGTAAGCTTGTGCTCTGGAATGAGCATATAGCCTTCGTTGGTCAGGAAACAGCAGCTTTTTGTTCTGTTTCATTACTTTATATGAACTTTTTTGTCAACTCATTTCTTTGAAAATCTTGCTCACACCCATTTCATTGATTAGCCATTATATTATCTTATTCGTTTGGTGTGGAAGTTAATAGGAGGCGAATATCATCATATTATGCTCCTGTTTTATAAAAGCAATATATTATTCTTCATTCAAATTAATAATATATTTGTATTTTTCAATTTATTGATCGAAATTGTATTCATTACGTGTGTAATTCTTTCAAAGGTTGCAAGGATGTAATATTTACTGTCTGTTGAAGAAATTGTTCGCGTAAATATTAAAAGAAATCTATTTGATGAATGCTTATAGATGTATCATTTCCTTTTTATTCACTAAGTTCATCTACACACAAAGCTATAGGCTCACGGGGTGTTTGGGATATAAAAAAAAAATGCTTTTGAAAAAAAATATATTTCTAAATTAAGTTCTTAGATCTTTTTTATGTGCTTGTGAAAAAAATAATGTTTTTTAAAATAAAATAAAAAATATTATTTTAATATATTCATAAACAATATTTTAAAAACAGTCTTAAACGCAATACAAACATTCACTTAATCTACCCTGGCATATGCATGGTGGTTGCTTGATAAAATACAGGGATCTTACACTTTCATACTCCTGCGTTATCAACAAACACCAAGAAAGACTCTTTTTTGTTACGTAGCAAAACACTTGGTATTTAAAAAAAAGAAAAAGAAAAGGCAGGCAGCTCGCCGAAGGTCAAACTTTTGACTACGAATTGGTCAATCCGAAGAAAACATGCACCTTCAACTCCATGCTTGCCTCCTCCCTTTTCCATGCTGATATTGGCCATATGACTTTTTGAATGTTTCAAATACCATCGTTTAATATCACAAAAAATGAAAGAATCGTGAGAGTAAACAAGAGAATTAATGAAAAGGAATTTCTATCAATAAATATAGAGAATCAACCAGAGCTTCAGATTTTAATCACTCCCCCCTTCAGGGTTATGAGGACCCGAGGGCATAGCAATTTTATAAATTGTTTGGCTACTGAAATCATCAATTCATACCCTTTTTTTCTGGACAGGAATCCATTCCTGCACATGAGTGATGAATGGGTTTAACTTCAGCCATGGAAAAGGCTATGAACAGGGGGGAAATCATTCTTACTTCTAAAATCTTGCATCCAAACGCAAAAGAACGTTTTTTCTGAGAAGGAAATTAATTGCTAACAAGGGGACGGTGATGCTAGTTATTTTTCTTCGTGGCTAACACGCTTGCAATAAGCAACAACTGAAAAGGCATGCTCATATAATTGAATATTGCTGTTCTTCAACTCTGTCACCCCCTTCTTAAGAAACAATATTCACAAAATTAAAGTCTTCAATATAACCAATCCAGAAAAAATATCATTAGAAAATGAATTGACGTTAAGGGTTACCGGGGTACATGGCATTGAGAAGGGCATAGTACGGATCCCTTTCAGACACAGACACCAACACTTCTTACTCGAATGACTACCTTTAATCGGGATGTGCTCCTCGAGATCTGAATGAGATATTTGTCAGGTGCACTGTACCGGCAGACGGCACCGTATGGATACCTTTTAGCACTGCACAAGGCTCATCTTACAAGCTGTGTATCTTATCCCAATCTTTTATTATTATTAACGTGCTTGTTTTGACTAGTTTTTCTCAATGAATTAATTTTACAGGCTCTCGAGTTTACAAATACATGTCATGCGCTTCTTTTTTTTCTATTTGAACTTATAATTTATTATTCCAAAAGTTTGAAAAACATTGCAGATCATGAAATATTTTACTTACTTTTTTTCTCACTTTTTATGTATTTTTTAATAATAAAAATATATAATTATTATAATTTCCTGATCCTTTATTCTATTTTAAATAAATATAAAATATTAAAAATATATATTAGAATATCATTTCATATTAAATTAGAACCTTAAATGATTATATATTTAAATCTCATCATTTCCTTTTTATTAAATAAAAAATATACACAGTAAATAATTATAATGTTTTTATTCAAGCATTTCGTAACATGAAAACTCAAAACTCACACATCATGTTTGGCTATTGGTAAGTAAAGAAACTTTCTTCTTCTATTTTTTTCTTTGTAAGAATCACATAAGTAGTTTGTCTGGTTAGATTAAAGTATTTTCTGGATGTAAAACAAATATCAAAGTGTTGTTGATGCGTTTTTCCAATGGAAAAAAAAATTATATGTGGATTATGATGCGACTTGATAAACATAACAGATTTAAAAACAACCTAAAGATCCAATGAAATTTGATTTTAAAAAATCAAGATAGTGTTTAAAAAATATCAAAACAATAATATATTCGATTGGGTCAACAGGAGTTAATCTATCCGGCTCGGTACTCATGTCATGAGATCATGATAGTTTTATAGAAACAATTTTTTTTTTATTAATTCTAAATTTCAATTAATCCAATATCGAAGGATGAAATTGAAAATAAAAATCAAATTAAAAAAGATTTGAGTCAACCCAGTTAAACCTATCAAACCTGATATATAAGACCATGATAACCTCGTAGAAAAAAATAAAAATAAACTATCAAATTTAATTTTTAATTAACCCGATGTTTAGGGATAAAATTGTAAAAGACTTTTTAATATGAGATAGAATGAAATCGTTATAAGTTAGAAAACAATTAAAAAATATGATGCTTGATTCTGAATCAGCTCATTATTGAAGGATAAATTTTTTTAATAAAAAACAAGAAATGAGTCAAAACAACAAAAATTATTATTCTAGTAATGAAACCTAAATATCTAAAAGAAATCAAAATAATTCATGGAGTCCAATAACTTATGAATTCAATATTGAATAATGAAGTTAAAATAAACATAAAACTAAAAAAATAAAAACTTTGATATTGAAGTGTAAAATAAATTTAAATTAAAAAAATCATTAAAAAATTGAGAATTAAATTGAAAGAAAACCGTGATAATTAACTGGGTGAATAGAATATTAAATATTTTAAATTCCCGTTCCCGTGGTTGTAAAGAGTGGGCCCCGTAAGAGGAACCACTCATGTGGTGTAATAGCCCACCGTACACGTGAAGGTGTCGTTTTCCAATTTGTTCGCACGTAAAAAGAAGAAAAGAAAAGGTGGAAAGTTGATGGTATCTCAACCTTTTTTATTTTTATTTTTAATTGTTTTCTAAAAAGTCTTTTCATTGGACGTCTCATCTCTTTCTCAAAACGCATTTTTGGGACTTGCGAGTCAGTACTACGACCCCGCAGACATACGCACACGGATGCCACATTTTCTCAGTACTTTATTTAAAGGTAAAAGCTCCATTTTACCCCGCATGGCTGCTATCTTTCAACTCTTTTTACAAGAATACCTCCAAGTGCATTCCTTTTTATGATGTTTAAAAATATTTTAAAAATACAAAATAACATATTAAAAAAATATTTAAGAAATTATACAGTTTAAAAACCATCATGTTTTTTAAAATTGATTGTATACAAAATTGTTATTCTTTATATCTTTTGTTTAGTCAAAACTAAAAAAATATTTGTCGTGCAAAAATAATTAGCCTCAATAAAAACCAATTTAAAATTTTATGAAAAATCCAATTATCAAAAAAAGATATACAAGATCTAATAGAAAAAAAAAAGAGATAAAAATAAGCTAATGTAATAAGAAAAAAATACCAACAAAATAATTCTAACCACACTTTTAAAAACCATAAAATAAGGGCGTAATTAATTATAAACAAAATTCCTAACCAATTACAACTTTGTTTGATAATTATTCATAGTGTGATTATATTCGCCACATCATTATCTTTCTAATGCTATTGAAAGTATTAATAACAAAGCCCTAGTATATTTGCATGAATTGTTCAGTGTATTTGGATGAATTATTTTTACCTTTTATTATTTTATTCTTTCTCATTTATCTCCCATATCATATTGACCTAGATGGCACGGTGCAAACACTGAGGAGTATAGAGGAACTAAAAAGCTTCTTTTTTTAGTTTTTTAGTTTATTATCATCATCGTCATTATTATTATTATTATTATTATTATTATTATTATAATAAGATTAAAAAAGTTAATTTACTATGTATTTTTAATTTAAATACAAAACTCATACAGGATATATATATATATATATATATATATATATATATATATATATATATATATATATATATATAATATATATATCCTACCCTGATCAATTTTAGAACATCAAAATTAGTCCAAGTCAAAGACTATTTTATTGTTAAACACAAAACAAAGAGTGTTTTCTTTAAGCCTACAAGAGAGGTGAACAATGCTTTCAGCACGTGCGTTTGAGTTTTCGAAATTATTTTCATGTATGATCATGTGATAAAGATCCCGCAATCTCACTAAAACCAATTTACAGTCCCATCGAATTCCTAATTTTAATCTGCAAGGAAAGTTTGTGATTTAAAATTGACAAGCAAGCTATGGCTAGATGCCTAATCTCTCAAGATTATGACCTCATAAATCTCTTAAAGTCTCGTTGAGCTATCAGAATCGCAGAGAAAGGGAGCCCCATTCCAGTTGATTTTTCCTGCTTTTCCATATGAGGGTAACCGCCGTGCGCTGATTTGTTTAGTATTGTATTTTTTTTTTAAATATTTTTTAAAATTTAAAATTATTTTTTTTGGGATATTTTTAAATAGTTTTGATATGTTAATATTAAAAATAATTTTTTAAAAATAAAAAAATAATTTTAATATATTTTCAAAAATAATTTTAATCACATTATCAAACTGGTGATAAAGGATAAAATAAATTACTTTTAACCAAATTCTAAATTTTTAATTATAGGGTAAGATTTTAAAATAAAATTTATTATATTTTTTAATATATATTTTCAAATAAAAGCTTTTAAGGCTCAAAAATTTTACAAATTCATTAATTTTTAATTTTAACTAAGAAATAAGAATAATAAAATTCAAATTTTAATTATTGTCCAGTAAAATCTTAATATATAGTTAAAAGACTGTTTTAAGTTAAAAGGTTTAAATTAATGCTAGAAAAGATATTTATATTATTTTTTAAATATTGAGAGATATTTTTGAAAGGGAGACCGTATGGGAGTCCACCTTTATACTGTCAACTTAGACATTTGATGGAAAGAATTTCATGTCATCTTGTCGGTTGATGGAAAAGTAGACGTTGGATTGTTCTTTCAAGTCTTACGAATGCTGATCATGCCAAGAGGGACCAAGTAGCTTTACCTGGTATTTAATGCTGTATTTAAAAGTATTTTTTTTAAAATAATTTTAATTTTAGTTTTAAATTGAATATTTTTAGCGTTTTTAGTTAGTTTTCATATATTAATGTTAAAAATAATTTTAAAAAAATATTATTTTAATTTATTTTTAAATAAAAAATATTTTTAAAAATAACTAGAACCACAATTCTAAACCATAACTAAATATACAAGGGAATGAGTGTTCAAAATTAAGTTTTATAGGGTTAAGATGGGGAAGTGGCTCGATCGGAGAGAAATTTGGACATGTTTTAGCATGAAAACATTAAATCGTTATAATTTACTTTAATATTATATTATAAACAATAAATAAGACTTTCAATAATATAGAATAAATTTATTAAGTCATTACTAGCCAATAATAGCATCTTATTGTTCACTCTTTATTGTGACCACTACAACTTGAAATGATTTAAAACAACGAAATAATAACCGAAAATAATAGAATTATATAAAAAGTCATTAATTTATTAGAATAATTTCTATGATATTTTGTATTTTTATCTTGAGTACATCGATCCTTGGTTATTGTTCTGATACCCCTAACTTCTCTAAGTAAAAGAATTCATAATTTCTTTTGACATGAAAACAATCCTTCACATAAATTTGCATCCATTTAAGTAAATTACTTTTTATTCAAGTTACATAAAAATTAAACAAAAATATTATAAATAATATTACGATGAGGGTAATATTGCCATAATAATGGTTTTATTCATGTCACTCATTCGTGTATCTATGGTTATAATTAGAGTTTCTTGAAAACATGATACTATTTATTTTATCATTATCATCATTATCTCTTTTGTGTAAAAAAATCATATATTTTAATTCAGATTTTTATGTGAAAACATCGGGGTTGTATCATGTTATTACACACATACACGTAATGCTTGCACATTGTTGGGACAGGTCTTTTTAATTTATGTTTTACTATTTTAATTTATTTGAAGATTTACATAAATAAAATTAAAATAAAGTACTAATTATGAATTTTCTTAATATATATGTTTGGCAGGGAAAGATGACATGTCATCATCACCTTTAACTTTAACAGCAAATTAGTCATTGGAAACTCATTAGAAAATCAAGGGCTATTGATTTTGACCTTTCAAACCTAATTTCTACACTAATTTGTATCTCAATATGCCTTAAAATCATCCCATCAAACACTTAAAAATCACTCATGTCAGCCCAAAATTATTGATAATAACAACATACTATTGCATTTAATGTGCGTGTCAAAGTATTATTGATGTAGAATTTTTTCTAAGTTAAACTGTAGCCACACTCTCTTACATCCTGTGTGCTTTAAATTTATTTTATTCTAAAAACCTTTCATTTTTCTCTGTATTTTTTTGAAAAGCTTTGAATCTCATATTACATCAAATTAATTCTTCACTCTTGTGAATTATATTACATTTCATAAGAACTTGAACTTAATCACTGTAATCATCTCTAGCAAGGAGTGCTTTTTTTCCCCGTAAAAAAATAAACACATTATGAAAGTGCAAGTGATATTTGAATCCCTTTAGCATATATCCTTCGGTACAGAGCTCAAAATAAATTTGCAATCTATTAAAATAATAGCCAATAAGTTTGATCTTGAGGCTATAAGAAAATTAGATTTACTATTAAACCCGCAAAATAATTGAGTTAAATCATGGGCCTGGGAATGGTTTCCAATCTTAAAAGCAAGCTGGTGCTTCGAATTATGGGCTATAAAAGCAAGCCCGTATTGATCGAACTCAGACGAACTGCGCAGATAGGGTTTGTTTTTCGACACTTGAACGAATCACAGCATCTACAGGATGTAGCCCGCCCAGCCCTATCAACAACGTGTACAGAACCTCATTGAGCCCAGCCCATGTCATGAAATTCCCTGAGACAATTACACCATCACCACACTCTTTTATTTTCTCAATCAAGTATCTGTCAAGAACGATCTCCGTGTACATATTAAATTTTATTTCCAAGTCACTGCTTCTTAATTATAGTAACTACCGTGGATGACCCACCTGGCATGGTACGTCTGAGAGTGTGTTTACGAGCTAATTAGAGTTTTATCATAAAACTCTAAGTACTTTTAAAAATAAATTTAATTATATAATAATATCGAAATCACATAATATTCAACACAATTTTATCTTTTTAATGGAGAAACAATAACAATACACAACTAACTATTAAGTAAATTGAAAGATATAGAGACAAACACATCGATTTTATAGTTGTTCAGACAATTTTCATTTAAGTATTCATTATCGTCTACATTCATCGTAGCGGGCAAGACCATGACTGGATTTTTATATATATTTTTTCATGAGTCAAGACCATGACTGGATTTTTATATATATTTTTTCATGAGTCAAACGTTGAAAACCTTTTTTAATGTGAGTCTCATGAATATATTAGATTTAAAAACCTATGATTAAGGTCACTCTTCTTGAGAAAACTAAGATCAAATTTGGAATTTGAGTTTGATATAACAATAACTTATACTAAGGCAACAAGACTACAAATAATTAAATCCCTAATTAACATCTATAAAGAGACACGAACAAAACGTATTGAAGACATCATGAATTTTGGTTAATTTCCCAATTACTAATAGTAGTGCAGTAAAGAACAGAATATTTTCAACAAAATCTTACATACAATAATAATTATTGAAATCAAAGTTTATAAAATAAAACCTAAATACAAGCTAAATAACCCTATTTGTAATAGATAAAAATATCTTAAAAGAGGCTAGAAAAATAATAAAAGAGTTTTAAATAAAATAAAAAATAATCTTAAATCAACTAGAAAACTAATACAATTATTGCATAGTAGCTTCTATACCTTAAAATAAGGCTTTTTTTATATTCGTTTGCCATAAAATCTTAAGTCAATATAAAACATGACCTACATAACTTTTAATAAAATTTCAGCATGATTCAATGTAAGAAACAAATCATATTTCTTATAATAAAACTATGTATTATAAAAAATAAGCTCAAAACCATTTGTAATGCCAAAATTAATTAATCCATTATTGTGAAATAATTAGGCCCTTGTTGTATATGGATCAAACCCTTCTTCCATGTATATTACATTGAATAAGCTCTAGTCATTACATATTGAATCTATAGCCTCTTAAAATTTATTGTGTTTTGAATAATTTGAATAAGCATATTGAATGTATCTTTGAGATTTTTTTCTTTTGATATTATAATTGTCCTAACTGGAACTTCTAATGGATTTTTTTGCTATAGTTTGGATTGCATTATTCTTTCATTTCTCAAAAGGATTCATCATTGAATCATCATCTATATCAAATAAAGATATATTGGAAACATTGACACCATACTTACCTAGAGATTCACTTTATAAACATCATTATTAATTCTTTCAAGAATTTAGATGATCCATCTCCTCCCGGTATCAACTTAGATCTTATTTATTGAGGAAATCTATCTTTTCACATAAATACTCAAACTTAATCACTTAGTTCAAAAATAACCTTTTTTTCATCCTTTATTAGCATAGAATACATATTGTTCTTCTTTTTTTGTACTTGCCACCTCACATTATCATTGAGAACCTTCACTACCTGTTTTATTTTTCCTATTATATTCACATGAATTTGCATTGTTGTTTGTAAACTTGTTTTGATAGTTTCATGATTTTAAAAACAATTTCAAGAGATAAAAAGACTTGGTGCAAAACAACTTGAGTATTGAGCATATTTTTCTTAAAATTACATGTTTATCACATTAGCTAACAATATATAAATGGTGTAAGAACCCATATGATAAGATTTTCGTTAGAAGTGGAGATTAAAATATTTCAAAGTGTAAAAACACAAATAAAATTCATGCTTTTTATTAAGTGAAAGTACCAAAATATATGATGAAATAACTTTTCATGAGGTATTTTTCAGAATGTGATATTACAAGCACTTCAAATAATTTAGGATGTAAATCATTTTTGTATAATCTGTTGTGGACGTCACCAATGATGTATTGGGTGGGAAGAATACGCGTGGAGAAAAGAAGGATCCCACTTGGTAAGCATAATAGGTTGGAACGGTCCCACTCATTGAAGACAGGAGTAGGAGGGGGGTAGTGCTTGCATGTGATATCCCACAATATATACTCTTGCATGTTTAATCAAAAGAAAAAGGGCTAGCTGGACATTGCACATGAAAGTGTAAAACATATATTGTATCTGCTCCCTGCTTTCTGTATTTCAGATTTATTAGCGAGGAAGGATCTGCCGTGGAGAGTATCTTGATAAATCCCTGTAATGAAGAAATGACTAGCTCGAGACGGGGAGATCGAGGCCATGATAACTATATACGCTGACAGCAATGTCATGAAGCAGCTAAGTAATGCATGGATATGCATAGTTCACCCAAGTGCATAGCTAAACAAAAAGATAAAAAAACGTCTCCTCATTGCATAATGCATACCAATGCAAGCGAATTATTGTTGTTGATCATTAGGTAGATCACAAAAGACAGGTGTACGTAAACCTTCCTTCCCAGAGCTTCAAAGTTTTATTAGGGAGATCGACCTTGTGGAAATATTTTTGTACAGTAGCGCATTACAGGTTGTGTAAGCAGCTACTTCTGTTCTCGCTCTCTGGGCTTAATAATGAAGATACAGGCATTCGATTCTCTTCATTAAAATATATATGAATGGCCCTTGTTCTTACAGGAAAGAACGTGCGTGATTTGGCAGTGCCATCATCAATGTTGGCCACATATATAAGCATTAAGCAGTAATGGCAGGATTCATCTGTTTTTGAGATAAAAACTGAAGGACCTGCGTGAACATGATGGAAACAACTGTTCAATAGTTTCGAGATCACACGCTTAGCTATCAACCAAAGTAATAGCCACAGCCCACATGGAAATTCTGGTTGGACTGCACCAATATTAATTTTACAAACTCTAATCATGAGGACATCACAAGGATATGAAAGGCAAAATCAACAAAGAGGAACATGTTAATGTATCGACTTTGACGATATGCAGTGATATTAATAAGAAATTAAATGAGGGACTTTTGACAGTATAATATTCGTGATAGAGAAAGTGAGCGAGTGGCTTCAGATCGAGAGAAGGAAAATCTGGTAACAGCATATACAGCCCAACTGAGAAGTGATCCTTGTCAGAAGGCTTAATTAGATTTCATTTACAGCTGTTCAAGAGTTGGTGGAGATAATTTTTTTATTTTTAAAATTAACACATAAAAATAATTAAAAAAACACTAAATTTTAAAAATACTATCCAACTATAATCTAAAAGGTGTCTTAATATTATATTCTAGAAACGAATGAAGAAAATGGGTCAAAACCTTAGTATTTTGTAGTATTATTAATCGCATGTGAATAACTATAATGATGATTAGCAAGAATAATAATAATATATTGGAATATGAACAAAAAGTACTGCATCAAGAGAGGCAACAGAGAAACACAGTATGCAAAAAAGCTGCAAAGGGTCAAAACCAGATACAACTAAAGAGCTAAGAAGAAATAAACCTATACAAAGACAAAGAACAACCAAGCAGCACAGAATCTAGCCAGAACAATATTGCTAAGGATTGCCATGCTAATAAATTCTGACAAATTATTAGACAATAATAGCAACGGTACCTGTTTGTTGAGAATTATTGTCATAGTTTGCCAACAATTACTATATCCATATCCATATTCTATTTCTATTATATATATATATATATATATATATATATATATATATATATTTGAACTGTATTAATCGTGTTCTGGGTAAAAATATTCATTCATTCATTTATTTAAGGTATGTATAATTATATTAAATTATAAAATTATAGAATATATATGTATAAATGTTCAATTACTATGTATATATTCGAGTATGTGTCGAATTCCAAATAATATTTAATAAAATTCATGTTTAATACATTGAAAAATGAAATATCCAAAAAAATTCATACAGTCGGTATCCATGATTAAATTAAATAATTATCTCTACCTACTCCACACAGTACAATACGGATTATTAAAGTAGTTCTCTATGTTAAAAACGAGTGGCACAGCCTTTTATTCTTCTAAGCATGATGACCTGTAACCATTTTTCTTACTATAATGAGTAGATTTCAACATGGATGATCAGTTTCCTTAACAACACGATGTAAACGGTCTTAGTTAGTGACGTGAGGGATTTTGTAAGAAAAAAGAAAAAAAAGCCACTAGATGTGAGTGGGACTTCATACGTAGCTAGGGTTTTTGTCTCTAATATTGACTTGTAGTCTTGGAAGTAATTCGATCTTTACTTATGTTTTATGAAAGACGAGAATTTTTATTAAATGGAAAACCAGCAAAGCAATACAGTCTATTTATTTTTTCTATTTTAATTATACATTTCAAATAAAAATCTCTTTGAAAAACTACTACTATTATACTACAAATTTTGAGGTGTTTTTTTTTTTTTTTTTTTGGGTGGATTAGAGAGTTCATAAATTTCAGAAGTTTTCTTAGACACCATTATATGGGATAGCTCGCTAACGGTGGACTGGGACATATGCTCTAAGAGCACATGATAGACAGATATTATTTCATATTATTATGATAAATCATCCTAAAATTTTTCTTTTAAAAGTCAGCACTGATTAGAATAAGCGTAATATTCTATACTTTATATCAAATTGAAAGAGCATACATTTGTCAATCGAGTATAATGGTTATTAGTGTTCAAAAATAAATGTTAAAATGGCTAAAATACACCTTTCAAAGGGAGGAAAAAAACATGTAAATGATTGATAACAAAAGGCGAAGTAAAATATTGGCTGGCTGGAGTATAAGCTAACAACAAATGCAACATGCTGATAAATTTGAGATTTCAGGCGAATATGACAAGCTTTACATTAGCGATTGATGCGATCAAAAGAGTGCGAGTCGGATCATGTCCCTCAATCTTGCTAGGGGATAAGAAAATTTTAGGCCAATTAATTAACACTTGATTTAGGCAAACAAATTCATGCACATTACATAATCAAAATGTGGGCACCAGCAAAAAACCACTCTAGCTAGAGCGGATCTTCTAGTATAAGTGAGTGTGTTACCTCGTGGATGCTGTGGGACATGCATCAAGCCAATATCACTTTGTGCTCAACTACTGCTTTCTATGCTGTAAACGCGCTTTTGGACCCCTATTCCATCCCTATAAGTACCTTGCCATCGGTTTTCATTTCAAAACCAAGCTGATGATGGGATTAAAAAACATTCCCATGGCTAACCACAAAATTCTTCCAGTCGTTTTCTTTGTGTTAATAGGATTACTAGGGATATGCTCTGCAAAAAGATCCCTCCTTACTCTTGAAGCATATATTTCAGCAAATGGTTACGGAAGTGGCCATGGGGCTGGAGTTGGTTCCGGTGTTGGTGTGGATGTAAGTGGAGGGTATAGCGGTGGAGGTGGCTCAGGTGGCGGCGGTGGTTCTGGTTATGCATCTAAGGGAGATGGAGAAGTGGCTCATGGTAGTGGAGGTGGTGCCGGTGGTGGAGAAGGTGGCGGTGCTGGTTATGGTGGTGCTGCTGGACATGGTGGTGGTGGTGGAGGAGGCAGTGGCGGCGGTGGTGGTGCTGGTTATGCTGGAGGAGCTAGCGGTTCTGGATATGGAAGTGGAAGTGGTGAAGGTGGTGGATATGGAAGTGGTGGTGGAGGGAAAGGAGCAGGCGGCGGCGGGGGGTCTGGAGGTGGAGGTGGAGGAGGTTCTGGTGCTGGCGGAGCTGGCTATGGAGGAGGTGAAGGAGCTGGCTCTGGTGGAGGCTATGGAGAAGGAAATGGAGGAGGTGGCGGAGGTGGCGGAGGCGGTGCTGGAGGCGGTTCTGGTGCTGGAGGTGCCCATGGAGGAGGTTATGGTAGTGGTGGAGGAGAAGGTGCTGGCCATGGAGGTGGAGCCGGTGGCTTTGGAGGCGGTGGGGGAGGCGGTTCTGGTGGGGGAGGTGGAGGCGGTTCCGGTGTGGGAGGTGGTAATGGAGGCGGATATGGTAGTGGAGGAGGTGAAGGAGCAGGTCATGGAGGTGGAGCAGGGGGCTCTAGTGGTGGTGGTGGTGGAGGAGGAGGTGGTCGTGGTGGTGGTGGAGGAGCTTATGGTTCTGCAGGTAAACATGATGCCGGGTATGGTGCAGGTGGTGGGAGTGGTGAAGGTGGCGGCCATGGTGGTGGCTATGCTCCTTGAAACTGCACTCTCACTCTTTTGTGATCTCATAAATACGATCACGTGTCTTCTAGCCTATAATACTAAGAAAAATAAGGTCAAATTAAGAAGATGCCTATAAATGAAGCCAAATGGTTGCATGGTCTCGTTATATATGCCCAATTAATCTCCATGGATAATTTGCAACACGTGTGATTTCCATTTGGAACATTCTCCTCTTTTGTCTGGTCTAATTTCTAACCGCAGCTCCACTTATTAAGTTCAGAGCTTCCAGATATATTAATTAATCATTGAATGACTGGGGATTCCGAGGTGGACGAGTCCCCAGCAGTCTTGGGAAATTAAGAGGCAGCTAATGATGGCTAGGTCCCTACGTGCTTCATCTGGTCATGGCTAGGTCCCTACGTGCTTGATCATGGTCATGGCTAGGGTTAAAAATAATTCACTCCAGATTATCACTTCATAACATATCAACAAACACAATCATTCATAAAATATCTGACTTCGCACAAGAGCAGCAGACATTGTTAAATGGGCAGACCTGTAAAATTCAAGATACATTGCTGAAATACAATGTATGCTATATACTTCAGTTTGTATCTCTTTGTCATTCAACATCGCCTTTTTCATTGATACCATGCAAAAAAATCACGGTATATAAAATATATTGTTAAATTAGTACTTAATTATAAAATATATTGACTAGTGGTTCTTTAAACTTTCCTATCCGCACAAACCCTTTGTTGCTCTCATCCATCAGATTTTTCTTAATTGATTTCATGCATGAATCAACTTTCATAATTTAAAAAACTGGTCTTATGAATATAAAATTATTTATCTATCATAAAAATTTCCCAGCCAGGCATCTATTATATACTTCCATTCAGATGGTAATCGAGCTACCTTTATTGAAATAAATAGTTTTTCAAATGATCACTACTTTCATTAGAGATGCGATGAGACGAGCAACTTCAAAACTGATAGACTTGAAAATCAATTTAGAAAACTTATTTTTATATAATTCTATAATTTTAAAATAGTATTATTAAAATAAATAGCAAAATAAAAAATATTTTCATTAAGAGGTTGTCTTTCTATTTTGTTGCCTATTTGTTTGTGGCAGGCTCTATCAATGAACGCGTGATATTTTCTTGATGGTCAAGGTTTAGAATCTTCTACATTACGTGCCTCTTCATGATCCTCTCATAGATTCACGACATGGTTACCAGTATTATTATTTAATGAAACATGAGTATTCTCGTTGGACTTGGACTTGGACGTGGTCATGTTTTTTCTTGGAAATATGGTGTCTAAAAGAAAATAATGAACACAAATTAGAAAAAACATAGGAAAAATAATCCAACAAATATAAATATAACATATTCAATTTTTATTAAAAAGAATCACAATTAACCTATACAAACTAGCTAATAACTTAATAACCCATTATTTCTTTAATTCCAAAGTAATTCAATTCTTTAAATGTAGAAAAATATAATCCACACTCCAATAACTACCGGACATTTCATAAGTTGAAACATACTTAACCCCGAATTGTTATTCATTTCACACAATATCATGTTTCTTAAAATTTCAACTAAACTATACAATTAACAAAACTAAATGGTATCCAACTAACTACCCATTATTTATACTATCCAAGAATAAATAAAATTAAATAATATCCTAATTATTATAAATCAAATCAATCCTAAATTTCCAATAAACCTTAAATTGACTAAAAATAAATGGTACTCAACCAATTACTCATCATTCATTCAATTCAAGAATAAATAAAATCATTTAATATCCTAATTATTATTAGCTACACAATAATTTAAGTAAACCTTAAGTTTTTAACAAAACCTTAACTTCACTGAAATTAATCGGGGCCCAACTAGTTATTCATTATTTATTGAATTCATATTTATTCAGTCTAAATTAATACCCTTAATTATTATCAATTCCACACAAAATCAATTTTTTTTTTAATTTTAATTTAACCATAAAATCAACAAAAATAATGGATACCCATTGTTTTTATTTTCAATTCTAATATACTTAAGTAACAAAATAACGCTCAGTTTCATCATATGTTAAATTAAATCAATATGTTCAATTTTTAATCAAAATATAAAATATAAATCATATATTAATACAATAGAATTATCATTATAAAATAATTAAACTTAATCTACAAGAGAATTAAAAATACTATAAGCAATTTTCAATAAATTAACTTATAATAAAATAAATGGATGGGTTTAATTACTTGGTAATGTGAAACTCGACAAAAAAAAAAGAAGAAGGTAGGAAGCTTTCCCTCATCGTCGACAAATTATGGTGGCTGGATTAGTGGAGATTGTGTGGGGGCGTTGTCAGGGGTTTTATTTGTAATGAGAGGAGAGGGTTGACGACTTCTATGTGCTGAAACAGGAAGATAGAAACGAGTACAGAAAAGTCATAGTTGAATTGTAATTTTTCTTAAAATCACTAATGAGAATTTCATCGACAATTTAACACCTCATCAAAATCATCTGAGTTGCCCATGAAAAATATTTCAACATCGTTCTCCTATGTTCATATTTTTATTTCATTATCATTTACATTTAAGTTACTAACAGAAAAACTTATATTGTAGTTTTCATCGGTAAACCATGATGAAATATTTTTCGTAGATGTTTACGTTGTTGTTTTTTCAAATTTTGTAATAGTGACGACGTAGGAGAAATGCAATGACCTAGTAGCCGTGTAGTTTATTATGATTACTATGCAAAATATGAACATCGATCTATCAAGAGCGCATTAATTATTAAATTTGATTAAAATATAGCCAACTTTTAATAAGTTGAGAAATAGAGTAGAGCAGTTAAACGAAGTTATGGTGTGAAAGGGGGTTGACGGCAAGCTAGCTAGGCGGGAAATAGGATAGGTTAGGATTTAGGTCTTCTCCTCCAATCTTCCACTCCAATAAGGATAACGCACGAATCATATCAGAATATGGAGGACAGTGAATAAGCATATATAGTCTAGCGAATGAGTGAGAGGGAGACTATTTTGGTCTTTTTCTTTCCTTGAGTTGCAAGAGCAAGACTATTTTGGGTGATCGATGGCATGCACTCTCTCTTGTGTATTTGTTTGTTGGTTCGGACTGTGGGCCGGGCACGCTGCTTCGCTTTTTGCATGTGCCTCAACCACTCCTGGAGCTATGAAACGCGGCTTTGGACCCATTCCCATTCCTATAAATAACCACCTTCACTTGCAGACTGAAAACAAGTTTCCTTTGTGAATTTAAATACATGCATCCTGATATGGGTACCTACAAAGTTCTTAGTTCAGTTTTCTTTGCGTTGTTAGGTTTGGGCATATGTACTGCTACTAGAGCCCTTTTTAATCTTGAAGAAATACCTGGTCACATTCCAGCTGTTGGATATGGCACCGGTCATGGAGCTGGTGGTGGCTCTGGATACGGTGGCGGTGGTGTTGAGGGTTATGGTGGTGGGGGTGGGGGTGGTTCAGGCGGTGGTGGTGGAGGAGGCTATGGAGCTGTAGGTGAGCACGGTACAGGCTATGGAGGTGGAGGTGGAGAAGGTGGTGGTGCTGGCTATGGTGGTAGTGGTGCTGGCTATGGTGGTGGTGGTGGACATGGCGGTGGAGCTGGTTATGGTGCTGGTGGTGAGCATGGTGCAGGGTATGGAGGTGGAGGTGGAAGTGGAGAAGGTGGTGGAAGTGGCTATGGTGCTGCTGCTGGGCATGGTGGAGGTGGTGGAAGTGGTGGTGGTGGAGGAGCTGGTTATGGTGCTGGTGGTGAGCATGGTGCAGGGTATGGAGGTGGTGGTGGAAGTGGAGAAGGTGGTGGAAGTGGCTATGGTGCTGCTGCTGGGCATGGTGGAGGTGGTGGAAGTGGAGGCGGTGGAGGAGCTGGTTATGGTGCTGGTGGTGAGCATGGTGCAGGCTATGGAAGTGGAGGCGGTGGAGGAGCTGGTTATGGTGCTGGTGGTGAGCATGGTGCAGGCTATGGAAGTGGTGGTGGTGGAGGAGCTGGATATGGTGCTGGGGGTGAGCATGGAGCAGGGTACGGAAGTGGTGGTGGTGGAGGAGCTGGATATGGTGCTGGTGGTGAGCATGGTGCAGGCTATGGAAGCGGTGGGGGTGGAGGAGCTGGATATGGTGCTGGTGGTGGAGGGGGAGGGGGAGGGGGTAGCGGTGGGGGATATGGGGTTGGAGGTGATAATGGTGCTGGGTATGGAGGTGGAAAAGGTGGTGGTGCTGGGGGTGGATATGGTGCTGGTGGAGAACATGGTGGAGGCTATGGAGGTGGGGGTGGAAGCGGTGGGGGCGGCTATGCTTCTGGAGGGGCACACGGAGGCGGATATGGTGGAGGAGAAGGCGGTGGCCATGGTGGTGGCTATGCTCCTTGAGAGTGCAACTCGTAACTACACCAACCTTAAGAAAAACTTACCCATCCGCTGTGGTGCGAGAAATAAGAGTAATCTGCTGGTTAAGAATATGTCAATTTCTACTATCATATAATATGAAGATTGTTACCGATGCACCTCGTACGTATTTTGTATCAGATTTTAAGTATTAATTATAATTAAATTCTTCTTTATCGATCTACTTTAGTTGTTTTTTTGACGTGAAAAGCAAGTAGAATTTGGCGATATTGTGGGCAGAACTTTGAGGAAAAGTGATCACGTTGCATGCCTTGTGTGTTTTATATTTGATAAATTAAGTTATCCAAAGCTATTGCCGCAACAATGATGTATATCATAAAGGGAGCGTCCATGCTTTTAGCCATCTTTCTCTCTCTTAAGGAGTTAGTGATAAGACAGATGCACTCTCAATCACCATCTAATTAAGTTCGAAGAACAAACTAATTAATGTAAACCCAGTATAAAGAAGAGAGACCTTAAACATCCAAAAACAAAAATGCAAAATGAACTCGTGTCCAATTAACGCAGTGACATACTTATCAGCTTGTCATTTTGCATGCTAATTATAGTACAGTGGGCAGAAGTTTGTGTAGTCGGATGTCCTGCTCAAATTGTAACGATACAGAGGAGAAGCAGAAACGATATAATTCAAGACCCACACTAGATTGAGCACTCCCTCGATGTTCCTGGCCTCCACACTGGTTTGGCTTGAAAGTACAGGCTTGTTCAACACATGCAACAGAGGAATATATTCTGTCACACACACACACACACACACACACACAAACACACACTGTTAAGACTGTCAGTGGCGTCCGTTTTACGCTCACAAATAGTTGCTCAGGTGTTTACGGTACATTATCGTGATATTTGGCATTTATCTAAGCTTGTAGACATATGCGCAGCTAAATTACTAGAGTTCAGTGATGCAAATGTCCACTCATCTCTGACTTTGTTGCACATTGCTTAATCATCTAGAAATCCACAATAGTAGCTTGTGTGTGTGTGTGTGTGTGTGTGTGTGTGTGTGTGTGTGTGTGTGTTTAGTGGCTGTGGTCCTAGCAATAACAAGTCAACGCAAAATCATAGTGTGCTAGGAACATTCTGAAGCAAGATAGTATTGATAGGATATTGCAGGAAACTGATTGTCTAGAACTTCAAATTGAACATCAATAATTACCACAGAAATAGCTAGGGACGATTGGGTCTTTGCTTCCCAGAAATCATGACTCTTTGAGTGCACAAGTCAATAGACAGATATGGAGGACAGCATATTTGCACAATAGCCAGAGGGTGGTTGAGACTGCATTCTAGCTTGCGTGCATGTGAGCTTGTGTAATGGACCACTATGTGGAGTCACCTTTTATTTGGCATGTTCATCAACCACTCTATCTTAACAAAACACTTGCTTAAATAAAGCGCGCCTCCATTCTAAACCAGATCAAGTTGTGAGGTTCATAATGGAGACCAGCCCCTTATCATGGCCATCCATGATCCATTAAGCATCTAGTGTTGTTTTTTCCTGTATATATTGCTGTGTTTTTTGGAATCCGTTCTGCAACTAAACCTTGTAATTACTCTTAGAGACTAGAAAGGGGGAGCTGTCTACTCGCTCTAGTCTGACGGTACTGTTGGTCGAGGCTTAGCGACATAGCTAGAGGTGGTGGTGATGGGGTTATTACGGGAATGTGGCAGGCTGCATTTCTAAGCGGTCGACTACAGATATCACGTTGGTGGTACTGGGTTCTAGAATTGCGGGCTCTCTTCTTCTCCGTTATCAGGATCATATATACAAGAAATGCAACTGCAGCACAGTACTTGCACAGCTACTGTTGACTTCTTGATATCAGTTATCATTCCATTCTTGCCACAGAATTGAGATTGTAGCAAGAAAAATCACTTCTACTCCATTGCAGTTTCAAGCAAAATCTGTTACCATTTTCATTTAAAGTGATAATTAATATAGCCGCTATAATTTATTACTATAATGGTTATAGTTAATTACTGTAACCATTTTATAATTAAATTGTATTAACTGGCTCTCATTAATTCGTTATATTTAATTATTTTAAATATAATATGTAATTGACATTTCTGAAAAGTAAATATATATAGCAGGTTCACTTCAAATGAAAAATAGATTATGAAGAGCAAAAATAGAAACTCTTATCTATTTTAAATTACTCTCTCACATACCATTTTCTCAAGCTCTACTATATTTATCTTCTATTTTAATAATTCAAGTGAGTATATTAAAGATGATTAAAGGTTTGGGAGCTTTTTGATTCATCTAGAAATTTCAATGGATTATTGAATCTTGGGAGAGAAGCGTCTTATATTGAAATGTTCTTGAGCAGAGAGCATTTTATCTCTAAAAATAGTGTTATTGCATGTCACAATCCCAGATTTCATCTAAATTTTTACTCTTCTCATATTTATCTTTAATTAAAATGATATAATTTTATCAAGTTAAATCAAGTAATAATTGTTTATTTGTTTGCCTTATTTATTTTTTCTAGCATTCTTTTCGTTTTAATTTCCAATAAAATCATCAATGGTCTGCAAAAGGTCCATGTAACTCTCCAAAAGATTTTATAGGGAGGCCATTAATATTAGACATAACTTTGTTTTCCTTTTTCATATACTGGTAGTGATCATTTTACCATACTCTTATGTTATTGAACTTATTATTAAAGTATTTTTTATTTAGAAATGTATCAAAATAATATTTTTTATTTTTTAAAAATTATTTTTGATATCAGCATATAAAAATGATCAAAAACATTAAAAAAATTAATTTAAAATAAAATAAAATAATTATTTTTTTTTTTCAAAAATACTTCCCAAATATATTCCCAGACACTCTCTTAGTTACTGTAGACTTGCAGCACTTAATCCAATTTTCTGAATATTATATCTTGACAGCAGGTAAATCATAATTAAAACTTGGTCCTGCCGAGGCGGGCCACAAAGTTATTGGATTCCTGCTAAATCAATCCTTACAGAAATAACTTTATGACAGAGGTAACTCCCCCCCATTTGCAAGAGCTAAATGTAGTGGCTTACAGCCAGAACCATAAGGGTGAATATTGCTTTATTACAAGAAAAAGAAAGGGTGGAACGGTTTTGAAATGCAACTCCAACTAGGCTGAAGAACTGGGTCATGATTTAGTCCTTGATTGCCGATATCGCACATGGAATTCACCATCATCATCAGCTCTGCATCACTTCCACCCAATATCTTTGAATTACAAATCCATAACTAATCAGAAAGAAACTTTCTTGTTAGTGATCTTCATGTTTCTCTGTTGATTAACTTCTCAAGAACTTCCAGCAGATAATGAGAAATCATAGCGGGGAAGGTATAAAAGATGCTGGTGGTTCCCCTGAAGTGAACTCTCCTGTGGTCGGTGGCCGCATCTTGATAATAACAGGCTCTCCATTTTCATTTATCATCACCAGGTTACATGGAAATTTATCTGCAATGAATTCCATGTCTCTTCTCTGATGCCTGCTACTAAGCACAGCAGATTAAATCAGCAAAAATCTTCAAGGCCCTCGAGAAAAAGTATAGCATAGACTGCATGTCGTTATTTTCTTACCTATCAAAAATTACCCATGTTGCATGAAGGCTTGTAAGTTTTTCAACCACCATCAGTTTCAAGGGATACCCCATTACAACTTCCTTTCGAGGCACATTAACCTGCATGAATTTCATGTGAACTAATTTGCAGGAGTTTCGATATAAAATGAGTGACGTTCATCAACCTAAGATTAATACATCATACCCCAAATCTTTTGCAGAGGTCAAGAATTGCTTGAAGCTTTACATATTTAGAGTCACTCTTCCATTCATCACCTTGTTCCTTTGCCATAGCTAATTCTTCAAATCCCAAGGCCCAAATACCTTGCCACGTCTTTGCAGATACTAAAAAGAAACAATAAAGCCCAGGGTTATACACCTTCTGAACTGAACATTTCATCAATTGTTCACACAATATGCGAGAGCACAAGATATGCATGCAAAAATAAATTTTGTACAAGAAGATTAGATTAAATTAGATACTGACAAGGAATATTGAGCCATGGCATGGCTCCAAGGAGAGTGACATTAATGCCACCGCATGCTGAAATATTCTCAAGAGCCCACTTAAGCGGCTTAATGGTGAACTCCTTGAGTCCATCCATGACTAGGACCACCTGAGCGGCAGTGCTAGCAATTTCCGGCAACTGGTTGCTTCTCAATGGTTCTGGCCTTCCTTGGTGACTACTTTCTCCCCTCATGAATGGATCAGCCATGTCAATTAACAAAACTTAGTGGCCGTGGCACCTGACTAGCCCTTCTTTTGCTTTGCCAGTATACCAAACGCTCTTTAAGGAAAGGAAGGATTTAGTCTGAAGGTCTTGTGATACTTTTATAATTGGCTCCATTTTTGTCTGTAGCGGAACGACCAAAGTGAGGCCTTGGAATTCAGATGGAACCTAGGACCAGCTTTGTCAACTTGATATGAACAAGGCCATCCTATGCATATTCCAGGATGCCTATCTTTAAATTTCAACAAAGAACCAAGGCTATGCTGGTAGTTTAGTCTGCAGCTGGCATGATATACAGATAAACCATAGTGAGGCTAATAGAATCGTGACACAGCAGTGAAACATCCCTGCCATGATATTATCGATGACGAAAGAAACTAAAACCTCCTTCTTTATCAAAAAATAAAGAAACTAAAATCTTTTTCGGCAAATAAGTACTTAAGATTGACTGACCAATTCAATCAAGTTAACATGTCGAATAGCGGTTTTAACATGTACTGTTACCTGTTTTTTATTTCAAGTTAACCTTCAATCAAGCAAAAAGGCAAAAAAAAACTTCGTTTTGGCGTTGAAGAAACTAATGGGATCGCCATGTCCACTCCAGGAAGAAAAAACTCGGACCTGATGTTTTTTGTTTTTTCAATAGAGAACCCTAAATTTTGTTCCTTTTTTTCTTTTGTTTAAATTTCTTGAGTACAAGTATTGGTGGGTATTTTAAAAAAAAAAAAATCCCTAACGCTCTTAGACTCTTCAGTCTAAGAAGCCTAATCAGAAGCTAAAAACAGTAAACAGCCACGTACAAACTGAAAAGGCGCCGAGTACTATCATTTATTTCCAACACAAACTCCACGCCATACTTACGTGCGTCAAAGCTCAAGTGCAAAAGAGGCCACTTCTAAATTCGAAAGCAAGGTTGCAAAAGAGTTGACCTTCATTTCATTTGAACTTTACATTTTCCAGAACAAACGTATAGCCAAACATAAGAGACCAGCTTTCTCAGCATCATATGGGAAAAGGAGTATAGCCAAGATGCAGCTCAGATAGTAAATATTCTCTATGAAGTATTAACTAAGCATTTGCCGATATTAATTACTTCTATGTTGGCCAAAGACCAAGCCAGCAAAATAAAACAAAACCTCAACTATTCAACGCATAACCACCATGTGTATGGTGGGTTTGCGGCGAGAACCAGGAGGGCTGGCCTGTTTACATGGAGATGATCTTGGTCTTATCTTTTCATTCCTAGGAAGCATGGCAGCCATAAGTTTCATGCCCCTTGCAGTTGGCATTCTCTTGATGCATCTAAGAGCTTCTGCTTTCTGTGAATCCTTTACGACCTTTTTAGATGATCGATTACAATTCACCCGGATCTCCCGTTTCGGATGATCTTGCACAATATGATGTCTGGCTTCTGAAAAATTTCATTCATCTCATTTCAGATATATTGACTTGGAAAGAACTATGCAAAAACCTTGATGGAACAAACTCTTACCTGGCAGTCCTTTATCTTGAGCGGGTGATCTGTCTGGGGTTGGGGAATGCAGATCACCATTTATTTCAATTTTCTCAGCACCCTGATTGTAGTTACCTTCTTCAACAGAAGGTGGAAAACTTAACAATCCATCATGCAAAACTCCATCGTGGTGATCATTTGCTCCAAGTGGCACAGAAACATCAACCATGTGGGTCTCACCTATAGACACGATGCGATGTAAGTTTGGTCCATTGGCAGGGGAAATCTGAGCGAATATTCCCTCGGTTTCAACTTTATATTCACTCTCTTCAAACTTTCTCTCACAAGGGATGTGAATTGAAGTTTCCTCAATTGCATCCTTAATTACATTGGTCTCAGAACTTTTGTTATTCTCTACACCAGTGCATTCACGGTTAACATTATCTAGAACTGACTTGGGTGATGTATTTGAATTGCTGGGATCTGAGCAAAGCTCTTGTGGTTTGATCAAACTTGAACACCAGGGTGTACCCTCCCTGGCATAGAACAGAACGTAGGCGGCCTGAGATAGCACAAATTCTTCTTGTTCCTTGCTGACCTGAAATATATGACAATTGATTTAGATTTGTGAGATTCCATCATTTCAGAACTATTAGCTAATAGACCCAATTTAATAAACCCTCAAAAGGTGTTGCAGGCAGAATTACAGAATAAATAATTTTCAATTTCTTCTATCAAATACACAGGAACGCACCCTTGCTCAACATACATGATGCTGGCAAAATTTCTTCAAAATCTTTATTTATCCAACAGATAAGAAGCCTGAGGACTTCGTTGGTTTGGTGGCATTCCAAACAAATGACTTTTAGATGGCTTTTGAAAAAACAACACAATTTAACCTAGTGATGATGCAATCTCATTCATCATTTATAGGTTTAAAAGTAAGCAGAGGCGCCCGCTATAAGGAGATTGGAAGCAAAACAACAACAATCAACAGCAAAGAGATTAAATCTAGTATTTATTACCTCTGAGTCATCCAACTTGTGCCATGTGTCTGGAGAGGATCTTATATAGCAAAAGTAATGTCCGGACATGAGTGAATATCCTTTGTGCACCACAACCGCATATAGTTGATACTTGAAACCTTCCTGCTGTCAACAAAATGGAAGGGTTTTTCTAAATGCTCGCAAAACACAAGCTAATACAACAAAACAAACAAATTATGCTTTATGATTTGACATGAGTCGAGTCTTCAATCATTAATTTCCCAGACTAGCATCGTATTTGACCTTTGCAGATAAAAAAGATCAATTAACTGGACAGTAATCGTAGTTTGATTTCAATTTAATTCTTCCATGCTGTTCATCCTGATTACCATTTAAAGATTTGTTAAGATCACTTGTCACTTTTTAAAATGGCAGTGATCCTTATTCTGTGATAATAGTAATCCATGACTCACGTCATTGTCCTCATTGTCATTGGTGTAGGGCTTCAAGTCCAACTCCAGCGGAAACTGCACATGCTTGCCAATCTTCTCAACAGAGGTCCCATCAATTTTGAATCTCTTCAAATGCAGAGCAGCAACTGAAGGAGCCTGGTCCAGCATAAGCTGTTTTTCCCTAGAAACTTCCTCCTTGCAGCTTTCACAGGTAAACTTTGTCTCCGAATCCTCAATTTTCTCCACCATGGTGAATGACTCCAGTGCACTCTGAAGAGAGTCCGCGTCTTCAATTTCCAAACTCAGGTCAATCAGTGGCTCATATTTATCAGAACAGTGACCACAATTGCAGCATCGCAACTACAATTCAATGCCAAAGCAAGAATCATTAATAAAGAATATAAACATCTGTTCTAAGCGCTGAAAGTAGAGAAATAAATACTTCAAACTATCTTTGTACACCAATAATATGCAAATTAAAGGGAAATGAATGGGAAAAATCACTCCTCAGACTCATACTTTGCTCACAAGACGACCTCCAAACACCTGCTCAACTATGTTCTTATCATGTGAGGATGCGCAGTCATCAGTTAGGCTTGAATCGAAACAATGCCTTTCAAGTCTTTCTAACAAACATTGGAGGAATTCATGGGCATCTTCCTGCTGGTATCGACAAAAATTTGATGAAATATCTAATTATTCATTGGTTAAGAATCATATTTAAGTCCAAACTTTTCAGAAATTTTCCTCAAAATATCCAAAACACCAACAGTATTAGAAAAAATAAAAATAAAAATCACAATTCTACAGAAAGGTCAATTGGGAACACTTGAAAGTCCCTCGAAACTTTAGAGGTCAGCAGCACAAAAATGACAATTACACTAAATGATGATGCACAAGAAATGTACTGGCTAAAGTAATTAATAATTCACTTAAGATAATAGATCCACTGCCACATGTTGCTCAATAATAAACAAAAGTGTAAAGGATACTGTTCAAATTGTTGACAAGTTGCAAAGGCTCAAGAATCTTTCCAGACGAAGATAAAGAAAGTTCAATGTGATCACGGACGACACAAAGAACACAGAATCCTTCAGCACTGCCTGAAAATTCCCAATGTCCAGCAGTAAATACCAATACTGAAATTCAATTAAACACTACGAACAAATTAAGATCCAAAGTAGCTTTCCACAGCTGGTACTCACAGGGTATTTCATGATTGCAAGAACGAAGAGCCTGAACAAGAGGCACCGTATGCGTGAAGCATTGCAGGATTGCATTAATATAACATGTGTTTCCTGTATTAAAAAGCGCAGCACCCTGCAAAACCAACACCAAAAAACAGAGCAATTATTTAATATCACAAAGGATAAACATCATTAGACACATACACGTCAATAAATTCAAAATAATAACCTCTTAGACATACCACACCAGTAGGTCCAGTTTCCTGCATAAAACCAGGAAGCCTGTATTCTTGATTTTTTCTCTTCTCACTGTCATCCCAACGATTCCATAATTGAGGACCTGGTGGTCTGCGAAGCCTCCTAATCCAAGGAGGAGGTAAACTCGGATTATACTCATGGAACTCGGGATCAAAATGTCCCCGTTGATTATGATTCATTGAGTGATAATAAGGGTCATGATGAAAAAATCGCCTGGGATTCACTTTCTCATCATCATCACCAAAACCCTCTTCTCCATCCTCAACATTGCCATCAGCAAGCTTCGAATCGGACGAGCTCGAAGCAAGCTTTTCACGTGCTAATTGCAGTGAAGGAACCGAAATCTGGTTACCTGGGCATACAATATAAGAAAAGGGCAAGGAAACGGTTAGGGTTTCTTCATATTGAGGCGTTGAAGTCCAAATTTATGAAAAAACACCTGAATTTGAAGATATGGAAACCAAACACTGCTCTCCACAGCTTAACTCTGTTAAGGCTTTGAGAGTATTAGGTGAATTCACTGGATCCTCGTGTGAGTCTTCCATAAGCTCGTCATTTAGAGCTTCAACCTGAGACTGTGAAGAAAGCCCGTCAGCAACAAAACGAGACTTAGCCTCTAGGGATCCAGTTTTAGAAGACAGCGAAAACACATCAGCAGCTGCTTCAGTTGAAACCTCCATTAAACAAGGAGAAAATGAATGGAATTTGTTTGTTTGGGTAGAGAGGAAACAGAGAAAAATTTGAAGTTGAAAATAATTTGGGGGATTTTGGTAGGGTTTTGAAAAGGGAAGGAGGAGGGAAAAGGAAAAGGAAAGGGTCAAGAAAGGGGTGTTGGAGGGAAAATTCAAGCGCCAATTTTGTTTTTGTTTTCTTTTAAAAAAACAAATCTTTTACAGATTGATATGGTAGCTCCTCAATCTCTCTCTTTCACCGGGTGAAGTTCTTTAGTTTTTATTTTATTTTTTACCTTCTAAACGCTGCGGATTATTCTCAAAAAAAATTATCTAGTTTTATTTTCAGTTTAATTCCTTAAAATTATATTTTTTATTATTTTTATATTATTTATCTTACGGGCTTTGAAATATTTGGTTATTACATTATCTGTTAATTTCACGTGATAGAGTTTTAGCTTATTATTAGAAAAAAGCTAAAAACTGAATGGCCAAGATTGACATGAAAGAGGAAATAAAGCACTTTTGCACACGGTGTGCAAAACTACAGTTTCATACCTCAAGTTTTAATTTATTATTTAATAAGTCCTTATTGTTTTAAAGTATCGCATTTTAGTCCTAATATGTTTTTCTTCGTTTTATCCTTTCAAGTTGAAAAATAAAAGCGACCATCATCTTAGAAGTTAAGGAGGGAGATGGTTATCACGTGGTTGGATTATTAACTCTAAAACCTTTGATTTTAGTGTCAATATATTTTTTTCCCCGAGACAAAAGCAATAGATGTGGTGTTGAAACTGAGAAAAATAGATCAAAGCTTGCAATCTATTTTTAAATTTGATTGGATTTTAAGTTTTTAAACTGATTATAATATATTTTAGTATTTAAAATAGATTTTAAAGGTCCATTGGATTTTTTTCATATTTTTTTGGTGAAAATTATTAATTCCAATTTTTTTGTGGCCACCGTATTCATGCCCTTCTTTCTAGCTGTTTCGTTATTTATAACCGACCGTTTGTCTACGTTTGGTGCAACGTTATTAGCAATGCACATCAGTTATCAAACTCGTGTCTTCAAATTCAAGCCATATAATTTTTATATGAATTGATTTTTATTTTATTTTTTCAGCATAACACTAAGGGGGGCATTATACACCGTAACACCACCAAAACACCCAATGTCAACATGAAATCACCATAAGTGATATTAGGTCACAAAGCAGTTTTAGTTGCTGTTCCCTTAGTATGGCACTTGATGTTCTGCTGCTGTGTGGATATCAGCCCCAAACAACATTGTAGCAGAGCACACTGACTATAATATCAATTCCTACATCTCTTTAGTACACTCCAAGAAACTAAAACAGAGAGAATCCCAATACCTGTACTACAATATAATAATACAGTCATAAGCCTGAAAACGCCTTTTATTTTTCTTCTAAAAGAATTAAATGGACTCATTTTACATTCCACTACTTAGATATTGATTGGTAAATGTAGCAAACTTGCAAATTTTTTAACACAACCCATCAACTTCAGAGGATTCTGTCCTGAAGATCAGTCATGAAGGTTGATGCAAAGGAGCTGAGCTTCTTCCCAGTCTCTCCAGCAATATTCTTTAGGGAAGAGATATCTTGTTGTGCCTGAGAGGGTAAACAAGGGAAGAAACCTTTGATAAATATAGGAAAAGTGGGAGGGGGGGGGGGGGGGGGTTGAAAGAAACCAATGGTTTCCTGCTTAACAGAAGTTCATTCAAGTATTTAAGCACCAAAACATGCAAAGCATTACCTGGAAAGAGATCCGATTGATGAGGTCACTCGCAGCAAGATCAATAGAATGATCATCGCTGTGACCAAAAAGATCAGCACTTGATATAGCTGAGGAGCCCTGAGACATAAAACTTACACCCTTTAGCCCTAAATAAATTTGCAAGATTCTAGTGGCTCATCGTGGCCTTCATTAGAAATGAGCTGGTTGATGCCCATTACAGTTAAAGCAGCTAGGCTGTGCACACAATGGTATGTGGAAAGAATTGTCTAGCTTACAGGGCAGTTCCATCAAGTCTGGCATGTGGTATAGGTTTGTTAAGAAAGATACTGTGTGGAAGACCATGGAGCCATTGGTGATTCAACTGCTATTGTTCAGTCAAACAAGAACTTCTATGTAACTTGCGGCATTTTTCCTGCATGCTTGAACCTAAGTTTGGAATGGGAGGAACCTAAGTTTGGAATGGGAGGGGGGGGGGGGCAAGGTTAAGAATTTGGAATTCTCACTCGTCATCCAAAAACCACAGTTCTTTTCCCAGAAAAGGGAATACATTTAGCAGGGGGGATAAAACCCTGGCTGAGTAAAGAAACTTCTGAGTGAAACAATGAACGATCCATGATTTCAGTCATGTGACCGACAGAGTAGATAAGGGTAAATTAACAGTAGTCAAATCACAAAAAACAAAGAGAATGAGATGAAATTCTTGAAACCTGTCACTATCAACAAAATAAACTTCACTTATATTTAGATCGTGGCAGGCAAGAGGTCATACAGAGAATTTCTGCAATGAAACTTGAGCATCAGCATCAGCTTTGTTATGATCACCAAAAAATTGGGCTGACGAGATTGATTTTGCATTTGAGAACTTCTTTCTTGCTTCATCTGTTTCCTGAATCTGATAATAACAGGATGTAAGAACAAACAAGTACAGAACAAAACAAACAAATTCCTTGCTAACTAAATCACAAGTGTCGTCTGACAAATTCCAATAACAATGGGCATAATGTCTCCAATGTCACATGCAATTCCCAAAACACAAGTGATTAATGACAAGAATGTTAACAAATAATAGAAAACATAAAATAACACGCCTGTTACTTAGCAAGAAAAACACCACTAATATCAAGATCCTTTTTATATGCAGCTAGACAAAAAAAAAATAGAGATACTCACAAGTATCATAACCAACAAAGAGAAGGTTTCTATATGCTAATTAACAGCGAAGGAACAGTTATTATGCAAATTTAGCCCCACAAATTCAAAAGAAATTTCAATTTTACTAGCTTATGAGAGAGTTTAAACCAGTTTGGATAAGTCATTACTAGCTAAATGTCATCGACGCCTCATTTTTGCTGAAAATCAGGCACTCAAAGTGATAAGAACAATTTGACAGAACAACTAGCAAACACATAATGGAAGGACATAGATGCTTTTCACATTCCGCACAAATTTTACAAACTCTCTATTTGTGTTACTCAAGTAAATGGCTTTTTTTCACTTGTCAACTCTGCAAAGACATGTGTAATAAAATATGAAATGCTTTGATTTGTTTAAGCACTGAACATGGCGCAGGACAACAAAAGCTGTTTGGTAGCAACTTCCCACAAATTTGAACCAGATTTGGGAAGAGAATTAAAATCTAACACCTAATTGATTAATAGTCTAAAATTCAGTAGGCCAATGAAACCAAAAACTTCGATACCATTTTGACATCCATTTTTTTCAGACTCTTGCCTGTTATAAAACCTGGATCCTTTCAAAGGATGCAATCTCTAGATTTGAAAGTCACAGTAAGGTGATATTGCATTAACTGGTGGCTATTTCCTAGAAGTGTAAGTATTACCAATTTTTCTATAGTTGGCCATAAGCAGATCATATATGTTAAAGAGCTTACTTGAACTTTTGAGTAGTTTGAGCTTACTTGAACTTTTGAGTAATTTGAGCTTCCTTTCTTAGGAAAACCACTTTCCATCCCAAATTCTGCAAAAAAGCTTGATGACTTTGGCGGAGATACATGACTAATCACTTGTGGGCCACCAGAAATCAGCTCAGCAGGTTGAACATTATCTACATACTCAAAGCGAGATGCAAAAGATGTGCCAGCTTTTGTGTTGTTGTTGTTGTTAGTTGTGGAAGGTACAGTGAGTGCTGGTTCTTCCGGCTTCTGGTCATAAAAATTTTCACTAGGCTGCAATTGAGAAGGTTGTACTATTAAGAAGCAGTCTATGTAACAAATGTCAAGCTGACACATGCTTTTAAGATAATTGATGGTAACTCTAAAATTTAGGCAAAAACCTACCTTCTTAGTGAGCTTTCTAGCACCAAGCCCCCCTGTTTTCCCAGTTCTCTTTGCACCGAGTGGCTTCTTCATGGAACTGGTAGTAACTGAGTGAGAAGCTTTTGGGGAACGAACTGAATCAGGTGTTTCTTGTTTTCCTAATGCGCTTTCTTTAGGAGCATCATTGATCTTGACACCAGGAAGTCCATTTGCTGCTTGGGCTGACTGAGAAGTAACAGGTGATGATGGCAAGCTAGCTTCTTCTGCCATACTTTTAGCAACTTCTTTTGAAAGTATTTGCCTATATAACTCTGCAGCTCTGGATGTATACTTGGCCTCAATTTTCCCCCCATCAGTCCAACCATGCTGCTTAAAGAAAACCTGAGCACGATTATTTCCCCCAAAGCTCATTGTTCTCAATTGCTCTGGACTCCATGAATCTAAATTTGTAGACCTATATGAATAGGGAAATAACATTGCATCAAATTCATTCCTGAAAAATAAATACTAGAAGAAAAAAGGATAAACAGAAACCCCTATTTTAATAAATGATTAGCAAAGATATCACCAAAACTTGTTTCAGAGTTGGAACACTTCTCTCCAGTCTATAGATACAGAGAAACCAGAGTAAATTTTCCGAAAATGAGATCTCAATTTTACCGATATTAGTTACACCTTCCAACAACATTCTAAATTTTACGGTTGTAAAGGACTACTTGATAAAAGAAAAATCCATACAATTGCAGTGAAATAAAACTACAACTTCGTCAACAACATAGAATCCAAGCTAACTGACAAGACGCCAGGTAGTTTAAAGAGGAAGCATTCATTTTGATGCGATACTTGATTGTTCTCTTCTTAATTTTCCAAAGCAATGATCTCTCAGTAATAAATATATAAATCATATTGATTAATGACGTACAATTCTCACTTCACATTATCTGATCAAAAAAAAAATTGCACCAATCTTGTGCATCTACAAGCTTCATTCTACTTTAGAAAAACTGTCATTTAAATATAAATTCAATGCAAAATCGGATAATTAAGCACAGAAGTAAAAAAAATGAAGATTGAATTTACCTAACGAAGCTGATGTGTACACCGAGACTACGGTGAGCAGCAGAGCAGTCGATGCAAAGGAAGATGCCGTACGTTACTGAAGCCCAGGTAGGATTTTTCGCATTACAATCAAAACACATCTAATAGCAAACACACTAAATCGTAAATTCCAGATCCAATTTAATAACAATACAATTTCCATATCTGAATCAGATCCATAACGAAATCAAAATAAAAAATAAACCTTGTTATCCGATTTCGCTTTCAATTTTCTGAACACCACGTTTTTGTCAGTGAAATTTTCCGACGCCATGGGAGAGATAGACAAAAAGTGATTCCGAAGAGGTGACGCGAATTGTTGCAACACCGCCTCCTACCTTGCCTCAGCGAGAAACCAGAAGATCGCAAATAGCGGAAGGTAGAGATAAATATAAAGCGAAATAAAACTGCCAAGTTGGAGAGAGCGAGCTCGTTTGATTCGCTTTCAATTTAATAACAGCAGCAGCAAATTAGACAGAGAAATATGAATTAGAGATATATGTTTATTTATTTACTAAAACGCCCCTGTAAGGTGTTTCTTGACGGACGATGATTTCTGGTGATTTGTCTCCGTCTGCGAGGGGCTCTGGTTGTTTAAATAAAAAGAAAGGTATTTTTAAGGAAATGACTTAAATGGGCCTGTATCTGCTGACGGTTGGGAGTGAGGGTAGCGGTCAGTGGTTGCTGGGTATTAGTGGCCGTCAACCCAATGTAGTGTGGTGAGACGTTAAAGCACAGCCAACAAATACAGTGTGTGCTTTTTCGGAATCTTAATTTACTATTTTAGTCTCTCTCTCTCTCTCTCTCTCTCTCTCAATTGCAGCCCGTATTAAAAAAACAAAATCAATTATTTTTTAATTATTATTATTATTAACAAAAATTAAAGGTATGAAACCATGTTCAACCTCGCCCATAGCATCGTTCGGATTGAAACTAGTTAGATTGCTCTTTGCAAATAATTTTTATAATTAATGGAATTACAGTAGATAAATAGCTCGACTATTATTATATTTTATAATAATTAAATTTTTTATTTTTATTTTTTAGGATTTATTCCTCATATTATTTTATTAAAAATATTTTATAATACTAAAATTAAATTAATTTATAATTTTTTCAAAAACAAATCATACATTTTTATATATATTTCAAAGCGTTAATATTAAATAAATATCAAAATATATAATTAGTCTAACATATTTAAAAAAATAACTTTAAAATAGTTGTTATCATTAATTTAAACACTTTATGCATAATAAAATGGATATATAAAAAAAACTAAATAATTGAAAGTTTTGTATGTTGATTATTTCACTTAGATGCACAGCATTATAAAAACAATATAGGACCATTAATATTTTTTTTACATATTAAAGCTTTTGGTTTTGGTTGCAGCAAAGTGCAAAGCAAGTGGCTTGTTTATTTTTTTTATTGTAGATAATTTGATTTAATTTTTTCAGTCATTTTATCTACGTATGACTTCATATATTTTTTATTTACTTGATATTAAATCTAAAATATGATACATAAAAAAATCACAAAAATCAATTTTTAACAATAACAACATAGACTAATTAATTATTTTGATTATTATATCATTGTTATTATCATGATTATTGAATTGTCATGATTGTTATAGCTATCATTATAATCATTATTGTAAATAATCAATATTCTAATTATTATTGGCAGTATTATCGTTGTCACCATCATTATTGTTATAATTATTGTTATCATTACAACAATAATCATCACGATAATGAGCACCGTTATTTTTATTAATATAATTGAAACTACAATTAGTATTATTATCATTATTTTAATGTTTTTTTGTTATTATTGATATTTTCTATATTATTTTAAGAGTTATTGTTATTATTATCACCAAAACCATAATTATTAACAACATAAGCATTATATTCATTACAATTGCTATTATCATTATGATTAATAATATCTCTATTATTATTCTGATTATAAAATCTAAAATTTTTATTACTATTACTGCTAAAATAATAAAAATTATTAAATTATCCTAAAAAATAAAAATAAAAAACTCAAAAACTTTAACCAACGAGGAAGCAAGAGAAAAAAAAAAGTAAAATTATTATTATTATTATTATTGCATAAATAATAAAAAAAATTACATCAAAGAATAAAAAAACTTAAAAACATTTACAAAAAAGAAAATAATAAAATAAAAGAAATGAAAAAATAAAAATAAAAATTATTAGCTGAAAAAAAATCATTTGAATTGAAGATCAAATTAAAAATACTCAAAGAAATAAAAGGGAAAAAATAAGAAATATCAATTTTCAAATGATTACAAATACAAATAAAAATTTTAAAACTAAATTTTTCAAAAAAATACCACATCAACAAAAGAGAAAATAATAAAAATTAAAAACCAAAACTTAAAGCATATATATATGGGCAAAAATAATGACTATTTCATAAATATAAAAATTAAAGAAATTAAAATAAAAAATTTTGTGCCGAAAATATCAAGGGATTTAAAACCAATCTAAAAATTAAAAGAACAAGGATCGAATTAAAAACGCAATATATAATCAATTTCAATCGAAAGACAAAATTGAAACAAATCAAAACTTTCATAATAAAAATCAAGACCATAACAAACAATCCAAAGATTAAGAACTGAAATGTAAACACCATAAACAAAAAGGAATTATCATGCATTTTAGCTTGCATGAGAGAGAAAAAAGGGAAAGTTAAATCGACCACTGTCACGTTCCCGTCCATCTTAAAACACCATGCGCCCCCCATGAGGTGGAGGCTATGGTGATGAATCCGTTGAGACATTGAATGAATATTTTTAACCACTGTATGACTCTACATAGGCCACTGGAATGGAGCGTCATGAAGAAAACTATCGGCATGTCCAGACGATGTACCAACATGTACACGGGAAAAAGTAATTAAAAATATGATAAATTACCTAAACATCCCCACAACCAACTCTTGGTATTATAATGTTTTCTATATTTATTTATATTTTCTATATTATCTTATAAGTTATAGTTATTATTATCATCAAAACCATAATTATTAACATCATAAGCATTATAATAAATTACAATTGTTATTATCATTATGATCAATGATATCATTATTATGATTCTGATTATAACATTTAAAATTATCATTACTATTACTGTTAAAATAATAAAAATTATTAAATTATCATGAGGAATAAAAAAAACTCAAAAACTCTAACCAAAGAGGAAGCAAGAAAAAAACTAAAATTATTATTATTATTGTATAAATAATAAAAAAATGCATCAAAGAATAAAAAGAAACCTAAAAACATTTCCAAAAGAGCAAATAACAAAATAAAAGAAATGACAAAACAAAAATAAAAATTGTTAGCTGAAAAAAATCATTTGACTTGAAGATCAAATAAAAAAATCAAAGAAATAAAAGGGAAATGAAATAAGTTATAACAATTAACAAATTATTACAAATACAAACTAAAATTTTAAAACTAAATTTTTCAAAAAAATACTACATCAACAAGAGAGAAAATAATAAAAATCAAAACTTAGAACATATATATATATATATATATATATATATATATATATATATATATATATATATATATATATATATATATTTCTTTTGAAATAGTCATCATTTTTTTCCATGTTAATATATATATATATATATATATATATATATATATATATATATATATATATATATATCAACATGAACAAAAATAAGAACTATTTTATAAATATAAAAAATAAATAAAAAAATTAATATGAAAAATTAAAAGTATAAGGGACGAAATGAAAACAAAATATACAATCAAATTCAATAGAATGACAAAATTAAAACAAATCAAAATTTCTGTACCAAAAATATTAAGGGATTTAAAATCAATCCATAAATTAAAAGAATAAGGACCGAATTGAAAATGCAATATATGATTAATTTCAATTGAAGGACATAATTGAAACAAACCAAAACTTTCATAATAGAAATCAGGACCATACCAAACAATCTAGAGATTAGGGGCTGAAATGTAAACACCATAACACAAGGGGGACTACCGAGTACTTTAGCCTGCAAGAGAAAGAAAAAATGGGGGAAGTTCAATCAACCACCGTCATGTTCTTATCCATCTTGGAACACCACACACCCCATCATGAGGTAGAAGACATGACGATGAATTCGTGGAGACACCAAATAAATATTTTTAACCACTGAACAACTCCGCAGATGCCACTAGAATGAAGCATCATGAAGAGAACCATCGGTGTGTTTGGACGATATGTCAACAGTGTACGCAGGAAAAAATAATTAAAGATCAAGTAAATTACCTAAACATCCCTATAGTCAATTCTTGAATTTTATCTTTTATGAGAGCATATATGTAGTTACACATTTCAAAAATTGTGAAATGCTAGAAATTCCCTCACAAGCAACTCTTATGTTTTGTTTCTTCAGAGGATAAAAGAGTTATTTTACTATGCACTGAAAATGTTAAATTATCGTGACACCCCACTGACAATTCTTAGTTTTTATCTTATTTAAGGGTATTATGAGTACTTTACTATGCATAGAAATATAAAAAATAAAAAATACCTCTTAGTCCAAGGCTGAAACTACTATGCATTAAAAGGTAAAATAATAATTTTACTAGTACAATCTATGGTAATCTATGTCTGGGGTTACAATAAATTTGCAACAGTAAATCACTAATCTCTTTTAGTATATAGGATAATAACAATCCACATGTTTTGTTTCTTTTTTGTCAATTATTTTTTTTTAAATATTTCTATTAATTTTTGAAATGATTAAGAAAATTAATGTAGTTTACGAAGGTAACCTTACCTTCGTTTGCCAATCTAATTGGGTATTTAAAAACAAATTTGAATTTGACTTGTTTTTAAAGATCTATTTGTTTTCTCGTGTAGTTATAAAAATATTATTGTTATTACACTTGATAAAATATATAAACCAATATATAGATTTAATGAGTTTGATAACATGAATGTTTGATTTCATTAGCAGGACTTGCGAGTTTTTTTTTATTCTTGCATGTTGAGTTAATTAGAATTTTAGTTTTGCAAGTAATTTCATTTTGTTTTTTATGAGGTTATTGTGGTCTAAAAAAAAACATGCAGGTGTGGGGGTTGATGTTTAATTAAGTAATTGTTTATTTTGTTATCATACAATCAAATATAAAATAGTTTTAAAAAATAAACTTATCATATCCCTAATGGAGTCTATAACATGATCTATAAAATGCTAGCTCGGGTTATACTATTCACAGGTTTTACGAGTTTACCTACCGACCAAATAATATATTTTTTTTGTCTTTGGCTCATTGATTGCTTTTAACTTATTTATTTTCTATTTTGTTCTTCAATATTAGATTAATTAGAAAATATATTGCATAATCTATTTATGTTTGTTTTTAAAAGGTTATCAGGTTTTTAAAGTGTTTTATTTTTAGGTTGGTACTTAGTTTTTGTGAGAATTTCTTTTAATCTTGTAACTAAACAAACAAAGTTTATAAAAAAATTCTTAAATCTTGTACTGTAATACCAATATTTAAAGTTAAATCATATTTTTACCGATCAACAATATTATATTTTAACCCATAACATCAATTTATTCAAGTCAAGTTTTTAAAATTAACATATTTGGTAAGGTTTCATAAAATCGCCAAAATAAATCTCTTTACTCAATATTTTTTATATTTAAAATAATATGGTCAAATCCATTGTAAAGTGCAAGTCAATAGACTTTTTTTTTTTCAAACTATCCGATGAATCTAGCGTTATTATTATTATTCGCAAAAAAATCACATGATTTGATTTATTATTATTATTATTATTACTATTATTTTAAAAAGGATCCATTCTAAAAATAATAAGAGGAGGTTTTCTCCGTTTCTTCTTTGTTTGAAGATGATGGAGGTTTCTAGAACGGGCCCAACAATTATTAGATATAAGCTCAAACTACAGTTCCAGAAGCTTCTTCTTTGCGAATCTATAGAGCAATGGGCCCAGAATGCAGTTCTACACTTCATTTCCTGTTCGGCATTGCGATTGGAACTGCTTATCGCCGAAATTTGAAATTTATTTTTTTGCATTTTCAATTAATATGTTTTGGTGTTTTTAGATCATTTTGATGTGTTGATTTCAAAAATGATTTTTAAAAAATAAAAAAACATCATTTTGATATATTTCGGCACGATAAGCACTTTGAAAAGCTATCGCAACCACACTCCCAAACACCCCTAAGACTAGTTATTAATTTTTATTTTATTTTAAGAAATTGCTTATATAAACAATTTCATTGTTTATATAAATTATTATCATTATTTATTAATTTTTAATTTTTGAATCTATCATTTGAAATCAGCTAAATTTGACAATTATTCATAAAAAACACAGCAATTACAAGACAACTTTTCCTAGATAATAATCTTATTAATCAATTTTTTTCAATTTATAAAAATAGGTTGAGGATGCTAGTTTTTTTCTTTATAAAAAAAATAAGATTAAGGTAATGAACTCAATTTAGTTTAATAAGTATTTGATAATAAATTAAAAAAAAAAGACAGTGATAATAAATAAATCAAACTGGAAAAATATACAGTGATTAACTAAAAGATTTAAATGTTTGTCACCAGTAAATAAACATCTCCTAATACTATTAAAAAGTCTCAGTGATTTTATTTGGTAACAAAGTAAAAACTAAATAAGAATGTAATAATCTTATACAAGAAAAAAAAACTATAATTTATTTCACGGTAAATCAAATGAACAAAATTTAAACAAAATAACATATTTGAGTCCAACCTATCAAATGCACAATCTAATCAAGAGATGAGGATAATAATAATTAAAGTAAATTAAATAAAACAATGAAGAACAAATATAAAAAAAAATCCAATATTAAATGACAAAATTAATTAAAATAATGATCTAAAAATAGCAATAAAAAGCAATTAAGTCCCGAATTAAGCCCCTCAACCAATGACTGGAGGCATAGGACCAAAACAAACTAATAGTAAGAAAAGTGAAAAATAAAAATAAAACCCAATAACTAACCAGTCTAGTATTGAAATATGAAATTGAGAGAATTTTTTTTTTAAAAATAAAATTCAATATTAAATAATCTTCAAAATTCATAACCTTAGTTAACATGCCAAGACGAACTCTAAATAAGACAAACTAAAAAAAAAAAAAATACCATGAAGCTAGATTCCAAATCAACAAAGAGCCAACATATGGAAAGCAAAATCAACAAAAAATAATCAAAATAATAAAGATTAAATTTAAAATAAAAAATAAAAATAAATTGATGAAAATGAAAAAAAAAAAACAACTATATAAAGGAAGCAAATGCAATAAAAAATCAAATTTAAAATAAAAATAAAATTAAATGAAGCCGAGCCACATATCCATTGGCATGTATTAGAACATGGGGAAGAGTATGGCGTGATTTTTTTTTTGATAACCGGGATATTCGGACTAGCTTACATGCACCACAACTAATTCTCGGACTTATTGAACATCTTGCAAATCTAGTAAGCATGTAAAGCATTGCGGGGATGACAGGTGTGCATTGTAACAAAAGTCACCAAGCAGCTCCTCGTGCGCCACATAAATATACATGATGCCTTTCACATGCCCTAACCTATATATTTTGTTTGTTTATCTTACCATTTTTGTTTTAATTTTAACTTTGATCCCTTAACACTTAATTGTTTTAAAATAGAAAATTCTGTTTTATTTTGCAAACCAAATCATCAATTGAGCGCCAAGAAAATTCGTCCATATTAAAGCTAATGAAAAGGATTTTAGCTGAAAATTAAAATTGAGGGACCAAAATAAAAGAACTTGGATTTTTCCTATTTTATTGCAAATTAGTCCATAATATTTGCAAAAAAGACTAGATACTTCTTCAAGATTAAAAATTCGGACCTTGAAGTTATAATTATTTTAAATAAATTAAATTGATTTTTATTTCATAGAGCCAAGTATTAATTGTGATTTACTTGAAACCTCGAGAACCACAAAGACCCATAAAAAAACAATTTACCAGGAAATCAAATGGTTTTAAAAAGACCAAATAAAAAACTTAAGGGATGAAAGTGTAATATATATATATATATATATATATATATATATATATATATATATATATATATATATATCATTGTTAGAATAAATAATGCTTCCCCTCGCAAGAGGACTTAGTTATTATTATATATTATTTTTTTATAATATAAATAGCTAATTAATTTTTAAAATTTTAAAACAGGTTTTCCATGAATAGTTTTTGTCAAGTGGATTTTTTTTTAATGAATAGAATATTTATCACCCCACATTTCAATTATATATTGTTTCAAAGCTGTTTGGTATTATAATAAAGATTATTTATTTGAAAATATATTAATATAATATTTTTGTTTATTTTTAAAATTTTATTTTTAATGTCAACACATCAAAATAATATAAAAAAAGTAAAAAAAAAAATTGAAACAAATAAAAAAACAAAAGGCTCTTAGTATATTCTATCTCTTAATCCTACGTAATATTATTGATAATAAAGGGGCTGTCAATAATTTAAGACAAAAATGAAACACACTAGAAAAAAAATTCTCATAAAAAACTGGTCCAACAGCACAAGCACGTCGAGCCTAGTGTGATGCCGCAGAGGCCCATAATCTGATGTGTAACTCTGTAAGGCAGTAATCAAATACCCACACTTGTTCATCCTGGGCTATGACGGGCCTTCCAGGCAGCACTTACAATGCTGCTCGTGTAAAAGCGATCGTATTCACCATTGCTGATGCATCAAACTCGTAAAATCCAGTTCTCTGTAAAAGAAAAGGAATTTTATTATTCTTTGGTTAAAGAGCTAGATTAAATTTCATTTATCTTTAATAAGTTTTATGGCAGGGCTGAGCGCACAATGACGATGTGCTGTGAAAGGTCTGGTAAAATTCGAACAGTGTCGACAATTGGGATGCTGACATTTCCAGATTTTTCTTTCATGACTGAATCATGTAAGCAAGAAAATTTTTCTTATTCATGCGAATAAATCTCATCTCATCCATCCTCTAACAAGTAATTATACCAATTCCAAGTCAAATTGAGTCAGTGTTCGATGTCATAATATAAACCGAATGGGTGAAGGCATTTTAGTTATCACAGAGGGAGGAGGAGACGCCACTGCAATTAGCTGATCCCGAAGTAGTGTTCTGTCATTTCGATCGCTGTCCCTACAATTTATTCATTCCCTTCGTTCCTCACCTCGTTTGTAGCTTCAATGTCGTCACGCTTGCCTGGTGAAACACATGCCACCCAATTATTCATCTGTCGAATGGAGGATATTCAGATTGTCATGCCTTGTCGTTTGATCTGCTGTCCTCTTTTGCCTGTGGCAATGCAACGGGAAATCTACTGTTAAAGTAAACTATGCGTACCACGAGCAATGAAGCTTCTCTGCTTTTAGCCAGTGAAGTCCCCTCAACAAGGGACCTCTAACATAATTAGCATGTCATGACTTTTTCTTGGACCCAAAATGTGACTATATCCATACAAGAAATGTTACGTGGTGCATGCACGTTTAAATTGCAGTGGAAACCTTCAGAAATCCATTTCAACCGCGATTTTGGATGTCCCCACCACGCACATTGACAGTCCCTTCGTGCTTGGAACGAAGAAGGAAGATAAAAACCCAAGTTTCTCAAATTAATAACAACAGTCCAGAGATGCTCCTAATTCAATCTTTCAGAAGCAGTTTCGGGCTGGAATTCTTGCTGGTCATGCAACTATCAGATTCTTTCTGTCTCTGGAAGCATTGCCCCATAAATGACAAGAATTAATGCTGTCAATTGTCATACTCTCTTCATTGCTTTTTTAAAGTTACCAAAATGATGCGCAAATCAAATGTGATCTATGGAATATAATTTATTAAGCAGATCACGATAAAAAACCAAAAGGGAAGATTAAAGTCGGCCCAGATGACAATTAAATATTTTACTTAAAGAAGATGATAAACTTTTTTTTATAAATAAAATCAACCTGAGGCCCTACATATTATCAAGAGCTATTCATCTTAATGGAATATAGTGAATTAAGTACTGTATCTACAACGCCAAAAACAATGGGGGATCCAATATCTCTCTCCCCTTTCCTTTTCTTTTTGAGATTCCAGATTTTAAAGTTAAAAATTTATTTTTTATATATTGTCAAATAAAAATATAATCTTAAAACCAAACCCCACCATACTTTCTTACAAGCACTTGGTTTACAAAGCATTAGTAATAATAATGTAGACCTAACAACCGCACTCTATCCCATCTTCCACAGCTTGATGCCGATGGAACTGTAGCATGCACTCTTCAAAATCTTGATACTCGTAGTCGTAGTTTGTAAACATACAAGTGTTTTCTACGGTTGCTATTGCATGTTGTGTGATAAGAGAATATATTATTTAAAAATTTAATTTTTTAAACAAGATTTCATAAAATAATTTATATTATTTTATAATATATACTCGAGTAAAAACTATTTGAGTACATATGAAATAATTTCTATTAAATAATACAACTATATAACAATTATTTAAATAGTATAGTCAATTAAATATACCTAGTTTTTAAAAAGTATTTAAAGGTATTATAGTCAATACCTTTTATAGTGTTCGTACTTTTATATATATATAAAAGTGTTGAAGGATGAAATTAGAGAGAAAAACATATATTAAATAAAATTAAAAGGCAAAAAAAACACTATTCACATGACACAATGAATGAAATAAAACTAGAATATTTTGGTTAGAATTTATTTGAGAAATCCACGAGATTTGGAGCGAATAAAAGTAGAATTTATTGTGAGCTGTTCCATTTTTTAAAATATTATGAAATATACTGGTTATTCCAGGTAGAACGGAACATTATTGACTGACAATTTACCAGTGATGCCAAATGTAAGTAGAGCAAGACACGCAAGAGCAGGCAGCAAGCCTGTAAATTGTAAATACAAAACACCATAGATATGGTGTGAGCCATGCGGGAGTTGCCTGTCCGGATACAAATAGCACGTAAAAACATACGGATGGTGTCTTCTTCACATACTTTGCTTTGTTGCATACGTTCTCGTTCATGCAATCATCTTTTGAGCTCCCCTTCCCTTTTGTCAACACATTTTGGAGTGTACAAATATACCAGAAGTGGGGGGAGGGGGAAGAAAAAAACAGAAGACACATGGGGAAGATAGAGAGAGATTATAGGCAGTAATAGCATCAGCATCAATTGGTGACTGGTCAATTGAATTTCATGGTGCAGCAAAAACCGTACTTTGAAGACAACAACTTTATCTTTTTTTAAAGTACTTTTAATCATCTCCCATCACGTTAATAATTGTTGTGTTGTGCCTTGGCCCTCCATCCCATATGTCAATCAAAACTCTCATAATAAACCAAGTTTACTGCCATGAAACTGATTTGAATGTAGTTTTGCATAGTGATTCACTAACTCATTCATCCGATATTTCATATGCGTAGGTTGGTTTGTTTTTGTCATCGAACTAGGGGGGAAAAAGGAGGAGGAGGAGGACGATTTCTCACCGGTTTGAAAGATGAAATGTAAACTGTGATAATTCACTGTGGCAGAGTGTTCCGTTTTCTGTCAAGAGACTGAAAACCTCTTTTTGTTCTTTGAGTTTGACATGGTAGCAAAGACTGGTTTGGCTCAACCAAACTTCACGAGATCGTGCTTATCCCTTTGACAACAGATTTCAGTATTGATTATTGGAATTCAGCATGCCTACTTGTGATCTCAATAATCTGTGGTGAAAGTTTCTGGGATAAAACTACATGCTAATATTGAACCTGGGATCCACAGCAAATAAAAACTGGATCATAACATCTCCATTGATGGATGTTTGCGTATGAATGGCATTTGATTATATATATTGTTTTTGCTTTAAAGGTTATACCTGGACTGTTAGTTCTGGGCCAAGAATAGGATGAAGTTCCCTCTGTCAGTCACAAGGAGAAAATGAATTTCCAAACATTCAATTCCTATGGTTTTTAATCTGCGCCTCTTCAGGTCTTCCAAGCTTTTTGTTTGAAATGAACGAGTAAATATTGCCTTGTTCCCACTAGTTAAATTCAGTAAGTCTGCATATTTCCTACAACGAATACAGGTGTGGTTATGTATGTATTTGAGTGTGCACGCTTAAGTTTTTTTCAGGACAATTGTTGTCTGCTCATTCGGCAGTCCAGGTTTTTTTTTTTAAAATAATAATAGTAATAATAATAAATGATAACAAAGGTTGTTTGCTCATACTTAATAATACGCTAAATTTGTGCCATACTTAAGAATAAATGATAACAATTATCGTGAATGAGGACATGCAATTAGAGAGACATCTCTATTCATGAGCGATTCAGACTCGTTTATGAGCGTTTTGGACTCACCTACGAGCTGAGGAGATTTTGGTGGTGACCTCTACTTAGGCAATACAAGCTCATCCAAGAGTGTTCCATATATGTTCATCATGATATGTGGTGATTTTTAGATGTGGTTATATTGTATTAAAAACTATTTATATTTAATAAAATGTTATATTAATTTTATTGTTTTTAATTATAAATTGTGAATTATCAAGTTTATTTAATTGTAATATGTTTTGATTTTTTAATTATATTGGGGAGATGAAGGGCTTGTTTGTAAGTGTTTTTTAAAATATTTTTCGTTAAAAAATATATTATATATTTTTTAAAAAATATTTTTAACATTAACATATACAAATAATCTAAAATCACTAAGTTTTTTAAATTAAATTAAAAAAAAACATTTTATTTTTTTCAAAAAAAATATTTTTAAAATTCATTGACCAGCACCGAATATAAGATAAAGCTTGCTGAATTTGAGCTATTTTTCTAAAATTTTGTACTGTAATATGTTTTATATAAAAAATAATATTGTCAAAATTAAAAAATAAAACCGAAAGATTCGTTAGTGCCACGTCAATGACAATATTACAGAAGTAAGCAGTACAAGAGGCTTATTTATCATTTTTCCAGAAGATGACAAAGCCGGCTTTAAAGACTAAAAGCGTCACGTCAAGTAGGCGCGTGGCAAAGTCTGACGACACGCTCGTGTAGATTTAAGGGGAAAAAAGGAGAAAGAAAGCAGTCGTGAATCACGTGCAGCTGCCGCCCGCGTAGGGCCTACCATTCTTGACTCTTCCAGGCTTCCCCTTTAATTTACTTTTACTTCTCCCAGCTACCCTGTCCTTTTTGGTCAATTTCTCTGCGGGGTCAAGAGATATATTTTCGACATCCAAACCAGTGTCGTTAGATATCCCCATATCCAAACCACAAAAATAAAATAAAACTTATATATAATTTTAGTGTTTTGGATTTATTGTTTTTTTAAAGTATTGTTTATTTATAAATAAATGAAAATAATATTTACAGTTATTATTATATTAACGTATATTTTACATTAATTTGATATTTATAAATAATTATTTTAATTAAAAATCTATAAATATTGATTAAAAACAATATTATTTCACCATTTATTATCAATAATGTTTTTTATCTAGCTTTTTAATGATGGGTTAATTGGTGATTGAGTTTTCTGCTTTGGTTTTTTCTTAAGATTATCTCTACAAATTTTCAATATAAGTTCATGTTAATCTAGTATATTTCTATTTTAATATTTAATAAAAATATCATTCAAATTAAAATCTATTTGTTTTTTTTAAATATCACCAATACTTTAAATATTGTTTTATTGCATCTATTTTTTTTTCTTTTCAAACTGTCGTGTAGCGTGGTTTGAGATGTAGTTTGTAACTATTACACGTGCATTCGATATTTAAATTTGACTTGTGGTGCATATGTCGCGCATGTCAAGAGCTTCCACGTGCGTTGGTGCTATCATGTTACTGTTACATTAACTTAATTAATCATCCTCTCCATGACTTGCCGCCGAGCATGATCTTCTGCTCGCTACTTCATGGGGACCTAATAATTACATTGGCTCAACTTGCACTCAAATTTTAGTGCCCACTTAAAATAACTGCTGGTGAGTGTTCATGTAATTAATTTTGAAAATATTTTTTTTTGTTAAAAATATTAAAATAATATATTTTTATTTTTTAAAAATTACTTTTGGAAACCAGTAATAAACAGGGTGTTACTCTGTATTACTTGCTCGTATTCTATTTTCTTTCTACCATAATGATTTGGGCTGCCGCATGATAAATTAACAGCGTATATGTTTCGAATAAATCTCAGGAGCCCTGAAAGAAAGATAATAAGTTTATTATAGGGTCACAATATATATATATATATATATATATATATATATATATAATGAATTAAAGTACAGATGGTAAAAATAAAAATACACCATATATAATTGCAGCTTAAAACATGCAATCGTGTCTGGATCCTAACACTGCTAAACACAGGAAAATAATCAGTTTTCCCAAAAATTACTTTATGAAATAAAACTATTTTTCAACAAATAAATGATTGGCTAGTGTTGAAGATGGGCATGACTCTCAAAGTTTGTTTTAGTCCTTACACACACACACACACACACACAATTATAATTTTGCTAGAATAAAATATATTGAACTCGTTTATTTTTTTTTATCTATAAAGTTTGAGATAAACTTTTTAGATAATAAATTGTAATATACATCGCATCTATAAATAAATAATTTATATATGTTTCGAGATGTTCATATCAGGGGGTCATACTAATTTGGCTCCACCAAACAAAAACATTATCTTATCTGAATTGTGAAATAGAAGAGCAAGTGTTCATAGGAATTTCAGAAAGCCAAGTATTCTTAATATTAAGGTTGAAAAGGAAAGAATATATCCATGTTTGATCTAGAAAACATATATGGTCAAACAATAAGGCAATTGTTCAAATAAACACACACACATGTTTTCCAAGCTATATCTTCTCTAATTTTGAGGGAAAGAAAGAGATAGATTTAGATATTCAAATGATCACTAATCCAAGAACACCATATTTTCACTACATAAAAAACATTGAATAAGAAAGATAATACACATCGTTTCTCGATATAAAAAAATAAATACATATTTCATCATCTAGAATTCTTACTTGCTTATCACTTGATGAAACAAATTTAAATATTGACTTAAACATAAAAGTGTTCATTGTTCCATAAAAGACTTGTTTTGCAAGTACAATTTAGGTTCAAATCTCATCAACTAAATAAATTTTGTATATTTTTTTGTGAAGTTTTTCCATAACTACATCATATATATATTTCAAATACAATTAGTTTTCTGTATAAATAGTTTAAAGTTGAAAATTCTATAAGGATTTTCTGTTTTTAAATCAGTAAAATGACTAGTTGTTGTATAAACAATCTGATAAATAAATTGGTGATGTTCAAGATTAATGCCTATTACAGGTTGAGCATGTTGATACAAGATTTAATATGATTAAATAAATCACTTATATGGACAAAGCCATCCATGTTATTAAATACAGAGAGAACAACTTATTACAACAATGAAGAATGGAGGAGGAGAAAGAACAACTCATCTTACTTAACTCTCATCTCTCTTTTCTTAATAGGAGTGATGCTAGTGCAGACACTCTTGCTACACAAAATGCGTGCTCTCTCAAACTATCTATCTTTTTTTTAGCTCTCACTTTAATTTATGTTCATGCTTATGTTTCTAATATTGCCTTAATTTATATGCTTCAATGACAATAATTCATTCCAAACATCTATCTAACTTGTTGGAAGTTGTAGCTCTTATCGACCACTTCATTTTTTTGTTAATGGACGGTGATGTCCATTGATGGCTGTTGCACATTCATGAAAACAAACCTAACAATCACCTTGTCTGCCATTTATATGAGCAATTATCATTTTGACTTCTTTAACATATGTTTACATCTCGTAGCTTTTCCAAGCTTACCATTTCGAGACCAAGTTTATAGTTACTTGCCAAACCGTTTAATCACCAGACTCATCCAAGCATATTTTTGTTCAAATCAAAATATCACTATAACTAGATGGTCTGTCACATCATATTTGAAAAGTGTCAACACTTATTTTTGAGGTACAAAGCATTCTTTTATTGAGCTTATCAACCATGTTTGATCTTGAATGATCTATCAAGCCTTTCATTAAGACTTACAACACCCTTTTAAAAAAACAATTTAATTTTCAAGTGTGATAATAATTAATTTGTTATTTTAATATGATCATGATTGGCTATTTATTCAAAAGTCTATTTATCCGAGATTTGCATCTTCTCTTTGTTTCACCTTAGGAACCACGTTTTATTTCTTCGTGAGTCTTCAACTTTATGAGAGCAATTAATTAAAGATTAATCCACATATGTCTTTATACTTTGAGTATTATAATGTTACTATTGAGCTCAGAATTTTAACATGAGATAACTTGTTTCTATAACTTGCACATGCCTTTTACTCTTTCTTAGCAATTGCATCCTAATATTCCATGAGTCATTCATTTATTGTCAAAAGATAATGTTTTCTAACTCATTAATCTTGAAAGGGGGGTAATATCCATTAAAGTTAATTTAACACTTGTCTTTATACTTATAATAACCACTCCATTAGCTGCAAGGAACTGCCAAAATAAATGTCGGGATTGTCAAATTTGTGGAGATAGGATTTGGGACAAAATAAGAGGAAATGGTGTTGTTTTCTGCAGAAAGAAAAAAAAAGAAAAAAAAAAGGGATAAGGGGACTTGTGTTGCTATTTTGTTTCTTGCAAAATAAAAGGACTTGTGTTGCTATTATAACTTTAATATTATCGATGGATTCCCCAATAAAAAATATTGAAAATAAATTATCTTTGGTAATTCTATCGGAAATATTGACATTTTTCGATAGAGCTAACAAATGGATATCTTTCTATATTTTTCTTTAAGTTTCATCTGTGATTTTTTTAGCATTCATTGACAAAACTTTTCTATTGGCTATTACCAATAAAAACTACAACGTGATTTTTTATTTGTAGAAATCATTCTAATTCATAAATGATATTTTTTTTTATCAATATTGTCGTTGATATTTAATAGAAATTTTATAATCAGAGGGTGCATTGACAAATTTACTCCAAACTAAAAAATCAAAATGCTATAGTCCCTCCCTTAAAGATTTATATCTCAATGCTACATTAGTGCTTTTTAAATGTGTGATGTCGTTATTGCATCACAATCAAATCCTAAGATTGATATTAAGGAATGAAGTTTTTCTAGTGACTAAGATCTATTTTGATTTCATCTTGCATGTTTCAAACTTATAAAAGATATATCTGGTATTGGTGCACAATTGAACAACTTTTAGATTTACAATTGCAATATTGTGTTCAGTGTTTTATTTTCACTGAAAAAAGCTTTATTGTTGCATGTAGATTTATTAGTTTTTTTTTTTTATCTAATTTAAACTACTCATAATTTGTAAATATGGGATACAAGATATTAAGTGAAGTACACAAAATAAAAATGATAAAACATTACTTGAAAAGTTAATATGCTAGGTGTTTTTCTTACAAATAGACTCATCTTTTACATTTGTATTTTGTCACATGTAAGAGAGGGAAATAAATGAATATAAATACTGCAAAGAAAGGGGCGATGGTTGAAACACACGTGCTCTAATAAACAGGAAAAAAAGACATTTGTTTGCGTAATTTGCAAAGCACTCACCAAGGAAAAAGCAAAACATGCTTCAATAATTTAATCTTTCATTTATAATTTTAACAGCCCGGAAAAGAATATTCTTATGACATAACTCGACAAATAAAGACAAACCAATCACGGCGTCACGAACACGATCATATTTCGTGATGCCAAAGCATTCTTTGAAGGGTGAAAAACTCTTTTTTAGTTATTTAATTCCCGTTTGTAATTTTTTTTAACGTTGTCATTGTCACTTATTATACTAATGTAAAAAAAAAAAAATATTTTCAAACCATTTTTATACAATAATATTAAAAAAATATTATTTTAATATATTTTTAAATAATTTATTTTTAAAAACAACTTCCATTATATTCCCCATGTGATTAGAAAATGGCTGCCGAGTCTTGTTAATGGTGGCGGCTATTAACCCTTTTGGATTTCCATTGGAGACCACTTTGGTTTGGAACAAGGAAACTAAATGATCGGGACCATTTACCCCTAATTTTCTTGTCTATTTTCTCCACCATGTCCTTAGTAGAACATGCTACCTTACTCCACGTATATTATTATTATTATTTTGGCATTCTCATTATACTTGTCCGACCAGTGGATCATGGTACTCATTGGATTCAATTAATATTTTTAGATTATTATATTATAGAAAAATATTATATATTAATTTAAAATTAGATTAATAAGAAACAATAAAAAAATTAATAAGAGCTTAACATTGTACAATAAAATAATATTATTGGGGTTGGACCTAGAATTCTATTTCCAGCTATTTCTATCTAATAACACCATAAATCTTTTATTCCTCAAGTAATGCCCCAATGATTGAACAACCATAACTTGGAATTAAAATAATAATAATAATATTATTTCAAGTCGAAGCTTAATTTTTAATCAATTTAATGTTAAATGATAAAATTAAATAAATAATTTGATTTAACTCGAAAAACTCATTATACATATAATGAGATCATAATAATTTTATAGAAATCATATCAAAATAAATTATAAAATTTAATTCTTAATTAATACAATGTTTAAGAATAAAAATTGAAAAAAACAATTCAACTAAAACACAAGGATAAAAAAACAAGTCAACCCGTTAAACCCACCATATAGGTCATAAAACTAAAATAACTATATAAAAAAAAATACCAAAACAAATTATGAAAAAATAATTTTGAATGATGACATAGCAAAAATTAAAAACTAAATTGAAAAGGCAATATTCAAGTAAACAACTTCAAAAATAGTGTTAAAAAAACTTTTTGTTTTCTCGAATTGGTCTTAACAATTTTAATATTTTAGACCGGAAGCGTAAAGACCAACAAGCTTGGAGTCTCTTTACATTGGAAGCGCGAGTTGCTTTCATGCAAATGAAAATTGTTATAACAAGAGACATCATTTTTGGATGATGAAAAGATAATTAATTTAATATGATTAAAAAATAGTAGTAGTAGTAGAAAAGACAATTATGAAATAAATTGTTAATGATTAACGGCAAAAAAATGAATGTTTCAAATAGGAGGGAAATGTTAAGAAAAGAATAAATAATTAAAATATATAAAAGTATAGATATTAAAATATAAGTAAAAAAACAAGAGATATTTTTTTTTAATTATGAATTCTTCTAAAAAATACACGACAAATGATCTATTTATAGGATAAGAAAATGAACTTAATGGTTATAAAAATTCAAAATACTAAACTCAAGAGTTATGGATATTCAATCCACATAAATATAAATTTATAACAAAAAAGCTATTCTCTCAATACTCTTAAAAGGCCTTCATAATTATATTTGATAAAAAAATACAAATTAAATGAAAATAAAGACAAATTCATATAAAAAATATAAAACTTAATTCCCAGAAAATACAATGTTAAAGAAAGAATATATATATATATATATAAAATACAAACCCAAGTTGACCAAAGTCATCTGCCATATCTATAACCCAATTATGAGATCAAGATAACTTTATAAAAAAAAAATTGAATAAAGTATACGGCTCGATTCTTATACCGTCTCAATACTGAGGAGAAAACTTTAAAAATCTCATTAAAAAAAAAAAAATCCAACTCAACCCAGGTTAACTTGTAAATCCCAAAACTTGGAATAAAAAATCAAAATAATTTTGTAGAAAAAACCAAAAAAAATTACAAAATTAGTCATTAATAAAATCAACATTAAAGGATGGAAATACAAAATAAATAGAAGAAAAATGACTTAAAAATGAACAAAATCATGTTGGACTAAATCGACTTTACTCTTAAAAGGCAAGCACAAAAAAACCATGATGTTAGGTTTGCAATCAATAAAATGATGAGGGATAAAATTCAAAAAAAAAATTAATAAAAATAATTAAAAACAAAAAATAACAATAAAAAATATAAAAATAAAATGAACAAACTACTTATGAATGAAATAAAAAAAATGATTAAAAATTGATTTAAAAGCAAAATTAATAAGAATTAAAAGAATGAAGATAAAACTTGATATAAAAATAAAATGAAACCAAATAACAATGGACAAATTGCAAAAAAAAAAGAAAAAATATTTTAAAAAATACAAAATTAAAAGATTGATAATCAAATTTAATATTAAAAGATCAACATGAAGGAACACCATTCAATTTTGAGAGGTATGACTCGATTCTTAAAAAGAGGAGAGAATAAGAAAAAAAGAGAAAATCACTATTTAAATAAGCGATGATTCTCTTTCTCTTCGCAACCTGTATTGAAAGACCAATCACGTTTAATGTTTTTAAATTAAGTATTGAAATTAATAATAATATAGTAATTTGGATAGGATTTATGGGTCGACCCAATTAATTTAAGGTTTAGAAAAACATAAAGGAGGAACTGATTTAGCCTAACCTTATTAAAAACCCAAGTTGATCTTCAATCTACCTTACGTATTGTAATGAAACCCCTGATCATAAATTCCAAAACTAGATCGCCGTGTTCTACTGGCCTCAGTCAAAACACAGTATCTAAGTACCAACAGAACTATGCCACGTAATACCCACGTGCTACCAATGCATAACCATAGGCTGAACCTAAGACGCTACAAAACCCAATCCTATTCTTTTCTTTTAGCTCAGTCGTTAACGCCGGACTTTTCCCTTCCATTCTAAATCTCGTGAATTAATCGGCGACCCTTTCCTTCCTGGAAACTGCCGCTCTCACTTTCCATTCCTCGTCTCAACTTAACTCTACAAGAAAATTAAATTATAGAAAAAGAAGCTCAAATTCATACCAAATGAATCCCAAACCCAAATTCTTCCCAAGTTCTCGCCCATCCTCCTCCTCCACCACCACCACCACCACCGCAGCAGCAACCCCTTTTTCTCTCAAAATAATCCCCACCAAAACCACCACTTTCTCTATCTAAAATAAACTTATTTTCACCACTTCCTCACTCCAAAACAAACTCCTTAACCCCAACCCCATCTCCCTTTCTTTGAAAAGAGAAAACACATTTACTTTCTGGGATGACTGATTACCGATTACCGACGACAATGAATCTATGGACGGACGACAACACGACTGTAATGGAAGCATTTATGAACTCCTCCGATCTTTTTTCTCCTTGGGCACCGCCTCCGCAATCCTCCACCTCTACTTCCACGCCAGCAGCAGCAGAGCCATCTGAGAAAACCATGTTGAGCCAAGAAACACTCCAGCAACGCCTTCAGACATTAATTGAAGGCGCGTGTGAGAGCTGGACTTACGCTATTTTCTGGCAATCTTCTTATGATTATTCCGGCGCCTCCGTCCTAGGATGGGGCGACGGATATTATAAAGGGGATGAAGATAAAGGAAAAGCTATAATGAAAAATTCGGCATCATCAGCTGCTGAACAGGAGCACCGTAAAACGGTGCTCCGTAAGCTGAATTCGTTGATCGCTGGGCCTAATTCTGTTACTGACGATGCTGTCGATGAAGAAGTTACTGATACTGAGTGGTTTTTTCTTGTTAGCATGACCCAGTCTTTTGTTAATGGAAGTGGGTTACCTGGTCAAGCTCTTTTCGATGGGAATCCGGTTTGGGTTTCTGGGTCGGAGAGGTTGGGGACTTCGCCGTGTGAAAGAGCCAGGCAGGGTCAGGTTTTTGGGTTACAGACTTTGGTTTGTATACCGTCCTCCAGTGGTGTCGTTGAATTGGGTTCTACTGAATTGATTTTTCAAAGCTCGGATCTGATGAATAAGGTGAGGGTTTTGTTCGATTTTAATAGTTTTGAGGTGGGTTCTTGGCCGATTGGAACTACAACTACTGATCAGGGCGAGAACGATCCGTCTTCATTTTGGCTTACTGATCCAGAAACTAAAGATGGAAATGGTGGAATTCCTTCGAATCTCAACGGGAATAATCAAAACAAGAATTATCATAGTTCTAATCCGAGTTCGAGTAGCTTGACTGACCATCTGGGAGGAATTCATCATGTTCAGAATCATCAACAGCAGCAGATTCATGCTCACAGTCTTTTCACTCGAGAGTTGAATTTTGGGGAGTGCAGCACATATGATGGGAGTAGTTTAAGAAATGGAAATTCCCATTTGACGAAGCCAGAATCTGGAGAGAGATTGAGTTTTGGGGAGAGTAAGAGGACTGCTTCCAGTGCAAATGGGAATTTGTTTTCGGGTTTGGTGACAGAGGAGAGTAATAAGAAGAAGAGATCAGGTGGTAATGAAGAAGGGATGCTTTCATTTACTTCAGGTGCGACTGTTCCTTCTTCTTGTATCCTGAAATCCAGTGGCGTTACAGGAGGGGATTCAGATCACTCTGATCTTGAAGCTTCGGTTGTAAAAGAGGCGGATAGCAGCAGGGTTGTGGAACCAGAAAAGAAGCCACGAAAACGAGGGAGGAAACCTGCCAATGGAAGAGAAGAGCCTTTGAATCATGTCGAAGCAGAGAGGCAAAGAAGAGAGAAACTTAACCAGAGGTTTTATGCACTGCGAGCTGTGGTTCCTAATGTATCAAAGATGGACAAAGCTTCACTTCTTGGTGATGCAATATCATATATCAACGAGCTTAGAATGAAGCTGCAATCTACTGAGTCTAGCAAGGAGGAGTTGGAGAAGCGAGTGGAATCAATGAAGAGGGAGTTGGTAATCAAGGATTCAAGTCCTCCACCCAAAGAGGAGCTTAAGATGTCAAATAACCATGGAGTTAGACTGATAGACATGGATATCGATGTGAAGATAAGTGGATGGGATGCGATGATACGAATCCAATGCTGTAAAAAGAGCCACCCAGCTGCTAGGCTAATGTCGGCTTTGAGAGATTTGGACCTTGATGTTCAGTATGCCAATGTGTCTGTGATGAATGATTTGATGATCCAGCAAGCCACGGTGAAGATGGGGAGCCGGTTTTACACGCAAGAAGAGCTTAGGGTAGCCATATCAACAAAAGTTGGTGGCGTCCGATAGGCATTGAACAGAACAACAAATGCAATTAGCAGTTGGGATGGATCTCGGAAAAAATTATAGGTCCCGAGTTTCTTTATTTATGCGGTAGGTTTTTATGGGACGTTTTAAGGCTCCCCTGGTGGCACAAGCTCTGTACAATAGTATTGTTTCTTTGTAGCTGTTTTAGTATATAATTCAGTGAGTTTGGGATAAACCACATTGAGGGGCTGAACTGATGAGCTATGTACATGAAGTGAAGATGGCTATTTTTGTGTTTATGTTCTGTCTGTCGTTGGTGTATATATTTAAGTTAAAACCTGATCAATTTTCTGGTTTCGATTCACGTGTACTCTGATATTTCTGTCAAACATCAGAGATGGAGAAGGTGAAATAGAACTTCAGTAATTTGTTGGATTGAGTTGGTAATAGATTGGATTTTGCAGTCTTCTGTCTATGTAATCTTTCTCTTGATGCAGAAATTTGATTTCCGGGGAAGGTACGGTACAACTGGAGCTTCTTCATTTGTGCTATGGTTTATCAAACAATGGACCGTGTTCGGATTGCTGTCCATTCATGTTTCCTTGTTTATCGTTCCAAAGTTACACATTATATAAAACTGGGAATTCGGTGCAGTGCTTAAGGGTATCTCCCTCGCTGACATGATTTTATTTAAAAGAAATTTGGCGCAGGAAATGTCTTTTCTAAAATTCTAAAGCTTTATTCTCGTTTTTAAGTGATCTAATTCTGGTTCTTTTTTCGCCGACATTCGTGGTTTGGAAATGGCAAGTTAATGCTATTTGTTCTGATGAATAAAATACCCCATGCACTTCTGGAGTGTGGTTGAGCGAACATAATTAAGAGGTTACCCACATGACTTAAGTTTTAAAGCATATCAACATTTCTTCATCCAAAAAACTATGTATAGAGATTTATAAAGAAAATATAGACAGGGTCTCTGCTGTCTCCCAAGCCCGCGTTTTAGGACTCGTTATCTAAACATAGGATTTTGAAAGCAGGTCGCGATGATCTAATCACATGAGCGTCTGTGTTAGCAAATTCTACATATATGCCCCCCCAGGTCCTAAAAATGAAGCATGCATCTTGTAGCTGTTCAAACCACAACTCGGTGATGAAATCAATGCTTGCGGGGGTGGATTTCCTGTGTTGACACCAGGTGGGCATGTCCATTTCAGCTCTGGGAATCATTTCTTCAGCTTCCTAGTTGCTACCTTCGGTCCCTCTCTCCCATGTTAATTTTCAGGTTCTCCTTGCTTTACTCTGTAAAGAATGTACTACTGGTACGCTTAAGTTAATATAATTACACGTGGGCTAAGCAAAATAATGTTTAACACCTGGTTAAATGTGTCGTGATCATTTAACAGAGACGGCTTGAGAAATGTCAACAATGTGATGCAATAAAGGTTATCGAGGACGTAATAGGGGACATGGCTGACGTGGGTTCCTTGAATGGAAGATTAGAAGTGGTGGCTTGAAAATGCGATAATTTACCGAAGTTTACGTCTAAATCATTTGAATTCTCATGTTAAAACATACACAGTAGTTAGAGATACATTGATTCTTCATGAAACGCATTGCATCACGAATTTCGGGTATGGACTATGGATCATTGATAAACATGCAACATTATTGGGATTTTGATTTGGTTTCCCCAGATTAGGTCTAGGGAGGAATGCTTGTGGACGCTACTGCTAATTTCCAATAATAATTATAGAACTCTCCTGGATTGACCGAAGCAACTCTACAAGGTTGTGTGCTGCAGTGTCGTCCTGAAGTTTCCAGGATTCAATGAACTTCTTTTGATAAAATAGAAGAGAATAAATGGCATGCGAGCTGCCTTCCAACTTTTGCATGACCAAGAAACCATGATTTTACACGGGCTCGGTGGATCCCTGAACGTGTGCTTCGATGTGAATTATGAAACTATCCATGCACTTATTTAAAACAAAATAAAATGAAAAGAAAAATCAAACACAGTTCATGGTGTGCGATTCCTCCGTTCCTTCACCTACAAAGCGCTTCCTTTTCCTCTTACAAACCGTACAAACCTAGGATTCTTATGCATAGTAATTGGGTGCCTCTCAAATCAAGCCACCGTCCAATTTATCTTGAACAATTCGATGGGCCAAATGTTGCGTGAACATATGTCTCGAAGTCGGCAATCAAAGTAGAAAGCGAGAGAATGTTGAATTAGTTGGAATAAAACAATTAAGATTTCAAGAATCGAATGCAATATTAAAAAAAATTAGAATCTCGTTTGGTCGCCTAAGAAACTAAGAAGAGCAAATACATCTTTTATAAAATCTTTAATCATATTCTGGGTCGCAATCAACATCAACACCGAAACGAATACGGTTAATCAAGAGTTTAGAAGCTTTTGATGGTTATATAAGCAAACTTTCTTGCAAAATCAGAGCAACCTTATCATAAACTTTCAACCCTTGTCTCTCATATATTCCATGCCATCTTTAACCCATAGTCAGTCCACTAGCTGGATTTGGTACTGTTATAAAGCATTATTGTCGATCGGGATCTTTAAGTTATTTGCATTTGGACTACAAAGAAGTTTCATTTTAAATAGTATTCTCAGCATTCTCACGACGCAAAATTGATCCTCACTGCAAAATTTGCCTTGACGGTTTGTTTCAATGGCCCTGGTTTGAGTTCAGCGTTCAACAAAGAAGATCATGTTGGGTTGGCGCTCAATTTCACATAAAATTAAGGTTTTTATTTAAGGATAATAAAAATTATATTTTATTCTAGCATCTTATCTAATAATTTAAGTTTTTAAATAAAAATAATTATATTTATCATGGGCAAGATTTACTATCATGAACTAGGTTAGCTTATTTTAATTATATCAAGATTCGAGTTGTGAATTTAATGGTTTAACTCTGATTGATTTAGACAAACAAATATATAACCGGTAACTTTTTGAAACATAATCATGTTCTTACATATTGTTATAATTATTATTGAATTTACCAAGTTGACTAGATCATGTCTAACTAATACTCTCATGATTTTTTTTAAATAAAATAAAAACATTATTGACTAGTAAATTCATACCCATATTGCAGTCCCGGAAAAAAAACTAATCAGTAGCTAATTACCTTTGAGGATACAAGAATAGTCATTTAGAAGCAATGCTTGTAAAATCATATGTAAAACATGGTATTATTCAATAATTCAAAGATAATTCGGCCAGATGCTTATAACCATATTTAAAGCAGAAATCCTAGCCTAATCCATGTCGAATAAGTAAACGACACTAATTAATAAAATTATCAAAAATGAAAAATTTGAGATAAATGCAAAAATTGAAAAGGCTATAAATCCTGAGCAAGCCGGAATTGATGGAAGTCGTTTCGGACTTGGAAATCAAAAGTTATGGCTAAAACAAAACTTTTATAAAATAGCAAAAACGACGATTTCGGAGCCTAAACGATGGAATTCGGCCAAAAATTGGTATGCATCAGAGCAAAGCTCTTGGCTTCCTCCGGAAATGCCGAAACACATTAACTGAGTGAGTTTCGCGTCATTCCGACTTCAGCGCTTGAACTGCAGAAATTTAGTTGCCTTTGAATTTCAGGTGTTCTTTCTTGAGTACGTACGTCTCTGCCACTTGGTGCCTGTTTGGCACTGCGGCCAAATCAACGTTTGGCCAAAATTCAATTTTTTTTCATTGTAAATGAATTTTTTTTTTGGTGTTTTTAAATCATTTTGATGTACTGATGTCAAAAATAATTTTTTTAAAATAAAAAAAATATCATTTTGATGTATTTCTAAACGAAAAGCAGTTTGAAAAGCAACCGCAACCACACTCCCAAATACCCTCTTGTTCTATATCAAAAATTGTAAAATCAGTAAACTCATATTGATTATATGATCTTGTCAAATGTGTAACTCAGCAACTGTGCAAGTTAATTCACTTGTCTTAATTCTCAAACTGTCTCCTCTCCTGTAGTCTGGCCCTCATTTACTTACCCTTTGTCAAATCTTAACCCTGGCAGTAGCAGGAGCTCGTCAATCATCATCTCTCATCTGCCATTTTGCTTGTAGATTTGTAAGCTCGTCGTCGTCATTGATCTTTCTGTACAACTGGTGCTCCATGACACTCTTAGTCTTTGACAACTCAACAAGGTTTGTTATTCATCTTTCTTATGTTTTCATCAATTATCTTAATGGTGACAAAAACTCTGTTTCTTGTAGTCCTTTAGGCCCCGTTTGTTTGCTGGAAAGTGATTTCCTTTTGGAAAGTGAATTCCGGGGAAAATGAATTCCTGGAAAGTGAATTCCGATGTTTGGTAGTGTTATGGAAAATGAACTGGAAAACACTTTCCAGTATTTGTTTATGTTATGGAAAATGATCTGGAAAATAATTTATTAATAAATTAATTTTTTTTTAAAGTTTATTAAAATAATGAGGAACAAATCTTACAAATTAAAAAGTTGAATGGGAATGAAATTGAAAAAAAAATATAATTTCATAAATTATCTCAAATAAAATAAATAATAATCAAAATAATAGAGATCAAATCTAAAAAAAAATTTAAAAAAATAAAAGGTGAATAAATTAAAATAATAATAATTAACATTTCATAAATTATTTCAAATAAAATAAGTAACAATAAAAAAAATGAGGACCAAATTTGATAGATAAAAATTTTTAATAAAAAAATGATAAGAAAAAAACAAATAGCAATTATAAAAATAAGAACCAAAATTAATATAAAAATTAAATTTTAAGAGATGGAATTGAAAAATAAATATTCAAAACAAATTATATATAACAATCAAAAGTTTGAGGATCAAATTTGATATAATCAGCAAATAATGACATTTCTAAATTTTTCACAACTTCCGGAAAGTGTTTTCCGTCCAAATTTTCCGGAAAACACTTTCCTGAAAACCAAACCAAATTCTTCTTTGACTGGAAAGTGTTTTCCGTTGACCAACTTTCCGGAAGACAAACAAACACAGGAAAGTTTGGAAAATGGTTTCCCGGAAAGTGAATTCCGGGAAACAAACGGGGCCTTAATGATTCTTTCATTTCCTTTAAGATCTTTTAACCGGTGTTAGGTGGGAATTCAACAAACAATTTCTTTAGATTTCATGTTTTTCCCCGCTTCTGGATTTTCTTTTCTTGCTAAATATCCTTGGCACTGAGAAGATTTCATGTTTTTTTTTTTTATTTTTTTTTATGACAATCTCTCTAGATTTTTCTCAACGTGTTTGTAATAATAATAATAATAATAATAATGGTGGTGGTGGTGATGGTGGTGATAGTTATAGTGCCTGTTTGGTATGCCGGTGCAACCGGCGTTTTGCCAAATTTCAAAATTTTTATTTTTTTTGTATTTTAAATAAAAAAATTTAGCGTGTTTAGATCATTTTGATGTGCTGATGTCAAAAATAATTTTTAAAAAATAAAAAAATATCATTTTGATGTATTTCGGCATGAAAAACACTTTGAAAAGCAACTGTAACCACACTCCCAAACACCCCCATAGTAACGATCTCAACAAATATTGTTTGTAATGGTAAAAATAATATTAATAATAACACCACCATGAGCAACCACAACAACAAAAATAACAACAACAACAAGAACACTAATAATAATAGTGATGATATTAATAATTATGATAACCCATCACTAGTAACCACAACAATGAAAATAACAATAATAATAATGGTAATAGTAATAATAATAGTTTATTATGATAATAGTAGTGATTTTGATAATAATAATAATGATAGTGATAACTATGACAATAATAGTAATAACAATTATAAAGATAATGAGAATGATCATGATAAAGATACTAATAATGATGATAATAGGAGTAATAGTAATAATAATAATTTGTTGTAATGATAATAATAATTATAATGAAAAAAATAATAGTCATGATAGTGGCAACAATTATTTTTGTAAAAATTTATTTTGTATGATTAAATTCTTGTTAGATCTTAATCTTCTCATTTAATATTTAATTTATTAAGAATTAAACTTCATTGTTTAAAAAATTAACATATATTTTTTTTAATCTTAATCTTCTCATTAATTTTTTTTAAAAAGTCATGAAGTCAGCAGCCACATTTTTATGGAATATTAGCAACATTTATCCTAGCTCGGGCAATTATAGTCAAAGCAGAGGTGGATCGTGAACAATGGAAGTAGATGACAGCCCTAATTTCTGGCTTACCTGTCTTTCCGGGCATCATTGACGACTATTTTCGTCTACTAATTAACCACTTTTGGCGTTCCCCGTATCCTTGATCCATTCATCAAATCCCATTCACCCCCACATCCTATTGACCTTCATACTCTCATTTTAACATTTCAACCCAGCTTCTTGATTCATCTCTCTGCAACCACCGTAAAAAGGTTCAGTTTTCTTGCAGAGTAAAGGGATAAAATACACATATCTAACCATGAGCCTCAATTGTCTAAGCTGCCAAGATTTGCAACGGAGTACTTCTGAGAGGGAGTGTTTGCAAGGTAAACCGCATATAAAAAAGCTGGGATGCATCACGGTGGAAAGAAGCTGGTCAGGAAACTTGAGCCCGCCATCTCATGGGCAAATCGGGAGAAAATCTACGGCGGTTGCTACAAGGAAGATGATCAAGAAAGAGCCTCACCGCTTAAATAGTACAGGAGGCGTTACGTTCAAGGGATGTGAAGAGCCTAGGTTGGTGAGGAGCTCTGGAATGAGAAGGGATTGGAGCTTTGAGGATTTGATGAAAGCATGTAAAAGAAACTATTAACTTATATATATATATATATATGCATGCATGCATGTTAATTGCATAGCATCAACCATATCCCCCCCTTTTTTTAAAAATATTTGTGAATTTTGTTTCTCTATTTGCGTCTTCTTAATTTTCATTTTAATCGTGTTGATTTTCATTTTGCATGAAACTCCAGTATCTAATGAATGGAGTGTGGCTGATTTTCATGCTGATAACTATTTAACTTACATTGCATTGAGATTTATGGGAGGATTTTCTCAGCAAGGATTTCTCCATGCACGAGATTATCTAGGAGGTAAAGGCTCATTCACATACTGCATTAGGAGGGTCGCCTTGTCAAAATAAATTGCCCAAGGAGAACGGAGAAGAGAACTGGATTAGTAATGATCAGATATATGCAATGTCCTTGTAACTTGTTTACACCCACACCCACACGTACCATCCAACATACATATAGGAAAGAAATGCTTAACAAAAGCAACAGGGATCACACCATTATTTAAAGCGAACACGGACCTCGACGAGATGGTGATCACTTGAAGTGCACAACTAGTATCCGTTCTGCCATTCCTTACAATGGCCATGGTCAAGGTGGAAACCGTGGGATCATCGTGCAAAAATTGATTGTAGCAAACAGGTCCCTGAATCTTTTATAAGCCATCTGCAAACTAATTTTCAGAACTTTCAAATAACTGGTTTACAAACATGGCCTAAACTTCCCGTTCTTATTGTAGCAATTTACCAAACTCATAATTAATCCTGGAAAACAGTGACCTCAGGTATAGGAAAAAACATGAACCACCATCAAAGTTCTAGTAGGGAGGACGGACTAGTGCAGGCTGCAGCTATAACTTGCGATATAACCACCATCATCAACCATTTTTATACCAGTAGATAAAATATACTAATTTGCACGTTAACTAGACGGTTTGATGGATTACTTGCTAAAACGTTTTCATAAGAATTCGTATTGCAGAGGTACGTTTGGCAAATAACAAAACAGAGAAGCTTGCTCAATTCCAAGGAAAAGAAATGGTATTCTCAAGAAAAATTGGGATAAATGGAATTTAAAGACAGTATCTGGTTTCAAAATAGCATGTACGGATTATAGCTGGTCATATTTATAGTTTGCCTCTCTCAAAAGGAAGGGGAATAATACCTTGAATTTAAACAAAGGCCAGATGATAAAAGCATTACCAAGAATCCAAACGGAACTGTTCTTGCAAATGTGAAGTTAAAACTACATGAAAACTTTGTGCATCTATGGATGCTATCACCTTAGGGCAAGTCCAACGGGAGAGGGATCTGGAGAGCCAAAATCATTTATTTTTTAAATTTAGCTATTTTTGTTCAATTTCTACTCTCCAACAGGAGAGCTATCCCGAGAGATATTTTGCCTTTTCTTAAATCAAGAAGGCATTCCCATATATGATGAATGCAGAGCCAAACAATAAAAATAGCCGTTGAAATCGATAGAATTATACAGTTGCAGATACATCAACAAAACCAAGCAAAAACAATCAACAAAACACAAATATAAACTTCAGTTCAAATAACCCATGAAATCAAAATATAAACAAAACCCATGTTGTTTTATCACCTTAAATTTATAGGTTCTAAGCTTGGAACCATTTCAGAAGAGCAGCAATGAATTGCCAATAGTCCATTCGAGCTTTGCTAACTCTTCACCAAGCTGTGGTAATGAAGTTTCAATAGAATCAGGAGTAAGAGGTAAGATTCAGAGAGGTAATCGGTGCATAAGAAGTAGTAGAGAGATAGCAATTAAAAACAATAGGAGAAACTTTAGAATTAGTAACGGCAAAGCTCTTCGTCTCAACCTATGGGACTCTTGTGAGTTTCTCTATCTCCAGCATGAAGATAATTTGCTTCGTTTTTTCCTCTTGCATTTTAAACTTTATGAGGTTTTATTTGCTTCATTTTTGGGCGGTGGCCAGCAAGGGAAGAGAATGATATGGTAGGGTTTTTTTAACTTTGAGATCAAGGGGAACATATGGGTGGGGTGGGTTTTTATGATAATTATTATTATATTATAATAATTATTATTAATTATTATAATAATAGATAGCATAAAAAATAATAGAGGTATTAATTTGATTGAATTATTTATAATAGAATATATTTTAATTAATTATGTTTGAACTTATTGGTTATTTGTTAATGTGTTTATTTTATTTTTTTAAGTTTTTATAACACTCAAAGATAATAAATAACATTAATTAATTTCAAATACAACAATTATAAAAAAACATACAAATTACTTGAAAAACATACAATAAGTAGCTTAATTTCAAATTTCAAATTTCAAATATTGAGTTCTTTTAATTATATTTAAATATAATTAAAAAATATTTATTGTTAGAGTTTTTTCACAAGAAATTATTTAATTATATAACCTACTCCTATTAATTATATAATTAATTGCATAATTAAATTATATATAAAATAATTGAACTTTATTTTAAATAATATAAAAAAATAGCTTTCCAAAATGATTTTCACCATTGGAGTACACATCAACAAAAAAACTATACATACACTATTCAAAGAGCTATTTTATAAATTTAACTCTCCAAAATAGTTCTTACCATTGGACTTGCCCTTAGACTCATCTAAAAAAGATTGACCACACAAGCGCATTAGCAATTCTATCTAGGATGCATCCTTTTTTTTTTTTTTAAGAAAAAAAAAAAAAAAGCATCCACATATGATACAAACCATATTAATGGAATGGGAGGTTCATGATCATGGCCTATTTTACGAGCCATTAAATACAGAGAGTTCTTGAATCATAAGCGAGTACAAATTCCAACCATCTTACACTATTATTACTCGGGGAAAAAAACGAGATTTCTGACAGATTCATCTTCCTATTCCACATATAAAGCTAGAAAACACTGAAGAATTGCCCTTACACGAGCCCAGTATATAAGTTTCATGTTCCACAGTGGAGCGCATATAGCAATCTCAAACTTGTAAGCACCATGATATGCATTTTATAGTGATTCATCATATATTACAATCATTTCTGAACAATAACCTGACCTTCAAATCAAGGCAAGATTCCAGACTAAGCTTCTGATATTTCATATTCTTCCTGCAACAATTGTTAACATATTGACTAATCCCCTGATGCCCTCCCATCCTATCTGTAGCAGAAGCTGCAAAAGTTACCAAAAGGAAAAAAGAAAAGAAAAGAACATTCTACCCCATGTTTAAACAATGTGCACTACCCACACTAGTATAAATTAGAGGGACCATCAGAATTCACTATTATCCACAATCATTATCTGCTGATCAAGATGTCTCTGCAAATTCATCTTTTAGTTTTTATTTCTTCTTGCCTCTGCCTTCCAATCTCTTCGACCAAACTTGGTCTCATGTGTTTCACTAATCCACAAGCTAACAGAATTCTTGGAATGAGATTCCCTCTCTTGTGATGGCCCTGTCATTATTCCAGGGGCTGAGCAGGCAGTCTGGATTTTAATATTAAAGGGAAGTGCAGTAACAGCAGCATTATGTGTTTCTTCCTGATTCTTACATGCATGAGCTCTTCTTGCATCTTTTTTCCAATTTCTTTTACAAGGATTAGGGGTTACACTATTATTATGATGCCCGTTCAGTTCCACTTCTACTTGTGGTGGTGTTGGTTGGTTTGTCACAGAAGCCTTCTTCGTATCTGCTTCAAGGCGTTTTCGGGCCCTGTATCTACGTTGCCGTTCACAGTTCTTCAATCGTTTAGTAGTAATGTCAATATGGCTTTTGGAGAGCTCTTCTTCATCAAGAATCTTTATCATGAAACCATCTTTTATTATAGAAGAATTAATGATTTTCCCGTTCTCCATTTTGTATAATGACTATCAAGAGAAAGAAAAGAAAAATTAAAACAGAAAAGGAATCAAACTATGGCCCTGTTCAAAAATTTTCAGATGAAATTCACGTTTCCTACCGGTGATTTAGCTTTCTGGTTTATATGATATCCAAGTGCTTATTGTTCCATTATCTATTTGGTCAACAAACGGAGAAAGATTGCAATATCTGTGCAAGCAACACCACACTATTCCACCGGATGAATTCAACACTGTAAACTTCTTAAAACCTATCCACATTCAAACATTTGAACAAAGAGAACTCATTTTCAGTGGTTTCATTAGCCTATTACATGGAGAAAAACTTGCCTTTTCCTCAGCATCAATCCAAATTGATAGGAGCACTGCATCCAAGATATGTTTCCCAAAAATGACTTCAAATTTTAGAAGACTATGCCCTGGCAGATTTCAAACAAGAGATACCACTTTAATTTTACAACCCTAAACACACGATACCTGTCCATCATACAATGACTTTTTGATCACAAAAAAAAAAAAAAAAAATCATAAACAAAAGCATTCATACAAAGTTGTTAACAATTTACTTTACAACATGACACGATCCTTGGATACCTTAGAAACATTAATCTTCATCATGCTAAAACTATGCATAACAGACATGCTTCTCACTAAAATTTTTGAATTACAAAAGCCCAAGGATATTTATAATACATATTAGCAGTCAAACAAAGTAGTGAATGATTTAAATTTAAAACACAAACACATCAATAGCTTCTTGACGCTTGACATATTGTCATGTATAAGTTGCACATCAAATAACATATTTATTCCCACAAACAACTCATCAATATTCTCCCCCTACTTTCATTGAATCCTACGAGAATCTATCCATCCATCTTGCATAATTTTAGGCATCCAACCGCATTTACACACGTAGAAGGTCAATTTCGCACAATCAGCTATGAAAAGCCTTAAAGCAAACATTTTAGCATTCAAGGGCAAGAAAAGAGTTTTTTTTTTAAAAAAAAAAAAATAGAAGAAAACAATGAAAAGATGATTGGATTAAAATAATAGCAAGGGATCGGTCAAGAAAGGAATAAATTTGGTGAAAGAGAGAAATTAAACATTACCTCTTCAAAATGCAGCAGTTGGCTAAGATAGAGTTTGTGGATTGTGATTTGAGTAGAGAGCGAGAGAGACGAGTGGAGGTTGTTTGCTACGCGGTGCATCTGAGGCCTTTAAGGAACCCCAAACTTTGATGCTACCGAGAAACAATGAAAGAATTTCCTTTTTGGCAATGATGCTCGGGCTATGTTGTATGATTTATTACCTACGACAATGTTTGTAAAGCCCATGATGGGGTGGTGGCGCAGTTGGCTAGCGCGTAGGTCTCATAGCTTCTTCTGAGATATCCTGAGGTCGAGAGTTCGAGCCTCTCTCACCCCATTTTCTTTCTGCCGCTCTATTGCATGATATTTTGACTTTTTAAGACTTTGAATTTGTCAACTGTGTTTTTTGTTTCTCAAGAAATATCTTCTTTTAACACCCATATAATCCTGAAGCTGAATCACGCGGCTTCATCTTTGATTTAATTAGGCAAAACTGTACAAGTACTCTTAAATAATCAGTTTGCTTTTAGCTTTTAACATGTCAAATATTTTACCTCCAAAAAAGATAACCATTATAACTTTATAAAAAATAAATCAAAACATATTATAAAAATCAATTTCTAATTAAATTTGATCAACCTAACAAACTAATAACTAAGATAATGAGATTAAAAAAAATCATATGAAAAGAAAATAAAAAACAATTATCAAGCTCAATCTTCAACCAACTCAATATTAAAAAATAAAATAAAAAAGTATAACAAAAAATTAATTCATGTTATACCCACTACTTTAGATTATGGAATCAAAATAACTTCATAAAAAGATTATAAAGCACCATTTACAACATATTCAATGTTTAAGGTTAAAATTAAAAGGAAGAAAGATAAATTTATGAGATTAGAATAACTTTATAGAAAGTAAATTTAAAAATAATAATTACAAAACTTAATTTTCAAATGACTTGATATTAAATGATAAAATTAAAAAAAAATTTAGTTGTTGGAGTGTGAAATTGAAAATAAATTCAATTAAAAATAACTCATAAGAAAGAAACTAAGTTAACTTAGATTCATTAACAAAACTCGTTACTCACGTCGTGAGATTAAAATAATTCAATAAAAAAAAAGATAATTAAGTCTAATTTTAAAATATTAAATTAAAATGGGTCTAAGACATCCAAGAAAATAGTAAGATCAAGATAGTTTTGCATAAATAAAATAAAATAAAACTATATAGGACTCAATTTTCAACTAACATAATAATTAAAGATAAAATAAAAAAAAATCAAATTTAATAAAAGTAAAAAATAATAGAAGTCAATTCAAGTTACTTTGTTAAATCTAATAATTAAGTCAAAAAATTGAGATAATTTATAGAAAAAAGAAATCCTTCCAACAAATTCCAATAGTGAAAGTAGAAATCAAGGGGGGAGAAATCCATAATGTTAGTCCTTTGCTAGCGTGTTGTTTTTCTTCTTCAATTCCCATTGTTGAAGATTATCATTGGAGTCATCATCATGAGAAACAAAAAAAAAAAAAAACATTTTAAAATAAGAAATTGTTAGAAGCCACAAAGATGGACTAAACGAAAAAGATAAAAGAAAAAAAAGTTGTTGGAATGGAGAAAGTGAGTGGAAAATGATGAATACAAATTAATATTTTAGTGGTTTTTTTTATATAGATGATAATATAGTCGTTCAGAATATAATTGTTGAAATATAACATTTAAAATATAGTCATTATAGTATTTGAATTTTAAAACCAAGAATTATTAAATAATTCAAATGATAATAATAAGATAATAATGACATCTTATTTTTTAAGAAATATATAAATATAATAATTTTTTTTAATGAGCTAGCTAAAATAATTTTTTAGTTATTTTGATTAAAACTTAATTAAAAAATAAATAACATTGTTTTGGAGAGCCAAATCTCTAAAATGACTTTTTAAATAATGCATATATATATTTTTTTTGTTGATGTGTATTCCAATGGAAAAAGTTGTTTTGAATAACCATTTTTTATATTATTTTAAATATAGTATAATTATTTTATATGTAGTTTAATTATGCAATTAATTATACAATTAATAGGAATAAGTTATATAATTAAATTATTGCTTTTAAGAACTTCCAACAATATAATTATTAATTTTATATATAATTTTTTACTTTCTTGATGAAATATTTTTAAATAAAAATAAAAATAAAAATAAATATTTTTGATATAATTACATTATTATATATTATATATGTGTGTATATATACACACACCCGCCCCACACAACACACAGACTGGCCCCTTCTCCTCCAATCTCAAGCATCATATCAACTTCCTTCTCTTCTTCCCCTGCCCACCCTAGCTCCAACCCCTTCTCTGCTAGCCCCAATTCCAAGCACCTCCGGATCAACTCCCTTCCCTTCTCCCCCAGCCCTAGCCACTTCAAAGGTGTGAATTTTTTTTTTTTAATATTTTTTTAATTTTTGGTTTCTTTCTTAAAATATATAGGAATAACTTTGGAGGTAAAACAAATTATTTTGGATACCCAGATGACTCTCCTGTTAAAGATATATAAAAAAAATAAAAAATTAAAATATTAGCTTTTACTACCGGTATAGCTCTCCCAAACCTAATCGTGCTAGAGTAGCCAATTCATAAACGATAAAAATAGCATTACTTTTTTTAACCCGGGAAGGAAGGTTAGCCCCGTTTGGCATTGCGATTCAATCTGTTTTTTGCTACTTTTCGTCGTTTTTTTTTTCATTTTTAAAACCTGCGGTTTAGTGTTTTTAGATCATTTTGATGTGCTGATGTCAAAAATAATTTTTAAAAAATAAAAAAACATCATTTTGATGCATTTCGGCACGAAAAAACACTTTGAAAAGCAAAAACAACCACACTCCCAAACACCTCCTTTTGTTTAACTACATTTTAGATAAATCCATAAGAAAATAATATAAAGGAAAGGGGCTCGACGTATTAATACATCCCGGGTTATGATAATTCTTACATCTGAAGGCTCTTTATAAGTATTTTAAGGTTTGCTGTAATTATTAGATTGGTGTCCGCAAGGCTTAAAGCATAAGATACATCTATGATTGTATATAGTATTTTCAAAGTATGTGGAATTATTTTTATCCAATCTCCCTCCATTTATATTTTAAGGGACATATCATTGGAAAGATATTATAAAGTGATTATCTTCTTCTGGATTCTTCCATGCTTAACCGTTTTAGCATTGTGTCCAAGTACATGGACCGAGACAATCTAAACTAGTTCTTAGATCTACCTACGTAGGTTTTTATTCCTCGTATAGAAGTTGTTTCTCATATCTTTTATAGAGAAATTCTTGGTTAGCTAAATCTTTATTAATCATAGTAATGAAATGTTATTTTTATTAATAATATATCAACTATATATTATAGTAGAAAAATAACTTCATTGTCTCTAATTTATTTTATAAATACAAAGCTCATCCATACTCTTGATAAAATCAAATTATTTAATTATCTTATCAAAATGGATATTTCAACTCCTTAATGAGTCTTGATGCTATGGGAAGCGATGTGTATTAAAAAAACAAATTAGATTAGGGACGAATCTTATACAAACCTTTTAAAAAACAAATTATGATTCTTAATGGCCAATTATTTGAATATTACAATGCTATGGGAAGTGATGTGTAGTAAAAAACAACTATTATTTTAAATCTCTTTTAATTTTCATAAAATATTCCTCATAAAATATTTTAATATATTTTTAAATAAAAGAATATTTTAAAAAACAAAACGAAGTAACATATAAACCGTTAATAAAACGATCTATTTCTAAAAGTCGTAATCCATTACGAGTTTTCACACCAGAGGCAGAGCCGGAGCACAGGGAATATAAAATAAGATAAAATAAAATAAAATTACAACAACCCAGTCAAATTGCAGAGTAGTGTACCGTAACTTATAAGTTGGTGTCTTTAAGGGACCCACGCTCTCTCTCTCTCACACCCGCCTACATAATTCAATTCCAATTTGTATTCTTTCTTTGTTTTCAATTACGTCCACCATTGAATTTGACCCACCGCTCCCCCTACCACGCCGTGATTCTTAGGGTTTATTTCTTAAGCTTCTCTCTAAGCTTGCTTGCTTCCTGGATACACGTTAGTGTTCCATCCGTACGGATTCTCCTGTCCAGTTTTTCAAGTCAAGCCTGCCCCCTTCCTCCCTGCCTTCCTCTGCGTTTACTTGTCTTTTTTCCGGTTCTTTTTTGTCTTGACCAAGGAAACTAGGTGAGGTTTACTCTGAATTTCTGGGTATACAGTTTCTATATCTTTCATATGTATTTGTCTTTTGATCTCTTCTGTTGAGTTTCTTCTTTTTCGGGTTTAAGTTTTTTTTTTCCGGAAATTTGGATTTTGTGGCTTCATTGTTTATCCAAGGATTTGAATTTTGAGGTGACTAGCTTTCCAGCTGGTTCTGTTCATTTTGAAGATTTTAGAATTGGATAGACAAGACTAAAAGGGTATGCTCTCTTTAGTATTAGCTTTAAATCTTTATTTTTCTTGCTCTTTTGACATGATTTGAGCTGTTAGGGCTCTTACGAGCTTCGTTTTGGAGTTATGGTGTTACACTTAAACTGTGGGTATATTCAGAATAATTAGAATCTAGCATAATCAAGCGTAAATTCTTGAGTTCTGGGTATTGTTTTGAGGCCTTTCATGGTTTGACTTCGAGGTTATATAATAAAATTGGTGTTGGGTTTCTTGAAGTAAGATTGGATTGGTCTTTAGTTTTCATATTTTTTTTTTTAAACAATGGATAACTCGAAAAACAGGCAGAGTGATCATTTGGGTGTGAACAAGATAGGCAAGAATATAAAGAAGAGCCCTTTTCACCAGCCCAATTTTGCTAACAATCCCAATAGGCAACAGCCTCAACCTCAGGTCTACAACATAAGCAAGAATGATTTTAGAAACATTGTTCAGCAGCTAACCGGTTCCCCATCACAAGAACCCTTGCCTAGACCTCCCCATAATCCACCTAAGCCTCAAAGTATGCGGTTGCAAAAGATTAGACCGCCTCCTTTAACACCTATTAATCGACCTCATATTCCTCCTCCATTCCCAGCTCCAGCCGTGGCTCCACCTCCGGTTCCTTATCATAATGCCTTTGTTAGGCCAGGGATGCTGCCCCCGCCCAGCCAATTGGGGCTACCTTCTCCAACAATGATGCAGCCATTGACACATGGAGACTCAGGTTGGGCAAATACAGCAGAGTCTCCTATCTCGGCATATATGCGTTACCTTCAGAATTCAATTATGGACCCGAGCCCTTGGGGAAATCAAGCTCACCATGCACCACCGCCACAAGGTCCAGGGCAAATTCAACCTCAACATCAACCGCCTTCTAGTGGTTTGCTTCCGAATCCACATCTGCCTCCAGTGCCCACACGTGGAATGAATGGCCCTGCCCCACATATGCCCAATCTCCCTTCCCAGCAAATGAGTGGCCCTCCCCTTTTACCCTCGCCAACATCTCAATTTTTTTTGCCCTCTCCTACTGGTTACATGAATTTATTGTCTCCCAGGTCACCTTACCCACTGCTTTCTCCTGGGATTCAGTTTCGTCCAGTGACACCAAATTTCGCATTTTCACCAATGGCACAGTCAGGGGTTTTAGGTCCAGGGCCTCAACCTCCTCCACTTTCTCCAGGTTTTTTCCCATTATCACCTTCAGGTTTTTTCCCCTTCTCAAGTCCAAGATGGAGGGATCAATAGTCCATGAGATAACATTGCTGTTTGCGGAGTTCTGTGTTTGATTAGGAGCTGGTACATTCTTTGTGGAGGCTTATATATGATTGGCTGGAACTTCAGTTGTGAAAATGCCCAAGTATACGGCTTGTGTAAGTGGTCCACTGTAAAGTTTGCAGTCTTCTCTTTTTATTCAACTTTCTTTGTTTTTGTTGTCATTTTGTTTTGTTGATAGTTGATGTCCACTGAAAAGTTTGCAGTCTTCTCTTTGTATTCAACCTTCTTTGTTTTTGCTGTCATTTTGTTTTGTTGATAGTTGATACTAGTTTTGCAGCTTCTACTGAGATTAGAATCTGTAACAGCTGTAATTAATTTAGCTTCTTGTATAAGTGTAACATGGGTAATGTAGCGAAGTTCAGAAGTTGACTGGACACCTGAACAAGAACTGTAACTTGTAAGACTGCTGTATAATGAAAAAAAGGAGGTAGTCTTACAGGCACCAAAATTTAGCATGTAGGTTTTGTAGCATAGAATTCTTATGCACTTGTACTATTGTGTATTAAACCTTAGTTGCTTTGAAGTTCAATTCTTCTCAGATAAGGAATTCTAGTGCTCATTTTTTCTTGTTCTTTGTTCCATATCCTATACAATGAACAATTCATGCTGTTCAACTGTTGATAATGATGTTTTGGTTGTTGCCAAATGCTGGTTGTATTTCATTATCGGCAATCATGTTGCTGCAATTAGTTTTGAATGTCCTGTCCACCTCATTTTCACACCTGCTTTCCAAGAAGATAAATGGAAAAACAAATGTGATTTGTTCTTCTGATTGTTCCTGAGTTAAGGAAAATGTGTTATCCTTATTGTTTGTGAAAGGGGTTGGAACTTTGAAGAGCACCTTTCCAAGCTTTGTTTGCAATACAAGTACAGCACCGATCTATTTCTTGCCGTATATTCTCACCAGCTTGACTTCGTTATTTCCTTGTGCTATTATTTTCATCTACTTCGCGCTCAATGAAAAAAACAAGTAGGTGCTCCTTAGTTATCATGACCATTTTAATGGGAGTACACAGCGAGGTCTCTTTAGAGAAAGAGAAACAACTACGCACGACACAGGAATGCAAATGATGAGTAGCTGAATAAAAAATGCATTATTTGAAATCTTAGTTAGAGCATAGCATTACAAATTGATGTGATTTATTATGAGAGCTTCAAAATATATTTATCATTTTCATATGTTTATTTTTATTGCCATCATACAGCAAGCATTATCAGCCATGAAACATGTCAAAATTGTGTTTCGCAACAAAATAAAAGAGAAGTTCTTAGGCGATTCTATGATGATTTATATTGAATGAGAAGTTGGTGAAGATATTGATTTGGATTTAATCATAGATTATAGATGAATTCTTTTCAACAAAAAATCGAAGAGTGCAATTTTAATTGTGAACTCTTTTTTTCCTTCACTTTAATTGTGAAACTTTATTGTTAATTTCTTTATACATGAGTTAATGATTGATGTTGATTTTTTTATCTTAATGGACCGGGACTAAAGAAATTCATGGCTTCACACGTGGCTATAAGAGCATCTCCAGAGAAAAAGATAATTTTTCTTAGCTTTTATCATTAATTTTCATAACTCTTAAGGAAATAGATATATTGAAAAGCCATAATAACATTTCTAAGTTGAAGAGTTATTTCTATAAATTGATTAAAAGAGCTAAAAATTTATTTAATATATTTCTATGAAAAAAATGGTTTTGATTGAATTTATATTAGTTATTATTAATAAATAGTTATCTTAATATTATATATATTAAAATAAAATTGATTTTTCTAAACGGTTTTTTCTATTGAAATGCATGTATTAAAAAAAAAAATGTAATTATTAAAAAAAAATCATATTACTGGTATGGTTTCACTAAATAATTTATTTTTTGTTGTTGGAGATGCTCTAACCTTTTGAATTTAACAAGTTGAATGCTTTCTTCCATACGATTTTGTGAAAAGTTTTTTAGTTAATGCTTGGTCAATTTGAACAAACATTCATTAATGTTGGTCTACTTTGTTAAGATCTACAGTAGATCATGATAATCTCAAGTTTTGAGAATGATATTTGAGAATGTTGCCACCTCGAGGTGAGCCTGAAATTTCTTCGCTGGAAATTGGAAACGGTCTCCGGTCTTCGATAGATTTGCGTGTATAGCCGTGAAGGATTTTATTTAGGTGGGGTCAAAGTTTTGGGGTCAAAGAAGTGGAATTACTTCGCAGAAACACAATGAAACTTAAATGTCAACTTTGGTTGACTTCAGAGGAGAGGGCGTGTTTTCTCCATCATTTTTTATGGTTCTCACATTCTGACGATGGGATCATATCTGGATGACCAACTCTTACATCTTTTTCCTTCATATTTTATTCCCTCGTAAACTCTGCAGTATAATTCTTCGATTGATGAAGTCATGTTCTTCCTGAAGGGCTTCAGATTAGCTTGGAGTTGACATCAGGCAATCGGTTTAAATCGATAATAAATCAATCAATCAATCAATCAATAAAAGCGATGAGATTCTAATTGTAGTGCAAGATGTTTGAGTTTAATATTTGAAGAGTTATAAGAGTTGATTTATAGTCTCAGGATCACTAAAGGAAATTAATATTATGCAAAAATGGAGCAAGAGAACCAGTTGATCACAAAATACACCACACCGGGAGGAAGATCAAGCAGAAACGCATTGACAAAGACGCTGGTAGCCCATTTCCAGTGACTGTATAACCCCTCACGAGCTACCTAAACAGGGCGTGAGCTGGAATACTGTCGGTCGGGTATAACACATAAGCCGACAACATAAAGAAAAAAATAAAAATGTTATGGTCAATTACTAGTATACTCTTGTTTGCAAGTCATCAATTTTATCTTATTAAGAGCTATATCCATATTTAGTTATTTAAAAAAAAATAAAAATAATAAAAAGATAGGCGGACCAGACCGGTCCGTTCTGAAAATGTGCAATTACTGCGGAGCCCCTTTATCCATAACCAGTATTTTGTCTTTCTGAGGGCAAAAAACGTTAATTTACTGTGCAAATAATGATAAAAAAATAAAAAAAGTCGGCAAACCAACCGAACCGAACAAACCGAAAACCGAACCGACCTAAAAATACACTATTACAATCAATAGTGAAAACATTCACAATCCACAGTGTTTTCTCGATCTCTTTTAGTACATGTAATAATAAACACCTTGAATAAAGTGTTTTCACTCTAAACCTACTCTTCTTTTTATTCGTTTCTATTTTATACAAATTACAATAACATAATGTACTAGCATACATTTCTCCATCATGTAAAGGAGGCTATCCATTCCAAAACAAATCCATTCTTTCATATAAAATAACTTTCATTTTTCTCGGAAACAAAAACTAACTGCCACATTACACGTCAACAAATCTTCTAACTAAAAAAATTAATTTACAACCAACCCAATAATAAATGATAAAATTTAAAATAAAATAAAAAATTCAAATGGCTAATCATGGACTCATTAAATAAAATCTTGGCACATGGGTTTAGAAGAAGCCCGCGTGCTTGAGTTTTTTTTTATTTTTTTCGTTAATGTTTCTATAATGAAAATAAATTTGATTCCATTGCAAATTAAGCCCATGATATAATACTATTTGCATGTGTTAATCATTAAGCTACAACTAGAAGTTGTTAACAACCAATTAAATAAAAGTATTGTTTATGTGATTATCTAAACCAACTTCATGTTTTTTAGCTGTAATAATAATTAGCTTTCAATTTGGTCAAGATGTTAGAAAACTAGTTAATGCAGTTTTGCTTGTCAATTAACCCGGCCAATCTCGAGTCATGGGGTCTCGTAATTGGTTATTAATCATGTTTAAGAATAATGTATGATATAAAAGTGTGGACTTTCGTCTTCAATTTCATTCCTCACCTTCGTCACCCTACAGTCTCTATTCCTTGCTACGAGGCTGATATCCAACTTCATATATTGAAGGGGAAAAGGAAGTGAAAATAAAAAAAAATCTTCCCTAACCTGTCTCTCCTCTCAATCGTCTCCTTCATCAGCACGTCATGGCCAGTTGGTCACCACCGTCAGGAAAACAACAATTTAAACCCAACACCACCATTTAGATGGGTAATGTGAAATTAACTCACCATTCATTTTACTCCGTGTCATTTCCAATTTCAGGAGAAGGCTGCTTTCTAAAGATTTGAAAGAGAGAACACATTTCTTTAATAGTATCACTGCAGATTATCTATAAAATTATTACTGTATTATCAGACATATATTTTCACCGAACGTATCCCATATGTAGCCTCTCTTCTTCTTCATTCTTCATTCTTGAAATGGGCTGCCTTAGCTTAAGACTGAATTTTGTAGCAAGGCTACGAAATTGTGGCAAGTAATGCATATCTACGCCCGATCGTAATATAACTAGGCCTTATCCTTAGGCAAGCCCATAGTTTAGTGACGTTTTACGTTTTGAATTAACAAATGTCCACTTTTAAACTAGACCTTTCTCATCAATCGTTTGTAGTTCACTTTATAGATTACGATTGATTGAAGCATTTTCTTTCTTCATATATGTTTTTTGATATATTGTCTCAGTAACATTTTCATTTATATTTTGTTGATAAAATAATTGTGTAGCTTGCATGGATTCATTGAGAGCCTTTTTTATATTATAAAATAACTATAATTTATAATATAAACCTATTTTTTAAAATTATAACAGCAAAAACAACCAGAATGCTAAACACAGCTTATGCATACCTCGAGGGTGGGCGGTTTTTGTGCTAAAATGTTAGCTAAGGTGGGAGCTACTCGAGAGAAATTAAGCTATGGAGATGTGGAGCATTCCTCTTCCTGGTCTGGCGTGCTCTTACAAGCAGATTATTTTGGTATTTTATAACTTGAAGCTGGTTTCTTTATTTTTTTTCCATAGCGAAAGTAACTAAATTTTATAAGGGCAACAAATGCGTTGTGTTTTGTGTTTATTTCCTCTTGAAAGGGGGGAAGAGATTTACCTTGAAAATAAGACTGACCCTCCTGGTATCATTGTAGTAAAACGACGATGAACTTTCTTCTCCACGAGGTAGACAGCCCGATAATAAAAGGAGCAGAGGTGAGATTTCTTGATGACCATATTTGTCACGAGATCCACGACACGACAAGCAGGAATGATTTCTCTTGACAATGAGAATCAAACTGTCGTAGCTATTTAATCTGGCATTATTTCCAAGGAAAATAAACTGTGTTTCTAGGTTTATAAGTGTTTTAGGTTTATTGGTTGGTTTAGATAGATTTTGATACTGATTTTGTGTTTTAGAAGAAAATTGGTTCAAAAAATAACATTTGTTTTTGCAAACCTCTCCATGATTTTTCAATTACCATAATCGTGACTCAATTCAAAGAAACAACAGAGCACCAATCACCTATATAATAATAAAAAAAAGGTGACTTTAGTCAAATAAAAAAAGGAAGAGTCCGGCCTTTTCTTTCAATGGCGCTAGCCACTTAAGTCTCGCAGCTTAATTTATGGTTATGTATAGAGATGAAACATTTGAATAATATATTGCTTATGAATACCCAATTTTAAAACAATCATTTAAAACTGAAAATAAGATCTGATTTTAAAATAATATTTATATAAATCCTAAACCATCTTCGATTTTCTATCGAGATTTTCTAACTCCTAAGAAAATATTAAATTTATTGTTTTGCTATATGCACGTGTTTCATGGAACTCAATAGTAATATTAGGCACTTTGTTAGTCGATCAAAGATTATATATTTTAATTATTATTGATATTAATTATAAATTGATTCGTGCTTAGAAATTATTTTCTCAAAAAATTAACTCATAGCTCATGAATTTTTTTTTTTAAAAAAGAGAGTTTCAGCAACTGTTCCAGAAAATCTGGCCGGAATCCACCATCGGAATAAAATGATGGAATTTATTGGCTGCAACGCAGCCAACGACGATGGTAAGCTCACCGCTGAGAAGCAGTAGGAGAGTGTTTGTGGAAACATCTACGGGTGAGGTTTTTTTTCTTGCAAATGAGCTAGACTGTAAGCTTGGTATAGTGCCTTCAGTAAAAATATTTTTACAAAATTCTTGATTTTCACCTCTAGACCTCCTAGGAAAAACATCAAGGCCTGTTTCTCATTAATCTTTGTTCTGTTCTATAAACATCACGTTTTTAGATATAAGTCTCCAAGCCACCCTCCCTCCTGTTTTAGATCTTTGAGTTCCTGTACTGGATCTTTTTGTCTTCCAAACATGCAACATAATGCCTCCACATTCTCATCGCCGGTAACACCCTGGTTCCTATTCTTCAAGTAAAATATTGGTCCCAATAAAGCGCCCTTCCATCAATACAATATACTGTTAATTTGAGCTTTTTAGAATCCATGGCCTCTTCAATCTCAAAATCCTGTTTACATGTGTAAAGCCTTTTGTAAACAGCATCAAAACTAGGGAAGTTGCGATTAGGTTTGTATACCTTGCTGGAGCTTCGACCCTCTTCATAGGTCCAGCAAGTTCTTGGAATAGGAACATGGTTGTGGGAATCCTGTGGTTCCTACACTGTTAAACTGTGCTTGATTCTTCTACAACAAGATATAGTTTCTACGTACATAATGTAACCCTGTTGATAGGATAATTCTGTTAAGATTTATTTATTTAATTGTTTTATTTAATGTTAATTCAATTGCTTGTTTTATACTTATTTAGTCACAATGGATCTAGATTTTAAGAATCTGATATAGTGGAGAAAGTAGCGTTTGTGTTGCTTAACATGCTTAGTAGAATTAGTTGTTAAAAAGATGCATATTTAGTAGTAGGTTGATTACGCATCTTCTAAAGTCTATTTATAGGCCCTTCTCTACCAATTTTATATGAAGAGCAGTGAATCACATTTGCCTTTACACATATCTGTCTTTCCACATATGATGATAAGATTCTAACAACTTAAATTTTTAGTTGAGATGATTTCTTCACATAGTATTTGAGTCTTGTTGACCTAACAGTCATGAATTCGAATCTCATCATTTTTATTCTATTTAATAAAAATAAAATATAAGATAATATAAATCTGTGTAAGTTTCAAATTTAAAATGTTTTGACTTAAGAAGATATATTAAAAAATAATATAAATTATATTATATAACCTTACCTAGCAGCTCGAAAAGTTTCTCCATCTCCTTAAACTTGACCTCATAATTTCATTTGGTGTTTTCTGGTTTTTATTAAATACCTCTAGCATCCTCATTACTTGTTCGTATTTCAGTGATTTATCTCTGTTAGAAGACTCAAAGAAGTCCTTCAAAAGCAAGGAGGACCGAAGGAAACGTTATGTATTGAGAGTGTACCAATGGTAACTAGGCAACGGTCAGTTGTTCATTTCAAATTGTTAGAGACTTATGTGTACTTGATTACCTAAATAATCTAGCGAGCAATCAATCTATGGTAAGGAAAGGAAATAAATTCCATAATGCCTTGGTAACTTGCTAGTGCCTGAAAATTCCAATCTGCTTTACCGGATCAATAACTTACAGGAGATTCCAACAGGCATGTAAACTCAGTATTAAATACACTCACCCACAGACACACACTCAGAGAGAGATTCTTTCCATCTTGAAAATCCACTCCTCTTACCTAACACAACAGGTGGTCAATCCCTCTCCTCCGTAGGTGTTAGAATGGTCCATCCCCATGACAAAACAGGTGCTCTTACAACCTTGAACAGAGGTCCAGATCTATTGCTAGCTAATGGGTCCAGACCGACTTATTATACTAGCAGTGAATATTACTGCTACCATATGTTTTACTTCTAGAATTAAGATTCCAATGGTAATTAGGCAATCAAGAAAACATGAAGGGGGGCAACTTTTCTATCCTATTATGAATAGATTTGAAATTTGAAAGACAAAAGCTCCTACTTTCGCAACTCGAATTGATCTTAAAATGAAACAGAAGGTCAAAAGCATTAGATTCTACCACCACTCAACAAAGAAAAACAATTTCATTTCATAATCCAAGTATCTAGCTAATTGCTAATTTAATCAAGCCCTTCTTATCTTTCATTTCATGCATCGTTGTTCCTTGTGTTGTCTAGACCCAAGATGTACACCATCTGAAATAAGTGAAAGAGTTGACGTAATGTAAACAAAAGCAAGAAAGACAAAACATGACATCAATTTCTTAATAAATATAAAATACATTGATATTCTCAAAACTCAAAACTCTAATGGTAACACGTGTATTGACTTTAATGCCCTTACCTCCATAATATATATAAAAAAGTAAAACCCAGAACAAATCATTTGATGATAGATGATACTTGATAAAAGTTTAAAACTAATTTTTTTTATGATTTTAATTTGTGTATTATGATTGTTAATAAAATAATTAATAAAAATTTATATAATTATTAATTTTAGAATCCATAAATTTAATTGAGGTATATATAAATAAATCTAATTACTCATATTAATTAAAAAAAAACCTAAAACAACAACAACAACAACACTCACTGAAATTCAAGGGACATCAATAACCAATCTATGTTCCAACAAGAAGACATTTTCATTTCCCCAAATACACCGATTAACTGCCCAAAATAAGAAAAGGCAGGAAAAATATGCTCACGAAACTTAAAAACATTAATTAAGGAAAAAACATTTTTGGGTTTTATTTATTTATATGTTTGTTTGTTTCCCTTTTGGTTACCTAGTTACCGTCACCGTTAAAGCCTTCAGCAACAGACGCAAGTTTTTGGAGATTCAGCTTGACAACAGTATCAGCAAACAACCGTGTGTCTTCCTCGGTATTTCCTTCCGGTACATCAACGATATACGATTCCAAAACAACCGTCCAGTTCTTCCCTTCACGTTCGAATCCATGCACTGTCGTTGAGGACCTGTAGTTCTTCAACCTATGTTCTCCTCCAATAACACTAAACCCCGTGACCTGCCGTTCATCGTCCAATATATCGAGCCTCTCTGTGCTTGTCGCTGCAGGCAAACCAGAGATCACGTTCACGTCACGTGTGGATCCCACGGCCATTGTGAAGCCTGGGGCCACGCTGCAGCTCTTGATGAAGTGCTTGTAGGTCTGTGGCTTGTCGAAAAGGCGGACAATTGACCAAACGAGGTCGTTTGGTGAATTTATGCTTTGGGCTAGGAGAGAGGAGCATTGGCCTGGGCTGATTCTATAGGTGTGAAACTCAGATATGAGAGAGTTTATCTCGTCGAATTCGTACTGAGTTAAACCAGGTGGGACTGTGACGTGGTGGGTGGTGTAGGTTGGTGGTTCTTGTTGTTCTGGGTCAGCCATGTCTTTCGATTTTTCGGACAGAAAAAAAACAAAAAGATTTCTAGCGTTTGAGCTTAGAAAGAAGGAGAGAAATGATAAGAGTGGGGTTTCTGTTTTGTAGAGGCCGGAGGCTTTTGTTTAGGGAGGAAGTATTAAAAAAATGAAGCGGGCATTAATTTACGAGGTTGAAGAAAAGGTGGGAATAAGTGGTGAAGACGACAGGTGGGGTGGAACTGTACGGGTTTTATTGCAGTTGCTTGGCAAATCAACCTCGTTACGCTCCTAAGACCGCCTATTTAATATTTTACTTGTGTTGTTTTTTCTTTCTCAATCTTATCATTATTTTTCTTTTCTCTGTGATGAATCTATAGGTTTTCTTTTTGTTGATTCTAGGTTGGGTCTCGGCCTATTAGGGTTTTATTTACCGCACATTAAAAAGAAAAAAAAACAATGGATATACCTTTGAAAAATATTATATCGCTGTTTAAGATGAAAATTGTGACATGAAATCTTGGCGCGTAATATTTTAAGGGAAACAACGGCAAAATAAGAGAATAATAAGTAATTCTGTCAGATCTGACATGTCAAATTATTAATGAAAATTTCATCAGTAATTTTAAAATGAATTAAAACTCCAAAGTCCTCTCTTCTTCCCATTTCCAAAATAATGCTATGGATTGACCTATCAAATCCTTGACTTGGATAATAGAGGCTTGATAACTTTGCTTTTCAAAATCTATGTTATATGTACTTATAAATAGTAAAAACAATTATTCTTGTGTGAAAGACAACAAATTTTTTTTATGGAGAACTGTTATTTTCATTGTCAAACTTGTGTTTTTAATTAATGTGATTTTTCCTGTTTTAGAACAAATGGTTTTCCTATTAGCATCATAATTAATTAAATAAAAAACAATGAAAAGAAGAAATATTAGCAAAAACTAAAACAATTTGAACTAAAAAGAAAGAAAACATATATTTTTAATAATAATAAATTTAATCTCTTACTCGTTTATTTTCTTTTTTATAAAAAAATATAATTTTAGGAGAAATATTTTTTAAGCAAAACATTATTATGATTGTCTGAAAGAAAGGGTCAGTTAAAAATAAAATAAAAAATGATTAATTAATCCTATCTAAAGCTCCTATACGAAGAAGTTCAAGAATAATAAATTTTAAAAAGTTGCAGAAAGTTTATGTTTTTTATATGCACAATCATTGATTATGCGACTGATGTACAGATAAAAGTTTATGTTTTAAAAATTAATTTATTTTATACACTTATGTTAAATAGAGTCGTTATGTTTGCATTTTATTTGAAATAAAAATTGGTCTAGTAAGTAGCTAAAGATAAATTGTATTATAGCTAGAATTATGTTATATATATTTTTTATTTAAATCTTATTTAACAGTAATTATATTATCACAAATACTGAAATTAATCGTATTGTGAATTTTTATATAACGTCAAAGCAAATTTCAAATTTTTCCTTTCCTTTGAATCGTATTGCTGAATATTTTTTTCTCTTCCTTTTTTCTCTTTCTGGTTTAAAACCCAGAAATTACTCTTCACCGTGATTGTTCGTCAATGATCACAGTTCATCAAACCCAGAAATCAACCTGTAACCCACAAAGAAAAAACCCAGATTTTTGTTTTCTATGCAGTATTTTTTTTCCCCAGGACCCAGATTTTCCCGGAAAAAACATATTTTCCCGACAACCATATATTCCTGGAAAACCCAGGAAAAAAAACCCAGATACACACAGCTCCCTTCATACACACAACTGACCTCCACAGACTTAGAACTTCCAGCAATTCATGCACACAGCTGACCTCCCTTCATACACACAACTCCAGTAACCTCGCAACCACAATGTGAAGACTTAGCTCCGACAAGTGCAACTCAGCCCCACTCTGTCACACGGAGCAAACACGGAGACTCTATCACACGGAGCAACCACAGAGCAAACACTGAGAACTCAACCCCAAACACCAACAGAACTCACACAGAGCAAACACAGACCCATCGCCCGAACAAACAGACTGAAAAGCGAACACAACGCAAAGCGAATGAACAAAACACCTAGCTCCCGAACAGACCGGAAAGGCCGACCAGGAAAACGTATTTGAGAATCGGAGCTCGTAACAAATGTATTTGAACAGAAAAAGGGTCGAAATGAACAAGTGGAGAAGTGATGACGCCGAGTTCAAAGCTGGAAATGAGAGAGATGAAAGTGAGGCAGATGTTTATTTCGGGTTGTAAGAAACCGGGTGGGCTGTGTTTGGGTCATTCAAAACAAAAATGCTAAGAAATTATTAGCTATCCTAACTGTGGGATTTAAAAAAAAAAACCCGGAAAAATATATAAAGAATATATAGTAAATTTTATGAAAATTGAATAGATACTACCTACAGCAAATATTGTTTATCAAGACACAATTAGTTAAACATCTGCAAACTCTATCATTACTAAAAATAATACTTGGATTATTGATACAAGTGTATCCGATCATATGACCAAGGATTCCGATAATTTAAAGTTCTTGAAACCCCACTCTCAGTTAGTTATTTGCATGGCTAATAGTAGTACTTCTCCTATTATGGGGGAAGGGTCTTATAGCCTTGACGAATTATCTAACTCTAGATATTGTTCTCATTGTTCTATCTCTTGAATACAATCTCTTGTCAACCAACTAAATTACATTTACCCTTGCATGCACTGTCACTTTTTGGCATTTTTGTTTTGTTTTTAAGGACATTCTAACCCAAAAGATTTTTGGTTATGGTGTTAGACAAGAAAATTTGCATTACCTAGAGTAAACAAAAAAAAAGGATCAAAACTGAGTCAAGCACATTAGATAAAAAATAAAGCTCTTGTATGGTTGTGACATCGAAAGCTAGGACATCTCTTTTTTTGATATCTTAAGAAGCTCCAACCATAATTATTTTCAAGTTTAAACAATTTGGATTTTCATTGTGAAATTTATGAACTAGTCAAAAACCACCGTATTCCTTATTTACCAAGTTTGCATAAAAGTTTAGAACTTTTCGTAATCATCCACTCAAATGTTTAGGGCCTTGGAAAAATTCTGTTATTTTTTAATGCTCATTATTTTGCTATATTTATTGATGAATATACTCGCATGACCTGGATATCTCTTATTTGAAATAAAAGTGATGTAGGTACAACTTTTATAAATTTCATAAAATGGTGATGACCCAATACTAAAGGCAAATTCATACACTTTAATCTGACAATGATAAATAATTTATGGATTATTTTTTAGGAGATTTCTTAAGCTATCATGAAATTAGACATCAAACCTTATGCATATATACTCCACAACAAAATGGACTAGTAGAACGGAAAAATAGGTAGATTATGGAAATCATTCGAGCTTCTCTTTTTGGTATGAATATGTCAAAGGTCTATTGGGGTGAGGCAGTAAAGTCAGTTGTATATTTAATTAATTGAACACCATCTAATATGATCGAATTCCTAACCCCCTACAGAAGATGGAATCCCTACTTCCCGTCCTTCATCTATCAAATCTAGAGCCATAAATATTTGGATGTACGATGTATGTTCATATACCTAAAGTCCTATGAGGTACACTCGATCCATGTGCAAGACGGTGTATTTTTGTAGGATACTCAAAATTCTAGAAAAGATATAGGTGTTATGATCCCCAACATTAGAAGATGCATGTGACCTTGGATACGTTGTTTCGAGAATCAAAACTCTACTATTCTGGGGGAGCTTATGAACTTCTCTTTAGGGGGAAAGTAACCATAAAAAGAATGAAGAGGGTATTTGAGGTGGAAGAAAATAGAGGACTTATTGAAAGAAATATTGAGGAAATTTGCATGGCTCCTAATATCCAAAACCAGGGTGCTGATTTAGAATTCTGCACAAATCAGAGTATTCTCAGCAACGACCCCCCTTTAATTACAGAGGTTTCTACATCTATATTATTAACCAAAGAATCAACCCAGAATGTCCTTCCCTAGTCTCCTTAGATATCTGTAAACCTTATTTTTAATGAGATTAATTAAACTCTTGTCCTAGAAAAAAAATATGACCAACATATATCCACAAATACTAAACTAGGGAGTCCCAAAAAAACAGTATGAATCTGATCCCAGAAACAAAGGAGTCCCAAAAAAACAGTATGAACCTGATCCCAGAAACAAAACTAAATACCTCATCATTAATTACATCTCTTCCCATAGCTTATCGAAATCATATGTATTTACTGTTAATCAATTATTTAATGTATCTATTCTTAGTAATGTACAAGATATATTAGCAGACTCAAAGTGGACTAAGACGATGGATAAGGAAATGGAGGCACTACAAAAGAATAACACTTGAGAATTGTGTACACTGCCAAAAACAAAGAAGACAGTTGAGTGCAAATGGATGTTCACATTAAAACTTAAGGCGGATGGCAGTATTGACAGGTACAAAGTAAGGTTGGTTGCGAAAGGGTATACACATAAGTATGGGGTCGATTATTAAGAGATAATTGCTCCAGTTGCAAAGATCAATACTATTTGCATTTTCATATCTCTAGCAATGAATCGTTACTGGGTCTTGCAATAATTTGATATTAAGAATGACTTCCTCATTGAAGACCTTGAAGAAGAAGTATACATGAAGTTACCACTTGGGGCTAAACACAAGTCCTTGAATAAAGTTTGCAAATTAAAAAAGACATTATACAATTTAAAACAATCACCCTGGGCTTTGTTTAGAAGGTTCTCGTCTAGGATGAAGGAATTTGATTATAAGTAAAGCAACTCCAATCACACCTTGTTTATAAAACACAGAGAAGACAGATTTATAACATTGTTTGTGTGTGTGGATGATATGGTACTAACAGGAGATGACCTAGAGGAAAGAATAACACTACAACAATTTCTGATATCCAAATTTGAAATGAAAGATCTCAAATAACTGAAGTATTTCTTAGGAATTAAGGTCAAGAATGGGGATATGTTCATCACAAAGAAAATATATGTTAGATTTGTTAATAGAAACTAGAATGTTGGCATGCAAACCTGTTAACACACCTATGAAGATGAACCACAAGCTTGGGAAATCAAAATATCAGACACCAAAGGACAAATGCACTATCAGCGGTTAGTGGGGAGATTGATATATTTATCTCATACCAGGCATGACCTATGTAGTGAGTGTGGTGAGTCAGTTTATGCACTCACTAGGAGAAGAACACATAGAAGTAGTATATCGAATCTTAAAATACTTAAAAAGTGCACCAAGAAAAGGATTACTATTTTCAAAATAAGAGGTTCATGAGATTAAAGGGTATAAAGACTCAGACTGGGCAGGAAAGGTAAATCAAACTGAGAGAACATCGACATCAAGTTACTTTATATTTGTAAAAGGTAATCTCGTCACATGAAAAGGTAAAAAGTAGTCGTTAGATCAAGTGCAGAGGCAGAATACCGAGGTATGACTCATGGTGTATGAGAGTTACAATGGATTAAACAAGTATTACAAGACTTGAGAATTGATTATGGAACACCCATAGGTCTACACCGTGATAATAAGACAGCTATCAAAAGTGCATACAATCCAATACAACATGATCGTACCTAACACGTTGAAGTCGACCAACACTTCATTAAGAAAAATCTCAATTGAAAAATTATACAATTATCATTTGTTCGGTTTGAAGATCAATTGGCTGATGTGCTCACAAAAAAAAAATCTCAGGAATGGTGTTTTATGATGCAATTAACAAGTTGGACATGATAAATATCTATGCCGCAACTTGAGGGAGAGTGTTAAATAAAACTGTTATGTTTGTATTTTACTAGAAATAGGAATTGGTTTGGTAAGAAGCTAAAGATGGATTGTATTATAGCTATAATTATATTATATATTTTTCCTATTTAAATCCTATTATAACAGCAATTAATCGCATTTCAAATTCTTACAACTTTAAATAATTAACAAGCATTCAACAAGTCATCATTTCTGCGACTTATATCTTGTTTGCTTTCTTTGCCTACCATTTTTATCTATACCTTATCCTTACTTGCAAATGCAAAGCGGTAAGGAGACTGTAAGGAGTTTATGCAAATTGTTTAAGACTACACACATATTCTATCATGCAATGTTTGAAAAGCATTTAAAAATTGATTTTTTTTTAAATTTAGTTTTTTCATTCTAAATATGTTTTAGATTATTTTAATATGCTACTATCAAAAATAATTTTTTTTAAATAAAAAAATATTATTTTAATGTATTTCTAAATAAAAATCACTTCAAAAAACAACCCCAATCCCATTTCTAAACACCCTCTAAAACTCTAGAAATCCACGTGATGGATTCTTAATTTCTTAATTGAGGTTATATATATATATATATATATATATATATATATTATACAGTAAACTAAGTGTATAAATAATTTGGAGGCAATAATTGAACCCACAAAAGGAAAAAAAATTGAGAATTAATTGTATTTTAAAAAACATTTTAAATCATTTTTGTGTGTTGATATTAAAAATACTTTTAATATATATATATATATATATATAAAATCTTGGGACCAAAACAAAGAAAAACATTTTTAAAAACAAATTTAGTGTAATTTTGATGAAAAATTAAAAGAATAAGGACAAAAATGAAAAGTAGCATATATGACTAATTTCAATTAAAGGATAAAATTAAAATAGACTAAAACGTGCATACCAAAAAAACTTAAAGGAACAAAAAACAAACAAAAAAATCAAAAGAATAAAGACTGAAATAAAAACCAACATATATATAATCATTTTAAATTGAAAGGAAAAATTTAAAAATCAAAATTTTCATTGTAGAAATTAAGAATAAAACCGAAATAAAAAAACAAGAACCAAAATAAAATAATCACAAACATTCAGGACCTCTATGTAATTTCCCGTGGCATGAGAGAGAAAAGGGAGAAAAACTAAAAATCATTCACAAGCACTTCACTGACAATCAAAGATCGGCACATGCCGAACCAAGAGGGACATGGCAGCGCACCAGTTGACAAGACGTAAAGGGAGTTTGCACCGCCCAACGACACTGCATGTGTCGCCTGAAGGGGCGTGCACGTGAAACACGGCTAACATGTCCGTACGATGCATTGCAATGTTTTCAAAATAAATAATAAAAAATAGTAAATTTCTTATGCACAACTAGACCTAGTGATAACCACAAAAACACCGAGGGTGAAAGTACCCCCAGATCCAGACCTTTAGCTTTGGCTTTTTGGGGGCTATGTTCATAGTTTTATTGTGTAAAAATATGTGAAAAACCGAAAACACCCTCCACTGTTTTTTGTTCTTTTGTTAGCATTCAAGGGTAAAATAGTAGTTTTACTATGCAAAGAATTCAAAAATATTATACATGTCCATTGGAAATGTCCAAAATACCCTTTGTTCCAGTGGTTAATTTTTTCCTGTACGAGGGGTAAAATAGTAATTTTACTATAGCAATCCACAATAATCCTTACCTATGTACACAGTGAAAAATGCTACAGTAAAACTAGGACGCCAATTATATTTTAGTTAATATATATAAAGATTTGATCAAAATCTACTCCAATATCTGTAAAATTCAGTCTATGCATAACCAAATGGACTAAGTAGCATTAAATTGTAAGATAATCACCCTTTAAATTTAAAAAAAATATAAAATGTTACAATAATACACAATCATTTTTTCCCCAAAGTTTTAAGAGATTAAATGAATCATTTTCTTGGATAAATATTTGTTAGAAACTTTAAGCTTCATTTTTATTTTAACTATTATAAGTGAAAGATAATTTTATTTATAAGCATTTTAGGTTTTAATTCTAAAAGCATCAAGTGATGCATTTAGATTAAAACAATGTTTGTTTTAAAAAACAAACGTAACATTCTTTTTTTTTTAATTATAATTTTTTTAATCATAAAACTAGGTATTATTAGTAGCCAAAGTAGTTTTTTTCTTAAGAAAAAGTTGCCAAGTAGTTTTATAGTGATTAGAAATCATATATATTTATTTTTAAAAATTCTAGATAAAATATCAGTTATATAATAAACATTAAACAATGGCGAGATTAAATTTTAATAACACTAATGTTTATATACAAATTCAACTCATCTATTTTTTAATACAATATTAGAAGAAAATCCTAATTAGCATTCACAATTCCTAAGTTGATTGAAAATTCATGAGTTGATTTTGAGTGATGAATAATAAAATACAAACCATTAAAGCTAAAAGAATATATAAAAATAATTATTATAGTGACACCAATATTCACATACAAACTCAACTCACTTAAATAATCAGTGAATTTTTAAATATCTTCGTCAAAAAGTTTTCATGCAATCCAAGTCAATTAAAATATTTTTCATTTTTTATTTGAATGTCTACTTTATGAAGTATGATCCCTTTTTGTTGCCCACTATATTGTTCCCTAATTTTTTATTTCTTATCCGCTACTCTCTAATTGTTTTTTTTTATTGTTATTTTATAAGAACTTGTCACACAAAATAAAATAGTAAATGGTAACTGTTTTGTTGACTAAATTGCGTTGAGAATATATTTTTTAAAACAAATTTATATTTGTTTAAAAATAAGGGTCAAAATGAGTTATAACAATTTTGAATATTGTATTCATGATATAAGCATACAAATAAGATATTGAAAAAAAATTCAATTGAATTTAACAAATGTAATTATTTTTATTAATTTAAAATAACAATTGAATTAAATAGGTTTATATGTTCGATAGCTATTTTAATTCAAATAACATAACAATAGGTCTATTTATAACACCATAATTTATACGGAAAAAAATTACTTATTTTATTTTTCTTTACATTGAGATGCGCAAAAACATAATTTTGTCCATAGCAGCCTCCTCCATTTAAGCAAAATGGAGATGGATTTCCAAAAAAATAAGTTCAATTGTCATCCCACCCTAATTATAATTCAAAGATGAGGACGTCACATTGAAGCATCTAGGTGGCTTAATAGTAATAACTCAAGACTAAAATGTTTACTCCTCTTGTAGTTTTAAGTTTGAACCTTGTGAATAGAATGATCATTAGAAGCTTATATGATCGTTAATTTTAGAGTTTATATGATTAGTTGAGATACACGTAAGTTGAGCCAGACAATTATGTTAATAAAAAAAAAAATGAGGACGTCATGCACGAGCTAAAGATGAAATTATAGTAGTAAAAGTAATCATGGGAGGTTGATATTTCCAATGCGCGGCGACAAGTTGAACTAACAATTTTAATTTAAACAAATTAAAGAACCTTTAAATTTAAGAAATTTGACAAAACTCCCCCATACTATTTAGTATTTGTTCTAAACTTGAAAACTAGAACCATTATATTTCAATAGGAAAAGACTGTTAGACAATAGCATAAATTATATTCCATGACCTTTGTTGATAGCGTAAGATTTTAAGTGAAGTAATTACTTGACATGGTATCAGAGTACTGTTGACTTAACGATTATTGATTCGAATCTTATCATCCTCATTCTATTTAATAAAAAATAAATATAATATAGTGTGAAACTATCTAAAAGTTTCAAGTTCAAAAGAACCTTACTTAATAATTTGAGTTTTTAGGTGGGTGGTTACCTGACAAAATCTACACTCCAAGACATGCCACTCGATCCATCAGCGTCCATTAAAGCTTAGTCTCCTTCAGTGTCACCAGTAAGCAGAGACTAAATGGAAGCTTCGAAAGGAAACCGGTAGCTGGGCATTTGCCCCATGATGAGTATAATATATGAACCAATCTTCTGTATTTAAGCTCGTCCTCAAACTTAAATTAATCAAACATGGAATGCAACTTTCAAGAGACAGTATACTAATGAAAATGAAGTAGCATAAAGTTTGGATGGGATGAAAAGAAACAGCCGCAAGAAGATCCTTGCAACCTAGAAATTCAGACCTCGCTTAAGAACAGGCAGGTTAATTGATTTTCTTAAACAAAGCCATTTGACACATTTCCTGCCTTCAGAACCAAGGGTGACTGCACCTTAAAAGGAACAAAAAGGACCACCGGATTATGGATGATTACAGTGAGCCAAAGCAGCTAGTTTCATTTGTTTTCATCGGACCGAATTTTTAATCCCCATTATACCAGATTTATTGATTGATGTTTCTGATATGACTGACCATGATGATTGAGGCTCTGTCCTGCCTTATACTTGTCTCCTGAGAATCAAAACCTAAAATTTTCAGCAAAAAGAAAAAAAGAAGTGCAACTATTGCATGTTAAATTGATGGTAACTGGCAAGTGTTTCTTCCATCACCCAAGTACATGAATTTTGAAGGATGAATAGCATGTTCTTTTGACAAATAACCTGTTATCATAATGCTAAACAATTACTTGGAATAACTCTTTGATCCAATAAATGATGACGACTTAAGAGAAGCAATATGATAACAACGGTGAAGATTAATCCAGATATCTGCCAGGCAAACTATGCAGCCAATCACCCCAAGCTAGACCTTGTCACCTCATATGCCAAGAAGCATGCTGCATTTGCAGGGACACTTCGAGCCATGGCAGGGCCAAAACCCTTGTACAAGCCTTTGATACCTTCAGACGCCAGGATCTTTCTAAGAGCATCAAAGGAGCCCGAGAACTTGGGATTTTTGTAATCATCAACCTGAATGACACTTTTGATGACATCAGTGGGGTAGACAGATGCCCAAAAGGAAGCGCCAGCTAAGCCGCCAGCCACAATCAAAGAGCCCCTTCCCAAATGAGAAGTATCCTGGCCTCCTGCAAAGGACTGCTTCAGCAATTCATAGACACCAAACATCGCAGCATTTCCAGGAATTTCACGTGCCATAGTAGGAACCAAGCCCTTGAAGAGACCCCTCACACCACCAGATTTGAGAACATGCCTGGCCACATCCATTGGTCCCCCATACTTCACTGCCACCACTGCTGAGTCTGAACTTGCCAATGCACTTTGTGCTTGCAACCTGTTCCCACCAGGAAGACCCAATCAATTAGTGGGTAGATTTCAAAGATCTGCCAGGTATTTAACCAAAAATAGGATAGAAACAGATGGAAAATGAAGAAGTTAAAACTATTAGTTGCCAGGATTGAGAGATGCATAAAAAATACTGGCATAAACACTACCCTGTTATTGGAGAAATGAGAGAGAGGATTGTGTTCGAGTTGTTTAAGAGTATTTAAAAAACAATGCCATATTCACAAATGATTTCCCGCTTGCCTGATAATATTGGAGACTATATATATATATATAGACTTAAAATGTCAGGGGTGAACCAGGAAAGCATTAATTCCTCAAGGGTAAAGGAAAAGCATGTGCTTTACTGTGCAATTTAGAAGAATTCAGGACATGACAGCAGATAGCTTCAAATCATTGAGTTCTCAAGATACATCCAATGAATTATAAGCATTATACTACATTTAGGCGATATGCTCAGCACAAAGGTAAAAACAAAAATGTGAAGGCGTTGCAAAATATAGCAGTAGTTCAAGGTCGGGAATGATTGTGAGGGTGGAGGAAGACTGCGCTGACCTGCACTTTATCAATTCAGTGGGACAAGCAAGAAAAGAAACAGCAACTCCTGCGCCCGCGCCAGCTGCAACTTGCTGGTTAACAGTAAGTGGGGCGCCAGGTTGTGACCTCAACAATGCCTCCATTTGTCCCCTCACTGAGAAAAGAACAGCATTGAAGGCAGCCACAGTAGCAAGTGGAGCTCCCATACCTTTGTATAACCCCCTTGGGCCTTCAGCAGCTAAAGTCTGTTTGACAGCATCTACTGCACCAGCATACTTGAGTGCTTGGCCAGGGAGTGGAGCAGGCTGGCTCTGGAGCTTGACCTTGATGGTGTCAAAGGGGTGCCCAACTATCAATTGTGCAGCACCCCCGACTGTCCCGGCAGTCAAGTCCTTTGCAACTTCCCCCATATGCAAGAGAGCTTGGAAATATGAATTCAAGTCATTGAACGGATAAAAGTGAAAGACTCGAATTAGTCTCAAAAGGTATGATTTGAAGCCATTGGAAACAATAGCAATAGCAGTATTGTTTACTTATTTATTTTCCACCCAAAAATATTTCTGATAAAATATAGTTGAGGTGCCAGATAAAGACGCCAAAACAAAAAATCTATCATCCATAGACATGGTATGCAGGTTAATAGAGGTAAAGAAGCCATGCAAAATAAGGGAGTAAGAGAGTCAACAGTTGTCACACGCAATGTGGAGTGTGGACATATTCAAGATTTGAATAAATCACAGAAAGACATATACTAGTAAAGATGTACTTGCCAACTGATGTTTCTAACTCCTTCAGTTGCACATGTTCTAAGTCCAGGGCGACACCACAACAAAATTAGCTCTATTCTAGAATCAGGAGGACACAAATGAACACCCATAACTTTCTTCTTTCAATCTGTTTCATGAACCCCTGAAAATGAGTCATTTCTCTTCTCCTTAGCAGGTACAATTTCCAATCAAAGCCAACTAGCGGACGCTCTTACCAAGTTCAATACAATTTGAACAAAGTAATTCAACAGTAAAAGATATCATCACAGTAGCAGTGTAACACACCAAAATAAGATGGATGTCATTTGCCATGACACACACACACACACACACACTACCCATTTCCAACCCCAAATCAACATCAACTTGATCTTGAGGATTGAATCAGCAATAGGAAATAGAGTGAAAAAGAAAACAAAAACCCAAATGCAGTTTCAATACATTCCATAGATATAGAAGTTGATAGGTAAGCATAAATATTAAGGTGAAAAAAAATTGCAAGTGAAACAAATAAATTTGCAAAGCTTACAAAGGATTCAGACACGTTCTGCAAACCGGATAAGTTTTGAGAATCAAACCAAACTGGATTTGATGAGCACAGAACGCAAAGAGAGAGCGAAACCGAATCAAAAGCCTAGAACTTTAACACCCCAGATGACTTAAATCTGGAAAGAAATGGAAAACACTATAAACAAAAAATGGGCTGTATAATATCAATCATATATATTACAAGGAAGGGGATTATGGAGTTACCATGAGAAGAAACAAAGGTGTTATTGCCCACTAGGTGGCGGGTGCAAGAAGGTGCTAAAAGGGGTAGGGAGCTAGGGAGATTTAAGAATTTTGGGTGACTAGAGAAGTGGCAGCAGGAATCTTGAAATTAAAACAACCAGAAGGGTAAAAATACAGATGGAATCTCTGTCCATTAATATACAAAAATCATCTTGAGAGATTTACGTTGAGAGCCACATGAGAGTGCAGGGTCGGGACTTGGGCTGGGACAAAAGTTACCAGCCACTACTTGTAGAACGTGGATTCTAAACCCTTAAACATATTTTGAGATGGTGAATAAGTGTTTTTTTTAATATATTTTTTAACTTTATTATATCAAAATAATAAATTATTAATTTATTTTTTTCTAAATATAGATTAAAAGTTTTAAAAAATCCAGTTCACCTGTACTTCCCAACTATCATAAATAATGCCTCTTTATTTTTATATTTTGAAAATATATTTAAAAAAATTAAAAACATCTTTTTTCAATTAATATTTTTTGATGTTTTAATATTAAAAATAAAAAATATATATTATTTAAAAAAAATCATTAGTTGGGCATCAAACACATTCAACACGCACCGTATAGTTGCTATGGTTTCCGTGGATAACAAAACCCAATCTGTTCTGTTGCGTTCCACTTCTCCACCAAGTGATTGCGGATGAGTTTTTGGGTGGTGGAGAAGAGCGGGGAGCGATGGAAATTTATTTGGGCAAACCACAAAACAAGTCCCTCAGATTTATAAAAATAACTTTTAATTAAAAATGATTCAGGAATTTTTTAATTGACTCCTCCATCTATGTTTAAATTCTATTTTTTTTTAAAAAAAAAAACATGCATCGTTCATATTTTATTATGAATATTTTATTTTTCTAAATTGATGCAAACATGATGAAAAGAATCTTACATCGCCATATTTATATTCAATCTTAAATAAAGTATATGAACACAATTAATCATAATTAAATTCTTCGAAAAGCATAGTAAATTCATTTTTCATGATTTTCTTAGCTTTTTTGCGTTTTAATTATTTGGATCCTTTTCTATATTAATATTTGGCTGCCTCTGTTAAGCATATTTTTTTTTTATCATCGACATCAAATTGAAGTCTGTTTGATATAGTATTTTAAAATCGTTTTAAAAAAATTGATTTTTTTTATTTTTATTTTAAATAAAAAATAATATTTACAAATTATTTTTATATATTAATGTCAAAATTATTTTTTTAAAAATAAAAACACATTATTATAATGTATTTTTAAATAAAAAAATACAATTAAAAATAGCCTCGATCCCATTCCCAAAGATACACTAAACTAAAAGATAATATGTTAGACTAAATTATAACTTATAAAAAATCACTCATTTCAGTCTGAGCACTATATTTTTTTTTCTGGTGGTTATTTTTGCAGTTCAAGTTTTGAATTCATCAAAGTTTGGGCCTTGTGTTCTTGCATGAGTAGCTTATTGTTTAGGCTTACTTATGGATCTATTGTGCTTGTTTCGAGGAAAAAGGATTTGTTGCAGAAAGAAATTGTAGCCATTAATAATCAGATATAGACTTTAGAGCAACTCCAACATATTTGATATCTAAAGAGCTAAAGATAAAAATCTATTTTTTCTGTTTTTTATTTAATATATCATCTTCAACCGGAATAACCATTTCAATAATCAAAATAATTGTTCCGTGATTGAGTTATTATTAGTAGCTGCTACAAAGATAAAAGCTAAAACACTATTTAGAGTAATTAAATCACCCCGAGCATGTTGGTTCACCAAAGAAGAACAAGGACCAGTTTCTTTTTCAAGGATTTGTAGATCCAAGAATCAAGAAAAAGAAGAACTTGAACCTAGGAGTCTAGAACTCACTGCTTCCATACAAAAAGATGGGTATGTTTGTGTTTGGATGAGTGTGGATATGTTGTTGTGTTTCGATCTACCATGTCGGGGAGAGATGTCGGCGTAGGTGATGATATTGGGGCAAGAGAGCTCGAGGGCGGTCCATGTAAAGTTAAAAGGGGTGGAGGTGATACGGATGGACGTATCGTAGCTATTGACTATGTAGTCATGGAAGAAGAGGCAAACAGTGCCACCTGCAGTGTTAGGGCTGGTGATTTGCTTGTTGGTTATTGTTTCTTGAATGATTTTGTTGAAGTTTGGACATGATTTGGAGTAGTAGTTGTAGGAGATTCTTGATTGGTAGGGGTATATAGGGTTTTTTAAAAACAATTATTTAATTATATAAATTATTTATATTAATTTTATAATTATATTATCTATAAAATAATTGCACTACAATTAACATAACATATAAAAAATGACTTTTTTAAATGATTTTTACTATTGGAATACACATAAATAAAAAAGCTATATTTACACTATTTAAAAAGTTATTTATCTAAAACAGCTTTTATCATTGAAGTTACTCTTAGTCACATATTTTTATTCCTTTTCTAAAATATATTTACAGAATATCATGTTTTAGGGAAAAAATCTAGCCTAAATGCTAGCACAGAGACTAGTTTGAGATAATTTATAGGAATATTTTCTATTTATAGAGATTTAAAAAATAATAATGTCACTTATGGACGCACTCAATAACATACACAATACATTTTAAAAATAAAACTAACCTAAACATGAAAGGATACAAACCTCTTCCAACAAACTATACTATAAGCGTAACAAATGTCCAAAAGCATCCCCTATAGCATTATGCTCTTTAAAAATGTATTCTTGTTTTTTCATTTCATGCTAATGAATCAACATGTTTTATAATTTTTTTTCTCCAAAATTCATGTTTAAAAAGACTAAAAATAGAATAATTACTCAATATATTTAGTCAGGGTAAAATGTCAAACTCATATGACACGAGTATGATTTGCTTTTATTGGGTTCCACTTCATGTTGGTCCCTTATGCATATGGTTTGGCGAGCTAAGCCCTAGAACTTGGAGGTTTAGTAAATTTCTAAACCACACATTTATTGATTCAACTATGTGATGAGTCCAAGTACATGTAGATTTGGTAAGTTATAAAATCCATTATTATTGAGTTCAACTACATAATGGGCCAAGAACTTGTAGTTTTGGTGATTTACCAAAATCAATATCCTTAGGTTCACTAAGCACGAGCCTAAGTACATGCGAGTTTAATAAGTTTACTCAAGTACATGCGAGTTTAATAAGCTTACTCAAGTACATGCGAGTTTGGTGAGTGACCAAATCGAACATTCTTGGATTTAACTATACACTGAACCCACATACATTTAGGTTTGACGAGCTTCGAGATCCAACATAACTCAATATCATTAGGTTCACTAAGCACCAAGCCTAAATGTATATGGATATGACAAAATTAACTTAAATATATATAAGCCCGATGGGTTACTAAACCCAACATCCGTGAATTCAACTGTATATTAAACCCACATATGTATAGGTTTAGCAAGTTTCCAAACCCAATATAAATAGATTGAGATACGTATTAAGTTAAATACATGGAGCACAACTGAGAAAAAATAGATTAAAAAAATTGATGTTTTAAAAAAAGGCTTCCACTCTTAGGTGTATTATCTATAATAAGCATGATCATGATTTGAGGACATACCAAAGAGATGGTGTTTCACAAACTTTGTAATAAGATTTAGTGGTGTTGTAAGGGGTTCCAACGTTTTTCGTATGGCTTTTCGTGGTGCAGGGAGATGATCAAGAGGTCTTATAGGTTGAAAAACTATCAACCTAAACTAGTTGTTGAAGGATATGTAAAAGAACAGTTATATAGATTTTCTTCTGAGTTACTATATTTTCAATACAAACACGCTATTTAAGCCCCTAACTCATCTAGTGTTTTAGAAAAAACAGTCTAAAATTCAAGCAAACACAACCAACTTTGTCCAATAAAAACACACCCCCATTTCCAGTAAACACGACTTCCAAAAATCTAGCAGACATAACCAACATTCCTAGTAAAAACACATGCCAATTTCTAGCTTAGAGAAACCAGCAAAAACATAAAACACACACTCTTAACAACCTAAAATTCAAAGCATATTTTATGCCAATAAAAGTCACATTACAAATGTGTATTCATTAAATGCCCTCAGGATTTAAATTTTAGACCTTTGAATTTGAACGCGGTAGCATAATGAGTCTTTATCATGACTCGAGTCGGCACTGGAGGACGTATTGATTACGATTCCAAATTCCAACAGGTTCAATCTCAAACCCACTCAACGGCTATTTTTATTGCCATAAGATCTTGTTCTGCTCTTTAACAACAGCAGAAAATTAATACATACGAATACAAATACACCCTTTTCTTTGCTTACAAACACAGCTCTCTTACTAATAACTGGTAGAAGGCCAATTCAACCTTTTCTCATCTTTGTTTAACTTTAATCCTTTGCTTTTACTTCCATTTACGCAAGCTTCTCTTTTATATGTTCAGACAGACAATCGCCATAACATTATATCCTCTGTAGACTCACGTTACAAAAAAACTATCTGGTTAAAAGTAATGGATTGCTTGGTCTTGCCTGTATCAATGTTGAGAAAGCGCTACACGAGGTCACGACAAGGGTATCGGCCATTGACTGAAGATGGGCTCAGCGATTTGGACAGTCCGGTGACTGTGGTGGTGGGAAAAGAGAGGAAAGAGTTCCTGGTCGATTCGTTTGTATTAGAAGAGAGGCCCTTTCGGGTTTTGATAGAAACAGTCAGAAAGGATAGTGTTTTTTATGAAATTACGAGCAGATCAAGGGAGGAGAAGAAAGTGGTTCTTGTTGATGTGGATGCCATTTTGTTCGAGCATATGTTGTGGTTGATGGACAACGATTCTTCTTCTTTATTTCAGCTTAATCTCAAGGAGATTATTGACTTCTATGCTCAAGATTGTTAGAGAGAAATGCATAAAACTAGGGCAAGGTATACCATATATTGCTCGTGATTTTTCTTGAAGTCACTCGTAATTCAGAATAATTCTCATCTCTTGTCCTGCTGCTTAACTGTTCCTTTTCTTGGTATCAGTTTTTTAACATCAATGATATCAGATAATATTTACACAGTGAAAAGCTTGCTGTTATCGGAGAAATGAGAATTTTCTTGACGATAGATGATCTAACGGGCCTGTAAATATCGGCAATATTGAAATGGTGGTGAAAGGGCAGACAGTGTTTTCCAGGTGCTGTTTTTGAAAATGTCGAAAATGGTAGTTTCTTGTTGAGGCAGGTGAAGATGCGCTAGAGAATCATTCCACGGAGCCGATTTGATCAATGAATAATATATACTTGTCTTGTATTCTACGTTGTTAAGAGAGACTTCCTTGTTGTGTCTTAGCAACCAGAGGTCATTCTTCTCTTTGACTGCTAACTTTGAAAGAATCAAAATACGAGATGCCGTGGAAAATAAAAAAAATAGATTAATATGCACTTGCCTATAAATTGTTCAAATCACGACGACCGTATACTATCTCAAGCTTACTTGTAACTGTCAAACTCTAAAGTGCAGAACACAAGAAGTCTGTATATTATTGAAATTATTGAATACGTGGGTGAACATATGGCTTTATACTAGCCTGATATACAACTGAAATGCTAAAATAAAGCTAGCCTAAAGCCGTGGTCAATCTGTTACAATCAACACAATCTCTACTGGAATCCTACAAACCAGGACAGTAACAACAGCTAATTGTAACTCTGCAAGACTAAGTCATATTGACTTGGTCATTGCATTTATTAATCTTAACAAACCCTCCCTTAATCTGACCTGCAATTTTGCAGTCAGTTTATTGCTGATGCAGAACAAATCCCAAGTTGATCCCTTAATCTTACGAACACTTCAAGACTCAATGGTTTAGTCATAATATCTGCTATCTGATCATATGAACCACAATGTTCCAATTTAACAACTCCAGTTCTAGTTAAATCACGAAGAAAATGGAATCTAACGTCAATGTGTTTGCTTCTGCCATGCATGACTGGATTCTTGCTTAGTTTAATTGTAGATGTATTATCGCAGAACACTTCAGTGCAACTGTTCTGCTCTTGACCGAGTTGTTTGAGAATCCCACGCATCCACACACTTTGACATGCACAAGCACCAGCTGCTATGAATTCAGCTTCAGTTGTGGAGAGTGTGACAACTGGTTGTTTCTTTGAAGACCATGATACTGCACCTGAGCTGATGATAAAAACATATCCAGATGTGCTCTTTCGATCTTCGATGTCGCCAGCATAATCACTGTCTGAGTATGCTATCAGCTTCTCCTCTCCTCCCCGTCTGTAAAAAACTCCCAAATCAGTGGTTCCCTTTAGATAACGCAGAATTCTCTTCACAGCCTGTTGATGTAGATCAGTCGGCCTCTCCATGACTCTGCTAATTAAACCAGTTACATAGGCCAAGTCAGGTCTGGTGGCAGTCATGTACATGAGACTACCCACCATTTGTTTATAGATGGTTGTATCAACAGCAGTACCCCCCTCATCTTTAATTAACTTAAATCCAGGAACAACTGGATTTTTCACAGGATTGCAATGTTCCATACCGAACCTCTCAAGTACTTCATTGGCATATTTCTTTTGGCAGATAAAAATCCCTTTATTGCTTTGCATTACTTCAACACCAAGGAAGTATTTCATCTTCCCGAGATCGGACATGTCAAATTCTTGCTTCATGGATTCTTTGAATGTTTCGAACATAGCTGCATCATTTCCTGTGAAAATAAGATCGTCAACATAAATGCTTACCAGCAGTAGCTTCCCTCCTTTCTCTTTTGTAAATAATGTATGCTCATGTAAGCACCTATTGAATCCTTCCCTCATAAAATAAGCCTCAATTTTCTGATACCAAGCTCGCGGAGCTTGTTTGAGTCCGTATAACGCCTTCTTGAGTTTGTAAACCTTATCTTCTTCCCCTTTGATTTCATATCCTTGCGGCTGTGCAACAAACACTGCTTCCTGCAAATCCCCATGCAAGAAAGCACTCTTCACATCAAGTCGATATACACTCCCTCTACTTGAGAAGGGCAAGGATCATTCGAATGGTGTCCCACCGAGCCACAGGTGCAAACACCTCAGTATAATCTATCCCATATTGCTGTGAGTATCCCTTGGCAACAAGTCTTGCTTTGTATTTATTTACCTCCCCATTTTCGTTGAGTTTGGTCTTGAATATCCATTTGACTCCTATTCTTTTTGCCCCAGCTGGAAGTGTCATGAGTTCCCAAGTTTCATTTTTCTCAATGGCTTTGATTTCCAGCTCCATTGCCTCTCGCCATTTAGGACTCTTACTAGCTTGTTCAAATGACACAGGATCATATGAGGCAGTACACATCATCAAATTTGGTTGTTCTTGCTCAAACAATTCTGCCCCACTTACATAGTCTGCCATCCAAGTTGGTGTCCTCCTTACTCGCCCTTGAACTGCAGGTGAAGGATTAAATGTGACTTCTTCATTTGTGACTGGAATAGCATCCACTGCAGCAGCGTCTTCTTCTCCAGGTAAAGAAGTAATGTGAATTGCATCACTACTATCAACATCACCAATTGCATCACCATTATCAGCATCACCTTCTTCATCTTGCTCTTCTGTTGCAGCAACACCTTCATGAATTATTGGTGTATGCCCTTGCAGTTCATCCTCCCATGTAAGAGTATTGCAGGAACCACTCCCAGCTGTTTGATCCCAGTTCCAGGTTTTGTTTTCTTCAAACACCACATCGCGGCTTATGATTACCTTTTTGGACATAGGATCATACATCCTATAAGCTTTGGATTCCTTGCTAAAACCCAGAAAGACACATGGAAGGCTCCTGTCATCAAGCTTCTGCCGCTTCTTATCAGGAATATGAACATGACCCAGACAACCAAATACTTTGAGGTGCTCTACTGATGGTTTGAAACCATACCATGCTTCTGCTGGAGTTTTGTCCTTCACAGCAAGTGTTGGACACCGATTGAGCAAATAAATGGCCCAGTTGACAGCTTCCGGCCAGAATTCTTTAGGAACATGATATTCTGTCAACATACATCGTACCATGTTCATGATCGTCTGGTTCTTTCTCTCCGCAACTCCGTTTTGTTGTGGAGTATAGGCTGTAGTAAGTTGTCTGATAATACCATTCAGTTTGCAAAATTCATTGAATTCCAACGATGTGAACTCCCCCCCCGGTCAGTTCGCAGACAACATATGGCATTTCCTGTTTCCTTTTCTACTAGATGTTTGAAATTTTTGAACATCGTAAATGCTTCTGCCTTTTGAATTAAAAAATATGCCCATATTTTTCTGGTATAGTCATCAATAAACGTAATAATGTACCTCTTATGGCTGTGTGACTCCGGAGTGATGGGACCACAAATGTCTGCATGTATGAGTTGTAGTCTTTGTGTAGCTCTCCACAAACTTTTCTGAGAAATTGATTCACGATGTTGTTTGCCCACCATGCAAACTGTGCAGATTTTTGACGTAGCCTGAAGAGAAGGCAAACCTTTCACCATATTTTTGCTAGACAGAGTTCGCAAGCCTCCAAAATTCAGGTGACCAAACCTGCGATGCCATAATTCAGTTTGATCTTCAGCTGTGATAGCCAAACATGCAGGTGCTGAATCAGAAGTGTCTTTTTTTGGTTCCATTTCTGCAAACAGAATGAACATTCTGTTGACAGACATTTGGGTCTGCATGATTAATCCCCGTGTATGATGATAGATTTTGCATGTTCCATGTTTGATTAGGATAGCTAAGTTCCTTTCCTGTAATTGACCAAGACTGAGTAAGTTATTTCTGAGTTCAGGACAGTAGAAGACCTCAGAAATTACTTGACTGGTCCCATTGATTCGTAACTTGATGATTCCCTTCCCCATCACTGCCATTTTGGTGTTGTTGCCCAAGTTCACCACTTGCCTGAAAGTTTCATCTATATGCTGAAACCATAGCCGATCTCCAGTCATATGATTGCTACAACCCGAATCCAAGAACCACATTGCCCCTTTTGACTCATTATGAAGATCCATATGAGCCATTAGTAACATTTCTTGATCCTCATATAATTCAGCATAATGAGCTTCTTTGCCCCAACTAGGACATTCATATTGAAAATGTCCTAGTTTGTGACATTTATAGCATTCAACAGTTGCTTTGTTGAATCCTGCCCTTCCTCTACCTCTTCCACTTCCCCGAGACATACCTCTGTAACTTGTTGATCTTCCACGTTCAAATGACACTTTCAAGGCCTGCTCATTGTCCCCATAATGATTGTTCATTCTTTGCTCATGAACAAGTAAGCTGCTCTGGAGCTCATCTATGGTAAGTTTATCCAAATCATTGGATTCTTCCACTGAGCATACTACATAATTAAATCGAGAAGTCATTGATCTCAAGATCTTCTCAATGATGATGACCTGCTCCATCTTCTCTCCATGGTTCTTCATTTTGTTGGCAATAGTTAGTGTGCGAGCAAAATATGCATCCACTGTCTCCCCTTCTTTCATCTGCAGCACTTCAAAGTCTCTTCGTAGAGCCTGCAATTGAGCCCTCTTGACTCTTGTTGTACCATGGTACTTCTGTTTCATAGAGTCCCATATGCTTTTGGAACTCTCTTTATCAAGGATTGTCTCCATGATAGTCCGATCAATAGCCTGAAAAAGGTAGTTTTTCACCTTCAGATCCTTGAGCCGTTGTGCTGCCATTGTCTCCTTCTGTTCTGTGGTGGGAATAATTCCTTCTTCAATGGTTAGCACGCCAGTTTCCACCAATTGCCAATATTCTTTGGATCGCAGAAGATTTTCCATGCGCATAGCCCAATGGTCGTAATGACCATCAAATTGAGGAATGGCAGCTTGTACATATTTCTCAGTCGTCATCTGAGTTTCTTCTGTTCAAGTGTTTGTTCTTTCACTCTCACTTGGTGTTTCTCACAAGAACTCTCTTTTCTCTCTGTCTCACTAAGTGTGTTTGTTCTCTCGTACTCACTCAGTGTTTCTCACTAAAAGATACTGCTGATCTTTTATCTTCTCTCACACACACACAGGTCTCTTCTTAAGGCTCTGATACCACTTTGTCAAACTCTAAAGTGCAGAACACAAGAAGTCTGTATATTATTGAAATTATTGAATACGTGGGTGAACATATGGCTTTATACTAGCCTGATATACAACTGAAATGCTAAAATAAAGCTAGCCTAAAGCCGTGGTCAATCTGTTACAATCAACACAATCTCTACTGGAATCCTACAAACCAGGACAGTAACAACAGCTAATTGTAACTCTGCAAGACTAAGTCATATTGACTTGGTCATTGCATTTATTAATCTTAACAGTAACTAGATCACTAATTATAGTCTAAGTCTTATAAGTTTACCAAGTTTTTTCATATATCATGTTATAATCTGATTCTTTTCTTCTTTTTTTAATCTCATTTTGTCAATATTATTTTTAAATCCAAAAATAGCAAAGAAAATATATAAAATATGTTTGAGCTATTTTTGATATTTTCATTGACTTTTAAAAAGAATTTAAATTTTTTATAATTAATTTTTCCGTGTTAATTTTAAAATTATTTTTTATTTTCTTATCGAGTCAATGATGATGTTTTTTTCCCTTTCAAAAACATCAAAATATGAAAAAGAAAAGTAATAAAACATATATGGAAAAGGGCAATTATCTTACAGTATATATATATATATATATATATAAACAGAAAAAGACCCAGAGAAAACACTTTTTTTTCCACACGCATAATAATAAATACCACAAACTAAAACATTCTCTGGAAAAGAAAATAAAAGCCGTCATTATATTTTAAAAGACCAAAACAAAGAACCATCATTCCTGTTTCCTCCCCTGTCCATGGCAGAGTAGCGCCGGAAGCTTCATCAGAATTCGTTACTGTTTAGAAATTTTTAAAAATATTTCTAAAAGTGTTTTTTATTTAAAAATATATTAAAATAATATTTTTTTAATTTTTAAATATTTTTTACATCAAGACATCAAATTGATCCAAAAATATAAATTTTTTTAATTTAAAATAAAAAATTATTTAAAAAAAAAATACTTTCCAATAGCAATTCCAAACACCACCTCCATCAACTTCTCTCTCGTTGCTCATCAGCAAGGTTAGCAGTTGCTTGGAAATAATAATAGGGTAGGGGATTTCAGTCTGGGCTGGACCGAGATCAATTTTAAAATAAATGGATTGGATCGGTGTCGACGATGGGCAGGTTTAGCCACCATTACCCAAGTCCCAAACGAGTTACGGTCTCGCCCACCCCAGACTTACTTTATTGAGCTCCGGGAAAAAAAAAACAATTTTGATTTTCCATGGTTATTTAATAGATTTGATTAAAAACACACTCTAAAATCCTCTTGGCACTGCCTGCCTAAATTAATTATGCTTTTCAACATGAAATCTTATCTCTCCCACTGATATTTTCTTAATTAATTATTGTATAAAATTACTTAAAATCATAAAAAATCAGTGGTTTGTGAGCTGTATAATATAACAGCAAAAGGATCCGGGCCTAGTTCAGATAAACTGGGATACGCTCAATAATTAGCCCATTAAAGAAGGAATTAAGTCCATGGAGTTGAGATTTCTCTCAGCTCCCAGGTCTGTTTCCCTGCCTTTCGTTGCCGATGTGGGGACGATAAAGAGAGGCCGAAAGGTCCTTCTTCCCTGAGTTTGCAAGACTAGAAAAACAGCTAATTGATTAACTGGAAGTAAACATTCTCCCCTGTAAGAGATGACGAACAGTAGATTCATTAAGCACACAAACTAAAAGAAACCCGTGGTCTATAGATTTTGCTTCTCGCTTGCATCAGCTAATTTGTCGAGGTTTCCCTTGATTGATTGATTTTATCTGTGTCTATTTGCTTTAATATTATTGCCGTATGCTTTTTAGTCACTTTTGTTTTAATCATGATTGATTTTAGATCTTACAAGATGTCTGAAAAACATTATTAATTTCTTAACGATGTGTCTCAAAATCATCCTCAAATGATAAAGATATTGCGATCACTGTGTACACCTTTTAAAAATGTGAATATCTCGATTCGGGACGATGAAAGATCAGTCAAACATGAATTTAAAAACCCTAAGTCATTCAAGAGAACCAAGCCTACAAGAAAGGTGAGAAAAGGAAGAGAAACTCTAGTCGCCATGGTAGATTGTCATCATCATCGTTGTGGCCTCTACCATGATCACAGCACACCAACCACGCACAAGTTGTTATCATATCTGCCTATTGTTTATACATGAATCAATTAAAAATAAAATATGTTTTCTTGAGGCCTTATGAAGTTCAACTACTTTTAATTACCTATATATATATATATATAGATGACAGCTTAGAATCAAATATAATTTCATATTATACTGTATTAAGTGAGCTTAAGATCCGGTCAGCTCACGTCTCGATCAAGGCGTTTGTTAATGATTTCTCCACCACACTTGCCCCCTCATTTTTTTTTTATCAAGTATGATCGTAAGCATAGAATTTCATGTCCTAACTACCTCTTAAATTCTCAAAGAATTTAACCTCGTAAACATTGCTTCAAATTTCCACAATCATCGACAGCAATAAGAGGTAACAGTTATCCAGTTCACCGGTGTAACTAGGAAGAAAGTGGTCAATGCTTGAAGTCCCATTAATTATATGGTTACAGCCTTAAACCTGCAGTAATAAATAGTCAGGCTTCTTCTTCATGATGGGGTTTTCAAACCTATATTAATTATAAATGATTATTTTTAGCTGCATAATTTTATTTTTGATGATGCGAATTGATGAGATTGAAACTTCAATAAAATAATTTCTCGAAAGACCGTGCCTTTTACTTCTTGCAAGTTCTTTGAGTGAAAACAACAAACCCACAGGATTGCCTTTACATGTCACCGCTGATGTAATTAAGGTTGACCGGCGATACAATTGTTTTGGCCGAGGTCCGAAACCAGAACTAAGGTCGTACGTGATATTTTAAACAACAGTGGTTTAAGATTGTCCAAAGATTCCAAAGCCATGGACACAGTAAATTAATCTTATCATCAAAACCAGAAGGGGAGGGGGAGGGGGCAATTGTTATTAAATAAGAAATATAGATCAAAAAACAGATCTCTGCTCTGTGCGGAAGATGGTGGTTTACAACACTAATTTTGCACCAGCTTTTCAAAATGTATACTACTCTGTATATTTAAAATTTCTTCCTTCGCTCGCAATCATCACTGCCTCGTAAATTCTAGCATGAGGTGACCAGAAAGGCACTAAAAGAATTATCAGCAGAGGCATATTTTAAACTAAAGTGCATTAAGGAATCTAATGAACTAATTCTCCATAGATAAGCACTATGAGGATTCGTTTCTTCAATGCTGAGTATGAGTTTCATTGGATATGGCAAGCACTAGTTCATCCATCATGGAACTTATGCATAAAGATTTGCAATGGAGAATAAAGTCTTTCACATCATATATATTTGAAGAAAGATAAAGGGGGCTATGATTTGAATTTATGAGATAAAAAAAAAGGTTTGATCACCAATTAATCCAAAAACTTAATTCTCTATGCAGCACCACAAATATTAAATCTAATAATTGAGCATGAGTTTCATAACAAAAATTAAAGCCTTTTCTAAATTTTATATTTTTAGTTTTGTTTTGTTTTGCTATGTCATTATGTTTTACTATGAAATTATACCACCCTTATTTGCTTTTCTTCCTAGAATTAAATTTCAATACAACATGGTGTGTTGCAATACAAATTTAAAATTTGAAGACAAATTAATTTTAAAAATCAAGTTGACTAGATTATATCAAGAAAAATCCTACATAGTTTAATTTTAAAACCGAGTTAGGTAAGGGTTTAAGTTTAGAGGATTTTGTTTCTGTTAATTTCATAATTTTTTTTCTCAATTTAATTTTAGATTTTTTTCATCAGTCAATTTAGTTGTTTTTGAATTGGATAGCCAACTTAGTCCCGTATGTACAACTCCCATATAATTAATCTTAAATTAGTGTTACACAAGAAATTAGGCAGAGAGATTTCAAAATTTACTCATTGAACCAAGTTTAATGAAATTATCAAATAATTCTCTATAATCTTAATATTTTTTGTTACCTTTAATTATTTTGATTCAATCTATAGTGTAGTGCATACCTATAAACTAGAGGATTATGGCATTGAATTAGCTAGTTGAATTTTTTTTTAACATGTGCCTTGAAGATATACATTGATTCATAGAAATGGAATGTTTCACTTTGAGTCATTTTCATAATGAAGCAAAATCCTAATCTGTAAATTAATATTATTTATTATAGAAATCAAAACATTTTATTTGCATTAATTAACGTATGACCCAAGTACATTTTTTTAATATTAAATGGAAAAAAAAAAGCAAAAAGAAGAAGAGATAAATAGGTATTCTTCACTCTAGGATAGTGTCACTATCACCTTGAAAGATTATTGTTGCCTTCAAAGTCTATGTGTGTGGATGTTTTTCTTTTATTTTGTCCATGACCCTCTCTCTCACTCTTCATCTAAAAAATGAAGAGAATTAAATTCTCTCCTAATTCTAGCAACTTTAATTTTGTGTCTATATATTATAATATGAGATTGAAGTGTTGATTTCAAGTATCAAAGAAGCCAGTCGATCGAAAAGTTTTACAGGCATAAATGCCTACTTCGTAGTATAAAATTTCTATCGCCAAGTCATTCGAAATTCTAGGGAAATTGCAAAGTTATTCATTTAACTTTTAAAAATAAGCAAATTGATTTATTTAATTATCAAATCTGATTTTTTATATATAAAGTAAATGCATTTACACGCGCGGGCGCACATATACATATATGAAGCTCTGTAAACCTCTCTTGGATCTAAGCTCTGTTCACGAATAATATTGGTTTATAGACATAGGTGTTAAGAAGCAAAGTTTCTTGAGAGCATCCATCAAAACTTCACGGCTAGATATTCGTTTAAGCTTGAGGGGAAAAACTCATTTTATTAGAGTAGGTATTTTTCAGAACTCTAAAATCTTGATCAATGGAGGAATGACTAGTCTATACAGGATTCACTTTTCTTTTTATAATTTTTTTTTTATTATAATTTTAATATTCTATATAAATTTCTTTTATTAAGCATGTGGGCTTAAAAATATATTTCTTAGCATCTAATGAGCCATTCAGAATAAGTTTTTTATATATATAATAAGTATATTATATTAATGTCATATTCAGTATAAGTTTTTTTATATATAATAAGTATATTATATTAATCCCATCTAGTTGATAGCATAGAAAACAATAAAGAAAAAATTGATCTAACTTTCATGCCATTATAAAAAAAATATATATATTATTTTTTGCCTTCCAATTTAATGGCTGATTAAAGCAATCAATTACTAAAAAAATGTCTTGCATCACCAAAGAAAAAAACATCCAAGATAAAAAGAAAATACAAATAAACCCCAAACAAAAGATTTGGAAATTATAAGTATTTTTTTATATAATAATTGAGGGTTTAATTAAATGGTCATCAAGAAACTCACAATAATAATAAAAAAAAATGTACAAAAAAAGGAGAGAAGCCTCCTCTCACTCCTTTTATTGGAGAAGAAAACACAAAACATCAAAGACGAGCCACGCAAATACATGGGGGACATGCAACTAGTTTGGAAGTGAAGCAGCCTGATACTCAAATGTATATAAAAGGAGCATGAGGGTAATTAAGGAGCTGCAAGATATTTGCAACACAAGTGATTCTATCTAGACGAACTGTATTAACTGTTAGGGCAAGAAAACTGAAGTTCTTCCTCATAGACTGTACATGGATAAGATGGCCTAAAAAAACGAAATTGATTACAATGGCAGAGAAAGCTTTTTTTGACCGATAGCTAGTGTGAGGAATCAAAAACAACGGATAGAGAAGCTTCTGTTTTAAAAGCAAAAATCTTGCGGTGCCTTGGATGTCTAAAACTGTCTATAAAAAGAGCATTAGAATCTGAGCAGTTCACCATAAGATCATTGTTGCAATCTGAATATCTGTGTGAATTTAGACAGATGAACTAGACATGTATAAACTGCATCAGCAGTTACGTGTATATCCAGCACATCCAATAGATAAGCGCAAATCTAGTTGATTATCACTTTCAACACCAGTTGCAAGAGAAAGGCTACAAGGAGTTACTTTATCTTAAAAAACAAAACCCTGGTTGATAGCAGAACATATAAAATATGATTAATAATTAATAAATCACCAATCCCAGCTGCTGTCTCTAGATTTATGTATCCCTTAAAGGGGAGTGGTTTTATTGCTACAAACTTGGTAATGCACAGGCTCTTGGGTTTTTGTTATGTCTTTCCTTATGTCAAGAGATTTCGAAGACAGGAAAGTTATATTTATTACAGAAAACTAAGTTATATATAGCTTATTCCCAAGAGAACTAACTAGATCAAGAAAGTTAGCTAGAAAAACTTATGGAAGTTAACCACAAAAGGACATCCAATGAAAGGAATCCATGTTTCGATTAAAAACCTTTGTTCTATTTTTAATGCCAACATATTTATTCCCCCCTAAAAACAAATGCAAAAGACACAATCCCATGTTACCAAATCTCACAAGATTTACCTCAAACTCTTTTTTTTTTTCCTTAAAAAAATGTTGTATATGTTACCATATAACCAACAAAACGAACCTAGTTGAGATCCAAGAGGAGTTGAAATAAAAAGAGAAAAATCGAAAGAAACCCTAGTTGATGTATCAACATCACCAACGTTAAGTAAGCTGCAGTGTTCAATTCAGATAGTCAATACATCCCCAAACCATTTCTCATAAAGAAGAAGATAGTTTCACAATGTAAAAGGAGGCTATTTTCAGGAACCATCAGAATCTAAAAAAGAAAAGGAGATGAAATGACTGAGAATGAAAAAAGTTCTACCCTAAAAACATCACCATAAGATCAAGAAGGAGAAGGAGAAGTAGCAGGATCATGATTTTGAGTGCTGATAATCCATGAATTTTTCTGACCTTTTTTGATTCAACGCGCCCATTAATGCCATCCAAAGCAAGCCGCTCCAATCCAACACTGCCTCACTTGGCTTCAATAATATCAAAGATCACGAAATCACCAGCAACCTATTTGATTATTTCTCTCAAAAGGGAGTCCTACCGCCTGAGTTCCCTGCCCATCCATCCACTGGCAACTGCACGTTAGCGGTCATATTAAGAGGCAAATTAAAGAACGGCAGCCCCCCAGAAGGCGGTCCCGATTCATTAAAAGGACTATTCCCAACTCCACCACCACCGGCACCACCCCCAGTACCCCCACCACCACTCTGCATCTGCAATTGGTCATCCTCTTCCAAAGGCAGCCTCTCATATGCCACGTTTGTGAAGGATGCTGCAATCACTATAACTGGCCCTGCAGCGGTAAGCTCTCCTACCACGCTTCCTCCCACCACCTGGCCTTGTCCTCCGGCAAGGAAGATTGTGAGGCTCGTTGCGCCAGGTGGAGCTGGAGGTGGCAAGAAGGATCCAGAAAGAGATAAAATCTCAAATCTGCCATGGAGAGTCACAATAGCTCCGGCTGCAGCTGGTTGCCGGATGCTAACATTTGTTACTGTCCCTGCTCCGCTCAGTATGCAAATCCCGCGCTGCCGTCTACGCGCGTAGTTAGCCACGCACTCGAATACATCGCACCCATTTCCTACTTCAAGAATGTGAGCACGCAGTGTGTTGGCACTCTCGCGAGTAATGATAACGGGAGGTTTCGGTTTGTTTTTGGAACCAGGTGGACGGCCTCGAGGCCTACGGCCAACTAAGTCTCCTGAGCCGGAGTTGGCCCCAGCAGCAACAAGGTCAAGGCCTTGGTGCGAGCCATCGTCGTGGTGCTGGTCTGTAGAATAGTGACCACCACTTCCACCTCCGAAACCGCCTCCATCCCTATTGGAATCGTGGTCTTCAGGATCAGGCTGGTGCTGGAGGTGAAGGTCAGGTCTGTGGTGGAGCTGGTGCACGTAACGAGAAGTAGTGCCTAAATCTAAACCGGCCATGCCAACATCAAAAGCAAACAAAAAACAGGAAATGATTTTTTTAGAAAAATAAATATTTTAGATGATTAAAAACTGTTTTGCGTTTTGTTTAATATTGAAACAGGATATAGGAGAGCGGAAATTATAAAGAAAATAGAAAAGGAAGGGAAAAGGGGAGCACCGGGACTCGAAGAAAAAGATATGACTATATAGAGAGAAGTTAAATGTATATTTTGGAAGAAAATAAACAAGATAAGCAGCAAGGGGAGAGGGGGGAGAGAGAACGCAGAGAAAGGAAAGGGAAGAAGTAGGGAGGAAAGAGGGGACAAGGACTTAAAACGCAGTCATTTCTCTCACAACCTAAAGTTTTAAATATATGCATAGAATAATGGTTTGATGACGAATTTTCTATGTTTATTCTTATTTTTCACAAGAAGCCGGATCCAAGTTTCACTCTCCTCTAACAGGGTGGATTAAACGCATAGATCGTTCCCAAGATGCATAGAGTAATTTTTATCATGTACTTCTAAACTCATATTGTCCTCCAAATCCACCATCAAACACTAATTTATATACTCACCATATGACCTTTCTTATTTTTTTACTCCGAGGACAATAACATCTTAGTGGAATTGAATTATATTTGTTCCTAGTTTTCTACTAAATTTATTTCTCAAATGCTTTTCACACTATTTTTTTTTTCTCATAACTAATGGCTAAAAGGTTTCGTCAATACAAATGTGTTGATTATTATGGATAGTTTTGGTCCTATTATAAGGCCAATCACTATTTGACTTGTGTTTATCTTTTCATTCTTCAAAGAATGGCGAGTAATATAATGCTTTCTTGAATGTTGTTCTATAGGAGGAGTTATGCATAAAATGATCTCTTAACTTTATCGATGACACTGTTTCATATTTTTTCTAGTAATTTCTTAAGTCATTATATATTTTAAAACACGCTTGTTAAGTTTGGTATCACTGACTTAGTTTCAATTTGGCTTATAGTTTCTATGATAGACACACATCTCTATATGTTCTTGTCTCATGGTGTTTAAATCTTTATGTTTATGTATTGATGATCTTCTTGTAATAGGTCATTATCTTATACAATTTCATTATATCATCATTCTTTCAGTTCAATACCCAAATGTTGGCACTCGATAATACTTTACTAGCATTAAAGTCTAACATATAACTCGTAATATCTTTCTTTATTGGAAAGAATACACATAAAATTTTGGAGAAAATAGTCATACTTATAAGCCAACTCCATCTTCTATAATCTCTAAGCACTTTGAGACCTTTAATTCTTTATTCCTTCAACATATAATTTTTCATGGTTTTTACTTGATCTTTCAAATTGCTCTTTAATTTTATACCTTTATTGATGCAGATGTAGATTAATAGTCTTGGTAATGGAAAATCACAGGGTAGGTATATTGCCTTTCTTGATCACAATGTTATTTCTTAAATCAACTAGAAAATAATAGTTCATTCTTCCTAAAAAGTTGGATACAAAGTTCATCCTGATAAAGTTGTATAGCATATTTGGACTCGATCTTTTTTGGTGAAATCAATACTTCTCTATCTCAATTTCTTATTTTATGATGTGATAACCTTGGTTCTATATACTTGTATGTTTATCTTATACTCCATACGCGTATAAAACATGTTAAAGTTGACCATCACTTTATGTGTGATAAAATGGCTAAGACACAACTGCTTATTAAGTTCATTGCCTTTACTAATTATACATTCAATAACATCACTAATTACTTGCTTGCTAGTAACTTTTGGTTTCTAGAATCCAAGATTCATATTGCTTCTTTTTTTTTTTCATTGTTAGCTTGATATTTTTTAACTTTATTTGTGTATAGACATTGTATTCTAGTACATAACATGTATGATCGATCATAACTTACACCACACACACATGTATGTTTTTGTGTGTGTGTGTATCGATGCCTTTATAATTGATTAAACCATTAATGTCAAAACTCTATATTTGTAACTTTCTCTTAAATATATGTTATAGAAACTACCTTGTATAAAAAAGACAAGAAAACAAAGTAAAATAAAAATAATAATGAGTCATCCATCACAAAGCCTAAGCTTTTTAAATAAAATCCAATCTCTTTAATAAATTCCATTCCCCTGAAAATCTTGAGATATTATTTGTACAACATGGAATATATATATATATATATATATATATATATATATATATATATATATATATATATATATATATATATAAGGAATAAAATTAAACTTCAACTTTATTTTCTTTTTTTTATGTGTATGACTTAATCCTTATTCCCGTTGTCTGTGGCATATTTTAATTACACGGTGAATAAATGGGCATTTAACCTTATGGTAGCCACGAGAGAGCATCGAGAAATGTTGAATCTGCAATATTATGAATTATGAAATCCCTTTTTTTTCTTCTTCTAAGGAATGAAGAAGCAAAGTATAATATAAAAGGGAAAGGAAAAAGAAACATACACTATGATTGGATCGTGTTCTTCACGCGACATAGGAAGCATGTTTGAATGGTTATGTTGAATGATATAAACATTTGAGCAAACGAACCCTAGATGGAGGGGAGTGTGTGGGTGGGGTTAGCTGACAGATGTTGCCATGTTGGTCATGGGGGTTTGGACTTTGATGGTGAAGCTAATTAACTATGGTTAACGCCCAAAGTTGACCGGGCTTGGGTAAGCTGAGAAACAGACAAATAACTTTGTTTTCAAAAGGAAAATATGCACAAAAATAAGAGGGGAGTGGGCAAGTGGGAGACCTCGCTGCGGCGCGTGGGTCCCACTCCTGCCCTCTCTGCCCAAACCGGGACGGCCCTCTTCTCCTTTCAGCGGCCAGCTTCTTTGACTGGTTCAATGCCATGAGAGTGACCACAAATATCGAACTTCTGTTTTCAGAAAACATGTATCATGCTTGTGTCCGTATAGATTGAGAATTTTTATTTAATTATTTTTATATTAGCCTCTGGGCAGCAAATTAAACTGTCTTTCATTAGCCATTTATTATTATTTTAATATTTTGGAAAATCTGAAATGATAATTTAAGTAAAAAAACTCATTTATCAGCCTCTAAAGGTGTAATAAGCGAGTTTGGAATGTGTTTTGCATTTTTTATATCGGATTATCGAGGGTCTTGTCAGCCCCCTAAAGTAGTATTTTATTTTATTTTAAGGCATAGTCATATAAGTTCTCAAAAGAAAATAAAAAATCACAGCATAATATTAGATGCTTATTTGATTGATAAATACAGAACAGGAGTGCATTTTTCTTCTTCTGTTTAGGATGAACTGGAGTCCAGCATCATCTACGAAACCAGGCCAGTAAATTGTCAACATCCAGTGTGCTGTCTCTGTTCTCAAATTGCTTTGACATGCTAATATATCAGACTTTTTATTGATTAGTTCATTAATTGACTTAATAAATGTAATTTCGTATATGTTCTAAATACTTAATACAGAAAGTCCGACCAATGAGCGTGAAGACCTTGGTTTATATTATGAGTTGCACACCTCTAAATCTAATACATTAAGGATGTCAAAGAGTGCTCAATTATCCAATCTCAAGATTCAGGAAGAATAAACTACTTGATTAATAATTAAAAATTCTTTTTTTTTTTTATCAGGAGTATTTATAATGCTTGTGTGAAGTAATTAAGGTCATTTTAATATTTTTTGCCACATCAAGCAAAACTATCAATTTGTTTTTGATGTTACTCATTTTAAATATGTTAATATTTTAGTATTTTGATATAGTATATGTAGTTTATTTTTTTATTGCTTTTCCTATATAAATTTAATGTATAAATATATGATTTGTACATGTTACATTTTGTTATGCAAACAAACCACCTTTTAAATATGTCATATTAATAGTGTTTATTTATATCAAATAAAATATTTTAAAAAAATAAAATATAAATTACAATAATTTTTTTGAAACATTATAACACTACCATAAAGTACAAAAAAAATGTTAATATTTCATCGATATATAAGAAAGATTTCATTGTTGTTTTACACAGGGACAAGATAATACCAAAAAAAAAAATAACTCTTTGGCCTTTTGTTTCAATAGCCTAGTTTTGTCTATATTTCAAACATCGAAATATCATAGCCTAAATAATCTTTTATTGCTCTATTTTTCATCAAAAAATCTGTTGATGTTTAAAATACTAATAAGATAGGCAACAAAATAAAAAAAGTTATAAGAAATTGGAAATGTTGATGTTAGAGAATAATATGAATAATATTATGAGACATTACCTAAACGCTTAAATTTTTAGGTGAGATAGCTCCTTGATATGTTGTTAGAGTCTTATTAACCTGTGGTCACGAGTTCGAATCTCACCACCCTCATTCTATTTAATAAAAATCAAGCACAAGATAGTATAAGTCTATACAAGTTTCAAGTCCAAAAGATTTTCATTTAAAATGGAGTGTTAGAGAATAATATAAATCATATTATGGAGAATTACCTAAAAATTCAAGTTTTTAGGATAGATGATTTTTTAATAGTTGATAGTAATGCTATTGATTATTTTTCCCTAGGTATCTTTTTTATGATTGTATAATTTAATAAACATATTAACTCAATCTTATTTATTAAAGATTTTAAAACTTGATCATTTTGATTATTGGAATGATATCAAGCATCAATTTTCTCTCTTTTATACCATTTTCCCATAAGTTTCTTCTCTTCTCTTTACCTCATGAAGTAAAAATAAAAATAATGAACTTTGAGAGCAAAATGAAAATTATAATGAATTTAAAATGGATCATGCCTTTTTCTTGATGTTTCTTATGTAAGTTCTCTATTTTTAAATTAGGTTTATTTACCATAATTTCAAGCTATACACGGGCTTACAAGACCTAGTATGCTCATATTAATTTTCCTTTTTCTTTCTCTCAAAAGCAGAAGACATATTGTCTATCTTTTTTTAAAAAAAAAAAAAAACTGAAAGCAAATAACACATCATTTGTTGTGGTAGAAGACAAATTGTTTACTTGCTCAAATTCAAAGTTCAGAAAATTAGGTTGGGTTTCTTAGACCACAAAATAAAATTCTTAACTTTTTCTCATTTAAAAACACATAATAAACAACATGTAAACCTTAAAAATACTGATTTATTAGCTCAAGAAAATCCTAAATAGGTTAAAGAAAATAAAATTAAATAAAAATGTATTTATTAGCACCTATCTACTTTCTCGACAATATAAAAGGTCAAAACCACCTAAATAACACTTTTTTTCACTAAGATAAACCATTTCACACTAGATTTGATTTTTTTTTTGTTAAATGTAAACAAAATAAAATTTTGGATCAAAACATAAAATGCTAACACTAATGAGACAAAAATTGAAAATAAAGGATTGTGGAGACAATTTTTTTAAAAGGGATTAATGAGCAATATATATAAAGTCCATCATTTTCAATTTCCCATAAGTAATAATTTGACTTCTCTTTTTGTTTTTTTTACAAAATCAAGTATCAAATTCTTTTAACATTGTGATAACTATGTCATAAATAAATTAAAATAAATAGAAAAATCTAATTTTGAGGTACACACAACATAAAAGGAAAAAAATAAAGTTAAGTAATCAAAGAAATAAAATGATTTAAGGATAAGGGGTAACATAATGGTTTTAAAGCTACAATGAAATCAATAACTCTTTTACAACATGATTTGAACCGATTGAATTCCATTCAATTCAAAGATTTTAATGAAATGAATTCAAATTGGATAATATAATTGAATTCAACTACAATAGATAATTGATTCCAAATACCTGTTAGATTTTTTAATTATAGTTATTATACTTAACTTGAATTTTTCCAACACAAAGTCTGAGTTACGTGTCGAGTGGCTTAACCCGGGTTAATCAATTTCTTTTTTAAAAAATCAAAATAATTTATTTTTTTAAAAAAAAATCAATCAAGTTTTTTAGATCTCATTAACATTGTCACTAATTGATTAGCTGAGCCAATCGGATCAAACCAAGATAACTTCAAGAATATTATTTTTATACATGACCTAGTAAAGGAGACGGGTCATACGAGACGGGTTAATCGAGTCTTGGATTGAATCTTTCAAACCAAACCAAATTTAAAAATGTGGTTATTGTGCTGCTCAATTATTACTTCATTAATCTCAAAGAAATCAAAATTTCCGGTTAACTCCTACCATGTGATTAATTATGGTCCCAAATTTTGGCAATCGGAAAGCCTTGTAGTGGTCCCACTTTCTCTATCTTCTCTCTATTCTAGTTAATTCTCCAAAAACCTTCTAATTTGCTTTTTTCTCTCCTTTTTATCGATCTTTTCCGTTGATTGGGTCCGCAATTTTGGTTGGAAAGGCACTCTCCTCTTGTTTGCTTCTTTTCTTTAGATTATTTTGCTTTCCTCTCCTTATGTTCATCAATGAAAATCTTGAACATGGGGTCTGGACTCTGGAGTATGATCCAAACCAAACCTACGCACGTACCTCGACATATAGATGTCCTCGGAACTTATACCGACCGACCACTGGCTCGTGTAAGACAATGAGGCCATCAATCATTCACTCACACTTCTCTTGAACACAAACCTAGCTGCCAGTATCTAGGTTGTCTTTACTTATCATGGCAATCAGGGGTCTCTCTCTCTCGCTCGCTCTCTCTCTCTATATGGATCTTAGTGAATGTAAGGTGCTTATTAGACTGCAACTTGAAATTGTAGCAAGTAGATGGCCATTATGATGTGGAGTGAGGAGCGGAAGAAGATCACGTGCGATTCCTAGTCAAAAACTCAGAGGAGTTTTTAAGGTCGCCTTATAGCTGTCGGCCACGAGGCAGCTGTCACCTCCATTGGGAATTGCTCTCTTTCTCACCCTTAAATCCCGGGGGTGTTCAAGAACCCAATGCCCCACACCCACACGCCCAGCAATGAGCAGGCTCTCTGACATTTCGGGCATCCGCTAATTTTCATTTATTTATTTTTTAATTTTAAAAGGGTTTAGATCGAAGGTTATTAAATTATAAGAAGTATGCTTAGTTATTTTTTCTTTTAATCCATCTAGTTTTGGTCAGATTAAAATAAGAGAGAATGACAACAGCAAATGATGATCAACCCGTCCTTCTTTCTATTATTGTATAATCTTTACGGATAAGATTAATATTCATATTTTAGAATGAATTACAAGTGGAATTCACTCGTTTTTAGGGTTAAAATTTTATTAAAAACATAAATTTTCTAGCATGAAACATTAATATATTTTAAATTAATTGTTAGTAAATAAAAATAATATCAAATAAATATTTGTTAGTATTATTTTTTATCGAAGCCTCTTAAAACAACTCTATCCCATATAGAAAAGAAACAAAAGGGAATTTAGTGTTTCTAAACTTAAAGTTAGAGAAGATAAAATTAGACATGTCCAAGCTTTTAAAAGTGAGAGGTACTAGGCATAGTAACTTTTGTGCTTTAACACACCCACACATTCATGTGTTGACTCATGTTCAAACTTAAATTCAAATTTATTGTAAAATAATATTTTGAGCTACAAAAAGTTATTTCTTGTCAACTAAAATTTAAGACTCGAGTTTGGTCCATGAAGAATTATTTCTTTTAACTTGTTGATTTGTCCATTCTTTAAATTAAAATTTTGATTAATTTCTTTAATAGTACTTGAACAAACTTTCCATCTTTAAAGTCACGTGATTTAAAAAAAAAAATTCAAGTTTAACATTGTTTTCATAATGGGTAATTAAAATTGTCAATGAAGGAAGTTCATAAGCTCTAAAATTGTCAATGAAGGAAGTTCATAAGCTCTTGATGCCTAAAATTCTTTATAAAAAAAAGTTATAGAAGAATGTTTGATGTTGGTTAATTCTACACTATTTTGAAATTTTTTGATACCATTCTTCACCTTTCCCAACATTTCTTTTATGGTTTAAAACCACTATTTTCCTTTCGGTTTATTTTGTATATGGATAATGGAGTACTATATTATAGTTATGTTGGATGTTGTTTAGGATTGCTCTTATGTGAGGTGGTATTGTTGAATACGAGACTTATTTAAAAAAAAACCAAGTTTGAATAACTTTAAAGTGTTTTAACAAGTTTATATATTTATATATCTAGACACACACACATGCACATACTCAAAGACATTATATAATTTCTAGGCTTGTTAGGACTTTGTTTTGATATTAATTACAAGTTTCATATGTGTTTAGTATGCACGTTGAGATCTTTTATATAATAATTTTGTTATAATTGTAAATTGTAATATTCTAATTATAATGCATGTTTATAAACTAATTTTTTATTTGATATTTTGTGAATTTTGGATAACAATATATTCATCAAACCAGACAAGGCATAAAGGAAGTCTTTTACATAAAAAAAAAACATGAAATTAATATTTAAATGATTATTTTCTATATTTCCTCACAATAAGAATATGTTCATTTGTATAATGTACAAAAAAAAAAAAAAATACAAATAAGCTTAACTTGCTTGTTAAATTGTAGTATAAACTAAACGAGATAATGTTTGATTGATTGTGATTATTTTTCAGAGGTGGTAGTGCTATATGATTCTATGGGTTGATTGATTGTTGATTGATTGTGATTAGATGGCTCTTAATTATAGAGTGTGGTGAATGACATGCTTGGTTTATTGACTATTTAAAAATGCAGTTGAGGTTATTTTTTAAAATATTTTTTTAAAAAAAAATATCATAATGATGTTTTTTTTAATATTTTTAATATTATCACATCAAAAAGGATATAAAATCACCCAAAAAACTTCACTTAAAGTAAAATAAAAAAAAAAAATTTAAAATATTTTTAAAACATAATACCAAATATAACTGTTATTATAATAAAATAAAACTAAAATCAAGACACTCAACATCACTACGAACAACCAAGACACTCAACATCACAACGAGCATAAATCTGACAGTATAAAAAAACCATCTTGACCATCGATAAATTAATTTCATCACAAAAGCTTTAAAATCTTATATTTCTTACGAGGAATTCAGAAGAAAGATTAGATCTCAATAAACTCAGCTCCACCGCGGTGCAAATTCCAAATGCAGTTGCTGCATCAATAACACATATGACATCAGATTTGTTTTTAATGAACGAGGATCTGTTGCTGTTAAGAGAACAGTTGGTGCTGAAAAATTTGAACTAGTGAGAATCTTTAATTTGCTGATTTTAGGGAATATAAGGTTAAGGAAGGCCATTAGCGGATTTCTTGCAGGTGCAGAGCTTCACTTAACTTGTGAAACAATATTACTGTATGTGTAACGTGAAGAGAGCATGCAAGAGGGGATAATAAACTAATGTGTCCTCCAACTTTTAAATTTATAATAATACCAGATCAACGTTTAATTATTTTGAACGATGGAGAGAACAACTAGCTTTTGGGTTGGGAGAGTAATATATGTACTTACTATAAAAAAAAAGAAAGAAAAAAAAGAAAGAAAGAGGAAGGCAGTGGCAATGGCTATTCCCGATCCTTTTATATTATATATATATAAACTCCGAATTCTAGGTAACCAGAGAAGCTCAGGTATCAGTTTTTCTCATCCAAAACAGGCAGTACAAAACAGGGAGTACGTACGTACAGTCGCGGAGACATCGTTCTCTGATCTCTTTATCTTACACAGTAACGTGTAAATATGAAATTAGTGCCATAAAAAGCCAAACCCACGAGTGTAACCTTCAAACCAAACAAAGAGGCAGATAGAGGAAACAAGAAAACCAAAGCACTTTGACTTTACTTGATTGACTAGACCCGATCCGTCCTTGAAAGATCCACCATCTCTACTCCAAATCCCTGCTTGTCTCCATCAAACGTCAACCCCTCGCCCCTAGAGAAAATGTCAAATACCTTGCTGGGTCACAACCCAACTTACTCACTGACTGCTATTGCCCAACACACAACGACACCTTCCCTTATTTGCAGGGTCTAGCCCGAAAGACATGCCTCCAGTTTTCTACTCCGACAATAGACATTTTTTTCCAAGGAAAACCACCATTGAAAAGTATATCCTAGATATATAGTTAAAGTTAAGTAAATAAAACTTTAATTATTTCAGGTTTTTATAAAAAAATATAAAATTTAATTCAAATTCAAAATATACTATATAAATTGTAAATATTCTATCATCACACTACGACTCTTAAAAATAACATACACCTTCCTATATTTTGTGAGGTCTAGCTTGAAAGATATGCCTCGAGTTTTCTACTCAAGCAATATATATATTTTCTAGATGCGATGAGACTCCACTTCCAAAAAATATGTTTTTTAAATACAAATAAACGAGTAAAATTTTAGTTATTTTAGATAAAAAATACATATCTTAACTTGAATTCAAGACACAAATATAAACCATCTCTCTACGACTCTTGAAGCCAATATAGAGATACGTGCTCATCTGAGGTTTGCATAATAAATTTGCACACGTCTGATTGTTGTTACTGATTAATTAATAGTGTTGGATATACCATTCGGTCTGATGTTTAGCAGCATGTAAGTAATACGACTCGCACATATATAACTAGTTTGGAATTTGATTTTGTGCAGCATAGTTACGGGTGCTGAAGTTCCAAATTAATTAATTTTAATGTCAGAAAATGGAACCAAGTAGGTTGGTTTAATTAATTAATTAATTATATTTGGAATTCTTCTGACACAATGACGCAAATTTTGATGCTTTTAGTTTACTATTGATCATTAATTACATAGATGCTATATTCTCTCTCTCTCTCTCTCTCTGTATTGTTACCCTCTTACATATATGATCATGCATGCATTAATTGATATCTATTTGGTTGCTCAAGTAGAGCCATCTCCACTCTATCGGTCCTAGTTAGTTGAAATAAAAGTATTCGTATCCAAAACCTAACGCTGACTAATGGCCATGACTTCATTAGCCTCGGTTAAATATAGGGCAAGGCAGAACCGCATTCTAAACCCTAACTTTGTTTTTCCAATAAATAATGTTAAGGGGGACGATAATCTTGTTGCTTAGTGTATTATAATATGCGAATAATCAGTGCTTTGACATTTTTAGTATTTGGATCTCACCGTCTTTTAAATTTAATGATCTATGCTCATGGTAAGCATCGAGGTGTGAAATGCGATATGAAGAAAGAAAAATAGCTCTCTCCATGGGAATTATCTCAAATTATTGAGACTACATAGGCTCCTTGTGATTCTTTCCAAGCAAGTGCTGCCAACGAGCCTGAGTACATGTGCTAATTTGTCGTATTTCGATATAAAAAGGAAAATAATTAGCAATATCTTTTCAGAATCTAGACGATAACGTCGTCATCGACCAATAGTATCGCATCGTCGGACACCAAACAAGCAATTAACATCCCTTTAATACGTGCTTAAGTCCACGGTCCCCACTAGCAACCTTGCGTTTCCAATCCACTAGCCTTAAATAATGCACGTCACTTTTAAGTGTAAGCATAGGAAAAAGAAAATTCCCCGCAGCGTTTCTAAACATTGCCTGGCGTTTAAAATTCACATGTGTAGCCAGTAATTTTCAATCCATCGGCTCAATAATCCTTGAGCCAAATCAGCTCGGTCCCTATACTTGGATGGTATTATTAAACAGAACAAAAATAAAAAACTTTATCAATTTAGGAATGACTTACGACCATTTATCTGCTCCACCAATTTCAAAACTCAGCCAACAACCTCCATTTAAATATTCATAAGCTCAAAAGTCACCATTTTCCGATATTCATTATAATATGGAGACTGTTTACATCGGTGTTTGTTAATTTGTAGTTGTGTTCAAGGATAAATAAAAGGCTACTTTCTTTATATTATTGCATGTCCCTTCTCTATTGACTATTAAAGTTCGGGATAATGAAAATGCCTAAACCTCGGATAATTATTTTTGCAGCCAATCATTATCCAATGAGCACCACCTCAAGTTTTCTTAGGATTAAGTATCATTTTGTGTAGTTTAATAAAAATAAAATCTTCCGACCTACTTAATTGGATCTTTCCACAACAGAGTAACTTCATAAATAATTAATATTCTCTTTTTTATTATATTTAATGAGCTTTTTATATATATTAATAATCAAATTACTATGCTGTTTATAATATATATTCTCCCATTATAAAATAATATAGCAAAGGCATAAAATAATTCACCACGTACTTTAACAGAAAGAACAGCCGCATTTCAGGCCATATACATTAATCGACCACAATTTACAAGGTCAAATACTAAACTATGCGATTGGTTTCAAAAGGTGATTTTTATGAACAATAACAATAACAATAATAATAATCAGATTGCGAATAAAGGATTGCGATGCTTATCATTATAAAGAAGCAATAAATTAATAACAATAATAATAATAATAATAATAATAATCAGATTGAAAATGAAGGATTGCGATGCTTATCATTATTAAGAAGGAATGCGATTTAATTAGTGCTCGGTAAATCTTAGCTAGATATTGTAAAATATATAATCTTTTGTTGCTAATAGTTTTAATTCATGAAAAATATATAAAAAAATGAGGAACACATGCATTAAAGAAAAGTATCTTCACAAGTGAAGGTATCTTAGGAGTTTGATAGCCAAGTATAAAGAGTGTTAGGGCAATCACAGACTTGCTTTGGTTGTGATTATGCGTCGACAGAAACCAAGTCATTTTGTTTCTGTCACTGTAACTTTTCTTCCATGGCTGAAAGAATTTTCTCTGCATGAGAAAAATAGCATATATTTAATTATATTTGATAACGGATATTGATTATTAGTTAATCAGTAATATAACCATCGTTCTGGGTTTTTATTATTTTATAAATGATTCCTTCTAAACTGTTTTACTGCTCTACATGCTGTACTACAAAATGCTTATTGTTTTTAATATAACATAATGAGTGTGTGGTCCAACGATAAACAATAAATCCCTGTCAAAATATAGGGTTTTTTTCCCCAACTAGACCCGTGAGGTATTTTTTCCAAATGTGGTGTCTTCATTAAAACCAATCTTTTATAGGGTTTGATTTGCCTCGCTTCCTATTGGACTGAAATAAAAAACCAATCACAGATTAATAGCTTTCTTTCCCCCTTAATCTGAGTTGGGTTATGATTTTGAGCATGATAGGATTTGAGAAGATATGCATACGTTGTTTTTTGAGGATGGAAGGAGGGATATTGTCGGCTTAACCCTCTATGATTTATTTATTTTTTAATTATTATTCCCAACAGATGGTGGAGGTAGGTGAGAAATTGGATCCTGCACATTTCTTCCTCCTATCTTCTTCGTCTCTTCTTTTTTTCTTTTCTTTTCCTGAGTCATTTTTTAAATAAAATAATGAAAGTCATTTTCGATGCATGTTTCTAGAGGGGGTTGAAGGATGATATTTCCAATTGGTAACTTGAATGATTTAGTTTGAAGGTCGGGGAGAGGCTGTCGTTTCTTAAAGACATTATTAGACTTCAAGTTTGTAAAATATTAAAATAGTATTTACTAATTAATTTGCAATTGTTCAAAAATCGAGAATATAAAAGTATATACATTAGAATGGTAGAGTTAAAAATTAAAAAAAAAAAACTAAGAATTAATTAAATTCGTAGATATATCTCTTTTCTTTTCACAAACATGAGAGGATCGGAAAACACATAACTTTTTATTTAATTAAATCCCTTTGCTTTATTAAACTTTTAAGGAATTCTTTTCAATAGATATATAATCGCACCTTTGATATACTTTATGAGATCTTATTTGATCTGACTTTCTACTAAACGTCACTTCAACAGGCAGCAACCTTGAGTTTTAACAGTAGTTCATGGTCTCTTTTAAGCTCTTCGGTGTTTCAAGGAATTTTTGTAGCATAAAAAGCATGCGTCTCATTGCTTGAACCGAGATTTCAGCTTGGATGTCCTGGATTAAGGATTAGATTCCTGAAGAGATGGGCATTAGATTTTAAGGTAATATAGGGCAACACAGGCAGGGCTATAACAAGCCCACTTCAGTGTATCGTGTCAAGCAGGAGCACTGCTGATCAGCTCATGCTTTTCGACAACTCCCAACACCATCACATTGACAGACAAGTTCAACCCAGCTTTTGTAAAAATGACTCGTTAATAAAAAAAGCCAACTTGCCCAGCTTCATATAATATTCATTAAATCAGTGATATTGAAACGTTCCTCGTTTCTTTCAAAAGCGGTCCTACATTATTAAAAAATTAAAAAGGAGGAAGTTTATGCATAAACACACCCATTAACGCATAGATTCTCCAGTGTTTTATATCTTAATTAATCCAAAAGAAAATGTTAGATATAAAAATCGTGGGCAGTACTGCACTGCTATATACTATGAGTACACCATGTGGATGATAAGGACCTCCATTTTTATATTCTGTTGAGCATATGGGGAAGGCTTTATCTTCTCCACCTGTATCTATATATAATTAAGAGATTTAACCTAAAACCTACTGATATTAAGAGGGATAAAATGATGGGTCAAAACTTTTTTGGTTGCAGTAAATGCGTACGAGGTTATATACTCATCAACAATTTCTCTCATCGTCCCAACCAAATTGCACAAAAAGATCGTATCCTTGAAACATTGACAGAAATATGTTTGCCGAGAGTGCTGATGACAGAAGGGGAAATGAGAGACGAAAAAGAAGGTGAAATAAACATGGATTTTTCACGGAGTAACATGGAGATCAGTGATGACATGAATATAGTTGCTGTGATTAATTAAGCTGCATAACCTCTATTCTTGAAATCTTAGTCCTGCATAAATTTCTTATTCTTCCTGGAGTCGTATCATGGAAAACAAAAATAATAAGATTTCGCTGTCAAAAAACAAAGGAAAGCAGCCTTGTTCTTGGAATATAATGGAAAAAAGTCCCCCTGATAATTAAGTGCTAATCAAACATAAGCTTGACACATGCATATAAAGGGACAATAAGGGCGTCAGTGGACATCTTTCCTGTCACCCTGTCGATTGAGCAATCCAAAAATAATTTATTCAGTGACAGGAAATTTCTTTGATAGGAAAACTTTTCTTCCATAGTGAATTATTATCATGGCGTTAAGGATTATGTCTGAAAAACAATTACTCTTTTATATGAAAAACAATCTCAAAAAGAGTCATGCTAATACATGATAACCCGCTGAAACCCGTTATGAATTCTTAATAACTTGATATATAAAAAAAAATAAAAAAATCACAAAGAATATTTTTTTATTTGAAAAAAATAATGTTGAATGATGAAATAACTCCAAGAAAAATAAAGTCAACCCACATTAATTTTTTGAACTCGTAACCCGAGCAATCACACTGAAAACACTCTATTTAGAAAAACAATGAAGCCCCATTTCTTACCAATTAAATGTTCAGAGATTAAAAAAAATTAATTATGTTTAAGAGAATAAAGATCCAAATCAAAATACAAAAGGAAATCAGAGAACAACTAAATTGAAAGGGAAAAAACCTGTTGAATGCTAATTTGAAAGATTTTGCTTTCAATGATAATATAAATATTCCCCATAGCTAATAACATTTATATGAAAAAACTGGCCTTAATTATATTATTGTAGCAAAGAGTTCAATGACTGTTTATCCATGTACTACTAGATTCTGTTAATGTCGATTAGTGGTCTGGGACAATTGAAAAATAAACACCATTCATTCATTCTGCAAAGAAAATATTAGTCCTTCGGGTTCACATGAGAGCTGCTGCAAAACATGTTATCCACCCCAGACATCGCAGCTCTAAATTTTTTATTCTTCAGTTTTCCATTCATACATATTTTGTGCTTCAGACAACTCTTTCTCTATCCCCTCCCTGTTTCCAGTAATGTTTTAAACATGGTCACTAGCACGTGTTCCAACCTTAACTATATAGATACTAGTCATTTATCTGATTTGCTGAAGCCGGAACTATTTATTTTTCAAAGTAAAAAAAAAAAAATAAGAATGCCAGATTTTTTTTTTATTATGCTATAAATTTAGGAAAAACAATAAATTTCTATAGAAGTTTTGTGAAACTTGGAGTTCTAATAAAATATATAAATTTTAAATCCATATAAATTTATTTGTTTGAAATAACTAGTATAAAATTATTATCATCATTAAAAAAGTTAGAAGATTTGGATACCCGAATCATCGAATTCACCGTATTAAGATCAATTTATTTATCATTTAATTTAAATTAAATATAATAATAAAATATAAATTGTGTAAACACTTACAATAACTAAAGAATAAAAATATATCATTTATTTTCTACCAATAAAAAGAAGTAACATCATTGAAACTCCATTACTACGTTACTATTATTACCATGACTATAATAGTTACAATTATCATTTTTATTACTGCCTAAACAGTAAAAATTATTAAATTATCCTAAAAAAAGCACTTTCACAAAAGAGTAAGAAAGAAAATTAGATAAAAAAATCAATAAAATTATCATTATTATTGCTTAAACAATAAAAACAATAAAATTATCTTCAAAAATTAAAAAAAGTAACAAGCACGTGTCCCAACCTTAACCATATATATACCAATCATTTACTTGATTTGTTGCGACCGAAACTATTTTTTTCAAAGCAAATAAAACAAATTAAGATCAAGATATTTTTTTATAATGCATTAATACAAACTATTTTTTATTAAAAAAGTAGTTGTTAGGTATTTAAAAAATAACTAAACAACCAATAGAAAAAAAAAAAAACTATTAGAGATATACCTATTTTCTTGATATTATTATATCATGCATTAAGATAAACTAACTTATATTTAAATCTTTTTTTTTTTTGCTTGGTTGTAACTACGAAGAAAAATAGCAAAATTACAAGAAAAACACCTCATTGAAAACTATAGGAGGCTATTCAATTGATAATTCCTACTTATTCATGGATTTTGTCGAAAATATATACGTATGACTAAGAATTTAGATCGAGTGGAGCAAAACATAACATGGATGATGCAATAATTAAAACTTAAAAAGGCCTGAATATTGGAATCCTATTCATTAATAACTACTTTGCTTTTGCTTAGTACTTAGATGGAGATAAAGCATAGTTGATGGAGCCGAAAGAAGATGTTTCTTTTCTCTGTTTTTTTTTTTTATTTATTATTATTGTTGTTGTTGCCATGTCTCTTTTTATTTGACATGGATGGGAATATGCAAGTGGCTGTGTTGTGCCATTTGAGTGGGTAAAGAGTGACGATACCATTACAAACGCTCTTTGATTCTTCATGGCTACATATTCCTAGCTAGCGGCGGTGGAGTATGCTTGTGACTCTATCTTATTAACAAGTCAACACTCAGATCATCAGCATCCCTCATCCAACACCCCAACACATGATTCATGGGACTCGGAAATTTGGTCTAAGAAGGAAAACTATTTTGGCCGGATTTTGTTTAGGGTTTGTAAAATTCAACGTTCATACATTGAATGAACAGGTTAAATGTCTGAAAAAGGAAAAACCAAAGGGCTGCAACGGATATATTGACTCGGTTAAACATTTTATATATAGTACCCCACCCCAAAAAAATATATATAAAAAAAAAAATGCAGCCGCTTGAAATTAGGTTTTGCAGAACAAAGAGGTGTGCGTGCCTTCGAGTTCAGATGCATGCCAATCAAATTACACCGTCGAAGCTCGCTGGACCAGGCGGCCAGGCCCGACGAAACCTAAATGTAACAATTCAAACGGCACTCGATAGATAGCAGAAGGCCCATATGAACATGGGCTTTGAGGAACTCCTAGCCTTTGAATAAAAATATATTGGGTAGGGCCTGTCATTTGGTTATGGGCTCTGCCAAAGCGGCCCAGCCTATCTCAGAGAGGGGACTCATCAGGCATTAATTTGTTTGAAAATGAAACACTAGCTGACATTTAATCAATTATTTCAATTGATCTCACTCGGGATCTTCATCTGTTAGTGCTTATGTTACTTTTTTTTGCTATGTAAAAGCGTATTTAAAAGAACCCCACCTCATTTCCACTTTTAAGATTTAAACTTAAGATATTTTACGAGTGGAGAATTATATATAAATATGACACCTCACAAGGTACTTAATAACAAAACTTAACTTAAAATTCGTATTTATTACTTAAACAATTTTTTAAAGCTATGATTGAAGCAGTCGTATAGCATTAGAGTTCTTCAATCTACAAAATTGCAATTTAAGTTGTAGAGAAATAAATTAAAATTCTTAAGTTCTAGGTTATAATCCTTAACTATGGAGAAAAATACAGAGAAAGCTCTAATATATTTTGAAAGGTTTTATATTTTATATTAGAGCTTAAAATGATTATTTCTATCATGAAAATCTAAATTGAAAACTAAACTAAATAAACTCTAATCCCTAACTACAAAAATCATATTAAAACTCTATAACTTAACTAGGAAATAAATTCAAATACAACTAGGATAAAAAGTAAAATTCAAACAACTTTTTTTTTTTGATTCAAGGAAACCCCAACCCTTGAAAAGTGTACTTTGTAGGTCCAAGTGAGTGAGTAAAATTCTGGTTGTCTCAGACTATTACAAGAGATGCACGCCCTGACTCGAACTTGAGACTTCTTGTGCAGAACTCAAGCTCTTTACTATCACGCACACTACTTGAGGATAAAAAAAATTCAAATATTTATTACTAGAATACCATAGTTGCTCGATAATGGTTAATTTTGATTAATAGTTGATTGTGGTCAATTGATCATATTCAATAATAATTGATGGTAGATCATAGTCGATTATCAAAAGCATATTTTAATATGATACAGATTCTTTTTATAACTTATTTATTTATCTATCCAAAATTGAAACTACTAAATATGACACATTAATTCCCTCTACTTGTGAAAGATTCAACCTCAAGTCAATACTTAAATTTGGATACAATAGTTCATCACCACTGTCATAATAAATTTCTAGGTTATTCCCTAAAATCTACCTCAAATAAAAAATAAAAAAGATAAAAGCGGCTGACATTAATAAAAATCAAGGTGGAAATTTTGGACTTTTTTGAGAGCCCGATTGTACCTTTTTCATGCCCAAAATTAAAGGAAAAATGCAGATTCAAGGCTGAAATAATTTATTATTGGATAAATATGCATCAAATTAAGTCAGAATACATAATTATATTTTTTATAGGCCAATTTGATTTAATAATGAGCCCGTTTAAAGTATAATTATGTTTAAGAATTAATTTAGGTTCCAATTAAAGGATTTAATTAAGTGCAAGGACTTAATTATACTTTAAATTGTCAAATTAATTTATTAAGGGCTTAATCAATAGAAAACCAAGTTCTTGAGTTTAATTTCGGCTCAATTGAGAAAATTAAAATTTTTAGAACTGAATTGATTTTTCCCAAGTCAACTGTGTGAAGACAGGGGAAAAATTGAAGAAAATTGAGAGATTAAAGTCAATTGAAAGTGAAATTAGAACAATTACAAATTGAGGGACCAAAATGTTTTTGCACTTTCTAAGCACGTCGCCAACAAGCCATCACTGTAGATACGCCGCTACCGACAGGCCTCTATTGCAAATACACGGTCGCCAACAACCACAACTGCATTCACGCTGTTACGGGAGTTAATCCACCACTGCATGCAAGGGTTACTTTCTTCGTCTATAAATAACAAGAAAGAAACCATGTAGAAAAAGGAGAGAAGAACAGAGAAGAAAGGAAACGAAGGAGAGGTGATGAAATAATACATGGGGAAACACTTAAAAAGTTGTGAGCAGGAGGAACACAAAAAACACCGACGAGGGCAAGCATAAACACTAAAAAACAAACCTGTAACAACCCCTCGTCCTTTTCCTTGGCAACCCTCTTCACCACTAGCAGCAACACCTCTCCACCGACTACCAGCAACAACGACAACAACTTTCTCTCTCTCTATCTCAGCCGGTGTTGGTCAGCTCTCTCTCTCTCCCTCTCCCCCTTTAGCAGTGTTGTTAACCCTTTCTCTCTCCTTTAGCAAGCTGACCGACCACCTCACATCGCCCCCCTCAGCACTGGAAGTCTTTCCTCTACACCAGCAGGTCCAGCTCTCCCTCCCAATCTCTGACAGTGAACAACAGCAGCACCAACTTTCGATGCCTCCTCCGGCCACTACAGGCCACCATTTTTTATGTTACCACCATAGGAAGAACCACTTCGGCCTCCTCTAAATGGTGTCTGTGACATGTACTCTGGTCGTCACCCTCCACAAAACATCATTTCATTATTCACCATTGTGGTGAACACTTGGGGGAGTAAATTAATTCACTCCCCCATCCCACTGTTCTGCATGTGAATAGTGTGACATACGCCCACTATTCACATGCAGAATAGTTAGCTGGCCGAGCTGGGAACAAGGCCCAGCCTCACCACTTGGAATGGGTGGGCTGTTTGGCCCTCCCAAAGGCTGGTGATCTACCCTCAAATGATGGGCCTCTTGGCCTATCAAGGCTGGGCAGCCAACCCACACAAAAAATTATAAAAAAATTAAAATACAAAATCTAATAATCTACATTAAAAAATATCCTTTTTAAAAAAAAAATATTTTCGTGTATATGGATGAATTCCAAGGTTTTTCCAAGCAGTTTTTTCATAAAAAAAATATGTGTTGCATCTTTCTCATGTTTTAAAATGAAAATTTGATATCGTAACCGGTTTACGATTATCCATTGAAATTTAGTAAAATATCAAAATAACTTAACAATTATTTTGTTTTAGCTATCGTGGTGTAAAATTATATTGTGAAGTACACTCACAGATAGTTAAAAAAGGGTCTTTCAAAATGCAGTGTAATTTTTTTAGGGGGTTAGTCTTTCAATTTGTAACGAGGTAGAGACTCTCTCAAGAAGAGAGATCTACGTCGATCCTTAGAAAAGACCAAGGAATAAAAAATGATTTAGGAAAAATAATCAAATAACAATGCAATTTATCTTAGATAAAGTGTACTGGTGGTGATACGTCTTCCCCTTGCTCAACAAGTCTCCTTCCCAAACTCTTGTAGGCCAATAGGTTTTCTAGTAACCGTAGTACTAAATGGTGACTCCTAATAATTATAATTATAATTTTTACGACTGTAAAATACACCCTCCTTTTCACCGTGCGTCATTCTCCCCCTCTGGAGATGACGGGACGTAAAGTGCGAAAGGTGTCGTTGCAACAACCATTATAAGGATAAATAAAAGAAATATTGAACGTCTTAGAAATGTCTTTACTTTTTGATGGATCAATAACAAAAACATTAAAAATAAGCTTTGTTATCGATCTTTTTTGTTATGGTAGATGGACCATCTATACTTCTTCCATTGTAACTTCCTAGATGTCTCTACTAGAAATAACTTCTTGCATAAAAATGTCATCACTTTATCACTTTCTTTAGATGTTTTATCTTAATGATGCTTATTAGTGATATTATTCTATTTGGCATTAATTTGTTGTAACTTTTGCCTCATATCAACATATAGTTTATGCTTACATAACTATCTTCTTGATGGCCATTCTATATCCAAAACTTTTCTAAATTAAGATGAGACCAAGTAAATGAAGAGGACATTTAATATAAACAGTCTCACATAGAATTTATCCTTGGTATTATGCTTAATGTAGTTGACCAAAATTTTAAAGTAATAAAATTATTCTAGTGTTTAATTTATATTTTAATAAAATAAAGCTCTTGTATACCTCTTCTCCTTAATTAAACCTTTTATTGTTTATCAACATGTATGTTATTTTCACTAACAATAAAGCTTTAAAAATAACAACTTATTAATAATAAAACTAGACTTTTTTAAGACTGTACACAACTTATTTTCTAACAAAACCTCTAGCATTTTTCTTAGATGCCCCACATGGTTAGTTTTGGATCTATTGTAATTTAAAATGTCAATAAAATAAATAACCATAAATTTATTAATATAAATATATAAAATCTTATTCATGATTTGTATGCAAGTGCTAAGCATGCTAGACAACATGAATAACATAACTAGTCACTTATATAAACCTCAATTCAATTTAAAAGTTGTATTATATTCATTCCTTAGTCAAATTCAAATAAAACATTATCCATTTCTCAAGTCAATTTTTTTAAAGATGGCTACTCTATATAACTCATCAAACAAAAATTAATTTTTTAAAATTTGAAAATTATAGGCCCAAACAGTCTAGAAAGAAGTTAGATTTAAGCTAAAGATTACAACCTTGAACCGTGGAGAAAATTATATATAAAAAAAGCTCTGATATATTTCTGAAAGGTCTTTATTTCATGAATTCTTATTACTGTTTCTCTAAAATAATGCTTACAACTTATAGAGTTGAGCTGCAAATATGAGCAGTGTCGCAAATACCTTGTTTGTCATGAAATTGTATTGGGAGAAACAACAATACTCAACACTCCCTTTTTGTATGAATATGTAGGAAACTATTAAATAGAGCAATATATATGCGGAAAATATATATCCAAACATCACAAGCACAAGACACATAATTTTTACTTGGAAAACCTTTCCAATGTGAGAAGAAAAAACCACGGGACCGTAGTCCACTCAAACACTTCCACTATCAATAATAATAGGAATACACGAGTTTTTTTTAGTCTCAACTAAAGGCATACAAACCGAAATTATCTTCAAGAAATACAATTTCTTGGCACAAAATCAACTAATACAAGAATTCAAGGAATTTTCTCACTAAAAATTAGGTTACTGTTCATGGGCTGAAAACCATATTCAAAGAGCTCAGAATCCAATCTCCACCGTTCACAATGAGGACTCACATGTCATGAACATCTCTATAAAATTTCAGCTCAATCGGACCACAAAAACTTGTTGATCGGACCATTTGATCAAAACTGGACAGAAAAATCTGAAAACTCTATTTTCTCTCTATTTTGGCAGCTCACTTGTTTTCTTTTCTTGTCTCTCTCTTTCACTTTCCAGCAACTAAAAAGGGTGGGGTCATGAAACCCTACTTTTCTAAGTGGGTCTTTTTATGTGGGCTAGATCCACTTAAATTTTGGGTCATCCTTTAGTTAAGAGCAAAACTCAAACCCAATAAATTGGTGGGAAAGTTAGTGATTAGTTGTTATTGGTGAGAAAAGTAAAAGTAGTGAATGCTTTCCATATAAAATCTGGCGTATTTCGGGAATAAAACATATTGAGGTGTGTGGCAGGCAGGGCTATATATCTATACTATGAGAAGATGGCGGAGAAAGGGCTTATGAAATTAATTATATATTCCGTAAGCGATACTCTTCTTTTCGTTCAGTGTGTGAAATGCCCATTTGGAGTTTGAATATCTTCTTCGTAACTCATTGACGTGCTGTGTAACTTGAAAAAATGTTTCCTTTTCATTGTTTTCTCAGCACATAATTACTTTATCAAGTATAGTGTAAATTTATCCCTTGTTGAACGTGAGAGAGATAAGGAATGGAGATATATATTCGTAAAACACTCATAAGATAGATCCCAAATCATTATTTTTAATAAAAGCTACAAGGACTTGCTGATTTATCTCAGCATAAGTAGTTACTAGCTATAAGATGGATATGGTTAAACTCTTAAACTAATTTCTGTACATTCTTTAATCCTTTTCAAGGGGCTGTTCTGGGCGGAGTTTTTTTTGGTTCTCTATGATTTGTATTTGTACTGGCGAGGACAAGGGGATATATGATATTAATTCAACAAGAATATCCTATCAGACGATAATATCTACCAAAGATTGCTGGTCAAGTTGACACATTATCCTTAACAAGTATGTTTTCAGCTCGTTACTCACTAGAATGTGTTATGCATTTCAATAATTAACTACTTAATTTGCTGTCAATATATATGTATTAATAACTTCTTTAAGTCAAGACCCACTCAAATGTAGCGTTCAACAGATGAAGACATTATAGCTAGCAATATCAAAGCATGGAGGCATGTCGTAACGTGTAACGATGTAACCGATGGTTGTGGGGGGGAAAGGAAGAGGAAAGGGCTTCTGTTTCTTATTTTAGTCGATGGTGAATAAAGCTATGCGGACAGACCATTTCTTGTTTTATTAAATTCTTTTTCATTATGAGCTTCAAGACACAGATGTAAGCAGTTGTGACTATCTTCGACGACAGCGTTAGACTCATTTTATATAATATTTCTTCAAACAATTTACAGATTACGTCTTTCGATTCAGCATGTCTTTTTGTTTACGTGACAGGAAGAAAGGAACAGGAAGAATATTGGGAGTCAGGTTGTCCTTCACAGTCACATTCAAGTGGGCTAGTGCATTCGACACAATCATCAACACACTTACTAGGATTATTATTCCTATTATAAGTCGGCAGGGAAACTAGAGCGAGACAAACTATACAAGTTTCCAGTTATTTTTCTAATTACAGAAGTAAATTTGCGCCTTGCAAAAATATGCATGATCAATGATGCTAGGCTCCTCTAAAAAAAACCCTATCTTGCTCGATAAATGAACTCAAATTTTCTAACATACCGATGTATTAATATTTTTTCAAAAGTGTTTTTGTGTGTAATTACTTTTTTTTTTTTCATTTAGGTGAAAAATCACCTATAATTCTTTTAATTATTATAATTTTTTTAATTATGAAATTAATTGAGATATACACAACATAGGTTGAAGCTTGAAATTTTTTTAGGAAATTTATAATAGTGCATAATTTTTTCTTAAGAAATTATTTGAGTCAACAGTGTAGCTAGTTGGTATATACATGCACAACATAGTACAGAACTTATTAATCCTTTATTAAAATCAACTCATATAACTCGTAAAAACACGATTTGATTAAAAAGAAAATCTTTTTTAATATTAAAATAACAATATGTTGAATTGACTTGGGTTAACATTAGTTAACATATCAATTCAATACTCAGTTATTAGACTATTATAACCCCAAATAAATTATAAAACTTAATTATCAATCAGCCCAATACTGAATGATGAAATAGAAAAAAATCAAATAAAAAAAAGAAAAAAAAATTGAGAGAACTTGTCAAACCTTCAAGTTAAGTTATAAGACCGAGATAAAAAAAACAACTCAAAACTAATCACATATCTCAATCCGTAATGAGCCCAATATTGAAAAAATAGGATTAAAAAAGAATATAAAAAATAACTTGAGTCAATCAGTCAAACTCATGACCTAAGTCATTATTACAAGATAATCATACATAAAAAAAATAAAAAATGACTTGATATAACCTAAGTTAGCGAGTCAAATATGTGATCTTGTTCATGAGACTAAAATAACCTCATAGAGAAAAATAAAATTATAACACTCAATCCTTAATCATCCTTATTAGACCTAATATTGAATATTGATCAAAAAAATTAAAAATTCTAATTAAAAAAATAATATAAAATAAGATAAGTTAACCTGAGTTAACCTATGAAGCCTTATCCCCATGTTATGATACTAAGATAATCTAATAAAAAGAAAATGAAAACATATTATCAGGCCTAATTTCTGATCAAATACAATATTAAATGATGAATTTGGTGAGAAAAAAATAATGAAAGATAAATAAACTAAGTCAACTGGGTTAACCTATCAAACTTATAACTAAGATCATAAGACAGTGACAAACCAATAAAAAATAAATCTATTGTTTAGAGCAAATGACTTGGGTGATGAAATCTAAATAATTTTTATGAAAGAAAATTATAAAATGACTCAATTTAACTAGAATTAAAATACAAAAACATGTTATCTTGATTGTGATACCAAGATATCTCGTTAAAATAATAATATATTTAAAAAATAAATCTTTTTATTTATTTTATCATTAAAATTAAAGTGAAAAGTGAAAACTACCAGAGTAGATAAATGATGTCGCTATCTTTCGGAGGCCAGTAAACTGCATTAATATTTACTATACAACTAATAATTGCGCAAAATTGCATGCCAATACCACCTTCCAAGAAGGCTGAAATCAATGGAAACCTCACACTTTCTTATCATCAATTAAACTTTCGAATGATACTGTTCCTTCTTCACTAATTTGCAGTTTTGCAATATTGAACGAAGAGAAAAATGCTCGAAGCAATTGACCAGTGAACAGTGGGGCGTTGAAGCCAAAGTGATTAGAAATGTTGTCCTTACATGTGAGGAGAGCTAGTTGGGAGGTAGAATTATTGTAATGTAAATCTTACTAAATTCCAATTGCTTGGTACAAAATTCTGGTGATATCCTCGGGATTAGGTTCATTAATTTTGTCTCGATCTCTCACCTTAGCACATCCCCTATTTAACTCTTCTCTCCGTTTGTTTCCACATCACCTCTATCACCGATCTTATATGTTGCTAGTACTATGGCTGCAGAGATTGGCCTTCTCTCCTTGACCCAACTCCAAAAATTACCTCAATCTCAACAAAATCAGCTTCAACATCAACTGAACCCTAGCGAGACCCCTGGTGTCTGGATGTGGAACCCTAAGCAAACTCAAGAAGAGGATGATTCATGGGAGGTTAGAGCCTTCGCAGAGGACACCGGCAACATCAACGGCACCACTTGGCCACCAAGGTCTTATACTTGCACCTTTTGTAGAAGGGAATTCCGTTCAGCTCAAGCCCTAGGGGGTCACATGAATGTTCACCGCCGTGACCGTGCTAGGCTCCACCAAACACAGCCTGGTTCAATCAACCCCAACTCATCAACTCCCAGTTATTCCTCGTCTACTTTCATGATCCCAACTCAAGAATTTCCCCCAAATGCCGGGTTATGCCTCCTTTACCAACTACCAAACCCTAATGGAGTCTTCACTCCCGCAACTATGAATGCATGTGCTATTGATTCACCGTCAACTCTTCTCTCTATCACACCATATTCCCGTAACAACTTGATCATAGGGAAATCTCTTAATTTTCCAGTAGCACCACCTGAGACAAATACTTCTCATTGTCACTCAATCAAAGCCGAGCCTTCGGCACCCATCGATAATGATATCGATAGCAGCAGCAACTGTAAGGAGTTGGCACACGAAGAACTTGATCTAGAGCTCCGACTAGGGCACAGTTCGACAGCACCACCACCATCATCATAACAGATAAGAAAGCCTCAGCATGTTCGAGTGTTATTTGTTTTATGCTGTGCTTGTTGAAAAGAGTGCCTTTTAATTAAGATGCAGGAGTCTCATTTTCATAGACTTGAGTGAGATATCCTCTCTCATTAGAGAGTGTGAAATTATTCAAGGTGCTGTGGAACTTTTGAAAGAGGAAAACAAAAGAAAAGCACCATGTAAATTCATAGAAAGAAAATGAAGGATTTATTCATTGACAAATAAATGACACAATATCAGGGCTTGGTTGCTCCACCAGCAAAGTTGGCATTGCACTGTCATTTTCTATTACGGATTCACACCTCTCTCTTCCACAAACACAGAATTGCCATGTTTTACGATTTCGAGTACAGAAAATGCTTCTTTGAAGAGACATTTAAACAATTCTAGGAAGAGTTCATATCTGAGTGAACCTTATGATATGCTTGCTATAGTTATTTCAAGGATTTATGATTACAAGTGCCTTCAAATTACAAGCAATATAGTTTTTTTATTTATTGTATCGTAATAACTTATCTTATCAATCATTACTTTAACTAATTATCTTGTAATAATGCTAGTTAATAATATTATTATACAATTAAACTTCAAAAATACATCTTTTCTTTCAAAAAAGAAACAAATCTATTCATTTTGATAACGAGTAAGTGATTGCGAGCATTTAAATAAATTAAGTAATATATCTTATATTATCTTTTGTAAATGTAATAGCTAAAAATAATTAAGTTTATATAATTTAACAAAAAAAGGTTTCTTATTACCTTGGAGAAGAAGAAGAAATATTGTTTAGGTTGTAAGGATATGATATGAAAGTAATTACGAATAAATATGAATTTACATTTATTGCATTTAAATATCATTTTATAATTTCATAACCTTAAAAGGCAATATAATTATAATGACTTGAATTAACCATTACAAAACCATGTATTATTGAATTCGAGAAATATTTTATTCTCCATAATCAAGAATATTTTTGTTTAACAGTAGGTAACAATTTCATGTACATGAGGGTGTAAAATGGTGGCCATGTACAGGATTGACTTGGAAATGTATAAGAAACAGCCAATTTATTTATATTTTTTAAAAATAGCAATTCCATTAATACTATAAATAAATTATTATTTTCACACATCAAGAGAAATTACTTATTTTAAAAAAAATAAGATTTAGAAGGAAAAAAATGATAGCAATCACATAATCTAATTACAAGATATATAGTTTTAGAAGAAAGAAATTATAATTTTTTAAGATTTTCTTACCACACCATCACTGTTTTACTCTTTCGATAATGTTAAAAAGGAGTGGAAAAGAAATAAGAAAATTTAACCCTGGCTTAGATTTGAAGCAAACGTCCTAATAATCTACCATATGAATACTAAGGGAGGCCATAAGAAAGTAACTTATCTATAAAAATAAAATTAGTGTTTGTTTAATAATAAAATATACTTTTTTACATAGAAAAATATTTTTTTCTCATTTTTTGAACGTCTTAAAATATATAGTTGATGTGCTTACATCATGTATCATATAAAATTAATATTTTATAAAATAAATGTATTAATTAAAATCATAATATATTGTAAGTGTTTATTTGGTTGAATAACCAAGTATTGACGTATATGGTAGATATTGGATTTAAAGCCTGTTTGGCACGCCGGTGCAACCGGTGTTTTGACAAGTTTCAATTTTATTTTTATTTTTGTATTTTAAATGAATTTTTTTAGTTTGTTTAGATCATTTTGATATATTTTGGCACGAAAAGCACTTTGAAAAACAACCGCAACCACACTCCCAAACACCCCCTTAGTAATAGTAAATATGTATTATATCATAGGTTATCATGTAAAACCTAAATGGAATCCTAAAATTGCTTATTCAAACTTTTAATAGCAATATATATAGGTTAAGCATGATATTCCCGATAAAGCAGGGAGTGCATATTTCATTCTTTGACCGCAACCACAAAACCAATCAATGCAAAATTAGATCAAAAACCTTATCTCAGATAAGAGATCGACCACTAAACACCAAATCATTTCTCGTTAGCCATATGCACCAAGATATAACATAAGAGAGATTGATCTAAAACCTTATATAGAGTTTCTCTTTGGCAAGAGGACCACTAGAAAATTCATTGATCTAGTGATGATGGGATAATCCATTTAAGATCCCATAAAGATAAGAAACAAGACCAAAATTTCCAAGTAGGAATGCGTCAAACCAGAAGATGATCTGAAGATTCTAGGTGGATTTTTCAGAGAAGATAAAGGGCTACAGAGTAAGATATCAACCTACGAGTAAATAGAAATAAATCGGTGTTGATTTTCTTTTGGATGGCTAGCCACATGAAAATTTGATGTTTTAGAGGAGCCATTTTGTGCTAGAAATTTGAGACATGCTCATTGCTACCTACATAAACATGGTGTCGGTTAAATTTGTACCTTCATAATTAGGTTAAGGAAAAACAAGTGAAGGAAAAGCCTCAATAAACAGGTGAAGGAAAAGCTTAACTTAGGTTATAAGATTTCGATATTCAAATTTTCCTATGTGTTAAATAAATCTTGAAGAGTGAATAAAAGTTCAAAAAAGGATAAAATGTGATCATTGCATGTTCTCTAAAATTTAGACATTTGAGTATTTGGGAATTTCCATTCATAAAAATTCAATCATGGAAACCTAAAAAATAGGTTGACTATTATCTCATTGGGTTTTATCAATTTAACATGACCATAAATTAACAACCTTAATTAGTGTTTGGAATATTGAACCTATTTTTCATTAAAATTTGAGTTTTTGTTCTTCAAATTAAATTTTTTATTATGTCTGAATTGTTTTGATGTAGTGATCTTAAAAATATTTTAAAAAAATATATATTTTGATACATTTCCAAGAGAAAATCACTTTAAAACATAACTATAATCATATTCCTAAACAACCCCTAAATGTTATAGACATGAAAAATTGAAGACCAAATTCAAAAGGATTTTTTTTTTGTAAAAGATTCTCAAGCTTTATGCAGATAATTAAGTTTTCTTGTGGGATATAAATCATTTTAGTCTAAGATATGACTCTTTTTTGCTCAACTTAAGGTCGGGTTTAATCTCTACCTTGTCATTATGAATAAACTTTGTACAAGAGTTTTTCTCCTATAATGAGTGTTGTTACCAAATTTTTCACCTACTTATTTTTATGTTTCAGAAAAAAAACAAAAAATATCAAAAAAGACCAAAATCTAAAAATATCTTGTTACAGGGGTAAAATTGAAGCAAATTCAGAGTTTAATGGTCAATTGGGGGTTGAAGTGCATAAATTCGAAACCAAAGACCAAATTAAAAAAGAAGCACAAGCTTATGGCTACTTTTGAAATTTTGACTATGAAAAACTCTATAAATAAAGCTGATTTGAACAAAAAAAAAGGATAAAAAAACCCTACACACAAAACAAAAGCCTAAAAAAACCTAGAACTCATCTATTTCCTTTCTCTATGGGGCTGCAACCGCCAGCCCTCTCCTTTGGGCTATTGCAACCCCCTATTTCTCTCTTCTTTTCCCCCCTCACTCTCTCCTCCTCTTTACCTCCGTTCGGCTCCTTTCCTAGCACAGCATTTTAGCTGTCATTTGAAGGAGAAAAACACAAAAAAGACTTGAGATTTGAAAAGGAGAATGAATTGATTTTGTGTTTGTCTTTGTTTTGCAGGTTGCCATGAAGGCCACCACCGGCAAAAAAAGGAAGGGAAAAGGCAGATCCATCCCCTTGTCATGTTGCTCTATTGGCAACGACGTGTGGAACCACGCGCCACTAGTAATAACGACGCGTGAGCTGACACGCCACCAGTGCCTTACGCTATCACCACTGTTCTTGGTTTATGGCACTATTCCCAAGCTTCTATTTTGTAATGTTAGGTGTTTATGTATTTATTGGAATTTTATTGTTATTTAATTATTATTTGTAAAATGTAATGAAAAAGAGAATGTGTGTGTGGTGTATTTTATTTATTTATTTATGTTGTTTTTTTTAAGGAAAAAAGAATAAAAAGTTAATAAAAAAGTGTTTTAATTTTATGCCAAAGCTTTCCAAGAAAAAATATTCTAGATTTAATAACAAGTTTATTAAATCTTGAGAATTTGACTTATATTGAAATAAATTGTGAAGTTAGTTCATGAGGATTGTCGCACCTTCCGTGAGCGGGGAATTCATGTCGGGGTTTTATCTTTATTTTTGTAAAAAAAAGAGTCGCCACATAGTATTATGGTTACTAGGAAATTCTAAGGTAAGGGACTCGTTGTATAAAGAGAAGGTTTTAGCACTCCTAGTACGCCCTACCTAAGGTAAGTTGCTTGGTGTTTTGATGTACTTTATGATTGTTATGGTATTGATCTTTCAAAAATATATTGGTTAAATGATGATAGCGTATTATTCTCGTAAAAATATTTTGGATATTTACTACTTTAAGATTTTTTTATCCAAATATTTATAGTGAATAACAACGAATTATCCCTGCTAATAGTTTGGATATTAACCCCTTTAGGATTTTTTTATTCGAATATTAAAAGTGAATAATATGAATGCCCAAAAATAAGATTTGGATACTTTTGGAATATTGGCCAATACCCTTTAGATTTTACAAACATGTTGTAAAATCCAAAAATACGAGAAAATGATTTATTTTTTTACTTACGAAGTCCATGCTAAAACCATTTTTCTTTAATCTTCGAAACAATATTTTTTTTAAAAAAAAGAAATTTTCAAAATATATTATCGTATTGGCCGTATGCATAAAAACAACACATTTTTTTTCTAGATATATTTCTTCTAAGAAAAATATATTTTCTTATTTGAAAATTTTATATTTTTATATTTTATTTCTTTTTTATTATTTTTTTTGATAGGGTGGCTGTAAGCCCACCTAAATTCGGGTTGGGCTGTCAGCATGTGAGTTGTCAGCCCACCCCACCTCGGTCTGGGCTTCCAGCCAAGACACGCTGGAAGCCCGTCTTTTTCATGGTCTGGTAGGGCACAATGCCCAGCTCGACAAGCTTATTGTTTAGATGCAGTGAACAATTAGCGGGGTTACATGTAAGAGATGATGCACAATAAAATGAGAGTTTTTGAAGGGTGACGAATGGCGTACCTATTAATATCATTGGGTGGAGGAGATTGAAGTGGTTCTTCCTATCATAGTGGCATCAAAAATGATGGCCTGTTGTGGCTGGAGTGGGCGTTAAAAGGTGATGGGGCTACGTCGCAGCCACTGTTGTTGTTACCTTCACCTGAAACTGTGGTTGGGTCGCCGGTGTGGAGAGGGAGCTTCTGGTGATGATAGGGCAGTGCAAGGTGGTCAGAGTTGGTTGTTGGAGTTCTGACCCAGAAGGAGAGAGGGAGTTGTAATTGCTGGTTATATAGAGAGAGAGACGAAGAGGAGAGAGGAAGAGTTGACGCCGAGAGTAAGGTAGGAGATGGGTGGTTGTTGCTGTGTGTGTATGATTTTGCTCTGCAAATTATGGAACTCTGTCAAATTTTTAATCTCTTCTGCTCTTTGTTTTTTTTTCTCCGTCTCTTTGAACAATGCCATTTATAGGGGAGGGAGAATGCCCTTCAGCATGCACCTTGCGTGCAGTTACTGCCTTTGCCTCTAAATTTGCAGAGGGCTTGCAGAGGCATGCCCTACATTGTTCAGGTGTCGAAACAGTGCAGGCACACTGCAATTTTGATTTTAGAAAGCTGGAAGTATGATTGGTCCCTTAATTTACAATTGATCTAATTGCACCCCCAATTGGTTTTAAACTTTTAATTTCATACAATTGTATCCTCGTCAGAATTTCAAGAGCAACCTTAGTTTTGCAAGTCTTTTTTTTTTTATTTTGGTCCTTGATTTCTGATTTGCATTATTTAACCCTCGATTGATCATTGGACTCTCAATTCGTTCAATTTGGCCCCTGATTTCGCATAATTGGCTTAAAAAATTCAATTCAATCTCTGAAAATTCCAATCTCATCAATTGAACCCGAATTAAATTCAAGAACTTTATTTCTCATTGACTAAGCCCTTAATAAAATTAATTTGACCAATTTAAAATATAATTAGGTCATTGCACTTAATTAAATCCTTCAATTAGACTCTAAATTAATTCTCCAACACAATTATACTTTTATATTAGTCAACGATTAAATCGAACTGGCCCATAAAAATATAAGCATATCTTTCGATTTAATTTTTATGTAGATTTATCCAGTAATAAATTATTTTAGCCTTGAATTTGCGCTTTTTTTTCATTTCTAGGCACAAAAGAGGTACGATCGCATAATTATATTTTTAAATTGACCAATGATTAATTACACTTTTAAATTGGTCAACGATTAAATCCTACTGGCCCATAAAAATACAATTATATATTTCTACTTAATTTCTATGCAGATTTATCCAATAATAAATTATTTTAACCTTGAATTTACATTTTTCCTCATTTCTAGGCACAAAAAAGTACAATTGAGCTCTCGAAAAAGTTCAGAATTTCACCTTGATTTTCCTACCATCATCGACCCCTTTTACTTTATTTTTTTTGTTATTTTTGGATAGATTTAGGGAATAGCCCAAAATTAGGTTATAATAAGGATTAATGGTTAAATTCAAATGGTAAATGTTGAACCTATAAGTAGGCTGATATTTAAACTAATGAGTATGGAAAACAAAGCGCGCGGCGAAAGCTGCTCGCCGCACCGAATCAAGTTTGTGTGCATGAATTTATGGAGGGGTTATATGCTGCCCAAGCATTGACACTGTTTACTTTGCAAAACTCACTTGAGCGGGCCTCTTAATTTGGAGGCATCTATATGGATCTTTTGCCTGATATTTTATTTGGGTTCATGAGTTCATAATAAAATTTTAAGAGATAGATTTATTCATAAGAATAAATACAACCCATCAAAATATTGAAAATCACATCAAAATATACAATGCAACTTATCTCAGGTAAGTTATACTAAGGGTGTTAATACATCCTCTTTATGCAACCAGTCCCCTACCCTTAAATCTTTGACCACACCAGTGCAACCAGGCTTTCTTAACGACCCTTAACAGTCAGGTGACAACTCCTTAACTCCTTGCGAGACAACTCTCACGAAACATCACGCAACAATGTGTGGCAATGAGGTATGCTACAATGCAATGATTTTAATTGACATTTATGTAAAACACAAATGAGTACAAAGCATGTCATTTATTATGAGATTATATGACAATTATAGTCATGCATGGTGGTTTGGTTAAGGAAGAAATGGATCTTACCAATGTTTTAGGATGATATTTTCTTATAGTGGCATGAAATGATATTGGGATCTTCAAAAAAAAGTTTAATATTTTTTTGAAATGGTTTCATACATATGGAATGCACAAAATAATTTGATTTTGAATGAGGTGGAAACCAACTAGAATGATATGTATTACTCGTTTTTCCATAAAGTTGCAGCATAGAAAGAAAATATTACAATAGGATTTCTTGCTATATTGGGATAAACCTACTATGATCACCAAATGGAATTCTTAAGTAGGCAAACAACGTAAAAATATGTAATGAATCATCGTGTATTCTTCCTCCTCAAGGTATGCTTAAGTTCAATATAGGTGCATATACAAATAGTAAGCCTTAACCAGTTAGAGATGCTCTAAAAGATCATAAAGGGAGATCTTTTTTTATCAATTTCAATTAAATGATAAAATTGAAAAAATTGAAATTGCTTTACTGAATAAATTAATCTTTTTAAACTCAATCCGGAAATTAAAAGAAGGAGGATCGAAGTGAAACATTAACATTGAATTAATTTCAATCGAATGACCCAATTGAACTAAATCAAAACTTATATAACAAAAATCAGGACCATAAACAAAATTAAACATTCAGAGACCGAAGTGAAAAAGAACCAAAACTGAGGGACTCTCCTGCACTTTTATGTGCAAGAGAGAGAGAAATGGCTTCAGCGGCTTTAACCGGTCACTACCGCATCCACAGCCACCTGTTGACAAAACGCGCCACACCGGAAGGAAGACCTCGCGGCGGCACATCGAGAGAGATGCTGGTAGGTCATCTCTGGTGATTGTATCAATCCTTACGTGCCATCTAAATAGGTCGTGAGGCTGAATACTATCGGTCATGTGTGACACACGCGCCAACATTAAAAAAAAAAAAAAATTAATGGTCAATTACCGTTATACCCCTATTCCCAAGTCATCAATTTTGTCTTATTAAGGGTTATATCTATATTTAGTCATTTTAAAAAAATATATAAAATAATAAAAAGATAGGCGGACCGGACCGGTTCGGTCCGAAAATATGCAATTACCGCGGAGCCCCTCCACCCATAAGCTGTTTTTTGTCTTTTTCAAGGATTAAAAGCTTTAGTTTACTGTATAAATAATGATAAAAAATAAAAATAAAAACCGGCAAACCAACCAAACCAAAAAATAAACTAACCTAAAAGTATTCTATTGCAATCTATAGTATTTTCACTCGTATGCTGAATGTATAATCTCGTATTATTTATAACTTATAATATATATTCGGTACTCCAAAAAGAGAGCTCTCGCAACTTAGCACTGTCAGTCTGTCTCTCTCGCGCACAGACACAGCACCCTTATGGCTGATATCGAACAAATCCTAGGAGACCTGAACAAGGACTCCTTTGTCTCACTCCTGACAAACATCATCGGAGAGTCCAAATATGTTCAAAACAACCCACCAGATCTGATCCCTGAAGAAGACAGGGTTGTCAAGCATGTGTTGAATTCTCTTCTTCCTTACAGCACCACCACTGGAGGAGGCCCCTTGATTGTGAATCATGTCTCTTATTACCCTCAAAGAGGCAATCTTATTGTGGAGTACCCTGGTACCGAACAAGGAAAGATCTTGTCTTTTGTTGGCATGCACATGGATGTTGTCACTGCCAATCCCAATGAATGGGTTTGTTCATTTCTTTTCTTTTTTTTATCTTTTCTTGTTCTCTGGTGAAGTGGGGTTTGATTGATTTTGATTGTTTATGGGAGTTTTACTGTTTCCTTAGGAAGCTTTTGCTGTTTTTTATGTTTATTGGACGAAGTTAAGGTTTTAGTTGCATCCACGCTTGAGCTTTTCAGTTTTGAAGTTTACTACTTTTGAGTTATTAATTACAATTGAACTGGGTTTCTGTTTGGACTGGATTTTTTTTCGGAAAGTTAGTGGTTGAAATGTTCCTTCGGATTTATTTTGGGTTGGATCAGTAATTATCGTCACAAAGGTAATTTCGAGTTTCTATGAATTGTAAAATTATGGCTCATTATTAAGGTGTTGGATGTATCAAAAGTTATTGATTGAACTTTCTATCTGAGGAAAAATATCTACGAGTGAAGATTCGATTTTTTTGCTTAGTCATGTGTAACAGTGAATTTGATATGATAGTGATTGTTATTCATGCTATGATGACCAAACTTGCAGGAGTTTGATCCATTTTCATTGAGCATCGATGGGGAAAAACTTTGTGGCCGTGGAACCACTGACTGTTTGGGACACGTTGCCCTTGTGACTGAACTGATGAAGAAGTTGGGGGAGACAAAGCCGAAATTGAAGTCAACAGTAGTCGCAGTCTTTATAGCTAATGAGGAGAATTCTTCCATAACAGGGGTTGGTGTGGATGCGCTTGTAAAAGATGGTCTGCTCAATAAGCTGAAGGGAGGTCCTCTGTAAGCAACCTACAAGTTCTGTAGGAAAAGAAAAGGACTTGTTGTGTATAAAGCATCTTTATGGTCTTTTATTTATTTTTTGGTCTGAAGCTTTAATGAAAATTTAGCTTCCTATTCTTTGTTTTCTGCTGAAATAAAAATTTGATTAATTGATGTGATTTTGTGTTTGTAGATTTTGGATTGACACAGCAGATAAACAACCTTGCATTGGTACTGGCGGTATGATTCCTTGGAAACTTCATGTCACCGGGAAGCTTTTTCATAGTGGTTTACCGCATAAGGTATACCATTACAATCTCTACTGTCTTAGATCATTGATTCAATGCGTGAACTTTTTCATGCCTTTATTTATACAGGAAAGCTATTGTCACTTTTCCGGTATTAAATTTATGAAACCTAAAAGCTTATATCTTTCCTCCTTGTGCTTTATCTCTCTTTTTGGACCAAATTATCTCTGAATTGCTGTGATTTTAAGTCACTTTTACCACTTCATTCTACATGATTTTAATCAGAGTCTCCGCTTCTCTATCCCTACTATTTTATTCTAATCACTGCATGTCTGTGAATCCATAGGCCTATCTTGGGAAAAGCAAGATGTAAATGGCAATGACCACAATTTGGATTGTTATAACTGAAATATTACAAATTGCAAAAGTTGCATACATGACATGAGTTCTTACCTTTTCCAAAGCAAGTATTATTTTCCCTTTCCTTTTATAGTGTGACCTGTAGCATGTGCATGCACATCTATGCAAGCAAATATTTATTTGTATAGTACTGACATGCATGTGTAAAATACCTTTGGCCCTTTTTCAATTCAACCTTAGAATATGCATGGATAAATAGATGTCGAAAGGAAGGTAGCCAGGTTAAAACATTTTGGATAAAAATGAACAGGTATGAAAACCTACTTCTGGCCCACTACACTTTACTTGCCCAGTTTTGAGAGTGTGCTAAAGACACAATTTTATGGCTGTTTGACAGTATCTTTAAAGCTGTAGATGGTGCAGGATACATCAAGTTTTGTTTTATATAGAGGATGATTGCTCATAAAATTAAGTCTAATGAAAGACTTTTTAGTTTCATATGTGATACAATTGAGCTACATATTCCTTTCTAGCATCTGAATGATGTGTTGTAAGAATAGGTGGAGTCACTTCTCATGTTTCATCTTATTTATTATTTTCAAAGTTTGTATTATCTGCAGGCTATAAATCCTTTGGAGCTTGGCATGGAGGCTCTTAAAGAGATACAGTCACGATTTTACAAGGACTTCCCACCTCATAAGGAAGAGCAAGTTTATGGATTTGCAACACCATCAACCATGAAGCCAACTCAATGGAGTTGTAAGTTTTGTAGCAATAAGTAATGATTTATTGTGAAAAGCAAATGCATTAATTTCTGAAATCCATATCCATTGTCGCAGATCCAGGAGGTGGGATCAATCAAATTCCTGCTGAGTGTACAATTTCAGGCGATGTCAGGTTTATAATCCTGTAAAGAAGTTCTTAACACATGCAACTGATATGAAAATGAAGTCTCACCATCTGTTCCTTTTCTTCTGTTTCAGGTTAACTCCCTTCTACAGGTTAGCAGTCTGCCGCATGTTAATAACAGAGTCTTAGCACTTATTAATCATATGTCTTTCAAATTATGATTTGGGTCTATTTTGTTCTGGACAATATAAACATTTGTTTTTTTCAATAATTTGTCAGGTTTTTTATTTCCAATATTTTACTCTTTACTGTAGTGTCAAAGATGTGATGAACAAGCTACAAAAGCATGTGGATGATATAAATGAGAACATTGAGAAGCTTGACACAAGGGGCCCGGTTTCAAAATATACACTACCAGAAGAAAACTTGAGGGGGAGGTGTGTCTTCTTTCTTACTCTGTCATCTTGGATCTCCCCTGTTCCAGGGATGTAATTATTTTTGTTCTTAGAAATTTCTGTGTTATTCTCACTTATCGTTGCAACCTCTTCCCCAAAGTAGTTATATATGGATTTGTTTTCCAATAGTCTTGCTGTGACCTTTGATGAGGCATCGTCAGGAGTTGCCTGTAATCTAAAATCACGTGGCTTTGAAGTGTTGTGTAAAGCAACTGAAAAGATAGTTGGGCATGTAAAACCATACTCAATAACAGGGACTCTGCCACTAATTCGTGAGCTGAAAGTAAGATATATCTCCTTTGTTTTTCCTTTTTCATAATGTATTTCTAAGTTCTCATCCTTTATTTGATGTTTTGGATTTTGTAGGATGAAGGTTTTGATGTTCAAACTGTAGGCTACGGTATGATGCAATTGCTTATTTTTGGCATTTCATTATTTATTTTTAATCTCACGATAGAAAGTCAAGCCTTATAGATTCTAGTGTATGTCACATGGGACATCTTGGCAAGTAAATATGTAAAAAGGGGTAAAAATGAGTTGCAATCTAATTTTATAGTAACTAGAATGGTCCTTAGAATTTCTAGATAAGAGACTGGTTATGTTATAGGAAAGATTAAAATCATCCTACCTAGAATAAATTGTTTTGTTGTGTGTTTTTAATAATGAAGAATACCTATCGTGCTTAGATGCAAAAAATTGTTGCCTAAACTAAATGCTTGTGTTGTTTACAAGGGAAAAGGCACACTAGGACTTAGAGTAGTGGTTGGGGTACTAGACCTGATAATGAGGTTTAATCCTCACACCTCATCAAGAAAAAACAACCTAACAGCCAAAAATTTATTCACGCATACAAATTATCATTTTTTTAGTTATTATTATTCTTTAAAGAATACATAATTAGGAGTTGCATATTAATAACTTCTATTATTCTCCTGTCAACATCTTTAAACAAAGATCAAACAATTCATTCATCCTGGATTGGCTTTACAAATAATAAAAATTATTATTACACAACAAAATTGCAGAAAACCAAAGAAAATGAGATTATTTGAAGGAAAAAAAAAATTGAATGTGGTAAAAATCAAACTACGCCCCAAACAATTTTTCATCTACTTGTCTAACATCCTTCAACAACACCCAGTAATGGTTCATTTAACTTGAGTTGATTTTATGGATATTAGAAACCATTGTTATTCAACAAACTCAAATTAAACAAAGAGATGCCAATGAAAAACACTTTTTTTAAAATAACTTTAGTATGACACAATCTAATCCTCATCAAACAATTTTAATGATGTGTTAACAACCTTGAACAAAATCCAATAATGGTCCATTTATCATGGGTTACCTTTTTGGATTGGTCTTTTACGAGTTTTTAAAGTTGTTTGGAAATGGACTAGAGAGGTTGGGACTGCACTGGAGAGATTGGACCAAAGAGAAACTGTGATGGATAAAAAAAGTGTTGGCACATGTACAGTATGCGGGGAACAACAATTTGGCCTTTGAGGCTTTGTTTCACACATTGTCGGGCAGGGAGGCGCATGAACATGTCCGCAAGTTGCTCCTCTTCTTTTCCCTTCCTACTATGACGATGTATATCACCGCCGCACATGGTGGGAGATTGTTGGCTGGCAAGACTGCTGCTGCTGCTGGAACAAATTGGATTGCTTCTTCTTCTTCTTTTCTCTTGTGCTAGGGTCTTTTGCTGGTTTTTTTATGAGAGTATCTCCTTTTTTCATCATTGTGTGTCTTCTTCCCCTATTTGTATTGTCTAGGATCCCCAGCAAACTAGAAAAAATAAACTAAAATTTTTTATGTTAGGATGATATTGTTTCCTTCTTGACTATGATTCCTGATTAATTAAACTTCCTCTTCTTAAGGTGTAGGATCTTTTTCAGTAATTTCTCATTTTTGTTTAATCCTCCCTGTTTATTTTCTTTTTCTCTTTTGCATAAACTCCATGCCCGCTCTCTCTCCCTCCCTCCTCATTTTATTCACCAAAATCCAGAAAATAACAAAAATTGACTGAACTTTATTTCAAACTTTTTTTTTTTGAAAACAGGGGTCAAAAAGTAATTAAGTTTAGTTAAGACTGTCATTATCTATCAAAGGCAATTTATAGGGCTTATTTACCCATATAGACTTATTTCAGAAAATTTTTGAAACTTTGAATCAATCCACGCTTTCCAGTCCATTCTTTCATATTCATTTTCCATGTTTTGCCCTTTTTGCCTTCAATGTCTTCATAGCTCGTTGGAGGGGATTGAAAATAGACATTGAATGTGGTTGAGCATGTGGTGAATTCAGAAATAAAGATAGAAAAGCACTAAGGTGGATGTCCATCGACCATTTCTGTGGCTTGTGGTAGTCACTAGGAAAATATACAGTGGGTATCTGTTAGGCAAATACACATTATTATGAATTAGTAGATGATTAGTTGAAAGGCTAAAACGTGCAATTTGGTAACATCTTAAATTTTACAGCTTCTATTTGATTTTGATTATTATTATTATTTTCACATATGGAGCTAAAAGTAGCGTAATCTGAGAGTTTACTTAGTGCTGCTTTGTAGTTATGGTCGATGTTGCATAAAGAAACAAGAACAAAACAGAACAGCAACTCACTGTTTAGGAAAGGGATTGAGCAACGATGGAAACTTAGATCTACTACAATCATATTCAACGTGCATATGCATTTATTGAAGTCCATAGAAAGCTTGTCATCATACCTTGACATAGGTCGAGTATCCAACATAAGGTGAAAAATATCCCCTGTACGACAATGAGGGATTCTAGAGGAATACCCTTAATAAGAAGGCTATTTATTGGGTTTCCTTTTGAGTCTGAGTGGTTTCTCAAAAAAATGAAACATATATATACAACTATTTACCACATGGTCCTCTGCAACATGGTTATATGAATGGAAACTTGTTGAATGAATGGTCATTCATTCTTCATCAGAACTGTACAAGGACCAACTTAATGTATCTTTGAAACCCAGCAAGGAATGGGAATAATCTGGGTTGATCAGGGGGGAAAGAATCTAAATAGGTCGATGGAGTTAACGAATGACATTGGTGGAAATACACATGAAGTTGCTTCTAAATAATTTATTAATTTTGTTGTCTCTTTAGTTTGCCAGTTTAGTTATTTGCAGAAAGGCACAGGAGATATGTGCAGAGTCTTACCGAGCTGCAGAGATGATGATGCGATTTAATGCTGGAGACCAATGGCTTGACCTGTTGTAATTGGAAATTCATGTCTGCATTAATATTCTTACTTCATCGCATTCTCTCATTTATAGTTTCTGTATGAAAAGATTAGCCTTTAGTATTTGGTTTGTGATATCTTGCGTGCTTAACTGAATTTCCTTTCTCATGCTCTATTTTCTTACAGCTTGTCCTCTGTATCCTTGTGCAGGTTTAATGGCCACATACCACGCCAAGAATGAGTACTGCCTGCTTTCTGATATGTGCCAAGGATACCAGATTTTTACCAGCATCATCTCTCAGTTAGAAGATTGATTCACAGCGAAGTGGATGACATTACAATGCAACCAGATTCCAGATGAGTAGCATGTTACGTTAAAGAAATAAATGATTGTCATGTAAACTCTGTTACGTTGAAGTTTTGAGGGGTGTCTAATTTGCTAGTTACCTGCTTGCTTGGAATATGACGTTTCATTTTTTCACCTGGATATTATTCCATTTTTAGTTTTTCCTTGCCTCGTAGTAGATTCGGCTCTAGGGCAGTCATTTGATGATTCTCATAACCAACTTTCCTTGCATTCAGCTCCCCTGGCAGGCTGCTATCACTTGGTTCTTTAGAAAGAAAAAAAGAAGATGGAAAAGACTTGAGCTTAAACATTTATACGTATTTAGTTACCTGTGCTTCGCTGCTTGTTGAATTCTTCCAAGTATTTATACGCATTTAACATTTATACGTATGAAAGAATGTGTTGTTATTGTGAATGTATTTTCTTGCATTACGAAAATCTTTAATTGAGAACTAGAAAAGTTGATAATGCTTAATTGAATACTACAGTCGGAAGTCGAAAAATAAATACACGCATATTCAATCTGGGAGTTTTCCGAGTATTTAGTTTAATTATATTACAATAAAAATGGATTTTCATTACACGTATAATAATTCAAGATTTATAGAACATAATTATTAGTATAAGCTCACTATTTTACCAATATTTTTTAAAATATATATTCAGTTACTGTATAATAACTAGAAGTAATTAAAATTAAAATTAATTTTTTTTAACAATTTAAATTAAGTCTAAAAACATCATTTCTGTAATTAAAACTTGTTTTTCTTATTGATTGTCCTTTTTTTTCATAAGAAATAGGTTTTTTTATAGAAGTAATATTTTTTAACTAAGAACTTGTTATAATTTTAAAATTAAAAAATAAATAATGAATTGATAGTTGTAATGCAAAGGTTTTAAAAAGATATAACAAAATGAGAAAAAAATGCATAAATGATTTATATATATATATATATATATATATAATCTAAAATGGATATTTATTCATATTAGGTATGCGAATTCAGATATCAATTGCTGATATTATCGAGCATGGAAGATGCTAATATTATTTTAAAATAATAATATAATAGGGTAATTATTTAAATATTATTTTTATTAAAGAGTTAAATTATAAAATATATATAAAAAGAGAAAAACAATAATAAAATTTTTTTGAAGGGTCATGCACGTACAGGGAAGAAACCCAAGTTTACAACCTACGTTCTTTTTTTAAATTTGGTAGACTACATGTCGACTTGACTAAGAAGGTAACGTGTCGTTTGTTTTTTTGGTCGGTCATTAGGGTTAAACTTCAGTTATCAGTGGTTCAATTCTGTTGATTTTAAAACTCAAATACCAACTATTTCCTTAATCCGAAAACATGAAACATGAATCAATATAGTTGTGTTTCTAACAGCTAAATATATTTTAATCGGTTTTAAATAAAATAAAAATCATTTTAAATCGAAAAAGATTCAAAGTTTCAATATACTTTTCCGGTGAAAATCATTTTCATTATGTTTCATTTTCAGATTCGAATTTAAAAGCACCAAAATTAAATTATTAATGTCTAATCACTTCTCAAGATTTGTTAGTAACTTTCCCTCTTCGTCTAAAATTCTAGAGAATAATAAATAATAAATAAAATGAATTTTGAGATTGGGAACGAAATTTATGTAATACTTGGATCTGATCCTCTTACAAGTGGCAAATATTGCGAGAACCATAATTTATATAGCCAAAAGCTATACTATATGTTATGGCAATGTTAATGTGCAATGCTTTCCACATGTTATCATAAGGGTTGTACATGACAGTTTACGTGTATTTTAATTAATCCCATAAATTCTAAAATTAATGATCATAAAAATCTAAAATAATTATCATATTATCAATTACAGAGTTCAAATCTAAAATCACAAAGAGAATAAACTTCTTAGTCTAAATATATTCTTACCTCTCCTTCTCATGGTATCTAATGACAGATGGAAAAGACAAGAGAATGTGAGGCGGAGTAAAGTAATTTAATTTGTTAATCTTAAAATCAATTTATTTTTTTAATTAAACAACACAAATGAAATGTGATATGTGTGTTATGTAAGCCTCCCTTGATTTTTTTAATGTAAAGAAATGAATCCTAGAGAGGCTTTTATCTTTTTTTTTAGCATCATTGACCATATAAATAAAAGTATTCTCCACCATCCCCTTCAATAACACACTCTATTTTCATCCACCAACTCTAAAATCATCATTTCAAAACAACTCTTCCATTAAAATATTATATACCTGATGGATATCAACAAACTAACCCTAATCACCTCTCAAGATTATTTCAAAATTACATCTCTTATCTATATATTCAATTGGATACTTTTTCCCTCTTTAAAGATTTATAAGGTCTACAGCTATACTAGTTGAGTATGAGTCAATTGTATTCTAACAAATGAATAATTGTGTCCTTTAAAAAATTATGTAGAATGATTGGGTTTAAGCCAATACTAATTTGTTTAAGGGGTTGTTACCAACTGGTTATCGATATTAATGATGAAAATAATATATTAGTAGCTCTTCACCTTTGCTAATAAGAGTTATGGTGTTATGAAGAACATGTTGGACAGAAAACCAACGCATGTCAAGAAGTAGAGAGACAAATGGTTGGTCTTAAGATATATTAGGATAGTCAATTATTAAGAAGGATTGTATCAAAAGGTTGTTCCCACTACAAGAGGATATTCTTCTCTCATGAAGTAAACAATGAGACTTGTCTAAGCTCGGATGAGTAGAAGAATTGTGTCATGCCAAATTCAACCCGAACCAACTATAAAGTTGACAAAATAGCCTATAAATACTATTAAGCCATTATGCAAGGTATAAATTCATCTTGATTCTTTTTCTTCTCTTTTTTTTCTTGTTTCAAATTCTAGCATTTTGTTTGTTCCTATAAGGTTGATCGATATATGAGAAGAAGATGGGTCATAGGAACCTCATGTCAAAAGCTCATCCAAATGATTTTTATTTCATGCCACTAGCATAGGTAAAAGTGAAGAATGAAGAGGAAACTCCTTCATACTTGTTGGGAGACTCTCCATTATTGAAGGGTTTGCCTTCATACGAACAATAATGATGTCTATAATTCCCTTAAAAGTTAGGGTCATTATTTTTTTCCTATTTAGGGAATAAGTAAACCTAACCCATTGTAGTGATTATAGGTGTTGTCATCCATTTCAAGATAAGAAGAGTCTTTATCCTATAGAAAATCTATGCTCCATTTTTTTATGAAAGCTCTTGTGATGGTATTTTCTTTGCCATAATATTTTATCTTAATAGAGGAAACAACATCTAGTACCTTTATCGAGGCTGGCACCAAGAAGTCAAATGATGTTTTCTCTAATTTGGCTTTGAACCATGACCTATTTGATCTATGATAGAGGGAACTCATTGAATTATGGTTGGTTTGAGGGAGAATGAACTTCGGGGAGACTGGTCTTAAAATGGTGAGAACAATGAAAGAATCTTCACCATTCCATTATATATCTTTATGGTGTTTGAAAAGCTTTCATCATCATTTGACTCTAACTAACCAAAAGGCTTTTAATGCAAGGAAAAAATTGTCTCTTTTAATATTTACTCTTGGCAAACATTTATGATATGTTTCCACTCCCAAAGATGTTAGGAGACCGAAAAGGTAACATGAGGGAGGTCGCAACTGCAAACAAAGAAAATCTTAACTTTGAATGGTTATAAAGGGGGGAAATTATAGAGCCTAGATTGTTAATTATCAAGGTTGCCTATACCATATTGAAAGACCAAGTACAAGGCCTTGCCCTTAAGTTAATTTTAAGAAAATAAATGTTTAAAACCTCCTATAATTTCGTGGTTTTCCTGAGGAAATGACTCTTTCAAGCTAAGCCTTCATAGATAATATAGAGTTAAGTTTATTACAATGCTATTAGTAGAGAGTAATATGAATAAATAAATAAAAATGAGTAAAGATGTTTGATTTATTCATGTATAAAGAGGAGGCCATACTCCTTTAACTTAATAGAGCCATTTGTATTAGAATATAGATGGTAAATAGACATATAGATAATTTATGAGTATTTTATTAAAACTATGTTAATTAATTTAGTTTGAGAAGGATTGAGAATTGAGAATTGTCTTAACAGGAGTTATATTTAAAAATGTGGTTGAGATTGTTTTTTAAAATATTTTTATTTCAAAAATACATCGAAATAATATTTTTGTATTTTTTAAAATTATTTTTGACATCAGCACGTGAAAATAATATAAAAAAACTAAAAAATTAATTAACTTTTAATTTTTATCAATTTTACTTTTAAAATACAGTACAGCTAAAAAAACCTTAGTAAAGACTAAGATGAAGGGTACATAGGAAGTTCTCTAAACCATCGTATCAGATTGGGTGGCCAGTTAATGGAATTTTTAATTTTGGTACACATACGGCCCAAAGGCCCATGAAACAGAAGAATAACTACTGCAAATATATACTCCTACTCCTATCATATCACCCCCCCAACTTTCCAAAAACACTACAATGGGAGCTTGATTGCAATAAACTATCCGCGGCTACAGATCATCTCCCAGGTACTCGAAATTTTAACCTCATGCTCAAAAGCTCTAATTGTAAAGACATGGATGCAACACTCATTTGGAAGAATCCGAACTCATACTAGTAGTTAATCCTCAACTCTACAAGTGATCCTATCCCTTTCCGACCCCGATTCCTCTGTTATGTGTTATGTTCAAATAACAGATGCCATGGTGGAGAAAACTAATCCGTGGAAAATATTTTCACAGAGAAGTATTTCATGCAAAAAAAAGATTATAAAAATAAATAACAGGCAAATACTTGCAAAAACTATCAACTTGTGCTATAATCTCGCCGTCTTCAATCAGTATCATGCTTTGCATTCTAACTGTGACTTATTCATACAAGTTTTTCATTGTTAATACACTGCGCTTTCTATAATATACAACATCTCTAGTTGTAACATGCGTACCACATAATCGGCTCTGAGTATTCTACAAGTTTCCTCCCCGAACATTTATCTTTCCATCTTGAGCATTTTCGTTTGGGTTGCAGGATTCTTTCACAAGCAGCCACTTCATCTTTTATTTGAATTCATTTCTTCTGATTTAAGAAGCTGGATTCTCCGGCGTAGTCTTCTCCGGTGCTCATGTATTTTCCAAAGGCCATGCCCTAATACCACAGATGAGTATATGCCATGTGTAATGATGGGGGCTAGAATATTATTTGTCTGTCAAACAAAGCAAAAGATTGTACACACAAATCTATCAGTTTGCGCCACTGAAATAAAATGGTAATGGCATCAAGTACCTGGTTCAAGACTTTACCTGAATCCATTCAAAACCCAGATATAGCGCCAAAAATCCTTCTAGTAGGGGAGAGTAGATCTTTTTCATTTGCCTCCTCTCATACCAGGCTGCGGAGTGAATGACAGCGCATGAGCTAATGCATATTTGGTTTGACCAGGCAGTAAGACTAAAAATATGCAGATTTCTTAGAATTTCTTCCAAGCAACAATTAAATTCATTATGCTCTTCTATGTTGTCGAGAAGATGTACGACTATTTCTAGTCACCAGTTATTTGGGAAGGATTCCTCATGACCTCACCCACCCAATCAAAGGATTTAAAACTGATATAAGCATTACGCATGTTTCCATGTATCAAAATGAACAGTGATAGTAGGTAATTGGAGTTTTTCATGGGACAAGATTATCGAAACATATAGGCAAAGTAAACCAAAGAGATCGATTTTCACTCATGTTACATGGACTTGTTACTGCAAAAGACTTTCTAGTAATTACTTTTTTCTTCTTCTTTTTTCAATAATGAAAGGAATAGCAGAAATAAAGTGATTTCCCAGTTGACCAAATATACTAGGATTTCAAAAGCCAAAAGCCATTATTCCAGAGAAAAAGTACTGAACTAAGCTTCTATGCCAAGTCAAGAGGGGAAACCTGCAAATAACTTTTTAAGATCTTCACGCCCAGAGCGAGATGGCAGAACTGGTGCAACTACATAAGTAGGATCTGTAAGAAACAGAACAGACCCATGAATCAATCTGCAATTTAATTATGAAAATAAATACTTCTTTAAGAAGATTAAGAATATCAACCTTTAGGGGAGGTAGCCACATAGTAGAGAGATCCAGTAAGAACAGCTGTTAAAACAGCTGCAAATGCCTGGGCAAATGGGACAAAAGGAGGCAGAACACCAGTCTACAAATATAGAAACATAAAAAATTTAGTTGCAAGGCAAATTTCATTGCTAAGGACAGGGAATAAGTTCAACCAAATACCAGTGATGCCATTCCTCGAGCATCTTCCAACAAATTGGTTCCCCTTAGAAATATATCAGCCAGTGCTCCCTGTGTAGTAATTAAGATGAGATGAAAAAAGTATGAATGATTAAGTATTTCCAGCAGAGAAGTTTTCTTGTTATTATTGTTATTTAAATCCACCTAAAGGGGATTTTACTTTTAATTATGCCTGGAATAGCAGGTCCTAGAATTTTTCTTGTTATTATTGTTATTTAAATCCACCTGGAGGGGATTTTACTTTTAATTATGCCTGGAATAGCAGGTCCTAAACCTGGATGAAGGAAGTGACTTGTGGCAGATTGATGGCTAACATGGATGTAGTCCCATTTTATGCAACATGAGTCCAAACAGAAAGAAAGATGTATATAAGCGATTCAGATTGCATGGGATTTAATTAAGAATCATTTTCAAGTTTTCTTTCAGTGCATTTCCAAATAAGAAAGAAGCTGCCACATAGTTAATGACATAGTGAAACAAATGCTCCTTTAGAATAAATATCAACTTCAACATCGATGATTCAACTTTATAGCAAGTACAAATATATGAGCTGACAAACAATAAAATTAGAAACAAGGTAGTTGTAACTCATACTACCCTGGATAAACAAATTTTAGGCCTCTGATCATATATATTAACTGGAGACGTGAGGAGTCCATGTATAGTCATAGAGAAACTAAGATTCTCAAGACTTGGCAATTTAAAAGCTGTGCAGAACATCAAATACAGTAGCCTTTGTCAAAAATCATCAACCTATAGTCCCTTGTAGTAAATCATCAGTATGAACAGGTCCAAATATTGAAACGTAAAAAGCAGACGCACTGGAAAGCCCCAAATCCTAAACAATGACTATTTTGCAATAGAGTAAAATATTGGAAACATGTTATCCATTTTTTTAATTCACTATTCAGCATGAGTAGGAGAATATACCTGAACAGCAGCACGATAGAAAAGCTCCTCTCCCACAGAACTTGCAGCAACAATTAAAATAAACTGCAAATAGGGTCCAAAATTGAATCAAATTCAACTTACATCATAAAGACAAATTGGTAGTAAAAATATATTTAATAATTGTCAACATTTTCTAAAAGAGAAAACGGTTTACCTGCCAAGGTGACATCCCATAAAAGAAATTCCGAAGTTCCTCGTCCTCCACGTCTCTAATGGCACGAGCATGAGGCGACAACTTCACGACTTCATCCTGTAACCATTTCAAAAAATAAACACACACGCACAACATTTAAAAACTACAAAAGGGTTCATTACTTAACTAGAACTAACTAATAACAGGATTCCACATGTCAATTTTCTGCCCATCAAATAAAAATATTCAATTACCAGCTCAAGCTCAGTAAACAAAAGAAAGAGTGACGAGTAAGCTAAGAAGAATATTTCTTTTTGAACGATGAAATTAAATGGAGTAGTAAGGACATACATCTAGTATAAAAAGAAGGGCCATGACGGGTGGAGCTGCATATCCAAGCCCTTCAAGAAATGCATCCAAAGATGGATTAAAACCTCCCAGGCTATCAATTCCAGTTATTGAGCATATAAACTTTCCTGCCAACGCCATTCCTCCATATATACCTGAAGTTTCCAATTCAGATTAAACCAAAAACAGGCGCAAAAAAATGAAAAACAGGCGAATATAAATAAATAAAACTGACCGATTCCATAACAGAGTCTAACTACAGCACCGATTTTCTCCCACAAAGCAAAGTCAGAAGTAGTATCGCCAAAGCTCTGATCAAATGTAGTCACTTCCATAGCACTTCCATTGAATCTCCTCCTTTCTCTCTCTTCAATCCCTTCACTACCAGCACCCGTTCTCTCTGTAGATGCTTTGCTGCACTGTATTTGAATCCTATTGACTCCATTTTCTCTCAAGTTCAATCCCCTTCTACTAGCCGGAAAATCACCGGTTTTAGAAGACCAAGCACCAACTCTAGACGACGTGGTTGCAGTTGCAGTTGCAGTTGATGAGAGGCTCGGTGTTCGGAAAAGTAACGGCAGCTCCATTAGCCGGTATTTCGGTCTCCGTTTCCGTCACGAAGCATAGCGCTCTCTCTCTCTCTCTCTCTCTGACAAACACACAGGCTGCAGCTGGTTTTTGTGTTGAAAGGCCCTGAGAGGTCAATGGGTGGTTTTGGTGAGCTGGATTTCGTGATGGGTAAGATCTCTATATTCTTATTGTTTATAATTTTGATATTTTCATGTTCCTTGGATTCGCTTGGTCGAAGGGGGTGAGCGGATGAATATCCTACTTGCCAATAAAGGAGCGACACGTGGAGATAATGTGGCGCTGGAATTTGCAAGTATCTGATGATTAATGGCTACCAGTAGTATTATTATTTCTATATATTTTGGTGGCGGTGTTTCTTCGTATACCACGCATGCTTCATAATGAATTTACCTTGGTGACCTCGCATATCCCTCGCTTGTTTATCAGCGATGCCACTGGAAAAAATATCTTTTCGGTCAAAAATAAAAATTGAATCCATGCAGCTATTATATTTAAATATAACTGCGATATACAATTAATAGGAGATTTATATTTAATATATATATATAAATGCATATTATAAAATCAGATTCATCGTAGAACATTTCACCGTATTGACTTTGCTGAGAGATCACAGCACAGTATTGTAATTGGTTAGAAACTTTATTTGAAATTAATTCAATATTAATTACAATCTTGTTTGTTAATCTTTCTGTGTAGTTAGAATCTTCTTATCAAGAATTTTCAAATGATAATGAGTGTGTTAAAATATATTGGCGACTCAATTTGTTTTTAATTTTTTTTTATTCATTTATTTTTCATGATATTACAACTTATCTCATATCATTCTCAATCATTGAAACTTCAATCTTTATCTTTTCCCCCATCAAATCTTTATAGAAATTTGAAAAACATGATTAAATAATCATTATTATAAATAGTTGTTGTTTTTAGAGTTGATATTCAAAAACATGATTATATTCAAACTTGTGTTATTTCAAGAATATTTTTTTAATCATACATTATTTTTCTAAAAAAATTTCAAACCATGTTATTTTTATATATAAAAAAAAAAAAAATCAAGTTATCTTGGAGGAATCGAAAGAAGAATTTAAATTGTTATGATGTCACCAAGAAATATGAGTCAATGGATTGAAACTAGACTAATATGTCGTTTGCCAATAGTAAGTCATTGGAAGAAAAGAAGAAGATGACAACAATAATAGTGACAAGGACAAATAAAAATATATGATGTTCAAACTATTAACTATTAACAAAAGTTGGGTGAGAATGGGAATACTCATAAAGTATTGATCATTATAATAATGATTAGTTTTTTTTTAAAATTTATCTTTTAAAATTTATTAGAAATTGAGTTTCATAATTTATTTTTATTTTATTTTTTTTATATAAGTTTATCTCAATCTCAGGACTTTAAATTATAGGTTTTACTGGATAACTCGGTTGATTTGAGTTTTTTTTTTATTGATTTTGTTCTTCAATTTAATCCTTCACCATTTTGGTTTGATTGAAAATTATATTTTATAGTATATTTTAGCTTGTTTTTTATGAGGTTATTTCAGATTTATAACCTGAGTTAAGGATTTGGTGTGTTAAACCAATTTGACTCAGGTATTTTTTATTGTTTTTGAATTTTTTCTGTCAATTTTATCATTAAATGTTGGTTTAATTATGAAATGAGCTTCATCATTTATTTTGAATTAATTTCAATTAAGTTATCTTGGTTTCATAAGCTTCATAAAATATTGAAATTAGTTTTGTCTTTTATAAGAGTGCTTCAAGTGCAATTGCTTTTGTGATTAGGGGTATAAATGAGTGTAGGAATAAAATGTCCGAGTGTCTTGCAATTTTGTATACTCAAATGATTCTTTTTTGGTTGTCTAAGTTGTTTTTAAAGTTTTTAAGCTAAAGGGTCACACCAAATTAATCTCTACATGATTTTTTTTCTCTCTTGTAAACATGTTAGAAATGCCTTGATATTTTATTTAATCTTTTTTATAAAAAAGGTATATAACCCACATCATCACACATATAAATGATTTAGTTAACAAGAACTAATTACAAAGGGAATATCATTCATTAACAATGACTTTATTGGGATTATATTTCATGATTTATTTCAATTTGATTTCTATAAAATTATTTTAGTTTCATGTATTGAGTCGTGATTTTTATGGTTTAAAAAGGTTGACTCGGAGCTTTTAAGATTTTTTTATAATTGATTTTTTTTCCAATCTTATCCTTCATCATTTAGGTTTATTGAAAATTAAACTTTATAATATATTTTGAATTTCGTTGTATTAAGTTATTTCGTTGTATTAAGTTATTTCGTTCTCATAACTTGAGTCAAGGGTTTGATGATTTAACTTAGGTTAATTTGGGTTTTTTCAATTCCATATTTTAACATTTTATTGATTAAGAATTGAGTTTCATAAAAAAAATATTTTCTTCTATTAAGTTATTATGATCTTATGATCCAGGATTTACAAGTTAACCCAGGTTAACTTATTTTTTTTTAATTGATTTTTTAAATTTAATTATTCAATATTTGATTAATTAAAAATTAGTCTTTAATGTGTTTTTTACGAGGGTATCACAGTTTTATAAACTTAGCTGTGAATTTTCTATGTTAACCTAAGTTGATATGAGTGAATCCAATATATTGCCGTATCACTATTTGTTTTTACTAATAATAATGTCATTGAAAATTATTTTTTAAATCAAAATATGTTTTTTTTGTATAATACTAACTAAACATGATAATTAATGTTGGATTTTGATTCAAGAATATGATATTTATTATTTTTACTGTAATTTTAGTGGAGGGAGTTTTGGTTAAAGATTTTGCTGCTGCTGCTGCTGTTTAGATGTTTGTTTATGTATGTAGGCTTTGAAATCACTTTCATCGAAGAAAAGGTGTAAAAAAGTGAAGGAAACAGGGGAAGGGAAAGGGGTTTGGAAGTTGATTCCTAAGGGGGGAAATCCTCTAAAGAAACCATATATTGACAAATATGATTAACAAAAATATGGGAGTGAGATCGATAAAGAAACATAGTTCTCCATCGAGAGGAGTAAAGTTGCTGAAAGGAACTAAGGATTCATCTTAATTGGAGTTGGATGATCCAGATCTTGGATGATTTCTGCTAAAACAAGCCAGGGCCAAATGGCAAACCCAGTTTAGAATTAGCAATGTGTTTGCATGTAACAGTAGCTATGCGCTTCCACATAGGCCAATACAGTAAAGATGATTTGGGTGCCCGAGGAAGACGAGGAGCATGTCATCGCCAAGTTTGCTGGTTACATGCAGTTGTGTGATACATAGACGATGCTGGGCCAACTTAAGAATTCAACAAAGTGCTACTCAAACAGGATTGGAAGAGTAGAAACAGACCCTGGAGTTGATTTTAGTGCTCAAGTTCATTCCTGTTGCCTTTTCTGAGAGGAGCAATGCATTATTCTCATGATATTTCTCACTAATGCACAACATTTGCTTTTGGTTGCAAGAGAATTGGACAGGCTTGATCATGGTGAAGATCTAGAATTGATGTGTTTGACGAGATGCATGAGATAGAAGTTGTAAATCTATAATATTTCATATATTAAATAAATTACAATGATATTTTTTTATAATATTCTCGAAACTATTTGACTTGGTATGCATAGTGTTATTAAATATATTAATAATAGAATATAAATTGTTATTTTTAAAAAATGGAAACAAAGTGTTATCATATGCTTAAATATATATATAAAAAAAAAAAAGTAAGTAATTTTTCTATACCATATATGTTATCAGTAACGTATTAGCGTTTTGGTTGTTCCTGCAGCATCGATTTTAGTTGATTGTGTGATATATAGAGTTGTTGTTTTACAAGTGTTTATGAAGCTTCTGAATAATTAACAATAAAAATGGAAATATGAAATAAACATTTATTTTGAAGAGAGAATTATTTGTGTTTCGTTGCACGTGTTTATTAAGGTGATTTGTGGTGTTTGAGATTGCATTTTAATTTAAAATCATTTTCATGTGTTTTTTTTTAATTATTTTGATTCTTAATATCAAAAATTATTATAAATCAAACCACCAACTCTATTATTCTAGAAATATATAGAGCCTTTTGTTGAAATTTCCACCCTGCTAGCTCTAGAATTCTATTAAGCAATTTGTACAAATAACAAGTCGATACTTAGCAGATGAAGAAGAAATGTCGAAATTGGATAAGTACTTCGCAATTATTATGCATGCATGCATGATGCTACCATTGAGTGAGTAAAAAAGAATTTGAGAAACCAAGTTTGGGAGATTTCATGATCAAATTCTATGATTATTAATATAATAATTACTAAAAAATTATATAATTATTAACTTCAAAACAAGTGAAAAAAATTAGAATACATGTCCGACACCTACGTTAATAAAAAAAAAATTAAGATAAATGTGAGATGGTCGCATGTGTATGCCAGGAAAATGAACATAGACATAAAAAATCCCTCTCAAATATATTTCAAGACATCCGTTATATTCATAACTTTTACAACTGGAGAAATACAGTAAAGGTACCAGCATAACTAGACAACAAGCTGAACCACGACGTTCCTAAGGAAACCATGGCCGTGTCTAAATCAGCGTGAAACCGGGAAGAAATAAATAAAAACTACTCAAGAAAAAAAAATCTGAACTGCACTAAAGAGGAGCTCATCCATGCTTTGTATTCAATCGCACGTGTTAGGATTAGGATTTGACTTAAATATACTATGCAAGGACTGTCAGGTAGAGGTCCTAAGCACAGTACTGTTGAGTGGGAAGCATTTTCACTGTGTATTTTGGCCAGCCCATAGTTGGTACATCTGCATATTATGAATGAGTTGACCGGGGTTACCATAAATCCCAGGAGTCCGATTAACAGGACTGCCACCATTCTCATCCAAAGACTCGCTAGAGCCCCCTTGAGAAGGAGGGCTAGCTGTGGTTAATGCAGCACCAAAATTCAACATCTGGGGTGGGGGTGTCGAGGTAGGTCTAGATTTTGATGCGTTTGAATTTGATCTTTTTCCATCAGCAATGAAGCTGCCCAAAATTACCTAGCAAGAAACGAGGAATCCAGTTGAATTATAGATCAAAACACAACAATATTTCTATCAAGCTTGAGCATATCAAAGGTTCCCTGATGCTCAAGTGGTGACTCACGACCATCTAACAGTGCATTACAGCCACCTAAATAGACAAAATGATGGCAGTATGAATAAAGACACATGTTGGCAGGGTGAATACCTGTACAGCAGAAGCTGCCGTTAGCATTCCAGCAACTCCCCCACCCAAAACCCGACCATCTGATCCAGCCAGAGACACACTCAAACCACCAGTTCTGCCCCGACTACCATTACTTTCTGAAAGCAAGAAGGAACCTGATAGAGAAATGATTTCAAAGCGGCCCTGAAAAGAAATTTTCATTAAGGCACAGAAAAATCAGCATTACCACTAGAGGGAAAATTTGAAATCATGAAAAATAAATTTGGGGGAAGGAGAAACTGATTAAAAGGGTAGAACCTCCACACCCCACCCACCTGCAATTGCATATTCAGACAAACATAAATCTAGAAAGAAGATGTAATTACTGAAGATAATAGTAAGAAGACAGGATTTTACATCTAAATCGGATCCTGAATTCCCAATTAACAAAGTGGTGAAAAAGTAAAGGTGCTAGGTAACCATCTTACCTAAAAGTTTAAGCTAGTAGGTGAGACCTCAAAATATGATTTATATTATTCTCTAATACACCCTCTCAAGTAAAAACTCTTTGGGCTTGAAACTTGTATAGGCCCACACTACCTTGTATTTGATTATTTTATTAAATAGAATGGGGGTAGTGAAATTCAAACTCGTGACCGCTGGGTCAACAAGGCTTCGATACCATGTTAAGTAATCATCTTACCTAAAATTTTAATCTTGTAGGTGAGGCCCCAGATTATTATTTATATTATTCTCTAACAAAAAGTATTGAGCAGTCAATTAAATCTCAGAATCTTGTGTTTTCAGAATAGACTGTTAGATTAAACTTAAAATCAGGGCCTGAAAAAAAATGGTGAATAACTCAGTTTTTCATGTTAAAGAATGGTGTTTGACATGCATCCTCTATTGACTCATCAGGAGCTTATAGTCAGAAAAAACAGAAGATGAGATCAAAATAACAATCATTTGGTAGCATAGATTTATCAAAAAGAAGTTTGCTTGCAGTTCATAACTATGAGGATGCTATATTTGTCACTACATTTTTCTAAACACATGCCAAAATGCATATTTCCCAAAGGTCCCTGACCTCATTGGATTTATGATGAAGGACTTCTGCACCCAACTTTTAGTTCAGTGAACCATTTGGTACACAGGTGTAAGGATTTCAGTGTGTTACCGCCACAAAAGAAATTTACAATTAAACCAAATGGGTAGTGGCTGTAACCTCTTAGATAAGGAATCATGTCATGTTAAAAACTCAAAAACTCTAAACCTGTTGACTTGGTAATAGCTTCCAATTTCTACCTTGTTTCCATGAAGAATGCAGATTAAGTTGCTTAAATTTCATAGATGATGAAAGTAACTTTTGGCACATCAATATTATGTATATCAACTAGGCACGCTCATCTAGCCTAACAAATGCCATTCACATGCACAACCATGATTAACAAGCATATACTTTAAGAATTTGGATCAACAACATCTTTTTGCTTCCTGACTTAATACCACAGTTTGCATTAACTTGAGAAAAGATAAGAAAGGGCATCTGTAACCACGGTTACAGCCACAGATTTCCAATTCTCAGAATACCAAGCACATCTAAGGGTGGAATGTATGTGTCCATGCCCTAACTGACTCGGCTTCCCTTCAGCTAAGTTTGATTTATTTTGAGGTAGACTTTATATGTTGCAGCCACAGCCTCCAAGCATTCCAATATGAGGGGAATAACACATTTACATGGACTAATGATTTGCATTTCACTGAAGCATATAAAATGCAAAACTATTGCATGTCTAGAAAGCACAACATTAGCCCAATCCAAATGTTTGCGGTATTTCCCCATCATCAATAAAAGAATTTTTAAAACGCTAGTATTTCATGAATGAAAAGATTCAATTAAAGATCGAGGTTACAGATTTTCCTAGTTCTGATTCTACCCCTTGATGATGGTGGATGGGAAAGTAAATTGTTTGGTTTAAATGTAGTCGTAATGGGACATATGGCCTCAAAGCTACAGAATCGATGTCATTCTTGAAGGATTCCTTGGGGGGAAGGGGGGGGGGGGGGGACGTCAAGCTCAATAATATGGTCATCATTCATTACTGCTCTTGGCAAAAATGGATGTAGAATGATGACCGGGAAAAGGCCATAACCTTGACTTATTTCACACAATGACCCATGCCAAAATATGAAGCAGAATGTTTACAAAAGTTCAAGGCACACTTTTTCTTGCATGAAAAGACACCATTCAAAAATCCAAGTTCAAAGATGTCATTTTTGAACGATTTATGGGGGAAGCTCATTTCAAAAATATGGTATATCCATTACTGCCTTGGCATAAATGGATCCAAGAAAGGTGACCAAGAAATGGCTATAACCTTGACATATTTCAAGACCATGACCCATGGAAAAATATGAAGCAGAACTTTTACCAAAGTTCAATGCATACATTCTTTTTTGCAAGAAAAGATTTTAGATATTTCCCATAAATCAAGAACACACTATTCATAGCCCACATTCAACTTCACTAGGACTAATACCTGTGTACTATTTCATAAATAAATTTGCTATCAGGGAGCCCCTGCAAACTTTGACCAAAAGGCTGTCCAGACCTGGGTTCCCAGCTCCTGAGTATACTATCTATTTATGACAAAACACGCACAAGGTATTGTATGAACTCTAGGATGCTCAGTTGCTAGTCCCACATTAATGATGTGTGGTGGTGTACAAGTAAGGCTGACAAGGACATCTAAAATATAAGCACAGTAATACTGCACACAGCTGGTTCTAATAAAGTACGAAGATGCAGGGGTGACAGTCATATTATACCTGAATTATCTATAATATCATGGAAAAAAATCTTCTCGAGAGTAAAGGTGATTTTATAGACATCAAAAGTACCTCATATGTCACAGAACTACCAGACATTGCTGGTTGGCGCAGTGTAACATTGCAGATGGCACCATTTGCAGAGAGAATACAAACTGTCCGTGGCCCTTGCTGTGAGAAAGCCATAATCTTTGATGCAATGTCCTGTGAAAATGAAGGGGACACTATTAGATGACTTGACATAATTTCAATAGGTTCCTATTTGAAGGGAGATAACAGAACCTTCAACTGCTCTACCAACACATCCTAACTTTTATCTTCACAAAAAAAAAGGTGGAGAAAACAGTTATTCATTGAGATCTATGAAGCATATCAACTGAAAAATAAAAGATAATGTGGTGCTAATTTAAACAACATTTCATTTAGCTACAGGAATTGTAAGTGCAAATCATCAAACTACAATAAGGTGCACTAATTTTCACCAAAAAATAAAGAATCAGAAGGGAAATGAAAAATTGAGGATGAACATACAGAAATTTGAGCAGCTCCCATGGGAAATAAACCCACGTCCAGTGCTTTAACTTGCTTGCAAGTAATTTATTATTTGCTGTTCAAAGCTCTCCTTATAGCAGAAGGCAAGTACTTTGGATGTGGTGTGATAACCAAAAATAGGCACAAGAGAAAAAGAGCAATAAAGTAACCTTGTCCGCTGATTGATAGTTTTAAACACGGTTGAATTTAAAAGCACAGGAATCTTCAACTGTCCCCAAACTAAAATGCTTTGATCCTAAGCTATAAAATAAAATATACAGGTTTTCTTCATCTACATCTAATTATCAATAGAATAAATATCTCCATCACAGGTTTCAAAAATTAATATCCTCCACACTTTTTACAGCTTTATGTTTAAAATTGCATGGTAAAAATAAAATTCATGCACATGTTTAGTTTTTTGCATAATCAAAGCTTCATCCTTTCATCCAAACTAATGGTTGAATATACCCACCAAAATCTTCAAAAGAAACCCTTGCCAAACAGCATCAGATTATGAAAAATGCTCCTGAGTGTTGTCATTCCAGTACAACTCCAGATCTAGAGCATGGCATCCCTGCTCCAATTGTTTTTACCATTTCTGCCTCCATTCCATTCTAAATAAACACAACCTTTAAAAGACTGGTGCTTATTTGCATAAGATACGTTTTATTGGTAAAGCAAAAAAAGTCCCCCCTCTCCTCCAGTAGATCCGAACAGACTTAACCACCAGGGATTCCTTGACTCAAATAAATCTTAATTCCAAACTTGTTGGAATTAACTAAGGAGTTTAGGCTACGTGGTTTATGAGCTAGTTAGCTGGACAGTTTGACACGACTGATTTTTCAGTTTCTCTCTCCTCCCCATCTCTTCCAATACTTCAATTTGATTTGAACACTAAACATCAGATGTAACAAAACATGTTTAATGACCTTAACTTATCATTAATATTGCCAGCTCCACCTTTTATTGGTTGTAGTAATTTCTTACTTGGATGTTTCTGGTATTTTTACATGCCCATGCTAATAACTGCATTTCATTTGTGCTCATTTTATGAACATGCTACTTTTTCTTCGCCCGACACATTGCCACAAAGAATGGCCAGTTTAATTGCAATTGTATAAAACTTGCCATCATCATCATTATTTATGAAACATTAAACTTAGTTAACAATCTCTCAAAATCATTACAAAAAAGCCTCAACAGTTACCACATACTTTGATCATATACCCTGAATATTCAAATTTCTTAAATGTGTAACTCGCTGAAATGAAGCAGAACCAGGGATGTTATATGCAGGTAACAAACCAAGAGTCCAGGCTGCCAACAATTTGTTTTGGCTACGTGAACTTGTTTCATTAAAAAATGCAACCTTAGATTTATCATCAAAATGGATAAACGTTTAAAAACAGGGTAAAGTCCTAAAGCTTAGTAATCCAAAGTGAAGAATAATTAAGGAAACGTATGAATGACCTTCAAAATGAGCTAACATTGAACCTCGAAAAATGAGTCCCTTGTCACAGTATAAACATGCACTAGCAAGTAATGTTTGGTTCATTTGGTCATTGCCGTTGTGCATCTAGGAGATTGGTTAAGGAAACACTACTGAAATCAAAATGAAAATTTCATTTGCACAAAAGTAAACGAAAACCTAAAATTTAAAATCTACCATCTCCAAATTATCATCTAACTGATAAAGGACAGGACACAAAAGACTATTTTTCACACATGCTGCATTTTTATTCTAACAAACAAAAGACAAAAGCATTATATCCAAAACATAAATTAAAAAACTACACAGATACATACCTCTCCTTCTTTCACCGTAATGACATGCGGTGTAAACCCTACGCCTCCAGTCCCACCTGTCCAAATAAAAGCAAAGATTCTTTCAAAACACGGGCATACATTTCAACAAATAATCAACAAATTTGCACACAATTACCTAAGGCATCTAGTTGCTTCTTCCCAGAACCTGGCGGCCTTCCTCTATGCTTTTTAGAAGGATGCTGAGATGCCACATCAGTCATGACACCGCTTCCGGCTCCACCCCCAGAATCGGCAAGACCAGCCGACATTCCTGAAGGAATCGGGGTGGGTGATAAACCCAAGGCAATGTTACCTTCAGGTGTGTACTTCCTGGGCCTGCCGCGCTTCTTCTTGGCGGGCTCTATACTAAACCCCATCCCTGAAGAAGAAGTGGGCGACGATCCATCAAAAGCACCTTCAGGCTTGGACTGCAGCCGCTGGGCTGACATCGGATTGAAGGGGAAGCCACCAACAGCAGCAGCATTCTGAGGAGAGATACTGGGGTTGTTGATCAGGTGAGGGGGAGCGGTTGTTGGATAGGAGGAGGTAGGGCCCGGAATCATGTTTGGTTGTGATTGCATTGGTGTTGGTGGATGCGGTGGCTGTAGTTGTTGTGGTGGTGTCTGTGTCTGTGGCGGTGGCGTTGGAGGTGGCGGTTCTCTCAAATCCATATCTTTGATTTTGAAAAAACTGTGGGTTCTCTCTTTCTTTCTGGACAGGGGGGAAATGTGAAGAAAAAAATAGGGAATTGAGAGAGGTGAGGTGGTGGTCTGGGGGGGGTGAGGTATCTGCTGCAGCTGCCACAACCAACTACTAGTTATAAAATGGAACCTCGCACATTGTTGAGAGAGAGAGAGAGGGAGAGAGAGAGGTGTACATAAATAAGAACTAAAGTGAAGCTGAGAAAAGTAGGGTTTTGGATTTTAGGGTTTTAAAGTGCTCTCTCTTCACTTGATGCCCTTCGGTCCATTTCTTTCCTTTTGTTTTTTCAAACTTGCATGGCTGCCAAGGGATAGTTTCCTCCTAGATTTCGCCTGTGATATTAACAAATTATTTGGTAACTTAATTTTTTAAAAAAAAGATTTATATATTACAGAGAAATCTAAAAAAATCGGTAAAAATATTATGCAACTGGAGATAATATAATGTAGATCAAAGCAATTATTATCTTCTTATACTCTGTTTGTCATTATATTTTAAAAATATTTTTAAAGAAAAATAAAAAATATTTTTTTTTATTTTTTACTTTAAATTAAATTTTTAAATATTTTTAGATTATTTTCATATGCTAATGTTAAAAATAATTTAAAAAAAAATTATTTTGATATATTCTTTAATGAAAAGCATTTTTAAAAACAGCATCAATCACACTCACAAACAAAAATTTATTTCAAGAGCTAGTTTTGTCATTAGTGTGGCTTCTATGCATTTAGAAGCTAATTGTTCAACGAATTTCTTCAAGACATTTAAGCTAAAATAGACTTCAATATGATATTAAATAACAAAATACAAGTCTTTATTAATTTACTTTATATTCAAGAAAAGCTTATGAGTAGACATTCAATCATTACAAAAAAAAAAATTGAAATATGCTAGTTTTTAACTTTTCACTATTGTTTTGTTCGCTATTGTTTTGTTCATAGATAGAGCTAAAAAAAACTTCAATGCAATTCTAGTTGCATGGAAAATCAGGCATGTATAGCTTTTAAGATATAACACATTTTCTAAATCATTAATACAAGACACAACCATGCATTTAAAATTCGGTTTTGATTTTGCCAACATATTATAAAAAAGAACTCTAGTCCTATTTATATTAGTTAGATTGTTATTTTATTTATCTTTTAGTTATTATTGACTCTTTTAGAGATATTAGGATTTTTATTTAAATTTGGATTTATTGTATTATAATATATATTAGGTTTATTCATATTCATTAGAGATGTATCATTAGGCTTAAGAATATTTCTAGTATAAATAGTTTTTTGGAGAGACTTTTTGAGAAAATATTGTTTTCAAATAAAGACAACAACATTCTTGATATTTCTTGTGTGGTTGAGTGATTCACATGCTAAGTTCTTAATTGAACTTGCAAGTTTTTTGAATGATTGATCAATACACTAATCGTTTGTGTCTTTATATGGATAGGGTGAGAGTGATTATTGTGTATGACTTCGATTCTACAAACCATTAAAAATTAATTTTAGCATATATTGGGAGATATTTACATCAATTAGTCATTTTTTTAATGTACTGTGAAAATATCATCAATTATAAATAAAAATAAATATAGTATTATCTTGTTGAAAACTTAAAAACTATTAGTGCATAGAAGGCCTAAATGAAAGGACCATACCAAGAAAAAAGAAAAAGAAAATGACAATATCATTTCTTCTCTTTTCGTGTCATTTCATACTCGATTTGGTTGGGCTTTTATGGTGGGTTTGGTCAATTTTAGCCTTGGATTTTTTTTATCTATTTCATATATGTTTTTATGGGAGGGCGTATGGTATATTATCATTTTTTGGACTTTTCTCATAGGTTTTATTTGTCTCTTTTTCTCTTCACTTCTTTTTCTTTTGTTGTGTTTTTTCTTGGTTTATGATTTTCAATTATGGTGACTAGTGTGTCTTATATTTCATTCATTTTCTTTTTAGTTGTTATGTTTTTTTTATATGTTTCTCTATTTTTTTATTATTTACTTCTTTTTTTATATTCATTATGATGTTATGTTTCTTTTATTTTAGAATGTAGGTTGTCTTTTTGTTATCAATATCTATATATAGTTAGGCTTGTGAAGCATAGTTGAACATGATATGTTGTCTTTAGGTGAGTTTGTCTTATAATTCTTCATCATCTTGATGTTTATTTGACTTCAAGTGTTGTTCAGTTTGTCACCCTCAATTGTTTTTCCATTGTTTATGATTTTAATTGTTAGTGATGTTTAGTTGTTTTTGTTTTTTCTTATTTTTTTTTATGCTTATTTACTTGAAAAAAGAATGGGTTAGGCTATATTTTTATCGGTTCACTTTAAGAAAATTTCTTATTTAGGTTAGTTTTAAGGTTTGACATAGTTTTTTTTCAATGTTTATTTGTTAGATGGTCATTTTAATATGTAATTATCTAAGTGAATGAGTTTTTTTATGATGCATTGTAGATTGGTGTTTTGGTTGAGTTTGATTGAGGGATTTAGTACTCAAGTATGGTTATATAATGGATTAATACATTTGGTCAATGCCTTTTCCATTGAAATATAAAAAGTCTTTTCATGAAAAATAATACATGTTATCAATAATACTTTTGTTCTTAATTTAATAGTATTGAGTTGTTTCTATGTTGTTTTATCGATGAGCTAAAATATTCTTATTAAATTTTATTTTTTTTATGTTGCTCATTTTGATGTCATTTTTCATTGGGTTTATTGTTTAACTTGCCTTAACAACATCAGTGTCCACGTTTGGCTAGGCTTGACAAGGGTTGATGAGCCTATTTGGTAGTCAACTTAATTGTTCCTTCTAGTTTTTTTTTTTTATCTTATTATTTCATTGTGATGTCATTTTTTAATTGTTTGTTTGTGTATTTATTCTTTGGTTGTTTCTATTACTGTCCCTTTTATATTTGGTTGTTTATATTCTATTTTTATATTCTATTATTTTTTATTTTTACTTTTTACTTCATTTCTAGTGTTTATGACTAATAAGAAGAAAAGGGGACATATTCTGATTTGTTTTTTATTTTATTTTATTTTGGGTCAAGTTTGCTTCTTATTTTGGTTATTTATGTGGTTTGGCATATTATTGTATTTGTTCCATGTTTGTGTAAGATGATTGTTATGGATTTGGTTGTTTAAGATGATAGATTTGTTTTTTATTCTAGACCATCATAGATTAACCTTTTAGATTGGTTAGATGACCATCACTATTTTATTTGGTTATCATTTATCAACGAGCTATTTATAACTTTATGTATCTTTTAACATGTTTATTGATCATGTTTCTATTTATATCATTTAGTTAACATAACTTTCTAGAGGAACATTAAATGATTCATGAGTCTTATGTGATCTATCAAATCAAACATGATTTTTTTATTTTGTTAAGGCTTGTTATGAAAAACATAACAACCCCTTTTTGTTTTTTAATCTATTTTGATTTTATTTCGGTCTTACTTATAATGTTTTTGCATGCAAGTTTATGTCATTTAATCTCAATCATTTTAATGTGCTCTCATATGTATATATATGATCCTAACATATTTTTCTACTATAGGCCAACTAGCATTAACGAGATCAGCTCATATTTTTTTATAGGCATATAGATGACTAGTTTGTCTTATTTTACAACTCTTGTAAATCAAGATTATATTTCTTTGTTGTTGTTTCAACAATGTTTTATAAATAAACCCTCTTCACATCTTTATTTTCTTACAAACCATTTTTTCTAAGCTTGTTAAGGCATTGTGGCCTTTAAATTTGTTATCATTGTTGTTGTTTTGATTAGATTGCTTCAATCACCTTTTTTTTATTTGATCGCCCTTCGTAACTATCTTAGTTTTTGTCATGTTAAGGGAATGCATCACAATAGAATGCAAATAACATACATATTCTCTAACAATACAACAAGAAGTAGTTTTTTTATTATTATTATTGTTGGATGTCATTTAATTATTCATAAAATCTAAACATAAGACTTTTAAGTAAAAATATCATTTTTTTAATTATTGAAATTGCTATCAATATCAATATGCGGAAAAAATGTCCAATTAATATGTGTGTGTGTGTGTGTGTGTGTGTAACAAAGAGGGAGAGGGAGAGAATATTTAGAATTCATGATCTTAATAGTATAAATTAACAAGGTTTCTTTTATTTCTCAACTTTTTGAGTTCGAATCTTATAAACAAATGTTAGGTTCCCTGAAAGTCTTAGATATAGTGGAAATGGTAATTTAAATATATTTTTTTGGAAGTCAAAATGATCCTATTAGATAGTTTAAGGTCATTTAAGTTTTGATTAAAGATTACATAAAGATCAAATTTTTATTATGAGGTTGGATCAATTTTTTCAAGGTTGAGTTGTCGTAAACCACAAACAATCTAAGTTTATGGTCTTTAATATAAATCCACATAAACCACTAGTAAGAAATTTTTTAAAACCTTTAAGATAGAGAGATCATTTATGCCTTTAAAAGTGATATTTTTTCTTTTGTGTTTTCAGGTATTTCTCTATATCGTATATCAATAACATCTATACAACGCTCTCACTTTTTCATATAAAATATGATGTATAACATTTTATTCATATAAAAAAAAGTAATAATCATTTCAATGATAAAATATTAAATCCACATGAATCACTAGTGAGAGTTATTAAAACCTTTAGAAAAAAGGGATCACTATACCTTTAAATGATTTTTTTTTTTTTTGTGATTTCAAATGTTATTCTATAACATATATTCAATAACATCTATACAACACTCTTATTTTTTTCACATAAAATTTGAGGTATAACATTGTATTTTTATATAAAAAAAAATCTAACAATCATTTAAATGATAAAATATCAAGTTTTTCTTGGATAATATCACATATATTATTTTAAGATAGTTTCAAATATTTTAAGAATCATTTGCAGTTAGAACAAAGTTGTCAACTATACATGCAATAATGTTTTTTTTACAAGGACATTTTATAACTTAAATCAAAATGTATACTATTTTTAATTTTACAATTCTTATTAAATTCCTAACTTTTATATAAAATGTTGTCAACTAAATTAATAATAATATAAAAAAATTATTTTTTGAATAAAAAAATGCAACCTAAAACATATCTTAGAAAATTCATACTAATTATCTTTTATAATGGAACCATCTTTATCTACTTGCATTTAAAAGGAGGTGGGTATAGATATCTAAAACTTTTTAAAAGTAGTTAAGGTCATTTTCTAAAAGAAAAGGTGTTATAAGGGGTTTACATGCATGAGATGCACAATGATGATAGGTTCTCTAAACAATGATAGTGAGGGTTGAAAAGGTGTTATGAGGGGTCTACGTGCTTGAGATGCACAATGATGATAGGTTCTTTAGACAATGATAGTGAGGGTTGGTACCCACGTGATGGTAGGATAATTAATAAAAAGACTACACAATAATTTTGTGTGAGCAATGGGTTCATGCTTGAATAATCTAGGCTTAAATGGTGAATTTTTTAAGTCAATAAAAAAACATATAGTTAACCTTGCAGCAATAAGATTGATAATTGAGCAAGAAAGATGAAGCAGTGTTATAGGTGGCAATTATAACCAAGTTGTAAGTCGTTATGATAGTCAAAACCATAACTAGTTATGGAAATACAAGGTCAGATCATGGAATCATGTTAGATAACACATAAGGGATAACTAAAAGTGTTTTTGAAGCCACTAAGTTTATGGGAATATAAGAACAAATTGCTCACTAACTTCCTTGAACTTAGAGTCATTAAGTTTATGGGAATAAAGGGTGAAACTACATAAAAACTTATTGGAAATAGATGAGTAGTTTTCTTTGTAACTTCCATGTATATATGCTTAAAGAAAAGTTGCGTAGCATATAATATTTGACTGAACAAGGTAATTTTATGCATAGCACACACAAGAGAACTTGTGCAGTTCCTTTTATTGAGTTAGTGAAAGGATAAGAAAGAGTTATTATAATTATTGATTTTGTGTTGTGCAACATTAATCTTTTTTCTCTTGCATGGTTCTACTTATTTATAACTTATACGAATGTGGAAGAATCTTGTAAGCAAAGAAGACATTTAGTTATATGTAAATATGAGTAAATCGTAAAGGGAAAGGTCAAGTCTAATGGGATTGGGCTCTGCATAGAGGCTAAAATTTGGGCAAGAAATTTTTCATTATGACAATCAATATCAAAATATAGGATGTTCTAGGCAAAAAAAAATACCTATGTTATGAGAGTCATTTTAGAAAGTTCACAAAATTAGTGGTTTAACTACTATGTAGGTAACATAAAGTTATGGTAAATGATTATATCCAATGAGGATTTGAATCTACCATAGTTGATACCAATAAAATAACATGTTTTAGAGCAAATGTCAATAATAAACTCAATGTTGATAAGAGTTAGTCGAGAGTGAAAAGAAAGGCTTAGATAAAAATTTAACTTATAAATTCATGATGTGTTTCGTGATGGTGTTTTTTTTTACGCTTCGCACCGTGTCATCCATGAAGAGGAGAACGACACAAAGTGAAAGGGAGGGGTGTTTATAGTTATAAAATCATGATTATAATTCTTAGTAGTCGTCACCTATTATTGAGGTCACTATAAAACCTAATAGTCTGTGAGAGTCTGGGTAAGGAAACTTATTGTACAAGGGGAAGAAACATTACCCCCAATGCATCCTACTTAAGGCAAGTTACATTGTTATTTGATTATTTTTACTATTTACTAGTGTACTTCACTATGTAATTTTACATTGCAATAGCTAAAACAAAATAATTGTTAATTACTTTTGATATTTTTATCAAATTTCAATTAATAATCATAAATTGATTATAATATCCATTTTTTTTTCAAAATATAGGAAAGATACAACATCTATTTTTTTTATGAAAAATATAATTGGAAAAAACTTGGAATTCGGTCTTATACACGAAAATAACATATTTTTTATTTTTTTTAAATGCTATTTTTTATATTATTTTTTAATAAAAAAATAAAATTGGACTTGACCCAACTAAAATAGGCCGGCCCAACTCTAATTGCTTGGGCTGGACCTGCCCCAACTAATTGGACCGGGTCAAAAATAGCCGGCCCATGACACAATCAAAGAAGAAGATAAAAACTATAGACTTGAACATGATAGCAGCAATTGCCGTTTCTACTTCAGCGAAGCATAAATAAATAAATATATTTATAAAAGTGTGTGTGGAAGCAAAAATAGAAAGATGCAAGCTGCTAAGGAAAAAATCAGCAGTTTTGCTAGTGTTGCCAGGGAGCGCATGACTATTTGCAAAGCCAAAGTTGAAGAGCATGTTATATTTCTTGAACAACTCAAACAGAGGGAGAAAAGGAGAGCATACATATGCCTAGGCAGGTGTCTCATCCGTTGGCCATAATTTTGTTACAAAGAACAAGTTGAAAACTTGCAGGCAGAGTTAAGCATGCTGCGGTATGTCAGCTCTCTGTTGGAAGCTCTCTTGTGAACCGAAAATCATTGATAAATCACGCATCCCTCTTTACAATGCTGCGGTATGAACTTTTATTTTTCGAAGAAAAGACATCATCAGACGTATAAATACGGAGCAGATGTTTCGAGGGTAAGGCTGGCCTAATTTTAGTATGAAATTTTTCATTTGGCTTTGCCCACATAACTCAGGCGCCAAACATTTTCCGACAAGGATCTACGAAAATAGTTGATGGGTAAATACATGAAAACAATTTCACGGCATGCAAATCATTGGTGCATTCTTGTATTTAAACCTTGGGTGCAAATAAACAAAATAGCAAATCCGGGAATAAGAAAATGTGAGCAATTAAACCAGGCGTACAAGCAGACCAGATATGAGTGTCTTTGCCGAGGGAAGAGTAAGGAAATGTATATCCAGTAGACATGGAACAGCTTAGTTCGGTCTATTCAACTTCATGTGTATTCCTGATTGGATCAATTGGTGAATGAATTCGAATCGTACAGGATTTTGTAAGATTTATCTGAATAGATGGTCTAAATCAACATCTCATCACAAACCAATTGGACAAAGCTTTGTAACATAAACATTAATACATTTGGGCGTAGGGGTTTCACAATTCAAGCCACGACAACAAAACGTAAATCTATTAGAAAAGAATGACCCAACAACATACTTACCCTGTAGATCTGACAAATGAAACCCAGCCAACCATGAGCCCTGGACTTTGACGTGAAGATCCATTATACCCACTGCAATCTACCTTGATGTTCCACACACTGTTGAATTTTCCCATCATGCGACATCATCTGCTTCTTGATTTTAGCTGGCCGGGTACTGTGCTTCACTTCAAACCTCGGCAAAGGCTTGTGCTGTTCATCTACACTGGAAGATGTCTCTTGTAAAACTTCTTCAAAGAACTCATCTGCCACGTCTCCGTCTTCATCTATCCTGAGGCGTTTTGCATACCATCTCAGACCCTAAATGCAGAAAAGATAAACGTATCATCAACATACTTTAAAGTGATCGGAGCAATAGATACATCAAAAACGACACTGATCAACTGTCTGCCTGCATGACATTTGACTACAAGACAAAATCCATCAAATAAAATTAAGCTGGACAAATTGACTGACTTACTTTGATCTGTTATACCATTTGTTGCTGAATATTTCAAGGTGGCTTTCAATTAAACGGAATGCCATCAACGAATAACTAATATAGTTTTGTGATTCAGTAAATCACATCTGCAAAGTATCCCATGTTTGCATCTCGTGTATTTAACTTTTCATTAGTAAAAAAATTACCATGAAAGACTTCTGCAATTTGGTGATTCAACAGCCCTCAGCAAGATGAAATGCAAAATGAAGAGACAGACAGGATGTAAGAATTACTGTGCCCAAGAAACAGCAAAGTTGCATGAGCAAATGTTGATTTTTATGAGGTCATAAACGTGAAAATTTCGACTTAACTAACTAGGTTTCTCAACACTTTGAAAGTCTTGCCTTTTACTATTCTGCCCTACATACAGACAGGACCTCCTATTTCAGGCTACTCCAACCTACCTACTACTGCAGATGCTATTGTCTCTACCTCCCGTAATTATCTAAAACAAACCAGCAGGGTATAACCCTTATCCACTGTCAAGGTGATGCAGAGCATGTTACTTCAAGTTGGCACTTCCTCTGCTTGCCAAAGGTTATTCAAGTTGCCAAGGATGTTACCTCAAAATGATCTATAACATGCTTCCAAGGTAGTTACAATCTCTCTCAAGCATTGGTACTTCTAGCAGCAATCAATACATCCGAACATTCCATTATCTCTGGTGCCCATTTGGATGTAGCCATTGCACCTCAGATAAAGAAAGAACTAAAAGACCACAAGCAACTAACACCTAGACAGTGCAGCAGCTAATAGAATCACTTCATTCTTCTCTCATGCATTGTAGGTGAACTTAAAAGAATATGATTTTTGGCTGGTTTACATGAGAAAAGGGTTGGATAAGAAGGAAATCCTGTCCAAACTTCGCCAAGGAAAAACATTTCAACATTACAAAGCAGACCCCTAAAGTATTCTTCCAAATTCCAGTTCATATTCAGCTACCTCCTTGTAAATAAGCAGAATTGGCCAACGGTAATAGAGCTGTTATCTCTTCATTTGTCAGCTAATTCAAGTAAACAGAAAGCATATTCGGTTGTTCTCAAGCATTGTATTGTGATGTCTATGCTGATACAATACTCTCTTACTCTGTTTACTTCAAACAGAGATCTCTTATTAAGAGCAGAGTGTTGGCAACTGTTTCAATTTCTAAATGTCCACTACTTTCATCCAGACCCCTAAAGCATTCTTCCAAATTTCAGTTCAAATTCAGCTCTCTCTTAGTAAATAAGAAAAATGGAAGGGGTAATAGAGCTGCTGTCTCTCCATTTTGTCAATTAATTCAAGTAAATGGAAAGCATATTCTGTTGTTTTCAAGCATTGTATCTTGATGTCTATGCTGATGCAGCACACTCTCTGTTTACTACAAACAGATGTCTTTTATTTAAAACAGAGTATAAGCAACTGTTTCACTTTCTAAATGCATTCCCCTACTTTCTATCAATATTGTCCAAAATCCAACTCCATCAGTTGCATGGATACAGTGACTCAATAATTTTTGGTGCATATCACAAATTATAACATTCAGAACAATAGATTATCATTCAAAGTTTCTGACTCAAAACCTATAAATCTTACCCCTATTTCATTCTTTGCTAGTTGAAAGTTGAGAAAAAAGACTTTGTTAGTGTCCACTGAGCCTAAAGTTTATTTTAAATGAGTTGATGGCATAACAATCTAGGAGCAAATGCACAATGAACCAATGTTACCCATTTTAATTCAAGACATTCAAAAGTAATGGCATCCATCTTCTTTGGGATAATTGACAGAAGCCACCATGAAATAACTAATAACTTCAGCACAACGAAATCAAAAGGACGACCAATCAAAATATTGATCAAAAGGTTCAAAGTAAAGCATCACTGTATACACATTAATGACTTGACGCCACTACCAAAGGACCAAGGCCGTCAAAATCATGATTTTGACACAACACGGAATTGGTTTCTGAGCTCAGATTGTAAAATCATAAAATCGTACATAAAATATTTCCATACAAAAATTGTAAAATCACAACTAAAATCATGTAGGTAGAAAAATCATAAAGTCATAAGTAAAATATTTTCAAATACAATACAACATAATTATGGCCATAAAACTTCATTAGTTAAGGTTCATACATAATTCAAAATAACTTAAAAATACATTACAAAACAATTATATCCATAGAATTTCATTAGGTAAAAACTAACAAATTTAAAACAAATATTCTGCTGGCATGCTATGTAAACTAAAATTAGCCACATTATCGTCATCTTCCTCGCTATTTCTAATACATTCATAAAAAATATTACTATTGAAAGGATTATTAGTACTACTACTGGTACCAACACTGATATTGCTAGTACTAGCTCCAACTTCAACAAATAATTTCAACATCAACACATGAAAATGATCTAAAAACACCAAAAAAATTTAATTTAAAGTAAAAAATAAAAATAAAAATTTTATTTTTTTCAACAATTTTAAGTATAAATTTTAAAGTTAATATTTAAATCAAGAAATTTTTATTGTCTAAGAAATGGTCTGTGCATCCATTTAAAAAATAGTAATTTTCTTCAAACCATAACAATGATTTTTCAAACCTGAGAGAGAGAGAGCCGTGGGGGATAGGCCTATAAAGAGCGAGGGGGACAGGCCTATGGCCTAGTTGGCGTTAGGAATTTAGTGATTCCATTGGGATCGTAAAATCGGATCATTCTGGTCCGAATTTACGATTCGGACTGATTTTAACGATTTTGCTCTAATTTTAACAGGGTCCAATTTTTCTACCCGATTTTACTAGGTTTTGTTCTTTTGACACGTAAAATCGTACGATTTTACGAGTCCTATCATGATTTTGAAAACAATGCATAGGACTATCTGATCAGAAAATGCTCTGCAATAACATCATAGGTTGCAGACACTCACAAAGAGCAACACCAATGTGAAGCAGGCTCAATAAAACATTGACAGCATAACAGTATGTTATGACACAAGAAATCATTAGAGGGTAGAAAACTAGTAGAAAACAACAGAGCAAGGGTGAAGCAACTAATCAGGCTACAAGATTGACTGCTTGACTTGAAATTCAGACTACAACTGATTGCTTTCATTTATAACAGCAATTACAATGCAAAACTGTTCAGGGAAGAAAACTAGAACTATCGATCATATGCTAATAACTTTATGGTCAAACAAAACAAGATGAAGCTGCGCTATGAAAACCTCGGCATAATTCCAAAGGTAAATGGTACAAATTCCACCTTCAATCACCCAATATATCCTCAAATATTAACAAGGAAAAGAAAACCCAGATTCCCACCATTGTTTCTCTCTTTGCAATGAAAGAAACAAAGATCCAACCAATTTGGATTGCAATAATCCAACTGAAACACGGCAAAATAGAAACCAAAACTCATTCATTAATAAACACCATCAATTATATATCTTCCACAGCCACATTGTTTAACAAACAATTCAACAATACCAAGATGAGCTCCAAAAAATTTTCATTGCGAAACTCCAAACAACCAAAGAAATGCAAAACTAAACGAAACAAGCAAAGATGTGAAATCTAGAGAAAGAACGGACCTGAAGGCCGCCGTCTCCGGAGATGCAGGGGACGATTACGGGTCCAGGCTGGGGGCGTTCGACGACGACTTGGACAGGAACACCGAAACCTTTGCGGGGAAGGCCGGTTTCTTGGAAATTGGAGCGAAAACGGATATGGTTGGGGTGTTGATGACCGTCTTGCTCTTCTGCTTCTGCTTCTTCTTCTTGTTGATCTTTCACTTCGTTTCCTCCATCATCTTTAGCAAGTCCAAGAAACCCAGCTATCCTCTTAAAGAATCGCATTGCATCCCTAAATATGAACCAAACTTGATCAAGAATTAGACAAAGAGAAGATGGGATTGTTTGTGGACTTTATCGTGAAGGAGATTGGAGATTGCAAGTGAGGGTTAGAGAATGATTGTTGGAGAGGACAAGGGGACGATCTCTTCGCTTACAAATCCGCTGCTTAGGTTGTTTTGTTTTCTTGATGGATTGGGAATGAAAGATTTTGAGGGTATTTTTTGGGGTTAAATTTTAACTGGACTACTGTTTGTTAGTGTTTTCTTTTTCTTTTTCTTCCTGTCAATGGTTTCTTTTATTTCTTCTAATTTCATAATATAAGTTGGATGTTTATTGTCAAAATAGTATGATTGTTGTTATAATTTGTTGCAAAAAATACTAATTGATTTTTTATATTTTGTAATTTATTATTTTAATATTTAATTAGTAAAATTACAATAAATAAAATATGTTAGAAATTAATATTTTTTCTCTGTTTAAAAGAAATAATTTAATTAAAACTAAAAGAAAATGGATCGTATATTTTTTAACTCTAGATAATTTAGGTAAATTTATCTAGTCATTTTATTTATGAGTTGCTTTTTTTTTTTCCTAATAATATTAGATTTGAAATATTATACATAAAAATATTGTAATTTTTTTCTTACAAAAACAACCTAAAAGCCAAGAATTCAATTTTTCTAAGAAATAAATTTAAACAAAAGAGGATAAAATTATAATTAAAAGCCAAAATTATTTTTTATATTATAAGATTTATTCCTCATATTATTATATTTAAAGTAGTTTAGAACAGTAATATTAATTTTTTTCTTTAAAAAATACCAAGTCATTTTTTCTCTCTCTCTCTCTATATTTTCAGGCACTAATATTTAAAAATATTAAAATATATAGTTCGTCTCACTTACTTAAAAATAATCATTATAATTGTTTTGAATGCCTTGTTGACTTTTTTCTATGTAGAAAATTGATTAATTGTATATATGTTGCACTTGGTTATTTTAATATTTAATTTATAAAATTATAATTAATAAAATATGTTACAAAGGGGGATTTTTTTTCCTCCTAAAAGTGATCCAATATTGCCACTGTTAAAATTATTTTAATAATTATTTAATTGATAGATTATACAATTAGAATCGAAAAAATTATTTTAAAATGAGTCAGGTGATCCTTGTAACATACTAATTAATTGTTATGTATGTTTTATTTGTTTCATGAAATCTTTAATAAACAAATAGTAAAATTATAAACATTGAATTTTAGCATGGATTAGTGATTTGCTTTATGCACCAAAGAATTTGATTGGTGATTTTGTTTTAACTAATTTGGTAATAATTTAATTGGTAGATAGAAAAATGCAATTGATCAAATTGACTAGAGATATATTATTTGTTCTCTGTAACATACTAATTATTTGTTGAGTATATTTTAACTATTTGTATTTGATATATAGCAAAAAGGCAACTGCTAAAATTTATCAAAGATTTTTTTTCATATATATAAAATTAGAACACTGAGATTAAATTAATTTGAGATTTATAAAGAAAAGTTTGTTCAATTTTTTTTTATATATTTTAAAATGTTAATATCAAAAACAAATCACAATGTATAATTAGTCCCTCCTATTTTAAGAAAACAATCCCTAAAATAATATATATAAAAAATTAGGATCATTAAAATTTTTGTTACATGTTAAAAAATTTGGTGTCAGCTGCGGCGAAACACAGGGTAATTTTTTATTTTTTTATTATAGATAATTTGACACAATTTTTCTACCTATCTTATATACGTGTGCTTTTTTTTTTTCGTGATATGAGATATGAAATATCATAGATAAAAAAAAACGCTGAAGTTATTTTTGAAAAAAATAGCATTGATCAATTAATTTTTGTTACAATTATTATAGTTGTCAATATAAATATTATTATACATAATTAATATTCTAATTATTATTTTTTATATTACTTATGACATCGTGATTATTGTTTAAAAATACATTATTATTTTTTAAGATTTATTTCTCATATTATTATATTAAAAACATTTTAGAACAATTATAGTAAATTATTATTTTTGAAAAATAATAAATAGGTCATTTTTATATATATATATATATATATATATATATATATATATATTTTAAGGCTCTAATATTAAATAAATATCAAAATATATAATTAGTTTTATATATCTATAGGCAACAAAACTTATAAATAATTATTATCATTATTTTGAATATTTTATCTATAATAATTAGAAATTTTAACAGTTAACAATATTAAAAAAAACAATTAGAAATAAATGAAAAAATAAAAATAAAAATAATTAAATTTTAAAAAATTATTTGACTTGAAGGACAAATAAATTTTTTTTTAAATAATAATAATAATAATAATTAATTTTCAAATAATCACCACCACAAATTAAAATATAAACCTTTTACAAAATATTATGTGTCATATTATTATATGACCAAATATTATATCTTACATCTGTGAGCAACTTGATCTATCTTACAAATACTAGACTTAATATATCTTATATAATCCAACAAGTTAGTCAATTCATAGCCTTTCCCAGGCATCTTCATTTGGCTGTTGTTGGAAGAATCATTCGCTATGTTCATGGCACTCTTTCAGAGAGGGCTTTGCTATTCTGTTGGAATTTTTATTGCTCTGTATGCTTATAAAAATGTTAATTATACTGGATACTCTAACACTTGATGATTAACAACTAGTTGATGTATGTTTCTTGGCCCTGCATTCATTTCCTGGAAAAGCAAGAAACAAGATCCTGTCTCCAAGTCTTATGTTGAATTTGATTCAGGGCTATGTTTTATAAACTGTAATCTTTCCCGTTAAAATAAATTAGGTTTTTAAACTTATATTTTAATATTTAAATCCCTAATAAAATAAATTTAACTCATTAAAATTATATTTTAAAGTGTTTTAACCTAATTAATTCTCTTAACTTAAAGATTTGTGAATTTTAGGTTAACTCTTTTAACCTAATCTAAAGACATTTGGTGAAGTTATTAAAGATATTTTGCATAGTTACATTAAAACTTTTACTTGAAACAAAACCAGCTGCATTTCCAAAACAATTTAATAAAATAAAACCTTAGAAATCTCTCACATCATCGATTACCATCCGCAGTCGGTTACCGGAGACAAGGGGTTGTTTCACTGATATCTGAGGCGCCGATCCACTGGATCAGATATGCCGGTGGCTGCTTCCGCCGTCTGCTTCTTGAATCTTCGAGGCGATATCTTTATCAATTGCCTCTATCGCGACGATGTCGGGTAATCTCTTAATATCTGCTTTCATTCAAACATATATTTGAATATAGGAGCCTTGCCATGTAAATGTATCTTTTTTGTACCGAACAATTTCTCATTTAGCTTAGATTATGTACCATCGCTTACCGGATTAACTCTAATCGTCGGATAAATTATATTTAGATTAGGATTTATGCCAACAACAATTAACTATTATTGTTTTATGCCGTGGATACCGGAATGATTGTTTTTCCACGAAATTGCTCAATGAATAATAGCCACTCAGAACATATGATAAGTTGTTTCACAGTTTATAAGAATAATTGTACTGTGCAATTTCTTCATCATAGTTCTTAACTATATATTCTATAAAAATAAGTCCCGCCGAAAGCATAAAATGATTCACTCAGACCGCAACTTCATCCTCCCACTTTGCTTGTAGTTTGCTTTTGAGATATTCAATGAGGCGTGAGCATTCTCAATTTTGTGTCTTCAAGAGGAATCGAACCTCCAAGGCTCTACCGCAAGGTTTTGAATCATACAAGTCTACCTTTTGCCCTCCAAGGAATATTCAGAGTAAATAATTCCTCCAAGGTATAGGCCACAACTGATGTGTAATAAATCATGGCAGTAGGTAATGCTTGCGAAGCATGGACTTTTGAATTCTTTTCCTTTTCATGAGAGGGAGAGGAACTGCATGATTGGCGCCAAACATGCTGTTGAAAGATGAACACAGGATGCTATACCTTCTCTAACGATGTTATATCACTCCCCTGTGATTCGTTGAATGAATCCCCCTTGCTTTTTGTGGGAAACAATGCCTCCATTTTTTCTCATTCTTTTTTAGCCTGTTTTTCTTCTTTCCCCATTGATCTCATTTTCTGTCTTGGTCCTCATGTCTGTGTCTAGGCTGCATTAAAATGTGGCGCTTTGCAATTTGTAATCTTCAGTAGATGCTAATTTCTTTGATTTGATTCAGCGGAAATATGGTGCATGCCTTCTGGATGCATATAATGCAAACGAAAGAACTCGGTACATGTCCGGTGCGGCAGATTGGAGGTTGCTCCTTTTTTTACATGAGAATTAGCAATGTCTACATTGTGATTATTGTCAGCAGCAATGCTAATGTATCTTGTGCATTGAAGTTTGCTGTCAAGGTAGTTAACTCTCTTTCTTAGCAGCTCCTTTCTTTTTTAGGTTTATCTATTAATACATTTGAGGATTGGCCTAGTTGGTCATTCAAAAGGCTAATGGAAATTGCTTTCGGCACTGAATGATCCAATGGAATTAAAAAAGAAGATAAAAATACTACCTACAAAATGATGAGCATCCCGCGCCGATCATATTATTTCTCTTTGTAGGATGATTCTCTGACCAACATGATTACATTGTTCAGCTATTGTTCATGTTACTACAAATGCCAAATTAGACTGTACTTTTGGTGCCAATTAAGTCTTAAGCCATCACATGCCCAGTGATCAAATAGTATCTCTTTCAGATATTTTATTTTCTGGAGACAAAAAGTTAATTGTTTTGTCAGTTGTTGACACTGCTATTCTGTGGCTGTATGCAAGCTGTTGCATTGTTCAAATCATGCTTTGGCAGAGCTTTGATGAAGACGCCATCAGAAATAGTTTTGTTTTGATTTATGAGCTACTGGATGGTATTCACTTGAAGCTAATAGACTCTTATGATTGCATATTTGTACTTTTCCTTTTCCTTTTCCTTTTCCTGTTTTTTTTTTTTTTTTGAAATTCAATGAATCTACCTTATTACTGTTCCCCTCATGGGGTGATTCCACTTGTCATTATCCAACAAGTGAAAGGTTAAATCTGATTTCATTTCAGAACATTATGTAAATTAGTGATTGATTGATATCTACATTGAGATTGCAGAAATCATGGACTTTGGTTGCCCACAGAATATTTCTCCTAAGATATTAAAGCTTTTACATCACTCAAGAAGGAGTGCGCTCGCCCTTTTCATCCAAGGTTAGATGTTTGTTTCAACAACTGGCATTCAGAAGAATTAATGTTGGATGTTTATTTCTAATTCTGTTTTTAATTGCCAGCATTAGCTTCCTCGTTGATGCAAATGTTGTGTTAATAGCCATTGACCCTTTTCTTGTGTTTTTACCTTTGGAAAAAAATAAAATAGCCTACAGACAAACCTGTTCCCAATGCAACTTTACAAGTCACTGGTTCTGTTGGTTGGCGCAGAGAAGGTCTTGTTTATAAGAAAAATGAGGTGATTCAAAATTTCCTGCCTCTCACTTCATTATTTACCTTCTTATGTCTTCAAAAGGTGGGTTATGTTTTTTTTATATTCAAGATTTTCTGTATCTGTTCTTTTGGATATAATGCAACTACTGACTTGGGTGCTCTCATAAACAACTTGGTGATTATAGGTAATGCTCTGTGATGTGATGTAACCAGCAAGATCCTTGTGAAGTGCTTCCTCTCCGTAATGCCTGATTTGAAGCTGGGTTTAAATGTTAAAATTGGCCTCGAGAAAGAGTCACAACTGAAATCCCGTCCTACTAAAAGGTAGCTTTTCATGGTACATAGGTATCATCCCGTCCATTCTGTACCCTCAAAAAAGTATTTATCCTAGACAATTCTGTCCTTTCCTTTAGTTCTCATATTTCTTTATGAGCCACCTTTTTTAGTGTAATGCATCATTGTACTTTTCTGATCTGTTTTCCTTTCTTTCTTTTCCAATTCCATACCAACATACAGATACCTTTCCTGGGATGAGCAGATACCCCTCTCTCTCTCTCTCTCTCATCATATAGTCATCGTCATTGTCATCAACATCATCACAGTTTTGGAAGGGTTTTTTCTTGCTGGGTCTTAAAATTAAACAGTTATGAACTGCAGAAGTATTTCATTTCCTCTTTGCTGTGTTCATTTATCTTTTGCCATCTGCTTTCTCTAGATCTTTAGACCATAAGCAAATATTGTGAACTATTGGAAATTTGGAGCAGCTATAAAATTCATTGCTGGGCTTGGAATAGCCTTAGCTAGTCTTTTCTGATTTGTTTTGTGACTTCTCTTCTTTAATTCTACTGTTTTCTATATTTGATCTGTTCATTTCACATTTCTGAGAAATCGATACTTGTTAATAACATAATTTATGTTTTATTGATTTTACACCGCAAGGTGCCCTTTATGCCTATTTCATTAACCTGGTCTTTAAATATGGTGTTTTATGCAGTGGCAAAACAATTGAGCTTGATGATGTTACATTCCATCAATGTGTAAATTTGACGAGGTTTAACTCAGAGAAGACTGTTAGTTTTGTTCCACCAGATGGTGAATTTGAATTGATAAAGTAAGCTCAAGAAATAATCTCTCATGATTTGTTGAATGCCTGAATTTTATGCTCAAATACACAAGCTATCCATGTGAATTTTGGAATTTGATAATAAAAATATATAGCAGTTGGTGTGCCTGTTGTGTCTCTGTCTTTCAAATGAATTATTAATTTATCAAAAAAAGTTATATGGTACGTCCCAAAAAAGTAGATAGTATTTTTTTCTCACTTTTGGTCTGATAATAATCTGGATGGAATTTATCCAAAAAAAATAAGGTCTGAACTCTGGAGTATAACATGCTTCTCAAAGGATTTCACTTGCATCAATCATGGCAAGTTACTACCTTCTATGCTTGACAATTGATCGTGTCTTGATTTTGCATCTCCACGGTCTATTTGGAGCCTCTACTCTTTGCATAGACTGTCCGTTTTTTAATGAATTTGCTTGGACTGTTTTATCTTCATTCCCCAAATCTAGACTTGCTTGAAGATAGATATTTATTTCCTTTTTTTAATCTCCCATCCTTTTAAATTTTTGAAGTTTTGATGTATAATTGCTTGGTGATTCATTTTTTCCCTAGGTATCAAATTATTGAAGGGGTTAATCTTCCATTTCAGGTATTGCCAACAATCAAGGAACTGGGTCGAACTTGCATGGAAGTGAACGTCAAGGTTTGTTCTTTTCTGTTCAGTTATCATGCATTATAGATGTTTGCTGTGGTGCAGTTATCTTATGCAGACTAATTTTCAGGTTAAGAGTATCTTTGGTGCAAAAATGTTTGCACTTGGGGTTGTCATCAAAATTCCTGTTCCAAAACAAACTGCTAAAACAAGTTTCCAAGTTACATCTGGTCGAGCAAAGTACAATGCTGCAATTGATTGCATAGTTTGGAAGTGAGTATGCTTAGCATGTTAAATGTGTAAATTTTATTTGTTTCTTAGTTTTTTTGGATGGTTGCTCTCTATATAAGAACTGCAATGTTGGATTTATCCCTTTCAATATCACATTGAAGAAGTTGTAGTATTTCCTTTATTTCAAATGTGAAGCTGCACGGAAATGGCCTTAGTTTGTCGTGACATTCTGATCGATCCTTTATGCTGGTTTAATTTATTTCTTCATTTTAGGTTCAATAATTTTATACCACCTATTCTTTCATAGCTTCTGAAGCTCCATTACACAGAAAATGATACCAACAGGCAGAGGCTAGTCTTGAAGTTTGATGACCTTTTATGAATAGTTGTATTCAAATTAACTTCTTATGAAATCTGTATCAATGGAAGGGGAAGGTTATTAATTTATTTTAGGCCATTGAGCCCAGACAGTACATATAAATTGTACTCAAATGACAGTCTGCGTGCCTGCAATGCCTACAATGTTATTAAACCTGAAGGATTTTGTGCATGTGAAGAAGCAAATAAAATACTGACTGCAGCCTCTATTAAATTAAAAAAAAAACATCTGACATTTTTGGCATTCTCTTACAGTGCACCTCAGGAATAGAACCAGCAACACTAGTGTTAACTCATGAACCTTAGATTGATCTGAATTGCAATAAGGAAGTAGCTGTCATCACTGACACCTCCATTTCTTCCACTTCGGAAAGGTCATGTTAATACCAACTCGGAAGTTTTGACATTCTAATTCTGACTTGTTTACAGAAAGGAAAATTTTGAAGAAATGGCTTGATCATATTTATTCTGTGTAATTGAGATATATTTCGGTGAATATTGTTATTGAGTCCAAAATTGATTTCCTCATAGTTTAGATGGTTTATAAGATGTCCTGCTTTCATGCATTTGACCCAAACAGGAGTCACTCAATAATGGCATGCAACTTTTGGCATGCCTTGATCAATCAACTCTTACGCTACTTCATTTGCTAATTTGTGCTTGCTATATCTTATTACCTCAGTACATTTACCAATCCATGCATGTTAGCTTTATTGTATAAACATGTTCTATTGTAAATGTGTGGTTTTTAAATTGTACTCCCAGTGCTGTTGCTTATGGGCATGTTTTTGGAGCTGTTAAGGAAAAGAAAATTTCCTAGACAAACTGAGCCAACCATGAGCGCAGAAGTTGAGCTGATTTCCAAAATGACAGAAAAGAAGACTTGGATGCGGCCTCCAATTCAGATAGAGTTCCAGGTTCCGATGTTTACAGCATCTGGTTTACGTGTTCGTTTTCTGAAGGTACAGATCATAAAGGTCATGTCACTTCATGTGTAAAGAAGCTGCTATGACTAAGTGATTTTATGCAGGTATGGGAGAAAAGTGGGTACAACACAATGGAATGGGTTCGTTATATTATCAAAGCAGGGTCATATGAGATTTAGGTGCTAGAAGTATTGGAATGGTGTTGTGAGACTTGAATACAGAGGACTTAGCGGGGAGATGATATCATTTGCTAGCTATTCAAGCCAATTTGAAATGAAATCTCTGCATCATTAGTCTTGTCAACCACAGTAACAGAGCCTCCTTTTCCCGCTGAAATGATGCTGCCGATTTCTTGATTCATTTTTTCTCGTCAATATTATTATATTGTTCGGAGTGAGCAGTGGTTTTCCTGTGAAGGCTGAAAGGCAAGTTTTCTAATCACGCTCAGCTGTAAGTCGCATTTTGCCGCTGTTTCTGTTCGTAATTGATATTCATTAAAATAAAAAAATTTAATGATCATTACCATAACAACAACGCCCTCCTTTTTATTAGTATTGTGAATGAGCTTCTTTCCTTTACTAGCTGATCACAATAAATGAATGCAGAAGCAACTCAGTAAAATAACTCATTAAAAGCAACATGCAGTCACATGAAAACATTTTCTGATAACAGGCAGACAATTTACTTGTTATACAATTGGAACATAGCCATCTAGTTTTATTGAAGGAATAGCTTTGTCCTCTAAAATCTTCTCTCTATATTTCCACCCAAAGCAGCCATTGTTGCTGTTTTGTTGAGGTGTTGTTGATGTTGATGGTTGTTCTTCCTCTTCCTGGTTGTCATGCCTTTTTTTTTTCTTTATAGAAAAGCTGAAGATAATTTCTACTTTTACTCCATTCAAGATAATTTTTAATAATTATTCACTCATTTTATTTAAGATAATTTCTAGTAATTATCCATCCGCGCTATTTAAAAAAACTACACGCATATCTCTTGTTTTAATTTTTTTTTTTTTATAACATGTGGACACTTAATGCACCTTTCATTCACTGTCTACATCTAGATTTTATCAAGTGAAGTCTCGAAATATATTCTTCGTGTTCTGAACCTTATAACTACCTCGATAGTTTTAGCGTACAACATCCATCTCAAATATCTGTCCAGTCTGTGTGATTCACGTCCAACGTTGGCCCGCTTAATTGATGCAGTGTAAAAGGGTGGGCATCTCCAGTCTTTCTTTTATTTCACTTTAATAATGTAAAGTTTGTGGTTGCTGGTTACTTTTCATTATATTAATTACGTGGATCCACTCATATTTATGCCTTTATATCCAGCTTATAGAGACTAGCATATGCATCATTACCCATCTTCATCGGCCTGCCTCGTGATACAAGGAATTGCTTGATTTTTGCTTCATCTGTTTGGCTGTCCTAGCGAATCACTCCCAGGTAGCGAGGAAGGTGCCACGACCATGTCTTAAACCACAACCGATGGGCCACCGGAGGTACTAGCCTTTTAGTTTTAATTAGTTTGGTTGGTCGTTCTTGCTTTATCTTCTTCATATAATCTGGAGAGATAGGACGCGCATGCAGGGCATCTCTGGCTGCTTTTGGCAGCATTTTAAACCCTAACTTGTAGCCATGTTTAGACTGGTTTATCACCGGACTGAAAGATATCGACCGAGGGACCGTACGTATTTAAAGTTTAATCTGTGGGGCTAAGACACTGAAAGCTAGGATATCGGTGCCCATGACTGGGTGTAAAATCAAAACATCGTGTCAAGCACAAGCTGAAGCCTTGAGGGTCAATTCACGAGAACACCTTTTCCTAGCAATGGTCAATTCACGAGAACACCTTTTCCTAGCAATTATTAGAGTGCCGATAACCAAAAAAAAAAAAACCCACTCACAGACAACCGGGCTCCAAGGTCCTTATTCAAGGCCCCAACGACAACCCCTGATTGACGATGGGCTGATGGAAGACTGATGTAGACATCAGAGCCCACAAAAGTAAAATTTAGCTTAGATACATACAATCTTCCTTGGACAAATTTGGGGTCCACGGACAGAAGTTTCGAGGCTCCGTTATGGCAGACACCATAATCACTTACCGTTATGACAGGGTTTTGTTTTTTAACTTGTGTTTTTAAATAAAAAAATATTAAAAAAATATTATTTTAATATATTTTTAATAAAAAATATTTCTGAAAAACGATAAAATAAAACCAGCATAAGAGAATATACCCGTTGCATCTTATGCTCCGAAAAATGATCCCCTGAAAATGACGAGGTGAACACAGGTTGAAATGAAGATGGTCCAGACTTATAGTCGGATGGGAGGCGCAGAAATAGTTTCAAACCAATCTTTTCAGAACATTAATATAAATAAATGTAACAATATTCCATCATGGGAAAGGGAGAGAAAATACAAGCTGTCTTGAAGCGGCCACAGGGTTGATTAGTAAACAAAAGCATATATTACAAGGCACAACTGGTGTTGATCTATCCTCCTTATCGAAAGTGCTAAGCACCATGTCTAGTTGGTCAATAAAAGCTGGCTAAATTTAGGATGTTTATTATCTAGACTCTCAAAATTAACATAGATTAGCTTCAAGATGATTGATGATGTTTTAATTTTGTCGAGTTTAGTCAAATATTGATGGAAGTTACTGAAATCTGAACAATTAATCATGGATTTCATTCGAGCCTAACTTTGTTTGCCTAATAGGTGCTGGAATCTTCATTATTTTTCTCTGATAATCTACAAAAGGGACCACAAAAAGAAGTCGATTGGATGTTTAGGACCGGATTGAAACGACGTACTGTATCCCAGCTGAAGAAAAACAAGAACAGAGGGAGAAAATGAAAAGTAAGGTGAGTTTGAGGAAAACTTTTCCGGCAGGGTATTCTTTGGATAAATATTGTTTGCTTGTGTTTTTTTTCCTCGTTCTTATCTGAGGAGAGGAGAATTCTAACATTAAAAATTCTCCCTTGAAGGAGAGATGTGTTCATCCATCAAGTTATAAATTGTTAAAATATCTTTGGTTTGGTTCTCGTCATACATGCAAGAACTAATCTGGGCGAAGTAACTTTCTTGAAATTGTTTTTGTTGAGACACTTTTAGACAACTCCAAATCAGAAAGTATCTGAAATGAATCTTTCCGGTGCATTTGATGCTACTTGTAGTCACATACTGTCAAAGTGAATGAAAATGAAGTTCATCATATCCCAAGATTTCCAAATGAAATTCAGGGTCACCGTTTAAAAGTCTTTCCATAGAATATTAATGCTTCACATACGTTCATTCAATCTGCTAAAACTGCTTATTTTTCATATAAACTAGGCCACGCAAAAGGGAGAGAAAAAATAACTCTATACATGTGACTGGAGAGAATTTCCTCTGCTTCACCGGGAGATGCTATCGTCGGAGGAGATAATGTAATATGCAAAAACATATTTGTATTGTTTGTAATGGCCAACTTAGCTCAGCTGTGTAACAACTCAGGTATTGAACTTCCGTTCATTAACGCTTGATGAGACCTGCTTCATCCATTGAAACAGTAATATAAGTAGGCAGGGGAAACATACAAAAAAGGCAAAGAGATGTAATTTTCACTGCAAGGAGGTGAAGTCTGGCTTCTTTCAAAATAAAGGAGAAACTCAACAAAAAGAGCTAGAAGTTTGTGTGTTCATCAGAAGAAAACAGACCTCTGTTTACTAAAGTAACGGTATTAACTTCTCTTATGCTCATTATATCTTGTGCATCTGATTATACCTAGAGATGTAGTTTCAAGTTTCCATTAGCCTCCACTGCTGCGGTGCTTCAAGGTTCCCGGTATGGAACACCTATGAATGCCATCTACTATAACCTAGCCTGCCTTCAACTGCTATTCTAGGAATGGAGCCTATTACTTTTTGAGGACTTCTAAACTAACAAGAGATAAAAGAGGAATGAAGTGACGTACTGACCCCAACTGGTGTGACAAAATTGCAAACAGCACATTTCACAGACCGTGCTCCATATTGGTACATCAACAGCATCCTGCAGTTCCCACAATTGACGTGTGCCACTTGATTTGCTGTCATATTATAGATTTGATGCTTATCTCCCAAACCAAGACTAGTTCTAAGTTCTAACATGTCCTTTTCAGGTAATACATTACACACCAGAGTGGGTTGAAAAGCAAAAGGTTCTCAAGTTCCTTACCCTCCAGGGCTAGATTGACTGTATGACAACAAGAACATTGCACGCTCGTTGCTCCACGGATGTACATGAGTAGGGTGTGGCAACCTCCGCAGACCAACTGGGCCATTTCTGTGCCTACTCATAGTTGAACAGACAAAGTTACTAAATACATGTTCAGACATTTTTCTGGATGTCATAAACGTACACATCATGTGTGAAAGATGTAGTTTGTGCATTTTAGGAGATTGTTCAATGGTGAACACATCTGTTGAACAGTTCCATGGAATAATAGCGAGGAACAAGGGCTGATAGGTGGGGGAAAGGGCTCTATATTTTTGGTTTGAAGTTTAAACTCTATCAATGTTGAAAAAGATAAATCAATGGCTTTGACTGTTTCTTATCATATATCAAGGAAGAGTTACTTCCCTGCTACCTTTCAAGTTAAAATTTATTAAATTATGAAAAAAAACAGAACTCTTTATTCAAAACTGGATTTAACAAATTGAATTTGTGATTAATATAATAAATCTATGAAGATATAATAGATATACTCGTACCAGGAGGAGGCACAGCTGTGACCGCATTGCAAACAGCACAACATACAGAGGTTGCTCCAACTGGATAGAGTAACAGGTTTCGACATCCAGAACACACAAGCTGGCTCTGTGCACCTGAAAATCATCATCAAATTAAATTATAGATTGCTTTTACCAGTATCAACTAATTAATAGAAGCAGAAAGTGTGTGCTAATGCTAACTCAGAGTCTAGGAATGGACCCTGTCTCCATTCTAAATCAATATGATTTTCGACATATTTTACAAAGCCACTGAACTTGGAATATGGTCTCAGTCTTTTTTCAGGTATCAACATGAAAACAAATATGGAGCAAGCAACAGCGCTAGCCACTACTTGCTCGTTGCAGAAGTAGTTCATTGAGCACCCTTTAGCGGTGGGTCCTTTGATTGATATGATCATAATTAACTGAATTAAAAGAAAAGAAAGGCGAACATCAAAATATAAATGTAAGATTCCACGGTCTCTTGGCCGTTCCTTTTATTTTTCTTGTCTTTTCTTTCATTGAAAAAATAATTAATCACATAGTTTCGAGGCTAAAACAAGAAAGTAACATACCGTTGGCTGGAGGAGGAGGAGGAGCTGGAGCTGGAGCAGGAGGAGCATACGAGGCTGGGGGTGTTGGATAAGGTGCAAGAGGAACTGGCATTGCAATATCTCACAAAGCTAATCTTTCCTTTTCGATTTGGTACAAACTTACAGAGTCTCAAACACACAAAGCACAGCCATTTCTCCCATTTTTGCCATGCCTGGACACAAGTAAAGCACATGAAAACAGATTATGTATCAGTGCTACTGCACAGCATTAAAGATTTAAGAGTATCTTCTACAAAACACCATGAAGTTGCAAATCTAAATTGGTGTGCTATTTAGCATTGGCAGGAGAAGAGTGTTAGAGAAGAGTAATTAATTACATGATTAACAAACACCCAATTCAGTAAATTTATGCATGGAAACCATACCAGAGTATTTGTTGGATATCATTTAGAGAAACAAACAGGCTTGGAGAGCCTTAAGAGCAGAGAATCCAGTTTGAACAAATATTGAAGTGGGGCAAGCACACACCTTTAACAACTTGCAGATGAGTGGGGGAGAGAGACAGAGAAAATCAATGCGCAATGGATAAAATGTAGGGTGACAAAGTTGTTGGTAATTTATTTTTATTTTTTTCCCACTGAAATGTTGACTATATTTTGAATTACAAATAAAGTTGTTGGTAATATAACTCCAGTAAATTATGATAGTTTTTTTTTCTTCAGATCATTAAAATTATTATATTTCCTTTGCGTTGCTAGCTATGGATAGAAGTGGTGTTCAAGTCTGATTTCGGTTGGTTGCATATCAAAATCAAAGATTTGTCAGAAAGATATTGGACCCCAGCCATCTCTGAAACTTTTGGTGTAAAACATTGCATCCACGTGACGAGGCAAGCCTCCTTTGCCATGGGAGCATCAGGCAGCTATCAAGGTTTGAGATTCACCCACATCACAAAATCAGTCCCAACGGGCCCGAGAAGGAGGCTTATCTGTTTCTATGATCTCTACCATTAATTAAGAAAGCACGCCGATTATTTTTTAAGATTTATTTTCAATATCAATAACAACATTTCCACTGCTCATCACCATCAACGTTATCTACAACAGGACCTAAGGAAGGAAATTAGTGATGAAGATCTTATGATTATCTGGACTCATGGCGACAGATCGGATAAGGTTATGGTCTTACGGAACTTACTCTCCTTAAGTCATATATCAACTTCAATAATAAAGAAGTCTTTTTTTTTCCTTATTCCAAACTAATAACTTTCAATGGAAGTGTAAAGCATTCACATGTTCTAGACTCGGGATGCCTGGACTACTCTGTATAGAAAATACAAATAGCAGACTGTCCATGCACCCGAACTCTTTAAGGGGATCCAAATGTCGTCCTCGCACAATCTTACTAAATAAGAGATTAATCTCTATTTCACAAGGCTGCCCGTTTGATTTTGGTCTGCATGGATCTCTGTATATGCCGAGGTCCCTGTGTTTTGGCGAGTAGATTACAAATGCAAGATCACACCATTCCATACTGTTAATCACCACGTTATACAAATAATTCTGCTAAAACATTTGCAACCACTTGCAAGACTTATATAAAACAACCGTTACAATGCAATGCGATCTATACAAGATGAGACCGTCTAGGAGAGTTTATCGTTGGAGAATCATTCTAACCAAGTGTTTTCTAGCCATAAAAACCAAGGGCATAGAATGCCAAAAAAATTACCCTAGACACGCTCATGGACATTCAATGTCTATATGGTTAAATGTCCATGAATTCCACAATGAAATCTTCTGTGACTTCACAAAAATAAATATCCAGAACAGCACAGGACAGATAACATTTTGCAGATGACGTCATGATTCATCTTCTTTATTTTCAGTATCAGGATCCCCGTACACAACAGCGAAGTAGTAGCCAAGAGTTCTCAATGTAAGGCCTGGAAAACGGTGATCCCCGCCTGGGTGCATACCAATCTTAACAAATGGCCATCGCATGGCCTGTGCACCTTCACACTCTTCCCATCCATCCCCAATTACACAAAAATGGACATTGGGACCATCAAAACGTTCCTTGATCCACTGAAAACATTGAGGTTTTCCCACTTCCCATGAGCTGTAGACTGAAACAACAGAGCACTTGTTAAAAAATGTGAAAAAAATAATAATAATTAAGTGAAGATGGGAAATGATTAATAATAATGAAAATATATTCATTTGAGTAAATATCTAGAATATAAGTATATCAACTGGAAAAGCTACATCACATTCTTGCAGGTTAGCTTATCCCACATTCTTGCAGGTTAGCTTATCCCACATTCTTAAGCAGGCATCTTTAGCGCCCATAAAAAATCTGTTCACCTAACAAGAATTGAAGGTTGTTTTTCCGTGCAGGGTAAGCTCAGGGTATAAATCATATCATAAAATGTTGCAAGATGAAAAGCCAGAAGTGCAATTACCTCAAGACAACAAAAACAAGGCCGTAAAAGAGTTAATCTATTTTGTGTGTTTCTTTAGGAATGGCAAACCAAAAGAACATGTTATTAAGGAAAAAACTCAGTGCATCTATCTCATTCTAACTTCCCACACTAATCCCAAAAATACCTTGCCCTAGGTTCCCATTCAAGGTTTTTCTAACATTGTGTGTTGACACCATCTAATTGAATCACAACCTCAACAGGTTATTATCAGTTGAGCTTCAATTCAGCTCTTAACTGAAATTCAATTGAACCGACTTCAAAGACAAAAGAATGGTAGTTCCATATAATAGGATTGTCTTGTGCTTGTAAAGTACTGCAGGAATTTCCAGCTCAATAAATAATAAATTGCATGGTTCATCCAGTTTCCCAGCTTCAAAGACATTTCTCTATAAAAGATGGTAATTTAGTAAGAAGATGCAGTGACAACACAGCATTATTGCTAACAATGGTGTAGCAGTTTATTTTTTATTTTTTAACCAGAGGAACCGAATTAGAAATTATAGAAAGTAGTTTATTCTATATTAGAAAACAAATAAAAAAAACTCCTTTGACCATCACTCTAGCAAACATGGGATGCATCTTTTGAAGATAGTTTATTTGTGACATAGTACAAATGAAACAAGTTAGTTGAAACCTCAGAAAAAATTCTTGAAAGTATTAATATCCATAAAAGGATAAAGCTTTTAGTCTTAGAACTCAAATCCCAAGACATGACATAGAGATATCATCTTCTGAGGATATAATGAACACAAACAATTCAGCATAAACAGGCACAAAACTAAGCTATCAAAAGTTCATCCATTTCTGGATATAGCAAGATTTCCTTCATCATTGATTTAGGTGAGGTAAAACAACAAATATATTAAATCAACAGCTCATCCAATTTTAATCTTGAATGGCACCCAAATTCTCATTTGGATAAAAACTGCAGCATCACCTAGGATAGACACTAATGCTTTCTTAAGGGGGAAAAAAAAAGACAGTTGAGCATCCACCTGCCATATATTTGGAAAAAAAAAGTATTGCATTCAAAGTTCTAAAGAATGCTGAAATGAAGCTGGTTAATTCAAACACCAGTTTCGGCAATAGACATGATAAGAAAATAGAAATAGTAAAAATATAGATAAGACAAGGGATGCTGACCATTTTCATGTGCTATTGAATTGTCAAGTCGAAAAAGTAAACATTTTACGAGGCTAGGTATCAATGATCCAGAAGTCACTAAAACATTAATAGGCTCAAACTTGGCATCGGTGTGATTGATGATCCCATCAGGAGAGGCAAGGCAATGAGCAGGGTCTTCCTTCCTGCCTGAACACTGTTCCAAGAAAGCCCGCGCTAGATTTGTGACAGATGATAATATGAGTAAGAGTGTGATGAACACATGAGATGCTAACAAACTCATCCCAGACACCAAAGCAAGACAGAGTACCACTTATGGATCATCAAAAGATATAAAAGTATGTTTGAAATCACCAGAGCCAAAGGAGCAATCAACAATGCAATTTTTAATGGAATACATCCAACTGGTCTTGATATTCCTATGACAATCATTTATGCTGTCACCATAGTCATTGGAGAAAAAATTGAAAGCCTAAAAATGCAAGATTAAGCAGTCTGGCACATTACTAGGTCCTGGTTAACATTGCTTTCTGTTTTTTTTTTTTTTTACAGCATAGAATTCCATATTCATACATGCTTTTCTTTTCCTTAGTACACTCATGTTCTAGTTTGCCATTCGTTTTCTTTTACATCAACCATCTTTAGAGGACCTCAAAAAGAATAACAGGATATAAAAGAATTAGCTAACAGTCCAGTACCAAGTTCCACCCAGTGAAAGCAATAAGGAAACAATTACATTTGCCAGCAGTCACAAACAGAGAATCCATATACCTGAAGAGAGCCATCTGTCTGTATATTCATCAGTCAAATTATATAATTCCTCCCACACATTGATCATCTCTTGATCAAGAATATTATGCAAGCCCTGAAATTTCAGAGAGAAGTGAGCTTTTTCACCTGTTCATATTCCAATTTCCAATTCCTGAAAATCTAAAGTAGCTGGCTTGTAGTAAATAGCTTTTCTTACATGGAAGAGAATGCACACTGCATATTATACAATACACTAAAAGAGGTCGGGACGTCATGGGTGGGTTACTGTGCATTGTGAGACAAATCACTGTGGATTACAATAGTATTACTCAATTTTCGGGTCGGTCAGGTCGTTCGGTTCACCGGTTTACTGGTTTTTTACCTTTTGCACAGTTAAATGATGGTTTTGTTCTTAGAAAAAGACAAAAAACAGACTCAGGACGGAGGATTTCCTAACATAAAGGATTTGTTCAGATATTTGTATCGCGTCCATAACCCCACAATCAAACTCAGACATTAGTCCAGATTAAGAGTGTAAGAGTTCCATACTATGATATATAACCTCTACCCTCTGACAGTTTGTGAAACAATGTTATTATAATAACAGGTAAGAATTTAAATTTCCATCAAGTAGTTATAATATCCATAAAGTAAAAACAATTCATGATTAACTCTCTTAAGAGCACAACTTACAATGTGATCTTATGTATAACACAAATGCATTGAACTCGGATAATTAACATACTATATGATTATAACACAGTGCCACAGAGTCAGCATTTATATTTCATGACAAACTGCTAGCGAGGGTTAAAGGCTTTGTGGTCAAACAAACACCCGACAAGACAAACAAAAGCAACCAGCTTTTTTCAGTACAACCTTTAAAAGCCCTTCTTACATCTAGGCTCATATAGCAGTGATGAACAAAAGGTAATTAAAAAGCGGGCAATTTCATTTTCAGAATTTCACTTAAGTTGGTATAATCATCATTACTTGCATGGAGCAGATATAGAATGGAATAATGATCTCATGCTTGATGATTATCTATTAAAAGTACCTGTTTGTACTTGTTGGCTATGGTGCGGTGTCTGTATGCTAGCTTTCTTTTGTTTACATCGTCAGAAGGAGGACTAAATCCATCTTGATTGAAATCATAATTAGAAAGATCAAGACCATCATCATATTGACTCATTGCATCAAGAAAAGGCTTATTGTGGTTCTCTATCTGCATTTCAAGAATTTGGCAAATGGGTAACCATATTCATCATTAAGTTTAAAACAAAACCATCCAGATTTGTACTAGATACCCAAATATAATTGGACAACATGCAAATCATCAAAGCTGACAAGAAGACGAGAAACTTACTTGTTCATAGAAGAATAAATCATCACAGATTTGAAGAATGTGCTTCTCCCACATCCTACCAATTTCCATTCCCTTCTGCACATCCTTTAAGCCATTGAAAGCCTGTGCATAAGTCCCATTCAGCAAAGACTTGAGCAATATGAGGGTCTCATCCAAGTCCCAAACATACACCTTTGTTACCCGATCCATGCCTTTCTTCGCTAAAGTTTCTACCTTTTGATCAGAAATTACTGAACTTTCAGCCATAGTGATCCTGTAATTTCTGGAGACAACCTGGAGGTGCAGATAAAACAAAACAATGTTGAGGTGAACAGTAACATTGGAGGCACAATTAATTTAGAAGAAGCAATCCCAAAAGGCATGCAAAGATTGTAGCTAGCCAGGGAAGTGGCAAGGAACTCTAAATCTATTGATAACCACCTTTGCAGAAAGATATGCTTATGCCAAAGTCATGCAAACTTGCAAATGGCTGCTTGTCTGAGTGATTATATATATAAAAGAAAACAGAACAGAGCTGAAGAGATTCTCGTTCCATAGTGCGCATATACTAATAAATAGCACATTCAGCTACTTTTCACTGTTTGTAATTTTACATTCATCAAGAGAAATATCTGTAATTTTGCAAAAAACTTTCCGACAACCAGAGCGAAAGGGTAACTAAATAAGGAATTCAATTTCAACAAACAATAAAATCAGGGATATAAAATTAAGAGAGCAGAAAGAGGATGCTGACTGACCTTGTTGCGGTGGGAGGGATCACTCGCGCTATGCCTTGCTCAACTGCTGAAGCCTAAAGCCTAGAGCCATTCTCTGGGTAGGACTTCGAAGAAATATCGTTACATGAATCGGGCCTGGCCCAGGTTTTTCAGATTTACTTCTGTGTTTTTTTTTAAAAAAAACAAAAAAGTTTGGTTTTTATGTGTATTTTTAAAAAAATACTAAATTAGTATTTTTCAATAATTCTCTGTAATTTTAATATATTAATATTAAAAACAAATAAAAAATCTTGCAAAGTATATCGTATAAAAATATTTTTCGAAAACATATTAAATACTCTTCGGTGTTTTTGTAATGATTTTAACGTGTTAATGTAAAATAATATATTTTTAATTAGAATTTTAAAAAGCACTGTGCACCGTAAAACAAAACAAGCAAATTTAGTGTATGTTTGGGAGTGTGGTTGAAGTTATTTTTTTAAAAATATTTTTTATTTAAAAATGCATCAAAATGATATTTTATTTTATTTTTTAACAATTATTTTTGACATCAGCAAATAAAAATTATCTAAAAACATTAAAAAAATTAATTTAAAATAAAAAATATTCATATTTTTTTAAAAAATATTTTAAAAACACAATAGTCATAGCATTCTTTCTATTACATTAATAAAAATATCAGAACAACATTTTTGAAAGCAGAGGTTAGATGAAATTTTGTAGATGCACCTTAATAATTTCATGTCATTATTATTTCATTTCTAATTTGAAGTGTTAAATATAAATAGAAAATGTTTTTCCTTTTCTTTTGTTTAAAATTTATTAATAAATAGCAATTTTTTTCTCTCTTTTAGAACAAGGAATGGTAGCATTTTATTTATTTATTTATTTATTTATTTATTTTACTTATAATGCTATGTTGTGGATTAATTAATAAAAAAAGAGAAGTTGGTGCTGATAATTAGTTTTCATTAGCACGGGTCCATAACTTGTAACTACAAAAACAGTGTGCTGACAAGGGATTCAATTTTAAGGCAGCTGATTTATTTAGAAATTGGAGCAAAGTTGCTTTCCAAAAGTAGCTTTAATTGGATAAACTCAATCGAGTCCAAGTTCACCCCCAAGTACCAATTCTATGGTAACACTCCATCTTTAATAATACCAAGACTTCACCCTTGGGTCTTGATCTGGCCGTTAAAAAGATTTCGTTTTCAAGCATTTTGTCAACTAAATGAGCTAGCTGCTCCTGAAAGGCCAAAGGATTGAGCAGACCCTGTGCCAAAACACCTTCTTCTTTGACAATGGAGTGTTTGCGTCTCTCTTGTTAACAAGGTCGGCCATGAACTGGACAGCAGCCTGACGAAGGAAAGAAAGTTGAATGAGTCAGTCTCATTTGAGAAACAGGTCAAAGTTCAGTAATTGGGGAGCCAAAGCTGTCATCAAACATTACCTGAGCGCCCAGAATAGTTACTTGTCTTGGTGGAATTTCCAGTGGAGTTTCATCGGCACGAAAAACACTCAGTTTTGACAGGAGCCTAAAAGAATCTGGCAAGACTCTTATCTGATCGTCACTTATATCCAACTCCTCGAGCAATTCGAGGTTTCCGATATTTCGCGGTAAATATCTTAGGTCCGCAAAGTTATTGGCAACATTCAGTTTCTTGAGATTTTCTGCGAAACACAGGTTTTCAGGTATGGATTCTAGTTCATTGAAGCTTACATCGAGTTCCCTCAAGTTGGAAAGTTGGCCAATTGTTGTAGGTAACCCTCTAATTCTGTTATAGTGCAGAGCAAGAATCTCCAAACAGTCAAGCTTCCCGATTGCCTCGGGAAGCGCTTTGAGCTGATTGAAATCTAATCTCAGCTCCACAAGTGACGTGCAACTTCCAATTGTGTAAGGAACCTCCTCAAGTTCATTTATTTCCACGTTTAATATCTTCAATCTGGTCAAACTCCCAACAGTCTCTGGCAATTGAGTGAACTGATTTAAACTCAAATCAAGATCTTCAAGTTTTGTCAACTTCACAAAAGAAGCTGGCAGTGATCTTAACCTGTTTGCCCGGAGATCGAGATCTGTCAGATTGATTAGCTCTCCAAATGACCCAGGAAGGTTTATTACTTGGTTGGAGTGGACGTCTAACTTTTTCAAGGCTTTGAGGCTACTAATGGTGGTTGGAAGTGCCATGATTCGGTTTTCAGACAAGTCCAACACGGTAATGAGCGATAATTTCCCAATTGACAGAGGAAGCCACTCAACCTGATCCATCAACTTGCCTCTAAGATCAAGAATTACAGCTCCAGATTTTGCAGATTTTTCTATGACTGCTGCCACCTTCATCAGACTCAACTTCTCAGAGTTCACTTCTCCTGTAATGCTCCAATATCCACACGTAGAATTAAGGAATGAAAAACTTTCGAATATCAAGATTAAAGCATTGTAGGAAAGGAGCCAAGAATACCATAACATTAGTGAACAAATCGAAACAGAATAAGAAAACCACTTTCAGCTAAAATTTGTTTTCCCTTTTGCTCTTACTAGTTTTAGCCTCACACTAAACCTGCAATTACAATCAAGCAGGGTGAGGCACCTCTTTTGGCTTGCTATCCAGGGCATCAACTATGAAGAGAACTCTTCAAATAGAATTTATCACGAATGTTTCAGCATCACAGATTTAAAGATTCAACATGTCATGTTAAAATTAGACCAAAAAAATAATAAATTATAAGTGATTATTGACGATTAAGTCTTGGAATACACACCTTCTTCTTTGCCTATTCCAGCTCAATATTCTTTTGAATAAGCACATCAAATTGGCAACAAAACCTCATTTCTGAAAAAATCCTGAACTTCCATATATGCAACTGAAATGAAGACAAATTTAATTTTTTTTTTTCCTTCCTATTTTTAATTTTTAGAACATGTAAGCATGTCAAGAATTTAAGTGGTCAATAGAGTTTGTCTTTGAATACCCGGATTCTACAATCTTCAAGTGCAAGCATATACAGACTCCGAAGAAACCAAGCAGTAAAGAAACATTAGAGATTACCCGAATAGAAACCAGCCTTCGTGGAAGAGCTCTTCACCAAATCCTTGAAGCCATCCTTGTCCGGTTCTCCATCTTTTCTTTTCTTGGTCAAACTTTCATCACTAACAACGCTTTCTTCCTCAGTTTTCTCAACCGACTCACTGATAGAAACCAGTTTCTTCTTCTGGGTATCCCCAGAAACCAGCGAAGAAACTCTTTGTATCAACCCATCGAATTTCTCAAACATCTTGTCAGCTTCAACCAAGTAAAGAGCCTCTTTTCTTTGTTCATGGCTTTGAAACAACACCGCGGTCTTTCTCGCTTGTTGTAGCACGGAGAAGAGCTCCTGTGGGACATCTTGAGGACATTCTAGCTCTCCAAATTCATCAAGCCTTGCCTGCTCTTCATTGTTGACAGTCTTGATCACAGAAATGGCTGCTTCAACTTCTTCAATGGAGGGTCGTGACGGTAGTGATTTATAGAGTCTCGTGATTTCTTCCACTGTTTCTAGAAAAGCAGGCGATTGAACTTGATTCTCTCTGGTTTTTACAGTCATGACTATGGTGATCTTCAGGGAGCTTACCAGGGAGCTGTCTGTATATGTGGACTTTGGTTATTTCACAATAACAATCTTTCAGACTTTGTTACTACTCCGACTACTACGACATGTATATAAATATCATCTGGCAAATTTGTAGAATAATTAAATTAAATATTTTGGCGTGACCTTTGGATATGATCAATGGCATCAAATATAACGAAAAATCATTTTTTGTGAGGGTGTTTGACCTCGTGATTTTTTATGGTCTCCTCAATATATATATTTAATTTCTTTCCATTATTATTGTTCTTGTTATATCTTCTATATTCTAAACTTTCAGACGAAGTTGCCAACTCTTTGAAGTTAATAAAATCACTTTGAGATTGAGGAATTATTTGTAATTGTTCTTCAAAAATATTTGTACAAAAATTAATTATTTTTTTTATTTTTTTTTATTTTTATGTGTTTTTAGATTATTTTTATATAATGATATTAATTTTTTTTAAATATCACTTTAATATATTTTTGAATAAAAAATATTTTAAAACAACTTTAAGTATACTTCCAACTTCTATTATTAAGATTCACTCTCCTGTTTGTTTGTGTAAGAATTAAAATGATGGTGAGTGATTATATATATATATAGATAGATAGATAGATAAATTTTAAGGGTAGATGTGAAATTTAATTTATAAGATTGTTTATTACAAGTTCTTTATTGAATGGTGAGATATTCTTGGTCTATCTTTGTCTTAAGTACTCCTGGGTCCCTTAATTTCTCTATTGTAAGCTTGATTTGTTTTTATTTTTTATTTCAAGGGTGAATATTTTTTGCTCGGTTTAGTTTATGATAAAAAAAAATATAACTTACCTACCAAATTAAAAAATACAGCTTATATGATTTATTTTAGTCCAATCCGATTTTTTTAATTTGGTTGAACTTTTGTTTTTAATTGTAGCTATTGAAATTGGCTCTTCATAAGCTTTCTATGAATTTTTCTTCCTTGTTCATGGTTTAACATTATGCAAAAATCTTAGGAGTAACCTAATCCATATGAATGAAACACATTCTGCAAAAATATTCTTACCACCAATGAAAACATCAAAATATCCCTTTGGAAGAAACAAAAGTAACCTCAATTTATGCCCAAATACATGTCTTGCAATTTAAAAATAAAAGGGCTTATTGACTACACAACATCTTGCAAACATTTGAGAATTGAGGAATGAAAAAGATCAAGAAATTCCAATCAAACTCATATAAAATCAGGTCAAACTCATATAAAATCATGTAACTCTCGCCACAAAACAAAATGAATAAGACTGACATTATATTATAAAAATATTTTTATTATTTTAGGTATTAAAAATAATCATAAAAAAATATTCAAAAATACAAAATTAAAAAAGCATTGGATGGGATTAAAACTAGAGCACCGTGAGAAAAAATAAAGTTTTAGAACTTTTGAGCCACAATTGAGAACTTGATTGAAAAAAGATTTAATTTAGCTAAAATTAAAAAAAAACAATTATAGAGAAAAGGATGAATTTGAAACATTTGATCAAATTAAAAAGTCAATGAAAACTTAATTAAAGAGAAAAATCAAAATTAAAAGTTAGATGATGAAATTGCATAATTTTGCGAAGAAGACTTGGCAACAATATCTTAAACACGAAAATACCCCTCAGCATCTTGCATGCCCTCCTCCCCTTGTCATTACACCGCTCTCTCAAACACGCACACACAAAATTCACGAAAACTCACACCAGACATACAAAAACAACTCCCCAGTCTCCACCACCACCACCACCACCACCACCACCTGTAAGTCTTTCTTTTTTTCTCTATCTGCCTGCAAATATTCCTAATCTAACTTGTTTACATATATCTATCTCTTTATTCAATCTTTCCGTACAGTTCTTTTCCCTCTTGATACTGCCTATCTATCTATAAATAAATAAATCTATATGGGCTGCACTGCTAGAGAAAAACATGTCCGCGCAAATCGTAGGGTGCCCCGCCCTGCCAAATACACTGAATTCGATCCCTGTGTTTACGCCAAAACCCTACTTGAAACGGGTCTCAAACCCTTAGCGTACCATCTGGGTCTTCACGATCCAAACCATAACATCAACGACAACTCCAATTCTAATCTTGATGATAACGGATGGGGCTACTGTACCGAGGAACAATTGGAAGAAATTATTTTAAAAAATCTTGAATTCTTGTATAAAGAAGCTATTTCCAAGCTTGTTGGATTGGGTTATGATGAGGATGTAGCTTTGAAGGCAATCTTGCGTAACGGGTATTGTTATGGTGGCATGGATGTGCTGACTAATATAATGCATAATTCATTGGCTTATTTGAATAGTAATAATTGTGGTAGCAGTAGTGATGGAAATGTAGATGAAACGGAACTTGTTTTTAATGATTTAAGGCAATTAGAGGAGTATTCCCTAGCGGGTATGGTTTGTTTGTTGCAACAAGTTAAGCCACATTTGAGTAAAGGTGATGCTATGTGGTGTTTGTTGATGAGTGATCTTCATGTGGGTAGAGCATGTGCGCTTGAAATTCCTGTCGCGAGTTTGCCAGGGAATGGGAGTGGTAATGTTCAGAGTAGTGTAGAGAGTGTTGGAGGGGTTGATAATGGGGTTGGTGTGGTGGCACCAGCGTTGTGTAGGTTTCATGGTGGATGGGGGTTTGGAAGTGGGGGAGGATCAGAGTTTTCACTTGATGGGTTTTTCTCGTATAGTGCAGAAATGACTTTACAAAAGGATATTGAGTGTCCTAAAAGGTTTAATCTATCGCCTTCAATGAAATCTTTATTGAAAAGGAATGTTGCAATGTTTGCTGCTGGTTTTAGAGCTAATTCAAAACAGATGCAGATGCAACCTCGGGTGCAAGTTCAAGCTTGTATGAGTGTTACTGCAAGTGGGGATGCTGCCCCAGTTGCAAAGGCAGATGAAGGGATGATCGAGAAGTGTGAGGAGTCTCAGGATTCAAAGAACGAAGAAGGAATTAGTTCAATGCTGAGCAAGCTTCAGAATTTGAAGCTTGATGAGAATTTGGAGCTTGTAGGAGAAGATCAGAAGGATGAGATGATTGTCACCTTGCTTCAACAGATAACGGATTTGGATAAACAAGTGAAGGAGCGGAAGGAGTGGGCGCATCAGAAGGCAATGCAAGCTGCCAGAAAGCTAAGTAGTGATTTGACAGAGCTTAAAGTGTTGAGGATTGAAAGGGATGAGACCCAGCGATCAAAGAAGGGGAAACAGACTCTGGAGGATTCAACTGTGAAGAGGCTGTCTGAGGTGGAGAATGCTTTAAGGAAGGCTAGTGGTCAAGTGGACCGGGCAAATGCAGCTGTGAGACTGCTCGAGACAGAGAATGCAGAAATCAGGGCAGAGATGGAGGCTTCTAAGTTAAGTGCATCAGAGTCAGTAACAACATGTTTAGAGGTAGCAAAGAGGGAGAAAAAGTGCCTGAAGAGGCTTTTGGCTTGGGAGAAACAGAAAACTAAGCTGCAGGCTGAGATTGCAGATGAGAAAGGGAAGATCAAAGAGTTGCAACAATGTTTGGCTAATATTGAGCATGCTCGGAAAGAAGCTGAGGTGTGTTATATACCTAAATCCACTAAAGACACATACATGCACAAACTCCATTAAGATTTCCTGCTACATATTTGGCGACACTTTCATGTTGTAATTTAAGCTAAGGTGAAATCTTAGATGAGTTTCTCTTAGCATGCATTATTTTAGGATAAATCATTCAAGCACTCAACTCCCACGCCAACCCCTAACAGAAGGAAATAAACTACCAGCAGAAAGAAGATGCTTCATTGCTGTCACACTGGACCCAATGGCTAAATTTTGGTTTTGAAAGCAAACCTTTTGGTTGATTTAGTGCAAGGCTAATGGAAAATGATTGCACTGTACTTGGTGTGATGCACGTGAGGCCTTGCTCTGTGAGGAAATGGTTAGATTGTTGGAGAGACAGGTTTTGAGTAATTACTGATAAATTTAAATTAAGGATGTACTGGGACTCTCAAGAAGCCGTTCTCATTCCTCCCTTCATTACAAATGAGAAAATATTACTTGGAAAAAATTTATGTATACATTATTCAAAATAGGAAGGGGATGCCAAAAAATGTTTCAAGATTTCCAGTGTCGGCCTCCTAAAATAATTGATTATTATCTTATGAAATATATACATAAATAGAATCTAGCATCTTAATCTTCAGCATACCCCTTGCCTTGTCTACATTATTTCTTGCAAGCTTAAGTGTTTCTTAAGGTTTTTGAGAGTGCATGGCCCTTAATACTGGGGCAAAGTTGCATGGGTATGCAAGTCAACACCAGTGCGAGCAGCTAGGTGCCATGACACTCAAAAATGCACTCCAAAGTGAAAATTTGCCTGGATACAGAACTTCAACGACCTTCTTAAACTTTATATTGTCTGCAGTGTCCATTTTCCTTTTATCATTTTACTAAATTAAAATGAGTGAGAACTCAATCATTAAGGTCTCTAAATTATCCTTTTGTTTATGGGGTGATGTGATTTTAGAGAAGCCTAATGATTGATCAATTTTGACATGATATACATTTATTCATACGCTGTTACTTGTTTGTGACATCATGCACAATTTTCCATAAACGTTTCTATTTTACTTCTCCTTATTTCATATTTTATGATGCTCCAATGTTCCAAAAATCTTTAATTTATCATAATTATCAAGAATGGGTTTTGAGATTATACATGCATTTCCTCTTGCTTTGACATAATTGTTTCCGTGGTTTTGATTGAAACTCTCAATTATTGTTTCTGTTTGTTTGGTTTGTGATCAAATCTTGATTGGTGAATGAGCACTGATTCCTTGTTGCAATCTCTAGTTTATTTAGCAGACTCTATGGTAACACTGAAGATTAATTTTGAAAGTGGCAATCTGCATGTGGTAACACTGAAGATTAATTTTGAAAGTGGCAATCTGCATGTGGTAGCACTGTAGATTAATTTATCATTCTTGTGTCTCTAACACTCTCTTTCATGGTCATACTATGCCATTAAGCAGGCTGCATTCCTTCAAGACCCTATTGAGCACCCTTTTCTGGATCACCAACTGTCTTAGAACTGACTGTTTAATATATTTAGCAACGTGTCTGCTCCCTTATTTCTCAGTTTTGGAGCAACTTTAAAGCTATCAGTTTTTTGGCTCCAGATTTAATTTATGGGTGCATTCTACCTTATCTTAAACATTAGAAGGGAAGCAGTAATTCATTACAATTTTATCATTACAGGAGAAGTGGAGGCACGAAGTGAAGGCGAAAGAACAAGCTTTGGCCCTAGTGGAAGAGGAAAGATGCTCCAAGGAAGCGGCCGAGGCTGAGAATAAAAGGAAGCTTGATGCTCTGCGCCTTAAGATAGAAATTGACTTCCAGCGCCACAAGGATGATCTCCAAAGACTTGAACAAGATTTTTCACGTCTGAAATCTGCTGCAGAGTCCACTGAGCTGAATTATCAATCAAATGTTTTGCCATCAGGAAAGTCTGAGAGGACGAAGCCCCATGGAGAAACAATTGCTAGGTTGCTTCATGGATTAGAGAAACTGGAAAATTCATCTGAGAAAGGAGCCAACTGTGACAGGGAATGCATGATTTGTAAGAAAGATGAAGTCTCTATTGTTTTACTTCCTTGTGCTCACCAAGTTCTATGTGCAAGTTGCAGTGACAATTACGGGAAGAAGGGGAAAGCTACTTGTCCGTGCTGCCGGGTTCCAATTGAACAGAGAATCCGTGTTTTTGGTGCGAGTTCATAGTCATAGTTTGAAATAAAAATAAACCCTTGGTTTGCTTGATATTATGCATCTTAATACCTGCAGTCAATGGGATTTTTTTTTGTTGACATATACATGTCTTGCTGCTGATTCTTCAGCAAAATACACTTGAGGATGGATGTAAATAAGAACCGAGTTTCAGCCAGGCTCGTGGTTTTAGCCTTAAAATTAGCAAAAAGTAATTCTGGAATTGTTGTTTCCACTGCCTGAAATAGTTTGGCCAATTTTTTTTATATATATATATATATAAAACGATGGCAGGTAATCAGTGTTCTCAATACCCAGATATGATAGCATTATTCCCCCTTGTATTTTTCAAGTAAGAAATCATACTATAAAAAAGGCCAAAAAAAAAAGAGATTTATTTGTAGCTAAGCTCATGCTACTGTAGATAAAAACAGTGCTGTTTCAGATTTAGCTTAAAAAGACGTCGTTTTCTTAAAACAATTCAAGTGATTTTTGGGTTTTTTTTTTCCACTTTGGTTCATGAAGTTCTTCTAGATTGGTAGTCTGAATTTCATATATGACTATAGACAAAGGCAGTGTTTCTTGAATCAGAAAATGGATTTGGAGGGTAAAAAACAACAGCTCTTCATAGATGACATCTTACTTGCCTTTATATATATATATATATATATATATAATAGTCTAAATAACAAAAGTTTTATATGTTTCCTTTTCCTTTTTTTTTCCTCTTGATTTGTCAAATTAAAATAAATCATGAAGTTCAAGTCTTAATCAACCAAATATTGAAGAATAAAATAAAAAAATCAATGAAAAAAGGAACATATAAAACATTTCTTCAATTTGTCAAACCTATGATGTAGGTCATGACATTGAGATAATCTCAAAGAAAATAATAATAATTTGATTTAACTCAAGTTATCCTGTCAAATCCTTGACTCTAGTCATTAGACTAATATAACCCTACAGAGAGCAAATCAAAATAAATTATAAAACTCAATTTCTAATAGTTCTTATTAACTTAATGTTAAATAATAAAATCCGTAAAAAAACTAATTGAAAAATGACACAGAAAATGAGTCATGTTAAATCGGTTTAAACCTATTACACATTACTCTTGGATCATAAAACCGAGATAATCTAGTAAAAAACAAAACAAAATACATTATGAAGTTTAATTCTCAATCAACTATTAAATGAAAAAAATTGAGAAAAAAATTATTTTTTTAAAAAGTGACTCAAATGGGTTAGCTCGGGTCATTAAACAAGGACAAACCAACAAAAGCAAATCTTTTGTTGAAGAAGATGTGACCTAGGTCAAGAGACAGAAATAATATTTAGTAAAAAAAACTCTATGTAACCGAGGTTGAAATACTAAAAACGATCCTGATATTAAGAAATCATAATAAAAATCAAATTAAAACATATTATATAACTTAATTTCTAACTAACACTATGTTAAAAATAAAATTTAAAAAATACAAAAAACAACTTGAGTCAACTCGGGTTAACTCATTAAGCACTATTCTCTGGTTTTGAGCTAGAAATAACCTTAAAAAAAAAAACAAAATAAATCTTAAAATCTAATTCTCAATCAATCTAATATTAAAATATAAAATTAATTAAGAAAAAAACATAAAACAACTAGGTTAATATGACAAACCTATGATCCATGCCAAATAAATATGATATTAAATAATATTTTTTTTTAAATAGCGGTGATGGAAAAAGAAGAGAAAAAACAAAGTTCTATTACAATGATTAATACACCATGAAGAGTTATATAATAAAGGCCTATTTATTTTTAGTTTTTTTATTTAAAAAAAGTAAGTTAATCAAATTAATCCATGAAAATGGGATGACCTAAAACAAAAAAATATATAATATTAAAATTAAAACTTTTAAAGTCATAGGCCGAAAAAAAAAATACTATTACAATATAATGAATGAGGTGTAGAATAAAAAAAACCTTTTCTTTTTTCTTTTTGTTTTTCTTCTCATTGATGGTTCAAATGCCAAATGGCCAAACACAGGCCTCGTATCGAGGAGTTGAGAAATGCACGAGAAGAGTTTACACACATAAAAATCGAGCACAGCTGTTTGAGAACAACATGCCCGGCCATGTGAGTTTGGTTTCTTGATGTTAATTAGGTTAACTATTAGCTCCGAAGCTTTCCTTTTCCACCACTGCTAGTATCGTGGATCAACTTCCTAGATGTGGATTTCTCGTGAGTACTCTTAATGACGGGTGGTTCTAGCTCGCTTTTAACGGTCAACCGGCGCTGCACCGTTGACCCAACAGTGTCAACATCCTCCAACAAGACTTGAACTAATTTTCATATCAAGTTTAGGTTGTCCCTTACACTTCAGGGATTATTATATCAGCCCTCGATGTGATAAGAGGCTTCATGGTGCTTGTTCTGCAGAATGAGCGTAATATATACTTCCATTTTGTCTGAATTGCAGAATGAGTGTCCTTATTCAGACACTAATTAATGAACCTAGCACTCGTACTCTCTTTCGGTTATCAACGACAACATTAATGTCTTGGCAAAGAGGCACAAGAACTCGGATGTTTGTTGAGCTATAGCACCTAACACATGATGATATTCCTCTTTACGGGGACTCTCGTGTAGAAACCTCCGTTAACGTTCATCAATAAAACAAAAAATGAATTTGTTTTAGAAAATGCTATACAAGACAAAAAACCATACGTCGTCGTTAGCCGATTCAAGTTTTTCTTCGGTCGGTTGATAATGTACCCCTTGTTAAAAGCAACCCATGTTCAATATCTATGGACTTTTTAGAGCAGGACATGTGAGTGCAGGGATGGACAATAACCTTCTCCATGTATATATATATATATATGTATATGTTTATGAGGTTAACACAGGCATCTCTTTCAAAAGAAGCTGGAGCAGCAATATTTCCACTCATATCACATCAGAACTCGATCCCCACTAGCATTCCAAGTAGCAGCAATATTTCTTTAATACTTTCCCTTTCATTGATTATGTATGTATCATTTCCTTAGCTTAATTAATAACACACAACTCCCCAGAATATTAATCATCTCACCTGAATCTAACCTTTTGCTTCTCACATCAACCACCTTATTTATATAGAGGGTAAAGGGTGTCGATCTTCCAGAGTGCATGTGATCATGGAGTTGGTCATGGCTATGGTAGCTAAGGAGAGTTTGAAGAAAAACATGGAAGTCTTTTCTGAGAAATTGAAAAGGTTTCCTGGTCTGTTTTGGCAAACAGTTTGGAGAGTTGGTCGGGATGATCCTAGAAGAGTTGTCCATGCTTTGAAAGTTGGCTTGTCTTTGACATTGGCTTCCTTGCTGTATCTTCTGGAGCCATTGTTCAAAGGGATAGGCCAGAATGCTATCTGGGCCGTCATGACTGTTGTTGTTGTGCTTGAGTTCACTTCAGGTCAGTTAATTGATGTATCTGATTTCTTAGTATATAGCTTGCATTATATCAATCGTTTGGCAGTGCTTTTTATTAGCATCTATTTGTTTGATTCATCTTTCTTTCTTTCTTTTGATTATAGGAGCAACCTTGTGCAAAGGACTTAATAGAGGATTAGGAACCCTCTTAGCAGGCTCACTGGCATTTTTCATCGGGTACATTGCAGAAAAAACTGGGCACGTCTTTCGAGCTGTTTTCATTGGGACCGCAGTTTTTGTGATAGGTAATCACGGCACATAATTGTTTTTATGCTTTACAAAATTATATTTTATATATTTTTATGTCATTTATTTTATTGGGATGATATCGATAATGGTTTCTTTTAAGAAAATATATTATTTGAATGTATTTTTAAATAAAAAAAATACTTATATATATATATATATATATAAAAAAATACTTATATATATATATATATTCTCGAAATTTAGCCTATTGATAATCTTAAGATGTATCTGAAGAGCATCATATCATAATTTCAATTTCTTATTTTACATGTAAAAAACGAATGTTTGCCGTGTTGCTCATTTATTCTGATCCCTGCGTACTGATCATTTGATCATATCCTGCTGTTTTTTCTTACTTGCAAATATGGATCTATTTAATCTCCATCACGATCATCAAAGGCAGAAAACAAAAACAAAAACAAAAAAAAAAGAGCTTGTATATAAATATATATCTCAAATTCATTCTATTTTTCACATTGTTTTGTACTGTGATTAACCTATACTCTCTGTAGAAAACATCTAATCCAATGCCTAAATAACTCATTACAAATAAATAAAATGAAATTGTTGATCAACAAATAGTTCACGATTTAGGGTTTATCATGGTATAAGAACATATTTTCATGTTTAATTTGACAGGAACCACGACTACGTACTTGAGGTTCTTTCCCTATATAAAGAGGAACTATGACTATGGTGTTGTCATTTTCCTCTTGACCTTTAATCTGATAACCGTGTCAAGCTATCGTGTGACCAGTGTGTTAAAGATTGCCCATGAACGCTTCTACACCATTGCCATTGGTTGTGGTATATGCCTAGTAATGACTCTTTTTATATTCCCCATCTGGTCGGGAGAAGACCTCCACAATTCCACAGTGATCAAGCTTGAAGGGCTAGCTAAATCTATAGAAGGTACATGCAACATCGAAACCATGGATTTCTCTCCTTTTGTAATGTTTTTTTATTCCTTTATTTGCTTTTGCCAATGGTTACTTGTAACAATTTGATATCAATTTAAATCTTGCAGCCTGTGTCAGTGCATATTTCAATGATGTTGAGAAAGAAACGACCCAAGACAAGTCATCCGAGGATCCCATTTACAAAGGATACAAGGCAGTTTTAGACTCAAAATCACAAGACGAAACTTTAGTAAGTTCTTTAATTAGTAACGTGTGTTTATGTCACCTTAAGTAAGTTTATTGTTGAATATGTTCTTGTTACCACGAATTTGGGCAGGCATTGCATGCAAGTTGGGAGCCAAGACACTCGAGGCATTGCAGATATCCTTGGCAACAGTACGTGAAACTAGGAGCTGTTCTTCGTCATTTCGGTTACACTGTTGTAGCTTTACATGGATGCTTGCAATCTGAAATTCAGGTATCAATGATCTTCCAAACTTAATGAATGAAGTTCATAATTTAGTTAATATTCATTTGAATGTCTTGTGTTTTGCTAGACACCACAACATTGTCGTATACTCTTCAAAGATCCATGTATTCGTGTCACCAATGAAGTATCAAAAGCATTAATGGAGCTTGCCAACAGTATAAGGAATCGACGCCATTGCTCTCCTGAGATACTCTCCGATAATCTCCACGAAGCCTTGCAGGACCTCAACAATGCCATAAAGTCTCAGCCAAGACTTTTTCTAGGCTCCAACAAGAACCAAGCCACGAACATGCTAGCCCTAGCAGCTGCGCATGCTAATTCTAGCCAAAAGCATGAAAAATATAACGGAGTCTCATTACCAAGTTTTAAGACCGACAACTCTGCATTACTCGAGTGGAAATCTAAAAGGATGATTAATGAACATTCAAAATCGGAAGCAGCAGAGAGGAAGGTGTTGAGGCCACAGCTGAGTAAAATAGCTATCACGAGCCTTGAGTTCTCGGAGGCACTTCCATTCGCGGCATTTGCTTCTCTGCTAGTAGAGACGGTGGCAAGGTTAGACAATATTATCGAGGAAGTTGAAGAACTGGGAAGGATAGCATGCTTTAAAGAGTTTAAACCTGGTGATGAGGTTATTATAAATTTTAAAACCCAAAAGGTTGATGTTACACTCAATCATTTTTCTTCTCAAGGGGCAGAATGATGGATAATACCCAAGGATATATATTGGACTATATATTAAAAAAAAAATCGGACTGCTTATTCTTATCGTTACTTAGATAGCTTAATACTGTTATTCTTCTGAAGAATGATGGGTTTTTAGGCATTCTTTTGGATCTGAATGAGTTTATATTCCTGTTCATATAATGTAACATTTAACTATTGATTTTTTTGTCCTTTTATTCATGTTTGTGTTCAAATTATGTTACCTTGTTTATATATGCCTCGAGCATTTCAGCTTGAGAGCTTCGATTTGTTCTTGAATAATTTGTTAAATGATTTACATATATTTCTAAACACATGATAAATTGTTGAGTCATTAATTTTCCTTTTCATTTTCAGGTATGTGTTTAAATTTGCTAATCCAAAAGATTAGTGATTTTTCAACAATAAACAAGTTTGTTTAAAAAGATAAGAGAAATAATGAGAAACTTGAAGCTATTATGAAAACATTAATGCAATGGCTGAACAAATCATTATCACGAGCACATTGACTACTTGAAAGGGTTTCAAGTCGTGACACTTACTTTTTTATTGGTGTAAAGTGGTAAGGCAAGCCTAGATAAATTAAATTTAATAATACTAAGATAAATTTGTTGTAGCTTTTATTATTTAAGGATATAAAATTACATTGTAAAGTATATACTAGGATATAAAAGACTCAAAGTAATGCAATGTTAAATATTGACCCTAGAACAAGTAAGATTTAGCATGATAAGGTAGACACTTTCTTAAATAAATTTTTATGTCTTAAATCTTAGATAAATCAATGAATATAAATATGATCTAAAAGATAATCAATTAACAATGTAGTTTACTATACATAAAATGTATTGAGAGTGATGTGTCTTTTTTTCTTTCATTACTAGTTCTCTTATCCAAACTATTATAGACCAATATGTCATTTAATGACCATGATACTAGGTGACAAGTCCTTCAAAATCATAATATTATGATTAATATAGAAACCCTTTAATCTAAGAAATAGAGAAAAAAAAAGATATATATATATATATATATATATATATATATATGTATAGGTCCATTATTCGATGTCATACATGTCATACTACTAGGTCTCATTGGGCTTTTAAGCTCGTTGGACTAGTTATGGATTGATATTGATTGATATTGATCAATTAATGTAATAAGATTTTACCATGTGATTCCTACTTGATTTGAAATGCAACTTGGCCTCTTCGAGTTGGCTTAGGTTTTTTTTTTAAAAAAAAATTAACATTTAAAAAATTTTCTGTCAAACAATTTTCATAAGAAAACTTCAACTCTATGTTTTGGATTTGGGGAAACTCTAATTTCAGTCCAATCTAACAATTATCATCATTTGTATAAAAAAGATTATGGTATTTGAGTTACAACTTTTAATACTTAATTAATATTAAAAGATAGATAAAAAAAATCATATCCATTCTCATAAAAAATTAAAAATGTATTCACCTAACCAAATAATGTTTTTTTTTTAAAAAAAGAATATATGAAATGCAATTCATAGTCAACTCATGATGAAATTAAATTAAAATAAAATAAATCTATGTTAACTCGGATTAGCTTGCTAAACTTTGAAGACTTCTTTTATTGAACATAAAATGAGAAAAATGTCCTCTTTCTCTTGCCCAAAACTGGTGGCAAGGGTACAACCCTTTGTTATTGTGCTCAATATGGATCTCGTTATGGGTTGATAAATTACTCATTTATCCTCTTCTAGAACATGTCATAAACGAGTTTGCAGGGCCTAATACCAATTCTGGCATTGGTGATTTGAAACAATCCTGGTCTAGGCGAGGATTGCCATATAATAAAAGAGATGATGAAAATGAGTCTATATTTAGTGATGATATACTCTTAAAGAAGTCTTAATTCTTACAATCTTTATATTGCAAGTTTATACTAAGGTATATGGATACTATATTAACCATTTTAAAGTATCCTTGCAAGTCAAATAAAATATTTCCTAACATGACATTATTGATATGTCTAAAGTCATTTAGGCATCTCATAAATCTTAGCTCAAACAAAACTTTACTATGCTACAAAGTCATTTAGTCATCATGTATGTTTAATTTACTTAAATAGTGCACTCTTTTATTCTACAACTTGTTTCCTAAAAGTTTTTAAGCATAGCATGAGATCAAAAAAGAATATAAGACTAGAAAATAGAGATACTTGATGACCTTTTTTTTATAGACATCCATACAAACATATAGAAAAATAAATAAAAAAACTAAAATGCTAACTAATAACAATAATTCATGTTATGATTTGTTAACAAACTAATAACTCCTACATATTATGACAACCTTTTATTGTTGGAATCATAAAGAACTAAAACTAATTAATGAAAAGGTAAGATAGACTTATGGAAAATTTGAAATAATCTTCAACACGCCCTATTGCTTTAAGAACTGTAAATTCTAATATTTTGTCTTAAAAGTTCAAACTTGCTTATTAGAAGTGGTTATGTAAACAAATTTTCTAGTCGATCTTTAAACTTATAGTAAATTAGCATAACCTCACCATTTTTCTACAACTTTTGTAAAAAATAAAGTTTGATGTTAAAATGTTTGGTGTTTCCAAGAAGCACTGGATTGTGAGAAATTTATATGGTTGTTTAATTATCTACTAAAATCTTTGTGATGTCCTTTTTCTATGTACGAATCACATATAATTTTTTTAAGCTATTGCTTGATTCATTATTGTTGTTATTGCAATAAATCCAACTTTTATAGTGGATTATTCCACAATGTCTTACTTATGTTACGATTGTCGCACCCCGTCGCGAGAGCGTGGCGTCGCGACGACCCTCCCCGCCAATTCGATTTAATTGTTGGTCAATTTAAAGGTATAATGATACGATCGTACTTTTTACACCCGTAAACGAAAAATAGCACAGATTCGCGGCTAACGTAATTTATTATCAGATAAATCTGTGTAGAAAATTAAGTTGAAAGATATAATTAAATTTTTATGGGTCAATTCAATTAAATAGTTGGCCATTTTAAAAGTGTAATTATGTTTGAGAATTAATTTTCGGTCCAATTGAAGGATTTAATTAAGCGCGTTGACTTAATTATACTTTAAATTGGCCAAATTAATTTTGGCAAGGGCTTAGTCAAGAAGAAATCAAGTTCTTGAATTTAATTCAGGTTCAATGGATGAGATTGGAATTTTCAGACATCGATTAAAAATTATTTCGAACCAATTATGCACAATCGCGGGCCAAATTTAAACAAATTAAGAGATTGAGGGTTGATTGAGGGTTAAATCGCGCAAATCAAAAATTGATGGCCAAAATAAAAAAAGACGCACAAAGTCAAGGCTGATATTGAAATTCTGACAGGAGTTTAATTGCACAAAATCATAAGTTTAGATCCAATTGGGGGTGCATTTAAAACAATTATAAATTGAGGGACCAAAATGCACTTTGACCCCTCAAAGCAACAGACATAGAACACGCCATTGCCTGCCCCCAGCCGCCACCAACAAGCCTGCTACCGCAGGGGTTAGCCGATCGTTGTTTGTAACAGTAACCTCTGCAAATGGCTATAAAAAACGACAAGCAGAGGTGAAAAAAAAGGAGAGAGAGGAACCGAGAACATGGAGAGAAAATAGAGTTGTAGACTAAGAAAAAACAGGAGGGATGAAACAGAGGGCATGAAGAAAAACGAAGAAAAAAAAAGAGGAGGAAAATAACAACATGAGGGGATTTACATAATAGATTTCATGAAAATAGCAGTGTAAATCACTCTTCATCTTCTTTGTTGGTGCAACAGCTCTCTCCCCCCCTCTCTCTCGTTTTTGCAGGTTTGTTTCTCTCTCTAAAACCAGAGGCGCCAACATCTCTCTCTCCTTCTAGATTTAGCACTCTAGCCATCAACCCCGACCACCACACACCACGCCGTCGACACCAGCCTTTTCTCCACCTCTCCAGTGATCCAGCCACGGTCCTCGGCGTCGATAGCAGAGGCAGCAGCAGCTTTTGCAACGTGACCTGTTGCTGTTCCAACACCCACTCCGGCCACCACAGACCATAATTTTCGTCACCACTATGACCAGAAGAACCACCTCGACCTCCTCTACACAAAGGTGTTAATAGCTAAGCCATTCATCCAACTCTAAAAATCACTGTTCATCATCCCAAATATTTGCATGCGAGGGGAGTGATTTAATTCACTCCCCCGCCCACTGTCCTACACATGGATAACCGGCTGGTCGGGTCGGGCTTTGTGCCCGGCCTGAACCCTTAAGAAATCTTGGTTGGAAGCCCAACCCGTGGTGGGCTGGTGTTGGCAGCCCAGCCCAGCCCGAATTTAGGTGGGTTGACAGCCAACCCACCAGAAAATAAAAAAGATAGAAAAAATAAAAATTGCAAAAATAAAAATTATTATTATTATTATTATTGAGAAAAATATCTAAAACAAAAATGTGATTTTATGCATACGGCCAATACACTAGCATATTTTAAAAAAAATTCGTTTTTCGTTTCAAAAAAACATAAATTATCTTGGAATTTGAAGAAAAAAAATGTATTTCAACATGGATTTAGCAAAGAAAAATCATTTCTTTCATTCTTGGATTTTACAATATATTTGTAAAAATCCGAAGGGTATTGGCCAATATTCCAAAAATATCAAAATTTTATTTTTGGTTATTCATATTATTCAGTGTTGATATTTGGATAAATAAATCCTAAGGGGTCAATATCCAAAATATTCAACGGGGATAATTTGCTATTATTCACTATAAATATTTGGATAAATAAATCATAAGGGGTTAATATCCAAAATATTCGGCGGGGATAATACACCATCACCATTTTAACCAATGTATTCTTTAAAAAATTGAAACCATAACAAATCATAAGCAAAGCAAAACATCAAACAGCTTACCATAGGTAGGGCGTATTAGGGGTGCTAAAACCTTCCCTTTACGTAGTCAGTCCCTTACCTTAGAATATCTGAAAGACCAGTTTTAGATTTTCTAGTAACCATAATACTAGGTGGCGACTCTTTTTTTCACAAAAATAAAGATCAGACTCTTACATGAATACCCTCGCTCGCGGGAAGGGTCGTTGCGACGCCGCGCTCTCGCGACGGGGTGCGACAATGACAATGAAAACATTTCTAATCCTAGGTTAAAACGGAATCCAGAAGTATTTTTTATTTCATCAATAAATCCTCCCCAATCATTGTCAGAAAAATTATGCAACTTTAAACTTTGACATTTTTGAATTGAACACCAATTCTAATAGTTCCTTTGATGTATTTTAGATTTTAATTGGTTGTTCTTAAATGTATTTTATTTGGACAATGCATAAAATAAGAAAGAAGACTTATACCATAAAGAATACTCGGGGTAGTTCCCGTTAGATATATCAAGCAACCAATTAGCCTTTTGGACTCTTCTTCATCATCTCTATTAATCGGTTCTATCTTTGGCACTATAGCAATAAATTTCTCAATAATTATAGAGTCTAGGAATGTAATGCCATATAACAGGACTTTGTTCACTATAATAACCAATCTATTTGAGTAATCCTTAATATTCTCATATTTTTCATTCATTGTAACTCATATTCTCTTATTAAATTTAGCATTTGTATGCCACATATTCTTCCTTTAAATAGTATGAGACATCCTTTACTAATTTGAAAGACATGATTATTGTGAAAATAGTTATTAAAACAACAACAAACAAGCATGCTTTTGCTTTTTTCTTTCTTTCTTTATGGATCTTGATCCGAGTCATGGTTGGGTTATTTGGTAAACAAGGAATATCATAATCTTCTTCGATAACTTCCCAAAAACCTAATGCCTTCAAACATATTTCCATGTTGATTGTCCAAACCTAGTTATTCTCTCCATCAAAGATGAGAGTGGTAATATGATAAGAACTTGTTTCAACTTCTAGGTCCTTGAAAATGAGCTCTACTACCAATTGAAAGCTTTTAAATAAAGTAGGAGATCAAGAGAGAATAGAAGACTACAAGAAAAAGAATGCAGTTTATTGCAAACTTGAGATAATTCATTGTTTATTTTCTTTGAAAGACATGTTAGATTTTAATGAGATTAACTTTGAAGATAAGAAGATTTAGTTGCAGTCTTTTAATTTAGTTGAAATTACTATTTATAATAGGTTTTTATCAACAAACCTATTATTTGTCCAATAATTTCTCCTAGTCTATTAACATTTCTAGTTTATTTTAATTTCTAGTTCTTGTAAGCCTATAAATAAACCATTTTCAATTGAATAAAGCGAGTGTGATTCATTCCAATATTTGTGATTTTCGGGTTCTTCAGGATTTCTTATTTTTCTATGTTTTTAATCTCTAAACAATTATTATTTAAGTCAAAAGTAGTCCAACAGTGGTATCAGAGCAGTTTTTTTATGGGACTGTGGGACTTTATTGAGTGATAAACATAGTGATTGATTGCAAACAAAAGAGGTTTATTTTTATCAAAACATGTTTACCTCAATTAACACTGCTGCTTCCATTTCAGTATTTACTAGAAAACACTATCACATATGAGCTATAAAGATGAGATTCTATCTAAGATCTCAAGGGTTGTGAAATGTGGTTACAACTGATGCTAATCCATCAGCATTATCAACAAATCCAATATTTTCTCAAATAAGAGCACATGAAGAAGAAAACTGAAAAAGGAAAAAGCTATCACTTGTCTCTATTTAGCACTTGCAGATCATATTTTCATAAAGATTATGGATTTGGAGGCACCAAAACTTGTATGGGATAAACTTTAAGGTGAATTTGTGGGAAGTAACAAAGTCAAGACTGTTAGGCTTCTTGTATTGAAAAGAGAATTTGAATTGATGAAGATGACAGATGGTGAAATTATCAAAACTTACACTGATAGATTAATGAATATTATGAATCAAATGAAGTTTCTTGGTAAAGTATTTGAGGATCAAAAGGTGGTAGAGAAATTCATAGTTTCCTTGCCATAAAAATTCAAAGCCAAAATTTCTGCAATTGAGGAGTCTTGTGATTTGGCCAGCTTATCAATTGCAGAACTGACAAGCAAGCTTCATGTTCAAGAACAAAGGGTACAAATACGAGATGAGGAGGCTATCGAAGGTGCTTTCCAAGCTAGCACCGAAGGAAGACATTTTGAAAACATACAGAGAAAAAAATAAATTTTTTCACCTTGCTGTTATTATAGAAGAACAAATCATGCTGAAAAGGATTGTTGGTATAAGAACAAACCTTCTTTAAAATATTTTTTCTGCAGTAACCTTGTTTACAATGAAAAGTTCTATAGAGCCAAGAGGAAACAACTTTAACAGCCTATTCAACAGTATGTAAATGTGATTGAAGAAGAGAAGGAGGAGGTTGAACACTTGTTTATGGCATCATAGGGTATCAACACACATGGAGCAAAGGTTTGGCTGATCGACAGTGACTGCACTAGTCACATGATCAAATATTTGGCCATTTTCTCTTCCATTGACACCTCAATTCGACCAACAATCAAGTTAGGAAATGGTGATATTGTCTAGGCTAAAGGGAAGGGAACAATTGATGTCAACACCATAAAAGGTATCAAATTCATCAATGATCTTTACATTCTTGAATTAGACCAAAATCTGCTAAGTGTTGCACAAATATTAAGGAATGGTTATGAAGTTTTCTTCAAGAATAATTGTTGTTTTATTGTTGATATTCATGGATCAGAAGTAGCAAGAATTGAAATTAATGGTAATAGCTTTTATTTAAAGCTTGATTCAATTAAAGGGTATGTTTGTAGTGCCATTGTTGATGACAGTCTCATATGGCATAAATGTTATGACCACTACAATCTAAAATCATTAAAATACTTGAATGATACTGGTATGGTGGATGATGAGCCCATGGATGAGGTTTCTTGCATTTCTAGTTCTTTAAATGCGAAACTGGGTTTTTTCACTAGGCAACCAAGGGTAGAGAAAGGTTTGATGAATCTCAAATGAATTGTGCTTACTTAGAAAATTGCTTGCATGAAACAAGAGAGGAAGCTCAAACTCATCTTTGTATTGCTGACCTTGGAATATGATACATGAAGATAGAAGGAGCAAAATTTGAAGGATATGATGGCACTAATTTGGGCCAAAAACAAAACTCGCCAATTGATATTCATTGCTACAACAAGTTTGTCAATTCTATTACTGAAAATTCAGTTCAACATGAAAAACCAAGCGCATAAATGTTATGTCTCATGCTTTAAGGGAGTCTAAGAAGAATTTGTTGATCAAGCTTCATTATTGTCCAACCGAAATGCAACTTGCTGACATAATGACAAAAACTCTCCCTCTAGCAAGATTGGAGTTCCTGAAGATGAAGTTGGGGATGTCCAAAGCAAATCTCAAGGAGGAGTGCTAGATTTTAATGAGATTAGCTTTGAAGATAAGAAATTTAGTTGTAGTCTTTTAATTTAGTTGAAATTACTACTCATAATAGGTTTGATCAACAAACCTATTATTTATCCAATAACCTCTCCTAGTCTATTGAGAGTTCTGGTTTATTTTAATTTCTAGCTCTTGTAAGCCTATAAATAGACAATATTCAATTGAATAAAGTGAGTGTGATTCATTCCAATGTTTATGATTTTTGGGTTTTTCAGGATTTCTTATTTTTTTTATATTTTTAATCTCAATAATAACTATTCTAAATAATTACTGTTCAAATCAAAAGTCCAACAAGACATCCTTACAAAATATAAACTAAAATAAAAAAATTGAAATCCTAACTAATAAGAGTAAATCAGGATATGATCTGCTAACAACTTCTAAAGACTAGAACAACCTTTTACTTACTGGTTACTTGCTGGAAACTTATAACATAGTAGAAAGATAACAAAAAGGTAACGTGGACTAATCGCAGTTCTAAAGCAATCTTCAATATTTCCTAAGTGGAGTATAATGTTATGGAAATTTTAATAAACCACCAAATTATGTGCTTGATTGGTGAGGGAAAGGGGCCGACCACGCGTTAAAAAAAAAGGCAGATTATAGGTGTTCTTGGGGAAGGAATAGGGGCGGGCGGGGATGGCAGAATCTATTTTTAGAGAATGTTGCTTGGTGTGGCATGTAAAGAGTTCATGGCTAACTGGCTTTTCAGGAAAGCATTCTTAAAGGTTGCGTTAGTGTACTCTCTTTGTCAAGATTCTTACCAAAGTGAAAGAAGTGAGGGGGTATTGTCTGAATTCGATTGGATGGATATATTAGATATCTGCTAAGTGGTCCTTGCCTTTGAGCCCTTCTGTGCTCTCAATGGCAATCTTAATTCCAGTGATCATTAGTTAATGATAAATTTGCAAAATCGCGAGTAATTATTCCTCCACTAATTTAGTGACTGGTTATTCCCGAAAGTAGCTGAAGTTCAATATCGATGGAGAACTTCATGACAGGGAAATGGACGAACATTCATCGTCAACAAGTTTCAGAATTATATACCTTTTCATTCTCAAACACCTTGATTGAGTAAAAATGACCTCTCCAAGGCTAATATAAACACAGGAAGCTAGATTTTGTTTGGATATGGAGTAACCTCCACACTGATTGATATCCAAGGCCGACCAAAAGTTAAAAGTGGGTTTCTCAAAGCAATTTTTTTTGTGGGCTCGCGTATGACATATGCATGCTTTAAATCTCAAGAGAATATAGCATTCAAAAGCTCCTAGCAATCTGACAAACTGCGGAGAGCAAAGATTAAAATTGTTGTATATGAAAGTTGAAGCAGAAGCCATCTCAAGTCACCACAGCATACCCCACCCTAACATTATCACGTATGCTCAACTCATATGATGCTGCAATTTTTCATTTTTCCAATTAGGGATCAGAACTCAATGAATCCCATCAAACATGTGAAGAAAATACCTGTTCATCACACTGTGCATCTAACGAGACCAATATGGGCATAATTGTTGCTGACGTGCTTGCGTGTGAGCAAGAAGCTATTGTGGTCTTGTAATGAAGGTGACTTAATTTGTGATAGGCAGAGCCTTGATTTGGAACGCTTACAGCATTTAATGAAGCTTCTTCCATGAAAGAAGCTTAATTTTATTTCTTAAAGCCACAGAGACAGACAATTCAAATTGAATGAAAGTCATTTCCAACAGGGGCTAGGACAACCTTACTGAGTAAACAAAAACTGAGATAACATTTAGCTACTAAAAACGATAACACACAAAACACAACTCCTTTTAACATAATAGGAAAGGGATTTATTCTTTATTTCCTTTCCAAGAACAAACATTAAAAGACGTTGTCTTGGAGACCCCCTTCTTGATTGTTCTGCTCAGGGTAACCCCTAGATCACAATCACCATATTGTCCTCTTGCGACCAAAGACCGCCATATTCCCCCAAACTACCATCTCCACTAGCTTGCTTGCAAATTGAAGCTTGGTTCCTAGGCTCAAATCCTGCATTGCAAAAACGAGTTACAAATTACAATTTTCTCTCCTTTTCTTTTTCGAAGGGTTGTGCATATCTTAGTGAACCGATCTGGTCAATAACCTTGATAGTGCATGTCATCATTTCCACCAAAACCCGGGTAGTTTCCATGTCCCGAGTAAGGTGACACGAAGCCAATGTGACTGAGATCATCAGTAGGTTCAAATTCTCCTGTAAAATTCGAGTATGATGAACCTGGCGAGAATTCTCTATGTCTGTCTGGCTGCCAAGTATCCATGGAACTTGGATACTCGTACTGTGGAAGGTATTGAGCTGCAGTTTCATGTACTTGTGAATAGTCCTGAAACAAAACCATAGAAAAAATTTAAGAATCTTCATGGTATAACAATGTAGTCTACTAATTGCCTTTTTTCTAAGCTATACCTTTGAGGAATCAAGAATTAGATCAGGTGAGATCCAATGGCTTGAAGGATAACTCTCCATGGAAGCAGCTGGCTCAAATTCTGACGTTGGTGCGACTTGATAAGGAGAAGTAATAGGACTCGAATATCGACTCTCATTGCTATACAGGTGACTTGCTCGAGAAGACATGGCAAATGGGATGTTCGATGGCTCGTTCGAGATTACAGTGGAGGTGAAATCCACATCGCTCGAACTACTCTCGACCTGTTTGGCTTTAGGCTCTCCCGGTGAATTACTAATCTTCAGACCTTGGTCGTTCTTTTTAACAACACGGCACAAAGCAAAAGCTCCCTGGAGAAATACAGTGACCACATCCTTTCTCAGTCTGCTAAGAAACTCAAATATATGCTCAAAATACTCATTGAACTTGGTGTTTTTACCTTAAAATTGGGTGATCCTTGAGAAATATCATCGCAAAGGCGATACTCATGCATTACCCAGTCAGTCCTGTCTCCTGAAGGAGCCCGTCCGCGATAGAAAACTAGGGTCTTTCTATACCCAGTCACGGCAGATTGGCAGACAACTTTACGGTCTTTTCCAGTAGCCTTCCAGTAGCCAGCTTTGGTGGCTCTGTTCGTTCTTGAACCATTTGGATACTTACGATCCCTGGGACAGAAAAAGAACCATTCCATATCCCGTTGCGGCAGGAAAGACTTCTCTGCAAATCACATATTGAAAGTCACATTTCCGAATTCCTAGAACAACGTGACCCAGAAAAAAAGAGTGATATGAGAATTAGAGGGTGGAGCTGTTTCTAATAATGCTTTCCTTAGAATAAACTGGTAATGAAGATGCAGGAATCCGGTCGAACCGGACTTTGTAAGGAAAAGCCCCAGGCCCCTGTTACGTGAGCTCCATTGATAAAAGTAATCAATAAAAAAAGAAGATACTCTTATCAAGAATAAACAAAAACGTGCTTTTCCAATACTAAAAAAATCTGCGTTCAGACTGTAATGAAGCTACTTTCCCACCATAACAGCAGACATCTACAGCAACAACATACGAATTGGCTGAGCTTAGGTCAAAACATGCCCACCAAAAAACAATTCATGCTCCATAGATATCTAAAAGCCTAGCAGCCTTTTATACCTCTATCAAACCAAAGGGGTATTAACTAACAACTCACGCTCTCATGCCGATCATTTCTCTGACAGGAATAAAGAACTTTGACGAAACATTACATATAAACAGTGATGTAGAAACTTAACTAATCCAGAACAATTTAGCTCTTAATTACATGGAATAAATTTAACAGAATATGGGTTAGACGAAGAGTTACCTGGCAATTCCCATGGATCAAATTTGTACAAATCGATCACGGGGATCACTTCAAGCTCAATTTCAAGCCCTTGAGCTTTCCTTTGCAGGTAATACCCTACTAATTCCTCATCAGTCGGATGAAAACGAAATCCCGGAGGCAATGAAGCCCCTCCCATTATCTCAATCCACCAAGCTCTCTACACCTAGAGTGAAAAAAGAACAGAACAGAAACAGAAACAGAAACAGAAACAGAGTAGAGTTACGAAGGTTTCTTGTTAAGTGCCCAGTCTGTTTCTATTAAAGATTTGGAAAATCCAAAAATAAAATCTCTTATTAACACTAGATCTTTTACCAAAAATCAAGCGCAATTTCCACAGGTTGCACCCAATGGAGAACAGAATCATTTTCCTTTGAAACTCAACTTTCTTATGATCAAATATTAAGCCCCCACCAGCCCCCACAAAATTTAGTCACCAAATGAAGATTGGAATAAATCTAAGATCTTGGGTGTGAAACAATACCCAGAATCCAATTTTTGTTCTTGAAAGCAGAGTTGAATAGTGAACTCACAAAAAACTCAGTCTGGAAAAAACTAGTTAGAACTTCCAAAACTGGAACCTATTGCTATGACCACAAGGCAAAACCATTCAAGAATCTTTCAAAAGCTGTAATTTTGAAAGGATTGGACTCGAAAAACCTTGTGTGTGCAGAATTGAAAAAAAAAAAAGCAAGGTCTAGATCGTATGCGTGAGTAACTAAAGAAGAGAGAAGGCAGAGCTTGGTAGAGTAAAACTAGAGTTGTAATGTGCGTTTATATATAGGGATGGAGGTAACAAGTCCAAAATTTCACACACCGAAAGTGTAGGGATTGCTTGTCTAGAGCGTCCACAAAATTCCACAGGATGGGCCCTACCTAAGTTAAACTACTCTACTCTACACTTCACACGTAACTGTTTTTTCCCTTCCCGCCAAAATTACTTTGTGACCGTTACCTATGGGGATCGCTAACTTTGATTGCTGTTCAGCTTGTTAATAGTTTAGGTGTTTGTGCTACGCTATACATTGGATATTGAGGCTGTAAAACAATATTTGGTATTTTTATTAAACTATTTACGAGTAGTTCTTGTTTAATCTCATCGACTTAATCAGTTTATCCTGGAAAAAAATTAAAAAAACAAATCAAGAATAAAAATCTTTTGACTCAACTTCTTGTTTAGTTTGAACTTAAAATTAAAAATGAAATGAAGCTTCAGTGTTGAACAATGAAGCTCTATAATGGTTTCTGAGTATATAGTATTACTGTATGGTGAAAAGCTTGGAGTGTGTTGAATCAGATCCAGATTTTGTAGCTGAAAATCTTGTTGAATCATCTGCGGCCGATTCTGAAATTGAAGGCTCATGCATAAGGAAAGAAGACTGAAATCTTAGGATACAACCTTTCCCAAAATCTGCCACCATTTTACTGCTGCAATCTACTGTCATGTCATTCATTATATATAGTGCTGCAACTGATATATTGCTCCCCTGTACAGTGTGCGCGCTGTAATCTTATTAGAAAATAAGTGGAAAATTGCAGGCTTGTCTATTTGGAGCATCATGAATATTAACAGCAGGTCTTAGTTATGGTGTTTCTTGCCCTAAATAGCTACTCATTTTTAGAGTGTCTCCATAAATAGCTATAGCTATGGTGTTTATTTTTAAAAAATATTATATGTAAGGTACACAAATATGACGTTTTGTAACGAGATGAGTACAGATAATTTCTATGGAGTTTGCCGGTCCATACCCGTGTGCCCTAAATTTGGATGTTTGGAGAGCATGATGTCATAACCCTCATGAACCCCCCCCATAAAGATGTCAGTGTACAGTGGTCAAGCCTGGCATTGATTGGGTTTTCTTGATAGTCTCCTCCTTCCACGTCATCCTGAGTCAGACAAAACACTTTTCCATTATTTTATGGAAGTGATTGTGTCGTCGAACTGGGTCCCTTGTTAAAAAAGAGAGTATTAAAAGGGCTAACCGTGTTTTATATATATATAAACCCTTTTCAGAATGAACCAAACAAGCCTTAGTGGAGCTTGGAACTCTCTGAATTCACACCTAGACTAGATGCAAAGTACATTTTATTAGTTAAGAAATTCAGAGTTTGTTTTTCTTGTAATTTTATATTTGAGTATTCTAGTTAGTAATATTATAGTCAATAAAAATTCATATGCTCTTTAATTTCAAAGCTCATGGATTAATTAAAACATATAAAATATAATCCAAATATTCATCTTAATAAAAAAAATCTTGTAATGCATATCTTAATTCCATTCCTCAATTCTTTATATATATATATATATATATATATATATATATATATATATATATCATTTAAAGCACCCATTAATTATCAATCAAACTCCAACTCCACTAGTAGGAAAACTTATTCTTTGAAGAAGATTTGCAACTTCATTCCTCGGATACAGAATGAACCTGCAATCCTTAATTATCAATAAATAAATAAATAATCCAAAAGTATTTAAGAGGGTATCTTTGTTTTTCTCTCATATTCACGGAAATGTAAGCGTGAGTTCTCTATATGTTTTGTTTTTTGCTTTACAAAAAACTAAAATCTCCAAGTCTCATGTCACCCTAGGAAGGGCTGATATATATATATATATATATATATATATAACTGAAATGTCCGGATCAATTTACATGTATTACTATTAATTTTTAGATTCTTTCAACATCTTGTAAACCTAATAAAAAAGTAAGATATCATGGAGATAATAGACGTATATAATGGAACTTGAATTCTAATACAAAGTAAAAGAATAAATCTTTTCATCCACTATATGAAGGCCCCATCTATACTTTTTTTTTTTCTTCATGCAGAAACAGGTATTTGCACATAGATAGGGTGCACATGTTTAGAAAAGAAATTAATTAGCGAGGTTTATCTGGTTAATTGAAGCTAAGCGGCGACTTGCTTTAGAACTTAAACACCTTTTGGCTTTGCTTGTATTTATGTGTTTATCAATTTGTAATAATTTGATTGTGACTTGAAATAATTTTAGCATAAAAATAAAATAAAAATAAAAATGAAGGAAACTGGACATCTGGCTATGGAAAATGGAAGGAGATATTCGAAAGCTTTACCTTTAATCCATATGATTGCTATTTCACATTAGGTATTTGTCGCTATGTTTCTTAAGTGCTCTTTTAAAAAATTAAAAAAGTTTTAAATTAAATATTTTTAGTAGTTTAAAATAATTTTAAAGTAATAATATAAAAAATAATCTTTTTAGAACCAAACTTAATCCTATTCTCAAGGCAATTAATAGTATACAGGATAGGGTTCGAGTACATAGCTTATTAGCAAACTTTTGAGAGTAAATTACATGTTATGAAAATTCCTTTCCTCTGAAAATGGGAAGTGGGCAAGCAGAGGCCGATGCATGCAGTGCTGCCACATGGATTAAATTGGTCATTAGTGAAATTTAGTAAAGAAATGATGAGGATTAATGGACCTTACACTAACTTTACTAAAATACTCGACTGCCATCCCAGTAAATTAAAGAATAACTTTCTATAATAAAAAAAGATGCCATCCATCCTGCCTTGAGGGCACCAATTCAAATTGTTGTGCTACATAACTTTTGATTTTAAGATTTTCAACTCTTTTTTTCCTTTTTCAATCTTCTTCCTTTTCTTTACTCAAAATGGATAACAAAGTTGACAAATATATGTCACATAAACATTCATATTAACGGTGTTTAAATAAAAAGAGTTATCGATAGTAAAATTTCTATAAGACAACCAAGTATTTAGTCTAGGTTTTCTAATATGCTTGTTCACAAATGAATCTCATAATGCTTTGAGGTAATATCCTATCCCAAAGATTTCTATCAGACCGAGGCAACTCATAGTAAAATTTTATCTACTATGAATAATTATACATGGAAACTAGTAAATCTTTCACCCGAAAGTAAACCATTAGAATACAAGTGAATCTTAATTAAAAAGATACTTATGTATTTGAGGTACATTTTGAAATCTTGGTAAAATATATAGGTTGCTTGGTAGTACTCGAAAATATGATGATGCTAGTTGGATATCTGATACTAAAGATTTAAAATCCATTAATAGGTATGTTTTTATATTTGATGAAATAATTGTGTTAAAAAAATTATACATCATAAGATCCACAATGAAATAAGAGTTTATTGCTCTTAACAAAGCTAGAAAGGAAATTGAATGGATTTGAGAGTTTTTTAGAGGATATTCTATATTGAACAAAACCAATATGAACAATTTATGTGCATTATTACAGTTAATCTACAATAAAAATAACATAAAGTAGTATATATGATAGTAAGTTTAAAAATATATTCATAGACATGATATTGTTAAACAATCTCTTAAGTAAAATTATTTTTATCATCTATGTAAAGTCAAATATAAATATTATTAATAGGCTAACCAAATATTTATAAAGAGAGTTTATATATAGCTCATCAAAGAAAATAAGTTTAAAGCCTTTCAAAATGAAATGATATGATGATGATAACCATATCATACATAGTTAACTATATATCCCAAGATCTAGGTTTAATTGGTAAACTAATTTATATAACATATCAATAGCACTTGAAAATTATAGTTTTTATAAAATAAGTGTTATCGAAATGTGATAAAAGGTGAATAAAGCTTTTAATAATTTTTATATCAATGAAAAATCACCTATATGAGTGAGAAATATCTTTTCTTTAAGAATTTTGACAAAAAGTTTAGTTTTCTAAAACATATAATGAATTTAAAAGTTGTTCATGGCAAAAAAACACAACAAATAAATCAAATAAAATCTTGAGGTAGGGAACTGTGTAAATACTATTGTCTTGGTTTATTAAAAAAAGACTAAATATTTCAAGACATGGAGTTCACTATTTAACCGAGTACACTCGATAATATTTTACTAAAGAAATCTTAAGGCTAAAAGTTATTTATCCTGATGTGGTGGTCTATAAAATTAGTATTTCTCCATAAATCTTTAAGCTATTTTTAAATTGGTTAATTGACACATTTAAGGCTAAATTAAAATTAGGATTCTTTTAGGATTAAACTTTTTTGAAATCTAATATTCAACATCAACTCTTTAACATGTAACATTAACATAATTTAAATGAATTAGAGATGAATGATAAATTGATCTCAAAAAGCTCTTAGTAAGGGTATTTTGGTGAAACCCATAATCCTTTAAATTTTTTTATCCCATATAAAAAAGAAAATAGTTTTCTTTAACGGTTTAACTAATGGAAATATAAAGAGTTAAATTGGACCTAAAAGACACCAAAATTTTAAAGGGGAGATTGCCTAAGCAAAATAGGCTTTAGGCTCATAAACACTAGCAAATTAAACAAAATAATTTTTGGGGCTACAAAAAATATTTTTTTGCCAGCTTAATTTTGGACTTGGGTTTAGTCAATGAAGAATTATTTTCAACAACCCAATGATTAGTCTAGTCAACAACTTTTTAAAACTAAAAATATCAAGTTTTATTATGGTTTTATAATAGCTAATGAAAGCTAATTATAGAAGAAAGCTAATCAAAGATTATTGGAAGAGTTATATGTATAACTTTTTTAATATTTTATATTCTTTCTCACCTTAATTTTGAGTGTTTTCTCTTTTCTTTTGACCTTTATTTTTCTCTTAAATTTAAAGTTTTTATCTTGTTAAGAAATATATAAGTTACATTATTTTTGGTTTGTAAATCTTATTTAAAAATGTATCTAAGCAAATTGGTGGTGTTAAAATACTAAAAAGCTTATTGCAAACATTCTAGTTTCATCAAAAAGATAATCAATAAAACCTTAAAAGCTAAATGATTGATGACAAATACAAAAACTGTATTGTTTTAAAGCTTTCAACAAGCACCTCTTTTTATTTTAATGGAACATGTTGGTAGTAGCGCTAGGACTGTGTTTTTTTTCCTCTTATGCTAGTTTAAATATATGATTGATGTGCATGCTATAATATTTCTATGTTTTTATTATTTGATTGCATGCGTGTCATTATATATATATATATATATCTGATTTAATTAGAATACCCATTTTGTGATAAACTAAATAGCCCATAGTCACTGTTCTAATTAGTCTTATTCTGAAAAAAATTGCCGACTGAAACGCAGGAAAAAGCCCTTCATGCTTTTCTTACATGCTGTCAATTAATTTTGGAAATTCCATCGCTGAACGTCCCAGATTTATATATCAATTTGACCACTTCCCGAGTAGAAGCAGCAGGTTTTTTCTAATTACAAAGAAGAACTTCATACGATAAGGAATGAAAGAATTTGTCCATAAATAGTGGGATACAGAAAAATAAAATTGACCCAAAAAGGGGTCATCAAAGTCTCGTTTGATGAGTTGGTTTACAATATGTGCGTGTGTAGAGCACCGCAAAATCAAATGTGAAATGATACAGAGAAAAGTTTGGTCATGGTCATGAGTGCTGTATAGTGAAGAATCGATAATGGAAGAAACAAGAAGGCAACTAGCTCTTTCTTTTATGGGGAATTGAAAAAACCACCTTATCCCCCTTGTCATTGTTTGTCGAGTGCTTTCGGCCCCTTTGTCTCTTGGTGCCTTGGACCATGGTTAACACCACCTCTCCTCTGCCACCAACGGTTCAGAATTTCTGCTAACTTGAGAGAGCGGAGTCAAAACATGGACAGCTTATTTATTGCCCTGGACAAAGACGCCCATATTGGCTTCATAAATCGCCTTCAAAATTATCACGATGATACTTTTGAGCTGTTGTCCGGTGTTAAATACTAATCAGATTTACTCTTTATATTATTATTTCAGATTTTAATCGGAAAAGGATGGTGAGAGAGAGAAGAATTTTATGATGAATGTATGAATACAAGTATCTCATCTAAATCCAATTGATTCAAGCATAAACGCATGAAAATTGAAGACAACAATTTTCTGTATCCCAATAATAGAAGTTCAGTTCATGAAATACTCCCCTCGATCAATGTAACTGCATGCATTTTACACATACAGGAAGAAAGGCCATGGCCATGGCCATTTTTGTAAAATAGGTCGCTACGATGTTCCTATTTTTAGCCCGGACCACGATCGAGCACGACGACCATATATGGAAGGCAAGGATCGAGGGCGAGCGATGGGACAGGTTGCTTTCCTACATCAGTGGGTGAGATTGCATTTTAGATATGGCTTTACGATTCAGTAAAGATCTTAAAGGACAAGTTCCAACTCAAGATTTTGGCTGCATCCAACAAATTATTGTATTAGTGAGAGAGAGAGAGAGATAGAGAGGATGACTTGTACCGAGTCATGATGGTTGAATCCAACTATATACTTCCATGATTATCATGCACTGTTATAATTTCGTCTTTTGGAAAATGTTTTAAAGGGTTAAAAAGGCCAGCCTCCGAACCCTATTTAGCAAATTGGAAATAAGACAAACGATAGTTGTCTTCACCTCTCTCTCTCTCCCCCCACATTACAATAATCTTATGCTAATCTATGATGTCCCCTCTAATCATAATTCATAATGCTGTGAAGAAACTAAACCTTTGAAGCAAGCAAAAACTGAGTTCATGTAGGGGACATGTTGCGACAATAAAGTGGCGACTCATGCGCATTTGTGTTAATCTTATAAAGTCGCAGCTTAATTCCACATGTAATTGCATGAGGATAGACTAAAAATATTTTTTAATAGTAATTGGAAGACTATTTTAAGATTTTGTTTCATATGAGAATATTGACCAAGATTCATATAATCTATGGACAATAGCTAGTGATGAATAAACTTTAGTGTTGGATTAGAGTAGTTTAACCATTATGTATGGTCAAACAATGAATCAAGTATTATCAATAAGGTCTCAAGTAGAGAATAATTTTAATACCATAAATGGCATATCATTATTTTATATTAAATTTAAAACACACAATAAAAGATGAGTTTTTTTAGCTGTTTCTTGTGTGACTTTGTAGGGTTAAAGGTAAATTAAAAAACTAACGGTTAGTTAGTAATTGATGTGATAAATATATAGAAGCGATAATAGTAAATAATTATTATATATAAAGTTGGTTATATTTGGTATTGAAAATTTAGAGAAAACTTTGATGGGTTTTTGGTAGAATATATATCTAAAAACAAATCATGTATTTGCAATGATAATAAATTATAACATAAATGGCTAAGATTTCATTATTCGGAAGGTTTTCATTGGAAATCATAAGTTGAAGTAAGATGTCAATCTTAAATATTTAGAAAAGGAGTCAAAATAGGTAATAACTTGGGTTATATGAAATAAGACCATGAAACATAGTAATGATAATTTGAAGATCAAATTAAGGAGTTAATCACGTAAAAAGAAAAATATATGTTAAGATAACACATGTATTTAATTATAATAAATTCAATATTTAAAAAATCAAAAGGGTATAAATATGTTACAAAATAAAATGTGACACCATTTAAATGTTATTTCATTGGTGTGAACCATGTATTGTTATGTTAAATTTAAATGCAATACAAACTGAAAAAAAGACGCAAACAAGATATGGTTGTGAAATATGTATATATTATTGTATGGATTAAAGGGGTTTTGAGGAAACAATTTGCATTATGAATGAACCATGTTATGAGTTAAAATTTCCATGATGAGATTATGATAGTTAAATAAGTACATTGAAGAAGAAAAAAATCATCAAAAGATAGATGATGGTGTATCGAATTAGGATATGTCATGAATTGATGTTTACACAAAAAGTTAGTGAAATTTAATATCGTCATTAAAACTTGTATCCAACCACATGGGAGGTGTTGCATACATTACGTGTATAAATGAAAATGATTGTGCATCAACCTTTTTTAAAAATAATATTTTTAATTGATTATATTACTCAATTACCCCTAAATCAATTTGATTATAAAAATAAGAAACTATGATGAAAATACCAAAAAAAAAAAAAAACTCATAAAAGTAGATGTTTTGATTTTAAGGTTAACTTAGTTATTTTATTGCACTTTGAAAATAACAATACAAAAATACCATTATATATGAATCAAATAAAAACTAAATTACGACTAATTTAATAATTCTACCTTGCTAATTTCTTCTTTTAAAATAATCAATATGCTCCCAATTAATCTGATAATAAGCAGTAAATTCATCTAAAAATATTATATTACCCCAACAAATAATTTATTGTTTTTTAAGGTAAAAAATCATAATTTTATTATTATAATTCATAGAAAAATGTATGTCGGTATATAGTAAACACTAAGTTATCTTAGTTATTTTTTTAATGTATAGTCTATTTTTACAAATTTCACAAGGCTTTGTATATGAACCAGGCCCATCAACTGTTACGCCACTTGCTAATTCAGAAAGCATAACTATTTGACCGACCATGAAGAAAAAATTGAGTGCATTTTAGTGGATTATAAAGTAATTAAAAAGGTTATATATATAGGTGTGTGTGATAATAAAAGATATCTCCCACCCAATTTACACTTCAATCAAATTAAGTTTTACATATAGATTTGATGAATTTATAGAAATTTAATAAATTCTTATAGATATTGTCTTTAAAAATAAAAATAAATAAATTATTGCTTAGCTAAAATGTTGAAAAGAAGGTAACAAGTGCAGCAATTGATTGTGTTGAGTCAAGTTTTATGAAATCCGAGTGAGATCTGAGATTGGGCTGGGCCCTTTCTTTAACTCGGTTTCGTCGTCTCAATACAACTGAAGCCCAATCATGGTGGGCGGGTGTGGGAAAACCAGCTTGCATCTTCGAGGTTGTGGAGAGCCGATTGAATTGATGATACCTTTAATTTATTTTCCTTATAATCCCAAATCTCTGGTTTCATCATCTCCCACTTCTCAGAGGACATACCAACTAATTGATTGAGAGGTTCTTCAAAAGCAAGAGGGTACTTTCACTGTGAGCCGTGAAGCACAACTGTGTCATTTATTTGTTTGTCTTTGAGCATTCTGTTATTGAATCGTCGTCGTTATCCATGTCTGCTTCAGCAATCGCTCCCCAAATTCGCACGCCCATTACTGTAAAACCCAAAATCAAGCACAAACAGAAACAAAAATCGATGAGTTTCTCACTTTCCACAACCCCAATAACACAAGCCAGTTTCTCTGACCCTTTTGTTCTTCAATTAGCTGAGACTCTTGAAGACTCCCTCTCCCCTTCTGTCTCTCTTCAAAAGCTCAGAGATTCCTCCTCTGAGTCTCTCCTCTCTACTTCCTGGCCATCTCGTAAGGATGAGCCCTTTAGGTTCACTGATACTTCATTAATTAGGCATTCACAAATCATTCCAATCATTAAACCACCACAATTGGATTACTTGCCAAGCATTAATGGGGATGCCCTTTTGCCTAATCTTGTTATTGCTGATGGGTTTGTGTTAAATTCAATGTCAAATTTGTCAAATTTGCCTGATGAGGTTTATGTGGGTAGTCTGTTGAGTGATTCTAATGATAGAATAGCCGAAAGAGTATTGGAATTTGTAGGTGCTTTTGAATGGGGCGATTTGTTTTGGTCAATTAATGGCTTAGGAGCCCACGATATGACAGTGGTTTATGTTCCTGCTGGGGTTAAAGTGGAGAATCCCATCCATTTGAAGTATGTTTCAGTCGAGGGAGGAGAGGAGGGGTCTAAAAAGTTACCAGTTTCAAATCCGAGAGTGTTTGTGATAGTGGAAGAGGGTGGAGAGGTTGGGATAATTGAGGAGTTTGTGAGTAAAGAAGGGAATGATGATAAGTATTATTGGGCGAATCCTGTTTTGGAAGTGGTGATCGGGAAAGGAGCAAAGGTTAGGCATTCTTATGTGCAGAGCCAGTCCTTGAATTCTGCTCATATCAAGTGGACCGCTGTCCGGCAGGTGATTTCTTATGTTTTTTTTCGTACATATTTGTTGCTTTCTTGTTTTTGTTTAGTAACTTGTTAAACATAGTACGTTTGATTTACTTAATTTGAAGGACCTAGAACTGAGCTTAATGCACGTGTTAATGGGCCAGTTGCAGTATAAAATGGTTCATGTTTCAACGCAATTGCACATTTGCATATGCTGCTGAATTAAAGAAAAGCTCACATGGAACACTAATTAAAACAGGAATCGTCACAAATCAAATAATCATGTAAATCTCGTAAGTGGAATTGTTATAAACAATCTGTTGTTTGATAACCACTTTTGATGTTTTGACACTTTTTTTGAATGGTTTGAGATACTAAATAATGCAAAATTTGACATATTAAAGTGAAGTTTCATCTGGAACAGAAGGACATAATTAAGGAAGTTGGCTGTACTTTTTGTTTGTCTGGCTGAGTGTTTTCCGAATGCAATTCAGATAATGGCTTTCAATCTGAAACTTTACTTTGCTATAAACCATTCCTTTTTTTGTAATTTGTTAATTCTTCTTTAGGATATGATTTAGAAAATTAGAATAAAGACTGTTTTAAGAGAACACACCTGTTATCTTTTAATTTTATAGAAGGAGACAAGGGGTTATGGGAACAGGATTGCCTTTGAGGGAAAGTCGGTTAACTAATGATGTCTCTTGCTAACAGATGTTTGAGAATATGTATATTGTATAAGCATTTCATTCAACTAATTCTGACTTCACTTTGCAATTAATCTGGAGACAGTTTTGTGTTTGTATGAGGAAGCTGATATATGATAACCTCTGTCTTGTGCTAAGCACCTCCCTGTCCATCCTCTCTACTCTAACTGACAAGAAATGACTTGAGTTCATGTTGAACATCTATGATATGGGTGAGGGCAGTTCTTGGCCTTTTCCTTCATATGAAACCATCCATTATTTTTGTGCTTTATTCTCATGGTTTGAGATCTGTTATCTTTTAATATTTAAACTGATGGTTGCTTCTGCTCAAACATGCTGTAAAATGATTCCAGCAATTATAATTTAGTTCACTTCTCATTGAGGCAGTTACTGTGGGATTGAAAATGCTCTTTGCATCCTTTTAGTGCAATGCTTTGGGTGTTTTAGGAGTACTACTTTCATTCTTGATATTCAATAGGACTGGAGTGGTCTTTTCTTTGTTTTTCATTTTTTTTCTACATTGTTAGTTTGGAGAACGTTTTGCTCACCAAATTGATCTAGTACATTCTTTATCTTAACAATTGCACATCACATTCTTCTTAAATTACACCACAACCCCCAAGAACAGAAAAAAAGGAGAGAGAATGATTTTTTAAGCAATATCTGTCCTGCGAGGTGTTTTAAAGACAGGATGATTAGGAAACCTTCTTTTTCAAAAATGGGAATTCTTATGACTAGTCTTGGGCCTGGGATTACTTTGGAGTTGCTGTTGGGTGTTGCATAAGTTGAGAAATTGCTTAGGGACAAAACAGCTGATGAGGTTTCAGGGCCATCAGAATCTATTTCTCTGTATTCCTTCTGTTCCCTTGATTAATTTAGTTGATATTCATACTTTGGGTAGTAGAAAACTTGAACTGCATAAATTTTGGTGGTGCATATATTCGGTAGAGATTATTATAGATGTTAACTGAAACTGAAGACCAGCTTGTATGCATGAGTTGAATGACAGGGATGGATTTTTGTACTACATGTAGTGCAGTTGACTCCTGTATAAAACTCAAGTCATATCTCTTGTATGGATCCTGTTGTGGTATCTCGTGCAGAGTTGATTGGCCTAGTAAATCCAGTTTTCTAGATGCAAACTTGGATTCATATTGGCCTATATGTCAGTTATATGGGCGACTTAATCTTGTACTGCATGACCTTGTCGTTTTGAAGACCAAAATAAGATGGACCTTGAGCTTTGTTTTGGTTGTCCCGTGCTGATAATTTAGAGCATCTTAATCTTCTGGATGGAGTTTGATTTTAATGTTTTAGGATTACCTGATAATGACGTGGGCCTTTGAAATCTTGGTATATTTTAAAATATTGCGTGTTTCATATGAACCCCTTGCTTTTGTGTTTATCAGTTTATCTGAAGCAAGTGAGGTTTAGGTTGAAAATAATATACGTATAGATTTCCAAAATAGAGGGCTTGTCTTGTGGAGTGTTTAAATTTGTGATTGAGATAAACATCTTGACCTTAGAAATTCAATTAAAAGGAATGTTGAAAATTGTTGGTTATTTAAAGTGTATTTCTTCACATAATCCTAATTTTTCTTATAATTTTGCTAAATGTTAACAGCAATTTTGAATAGGTTGTGTTTTTGTTTAACACAGTGCTTTTGGAATGAGACATGGGAATGCCTTAAATCTTCCTCATGTTCACTCAAAACCTTGATTTCAGATATAATTTTGACTGGATTGTTTGTAATTGCTGCTCTTTTCTTGATTTTTGGTTTACTTCCTTTTTTAAGGATACATTTATGTGTTTCTCATGTTTGGTTTGTGCTATTCAAGGTTGTTAGAATCGCGCAAGTCAAATGTATAAATTTGGTAAAATTAAGTTAAAAAAACTGAAACTCACTAAAATCGGTCCAAACTCGGTAAAATTAGGTAGAATTGTAATATCAAGTTGAATTGTTCTAATTTTACGATCCTATATGAAATCCACCATGCACTGTGATTGTTAATTAATTTTGCTAATACTAATTTGGAGTTGGAGCTAGTATCAACAATATCGTTGTACCAGTAGTAGTAATCATTTTGATAGTAATGTTGTTGATGAATGTCTTGGAAATAATGAGGAAGATAAAGTTTATGAGGCTAGTTTTAGTTTACCTAGCACGCCAGCAGAGTATTTGTTTTAAATTTATTAGTTTTTATCTAATTAAATTCTATGAATATAATTGTTTTGTATTGTATCTTTAAATTATTTTAAATCATGTATGAACCTTAACTAATAAAGTTTTATGGTTATAATTGTATTGTATTGTATTCGGAAATATTTTACTTGTGATTTTAAGATTTTTCTACGGAAATATTTTACTTGAAATTTTACGATTTTTCTACGGAAATATTTTACTTATGATTTTATGATCCGAGTTCATATCACATTTCCGTGTCGTGTAAAAAAAAACGAGTTTAACAACCTTGGTGCCATTTATAGTGTTTTCTGATAAATTAATCATGAAGCCTATCTTTTGGGTAATGTCTCTTGGAAACATTTTTCTTTTGTTAAAATTTTCTCAAAACTTAGATGACAATAGGATTTTTAAATCATAAATTAATCATGTTCTTCCTAGTAAATTGCTTAAGCCCTTGGAATTTCAGTCTGTATTTTTTCCGGACATAATTTCAATTTGCTCCTTTTGTTGTGGAAGTGGTGCTGAAGTTATTCAAAATAACTCGTTAAGTCACTAGAGGAATCTCAAACTTATGATAATGCCAGTAAATATTTTGCCTCTTTTAATTCTCAGGTCTTTTCAAAAATCTTCAGGTGATGAATTAAACCAGCTACAATAAATTTGACCAAGTGGTTCATTTGCAGGAAGCAGCTAGTACCTATGAGCTTGTGGAGGTAAGCACTGGGGGGAAATTGAGCAGGCACAATCTCCATGTTCAACAATTGGGCCCAGATACAGCTACAGAGTTATCGACCTTCCATTTGTCTGTTGGTGACCAAACACAAGATTTGCATAGCAGGCTAATCTTGGACCATCCAAGAGGTCATTCTCAGCAACTTCACAAGTGTATTGTTGCTCATTCACAAGGACAAGCTGTGTTTGATGGGAATGTAAAGGTCAACAGGTAATGCTTACATGGTTTTCATTGTCTCAGTGATAGCTCTTACTTCTCTTGTTTGCCAATCCGTATCTTTCTGATGCCTCATTACTATGCCTGTCCTGAAGTCTCGGATATCCTAAACTTATATTAATTTGCACTGTAGGTACATTATTACTAGCTTGACATTTCGGATTAGGTCCATTAAAAAGATGCATTAACCATTATGACTGTTTGACATGATGGCACCAAATGTTAATGCAATGTAAACTCAAATACAGTCATTTCAATGAATTTCCTTCACAAAATTAGTGCTGCAAGCTTGTCAAGCTCCTTGACATCTTCATTCAAAACAGTTATGAGAACTTACAGAGTTGGTGTTATTCTGCAATTCAGTCTTGCATGCATATTCAGAAGGGAAGATGAGGGTACAAACTTTAAGTTTTCTCACTTGCAACACTTCAAAGTAATCCTCACTATGTTTCATTGGGGAAGAACGAGAGTAGAGAGTACTGTTTAGTTAATGCCATCTTACTCGCTGATAGAACAGAGTACAAAGTGTCTTCATGGTTAATCCTGCGTAGTGTATGCCTCTCCTTAGACCTATGTTTCTATTCTGCAGATATGCACAGCAGACAGATGCAGGACAACTAACAAGGAGCCTCCTCCTTGAACCTCGAGCAACAGTGAATGTCAAACCCAATCTCCAAATTATTGCAGATGATGTCAAGTGCTCCCATGGAGCTGCCATCAGTGATCTGGAAGAAACCCAACTATTCTACTTTCTGGCACGTGGCATTGACTTAGAGACAGCCCGAAAGGCTCTTGTATTTTCTTTTGGAGCTGAGGTAATTGAGAGGTTGCCTAATTCATTTATGCAGAAGCAAATCGAGAGTCATGTCAAAGGATTACTGAGTTCCACTTTCAAGGGATCTTCAAATTAAAGGGCTGTGGAAGTTTAGTAAGCTTGTTTTCGACAAGAAAAATTGTTTTGCAAAGGCAGTCACCATCAGTAAATGAAATTCAAGTAAATTTTTTGCCTGTATCAAGTAGCTTTTAGAGTTCCATTGGGTTTACATACATGCAGCGGTACCCCGTGTGCGTTGTACTCCTATAAATATGTAATTTAATACAGACATTTTTGTTCTTGCTGCTGTTGTTTCAAGGTTATGAACCACGGTGGTGGTTCAAACTGTTGACATATGAAAACGTTGAAGGTGGGACCATCTGGAATTTTATTTGACAAAATGTTCACAACTTTCAGGCCCCAACCCTGAAGATAATTTTGGCCGGGTAGCTTTGTTTGAACATAATTTAGTCCGGAAGACAATATTGAACGTCCATCAAACTCTCTGCAAAGAAGCTAAATGATTGCGGGTCTGGTGAGGATGAGTTTGCGTCTGTTCTCGAGACATTCTCATATCCACCAGCTAGAGAAAATGCTCTCTTGATACTCAACAGCTTAAGACCATGGCAAAAGACTCATCTTTTTTCCAAGACCCAGAAATTATTTCATATGCAAACCATATTCTATAGTGTCACGATGAAAAGTCTGAACTACGGGCCGCAGTTTGATGTCATTGAGGAGCTTGCAAATGAAAAGAAGATGTTCATGCTAATAAAAGCTGCAGTTCAAGGCTGTGGAGGGGTTCGAAAGAAAGTATATAACAGGATTAATGCTAGATGTAATCTGACTCCTACACTTCAGTTCCGTTATCTAAACCCCTCTGGGTTACTAGTTTGCTAGGTCATTTCAAATAAGCTATTTTGGGTAAAACATGTAAAAAATTATTAGAGTTCAATAATTATCAAGATTTTGCTAATTAATTGGATTCAATCTCAGAATTAATAAACTATTATTGACTCGATGCCCTAAACCGAGTTTAATAATTATTTATATAATTACTTGACACCTATATATTTATTTACTTACTTTTACACTTGTTTTTCTTAAGTATTTAAGTTTTGTATCCATATTTTTTTTAGTAAATCCTTTTAGTTCCTTTTAAGATTATATTTGTTTGGTTTTACTATATCTACCAGTTTAGGTTTATTTCTGGTACTCTTTTATATTTTATATTCAACTCTTTTGGTTTAATTTCTCTTGATTTATCTCAAATATTCATAGTATATATCATGGAAACTCCAAAGTTAAGAGTTAATGAAACAAAGGATCAAATCATATAAACAAACTGAAAGTATGAAGATTGGATTATATAAAATCCTCTTCTTCTTTTTTATGAAAGACCCTTTGGCAAAATCAAACAATCTTTTGTTTTCAATTAAATATTAAAAGGTCTTTCACAAGCTTATTTTAACAAATTTAGAAAAAATGTTCATGCTTTTATAATCTAGTCTTCTATGCTAAAAAGAACTATCATTTATACTAGTAACAAGAAAAATTTATACGCTCATGGATGTGTTACTCGTTATCTTATAAAAATAAATCATATTCTATTACCAACAAAAAAAAAAAAACTTTAACATTTTCAGGATTAAGCAAAATTTATGGCCAAACAAAGTTTTATGGCTTTTATCGTGTAATTGACTAATACTTAACAGATAATGTTTTAGACTATTTATAAGAAATGTTTTATTTTATTAAGTGAAAGGACTTACCTTTAATATTGCCAACTTCAATGATTTTCCTTTTAAGTTGTCTCCAAAGGTGACTTTACCACTATTAATCTTGGTAATGCTTAAAAACAATGATGCATCTCTAGTTCCATGTCTTGAGTAAGTACTATCCAAAAACCACCCCTATATTCTCTTTATTCCTGTACATATAAAATTAAGATGAGGTTATAAGTACTCATACCATCCTAGGCTCTTTATGGTTAGTCGTGGCTTCTTTTGGTACCCAGGTCATATTACTATCTTTTTCCTTCTTCATGTGATATACATAAATCAAATGATCAATGCTTCATAAGATAATAATTGCATGTATGGTTTGCATCATAAGATTTTTATAGTTTTTCAAATATTTTTTTAATTTTTTCTTAAGTTAATAACCTAAACGTTTTATGTTGAAAACACATTTGACTAGCTAGCATTGTATCTAAAATTTTTGAACCTTGAGTGAATTTAGCTAGTGTAGTGTTCAACTTATCATCTTTTTTCCCTTGAAGTCTTATATTTCGCTTAAAGTTGGTTCATTTTATTCCAATTATTAACTACAATGCATGTTTTATTTTCTAATGTATTTTTCTCAACAAGTAAACATGCATGACTTTTTTTCAATAAGTTATACTTAGAACTTAACTTTATGAATTCATCATATAATATTTCAAAAGCATGTTTGCCATATGTTTCTCTTCATCTCTAAAATTTGAATCCAAATTGTCATTCAATGTTACTTTCATTGTCTTTTTATAATGACAATTCTTTTTTATTTTATATAAAGGACAATCATCCTTTATATGTCATACCTTGTTGTAGTTGAAACATCCAAGTGCTTCTTTGCCACTTGTTTTCCTAACTTTTTTCATAATAAGTTTCACAATTATTTTGAGATTAACATAGTATCTTTCTCTTACTCTTTCTCTTCTTCTTCTTCATCATCACTATCAATATAGTGTAAGATTTTAAATGTCAAATTCTTTTCCTTATATTTTTAGCTTCTCTTTTAGTTCTTGTTTTTCATTATCATCGTCTCTATCACATAGGAGTAGATAACACAATTAAAAATCATATCTTTGTAGCACTCTCAACAACACTTAGGATGTTTCAAAATGCGTAAATATAGTGAGTATGAGAATTATACTTTTGTGCTTGATTACAAAAGTTCAATACAGTACAATCTTACAATATGTTAAAATTGATAATCTCGAGATAGTTTTGCTCTTGAAATAATCTCTATTATTGTATATTCATGATTTTCAAAACAAAAACTAGTGATTTCTAGCTTTTAAAACCCCATTGACAGCTCAAATAATCGATCATTTGATATTGGACAATAAACAATAAGAATTAAAGCAAGAAAGAAAGAGGTTTAGAGAGAAAGAAAGAAGCTAAAGAAGAGAGAAAATGGGATCAAAGAATTGCAAAGTTTGCAATATTTCATTATTTATTAAAAATCATCTCTCAACATGATAGAGGAACATATAAATAGTAAACCCTAAACATCTCGCTATTGGTCTCGATCCATCAAATCTAAATGTTTAACAAAAATAATTTCAAATAAATAAAATAACAATGATATAGGCCTATATGGGCTTAGCCTCCCAACCAAAGTGTGACAAGTTGGGTCATCCTATGTCATCTTCGTCCATATACTAGTGTAGTTTACAGTGTAGGTCTGGTGCCCCACCAACTCTCCCGGATTGGAGAAATTCGACCTCATCGAGTGTAGCAATGGCTGACTCTGATAGTTCTCCCAGAGATCTGGATTAAGTTATTGCAAAGTATCTCTAGTGATCCAAGTGTTATTTGAATCAGGACGGCCCACCCAGCAAACTAGAAACCGTTGAACCTTACCATTCTTGTTAAAAATACTTGTTCATCTAGAATAGTATCAATATTATCTTTTTGTGCTTATGTCAAGGTGGATTTTAATAGGGACGTCAAGAGGAGGGTTAAGTGGCATCTCAAAAGGATCGGTTGGAATAGGAAGTGACTTATGGTATACAACTAAATCCTCAATGTTAAATATAGAGTTAATGTCAAAATCATGTGGTAAATCAAGAACATCTCATTTGGACCAACCCATTTTAACACTTTGAAATGCCTGACATTAAGTGCATGTAATTTTTTATTAGCTCCCGAAGGAAACCGCTTGGATCTAATTTGTATCATAACATAGTCTCTCACATTAAACTCATTATACCACTTATGTAAATCAGCTCAAAATTTATATTGTGCATTACTTGCTTGAATTTGTTTAGTGATCTCAATATGCAAATCCTGAATTCTATGTGCAAAATACTCGGCTGACTTAGACACTCTAGCATGAATGGACATAGGAATAAGGCCTAAAGGTTTCCTAGACTTGTAACCATATACAACTTTAAAAGGACCCATGCCTATTGACCTAATGATAAATCGACTATCTAGACACATTCTCCATAATCCATCTTTCTTAGGTACTACACAAGGGCTCAAGCTCTCTCGAATAAATTCTTTTTATAACAACTCACATACTTGCTTTTGCAATTCAGCATGTTCATTCGAGTTCATCCTATGATGAGGCAAGTTTAACAATGTGGCACTAGGGACAAAATCTATGGCGTGTTGAATATCACGCATGAGAGGGTAAAGCATCAAGTAGTTCAGAAGGGAAAACATCTAGAAATTCTTTCAACACTTCCCTTACCTTTTCAAGTGGCTCTTCTAAAAGTCTTCTACAATTTCCTTAACCACTATAGCAAACATAACCCGAGGACCTCGGAGATAAGCCCTCCTTGTTTGACTTTATGCTTCTTCTAACTATTATCATCAGACCTCGGAGATAATCTAATAAGTTGGATTTTTTTACCTTGAAAAGAAAATGAGCAAGAATTTGATCGTCCAAAAATTGTAACATCTAAATCATATAATTAAGGTCTACCCAAAATGACATGTCCTACATCCATAGGAATGACATCACACCAAATTTCATCATAATAGTCCAAGATATTTATGGGAAAAACACATCTCTCTTTGACCACTATTGATGTATCATTAACCCAAGACACACCATAGGGTTTAGGGTATGGAATAGACTTCAAGCCTAAGCGGGATACACTACCCAAGGAAATTGCATTAATGCAACTACCAATGTCTATGATGATCTTACACCCTTTATCTTCACATTTAATATAGGTGTAAAAAATAGCAGTCCTTCTCCAATCCTCAAGTTCTATAAGTTGTGTTAAAGCACATGTAACTATATTTAACCTGACTGTCTTGCTTTGTAGGGATATAGAGTAACACATCCTAGCAAATTGGATTCATCCTCCTCATCATTTAGATCCTGAAAATCATTGGGATTGGGTTCATCTATTTTGTTATCACAATTATCTTCTTCACCTATATTCTTTTGCCCCTTGATTTACAAAGTCTTATTAAGGCAACTAGAGAAAATATGACCAAAACCCTGACACTTAAAATACTGAATTCTTAAGGTTATCTTAGGTACTTCATGAAAAATACCTTATCCTTGTTTTCTCTAAGTATCTAGGAAATCAAAGGATTGGTTTTACGAGGCGAGGCACCCAATATGGAGTTATTACTTCCAGATTGAGATATAAAAGGGGTATTATGTGTGTCATGACGTCTTGTCCACTGCTTTTTGTGACCAAGTAATAATTTTGTACCAAGATATAAGCTTCATCAAGGGTGAAAGCACCTTTGAGCACAACCTCTCTTCTAAGGTCATCGTTTAAGCCTTTTTGGAATCTACTTAGGGTCATCACTCTATCCTCCTTAACTACACACCTCATTCTATACTCATCAAATTATGCCATATATTCATTGGCAGACTTGTTAGAGAATAATGTAAATCATATTCTAGGGCCTCACCTATAAGCTTAAGCTTTTAGGTGGGATGATTTCTTAATATGGTATCAGATCCTTGTTGACCCAGCGGTCACGAGTTCGAATCTCATCACTCTTATTCTATTTAATAAAAAAATCAAGCAAAAGGTAATGTAGGCCCGTGTAAGTTTCAAGTTCAAATGGCCTTGTTAGATAATAATATAAATTATATTCTAGTATCTTACCTACAAGTTTAAGCTTTTAGATGAGCTGGTTCCTTAACAAGACTTTCCTCTTTGTCTCAAGTAATTCCACTAGTCCAAAAAATTTCCTCTATAAGAATGAGGCAAGTACTTCTTTTTTAACTTAATTTTCATTTCAACCCAATTAGTAATAGGAGGTTGACTTCTTCTAATCAAAGACTCTTCTACAATTTCCCAATAGAGTTAAGCGGTTCCACTAAGTTTTATCTTTGCAAATCTTATTCTCATGTTCTCATATAGATTATATCAGCATAAGAATTAATCAATGTCACAGATACATCTATCAAAGATACATGGGTCAAGTTTACCCTCAAAAGTTGAGGCTTCTACCTTGATGTGCCTTATGACTCGCTCATTAGAGTAATTGTAATCATGATGACCTTGATTGCAATTGTATTAATGGTTCCTAGGATAAACTAGTCTTTGACGATAATCATTGGAATACTTACTATTGTTAGGGTCATCAAAATCATGGTGACCCCTGTATGGATTATAATAGCGGTTCATACGAGGAACTGGTCTTTAAGGATTTCTATAGTTGTCACTAGAATGCTCACTCTCACTAGACTATCTTACTTGCAAAGTTTTTATGGACTCCATCCTCCTAGAAATTTTTTAAATTTGATTGGACATGTTGCTCACTTCCGTTCACATGAGATGCAATTGCTCTTGAATATTTTTAAAAACATTACTAGAGTTCGGGTTCATGGTAGCTATGACTTCTAGATTGTGTACTAGATAACCACTACGTAAATGCATTCAAAACTAATCATAAGACTGAGATCACAAATAATACTTGCAAGTAAAAACATAAAATAAAATTATAGCTAATATATATATATATATATATATATATATATATATATATATATATATATATATATATTATTTTTTCTTGGAGACTAGGTAATAACAAATTAAACCAAAAAAATTCACAAGCAAGCAATGTAAGTCCTCTAAATGCACACAAGTAATTAAAATACAATGTTTCAGTTTTCCTATGAATTTAACCAAGTTCCACAATTAATTAAGAGGATCGAGTACTCAATGCCAATAAAGAAGCTCAAAATTAAGGTAATTAAACTTGTAAAGTGAATTTTATAACTTATTTATGGGCAAGCACAAAGAATAATATTAATATTAAATGTTGATCAACAAATGTAAAAGTATACCAAGATCAATGATATTCAATGGGTAAAATTTTTTGACTATGTGATGTGACAGGTGACTGAAGTTGCCTCTGATGGCAAGAGCTGACATGGCTGATGACTCAGATGATGTGTCAGGTGATACGAATCTTATATAAGACTGACATGGTAGAGTTGCTTATATTTAAAAGCCTTTACTTTCTTCTTCCCTGTTTCTTCTGCCTTCACCTTGACGATGATGGAGCTTTGGCAATCGAGCCTGGCAGCGCAATGGAAGGGGCTGTGGTGTGGCATCGTTGATGGACAAGGCCTTTTGGTGCATTGTCTCGATGTCTCTGCAATAATCACCAGTCGATGTTGGTTATGATTAGTTTACAGGTGGTTTTACCATTGCTAAGGGACGTCAATGCTGATCTGTGGACTGGTATGATAGACTCTTGATGGTGGGGCTGTTACTGTAGTTAGTTAAGGCTTCGCTAATGGGGCGCGGCTATTGGAAAATTTATCGATGAACAACACAATTTTTTTTTTTTTTTTAATATGAACAATGCAAGTTTTTTTTTTTTTTGAAAAATGTTTTTTTAAATCAAATCGGATCTGAGGTTCTAGATTGTTTTATTGTAAGAATAATTAAAAGTCATGTTCTAATACCTAATTTAATGCAGGACAATAAACAATAAGAATTAAAACAAGAAAAGAAAGAGTTTTAGAGAGAAGCTAAAAAAGAGAGAAAAACAGATTAGAGGATTGCAAAGTCTACAACATTTCATTATTCAACAAAAACTGTCTTTCAACATATCAGAGGAACATATAAATAGTAAACCTTAAATATCTTTCTATTGAGTTCGGCTCATCAAATCTAAATATTTAACATAAATAATTTCAAATAAATAAAATAACAATGATATGAGCCCAGATGGGCTTAGTCTTCCAACCAAATCGTGACAGACTAAGTTATCCTACGCCATTTTCATCCATATATTCGTGTAGTCTACAGTGCAGGTCTGATGTCCCACCATCATTCATATTAGTTTAGTCAATTGATCAACTAATTCCCACATATTCTTACATATTCATCCCTCGTCAGTTCACCAAGTAAAGCCAAGTGATCAACCAACCAATTCAACTTACGACCTAGATTTAATAGTTTTAAACCTAATAAATCTTGAACTAAATGCATATTGATCTTATAATATATGTAATATGAAATGTATGATATCAAGTAAAATATATAGATTTATATACTTGGCACTTAAATAAATAGCTAAAAACTTTCAATTGTGCTTATTTGTTATTGCAATCTTCTAATAAAACAAACTTACACTTATTCTTAGCTAAGTATTTTATTAGTCCATTTTCATTTAATTATTATCATCAAAATATTGAAAATATTAATCTGTAATCTAAAGATCAACACTTTAAAACTACCTTCTTACTACATCCTTAGCATCCATGGCTAAATAATACTGTAATTGCAGATTACAGGGGTAGTTGTTTTGGTAAGTATGGCCATGTCCACCCATTTGTTTGTAAGAGCAGATCGTAAAATTGCACAAAGGTATGGGAAGAAAACTCTCATTTCTTTTAAACCGCGGTGGTGGAAAATCCACCTTCAAAATTACAGAGCTCACCTTTAACAGGACGTTCTCTAGTTCAGTATACCCCCCCATATTACAAACATTTCTCCCTTCTTTTTGCTCTTTAAAAAAAAGAAATGAAAAAAAAAAAAAAAGCAACTATGAATGGAGTGAGCCTCCACCTATGCAAGCATATGTGCCTAAACAAAAAAGAGAAGGAATTTTCTTTTTCTTTTAATTCCTAGAGCATTTGCTAACCCCCCATCCATTGTTTTGCCTGATTGCTTTTTATCCTCAGGACATCTACCGAGCTATTGACTGACACCGAGCATTAGTATTTGCCCAAATCATTGACTTACCACCCCAAGGTTATATGACCCATTAAAAATGGGTCAGAATTGAAACTCTCTAAACTGCTCACAGAAAACTAGACTGGAGAATTGAAACTCCATCCCAAATTGTGTAGAAAGGTCATCAGCAGCTGGGACATCGCCCAATGTACGAAAACTTTTAAAGGTACTTTCCTGATGATTTCCAGATTCTTCCTTCAAGCGATATCACCATTACAGTAACATCATCATGGTACTTCCGGCGATCTCCTTGTGGGATGTCCAGTAATTCATGGAAATCCATCCCTGCAGACAATCATGGAGGATGAAAATCAGCACTGCTCAAACAACTGGATAGGTTAAACTAAGGTGAACATGAAGAATAGAATGCACCAGTCTTATTTGTGTGGCATGGATAAACATTGTTCAAAATAAATCCCCAGATATAGTATGCATCTAATAACAAGTTCGGATAGATTAAAAGGAAAAATAAAAAACAAGAATAGGGAGGCAGCCATATTCCCCCATGAAAACCCTGGTTGCAGCATATCATTTGCAAATCAAAATATCTATCTAACAAACGAAGTCAGCTAGACTTCTAATAGCAAATAAGAAACCAAAGAAGGTCAAATATTGCTGTGATGCAACAATTCTATATGGTAGAAAAGTGACCTAAGGGCAGAAAAATAAGGTTTCACTGGGCAGAGCAGTAAACCGAGAAGAATGAAGATTGGTCCTTAAACAAAAGTAAAGTCGATCTAATATCTGCTTCACAAAGAATCACACAAGTGGGACAGAAGGAATACCCATGCAATATCACCTTGCACATTATTATTATTATGATGATGAAGTTTTTAATTGTGTATTGGACAGCAGGTACCCCACATTTTGCTACCTGGCTTTCTGGGAAATAAATGTTTTTCCCCTTTATATTCAAGTACAAGCAGCTATGAATATCAAGCAATTGATATAAACGAAAAAGATAACAAGGTTTACCAGCTTTCCTTGCTGCACGAAAAAGAAGCTCCTCTAACAGATGCTGTGCAGGGTCTCCATCTGGAAACTTCTCCATGAAACTCTCAACAAGAGAAACCACTTCCTGATTGGTCAGATACTGATATAATCCATCAGATGAGAGAACTAAAAATTGATCTCTTGGACACAGTTGATGGTGATGAAGAGAAGGAGAACAGGATATGTACGGTGCAGTGCCGATATACTCATTTCGGAACATTTCCAGTAAGGCATCATTCAACTTGGGCTGTGCCAACATAAATTGTTATGTGAGTCAATAAGTATCAATAACACAAGATCCTCAACTGTGATAAAAATCTACATTAAAAGTTTATTTCAAGTACCCTTTTCAGGAATCCTGCCCCAAACGCTCTGGTAACCTTCAGACGACCCTTCACCCTGTCATTCACAATGCACTGGTTATCATCTGGGTGCTCATTCTTGATTCTAATGACTTCCTGCATAGGTTGAGCAAAATGAAAACTTATTAGCAGCTTCATCTATCAACAAGTCCCACAATAAAATGAAGATTGCAAAAGTTATAATTGACACTACACATAAAAAACAAAACACACAATGTAAGATCTGTTTTTCTTCTCTCTTTTTTCCTCCTTGGTGGTAGCAGAAATATGAATATTCATCACTCACCACAGAAAGATTATATTAGTGGCAAATCTTCATACTACCAACAAAAATATCAGAAATACTGCAAACATACTTTAATCCTTCCAGGCCAAGAAAGAGATAAAATAATTGTTTGGTTCAAGCACCAGCAAAGTCATAGCAAGGAAGTTCAACCGCTTGATTCTCTACGCTAAATAGCAAGGCTCTCTAACTTTCATATGATATTATAGGCATCAACTATTGTCATACAAGTATGTAACCTATTGATCAGTTTGGGCGTCTATAGAAAATTATCTATACACCTCTACATATAACTTCTTTAAGTTTATTGTGACAAAAAGCAAGTGAAAGTCCCAGTACATATATAAACAGTCATGTCAGTATTCTCATACTGATTCTAAGCACCAGCCATTGTTTAATGAAAAAGTACACTTATAGACTAATGAACAGAGAAAGCCAGCCACCATGGAATTCCTACCAACGTAAAGTGATCAACAAAAGCATTCAACTATTTCTAACAAAACTAGATGAGCCGGAAAGTAAATTCAATTTACCAGAATCGAAAACTTACTTCTTTAATGCTTGTGCTGTGATCGGTAGATAGCTGCAATGCAGTCAATCTCGTTTCAACTATTGCCTCTGTGCTCAGTTCATTTTCATTCACACTGGAGCCAACTTCTAGTGGCTCAGACTGTGCAACAATTGCCCTGCTATCACCCACATTCATTACATACACATCTTCATCCCTCATCAACACAGCCAACAAACATGAACCCATCAATGCCAACTCTGGATTGGTCTCCAACACCTTATCTGTCATATCCAAGTACGCTAATTCAGTCACTTCTAAGGCCCTCGACAATGCCCTCAAAACCAACTCATGGTCAAACGGTCCTGCCTTCCACTTCCTCTTGAAAACCCTTTCCTCTACTTTACTACTCTCCACCTCCACCTTCTCCTTCCCTTCCAATCCAAATTTCCATGGAAATAACTTCCTCTCCTTATGTTTCGACAACCCTTGTTTCAATTTTGACAACAATAACCACCTTCTGCTAACAGCTGACCCTGCATTACCAACACTAATTGCATCATCTACAGAAAAAGCAAACCTATCTGACCCAGAAAGATCAAGCCCATCTTCCAGATCATCCTCCGCTAGAAACTCCCATAACCTCCTCCTCCGGGTACTGGCTGTCCCCTCCGCCTCTTCCTGTTGAAACGTAACCTTCTTCACTCTATCCTGATTGACCACATTAGATGCCATTCCACAAATTAAACCATCGCCATCCTTTTTAGCACAAACTTCCTCTAATGGATCTGTTTTTGACACTAAATTGCATTCACTTATCACAACTGAACCCTTCACATCACTTGCACCACTCTTTTCCACTAATGGGTCAGTTTTACTTTCGATTCCCTCCGCACGAATGGCCTCTTGAGGCTCCTCTTCAGCAACCTCCCAAAACAAACCTTGAAGCTCATTAAAAACAGCTCTATAAAGATTCCCCATCAGGAATTCCGGCGCATCAGGTCCATTAAACCCATCATAAATTCCAACAAATAACCACCCGTGTTCCTCGGATACAACCACATGAACCCTATCCTCTCCTGCCTTCCCTAATGCCCACTGCACACTGTCCCCTTCTTCTCTCCCCTCCCTCCCCTCTCCAATCCCCGAGCTTTCCCTCCGGTTCACAAAATTCAACACCGGAACAACCCACGGCCGATTCTTCTCGGATATATTCCGATAAATCGCCTTTTTAATCCCCGAAATACCCTTCCCTCTCCTCTTCTTGTTTTTTACATAAATGCCACCAAGTGGAGCCGAAAAATGCACTCGCCCGCCACTCCCATCGGTTGCTCCAGCTGCATTCGGGTCAAGCGGACCGGACAACGCGCCTCTCTCAATCGGGCCAGACATAAAAAAACCCTCGCCTCCACGTGGCACTGGTTGTAACGGCAACGCACTAAACGACGCCGTGCTCTCAAAACCAGTCACATTATTCACTATACTGCCAGTGTTATTAGCCCTTACACCTCCACTAGAAGAAGTAACAAAGCCGCCTGTATTATTAGAAGAATTGATATCATCAGTGGCATCGTCGTAGATGTTGTCAAGTTGGACAGTTCTAGGAGTGGAGGTATTGGCAGAAACGGAAGCACCGGAAATGGACTTGAAACTGGTTTCGGGTACGGGCCGGGTCGGGGAGAAACGGGGAGAGTGAGAAGGAGAGAGAAAGCGATCGGAGGGAGTAGGAGAGAGAAAACGGTTGGAAGATCGGACGTAATAAAATGAGTGACCAAGGGTTTCATCTAACGGCTCAGAAGCAGTGAAAATCAAGTCCTGGTGATTGTTGTTTGGCGGTTTGAAGCAAGGGAAGATGGTGGAGAATCCACTTCCCATCACATTTGATAGCCTCCTCCCCCTCTCCTCCACTTTCTGTTTGGAAGCTCAGAAAATCTAAGAAAATGAAATTGCTTTTTTTCTCTTTTTTCAGTTTCAAAGAGAGAGAAAGTAACTAAAGGGTAGTCATAGAGGAGACTTGTTTATTTGATTTCCTTTTTCTTTTCTTTATATATATATACACATACACAATATATATATATATATAGAGAGAGAGAGAGAGAGAGAGAGAGAAGGGGGGTTGAGGGAGTGAATTTGAATATTGTTTCTTCTGTTTTGGTGATCTGTCGGGTGGACGAAGTTGTTTTTTTTTGTTTGACAGTTACACCTGGCCTATTTTAGCCATGTGTGGGCGTGGGCTCCAGGTAAGCGGCCAGAGGATAATATGTGGGGTCTAGTTGGACAAGCCACGTGGCGATGTGCCAGTCTGGTTAGTGTTGACGAAGAAATGAATAAAAGTGTGATTTGGGCTGTGGATATTGCTTTTCATTGAGTTAGGGATTCTTTAAATATATTACAATAATATTTTTTATTTTTAAAAATTTATTTTTGATAGTATTATATTATATAATTTTAAAAATATTTTAAAAATCAAATATAAATTTGTATTATAAAAATAAATATAATTATACAAGGTAAGAAAAAATAATTCAGTCAACTAGAATAAATTACTTATATTGAATTCAAAGAGGATGAGCTTGTCTCTTTTAAAGTGAATGATGTTTTTATTTATTTATTTTTCTATTAGAGGCTTGGCGTGAGATAGGGTTCTTAGTTTTATAGAAAAAACAAGGTCTAAAAAAGAATAGTTTTTAATTTTCATTATACTACATTGGCAATTCTACCCTTAAAAATACCTAACAAATGATAGTTTGATTTCTCATGTTATACCGCATGAGTTTTTTCTCTCAATACAAAAAATAAATTGATGTTCTTTAATATTTTTCTCTCATCAAGAAAAATATTATTACAAATTAAAAGTTTTTATATATGAATTTAATAGAATAAACTAATAATTATATCTATTAAAAAAATAGTAGCATATATATTAATTACAACCAAAGATAGAGATGGGAAGATGAAATAAATATGTTTTGTCTAATGTTATTTTCATTTTAAAACTAGCCCATGAAAGCTTCAATTGGTTTGAATCAATAAAATTGAATTTTACTTTGTCAAATTAAACATTAACTCCATTTTAAAACTTATTTTTCACATTACTAGAGCTTTATATAAAAGCCAACAAAAAAAAGCATAAAACTCAATATCAAGTCAACTTAATGTGAAATGATTGAATTGGAAATAAAAAAGTCAATTGATTAAAAAAGAAAAAAGAAAATATCTTGGGAAACTATTATAATCCATAATGAATTGTGTCTTTTTCTTATATTTAATTTTATCTTATTTATTTATTTATTAATATTGTTTCTATCTTGTATTGTCTCGTGTGCTCATTGTTTCAAACATCTTTTCATAGTTTATCGATCATCAATCTTGCAAAAATTGTGCTATAATAGCTAAACAAGAAGTAAAAGAATCAAAAGAAAAGGAAAAGGAATGTAGTTTGTTAAACGACAAGCAAAATGACCTAATTAAAAAAAGAACTTGAAAAAAAAATCCAATAAAAAAGACTTGAATGAAAAAGAAAATAAAGTGTCGGTGGTTTAGTTATTTATATAAACAATGTTTTTCACCTCAAATATTTTAATGTTTTTTTTTTATAATAATTGATGGTTTAAAAGTAATTGAATTAAGTAAATAATAGATTAGATCTCAAAGATTACATTGTTAAACAACATTTTTCCATCCAAGGTAGTAAGAAAAAAAGAATATCAAACATTACATAGGAATAGTAAATAATCTCAATATTATAATAAAAATTTAAGTATTAAAATGATGGAGGAGCACTTATTCTCTTATATGATGTCTTGTAGTTGTCCTTAATTCTCAATTCCTCAAAACTCACCCCTCCTATAAAAAAATAAAATAAATAATTATAAGTGATAGTTAAGTTTTGTTCTTACACTAAATATGTGAATGTTCCAAAATTGTGATGTATAAAGTTTTATCATTGATTAAATATGTATTAGAATTTATATCAACAATTGTTGTTTAGATTATTTAAATGAGCAATGTCAATTGTCTCCCTTTTTTAACTAGCAATATATTAGTGTCAAAAATACTTTTGTTTTCATCATATGATTAGTTATCATCATTGACATATTGTAAATATTTATGCAGATTGCAATTATAATAAAAAGTAAAATAAATAATAAAAAACAACCGATTTATTTCAAATCATCGTGTGAGAATGAAATTAATTATATGATTTTCTTTTTTTAATTATCAACACTCCTTTATTAATGCAAGGTAGAAAATAAAATGTCAAGCATTATATAATGATGATGATAAATAATTTCCATATCTATTCATCTATATGCTATAAGGTTTTGTGTGTAAACTCCAAAATAAAACTCATAAATCAATGTTAAGTTTTAATTGAGAAATGATAATTAAAAAGAAAAATTATAGATGGGGATGATGAAATGATAGTTTAGAGACTATTTATTAGTTTTAAGTATGAAGTTTAAGGAAAACTCTTTATATTAAGTAATTACTAAAACTCAAGGATTATTTAGAATTTTGAAAAGTCGTGCCTCCCGCACTCTTAATCTCATTTTGTATTATACCAACATGAGATTTTAAAAAAATAATAATCAACCATTGGTTGATGCAAGAAAAGAAAATGAAATTACATCCAGCAAATAAAGCGATATCTATGTCTAACAAGTTTCCATTCTCATAACACTATCTACTAGTTATTTGGTGGTAATTAAAAATTTAAAATGAATGTGTTGCTTAAGAAATACATGGAAATGACACCAGATCAATCTAGGCTTCATGAAATATTGGCAACGTGTGCCAATTTGATGACATTTTTCAAAGGCCATAAATTCTTTTATTATATAACTTTCTACCATCTAAATGGAAATAAAATATAACAATAGAGTGCTGGAAACATCTTAAGACTCTCATATCCAGGAGAGTTAGACAAGGACTTTTATCCCCTTTCCCCATTTAACTTCAAAAGTATTTTATGTCAATAAACTATTTTATCTAGAAACTTAAACTTGTATCCACTTGGTTTAGAGACCATGAAGTTTCATCACACCTTAAATAAAATCCTCAACCATCCTTTTTACATTGTAGGGGTTAGATAATGTCAAGACAATTTACTAAAACTAGAATAGTATTCTTCTTGTTGGATTGTGAAAGACCTTTTAATGAAGTCCATTGTGATGACATCCTATACTTGACATAAGATGGGAAATAAATGCAAAAGTCCAATTGGAAAAAAAAAATATTTCTAATTTATCTTATTGATATATATCACATAAAAAAACATATTTTACACCATCTGATGCATTAATGGACATTGAAGGTTTTATGAACCATATTTCAAATCATGGAATTCTCACAATAGTTGCTAAATAATGTAGGATTTAAAAAGTGCCATCACCTGGTTCGTATAACAAATAAATTATTTTACTATTTATATACAATGCTTAAATTCTTAGTTGTCAACTTGCTAATTTTCTACATGTAAAGATGACTAATAACCTTTTCTTTGATATTATCCTAAACCTATACTTGTTATAGAAATAAAATATCAAGTCATGGGTTGCCTATCATACATGAAAATACATCAACAACTAAATTTTCCTTGTTAGGCTTGTAAATTATATCACACTCATACCCAAATAGATATGACATCTATTTTTATTATTCTGGAAAAGTGATGTGATGCTCTAAGAGATATTTAAGGTTGTACTAATCAATTTGGATAAATAATTTTTAGCCCATCATGTATGGTCCCCAAGTTTAGATAGCTACAAAAATTGTTAACATCTCTCTAACACATGTTGACCATGATCTTTTTGACATCCTTAAGATCCATCACACGAAGGTTATGTGTGTTCCTTATTAAGTTAGAATCACACCAGCTATGTCTCTTAATACTTCAAAATCAATAATAAAAAAAGCTAATTAAAGTTAGGCATTATAAGTACAAGTATGAAAGTTATGATTTGTTTATGTTTTTAAAAGACAATTTTGTCTTCATCATTTTAACTGAATTGTCCTTTTCTTAACAGAGTGATGAGTGGTTGAGCCCAAATCCTATAATTATGAACAAACTTCTTATAATAACCTGTAAGGTCTAAGAATCCACACAATTCAAAAATATTAATAATTTAACATTTTTGTTTTTTCCCTAGTCCATCTTTACTATTTAAAGAGTAATAATATGATCTAGATATTCCGATTCATGCTGGCTAAATACACATTTCCCGGGTTAGATAGAAAGAAAACATATGTTGTTTTAAAATTTTAAAAGCCTTAAGAAAATTTTAATATGTATGGTCCACTTAGAGTTATAAATCAAGATGTGATAAAAAGCTATTAACACAAATTTGCCAAGATAAAGGCAAAATAGAGTTCATAATGACTTGAAAAGTGGAAGGAGCGTTACAAAGATCAAAGCATATGACTAAACATTTATAATGACTATTATGATTATAAAATACAGCTTTATGGATATCAAATGGATGTACTTGAACCTCATGGTAATTGTCGATCAAATATAATTTTATGAAGAAGGCTTTCCCATGAAATTTAGCTAACATGCCATTTATAATAGGGATTGAGAGTTGATAGTTACAATATTAAAAGCTCCATAGTCAATGCGGAAACACCATGTTAGAGAAGCAAGGTCCAGTTGGTTCTGATTGAATTGTAATGACTTTATGATTTTGCATTGGTAATATAGTTGATCATCCAACATTTTTGTTAGGCTCATTGCTTTATCTAATAACTTGGGTTTGGATATCAATATTCCTTTTGCAATTTATGTTTTAAGGCCTCCTATGAATGTAACACCTTTTATGTCCATTGTTGTACCTATTCTAGAACATGCTCATTCTTCTATTTTGATCTTGTTTGATACTGTATTTTAAAAATATTTTTGAAAATATTTTAAAAAATATTTATATTTTTATTATAAATTAAAAAAAAGTTAATATTTTTATATCATGTTGATGTATTGATATCAAAATTAATTTTTTAAAATTAAAAAAATATTTTAATATATTTATAAATAAAAAAATACTTTAAAAAATAGTATAAGCTACACTCTCAAATATAAATATATAAATTTAATGTGCTGGCTACCACCCACAATGAACTCATTCAGCTCCGACAACCCCATGAATTCTGGATTACGTTAATATTTTCTTCCCTTGTAGTATCGAAGGAATGAATCAATAATAGTGTGAGAAGAGAAAGAGAGAGATCGGGTAAATAGTCGAATTCCTCCTCACTCTTCTTCGCCATAATATATATATATATATATATATATATATATATATATATATATATATATATATATATATATATATATATATATATATATATATATATATATATAATTATGGAATATTATTTAAAAGAAAGATAGAGATGGAGTAAATAAAAAGGAGGAATTCTGCATGTGAGGCCGGGAAAATATCTCTCCCCGCACGCCTATGGGGGCAAGTCAAAGGGTTTGCGGGCTGATACGAATTTATATTTATACCATACACACGCGCACGCATGTGCCATATCGACTGCAAAACATTCGGTGAATGGCACAAGTGAAAGGAAAGCAGTTGGATGCTTTAAAGCATGGAGAATGGGAACCGTTGACTCCCAGATTACCACCACTACTCCAAGTACAGAATCATCATGTGGGTCGGTCGAATGTTGTTGGATAATATTATTGACTACATAAAGGGAGGTGGTGTATGTTTATTTAAAGATTCCAGTGTTGTTAATTATGGTTTAATGATTCACATATTTGTATGCTAATAGTTTTCATATGCTACTATTTAATTTATTAATTTTAATTCCCCTTCCAAGTGCTAAGAGCTTCAAGTTTAACCTAGATTGTAAATCGACCAACTTAATTAATTTATTTTTTATATTCTTTGGATTTATCCCATTTATAAATTACATCGAAACAATTCTTATATAATTTTATTTATAGTTTATATTAAACAAAAAAAATCAAGTGAAGATGGTGCAAGTTTAAACTATTATACCGTATTTAGAGATGACGCTGTACATTATTTTATAATAAAGTATTATTTTTTCACATTTAATTTTTTTATTGAACCCCCCACACTCGCGGAATGTCAAACAAGAGAGAAAGAAAAGATAATTCACACCAAACAAATTCCACGCGCTGTACGCGCTTCACTGTTTTGTGCGTTTACGGGTGTGTGTGTGTGTGTTTCTGTACAGAGACAGCAAAATAGGAGTCGAATTCAGAAGAGAAAAAACAAAAAAACATTGTCAAAAAACAAAAGAGCAACTGAGAGTTTTGAGGCGCCGGAGTGGGGTCCATGTGTAAGCAGTTGGTCAACGACCTAAGACAAATGCTGAAATGTGGGTCCCCTTTAGTGACTGGACCTGTAAAATGATGTCATCTCTGTCGGGCTTCTTTCTTTGAAGAATTTATACGTCTCAAGTCATCGTATTTACTACACCTCCTTCACTAATATTTTACTATTTATTTTTTTTTAACCAGCGAATAAAACTTTAAGTTAATTTATAATACAAAAAATAGATCAATATAAAACAATTTGTTTATGAGTATCATGAGATTTCTTAATTGCAAATAAAAATATTATATTTACGTTTAATAAAATAAATTTAAAATATATAAACCAATAAATTAAAAGAAGAGTTGTTAATAATAATTAAATATTGATTTTACTTGTAAAATAAAAAAACATATGCATTTGGAAATATTTTATTTATATTTTCTTTCTAATTTTATAAATTTTTATTTATTTTATCTTAGAGATTAATTATAGTTGTTAAAAAAAGCATTTTGTTTTCATAAATGTATCATAAAAATACAACTTATTTATACAAAATATAATAGGAAAGAATTAAATATAAATTACAATAATATGCTTGAAGTATTATAAAATTAAGGTTGAGTGATAATAAAAAATAATATAAAAAAGACTAAGACATGTTTTATTAGGATTTTATTTTGAAGACTCTTATGAAACTTTTACCATTACAAAGTTTATCATTTTTTATAAAATGCATCATTAATGTCGTTTTATTTATATTTTTGTAAAAAAGAAAGTGATTGAATTCTTCATTACTTAATGGATATTCATTGGATAAATTCTTGATCTCTTTATATCTCTATACTTTGTTTGAAAACATCAATCAATTTTCTCTCTTAAAAGTTACAAGATTTTAAAAACATATTCAACTTAGTTATAGAGGTCCTAAATTATCTCATTCATTTTTAAATGATGTTTTGATTTTGTATGTCAAAGTATCTCAACTAAAAAAACTTAAGAGATTTTTGTTATAATTAGGGTTAAAAATTTAGGAATGGTATAAAAATAACATGATTAAATGTAATTAGTGCTCCATGAATGCTTAATGAAAGTTCCATTAATTAGTGCTTCGTTAATGTTATATAAGCTTCATCAAATGATGCTCCATTAATATTTAATGGGAGCTCTATCAATTAATGTTCCATTATCGCTTAATAAAAGTCTATAAGCATATTGACTATTAATAGTCAATATGTAAAGCAACAAAGGACAAAAAAAAGACAAGTTAGAATATTTTTTCTTTTAATTCATTATTATTTGTCTCTTTAGTGTCACTAAAATATATTTCTATAACTCCTTCCACAAATATACTCTACTATAATTTTATCTCATTACATGTATTAATAAATGATAACATTTATTCTCTTCATTCAGTCTTACATTTGTCTCTTTTTAATGTCATTGCAATATTTTTCTATAAGTTTTTTCAAAAATATAATGTACTGCAATATTATCTCCTCACACATATATTAATAGATTATAATGCTTGCTCTCTTCATTCAATTTGCCTTTTCTCTTTCTAACATCTTTGCTATATTCTTACAAACAACATATCACATTCACACACAATATCTAACATATGCTCTAAACTTTTATAATAAATATTTCTTTCCATGTTTTACTAACTCAAGAATCAAAGGATTCCTTATACATGAGGTGAGTTTTTTTTTTTAATATAAAAGATTGCAAATCAAATCTAAAGCCTAAATTATTTTTCTAGGCCCATTTATTAGTCAAGGAAAACTTAAATCTAATTGAGGTTTATTTTTCAACCTCATTAACGACATCATATGTGGGAACCTAAGTACAAAGGTGGTTCATTTCCATTTTTTTCATATCAAAATACTTTTCATAGCTGACAAAACTCTAGGACATGAGGGAGTAATTGATCTGCCTAATACATGAACTTTCGCCCCTCCAAATCTCCATCAAATGACTCATTAGGTGCAAAGTCTCAACAATATTATTTTATCTATACAAGAATGACTTCACACTCTTTTAATTTCTCAATGAGAAATACAATCAACAATATTATTTTATCTCTATAAAAATAACTTCACACACTTTTAATTTATCAATGAGAAATACAATACCCAACTTCATTATATGCATTAGTTGCATAAAGACAACCCTAATTCTATAAAAGAATTGAACAAAATAACAAATAAAGAAAGGTACATACACTTCAAGTTTATAAAAAAATCGTTCTTACTATGAAAGGGACACCTCAACATGTTCTAACCAAAAGCATGACTATCTCTATCAATCCTCTCTTAATTCTTCCAAGCTCGAGAAAGGAAATAATATTATCAGGAAAAGAATTGTGTTTAGTAAGAATTATCATTTTTAGTGATAGCTGATGCCACAACATCATCTATATCTCAAGAATTCTCAATGCTCATGTTGCTTCTAAAACCAACAATATGAAACCCTACCTGATTCAGATATTTCTGTAAGCCATTACAAGAAAATTCCAAAATCAAAAATGCATTGCCATAAATGCATGAAGTTTTCAGGACATGAGATCATAGTTTTAATTGATACCTTTTCCAAGTATTTGGTTACAACCACAAAACTTCGAGCAAGACTTGTTGTAACCCATGGTTTTCACCTAATAAAAGAATGAACAACTTACAAATCCAATTACATTCTGTAACTCATCAAAATGATGTGATATAATCTTCTACCATGACCAATATACTTAGAAAAACAGCTGGAAGGTAAGCATACATGATACTACTAGCATAATCCTTGAAGTGCTTTTAAGCTAACAATTTAAATTAGCTTTACATTGGAGACTAACATTCTTAAGCTTTTGGAATCCCATGAACAGATGTTCATAATTTATCACATTCATAATTTTGACTCTTGAAAACCTAACCAAAAAACAAACAAGGGAAGTTACACCAATATTATTAGTCAAGTCACAATGTATTACATATCAAATACAACATTCATAATTGAGGCAACAAGTAATGCAAGTCAGATAGCAATTCCTTGAGAACTTGTGTAACCCCTTCTCTGGGGGACAAACAAATAATCTTATTAATATATATTTTCTATGAAAAGAAGATATAATATTTTTTTTCACACGTATATATAAGATTTCACTAAAATTTCTATTGAAATTTCAACAGAACCTCTCCTGTACCAGCAGATTCCAAGTTTTTGACATATTACATAACCTTTAATTCGTTCTTGACACATTCATCCCGGGTCTACAAAACCATAAACATCATCCTCATCGCAACTACAATTAATAAACCATACATTTAAGAGCAATCAATAATTTACACTAGAGTTAATATAGATCCAATTATATTTAATAAAATATGACAAAACAAGTTAATATTCGTACATTCCATTTCCCCCTAAAAATAGTGATCATAAGAAACAACATCTTTACTAAGTATAACAAGGTATGCAATCATACATTATTCTTAAACCCAAGGTATGCAATCATACATAATTACTAAGACACAAACTAACTTCCCCACTTACGTATTGTCGATACTAAGTATTGTTGATATCCTTATCACTCTACCGACATTAGAAATCAGATAAGACCCCTTCCTAGATCCATAACATACCTCATGTGGGTTGAATCTATTTTATATATATATATATATATATATATATATATATATATATATATATATATATATATTTTAAAAATCAACATACATGAATGTGTATTTAAACATTGCACCACAATCCTTTTATCCGAGATTCTAACATACACTCAATGTATACTAGCCTTTGCATGGCAATCCTTGTTCCCTAAATCCTAACATACACTAAATGTATGACAATTATTCATGATGATACCCTTATTCGGGATTGTAACATACACTAAAGTGTACGTTAGCCATTTTTTGTGATCCCTTTATCCGAGATCCTAGCATACACTAAATGTTAGCTACCCATCGCCATGTTAGATGATATTTTTTATGAGAAAAATATGCTTAAGAAATTTTTAGAATTTGACTATATGTACGAAAACAACACATTTTTTCTTCTAAAAATGTCATTTTTATTTTTTTAAATTCAAACTAGATTGGGCCCGATGAAATGGGCTGACCTCACATCTCTCTTAGGTCAGGTTGGACATTGTCCAGACCTTCCTACTATTCACCATGTGAACAGTAACTAACACAAGAAGGTTACTTGTTGTTATCACTATGCAAAGGAGGTCGAGTTAGTATTGCTAGTGGTGGCAGTGCTGAGAATGGTGGGCATAGAAAGTGAATGAAAGTGTTGCAATGGTTGTTGTCACTGCATATAGCTGCTGCTATATGGCTGAAGGAGAAGGAGAAGAGCAACTACTATTGTCTAGGAAAAAAGCAAGGTTGTTACTGACAATGAGGAAAGAAAAGAACTATAGGTGCAGGCTATTGGAGGAAGAAAACCAGTTGCTGAAGCTACTAGTTAGGGAGAAGAAGAGTGAACTAAGGCTGATTGTGGAGAAAAAGAGTGGACTAAGGCTACGGGTGTTGCTGCCATTGCTACCGCCAGAGGTGAAGAAGACGTGGTTGTTGTCAACAATGAAGATAGGAAAAAAATGGTGGTGCTAAGGGGTTACTATCGATAATGAGGAGAGGAAGAAAAATTGGTGATGCGAAGGGTTGTTTCCAATTTCTTGTGCTCTGTTTTCTTTCTTCCTTCGTTATCGTTCTATGTTTTATTTTTCATCGTTCTCTCCTCTGTTCTCTCCTTCTTTATTCTATTCTCGTGTTCTCTCCATTTGCATGTTCCAGTTCTCGTTAATTATAGAACGAGAATGATGATTTGATTGTTCATTGCGCATAGACACAAATGATCTCTGTTCTGCAATGGGTGCCTACATTGTTCAGGCCACTAAACAATGCAGTCCCGCTTCCAAATCTTATAGAGTCGCACAAATACAGTTTGAACCCTCGATTTATAATTGTTCTAATTGTGTTTCTAATTATGCTATAAACTTTTAAATTTATACAATTTTATCCTTGTTACAATTTTAATAGCAACCTTAACTTTACACGCTCTTTTATTACTTCAGTCCTTGGTTCTAGATTTATGTCCTAGAAGATAATCTATCTTTGTGATGTTTTCCTCGTTATAATTTTGGACATGTACATTTACTTTATTAATGAATCTCGGGTATAAAGGAATATATATAATTTTAATAATATATTTTTTAAAATGCCATTAAAAATCAATCTTGTTGTAGTAATTTTTCTTTATTATTTTTTATTATGAGAAAATCTTATATTTGGATTTTATGGTCTTAGATAAATGAGTAGAACTTTGATTGTGTTAAATTTTTACAAAAAAATATACACGTCTTAACTCGAATTTGAGATTTACTATACAGATTACGAGCTCTCTGTTATTACACCATGTACTTTAAAGAATAAAATCAATGTTGTGCCTTCTCTTTCTCTCTCTCGATTAATCACAAAATCAATGTTGTGCCATTTGTTTCATTGCGTGAATTCGTTATACTGTTTTAACTTGATTGATTTTCATCTTCATGGTTTTCTTCCTTCGATTTCGATAATCGACAAAAGAGTTTGATTAGGAAAAGGGCTACAAGATTTTTGGAATTGGAATAAATTGCTTTTCATTTATAGTACAATTTATTTTTATTTTTATTACTAAAAAAAGGATAGTTGATTGATATGGTATTAAATATTATTTTGTTTAGAGATATATAATCTTGTATAAAGAAGAATCATCACTATTGTTTATGGATAGAAAATTAATTGAAATAGCTACATAAAAATAAAAAAAATTACAACTTGAAGGCATATTCATGATTCATATTCCTTTACAACATGCTTGAAATACTCTAAATTGAATTCAATATAGAGATTTTAATGAAATCTTGTTTGGAATCTTTTTAAGTGTTAGGAGTTAGATTTCAAATAATATTTAATCTCTAAAATACTATAAAAATAAATTGAGGTCAACCTCTTTGATTTACAATTAAAGATAACATAAACTTAATATTAAAAATATTTTTAAAAATATTCATCTATATATTTATTTATAAATCTTTAAAGAAATAAGAGGAGATAATAAAGATAATATAAAAATTAAATTAAATAAATTTTTATCTCATTTAATATATAAAATATATTGAAATAATTTAATTTAGTTTAGATAAATCACCACGAACAATTTTTTGTAGAAAATACAAAAAATCTAACATAATTCTTGGCGTGGAAGATATCACTATCAATCACGACTTTTTCAATCAGTATACACACTTGACATGCCAGGTAAAAAAAAAAGGGTCTAAAAATCAACACACGACGGCATGAAAGTTCATCTCCAAATAATCATTCGTACAATAAAATAATTTTTATTTAAAAGATATCTTATTCCGTAATTAATAAATATTATCTTGAATTAAAGTGTTGATGCAACTTGACTTCGTAATGCTCTCAATAGTTAGATTTGAGCCATCCATTAAATTTCTCTTTATTTTAAGTATAGTGACGGTTTATAATGTAGTTGAGATTGTTTTTAAAAATAATTTTTAATTAAAAATATATTAAATAATATTTTTTATTTTTTAAAAATTATTTTTGATATTAATATATAAAAATAATCTAAAAATATAATTCTTTTTTCCTTTCAAAAAATACTTTTAAAATACAAGATAATATTAAGATTCAATTAAAAATAATATTAATTTGGCATCTACAAAGATTCGACTAAAAAATTAAGATTTCATTTGTTAATTTAATATAACGGATATAATATTATAGAATTGACTCATGCATATCCGTTAATCTTAAACATTTAGAGTTAGTTTGATTTTATGTTTTAATAGTATTTTCTATTTTTATTTTCAAACTATTTTTTATATTATTTTAATGTTTTGATATCAAAATTAAATTCTAATTATTATTATTATTATTATATCTTTTCAAGCAAAAATCAATTTAAAAATCAATTACTAAAATACATGTCCGAGACTAAATCAGTTAGTATCGTATACTTTATATTGATCTTTGTTTTCAAATCTGAGTAACGACCCGTTATCAAGCAGTAAATGTTGGAAGCAAGGTGATCAAGTGTCTGCATTTGCCAAATAAAATAAAATAAAATAAAATAAAATAAAATAAAATAGGTGAATGATTCCTCAAGCTAATTTTATATTTGGTAGATTACGTGCACAGTTTGTGGGAAGGCACCGACTGGTGTACACAATTTATTTTCTTCTTTATTGGGGGTTTTCTTCTGGCTTTATCTATAGAAGACTCCCGTCAACGTAATTATTATAATTATAATTTTGACAGGTTAAATAAAAAATAAAATAAAAAACCAGACACCTCCTGGACAGGACAATTAGACGAACCAAACTACGCTAATACCATGTTAATATATATATAATGTTTTATATATATAATGTTTTAATCCAACGAGTGTCGTATTCACTAGCAACATAATCGATCTACGATTACATTTCGATGAAGATTTCATTCAGCACAGCACTACCAGAGAAATGTTTAACCAATGAAACTTTTTGCCGGTATTGTAATGTAATTTTCGTAAGCAATTGTTTTCTAACAAACACGTGAATAAAAAAATTATTAGTTAGTAAAATAGTTTTTGCTAACTTTGTTTTCTTTGGTCTCCATAGGCAGTGGCCTCACCGACTGAAACATTGACGGTAATATCCCATCAATGATTCCATCATTGACATTTTATTGATCATAACAGAGATATTTTGAGTAATTTTTATTAATTTTTTCAGAAAATATTGACAAAATATATTTATTGGTAATGATCTATAGGTAGTTTTGTCGATAACCATGTCACGTCATCATATTTCATAAATTTTTGAATCCCGTTATAATTTTGCTTGCCAATCCATTGGTAACTTCGTCAATATATCTATCAGAAATAATGTCATGTCATAAGCTTTAGAATCTTATATAATTCACTCGGTGCTCACCGCGATAGTATTGATAGAATCATTCCATTGCTAATTTGTCGATATTTACCAACAAAATACTTCTGTTTATAACGTCGTTGGTATTTCTGTCAACAAACAATGTCATATTATCCTACGTCATCGGTTTTTCAATCCCGCTGTAATTTTCTCGGTGTTTATTACCAACAAATACTGAAAAAACCTTCCGTCGATAAAGGTATTGGTAAAATACCAAGAGAAACACCTATCAGTAAACACCAACGAAAATAACAACAATAACATTTCAAAAATAATAATATTATCAGCTAAATACCATCATAATTTGTCCGATAGTTCTATATGAATTAACTACTTTTTTTGATAGTAGTAGTAAAAGGAGCCTACCGACGAGGTTCAGATTGGATATACATGTAATCGAGGAGTTTATCGAGTCGAAATTAACTGTATTTAAGCAAGGTGCGCCCGATCCAGGAAGCTACTTGATCATTAAGATTTATATTGATCAGGAATTCCTGGTTGAAGAGGAACCGAAAGAAAAATACGACATGCAACCGGGCATTTTAAGCAAATAGAAATTAAGGGACCATAGCAAATCATTTGTGAAAAGATAGGGACCATGGTCAGGGATGGATCAAATGCTATGAATTCTAAGCAACAGTAGATGAGGTGATATACAGCGATCGTGCTTGCAAATGTAAGGGCAATGTTTTCGAGGGTAGGTGAGCATCGGGTCCAGCGCAATTTGACAAGAGAAAGGAAAATGGCACCGTTTCGAACCCCATGCTTGACTTCTCTCGTGGTTGCATGCCGTCAACGATGGGCTGTGCAGGGCAACTGTACTATCTACCGCTAATTAAGCTATATATCTAGCCGCCTTCAAAAAATACATTAAATCACGGTATTATCCTTTTTATGAAGTCAAATCTCCCTCTCCCTGTCCCTCTCTGTCGTGGCGAGCTGTTCCTTGAGCTGCAAGGCATTTATCACTTGACTAAGATTGAGTCAAACAAGTATTTTATCTCAAAAGTTAAACTTGTTGAATAATTATTTTATCTGGAAAAATTATAATTTATATTATTCTAGTTAAGTTTATAAATGAAGTTTTAAAAAAAGATCCTAAAATATAATAGATAATAATATAAATTATATTCTGAAACATCACCTAATAGTTTAGATTTTTAAATGAAATGGTTCATTGACATGCTATCAATACCTTGTTAACCAAGCAGTCACGAGTTCGAATCTTATCACCCTTATTTTATTTGATAAAAATTAAATAATCTGTATGCAAATTTTAAGCTTAAATAATTTTTATTTAAAAAAATATATTAAAAAATAATATAAATTATATTCTAAAATCTCAATTAAAAACAGCAAAAACAGTCGTTTGCATTGACCTGAATTTGAGATGATCAGAGACGGAATTATATACAGAGGGGAATGGCTGTAAAAGTGATGACTAGGATTTGGTTGAGGTAGCATGCATGCATTGATGGGAAATTGAGGAGGACTTTTGATTTTTCTTCTCCAAATTTGGTTAAGGACTTGAAGCCTATCATGAAGCCACTTGCATAACGTCTTTTTTGTTTTTTCTTCTTCTGATTCTCTTCCTTTTCCTCCTCGCAATTGATTGCGTATACGTGCAAGACAAGCATAGTATGGGTGCGCTCACAGATACAAACATATGTTTATAGAGCAAACATTAATTTAGCATTGACTTAATTTTGAAGTTTGAATTTCAAATGAGAAGGTGTACGTTGTCAGATCCTTGGTTGAAAAGGGTTCGTGATGATTTAGTATAAAAATGCATGATAAGGACTTGTAAGCCTCTTCTTCTCCACCTTAAAATTCATAAGCTCTAATTATAAGGTACTTGAATTCAAACTTCGGTTTGTGATTTTGTCAACCCACAAGACTAACACATACCAATCACATTGTATTACTGGATTTTGAATTTGCGATATCTCTTTATACTATCATTTTAGGTGCAAGAGAGAGCTAGGTAGCTTGCTTTCCCCCACGTATGGAGAGTGACCGGAGAGGCGTAGACTTGAATTTTCCTCAAGTGTTTTCGAATTCGTTGGGTTTCCTAACACCAAGAATTTTTGCTGAGGTATCTTACTGCCATTTCATTTCTAGAACGAGGGACATTTTTTGCTGACACACACACACACACACACCATACTCACCTGCTGTTTGCCGAGATTAATTTGGCAGGGCCGCCCTAAGATACGTCTCAAGTTTCATCCGTCGAGGTAACCTTGTGTGGTTGCAAAATTCAAAATGCATTCTTGTCACCTCCCTTTAATGCGAACGTCAAAAAAAGTATCATAGATAAATGATAAGCTTCTGCTGTAATTTCCACATCCGATCTTGTGTAGCCGTAATAAGTTGGTAACGAGACGCTGAACCTGACTTATTTCTGGGGCCCGATCGAGGATAGAAAACGAAGAGAGAAATAAATACAGAGCCAGTTCTTGGTTGGGCCTGTTGTTCTCGCAGGTCCCATGTCATTTATAATATTCCTGTCCTCCTTCTATACTATTAGGAGGAGAAATTAAAATCACAGTCAAGAATCAACTGCTCTTAGCTAGCGATTTTTGAATAAATGATGCAAAAGAACAATCATCTCCACGCGCTTAAGGTTTTTAAACATGAATTTAAACTCATTAACAAATAAGCATTTACTAGGCATGCTAAGTCAAAGAAAATTTCCGTCATTATTTCTTCCCCGAAACCGGTCTCCCCAAAAGCTGAACGTTTAGCATGGAGAGACGACTGGAATTAATCCATGATGCATGAACTGGTCTGGAATGGGCTTAGGACTTGAGGTGTAGGTGCTAGTGACTGAGCTGGCTAACCGCATGGCACATGTTGCCAGTACTAGCAATAAAAATCATACATATTCATTATAAATTCTTCGTTTGGCTGGATACAAATTATGAGGATTCCCAACGAAACAAAAAACCAATAATATAAAAAAGAATACCTAATAGAAAACTTTGTCTGCTAGTTTTGGTGAAGTCAGCAGCACCTGTTGATCACTAGAGGTACTTAATTCAGGACACCTGTTATTGTTCTCCATTCTCTGTCGCTAACAAGATGAGACTTGCTGAAATTTTTTTATGATGGATCAATCTCAAATTTATGTGGGGGTGTAAAATTCTACGTGTACCTAATAATTTCTTAGGATTCTGTGTTAAGGGCTAATTCTGTAGTTTAATTTTTTTATTTCTCCTATTTAAGGTACAAGGATGTGGTTTAAGACAACATATTCCTGTAACAGGACAGCAATTTAGACAGGAACAAGAAAACATGGGAATAATTTTACTAATATTAAAGAAAAGACCTCTTTGGATCTCCATTACTGAACCACAATGGAACTTAAAAATGATTTTACTGAAAATTAACACATTTGAGCTTATGCTTTCGGATCTTCATAAAAGCTATTCACCCACACAGGTAAATTCCAAGTTGAAAATAGCTTTTCATTGGATGAACTGTGTAAGATCTTCGACATTCACGCGGAGAGTGTTGAAATGAGCTGTCAATCTTATTAGCAATTGTAGGGCATAATGTTAGAATGGTCAACAAGTGCAATAATATATGTGCACAAAGTTAGATAGCTAGCAATTGTGTATATATATATATGTGTGTGTGTGTGTGTGTGTGTGTATCACATCAATATAAAGTATTTATCAAGTTAAATGTTGGTAGTTTGATAGAGTATCAAAGCTGGTTAGAATTAGTTATCTCTGTATTTTTCTGCAGTCTTAAACTGCTGTTGTGGTTGCTGCAATTCGCTACAATCTTAGGCTGATGTACTACTACCTTATTATTGCTAGATTGCTGTTGTCTAGAATGTTCATGCTTTTCGTCTATAGATTGTTGCTGTCTGTCTAGATTCCTACAATCGCTGACAATCTAACATTATGAATGCATTCCAGCAATCGATGACTATCTAACATTATGAATGCATTCCAGCAATCGATGACTATCTAACATTTTGTATGCTTTCCTACGATTGAACATCACATGTTTTCCTACAATTCCTGACTAGTTTGTGCATGCGTTGACAACTTATTCCAACACCCCCCCTCAAATTAGTGCTAAAATTCAACGCTGACAAGTGGGATATAAAAACTTTTACACTTTGTAGCCTTGACAAGAAATGGATAGCCCAGTTCCTCTATTAAACATTTCAACCATAACATAGACCTTTTGGTTTTTACTCTTTCAACTAGCCAAGTTACCTCCATCGAAGGTAAGTTATCCTTGCATAGATCATCTTCTCTCTCTCTTGGCGCCCCAATACGAGTCAGCACAATCATAGATCCTAACACGTCTATGTTGTGAGAATATTTAATCCTTTTCTTAGAGCATATTTGAAATACCCAAGATTCTCATCATAACATTCGTACGAGTTTCATTAGGATAATGGATAAATCCACTCATCACACTTCCATGTGTGCACTATAAATTAATCAGCCAACCGATCTTAGAAATCTTCCCTTATCAATATTCACCAAATAAATTAAGTTCCTCTTAGCCATGATTTTGTTCAACAAGCATACTCAGAGACTGGCATTAGGTTTTATTTTTCCATTGCAACAATAAATGACAACTTTATTGCCATTAGGTTTCACACTTGAACTAGGTAAACAGCTTGCCTTTCAAGCTTGGGATTTATTATAAGAGTTTTATGGAAAGCCAAAAAACTTCAGCTTGATTTCTGTCCAGTTACTTCAATGCAGTACTTCCAATCCAACATGGTGACAAAGAGAAGAAAACTCATGGAGAGTCAAAAATTGAGGAAAACAACTTAGCCAATAAGTGATTAGAGTGATTCATTAATACTAGATCAACATCATCCTCAAATCCATCTCGGAGATGTTTTGCAAATGGCTTTGGTTTGACGGCAACATCCAAGGAATCTAGAAAGTAAAAAAAAAAAAATGCTTAGATGTTTGAATAAAAACATGAAGCTTAATCATAAAACTTTGCAAAAACTAAACTTTTGCAAAAACTAAACTGAACATCACTAGTAACACCAAATTGTAGCATGCCCCACAAAACATTTGTTGGTTATTGTTATGTAAACCAAAATTGTTCATCAAAATCAACAACCATGAATTATTTTAAACTAGATTGGGTTATCGGTTCTCATAACTTCTTATGCTTTTTTTTTTTTTTTTGCAATTGAATTTGTATACCAATATTGGTAATTCAAGGGGCCAGTGACCTCCTGTGCACACAACAATATCATCTAAACATGGCGTAAATAAACATTACAAACATAACATAAATTGAAATAAACTCCCCTAAATGTATATCGCTCGTCGCTGCATGGCGTCTTGGGAGGGTTTTATCTCGTAATGGAGTTATTGAGGAGTCACCACCTGATTGTTGAGGGTCATTATAAAAACCCGATTGCACTGGTCTGGTCAGAGATTCAAGGGTAGGGGACTGATTGAGCCAAGAGAAGGTATTAACACTTCTAGTATATCTTACATGAGATAAGCTGCATTGTGTATTTTGAAGTGATTTTCAACGGGCTGTATTTATTCATGTGAATAAATCTAGTTTTTGAAATTTTATTATAGTGAGCCCAAATAAAATATCAGGAAAAAGATCTATGTAGATGCTTTAAAAGAATCATATATAAAGGATAAGTGGATAAGTTTTCCGCAATTTCATTCATCGTAAAAAATATATCATTGCTCTGAATAATTCTGGGATTTTTTTTTTTATCATTTTTAGATATTTAAATGGTACCCTACTTGTAGGTCTAACATTTACTATATGCATTTAAAAATTAATCTTCATGAATTAATTTTGCGATTTATTTCAATGTTAGGCCAAATTCTCAAAATTTAATAAACTTATTAAATCTAAGATAAATTTTCAAAAAAAATTTTGGCCGCATGAAAATAAAATACATTTTTTTATAGTTTTATTTTTCTTCTAAACAAAACAACATAAAAAAAATACACCACACACACACATTTTTTTTTTTCATTATATTTTACAAATAAAATACAACACACACATACACACACATATTCTTTTATATATATATATATATATATATATATATATATGTATGTATGTATGTATGTGTGTGTGTATATATATATATATGTATGTATGTATGTGTGTATATATATATATATATATTTTCATTATATTTTAAAAATAATAATTAAAAAAAATAAAAATTCAAATAAACACATAAACATAAAAAATTACAAAAAAAACCTCAGGAATAATTTTGGAACAGTGGCAGCAGCAACAGGGCCATTGGTGGTGCGTGGAACCACATGCCGCCACCAATGAACAATGGGATGGGGGGAGGGGCAACGGATCTGCCTCTTCTTTTCACTCTCTCACTGGTGGTGGCCTTCACGGTGAGCTGCAAACACAAACAGCATAGCAAACTAAACGCAAACACATAAACACAAAATCAATTTCATTCTCTCAAATCTCAGATCTCAAATATGTTCTTCTTAGTTTCTTTTTCTTCTTCTTCTTCAAGGGGTGGTTATGCTGCAGTGGAAAGGGTTGGGTTGCCGTGATAGGGGCTGGAGTAAGAGAGGAAGACGGAGGGTGGTTGTGAGGTTGGCTGGCTGTGGCTGGAATGATGGCTGTTGTCTGGTGGTGCTAAAAGACACACCCAAGAGGAGAGGAAGGGTGGTTGACGACGTTGGCCTACAAAGAGAAAAGATCGAGGCTGGGGTCGTGGGGGCTACAGTTGCAGCCGCTTACTGGAGGAAAAGGAAAGAATGAGAGCTGAGGGGGCTGGTAGCACAGTTGGAGAGTGGAGGTTGGTCGATATGTGAAGGGAGGTTGGAAAGGGGACCGTGGGATGGGCTGCTATGGTTAGGCCGGGAAAAGGAGAAAGAAAGGAGTAACCATGGAGGAAGAAGGGGAAACGGTGGCTACCAGGGGGAAGAATAGGAAATAAGAGTGAGGGGGAAATAAGAGAGAAATGGGAGGAAAGGGGTTGCTGTGGTGGCTGGCCGACGACACTAGTGAGAAGAAAGGAGAGGTTGTAAAGGCTGATCAGAAAAGGAGAAGGGGAAGGCTGGCCAGAGGAGAGGGTGAAAGGAAAAAGAGTGAGGAGGGGGCTGCAGCTACCCCAAAGAGGGCTGGCGACTGCAACCCCTTGAGAGGAAAAGATTTTATAGGTTTAGGGTTTTTTGGGTTTTAGGGTTTTGGTGTGTGTATTTTTTTGGTCTCCTTTTCTTATTGATGATCAACTCTCTATATAGAGTTTTTCATAGTCAAAATTTTAAAAGCAACATTCAGCTTGCATGCTAATTTTTTTTTTATTCTGATACTTGGTTTTTGATTTGTGCAATTTGCCTTCAATTTATCATTAAACTCTCAATTTCTTTCAATTTTGCCCTTGTACCAAGATATTTTTGAATTTTCATCTTTTTTGATATATATTTTTTTCAAAACATAAAAATAAGTGGGTTAAAAATTGGGTAGCAACAATGTAACCACCCACTATACATCATGCCCCAACTAAAATAAAGAACTAAAAAAGTGAAGATACCATTTACTGACAAGTGATTTCCCTTGCCCATGTAGTTCTTAGATCTAGGCTCATAACACAACCTCTCTTCAGAAAACTTGCCCATGAGTTCAGGATACTTCTCTCGTAACTTGTCTAAATGCATCCAAATTGCATTTTCTTCATTAGATCCTTCCCACTGAACTAAAAGTTGAGCTCTTGAGTAATTCCCATTTTTCTTTCATCTCCTAGCAAACACCTTCTCTAATTTGGGAGCTAATGTCCCATCCTCCATCAATGTCGGTAAGCTAGGGTTAGGTTGTATATGAGCCTAAGCCTTTTTTTTTAGGCAAGATATGTGGAATATCGGGTATATATCCAGCTTGTAAGCTACTTTCCCAATCTTTTGAATAATTTAAAAAGGCAAGAAATACCTTATTAAGAGATTTAAAGTGCTCCTTATGCCTACTGTCATATATCAATAGGGTCAAGCCATAAATAAAACCCAATCTTCTACCTCTTACTCTTTATCAATTTTTTTTCTTATCAAAATATATTTTCATTTGTGTTTGAGCTTCTTGCAGGTTATCATGCACCAAGGTGAGTATAAAATCATAGCTTTTTAGCTCTTCTTTGACAACTTGTGTTATTATTAACCCTAGCTCATACGGCTGAGAGTGTGGTAGAGCTTGGCCATAGACAACCTCGAAGGGATTAAGACTGGTGGAGGAGTGAACAAAGGTATTGTATGACCTTTTAGTTAAGGCTAGCCATGTGGCCCAATCTTTAGGTCGGTCATTGGTGAAGCATCACCGGTACCCTTCTAACTATTTGTTCATTGCTTTGGTCTGGCCATTCATTTGGGTATGGTGTGTTGAGCTTATCAATATCTCTATTCCATAAAACATTTCTTTCCAAAAATAGCTGGTAAAATCTGCATCCTTGTTAATGACTATGCTTTGTGGTATACCATATAATTTGAATATAATATCTAGGAATTGTTGTGCTATGACCACTACTGTGTATGAGTGTGATAAAGGAATGAAATGACTGTACTTGTTGAATTTATCAATTACCACCATGATTACACTATACCCTCTTGACATGAGTCTTTCTATAAAATCCATATTGATGTTAATCCATGCTCCATTTAGTACTGACAAAGGTTTTAAGAGCCTTGCTGGTTTGATGTTCTCTGTCTTATTTCTTTGGCACACTTAACACTCTCTTATGAATTTCTTGATGTCTTTACGCAAGCCATGGGATAAAAATTCTCATTTAATTCTTGCATGTGTTTTCTATGTGCCTACATTCCACCTAATAAGACTACTAATGGTATTGTTGTAGCATAAATTTTTGGTAGGGTCATAAGGTACCAAAGTGCAGTCATCCCTTATAAAATAACAAGTTTCTATAGATCCTATATTTATAGGGATTGAGATCACTTTGATGGATTGATAAGTTGTTGCAACTAGGGGTCTTGATTGTATGCTTGTTAAAGCCCTTCCTACCAAGTACCTTTGACCACATTAACTACCTTGATTTCCTCCTCTGGTGTTCTCATTCATTTGAGGGTATGAACCTTCTTCTTTAGAAGTTAGCCTTGATAATCTATTAGCGAAACTATTGTCATCACCCAATTTTTGGGTGACTCCCCAAAATATACCGAAAAATAACAAAAATAAAATAAAGGGGCTAGTGTCGGCAGAAAAAATTAATGTGGAAATTTTGGACGTTTTTGAAAGCCCGATCGTACTTTTTTTTTGCCCAAATACGAAGGAAAATACAGATTTGAGGCGAAGATAATTTATTATTGGATAAATCTGTATAAAAGTTAGGTCGTAAGACATAATTATATTTTTATGGGTCAATTTGATTTAATCATCGACTGATGTAAAGTGTAATTATGCTTCAGAATTAATTGAGAGCCCAATTGAAGGATTTAATTTAGCGCAAGAGCTTAATTATACTTTAAATGGGTCAAATTAATTTTATTAAGGGCCTAATTAGTGAGAAATTAAGTTTCGAAGCCGAATCTGGGTTCAATTGAGAAAATCGGAATTTTCGGTGACGAAAATCTTCAAAATTAATTGAGAGCCCCATTGAAGGATTTAATTAAGCGCAAGGTCTTAATTTGATTGCCGAGAAATTAAATTTGGAGGCTTAATTTGGGTTATATTGAGAAAATTGAGATTTTCGGTGACGAAACTCTTCGAAATTAATTGAGAGCCCAATTGAAGGATTTAATTAAGCGCAAGGGCTTAATTATACTTAAAATGGGTCAAATTAATTTTATTAAGGGCCTAATTAGTGAGAAATTAAGTTTGGAAGCCGAATTTGGGTTCAATTGAGAAAATCAGAATTTTCGGTGACGAAACTCTTCGAAATTAATTGAAAGCCCAATTGAAGGATTTAATTTAGCGCAAGAGCTTAATTATACTTTAAATGGGTCAAATTAATTTTATTAAGGTCTTAATTAGTGAGAAATTAAGTTTGGAAGCCGAATCTGGGTTCAATTGAGAAAATCAGGATTTTCGATGACAAAACTCTTCGGAATTAATTGAGAGCCCAATTGAAGGATTTAATTAAGCGCAAGGGCTTAATTATACTTAAAATGGGTTGAATTAATTTTATCAAGGGCTTGATTGCTGATAAATTAAATTTGAGAGCCTAATTTGGGTTAATTTGAGACGATTGTAATTTTCGGCAACGAAACTTTTTGAGTGAAATCGGAAGCCAAAATTGAAGAAAAAAACATCTTTCTTCCCGGTTTTTCTCATAAAAAAAAATCTTTGTTGTCACACCTATTGATTTTAAAATTTTCAAAAAAAAAAAAAAATGGTGCAACCCATGCCTCTCAGCCATGCCTCCAATCTCCACACGCAACACCCCATGCTGGGGTTACTTCTCGCATGCCTGCCCCATGCCTATTTCACTTATAAATAGGCAGCGGGAGCAAAACAAAAGGGTGAGGATGAGCTGAAAATTAGAGAAAAAAAGGCGACCCGAAATATATAAAAAGAGAGAAAAAAGAGGGCTACACAGATCGGGAGTCGAAAAATTAAAAAAGAGAGGGTAGGGAATTGAGGCTGAAAAGGGGAGAGACCCGAAAATAAAAAAGAAAAAAAAACCTAAAAATCTAAAGGGCCATCTCTTCTTCTCTGATTTGGGCTGCCGCCGCCGGCCCTTAGAGGCAGCTGCAGCCCCCCATTTTTCTTTCCACTTTTCCTCTTTCCTTCTCTCCGGCCGATCTCCCTTCTCCGGTGATTGTCTTGGTTCCTCCCATCGCTGGCGAGCCCTTCCATCTCCCCTTTCCCTTTCTCTTTCTCTTCGGTCTCCCTCATATTCATCTTCTTCTTCGGCCATTTTCCCCTCCGATTACCACTAGCCGACCCACGACATTCCGATCGGCCACCTATCAGTCATCCATGGTGGTTCTCTCTCTCTCTCAGCCATCATCCACCCCACGATCTACCTCCTAGCCACGGTAGCCGAAGCCACAGCCCCCTCAGCTTCATCTTCTTCTTCGGCAACAATGCCGACTGCCGTCGACTCCAGCACCCTCATAGCCTGACTTCTTTTCCCCGTCGGTGGCCAGCTCCTCTGCACCAACAGGCTCCTTCTCTTCCTTACAGCCACCGAATAGCCACCATTTGAAAAAAAAAACAGAACCCGAGAGCTGAAAGGAAGAAAGGGGAAACCGAAATATTGATGCTTTGTGTGCTTGCTTGTATGTTGTTGTGTTGCAGGTCACTTTGAAGGCTGTTACCGGCGAGAGAAGAAAGGGGAGAGGCCGATCTACCCCCCCGTCGTTTTTCATCTCTTTCGGTGGCGCGTGGAACCACGCGCCGCCAGTGCTCGTGCGTGGCTTCAGATGTGAACAGTGTTTCCGAGGGCTTTTGTTTTGTGATTTTGAATGTTGTATTTGTATTTAATTTGTTGTTAGTGTTTATTTTGTTTGTGTAAATAAATGTAATTGTAAAATGTGCCAAAAAAATATAATGAAAAGAGAATGAGTGTGTGAGTTGCATAAAAAAACAAAAAACAAACATAAAATGATATTTCAAAAGAAAAAAAATAAAGAAACAAAAAACAAAAAAATGTGTTTTTGTGCATACGGCCGGATCCCAAAGTTTTTTCACTGTATTTTTCGCAAAAAAAATATGTTGCATCTCTTTCCATGTTTTAAAAGTGAAAATTGGATATCGTAACCAGTTTACGATTATCCGTTGGTATTCGACCAAAATATCAAAAATAATTTAACAATTATTTTGTTTTATTTATCGTGATGTAAAATTACAATGTAAAGTACACTCATAGATAGTTAAAATCATGATTTTCAAAATGCAATGTGAAATTTATTTTTGTGGTTAGTCTTTCAACCCGGAATAAGCTCGCCATGAGGTAGATATTCTCTCGGAGAAAAATCTATGTCAAACTTTAGGAAAAGACCAACCTTAGGAAAGGACTAGAAAAAATGACTTAGGAAAAAACAATCAAACAACAATGCAGCTTACCTTAGGTAGGGTGCACTGGGGGTGACGCGTCTTCCCCTTGCACAACAAGTCCCCTTACCCAAGGCTCTCGCAGACCACTAGGTTCCTAGTAACCTTAATACTAGGTGGCGACTCCTTATAATTATAGTCGTAAATTTTACGGCTATAAACAACCCCCTATTTTCACCGCGCGCCGTTGTCTCCCCAAACTGCGGGGGGACGGCGGGGCGCGAAGCGCGAAAAATCACCGTCGCGACAACTATTTTCCCTCCCAATTTGGTATTCCACATTGAAGTCAAAACCCAATAACTTAGTAACTAACTTTTGCTGGAAAGGAGTCCCAACTCTCTATTCTGATAAATATTTCAATGCATGTTGGTTTGTTTGTACATTAAAATGATACCTTAATAAATAATGCCTCCATTTCCTAGTAGCCATAACTAGAGAAAAAAGTTCTTCTCACAGGTTGATAAGAACATGTTCTTACCATTTAAAACGTGACTTAAATAGGCTAATGGTCATCCTTCCTGCATTAAAACAGTTTCAAGCCCACACCCTAAGGCATCACACTCGACCATAAATGACTTTGCAAATTTGATAATCCAAGAATAGTAGGTGTCACCATAATTGCTTTGAGGGTTGCAAAAGCTTGGGTGGACTCATCATTCCAAGTAAAAGAGCTCTTCTTTAATAATGTTGTTAAGGGAGTTGTTATGCTTCCATAACTCTTCATAAACTTCCTATGATATCTTGTTAGGCCTATAAATCATTTTAGAGCCTTAGGGTTTTTAGGTATAGGCCATTCTACCATAACTGAAATCTCTATAGGATTTGGCTTAACCCCTTCTTTAGAGAAAACATAGCCTAAGTACTCCACTTCCTTACACCCAAAAACACATTTAGAGCCTTTTATATATAACTAATGATGCTTTAAAATATCCAATATAGTTCGTAGATGAACTGCATGATCTTTCAATAGACTTATTATACACCAGTATGTCGTCAAAAAATACTAACATAAATTTTCAAATGAGATTTGAAAATCTCATTCATCAACCCCTGAAAGGTTGAAGGTATATTAATGAGTCCAAATGGCATCACTAAGAACTCATAATGCCCCTCATGTGTAGAAAGGTAGTTTTGGGCATATCTCCAGGCTTCATCATGATCTGATGGTAACTTGGTCTTAAATCAAGCTTGGAAAATAGTTCAGTCCCATACAACTCATCCAACAAGTTATCTATATTAGGCATGCAAAACTTATCTTTAATAATGTCTTTATTTAGAGCCTGATAGTTGATACATATGGATCAACTCCCATCTACTTTCCTCACTGATAGAATTGGTGAAGAATATGGACTTTGACTAGGTTGAATGATTCCAGCCTACAACATCTCCTTGACCAGTTCTTTAATTTCTTCTTTTTTATAGTAAGGGTAGCAGTAGGGTCTTACACAAGTTGGTTTGGATGCATCATGTAGCTGGATTTGGTGATCGTGAACCCTAGGGGGAGGAAAACCATTAGGTTCAACAAACACTGTCTGGATATTATCTAGAACAACCTGTATGGCAAGATCTATTGGTGCCCTTTCTTTGGTGTCGTCTACCTCCATTAATTGTAGCCAATTTCCTTTTCCTTCAACCATGATAGTCTTGTTTAATATAGGCTCTTCCTTTAGTGAGCTTATAAATGGCCTTAAACTTTGCAGCAAGGGTTGCTTTTCTTCAATGTGAAATCTCATGCTTAAATCTTTAAAATTATATTGAATTGTTCCTAAACTCCATAACCAATCTACCCCTAGTACAACATCACACCCTCCCAAGGTTATCAAATAAAGATTGACCAACATTTCACAACTCTGCAACCTAAGTAATATTGCCTTATAATAACCCTGGGAAGAAAACAATGCTCTATTAGCAACTTGGACTGCTAAGTGGCTTTCTTGCATTAGTAGCCTAATTTTTCTTGATACATTCATATCTATGAAGTTATATGTACTTCCACTATCAATAAGGATTATAATTAAATATTTATCAATTTTTTCCACTAATCACATAGTCTTAAGGGAGGGAAATCTTGCTATGACATGCAAGGAAATAATCAGCAATTTAGTTGGTAGCGGTGATTGAATAGGCACCTTATTACTCTGATTATAACTATCCTTATCTTCCTCATCTTCATAAGTCTACCCCTCCAGCTCTAACCTTCTAACAAGTATAATTTAGGTCTACTACATTTATGTTTGATTTGATACTTTTTTTTTATCACAATTATAACATAACCCCTCATCTCTCATCTCTTGTATTTGGCTAGAACTTAGTCTTTTGATGGAAAAGGGTATCTCCCAAGGGAATTTAAGCTACGTTGTAGAATATGTGTTTGTATTGGATTTGGTCCTGGTAATTTGAGTGGTGATGGTTTATGGTAGTTTAAAGATGGGTTGTTTTTGGTGTTTGTGTTTTGATAAGGGTTTAGTCTCCTGCCTACCTCCTCCTTTTGCAATTGGGCAACCCAAAAGCAGTAGAAAGAGTGTTTGGTTTAAACATGATAATAGTAATACGCAATTCATCTCGTAAACTACTTAGAAAAATACCTATCCGAAATTCTTCACTTATTTCAGTAATTTTGTTTAACAGAACCTTAAAAGTTGTTTAGTATTCTTCAACACTTTGTGTTTGTCATGATTTGGTGAAAGCTCTAACTAGATCCTCATATGCTGATGGTCTAAACTTGATACGAAGAGCCACCATAAATTCCTTCTAGTTGGCTATCAGGCCATAATCCATCAACCAATAATACCACAACAAAGATTTTCCCTTGATGTGAAATGAGGCAATTTGTAACTTGTGGTCCTCCTATGTTTGACAATATACAAAGAATTGTTATGCTTTTAGGATTCAGTCATTGGGATCACCCCCATCAAAAAATATGGAAAATCCAACCGAAGAGTTCTTGCCTGAATTCCACCATGCCTATACTACAACAAGTGGTTAGCATTAACCCTTAGATTGTTTGAAGTGCCTTCTCGTGCACTTAGCTTAATTGTTAATTGTACAAAGCTATCACAGCTTGATACCAATTAGTTAAGTTGTAGCACTTCCTTCATGAGAGCTCCCTACCTATCCTGATCTTCCTTCAAGGAAGTAGCTCCCCCATGTATAGTAGTAACGACCTCAGCTAGTTGTGCTGAGCGTGTCCCCTCAGTCATGTCATAGGAATGCCTGCTTTGATACCACTTGTTATGCTTTTTTTTTTTTTAATTAAACTTGTATACCAATATTGATAATTCAAGGATCCAATGACCTCCTAATGCATATGACAATAATTAAAATCCAATTTGTAAATCCATTCATCTAAATAATGGCTTAAATAAACATTACAAGCATTACAGAAACTAAAATAAGCTTCCCTACGTGCACACAATATAACTACCTACTATACATTATGCCCCAACTAAAATAAAAAAGTAAAAAGGTGAAGATGCCCTAGATCAACAAGTTATTTCCCTACGTGATTCTTAAATATAGGCTCGTAACATCACTTTTGCTAGCAAAAAAAGCAATTGCACTTTAATTAATAGCAAGACTTTTAATTAGTACCATAGAGTTGTAACATAGTGTTGCAAAGAACCTTATGGTCTATGTTATGGAAAATCTTGATCTAATTTAAAGGAGATTCTCCCTCAATAATATTAATAAAATAATTATATGAGAATACCTGTCATAGGGTAACATAAGCATGTAATTTTCTTTCTCTTCAACTTCACACACCTTAATTACATGAACATGTTTTGTGGATAGATGCAAAACTTAAAAGTAAACAAGAGAAACCAAAGGCCACACATAAAAAGCTATAAGACAAATGAAACCAATGAGTCTTGTAGCCACCATTTCAATAAACATAAATTACAATAAAGAATGTGGTGTTACAAAGAAAAACATGTGCAAACCAAATGCATGATTTTGCTAAGGAACATTCTACTTGTCAACTACAGTATTGGACAAAAACATGGTGACAAGGGTCATATAAGGAAGGGTAAGCCCAATGATCCATCCAAATGGTTACAAGTTAAAATGGTTCAACGACTAAGATGGAAAGTGAACCACCCCACTTTCTTATTGTTTGATTCATTATATAATCAAAATTTAGCACCCTGATGTTGAAAGAAAATAGATGTAATAGAAGTTCATGGACAATAATACAAGGTTATAAAACCAAAAAACAATAAGAAGAAAATTTCAGAGAAAAATATTCTTATTAAGTATTTTTCTCTTACGTATTCATTTTCACGTATATTTTTTATACTTCTCATTACAATCCTATTTATAGGTATAAAGTCCTAGATAATAAAAAAATTAAATTAAACAAGAAAAGTAATTCTAAAAAATAAAAGAGTATTAAATCAACTTATTGATCAACCGATCAACTTGCTCTTCTATTTTATAGAAAAAATAAAATCTAGATTACTTTTCAACTATCCTCTTAAACTTTAATTCTTATAACTCCTAACATATCTCTAATAAAGGTAAGAACATCATAATTGAGTGATTTTGTGAAAATATCTATAACTTGATCTTGTATTCTTACATACTAGAATTCAACTTTCTTATTGGTAATGAAATATTGTGTCAATGTGTTTACTTCTATCATGGAGTGTAGGATTCTTTTCTAAGGCAATGACTAATGAGTTGCCTGCATAAATTTCTTTAGACTTCTCTTGTTACTCTTTCAATCTAGTGACTCAAGTAAAAAAATTATTATAGTCAATTCCTTGCTTTTGACTATTGCATTTTACAACTAATCTCATGTTACATCTCTCCATTTTCCTTTAGCATTCTTCTTTTCTTTGTAGATCTACTTCATATTAATGACTTTTTTTTCTTTTTGGTTTATGAACCAATCTTCACGTGTCATTCTTCTCAGTTGATGCAATCTCATCCATAACAATAGGCTCCTTATCTTTCTTGGTGGACTTGGTAGATTGTCATTATGTGAAGTTGAGTTCATTAGTGATCTTTAAGGTGTAACTCGTTCTTGATGATCTTTATATCTCTTCTTCATTAGGATATGCATTTTTATAATGTTTAGAAAATACATTTTTTTAGTTTCTTAAATAATGTTTTGAAAATAAAAATAAATATAAAAAACTAAGAGTATTTTATCATACATTTACTTATTCATCATATATATCTTTCTAACAATAATCATGTTCAAACAATTACCCCAATCAAAACCACTTTTATTTTTAATTTTGATTATGTATTTTTTTTACATGGTTTAGAGATGATTCTCCACATGCATAGGATTATATTGCACAACAAAATTTTGACTAATTTATGTACCCATTTTTTTTAAAAATATTATGCTTTGAAGATAGAAGAAGACTTGTTTCCTTTAAATGCCTCATCAACTTATATCTCAAGTATCATGTGAGATATAGACTTAGACCATGTGAAGTTATACGATAATTACTAATTTATACAAAGTAAAATCACACAATATGCTTACACACACACACATACATAACTAATGTTTGAACAAGAATACATTAAATACATAAGAAATTATAACAAAGTCATAAAGCAATCCAAATACATAACAAAGACAATATAAACACAATAAATATATAATAAAAACAAAAACAAATAATTAAGACTCAATTGCTAGTTTCTTTAAGTGTTGTAATCATTCCACATGATAGATGCAAACATTTCTCCATTTGTTGTCCACTCCTTATTTTTTTCCATATCTTTTTTTTTGGCTTAAATTGATTATTTGTTTAAGTGGTTCACTTTCAAAACATATCTCTTCCAAAAAAAAAATCATATGAGTCAAATCCTATTATGTGATTACTAATAATGAAATCAATTGTTCTAAAATGACTCTTTAAAATATCAAGTGATCGTTTAATAATGGTTATTAATAAAGAGCATCAAAGATCAAATAACTTCTTTTTATTTTCTAGTGAATGGTCTGTAAACTCATTCAAATGATATCAAACTTTGTGAAAAGGAGAAATTATTCCTTTTTGAATGTCATAACCATCATCACAAATATAATATTTACTTACATATAAAAGTAAAATATATTACTATGTTTATCTAATTAGACATTTTAAATGCTTTTTAAATATAGTAAATATTTTATTTTATACCTTCTATAATTTTAGATCACCAGATCTTAATTGTGCATCGCTAAAATATATGAATCATGTGCATTTTTTTCTCAGTAAACTAAAACATATGTAAACTTCAAATCAAAAGTTATACTTGGTAAAGTTTTTTTTGTGTTATTCCTTCTTCTTTTTAACCTCAAGACTTTTCTTGGGTTTCAATAGGAACATGAATACTATCAATCCCACACAATTTTCTATAAATATGAAGCAATAATGATAAAGAAGTTTCTTCTTAATGTAATTAATTAGTGTATACAAATATTGGTATTGTTCTCATACCTTCAAATAAAGATAAAATCTTTGATTGTTCATTAACTCTGTTGAAATCGTATCCTTTAGGTCTTTTATAAGGTTATTGTATAACTTAAAAAGACACCTCTATTACAATTCTAAACTAATAATGGATTATTTCAATGACCTAAAGTTAATTCCACTAATCAAATGAAATATTTGGTTTCAACCAATTATTTGTAAGAACACAATTACTTGCTCTATAATAGACACATATTGAGCTCATTATGATAAGTCATGACTTGTAAAGAAGTCAGACAAATGATAAAAAAACAATTAACTTTATATGAATTTTTTTAACACAATATATATCACCTCGATTCAAAATGCTGTTTATATTTAATTCTATTTGAGCAATTTTATTTATAAGATTTTATGATAACAAAACTAGAAAAAATGATAAATGTAAGACTCAAAATGATACAAACAAGAATTCAGGAAGTGAAATTTTCTGATAACATAGACAAGAGACACAAATTAATCCATGGTTTATAGCAATAAACTTGTCATTGATATATTTTCAAGAAGTTTTTTTTTTTAACAATCATGAATGCTTCACCAAGTGTTATAAAAAAAATATCAAACAAAGAATATCAAAGGATGTTATATTTATTTTAAAAGATATAAAATATATACATTTTAAAAGAATATAAATAGACCTATCTCATATTAATTATTGATTGAAAAAAACTAAAAATATATATTTGTCAAAAAAAATTCTATCAAGAAATGTGAAGGAATATATTTTCTTTTCTCAAGTTTTTATCGAATCAAACTTAAAGAAAGAGAGATATTTTAAAAATATTATTTTTCATATAGAATTACTATAGCCCATCTTATATATATATATATATATATATATATATATATATATATATATATATATATATATATATATATATATATATAATTTGAATTATACTTAAAATTCAAACCACATCTACAAAAAAATTCAAACACAAAAATTAATAATCATATAAATTAAATTCATGGATTCTAAGTGTCTGTTTGAAAGTGTAGTTAAAATTTTTTTTGAAATTTTTTTTTATTTAAAAATATATCAAAATAATATTTTTTTATTAAATTATTTTTAATATCAGAATATAAAAATAATCTAAAAAAATTAAAAAAAAAACAAAGGTGATGTTATTACACAATCTCTAAATACGCCGGTGGCTAATAAGATTCTAAGGGCAAGTCCAACGAGACTAGCCATTAGAGGAGGCAAAGCCATATTTTAAAAAAAATGGCTCGTTTTATTAAATTTGTCACTCCAACAGGGAGAGCCAAATGAAGAGGCAAAATGCCTCTTCCATTTTCAGGAGGCATTCCCACAGGTTTTGGCCGGGGAGCCAAAACCCAAAACCCGACCGTTGCTAATTTTTTTACCGTTGCCATTTTACTAATAAAAATGAACATGAACACAGAAAACCAACATGAACACAGCCAAGCAAACCCAACACAGCAAACCAACATCAACATAGCAAACCAATTAATTAAAAAAAAAAACATCAACAAAGCAACAAAACACATTAACCAACCGAATTCAATAATTGAACACCCATCAACACAGCAACCCAACGATTATACTTAAAATTGAAAAAACACAGAATACTTTGCATCCAATCCGAAGAAGAAAAATCATAGAAAATACTTTTATCGTCTTTGGACAAGAATTGAGTTGAACAAGAACCCTTGTCATTAAAACTTCAACAAGAAAAACTTGAATAATCGTTCAAACCGAAGATGCAGGGCTGAAGAGAATGAGGAGGAAGAGAGTAGCAGCGCAAAGAGAGGGAGGGAGATGGGTGGGTTAGTGGGCCATGGCAAAGGAGGGGGAGGGAGACAGGCGGCATAGACAAGGGGAGGGAGATGTTTATGTGGGGGGGAAGGGAATTAGGGTTATACGGGGGAGGGGGGGCTTTTATAGTAATAATAATAATAATAATAATAATAATAGGTTTATACGGGAGGGGGTTGTAATAATAATAATAATAATAATAATAATAATAGGTTTATATGGGGGTTGTGGTAATAATAATAATAATAATTGGTGGGTTTTATAATAATAATATAATTATTATTATAAAACCCACCAATTATTATTATTATTATTATTATTATTATTATTAATTAGCATAAAAAAATAGTTAGTATAGAAAAATAATTTTAAAAAAATCCTACTAATTTAAGACAATAAATAACATTAATTAACTTTAAATACAACAACCATAAAAAAACATACAATTACTTGAAAAAACATGTAATAAGTAGCTTAAACTTAAAATCTCAAATATTGTAGGTATTTTAATTATATTTTAAAAAAATAATTTTATTGTTGGTAGGTTTTTCAAAAATAATTATTTAATTATATAATTTATTCATGTTAATTGTATAATGAATTATATAATTACACTATATACAAAATAATTGAATTTAATTTAAAACAAGATTAAAAAAAATGGCTCTTAAAAATGACTCTTTACCATTGAAAATCACATCAACTCAAGAGCTATTTATACACTATTTAGAAAACCATTTCTATAATTTGATTCTTAAAAATAGCTCATACCATGGAACTTATCCATGCCATTTGGCGACCACTCAAAACACACGACTTGTTGAACTCAATTAATTCCTAGAAAGGAGGACCAGAGACCTCTTCTTGGTTACTATAAAGTTGATTATTGTATGCGTATTATCACAAACACAATGATGAGGATGACAAGAGTACTGGGTCTTTGTGCCAAGCAAGGTCTGCGGATGAGGCTTTTGTTACCCACCATTCATCCAAGATAAAAACCAGATGAGAAGTATATTGACAGAACCTATCATTTGCTTCCAGGCTTGGAGCCAACCAAAAAATACACTCTACCACTTAGTACAGATCAAGAGAAAACATGGCACTGAGGTTGTGGGCTTCTTCTACAGCCAATGCACTGAGAATCTCAGTCGCCTCCACAGCTCACCTCTCCCCCCCATGCTCCCTCTCAAGATGCTTCTCCTCTGGTACTCTCTTTGACATTAGCCACTGGTTTATTTCATCAATTTGTTGGTTAAAAATGGGGCTCTCGTTTGGTGTACTTTATTATAGTGTAGGGAGATAATATTACAACTGAGTTGGATTTTGCAGTGCTAGATGGATTGAAGTATGCAACTTCACATGAATGGGTTAAGCATGAAGGCTCGGTGGCTACTATTGGCATTACCGATCATGCTCAGGTCATCTTTTCTTTTATCTCCTTATAGTACTGAATTTCTTTTTGGCCTCACTGAGTAGAGTGGACCCTTTACTTCTTTTTTTTCATATAGAGCATTACCTGGTTAAGCCATTTCTGTGGGGAATCGTGTTTGCATAGACCTTCTTTTACTGATGGTTTTGGACTGGCTAGTACATGGCTGTATGCCATTGTGATTATATAGCCATTCTTCTTGAAATTGTTCTAGTGGTAAGCTGCAGTCACAGTTTTACCACAGTATATGATGGAAACTGAGCTCTGTCGCTGCTGTTACCAAAGCTTGAACCCTGGCGGCTGATGGTTTAGGTTTGTACAACACCACGCCATGAAAGAGCAAAAGCAAAACAAGGGCATTTACTACTTTGTTTTTCTTCTAGACAACTAAAATTGAATGCAATTTCATATACCTTTTGTAATATCCTTACATAGTTTGGGATATATTGGGTGCATTTTACAGGACCATTTGGGTGAAGTAGTGTTCGTGGATCTGCCAGAACCGGATGGTTCTGTCAGCCAGGGGAAGAGCTTTGGAGCAGTGGAAAGTGTGAAGGCAACTAGTGATATCAATTCTCCAATTTCTGGTGAGATTGTTGAGGTTAATACACAGCTTAGTGAGACTCCTGGATTGGTAAGTATCAGACCATACAAGACCAAATTGTTTCAGCTTTATAAATTTCTAATAGCTGAGATAAATATTTGTACTGTACTATATATGCATGCCTGATGTTGACAATTTGTGCAATGAAGATAAATAAAAGTCCATATGAAGGGGGATGGATGATCAAGGTGAAGCCAAGCAACCCATCAGAACTGGAATCCTTACTGGGTCCAAAGGAATACACAAAATTCTGCGAGGAAGAAGATCATTAGGACTTCAGTAAGCTTTGCATGTGTTATATTATCTTGGGCTAACCTATTCCAAGACTATAAAAAGTTTTCTCTGAATTCTTCTCAGGTATATTACAAATCATTTCCTACTTTTCTCCAAAAAGACAATTAAAAAGAAAAATTCTGCTTTTGCCTTTCATTAGTTAACTATTTATGCTGTAATTCTGTAACTTCTTGTAATTGTGTACCATTCCACCCTTGCACTGGATTCTTGTTTTCTAAGGATTTCCTGTTCCATAGTTGCACGAGGATGATGATTGGTGTGTTCACGAAATTTTTTCTGCAATCTTGAAAATTAGCAACAGGGTAAAAAATGGAGTATTCTTATTTCCTCTACCTGGTTTCCTACTAAACAAACGAGAGAATCAATGTCCCTATATAACACAAACCTAGCCAATAGGCTAATATGAGATTAAGTTTCATGAAGCAAAGCAACTCGCTTCAATCCAGCGTTCAATTTCCAGACAAGCAGTCGATACACTTCGATTTGTTTTCTTGGAACTCCTCAGCAAAACTCCTCGTCATGGAAAAATAATCTAAAAATATTAAATTTAAAATAATTTTTTTTTTAATTTTTTTCAAAAATATTTTTGAAACATAGTTTAAAATAGCCATATTTATACCATTTAAAATATTATTTTATCGATTTAGTTATTTAAAATAGCTTCTTCTCCACTTGCAGATACTCTTATATAAGCCCATGTGCAGTAGAGCCTGTAGAAATTGTAAAAGGAAATTTTAGTTTATTGAATAATAATGACACTTCTAAAGCAGCAGATAATTTTTGAAAGATTGCATATATTACTGGCACCAAAGCTTTTGAAAAAACCTAAACCACATGTACTTTACACTTTAAGAGACCAGAATTAATTTTCTGAGATTAATTGCAACTTTTTTTTTAATATCCCGAAACCCCAACATAAATAGGCAATGTTGGGATTGAGCTAGCAAAAGTGACCTGGAAAACATTAGAGCTCCATATCTGATTAAAAACTGTAGCTTAGCTCGGTCACAGTGGAAATGTGATTCAATCAATAGATAGCTGTATTTCAGGGTGTTTTTTTTCCATGGAAGATTTATATCATAAAAGCTAGGGGAAACCCTCTGCATGGTAATGGGGATTGCTCCAATCAAGTAGCATATCCTGATTTCCATCTGAATCAAGGGTAAGAAGTTGCATGAAACTGGGCAGAAGTAAAGGATGTCTGTGTTGGAATCTAGAACCAGCAGTTAGGATTTCTACAATGGTTTAGAAAAGAAATGTGGCCTTCCTTCGTGGATGCTGAGCCCGATACTTGATTAGAATCTTTAGCTAACAGCTTGACAGTGTAAATTGAACTACACAAACATATAGATCACCCGACAAAACTGTGATGATTCAAGGAGCACCTGAAAGCATAAATGTGGCAAACGAACAGATACGAAGTTAACCACTGACCCTATCCCTTCCCACAGCTCTGCTTAGCAAGAGTGTTAGGCTGTTATCAGGAGTAACGGATGGTTTAAAACCAATGAATGTCGGTATATAATGCTTGCAGCTGTTACGCTGTTATTATTATCTTGTTGTAACTAATAAGTTTACGTTTATATTTCCCATGTATATAAAGCGATTGTAAGATCCATTTTGATAATAAGAAAAACTTTGTTTCTTCAAGAGAAACAGCCTCATGAAATTTGCTTACTTGCGTGCTGACCTCTAGTAAATCGGCCAGGTAAAGAAATCGAGTTTCATCAAAATAATGAGCAATGATAAAGTGAATGTTTCTCCTTTTTTTTTTGAATACGAGAAAGCTTCATCCTCTTAAAAACATACTTAGATGAGCAAGTAAAACTCTAACTATCCTAGATTTTTACAAGGATATACATCCTGATTTGAACTCAAAACCTATTGTTCAGATCCTATTTTGCTATACCCATGTTTCTGTTATATGCTAATTTTGAAGTCCATGTTAAGAAAAAGAATTTGCTTGAAGTCAACTGCTAAATTAAGATGACAGGAGGAAATTCCAGAAACCAAACAAAAACATGCAGGCTTGTACAGCTCCTAGGAAAACCATGCGGCGGCTGCGCAGTATAAACCACTGTAATTTGTACATAAAACCTCTGTATTTTCTTGTTTGTATTGATATTAACAGAAGCAGACAGCACAACCAATCATTGGTTTAAACCCATAACACAACAGTTAAGAGTCCTGCGAGAAATTAAACCAGGAATTATGCTACAACAACTTCTCAGGGAAAGATTGTTTCTTGCTAACCCTCGAGCTTATCTGATACCACTGGTGATGTTGCGGTATCGGGAGATTGGCTGTCTGAAATGGACATTAGTTCGGATCTATACTTTTCAGCTCCATCACCATTTATGACTGGAAGCTTTTCCGCATCATTGACACTCTGAGACGCACCTTCTGAATTATGAACCTTATCTGGTAGGCAATAAGATATACCAATAAGTGACTCCCGTGCCAGTTCCTGAGAAATCTTCTCACGGGCTGCTTTGTTATCCATAAAATGTGACTTTTTCCTGAAACACAACCAGGAGTTCAATCTGAAATTTTGAGCACAGGACAGAAATACTCAACCAATAGGAAAAGAAACACAAGAAAAGGCTCATTCCCCCCTCCTCCTCTAGTGTCACACTGGTTAGCAGAAAAACTCAAGTCAGACTTACCCCGTGGCTACCAGCAAGGCAAGCAGAAGTGCTGTACAAAAACAGATAACAGATATTTGACAAAAAACCTGTTAAGACCCTGCTAATGGTGTACTTCAAACTATCCTCATTGCTTTTGCTCGTAATTTATTTCCTTTTGTTTTCACTCTCTCAACACAGCACCAGAATAATTCAGCAAATAGTAACCTCATCCAAACTACTTGTACACATGCTCAGGATTTTCTCTGTTCCTATACCAGAGGAGGGGGAAAGAGAATTTTACAATCTCTTCCTCATCTATTTTTCTTCGCATTTTCAGTTCCTCCTTATTTCATGCCTCCCAAAAACACCATGGATAGATTCCACTCCAATTAGCCAAGTCAATCACTTTTTTTCACATTCTTCTCCCAGCCAAGTACATATATTTATTTACTTTCTTGCCGTCGATATCTCAATATCAACTTGAATCCAATCAAAATCAATTCAAACTCAAAACATAACTTACTTTAAAACAAATTTCCAGTTATATATCAATGAACCCATTATTAATCAATTATATATTTTCCAAGAAAAATAATAATTGGAAATATGTTGCCATATCCCAATACAAAGTTAAAGTTATGATCAAAACTCAATAGTCATATCAATTTCACGAACCCTAACTTTCTATGGGAAAACAACTCAAAGTTCGATTATTAAATCATTGAAACCGTAAGGAAATATTAGGTTTCTTTCTTGATTTCTCAGGTGAAAAAGGGCAAGAGAAAAAATGAAATTGAAAAAAATTTCTGTTTATTTCTCGGAAAACAAACAGTAGCTATTAAGATCCGACAAGCAAGATCAAGAAGACAAAAAGAAATAAAGACAGGTAAATCCTTGACTGATCAAAAGAAAATTAAATTAAAAAAAAAATCGAAATATCATCGCACCTTCTTTTCCTCTTTATAGATCTAACGACTGATGTGTCTACGCCTGTACTGCGCCTATCTGATATGCCAATCCTTTTTAATTCTCCATTTTGGCTAGATTTACAAACACACCCCCGTCCAAGCTGTTTTTTCCTTAAAAAATAACCATCTAATTCCGTGTCTGACTTTTTATTATTATTATTAATTGAGATTTTTTTAATGTTTTTTATTTGATAATATATTGAAGTAATTTATTTTTATTTTTTAACAGTTATTTTTAACATAATATATATAACCTAAATACAAAAATCTCAAACCATTATTACGAAGAAGTTTGGAAGCTTCGAGAATAACATGAGAGTTTGTGAATGTAAAATCTTCATGGCTCTCCCTGTTATATTAAATTGTTTATTATTAAATAGAGAATTTAAATGCTCAAAATCGATATATATATATATATATATATATATTAACTAAAAGATAATTGCCGTGGGTGTTTTACTGTTTTGAACTGTAGCTTCTGAGTGTTTTTACTGTGGATTGCGACAGTGTAATTTTGGGTCGGTTCGGTTCTCGGTTCGGTCGGTTCTCCGGTTTTCCGATTTTTTTATTGTTTTTTACACAGTGAAATCACGCTTTTAGCCCTCGAAAAAGACAAAAAAACATTTATGGGTGTAGGGGCTCCTCCGTAATTGTACAATTGTCCGGTCCGGTCCGCCCACCTTTTCTTTATTTAATATTTTTTCGGAAATGGCTAATTACCGGTTTGGCCCCTAATAAGACAAAATTGCTGACTTATGTACAGGGGCACGCCGGTCATTGACTATTCTTTTTTTATTTTTTTTCTTTAAACTGTCGGCGCGTGCGTCACACGCTGCCGACAGTGTTTCGCCCCACGCCCTCTCTCTCCAACGTCCGTGGACGCCGCGGCGGCCGTTTAAAGCCGCGGCAACGTTTTCTCTCTCTCCTGCACGTCAAAGTGCAGGGGAGTCCCTCGAGTATTATTACTTTTCATTTCGGTCCCTTTACTTTTAATTTTGTTTATGGTCCTTATTTTTGTTATATAAGTTTTGATTTAGTTCGATTGGGTCCTTCGATTGAAATTAATTGGAAGCGCAAATTTCACTTCGATCCTCCTTCTTTTAATTTCTGGACTGGGTTTAAATAAATCATTAAATGCGGTACAGAAGTTTCAATTTATTCAATTTTGTCCTTTGATTAAAATTGATAATAAATTTGATTTTCATTTCGGTCCTTATACTTTTAATTTTTTTTCGGTACAGCAGTTTGAATTTTTTCAATTTTGTCCTTTAATTGAAATTGATAATAAATTTGACTTTCATTTTAATCCTTATATTTTTAATTTTTGATTTTAATCCCTTTATATTTGATTTCTCTTCCGGGCCTTATACTTTTAATGTTTTTTTTTTAATCCCTTGATTTCTTTTTATTATTTAAATTTTCTTAAAATTTTTATTGTATTTTTACTCTTTCATTTATTTATTTTTTTCATTACTAGCACAATAATAATGATAATAATAATAATGATAATGATAATGATAATAATGATGATGATGATAATAATAATAATAATAATATTAATTAAATTGTTTTTTCTCACTTACTCTATTGTTGATATTTTTGAGAGTTTTTTTTCTAGGGATAATCTTATAATTTTAATTGTTTTAGCAGTGATAGCAATGATAGTTTTTTTTATTATTATTATTCTTTTATATGATCTTCTGTTGAAACTTTTAGGATTTTTTTTCCCTTTCATTTTTTCCCTTCCATTTTTTCCCTTCCATTATTAACACAAAAATAAAATAAATAATGATAATGATTTAATTGTTTTTTCTTACTTACTTTATTGTTAATGTTTTTTAGGGTTTTTTTCCTCGGGATAATTTGATAATTTTTAATTTTTATTGTTTTCACAATTATAGCAACGATAATTTTTGTTTTTGTTTTATTCTTTTGTTTTATCTTTTGTTCAATTTCTTAGGATTTTTGTTCTTCCATTTTTTCCCTTTCATTATTAAGACAAAAATAAAACAAATAAATGAAAATGATAATAATAATAATAATAATAATAATAATAATAATAATAATAATAATAATAATAATTTAATTGTTTTTCTTTTTTACTCTTTTGTTGGTGTTTTTTAGAGTTTTTTTCACTTATAACAATTTAATAATTTTTATTGTGTTGACAGTGATAACAATTATAATTTTTAGTTTTTATTGTATTTTTTTGTTTGATCTTCTTTTGTAATTTTTACAATTTTTCTAATCTTTCATTTATTTATTTAATCTTTAATAATAATAATAATAATAACAACAAGAACAACAACAACAACAACAACAACAACAACAACAATAATGATAATTTAATTGTTTTCTTACTTGCTATTTTGTTCATGTTTTTTATTTTTTTCTCTCGGTATAATTTGATTATTTTTATTGTTTTTATAGTCACAACAATAATAATTTTAGATGTTAAGACTACGATATTGTTATTATTATAATATTTTAAATTAATATTGCTTCCTTTTCCTCTTTATTTTTTTTATTATTTTTATCTGCACAATAAGAATTTTAGTTATTAATTTTTTTTTCTTATAAAAATATTTTGCTCTTTTTTTAATGTTAGTTTACGCTTTTTTGTAATCTTTTATGACGCAATGCCTACATTCTAAAAGATGTAATATATACTTGCGTAACAAACTCCACTTAAAATTTTATACATTGTATCTCTTAAACTAGAATTTTTATTTGATTATATAATATAAATTTATCATTGTGAATTTAATTATGTTAAATTATATACACAAGTATACACGCGGCAAGGGCAATTAGTTATAATAATAATTTAATTATTTTTTCTTACTTACTCTATTGTTAATGTTTTTGAGGGTTTTTTTTCTCGGGATAATTTATAATTTTTATTGTTTTCACAATGATAGCAATAATAGTTTTTGTTTTTATTTTATTCTTTTGTTTTATCTTTTGTTGAAGTTCTTAGGATTTTTTCCTTCCATTTTTTCCCTTTCATTATTAAGACAAAAATAAAACAAATAAATGAAAATAATAATAATAATAATTTAATTGTTTTTCTTTTTTACTCTTTTGTTAGTGGTTTTTAGCGTTTGTTTCCTTCAGAACAATTTGATAATTTTTATTGTGTTGACAATGATAACAATGATAATTTTTAGTTTTTATTGTATTTTTTTGTTTGATCTTTTTTTGTTGTTTTAACAATTTTTCTAATCTTTCATTTATTTATTTAATCTTTAACAACAACAACAACAACAACAACAACAATAATTTAATTGTTTTCTTACTTGCTATTTTGTTCATGCTTTTTATTTTTTTCCCTCGGTATAATTTGATTATTTTTATTGTTTTTATAGTCACAACAATAATAATTTTAGATGTTAAAACTCCGATATTGTTATTATTATAATATTTTAAATTAATATTGCTTCCTTTTCCCCTTAATTTTTTTTTTATTTTTATCTGCACCATAAGAATTTTAGTGATTAATTTTTTATTTCTTATAAAAATATTTCGCTCTTTTTTTAATGTTAGTTTGCGTTTTTTTGTAATCTTTTATGACACAATACCTACATTTTAAAAGATGTAATATATGCTTGCGTAACAAACTCCACTTAAAATTTTATACATTGTATCTCCTAATCTAGAATTTTTATTTGATTATATAATATAAATTTATCATTGTGAATTTAATTATGTTAAATTATATACACAAGTATACCCGCGGCCACGCACTGGGGCACTTAGCTATAATAATAATTTAATTGTTTTTTCTTGCTTATTCTATTGTTAATGTTTTTGAGGGTTTTTTTTCTCGGGATGATTTATAATTTTTATTGTTTTCACAATAGTTTTTGTTTTTGTTTTATTCTTTTGTTTGATCTTTTGTTGAAATTCTTAGAATTTTTTTTCTTCCATTTTTTCCCTTTCATTATTAAGACAAAAATAAAAAAATAAATGAAAATAATAATAATAATAATAATAATAATAATAATAATAATTTAATTGTTTTTCTTTTTTACTCTTTTGTTAGTGTTTTTTAGGGTTTTTTTCCCTCATAACAATTTGATAATTTTTATTATGTTGACAGTGATAACAATGATAATTTTTAGTTTTTATTGTATTTTTTTGTTTTATCTTTTGTTGTAGTTTTTACAATTTTTCTAATCTTTCATTTATTTATTTAATATTTAATAACAACAACAACAACAACAACAACAACAATAATTTAATTGTTTTCTTACTTGCTATTTTGTTCATGCTTTTTATTTTTTTTTCTCGGTATAATTTGATTATTTTTATTGTTTTGATAGTCACAACAATAATAATTTTAGATGTTAAAACTCCGATGTCGCTATTGTTATAATATTTTAAATTAATATTGCTTCCTTTTCCCCTTTATTTTTTTTATTATTTTTATCTGCACAATAAGAATTTTAATTATTTTTTTTTCTTATAAAATTATTTTGGTCTTTTTTTTAATGTTAATTTACGCTCTTTTGTAATCTTTTATCTTTTATGGCGCAATACCTACATTCTAAAAAATGTAATCTATACTTGCGTAACAAACTCTACTTAAAATTTTATACATTTTATCTCCTAATCTAGAATTTTTATTTGATTATATCATATAAATTTATCATTATAAATTTAATTATATTAAATTATATACACAAAAATACCCGCGGCAACGCGCGGGGGCACTTAGCTAGTATATATATATACACACACACTAGTCAAAAGGGCGGCATTATATTTTTTTAATATAAAAAATATTAATTATTTGTTTTTTTTCATTGTATTATAAATTTAGTCAAAATAATAAATTTGTATAGAAATACTGTCAAGTGCAAGTATTCTATAAAATATATGAATTTTAAATCACTATAAATTTATCTGTTTAGCAGTTTTCAATGAAATAACCAACATTAATTTATCATCATCATTAAAAAAGTAAGAAGATTTGGATATTTGAATTATTAAATTCACTGCATTAAGATTAATTCATTTTATAATTCAATTTAAACCAAACAAAAATAAAATATAAATTGTGAAAATACATGTAATAATCAAATAACAAAAATAAATAGTAAATTTTCTATCAACAAAAAGTCAAAAACATAAACTGAAAATTCATCCCCGCATTATTTTCATTATCATTGCCATAAAAATTAAAATTATTATTAATATTATTATCAAAAGAATTAAAATAAATAAATTCCCTGAAAAAAATTAAAAAAAATAAACAAAAGATTTTTATAAAAAATAATTAAAAAATAAAAAAAATTACTATTATCATTGCACAAATAGTAAAATTATAAAAATAATCTAATCCAAAAAACAATCCAAATAAGAGAAAACACAAAAAAATAATAAAGGGAAAAAAGGAATAATGATTATCAACATAAATTAAAATTTTAGAAATGAACAGATTAAAAATAAAACCCGAATAAAAAAACAAAAACTAAAAGCATAGATGTATAAAGACGAATAAAGAATAAACATTATCCAAGAATAAAAAATAAAAAAAACTAAATGAATTAATATCAAATAAAAATATGCAATACTCAAATAAAAAATATAAATAGTTAATTTTCTATCGATAAAAAAACGAAAACATAAATTGAAAATTCATCCTCAAGTTATTGTCATTATCATTGTTATAACAGTTAAAATTATTATCAACATTACTGTTAAAGCAATCAAAATAATTTAATTGACCTGAACAATCATTAAAAAAAAAAACCAAAATATTTTTATAAGAAAACAATAAAAAATTAATCATTAAAATCATCATTATTATTGCGCAAATAGTAAAATCATAAAAATCATCTAATTCAAAGAGCAAATAAAAATAATACAAAAAATTGAAAAAAGGAAGCAATATTAATTTAAAATATTATAACAATAGCAACATCAGAGTCTTAACATGTAAAATTATTATTGCTATTATTATCAAAATAATAAAAATTATCAAATTATACTGAGGAAAAAACAAAAGCATAAACAAAATAGTAAGCAAGAAAAACAATTAAAGAATTATTATTATTATTATTATTATTATTATTATAAATATAAATAAATAAATAAAGAATGAAATACTAAAAACAAATGTAAAAACTGCAACAAAAGATCAAACAAAAAATACAATAAAAACTAAAAATTATCAAATTATTTTAAGGAAAAAAAACCTCAAAAACATTAACAAAAGAGTAAGCAAGAAAAACAATTAAATTATTATTATTATTATTATTATTATTATTATTATTATTATTATTATTATTATTGATTTTTTTATTTTTGTGTTAATAATGAAAGAAAAAAAAAATGAAAGACTAAAAAAATCTTAAAAACTTCAACAAAAGATTAAACAAAAGAATAAAATAAAAACAAAAACTATCATTATTATAACTATCAAAATAATAAAAATTATCAAATTATCCCGAGAAAAAAAAAAACAAAAAACATCAACAAAAGAGTAAGCAAGAAAAACAATAAAATTATTATTATTATTATTATTATTATTATTATTATTATTATTATTATGTTAATAATGAAAAAAATAAAATAAATGAAAGAGTAAAAAAATCATAAAATTTTTAACAAAATTAAAATCATAAAAAGAAATCAAGGGATTAAAATACAAAATTAAAAGTATAAGGGCCGAAATGAAAATCAAATATATTATCAATTTTAATCAAAGCAATTGCAAAAATTGAAACTGCTGTACCTAATAAACTAATATTTTTCAACCCAATCTGGAAATTAAAAGAAGGAGGACCGAAGTGAAACATTAATATTAAATTAATTTCAATCAAAGGACCCAATTGAACTAAATCAAAACTTATATAACAAAAATCAGGATCATACACAAAATTCAAAGCCCAAGGACCGAAGTGAAAAAGACATAAAACCGGAGGACTCTCCTGCACTTGTACGTGCAGGAGAGAGAGAAAGGTGGTCAACGACTTTAACCGGCTATAGCCGTGTCCACGATCGTTAGTTGCTGAAACGCGCCGCACTGGGAGGAAAAACACGCGGAGGAGGTGCATCGGTACAAACTCTGGTAGCCCTTCTCCAGCCACCTAATGAGATGGCACGCACCACCTAAATAGGGTGTGAGACAGGAAACTGTCTAGTGCGTGCCTCTCAAGCTCTGACAGTTACCGTAAGAAATAATAAAAAATATTGTCAATTACTAGTCTGTCCTTGTACCCTATTCATCATTTTTGTCTTATTATGGGCTATATCTGTATTTAGCTATTTTCAAAAAATAATAAAACAATGGAAGGGCGGTGAACCAGACCAAGGCAGGAAATGACTGTTGAGCCCGTCAGTTCAGGCGGCGTGTTTTACCATTTTCGAGAGGCAAATGTGTTAATGCACTGTTCAAATGAAACCCTACCTATCGGTTATACATACTTCAAATGCTTGGCGAGGACAGAGAGATCGATCTCCAATGGGAGGGGGTAAAAACAAGTCTATCCGAGTCCAATCCAAGAAGAAAATGCGTCCAAATCTCAGCTCATTTGCCCTCTCCTTTTGCTTGTTTTGTGCTGCTGCTTTTTTTTAATACTGACACACAGCAGTGCTATGACATGCTCTATGGGGGGGGGGTGTGATAGTGAAGTCATCACCCATAAAAATCCATGATCTCAATGTATCACACATAAATATTTGCGTGAGAATGAAAGTTCATATTCTTGTTAAGGATGTTCTCAATGTAATGTTTACATGATTTAGCAATTTGATTTTTTCATTAATTCTTCTTGAAATTGATATTAGAAATAGTATTCTAAAAATAGCATTGACAACACAAACTCTTTGTGCCTACTCTTCTGGAAATGATCTATATTTTACCATATGGAACCCTCCCTGTTCTAGCCATCAAAATCTATGTTTTACAGGTTGCATCGAATGGATCAGGAGTCAAACCCATCTTGTTTTGTAATTAATTCTACTACCATTTCTTCGGAGAAAAGATTCCTCTGCCGAAGATTATGTAGCTGGAGACAAGAAAACGATTCAGTAGCCATAAAAAATGCATAAAATTCTTAATATCAAATAGAAAATGCATGAGGATCTATGAATTTTAGTTCATAACATCAGCAGGACGAGATAGATCAACTTTATTCAATACCTCTTGTCCTACAACAACTAGCAGTAAGCTCGCTTGTGTGTGAAAGTTTGTCCATTCCTGATATCGTTGTCGGCCAGATAGTCAAACTTTAGTAGCGAATTTTATAGCATAAAAACTATGTCTGAGTGCATGAAGGGAGATTTATTTCTTGATTGTCTTACTCCAGCACAGAGATTATGACTAAACTATGACACAAAAATCTCTATTGGACATACAGCCGCAATGCAAGGTGCGAAGGGATAATGGTGAGAAAACTTAGTGGAACACTAACTTGTGGAATAAACAGGGAGAAAATGTTGTCAATTGACTCGGTTTTGTCCTTGCTTGTGGAAAAAAGAGAGAGGGAATTCACCATGGATGAAATCCAATATCCCTCCAACCATATGAACAAGAAAAAGTAAGTCGTTCAAGGCTCCATGAAATATTAATATTTGGACAGAATGAGCTGCAGAGAAGGCAGAAAAAGTATACAGAAAAAATGATTTAAAGGGTGAAATAATTAAGATCGTTAATTAAATTTATTTTCTCAAGTATTCCAAATATTATAATTAAACTCGGCCCGTGAATAAGAGTACAATATACAAGAAAAAGAAGATAGAATGCAGCAAAGGAAGACAGCAATGAAAGGTATAATAATTGCTATAGGTCAAATCATGACCTAATTGTTTTGTAATCATTCATCAATGAAAGTTAATTCCATTTCCTAAAAAATAGTACTTTTTTCTCACATTTTTTCCATAGTAACACCTCTATAATCTAAAACATCATACCATCAATCTTCAACATAATAAGTAAGTTTGCGTCCTGCAGATCTTGCCTTCTAATATCTGAGAATTATCTTCAATTAGTAGTGTGCTTTCAGCTCTGTCTAATCAATTCTTTCTTCAAACAATTCCTAACAATTATAGGAATTTCATCAGAATTAAGAATGCGACTGTAAAAGAGGTTAGTACAAACTAAGCATCTAGTGCATCGCTTATAGTAAAAATAATACTCTGCATATAGACATCATATTTATATGGATTTGTAGAAATAGATTTGGGGTTCCGTCAGCCTTAAGGTAAGTCTTTGAGCATGTCACTGTCATTTTGACATGAAAATGACCTTAACCAGTTACAAAAGCTAATAGGGGTTTTTAATGTGCCATTGTTTTAGCTGTAAGTTAAGGTAGTTTCCTGTCAATGAAACCACGATATGACTGAGAAAATCAGTAGAATGAATGTTGACAGGCATCAACTTATGATAAGTTAGACAGACAAAACTGTTTCTTGTTTGTGGGATGACCTAACTGAAGAGATAGCTCAGATATTGTGATGTTCCAATCTCCATTTCAGTGGCCAAGAGAGGTCTTTGTCTACCATTAGGAGAAAAATTATTTGAAAAATCAAAGGACAAAAAGATATGGTGTTTTTAACTTCCTTTAGTAGTTGTAGCTGTATCCAAATATGGATTCTGCTGACGCAATATAAAAGCATGCGCAATTTTAGTGCACAAAATATGCTATCTAGTCATCAAGCCTTGACCTAGCTAATTAAGAAGTAAGCAGACATGGAATGAGACTCACAAATCTTGGATCTCCTCGACGTGCCCTACCATTCATTGCACTGAAGAAATAATTTAAATGGGGACAAGCCTCGGCACACTTGTGGTGCGAGATTAACCATGACACTAGCGTACTGCTAGTCGTTTCGATCTGTGGTTATCAGGCCCCGGTTTTTAATAGTAAGTGGCCAGTTGCTACATGGAGCTCATCGATGTTCAATCATGATTACTTCCTGTTCAAATTAATGAGAACAAGTTCAGAACACAGATAACTATGCTACTCAAGACGAACCATTATCAAATGATGAGAGCCAAACTGTTTATAATATGCTGCGAGAGTCATCTTCTTCCTTGACTACTATGTATTGATATGAAGCCTCGCAACAGTTGACTGGCTGAAGATTCGACTTCTGGCTGCATGCAAGGTGAGATCGCCCATGGAGCTCCAAGAAAACTGCTTCTTTATCTTTGGGGCAACACAGGGGGGGAGGGGACCAATCAAAGTTTTGAAATGTGCTGGTAAAAGAGGATCGTTAAAGTTGGTGTTGTCCCCCTCTTCCAGATTAATGTATTGCATCAGCAAGTTGTTTTTCATCAGATTTATATTTCGATTAATTCGGTAACGATGTTGATGTTTTCATAAATGCAATGAGTGGGATCCGACTTCGTTGATAAGGAATTTAATATAAGCTGTGAGAAGAAGAATTAAGTGGTGTGGGGTTCATATTATATGCCTTCTTTATATAAATATTAGAAACAACTTTGTAGCATGGAAAAGGCACGAATGGTGGAAGCTTGCGTATCGAAATCCCATTGAAACTCTCGATCGGTAGATAAGTCATTGCAAGGTCAAAATACGAGCTATTGCGTTTCATAATCAATATTTAGGTATGTGTGTGGCATGCTGTTGTTTTTGTTATGATTGGTGTTTTGTTTTTTTAATTCTAATAACATATCTGGTCTCATGGTATATTAGCTTCTGTATTGATAAATATAATTGTAATTCAAATTTAAAGATAAATTAATTTTAAATTATATAATTTATATTTCAAATACAAGTAAAAAAAATAGAGTTGAACCGATATGACCTTATCGATTCGATGAGTCCAAAAACAATATGGACATCTAATAAAAATATAGTTTGATTAAATAAAATATTTTAAGATGACACACACACACACATGAATACATATTGGATAGATCTGAATCAACCTTCCAAATTTATGACTCGGGTTATGAGATGATAATAATCTTAACAAATTAAGAAGCTCAATTCTTAATAAATATATTTTTGAATCATAAAATCATGAAAAAAATCAATATAAAAAAAGATACATAAAATGACCTTTCAAAATAAAATTATGAACTTGGACAAAATTATGAAAACATTACTAGCAGTCTCACAATGCATTTCTAAATTTTGATTGCCCTAAAATTTTAACTTGGGATATAAAAATATGCCAGGATATTTCTTATAGAATTTCAGCTTGATCCAAATATTATATTAAAAAATATGATTGGTATTTTATACCTTAAAACTATGCAATACATGTTTTAAGAAAACACTATTTAACCCGATAGGATAACTAGAATAAAATCCAAATATTCCGACTGAAAACTAAAAGGAATTTATGGAATTGACCGATATTTTGAGTATTAAAACAATCTATTTTAATTTGTTTTGTTTTTTAACTGAAAAGAAATATTCTAACTATTCTAGATGCAACATTCAATGAACAACTTTGATGTGTGGAGTGATTTATTTAAATAGAATACACAAATTTGACCCAAAGCTATCTTTGTCATGTCTCCTTGGCTTTTACACGTTATTTCTGTCAACTTTATTTCTCTATTTTTATCGATCACGCTAGGTCTAATATACATACATAAAATCAGGTTGTCCCTTCAAATTAAATTTTGGAATTTAATTAGCTTAATTAAGATTTAAACCCCTTAATTAAAAAGCCAATTCGGCTCTTCGAAATAGTTTTTTTTATTGCTTTCCCTCCTCTCAATATATGCATTTTGAATAAATATATCAAATAGAATCTTCAAATCAAGGGTTCTAACAAGGTAGCATTCAGAGAAGTAAATCCTTTTATAATCGCAAAGCAAAATCAAATTTTCGCAGCATAAGATCGATCAGAATATGTCAAATAACGTAAGGCTTGCATGGGTTTTCAATAAGAGGGTTAGGTTTTTCGAGGAAAATGGTCCCAGATCAACTGGATTAGCACTGTCATGCTTGCATTACGATCGATCATTTGTGCTTATTATTTCCATGGACCAACCAGTTGGCTATCGTGAAGTTGTCCTTTCTTATTTTCTTTTTGGTTTGAGGGTGTGCGTTGATCATGCTTAACAGTTTAGTAGGATCCTGGGAAACGCAATGAAATTTTAATGGAGTTAAAAATCATTAGTTGAATGCCTCGACCAACTTGCTGCATGAGCAACAGCTCCATACATATTGCCTTGGTGAGTTCGACTGGCTCGAACTATGAATTAAATTTTGAATGGGATCGGTAATGATCATGAACTAATTTTGAAATAGGATTGGTAATTAAGAGAGTTTATTTTATGCTAGGCATCTTAAGCGTTGAGTTGATTTTATTACCATACACACACACACACAAATGAAACACATATTTTATAAAAGTAATTTTACACCTATGATATATATATATATATATATATATATATATATATATATATATACCCACACATTTTTCAATATAGTTCTTCTCTTCAAGTTATGAAATAAATAAAATAGACAATTTTTTTGTCTTTTCTCTTCTTTTTTTTTTAATTTTTCTATTGGAGTTGATCTGAAAGCAACCAATATTATTGCTCGCCTTCCATGATTATTATGATGTTCATGGGTAGCCTACGTACCCATCCGGCAGCTTGTGTATAAATAAATATAATTTAAATAGACTGATAATTTAAAGATTTTCATGTGATGAACTTGTCCCAAGATCTTTAGTTTTTATTAAAAATCATTCATTGAAATGAATCAAAAATATTTATAAAATATTATTTAAGTAAATATTTTTCAATTTTTACATATTTTAGGATAAGATTATAGTTTTTCTTTGTATTATCCATCACTGTCCTAATAATTTTTTTAATTTTTTTTTTAAATATTCAAATATTTTTCTATACATGTGGGTTCGAAAAAAAAAAGATTATTAAACATAATATGTCTATGGCTTATATAGTAAATAAGAAAGATTAACCTATGTTATTTAGAGCATCATCATCTTAGACTTTAATTTAAAAAATCGGTTAAAATTGTACAATAATTAAAAAAAATCAAAAGAAAATTGAGTATATTAAAAAAAAAATTGATGTTTTACTATGTATCTAAACACAAATTATTATGGATTGTAATAGTAAAATTACCATTTTACCTCTCATGTAAAAAAATTAACCCTCGAAATTCGAGGCTTTATGGACATTTCCAGTGAGACATGCATGGTATTTTCAAATTATTTGGGGTGTATGGTATTTTTCATTTTAAATTGCATAGTAAAACTACTATTTCACCCCTCAGAGCTGTCAAAAAGACACGGAATAGTAGGGAGTATTTTTTTTTTCACATATTCGTGCACAATAAAACTATACAAATAGCCCCAGAAAAGATAAAAACGAAGGCTTGGAGCTGAGGGTATTTTGGTACTTTCATTCCAGATTTTTTCATGATTATCATTCAGTCTAAAAGTGTATAGATAATTTATCATTTTTATTATTTTTTTTTAGAAAAATATTGCCACATAGTACGGATGTGTCGGCAATGTTTCACGCAAACCCGTCTCTTAAGCAACACGTGTGAATTCGTTTGGCCATGTAAACTATCCAATCATTATGTCACCGAGTGCGCTGCCATATCATGTGCCTCCCGATGAGACGCGTGCCGTATTCTAGTTGTGGGTGAAATGCTAGTGGATAATTTTAGTGTTTTCTCCCTTTTAGCTCTCATGCCGCCAGAAAATACATGTAAGTCTTTCATGTTTATGATTGTTTTATTTTAGTCCACGTTCTTTTTATTTCAGCTTTATTCCTGATTTTTTCAATGAAAATTTTGATTTTTTTTCAATCATGGCCTTCAATTGAAACTGATTATACATGTTGGTTTTCATTTCAATTCTTATTCTTTAGAATTTTTTTTTTTTTTTGTTCCTTTAATTTTTTCGGTATGCAAGTTTTAATTAGTTTTAATTTTTTCCTCCAATTGAATTTGAGCATATACGTTACTTTTCATTTTGCACCTTATTTTTTTATTTTATTTTTAACAAAAATACATTTCATGTTTTTTAAAAATATCTTTATTTATTTCGGTCTCAAGGTTTTTTTTTGTTTTAATTTTATCCTTTGATTGGAATATTAATTATTATTATCCTTTGATTTTTTTGGTATTAATTCCTTTGGTTTTTTCGGTCTTTCCAGGAAAGTGTTTATTTTGTATTTATATTTATGCATCTATGCTTTCAATTTTTATTGTGTTATTTTTTATTGGGTTTTTATTTTACTCGGTTTAATCCTAAAATTTTAATTTATGTTGATAATTATTTTATAATTAATATTTTTCTATTTTTCCTTTTTATTCTATTTTTTGTGTATTTAGTTTTTTTTTTTTATGTGCTCTTCGAATCATATGATTTTATAGTTTCATTGTTTGCTCAATATAATGATAATTTTAGTGATGATTTTTTATTGTTTTCTTGTAAAAATGTTTTGGTTTTTTTCTATTTTTTAGGGAAATTAAATGATTTTAATTGTTTGGACAATAATATTGATAATAATATTAACCTTTATAGCCATGATAATGACGATAATGTAGAGATAGATTTTTAATGATGTTATCTTTTTTTTGTAGATAGAAAATTAACAAATTATTTTTTTATTTGATTATTGCAGCTGTTTTCATAATTTATATTTTATTTGTTGTATTTAATTTGAATTGGATTGTAAAATGAATCAATCCTAATTAAGTGAATTGAATAATTTAATTATCTGAATCTTCTTATTTTCTTAATGGTGATAATTTTATGCTGGAGATTTTTGTTAAAATCTATTAAATAGATAAATTTATATCAATTTAAAATTTATATATATTTATAGAAAATCTACATTTCACAGAAATTCTACATAAATTTATTATTTCACCTAAATTTATATTATAATTAAAAAAATTCAAATAATTAATATTTTTTACATTGAAAAAAATATTCTACTAGTGGCAAATTTGAAGTTGATCATAAGTATTCCTGCTTTGAGGTGATTGATTGATTAATTAATCAAATCAGATTCCATAATACAATTGATATTGCTGTAAATTTGAAAAAAAGTTAGATATAATTATTTCAATAAATAACAACAATTATGTAGAGAATTAGATAAGTTTTTTTTATATAATTTGAAAAAAACAAATACATTGTTCAAATCTACACCAAATAATTTTATGAAAAACATTATAATTAATTACACTGAGTATTTTATTGATTTTATTTTGATTCTTAAATTTTTATTTTGTACTATTTAATCCTAATTGAATGTTAATTACTTCTAAATATCTAAGTCAATGTTGAAATTAAAAGTAAGGTACTGCAATAAAATAGACATCAAACAAATACACAATACCAAAAATTGCATAAACAATCCACTTATTTCCTTAAATTTTTTTAAAAAATACACAATGCCATACCTTTTTAATTTTTCAAAAAATCAATTTTTATACACAAATTCATTTGTATTATTTCACAGTCGCTAATCAAAGACAAGAGAGAGCGGGATTGTCTTATTCCAAAGAAAAGAGAAAATATCATAGTTAATGCTATTTTTACTCATCAAAATAGATTTTCTTAGTATGTGTGAGTTATATGAGATAAGAGGGATTTTATGGTGGTTGTTTATAGCTTTAGTGTTGCTTGAAATTAAAAACAAATATGAGCTAAGAAAACCAAAATTAAAACAAATTTGATTTTGGATTTTTAGACTTTATTTTTGAGTAATTAGAGTTGATGGAATGATTTGTGAGTGTTGGTGAGGTATTTTTGAGTTAAACAACTTGAAAATGGGTTTTGTTTTGCCAAAGATAAGTTGTCCTAATTTTTTGGCCATCATAGTAGTGGCTAAAATTTAAGGTTGTTAATATCATTTCAGTTGGTGCTTTGTTTTTTAATTGGAATGAAATATTTTGGTTTTGAAGTGTTTTAACGCGCCGTTTGGGAGTTATATTGTTTATGTATATATGTATATATAATTAAATATATTAATTCAAAAAAATTACTTCAAATCCAAAACTAAATTATTTAAAATTATACAATTTAATCTAAAAAAGACACAATAAAATGATGTTTCTTAACAAAATAATGAGCATATATAATATTACAAGAATGTCATCATCAATCTCGCAAGGTCATTACATTTTAGATTGCTCTGAAATTTGAACATAATATATATAAATATATCAAGCATTCGTAAAATTCCATCTCAATCTAATGGTTAGATTAATAGATATGATCGATATTTTAAAATTATTTATTATTTAAAAAAAATATTATTTGACTGAAACAGAATAGGCAGAACTAAATCGGAAATTTTCGGCCGGTATTTGGTCCAAAAATATAGAAAGGGCTAGAATTTAAATCGAGATAAAAATAATATTATCTTATTTTTTTTAACTGGTATAAAATATTTTTGATCATTTCATCCAAAACAGAACAAAACAGATAACCATGTCGAAATCCTGATTTACAGATAACAAGTTGTCGACCAATGTCTATAACTTATATATATATATATATATATATATAAACACATATTATACATCCCTTTAAAATAATAAAAATAAGTTCAAACTTATCGATCCATTTAGGCTCCTCATCTTAATGGTTAGGGTGTAATAATTCATGGCCCAATGAGTCTAGGACTATTTTGTTTTTTTGTTTTTTTAAATACATAAAAAGTAAAAAAAAAAAAAAAAAAAAGGTATTTAACCCGATTGCACTCATGATCCATGTCACTGGTTTATCAAGTTAAACCATAACAACCAATAAATTATTATTTTTCTAATATTTGTTTTTAGTTTGTATTATATATATGTGTGTGTATAATAATTCTAAAATTTATATTTAGATTAATATCCCTAATTAGTGATTTTTTTTTTGCTTATTTTTAAAAGAATTGTAATGATTCATCAATAATTTATATATTTTTGTTTTGTTGTATACAAGAACTTTATTTTTAAAAATAAAAACGTGTTTATTTTCAGATAATATTTCGTAGTTTTACATGATATTTTTTTACTTTACTTTTATTTAATATATTTAATATGTTTGTTTATTCTTAATATCATTTGATTGAGTAAAAAAAATGATTTAAATAAATAAATTCTAGAAAAAAAACTTGGTAGATATTCTATTTATTAAAACATTTGACATTTTCATTTTATTTTTGGTTATCGTTAATATTTTTCCTGTTTATTACCATACATATTTCTCAATTTATTTTATTACATATAAACTTAAGATTTCCAATACATTCTAGTCGCAAGGTCTTAAATATTTTTATCTACATTTATCTTTTTTTTTTTAGTTTAATTTTTAGCTATCATTTATGATTGTTTTTCTTCTTTTATTAATTCATATATTTATCTCATGGTTTTTTAGTTTAATATTTTTTGAGTTTCCCCTTAACATTGAAGCCATTTGATGTATAAAAAAAAAGGGATTGTAATATCTTTAAATTTTTACTAGAATTTCATAGTATTATTATCATTTAGCATAAAATACAATATATCTAAGAAGCCCTACTTAAGTTCTGTAACAGGGAGTCTGCACATAATTTTCTTTGCTTCGTTTTTGAGAATCATTAGACTCTGTAACACCAATGTCTTTTCAAAATAGCTTCATAATGCAAAAGGAGGCATGAAAAGTAAAGGAAACAAAAAAAGAAAAAAAGATGCATGTAGTGTTTGACACTGTCTTTCAAAGTGTTTTTGAAAAAAAATAAAAAAATAAATATTTTTATTATAAATTAATTTTTTTAATGTTTTTATATCATTTTCATGTGCTGATGTCAAAAATAATTTTTAAAAAATAAAAAAATATTATTTTAATATATTAATAAATAAAAAACAACTTCAAAAGCAATTTCAACCACAAAAACAACTTCAACCACGCTCTCAAATGGACATTTAATCCGTTGAAGAGGTGTTTGGAGCATAATAAATTTTGAGTCTCCAAGAAATGTCTTGGCAAGTTGAGGCATAAAGCATCATAGAAGACAAGTATATTATTTTACACATATAATTCAGCATTATATTCATTCAGAGCATATAATATGCCAATGTTTCCACCGAGGAGATAAACTGGTGTTAACTCTATCGTCAACAAACATAGAAAAATGGAAATGGAATCCTATCCTTCATAATAATTGAGCAGGAAAGCAAAGATGTTAGATGCAAATCCAAGCAGTTTTTATTTGGAGGATAACAAATTCATTTATTCCACGACATAGCTTCAATTATTACGAGTAGTTCATTCTTTATGCTTGGAAACTAAACCTACTTGACACTTTTGAACCCTTAATTAACATAAATATGTTCACATTCATCTCATTTGTACATATTCTAAGGTATCCAAATGAGAATATTTACGAGTAGACAAATATACGTTACATGAAATTATGTGGTGGTGATCTAGCCTGAACATCTATATTATTAAAAAAAAATATATAAGTAAAAAAAATACTTGAAAAATTCCCTCGCATCACTCGTCTAGCTTTGAGATTAAATTGTGACCACCCGATTAAAAAAAAGATGAAGAAACTTCTTGGAACATGAAGGTAGGTAAACGAAGAAAAGGGAGGGAAGGTGGGATCTTTACATTTGTTGTTAATTTGACACGTGATGGATATGGGAATATATGTTGTGCTCTCATTTATTGAGTGTTAATGAATCTGAGAGGAGACAACTTGTCAAAGTTAGATTCACAGATTAATCCAGGGCGCCGAAAAAGAACTCTCACCTCTACAAAACCGTTGGCCTTCAAACTGTCGATGTCCAATTTTACATTGGCTTTGGTCTTTATCCAGATAAATTATTTGTCTTTATGTATAGATTATTTTGTTTTATAATATTTTTAAATAACCACATAGTTTAAACAATTCTTGTGTATGATATATATATATATATATATATATATTGTAGGTTATTTTATGGTTCTTATATGCAATGAGATACGAGAAAAATATATGTAAGAATTAAAAAATTATATATAAAAAAAAACTAAATTTTAATTAAATTATAGTTATGGGAAAATATATACTTTTTGTTTAAAATAATTAATTTATGTATTTATATATATAAAAAAAGTTTACTATTCAAAAGACCTTCCTTTATTTTTTCCAAAGAGGAATAAATTGTATGCTTTACCCAGTCACCTTCATTAATTAATTTAATTCTAATTTTTAGATAAGCCAAACTGTTTTCCGATTGGGGTTTTCTTTTTTTTCTTTTTATGTTTTTTGTATTAATTTTTACTTTTTATGTTTTTTGTATTAATTTTTACTTTCTCATACATGATTTTCTTATAATTTAGTCATTCTTCTTCTTAAAATAATGAATTGTGCTATGTGCTTGGATAAAAAAAAAAAAAACACGAGTCCTTCTAATTTTAAATTTTGACCACCATAAGCCGAGGTAGTTTTCAAAATACATAATGTAATCATAAAAAGTTTATAATCTACATAATAGATCTCAGATTTAAGTTAGGACATGTATCCTCTGTTAAATTCTAAGATAGCCGGAATTTTACTCGTTCAACTAGGCCCCATAAAATACAATTTCCAATGATAGGGTTTCTTCATATCTAAAAAAAGAAAATTAAGGTTCAATAGATCTCAAAAACTGATTATTGTCAATCTTATACCACCATTTAAGTAGTTTAGAAAAATTATAAATCAATCTAAAAAAAATCACATCTATCATTTCCTATATGCTTGAGAGATAAAATCACTCATATTGAAGTTTCCTCCCTAAAATAAAATAAAAAAATTGACACCAAATTTTTTTTTTTTTATGGTTGTAATATGATCGGCCGAATATTTTCTCTCTTCTCCAAAGTGAGTTTTTCCTTGCTTTTGAAAGAGGGAAAATGAAAAGGGTATTCTCTATAAGTATAACCTAAAGTTTTATTCTTTAATATCAACCATTGATATTTCACATATGTAACAGCAACCGAATCGAAAATAAAATCTCAAATGTATAAAATTATATAAAAAATAAAATTGAATAATCTAATTTAAGAAAATAAGGGCATAATAGAAATTACACCTCGGATGCACGTAAGAATCCACAATGGATTTGTTTTTGTTTGTTTTACACCAAAAGAACGATGGCTTTCTGTTTCTCTGCTATTATAATATTATTATTAATACTATAATCACCGCTACTAATTTTCAAAAAGGGACACGCGACAGAGAAGGAGAGGCATTGAGAAAATATACAGCGAAATAGAAAAGAGAAGATAAAATATTTGTATTATTTTTAAAATAAATTATAAAATAATAATAATAATTAGCCCCATAAGAATTTATTTTCCTGTGGGTATCTGCACCGTTCATTCGACCCCGCTCACTCTATTTATACAGCCCTGCAACTTCTCATTCACTACCATCTTCCCTTCTCTTGGTCTTTGTTAATTTTATCATTACCAGCACGAAACACCTTCCTCTTTTCTCGTCGAGCATTTTATCAAAACAGCTCTCTTCCTGTCAGCAACTGATGGCTTGTTTGGAGGTTTGTAAGGAGGTTAGTTGAAAGCTTCTGGCTATTTTCTTCGATCTCTAGCTAGCTCCTCATGAATCTTTTTTTCGAAGCTCCTGATCATGGTGATCATAACCACACTAAGAAGATGATTTTAAAACCACGCCCTTCCCTTCTCTTTTTCCCTTTTCTTGGCTAGCTTAAACCAAATTGCAACATGAAATCATCATAGTAATAAGGAAAAACCGGGGATCGGATCACAATTTTCTTGTTTTTGTAATTAATATTATGCAAACTATGAAGCACAGACACTGTGTGTGGTTGTGATTATACTTTTTTAACTAGCTGTATTACAATGGGATTGAAATGTACATGCGCAGGGTAAGTTCAAAGAGGGACGAGAAGAATGCACTCTTGATGGAACAGTTGATTGGCATGGTCGCCCAGCTATCAAAGACAAATCTGGACAATGGTTTGCTGGGATTATTATACTTTGTAAGTTCAAATCCTATTTAGCTAACATAAAAATAATACTCTCTACGAGGATATTGCTTGGTTTTTTTATGGCCCATCTTCTCGTTAGAAATATTTTCAAGCTCTACATTCTTTTCTGATATAATACTAGCTAGCTAGTTGCCCTGTCGATTACATTTAAAAATGGTCCCAGATACTGTATATGTTATTTCTCTGGCTAGAAACTAATATGGACCCAAAATCCAAACTCCTAGTATTATGGGTGCATGTTGCGTGGTAGATGTCATATCATCACATCTATCCATATCCATCGCTTAGTCCTAACGCACTAGGGAATATATATACAATGATCTGTCCACCCAAATATACCTACATACATCATGTACATATTTGTTTCTTTTAAATGAAAAAATCGCAAAACCAAAACAAGATTTTGTAAATATTCAAGCCATCCTTTCGATTTACCAAATTTCTTTGGCAAAAAATAAGAGAGATGGGGTGTCATGATAAGCACATGCTCCTTTCTTCTTTGCTAGCAGTATACGTTTCCAGTCTTGGAAAAGATGAACGGTGAACGTGTACGAAGGAGCATTGAAAAGAAAAACAAGTGTTGGACGCTCTGGTTGCATGCTGGAGCCAATAAACGCAAACCACAAAACATAGGTTAGAGATCACAGATACAGACAAGAAAAACAAAAACAAAACAAAAAAACCCACTAGAGTCTTAGACAGGGATGGATAGAGGCTGGAACTCTTTTTCTTTTCTGAGGTCGCCAGTTTGCGACCAATTTCAGGGACTGCTATACGACACCATGGAAAGTGGGGTGAGGAAAGCATGCATTAGATCTTACCTGGCACGTAACTATGTCTACATCTTTGCATGGTCTGGGTTTCCGCCACGTGTAGTTCACCTCCCAATAACAAAACCTATGTTTCAACACGATATTTTCTTTTTTATCAAGATTTTCCTTCAAATTCGTTCGGCGACACAAGTTCTTCTGTATTTGAAAATTATTTCACTATATGGCGCACGCAGGCGCATACATGTACATGCTTATGGCCATGCGCATGCATATTAAACAACATAATCCTATCCTTAATACAAGTGAGCATCACCTTAATTTTTAAAACCATGAATCTCAAGGTGGGGCTAGTAATAATTAAGAAAAGAAATTCTGATTGTTGATCATAAGCTGTTTAGGTCAGCCGCAGAAAATCTCGTCATCATCCTAAGCAAAAGGTCATCGCTTTTGTCATCTACAGAGATCATGGAATAAAAATATACTCGCCAAGTTGGATAGCAAAGGGTAGAGAGATAAAGCAATTCCTGTTCCTCTCGCTTTACACCCATTAAAGTTAAAACTCCCACTAGTTGGCCTAGAGAATTGATTCAAGCTCAAATTCAGCAATAGTGGACTGTGGAAGAAGCAATTAGAAATAAGTTTCTAGGGCAAGTTAGTTGTGAAAAACGTGGTTGGAGTCGCTTAATGAACTTGAAATTAATTTTTGCTGTGCTCTCTGTCACTCTTTTATATAATAAAGTAGCTAGGTACAAAAATATCAAGTTCTAGCGTGCATGTCATTTTTCTAAATATGAACTTCCCCAGCACATGAATGGTGAAAGAGGTGCGAGTATACTGGGATGATTGCTACCATTAAATCAGAGCATATGACAAAAATATTGCCGATGGGATGTTTCGATCGTCCGGATTGATTGATTTTAGTCACCCGATTTGTTTTCTAGGCACACCACTCATTGTCGGCAACTTTGGAGAGAATTAGCTCAGGTGGCTGGGATTTTTTTGGTGCTAGGGAGGTCCCATTAACAGAGAAATAAAATAAAGTGACCCCGCCCAATATTTTTGTCTGACTGGATTAAAATGCCCGTAGAAGAACGAAAACACAGCATTAGCTACAGGCCCTGCTTCCTGAGTTCCTTCCTGCTGGAGGAAGAATATAGGTGACCGTTAAACTATACATGGTCGAGGAGTTCTCCAGCTCTAGTCATTAATTTGAAATCCTATCGAGATATGATCTTTTCTTAACTTAATTTACTAATGAAAGTAAAAGAATGGTTTACAAAAATTATGATCATTCGAAAACAAAACAGAAACCTTAATGGATATTCAGTGCTCCAAAATTAAGTAGTTGTTACAGGGCTCTTTCTTTTACGTTCTGTAGAAATGGAAGATAATGGAGGAAATACACAAAACCTGCATTATACTTTGTAGATTTTTGCTATATAGTATAGCCTTAATCCATCAGCAATCTAGCCCACTCTAAAAATGTTTTCACTCGATGTTATTATTGATCAATCCATTAAAATTGCCATTGAAGCAAACGTTTAAAATCTTGTGCCTGTAGCTATCTGGTTTAGAAATCCCTGCAATATAAAGCCTCTAAACTATGAATTCTGTTCTCGTTTCTGCTCTGTGAATCCCAGTGAACCAAGGTCTGGCGACACTTGCATTTTTTGGTGTTGGTGTGAACTTAGTTCTGTTCCTGACAAGGGTTTTACAACAAAGCAATGCCGATGCTGCTAATAACGTTAGCAAATGGACCGGAACCGTCTACATCTTCTCTCTTGTTGGTGCTTTCCTCAGCGATTCCTACTGGGGAAGATACAAAACTTGTGCTATTTTCCAGGTCATCTTTGTCATCGTAAGTTACTTTCACTCCGGGTATTCTCTATACACTTTGCATTCAAGTATAGCTTGCATATTTCTCCTCAATTTACAGGAAGATTTGTACAGTAAGCTTTTAATCAACTAAGTAGTTGTACATGTAAACAATCGAGTGAACTTCAGCGAACCTGCTTGCGAAAACTAACATCTAAACCATTAAGCAGTGTATATATAGGTGCTGCGATCTAATTGTATACATGTGCTAATTGCTTCTTTTTTGTCTCAATTGGCAGGGCCTGGTAATACTATCGCTCTCGTCATACCTTTTCTTAATCAGACCAAAAGGATGCGGGAATGAGCTGATTCCATGTGGATCCCATTCGAGCATGGAAGTTTCATTGTTTTACCTCTCCATTTACCTCATTGCTCTAGGAAATGGAGGGTATCAACCTAACATTGCTACATTTGGAGCTGATCAGTTTGATGAAGAGGACCCCAGGGAAGGACATTCGAAGGTTGCGTTTTTTAGCTACTTCTACCTGGCCTTGAACCTCGGTTCCCTCTTTTCCAACACCATATTGGGATATTTTGAGGATGAAGGGATTTGGGCACTAGGATTCTGGGCGTCTGCAGGTTCTGCCTTTGCAGCATTGGTCTTGTTTCTCGGAGGAACAGCTAGATACCGGCACTTCAAACCAAGTGGTAACCCTCTCTCCAGGTTCTGCCAAGTCATCGTCGCTGCAATGAAGAAATGGAGGTTCGAGATGCCACGAGATGGAGAGGAGGAGCTGTATAATGTCCAAGCAACAGATTGCTCGATGAATGGCAACAGAAAGATTCTCCACACTGATGGATTCAAGTAAGTTCTGAGAGAATGGTCACAGACACAGAACTGATAATCCTCATTGTAAAAAAAAGAAAAAAAAGTTAGGAATCAATTTTATCCAGTTTATAACGATTCGAACAAACTGGGTTTCTTCGATACCGTGAAACAAGCATTGCAAGTTCCTTTTGATCAATAACAATGCTAACCAGTGTTCATCCACGTATTATTTTAGGTTTTTGGATAGAGCAGCTTTCATCACTTCAAGAGATATCGATGATCAAAAGAAGGGCTGTCGCAATCCATGGCATCTGTGCCCAATAACACAAGTAGAAGAAGTTAAATGCATACTGAGACTACTCCCGATTTGGCTCTGCACCATAATCTATTCAGTGGTTTTCACACAGATGGCCTCTCTATTTGTGGAGCAGGGTGCTGCAATGAAAACTACAGTATCAAACTTCAAAATCCCACCTGCCAGCATGTCTAGCTTCGATATTGTAAGTGTTGCATTTTTCATTTTCCTATATCGGCGAGTTCTTGATCCGCTTGTAAGCAGAGTTAAGAAGACAGGTTCAAAGGGACTAACTGAACTTCAAAGAATGGGTGTTGGCCTTGTGATAGCAATAGTGGCAATGATTTCAGCTGGGCTTGTGGAGTGTTATAGACTCAAGTATGCAAGAAAAGACTGCACGCACTGTGAAGGCTCAAGCTCTTTGAGCATCTTCTGGCAAGTTCCTCAGTACGCACTCATTGGAGCTTCTGAAGTTTTCATGTATGTTGGTCAACTGGAGTTCTTTAATGCACAAACTCCTGATGGATTAAAGAGCTTCGGAAGTGCACTTTGTATGACATCTATCTCGCTAGGGAATTACGTGAGCAGCTTGCTTGTAACTATGGTAATGAAGATCTCGACTGAGGATCACATGCCCGGATGGATCCCCGGAAATCTGAACAAAGGTCACCTAGATAGGTTCTACTTCCTCTTAGCAACCTTGACAACTATAGACTTAGTTGTTTATATGACATGTGCTAGGTGGTACAAGTCTATCCAACTGGAAGGAAAGCGTGATCTGAATGATCAGGAAGACAACTTCAGAGTCTGATATACTTAATAAAATGTCCCACGGAAAAATATTAATGCTTATGGTACCAGCATATATATAGATATATATATTAAATGTATGTATGTATAAATAAAAGGGAGGGATTGGGGTGGCCGTTAACATGTTGTAGAGAATTTCTGGATCAAAAGAAAAGGTGGGTATAAAGGGGAGAGTCCATGACCTTTTCGCTGAACTCCCATTACACCCATTTGTCTCGGTTTCTGCAACATCTCCCCTTTTTCACTCTGTTTCTGAAGTTGGGTTAAGTAGAAATGAGTTTAATGAGGCGGGCAGCTTTTGGTTCAAGTTACCTCATTCTAACTTGTTGGTTCTCTTGGAAGCCATGGAATTAACATCAGTTTGTATTGGATTTTATGTAAAATGAGTTGGCTTTATGGCTCTCTTCTTGAATTATTTCCTATTAAATATGAAGTTATGTTTGACAATAATAGGCGCAGTATATCTTCACTCTGAAATTGCACTTCTCCAGCCCCTCCACTCAAACCACCAGCACTTGGACTACAAAGTCATCCTTCCTGGGGCAGATAAGACAACGTAGTTCCTACTTCGCTAATAATCCTACAGCAATTTTCTCCTGATCATGCAAGCATTAATTCTATAATCACAGCGACCAATTAGATTTGGACACCATACTAAGACAAATGCCAACCTAGTGAAACATATTTGAAACTGCTCACAAGATCTAAATCTGGCAAAGCATTGTAAAATTTACAGTCAGTTATCATAAAACCTCATTCTGCCTACTAGGCTTCAAGTGTAGATTGGTTTTAAGGGAGCAATCAAGAGGATCTGAATAAAATTTAAAAAACTAGGAAAATAAAAACAAGTCAAATGCGCTGCTATACAGTGCATGGTAATTATGGTGACAGCAGTTCAATTATTTGTCAGCATTTGCTTCACTGTAATGGTTTTTATTAAAGATTCTCTGATGAAGATATAAAACAGAGTAATAAACAGTATACAGAAGCTGGAGTTACGAGTGCTAAGGCTTCAGAGATGTCCTGGTGGCTCTTAATTCTGACAGAGCTTTTATGTTTTTATGGTCGAGAGATTCACGGGGAAAAAAAGAAGGGGGTGGTGGAAACCTTCTGGCTATCAAAACAGAATTGACTACATTAAGGAATATGTTGTCTCCAATACTCTGTATTCTAAAGAAATGCCCACAAACGCATCGTGGATTCTATTTTCATATGTCAGAGAGTGGATGAGAACTCTCGGTGTCTGGAAAGTTAAAAAAAGGGCTACTCTTTCTCAATCAAGAGTTCTTTTTTTTTTTTTTTCACGAGACAGATACACCCCTCCCATGGTTTGAATCTAATGCCTCTCAGGAGGAAACCCAAGTCTTAACCATCAGGGTGTCTGTCTCCTTAGGAACACTCTAAATACTCACTCTGAATATATTGCAGGCTCAAAAAACAACAATTGAAGTCCCAGGGCTGAAATTGCCGCGTCCTGACAAAAAATCCTTGGTAGATCATGAAGGATCAAGACAACAGTGCAGGATGATCATGGGTTTCCACTCAGATATCGGGCTATCAATTTGTATCTATATTATAGTCCCACCCACTAACACAAAATCTTTCCACTATTATAGTGTTAAGTTTTTTACTAATTAGTAATTGACCAAGGCAGGTAGGAGCCAACAACAAGGCAAAACAAATACAACGTATCTGTTCTGAAATAGGGGCTCCGAAAAGAACATTATGGTGACATCATGTTAAAATGAGAAACTGATTCAGATAAAAGCTTAAAGCAATGCAATAGTGGTCAGAAAAGTAAACCTCATTAGGATAAACTAAAGCTAGATAAAGATACCTGTGCAGAACTTCCGTTATAACACCCCTACAAGTCTAGGAGAGAATACGCAAGGATAAACAACAGAGAAGATAGACTCAAGTTGACAGAATAGCTGGAATGGGACTCTTTTTTTCTGATGAATAAACATAGACTTGGACAAAGCGACAACAAAAAAAGAAAAAAAAGTAACACTTCAAAATACCAGAAGAATTGTTGCAAGACTTTATGGGGTCTTCATAACATCTAGTCCAATCAGTAGAGTAATTTTTTCCACATCAGCATCTTTCAACAAAATCAGCCTTTGAGGTATTTAAACTCATTAGGATTTTTTCAAGTCACACTTGGAACAACAAAACTGGGGATCAAGCAAAAAAAAATTAAATAACGTTCAAAATAAATATCAGCTGCTCAAACAAAAACCCGTTATCATTACAAAATCAGGACTGGACCTTGAGAACTTGGATGTGATGAGTAGATTTTCGACGCCAGATAGGTTGTGCTCCACTCTGGACAAGGGTAACGTGCTGTCCTTCCATCAATTGACCCTTATTCTAAAGCATGGAAAATATTTGAAAATATTAATTTCATCAAGTGCTTTTCCAAGTGTTTAAACAAGATAGATGGAAGAATCACTGACCAAAAGTAGCTTGAGTGCTCGGGAGAAGGTCTCCTCTGCATCATCTGAAAACTGCATATGTATTGGCATGACACCCTGATAAAGTGCCAGCCTCTGCTTTATCCTTTCTCTGGCAAGCATTAAAATGTCCCGGATAGTCAGAAATGAAGTTACCCTAATTTATACTACACCAACAAGATAGTCACTGAAAGATTCAATGCACAGATCAAAGGAAAGGTAAGCATGAAAGCTAAAAGACACCACAGAGCATGAAATGGTAGTGAATAATGATATTCTAATCATCAGTGCATATCATCAAGAAGGCCATCTAACATCTTTAATATGATGGCAGAACGACAGGATATGTATTGGCATCAAGGAAATGCTTTTGTCCACGAGAAAATAATTAGTACAAAAAAATTGAAGGGTTTACAGTAGTTATTGTAAACCATCTAGCAGTTACTGAAAACTTGTTTACCAAACTGAAGGGTGAACAGTATCACACCCCTATAAACAAATTGCCTGTGACTAGTCTTCTATCTGCTACTTGCACCATGAAGCATTTCTTGTTAATCTATTTGGAAGCATGTACATGTGGCATTTCAAGCTTTCTAACATTGTTAAAGACTTGAGCAACATTGTATTTGAAAGGACCTTTATTCTATTAACAGACCCAAAGAAAGTAGAAGCAAAAACTACAGCATTCATAGTGCTTTCAGAACTCACTCATTTGTGAAGGCAAATATTGTTGAGGAAGGCCGGTAATGACTTAAATGTATAGCCATGGATCCTGTTCTTGTGAAGATGATGATAGGTGTATTGAGAGTGTTAGCCATAATTGCGGCATGGAAAGCAAACATTTCAGCCATGTGGCTCTGCATTCAAATAATGAAAGTATGACCAGTAGTTGGAAATTAGAAGTAGTCACCTGGACAGTAGCAGCGGAGGCCAAATTTGGCACCACTCATCAAAACTCTGATATAAAATTGTCATAACATCTGATTCTATTTTTCAAACAACTTTTCTGTGTAATAAGAGGAACAAGAATCAATTGGCAAGCTCTCATAATGCATACCTGATAGACGTTGTGGGTAGGTGCTGTTGTGTTTACTGGCAGACTTGATTCTGTTCTCAATGCCACAGTGTGCATGACTTTAACAGCTTTAAGGGGATACCTTAACTCAAAAAAAAAATCAATTGAAAAAACATAGTAATTTTTTTCTGCATAAAGGTTGAAAAAATCAAATCATAACTGGCAAAAGCAATCTAAGCAAAAACATGGTAAGAGAACGCCATTAAACCATTTAGGATAACATAAGTTTAACCAAAGAATATATGTAAAAAAGAGAAGCAATTTGAGTTAGTTATCATAAGGATGCACCATACAAAATTTCACCCAGTTATCATTGATATTATATCTTGACATTCCCTTCATCTGAGCAGCTAAATGAAATATGAGCTGCGAGATTAAAAGAGACAGCAAGAAACTCAAACTTACTGTGTTATCGGAGACTTAAAAGTTCTAAAATAATGAAGGAAACTTCTCTAATTATATACCTCAATAAGCTCGTTAAATGTGCTGGCTGGAAAAAAAATTATGAAAAACATGTTTTAAAAATAGTTGAAATGGATAGCACTCAGTAATGGGCAATGGTAGCCGATGGGAAATTTCAACAGTGAAAGTGAAAGCCAGCCATATCAACTGAGTGGTAAGACCCATATATCCTATGATGGAGGAAGACCAGCGACACAAAGCAGTTCGCAAATTTGAGCCAAATCTCAACTTACTACAAGAATATCCCAGTTGCCATTTTCTGTTCTGTCATGAAACACAAGTGGAGGAAGAAAATGACAGATTAAAAAAACAAAGCAGTTTCCAAGCAAAACATCAATTCAATCCTTGGAATAGGTGATGCGATCTAGAATGGAACACAAGCCATGCATTATAAATGTTAGAAATGTTCTATTCTACTTCTACCAGACAGATACTTAAAACCGCTCAGAGGCCTAACAACAGGCAATTTCATGACAAAACTCACAACTTTTATATCCAGGGCAGTAGCTTATCCCAGTTCAAGCAACAAAAGGACTGCCACCACAATATTATAAAATTGGCATGAGCAGTGAAATCGCATGATTTGAACCATGTTCACTTACTTTCCATGGGCAGTCTCCCCTGAAAGCATGACTGCATCAGCACCTTCACGTACTGCAATTGATATATCTGAAACCTCAGCCCTTGTTGGTGTAGGATGATCAATCATGCTTTCCAGCATGTTTGTCGCAACAATAACTGGCTTCTGCATACTGTGACACCTTCTAATGATGTCTTCCTGTTTGCATGATCATAAGACACTTGACTGAACAGGGAATTCAAGTACTGTGATTACACTCTAAACAAGAAAGGTATTAAAAAGTTAAAGTGTTCTTGCCAGTTAACAAGGCTACATGCAGGTACAGATGGCCATTTCACCTACTATAATTTTACCTGATACGATCAGCCATGCATGGTAAGTAGGTTTTGCTAAGGAATAACATGTATTTAGAAAACAACAAAAACAACCATGCCTCGATCCTAAACTTGTTGGGGTTGGTTTTGTGAATCCTTTCACGCCATTCCTAACAATCAAGTACTAAATCCACCAAATAAAATGTAAGTAGAAAAACTACAAAAATGACCCATATGATGGATCTCTAGAATTCTTTTTAAGCTATTGAAACAGGCGAGTCCTCAAACTTTTCCATTCTAATCAAGCTCCATGACCAAATTTGACACATGTATTATGTGCACTATGGAAGTTAGTATCAGACATGTCACATGCAGTTCAATTACCTGCAATAAAGGGACTTCCTCTATTGGAAGTTCAGCACCAAGGTCTCCACGAGCAACCATTGCCTATAAAGGCACAAAAAACAGTTAAACAGGAACTGAACATTATGATACAAAGTGATTGATAACCTGAAACTCTAGCACATGAGCACATGCACAGGGTGTGTGCACAAGGCACATCCTGGCACAGAGAACAGAAAATCATAACAAGACTAAAACACACATGCACACTGAGGGAGAAAAAAAACAGCCCTTAATGAAAAAACTCGCTACAAACACAAAATAATTTATTTTCCTTGACTTCATAATGGCATGAAAAATATATAGTAATTCATTAAGAATATTGAAAGCTGACCCCATCAGATGCAGAGATTATTGAATGAAGATTCGGTATGGAGTCGGCACTTTCAATTTTTACAATCACATGGATGTCAGCATTGCAGCCTGAATTGCAATCGTGAAAATAGATAAATTGAACAGGTATGAATTCTCAAATGCAGCTGTAACTTGAAGATTTGTTTATAATGAAGAAAAAACTTTACTTTTGAGATAATCTTTTAACTCATGAACCACTTTTGCATCCTTCACGAAGGAGACAGCATAAAAATCGACTTCGTTATCCACCCCAAATTTGATATCTTCCCAGTCTTTGTCTGTAGATAATGACCATATAGCACACAAAAACACAGAAAAGCGTTCAGAAATTAACAGAGGAAAAATGAGGAATTAAATCTCCACGTCATCACTGTTACAATAAGAAATTGAAACACATAAGACCTGTAATTGAAGGCAGAGTTGCACTTTTTCCACGCACGTTTAAATGGCGCCTTGATTTTAGTTCTCCTCCATCAACTACCACACATTTAACTAGATCCTTTGTCTTTGATTTCACAGCCAATGACATCATTCCACCTATGTCACAGAAAATAACACTTCAAGTCTTGTGAGCAGAAGAAAAACTTAAGAGTTCACTGAATATTGTGTAGAATGCTCCCATTGTAAATAGAAAGGAAAAGGAAAAGAAAAGAAGATGATTCTTGAGAATTCACAGATAGAATAAAATCCAAACATCAGAAAACAAAATTTATTGTGTTACCATACATTACTAGCAACTCAGACATATACTGTGAGAGAAGACCTCAGCCTATTCAGTAAATAATGAATCACATTTCCAAGAGGCAAGTCGAGATGTCAAAAGGTGTTGAGAGAATAATTTTGTTTCCATCATGATGAATTATTCATAATGTTACACCTCAATGCAACTAAATGTTGTCCTGATAGTTTGGCAGTTGTAACACAATTCCAGTTTCCCATATGGCCATCATACATAAATAATGACCATTGTCCAAAACTAAAAAGTTCTCTGAAAGGAAAACTAAACATATATAGTGCATCAACCATATTAAAATCAGATGTTTAGTGAAATTGAATAAATTTTTAGTTTTTATTTTATTTTCGTAGTGCTATATCACTTCTTTCCATTTTTAAACTCATTTATTTCGAATTATAGATTCCAGTTACATCAAACCTTTAATCAGACGGTACAGAAGTACAGGCAACTGATATACCATCAATCGAAATCAGTGCAAGATATGTATACTTACCATCCACCAGTAGCATGTCCCCATCTTCCACATCATTTATGAAGTCATCATAGTTTACACTAACGGTGTCTACAGAGCTGACTCCTCTTTTGATGGTGAAATTAAATTCTTGTCCCTCCTCAAGAATAATTGGTTGAGGCACATCTCCACTTCTAACCTCAGGACCCTGCATTCCGATAAAAGAATCTGAAACTTCGAAATTTGTACTGTAGGTCTAAATAGGCAGTACACACCAGCAAGAACAATGAAAAGGATGAAGGACGAGTGATTGCAACAATGACAATATTTAAGGTAAGACTTGCTTAGCACGCAATCACTGAACCTATTCCAAAGCACCCCCCCAAAATATATTCCAAAGAAAATTTGGTCATCCAAACTCATGTATTGCAAGGTAAACGTAAATAATAAAAATGAGAGAAACCCGCTAGATATCACTAAAAATTGGTTAAATAAAACCAAATAAATGTGTTATATGATAGTTCATGAAAATTATTATGACACAAGGATAAATAAGGATCAAACTCTAATTTATTGACTTTGTGTTTGACCTTGACAGGGGGCAGGGGGGCTATGTCTTATTCAAGAAACTGATCACGGAAAAGGAATAGACTTGACAGAATTAAATCAAAATTTTCAAAAACCAATATACCTTGGTGTCTAGCATTATGGCGATGACGTTGTCATCAGATTGTGCATTGTACTCTTTAACAAGATCAATAGTTAACTTGTGGGAAGCGTGGTCTCCATGCGACATATTTAAGCGGGCCACATTCATTCCAGCTTCAGCCAGTTTCCATATCATTTCACGTGAGCTTGTGGAAGGACCAATTGTACAAACTATCTTTGTTTTCCTTCGAGAGATTGGATTTGTCTTTTCCTTTACCAAAGTTTGGCTGTTGGTCAGAAGCTCTAAAGGAGAGTTCACCTTGTCCTAAAACAAAAGAATCTCAAATTATTGCAAAGGAAAGCAAGTACATTGTAAACATTCGAGAAGGAAAGGGGGCATATGCAAGAATTTATGATGCAACAGAACTACAAAGCAGAGCATTGGACATGTGGTTTATTGCAAGTCTAGAATTTAAAAATGCTTAAACCAAGTAGCAGTCTCCTTTCTATCTTTAAACAGAAAATTCATACCGAAAAACAAAATCCTAAAATTCAAGAGAAAACACTAATTGCCTAAAAAAACCAATAATGAAATACCGAACAGCAGAGATTGAAAAGGACATTGAGTCCCTAACCATGGAAGAGCTCTTATGAGATATGTCCAGTTGCACAAAAACGATTTGCATTTGTAATTCTATCGGGGGGCGGAATTAATAAAAACATAATCACCTTGCTTATAATGGTATTGAAAGCTTGAAGCTATTTCCTTTTTCTTTCTTTTTTTGTTCTTTCTTCTAACTAATAAGACTCGCTTAGTGGTTGCAAGGCACTGCTTACAACAATACCCACCATGTGTTTAGTTAAGATATTTCCGAATACATTAATAAAATACTTTCTTTTGTTTCCCAACAATATCTCAGAAACCAAACAAAGTATAAATATATATATATATATATATATAAAAGAAAATGAGAAGAGCTCACAGAGGCAGTTAAGGGACCATTGGAAGACACCAGCTTTGCCGCCTGGTTCTGCTCCCTGACTTTCATGGATCTAACAGTAAAGTTGGGATTTTGAAAGAAGCATTTCTTGCCAAGTCTTGATTCCAACATAGACACATCACTCAATTTACTCGACGAAGACAAACTCCGATGATTCCCACACATTATGGACGACATATTGTTGATCGTCGCCATTTCTTCTCAGTTTTTGGCGTCTCTTTTTGGTCAATATATAGAGAGATGGGAAGGGAGAGGAACCACGGAAAAAAATGACAAGATCCTGAGAAAAGGTTAGAGAGAATTTATAGAAAGGTACAGGAAGCAGGGGAAGGGACGGTGTTGTGACTAGTGCATACAAAACAACGATACAAACAGAGAGGGTTTTGTTTGTCAAGGACAGTTGGCTGCCTTGTGGCTTGTGGGGTTTTCCCAAATGCTGGACAGACCCACTCTCTCTTGCGACTCACACTGCCCAGCCCCATCACTCGCCCGCACAAAGATTATACGAAAATTAAGGAAAATCCTTTTTTCTTTTCTTTTATTTTCCCGAGAAAAAAAAAGTCAGTGAAGGATGCTATTTTAATTTTTAAGTTTTTAACACCGAATAAAAAATGAATTCATGTATCAAAGTCGTCTAAAATCATTGCTTACATTCTATCAACTTTTTGAACAACCTCAATCTTTCTAGATAGTCGATTTTGATCCCTGAATGAATTTTTGAGTAATTTTCATCATGTTAATGGATATTGTAATAAAATATTTATTATTTTTTGGCATTCTTGATTGATTAAACAATTTATGATGAATGGTTACAAATATTTGAAGTGTTAGGCCCCATGTTATTATACATCAACCTTGAAAATATAATATAATGAGGATTTATAATTTTTAGATGAAATAAGGTTGGGATCAATCATCTATGGTAGGGTTAGGAGGATTGAGTTGGAATAGGTTTATTCGGGGGCATAGGAGGTTGATCTTGATGTGAAATTTGATGTGTGGATCTTGTTACAATTTAAAAATTATTTTTTAAAATAAAAAATCAAGATTACACCAACAAACTTTCTAGCGAGGATGATTTTTACTTTCCCTCATGCATAATTAATCCTTTATATAGATACCATAAACAAGTGCAAGTTTGAGATTCTTAGTTTTCTTAAGAACTAGATGACGATTCTATTTATTAAATAAAACATAGTGACAATTAAAATGAAGGTTTGTTAAAAACTTTAATCAATTGAATAAGCATGAAAAATGTATCCTTTCAATCTAAACTTCATTTACTTATTAATGCATTTGTTTTTTTATATTAATAAAACACATTTATTAATTAGAAGCACTATTTTCTAAATAAAAAACTAATCATGATAAAAAAGAATAATATTAAAATAATATCTTAATATCTCGTATTTGATTAAATGTAAGAAAAAATGTAACATAGTCGTATAAAGATATATTAAAATTACAAGAAAATATTATTTCATTTGGATATTCATGAAAATACTTTTATTTTTGTTAATATTAAGTATATAATAATTAAAAAATTGTTAATATTCCCACAAACACCTTTCACATTATTTAAGAACCATGGAAAAATTGAACATTAATATAAAATCATTAACACCAAGATCAACTTTTTATATTTTTATAATATGGAAAATCAACAACTTTCTCTCCCATGCTCTATTTCTCAATGGTTTTTTTTTCTCTATTCTATACAAAAACTCATGAAATGAAATGATAAAATAAAATAAAATAGGACCTTTACATAAGAATATAAAATTAAAGGGACCAAATATGTCCAAATGAAGACTATTGGGATGAAAAAATCCATTTTATGTATCTTGAACCTTCTTCCTTTAATTATTTTTAAATATTACATATATAAATGTTATTTTATCAAATTGATCTATAATTTATTTTTTTAATTTCACCAAATACTTTAATTTTCAATAATATTTCGGCTGTGACCCAAATAAATTTCCGGGCAGCACAAATAGCGAGTGTGCAACAAGCGGCCATAGGCAAGTGGGTTTCAGTTCTTCAGTCATTAGGGCATCACACCGTTATGAAACAAGAAAGCTTCTCTGATGCTCCACCAATCATAGAAAAGATCGCCACATCGACATTCTCACCAATGGATCTCCGCCGCGTAATCTACCATAATCCGACGGCGTAAATACCAAAAGCAAACAAATTCCTTGATATGGTATATTCTATTCTATTGGCCAACGGTAAACCGTGGATTATATGATTTTTTTAATATAAAAAATATGGAGAATTTTCAATAATATTATTAAATTTGATTCAATTTTAAAATTTATCAGCTCAATAGTTTCTAATTAAACTATATAGGAGTTAGTCTAATATAATAAATGATATTATATCAGTTCTAATATTGTGTTGTTATAAATATTTCAAGAAATGTGCATTTGATTTTACTCAATCATTATAAAATGAACCTTTACTATTTCATTTTAAAAAAATTCATAATTGATAATCATTTCTTGTAAGGTTATTTGGAGAATCATTATTTTTGTCAATTTAAAAAAAAATGATGGAAAAGATCAAACTTATATCATCATTTATTTATTTACAAGTATGTTTGAAAAATGCATAAATAGTTATATATCATCTATAATAAAAATATTTTGAGAAAATAATAAAAATGGTAATATAAATAGGAAAAGAAAATAAAAACAAAATATACATATGGGTTTGGTGCATGATTGACACGCGCACATGGGCTTGGAAGCAACTAGACCATCATCCTTGGACCTCAATCACGGGACATTTGCATGGAATGAAGCGTTGTTGTCACCCATAACTTCTAAGTCATTGAAAAATTGAAAGTAATTGTGGTTAACATTTATTCATAGCGTGTGTATTTAGCATGGTTAAGGTTGTTTTTTAAAGTGTGTTTTTTTAGACATGTATTAAAATGATATTTTATATGATTTAAAAAAAAAATATTGTCAATATCATGAAAATGATTTAAAAAAACTAAAAATTAATTTAAATTAAAAAAATCAATTTTTTAATTTTGGAGCAAGGCCACAATCAAGTTTTTATTATCATTCTATGAGGTGATCAAGTCTCATTACATATGAACTTATACAAGGTAACTGAGTATTATCAAACTTAACTAATTGAAACATCTGAATAGCTAAAGAAAGGGAGATCAATTGAGACCTCGTTAGTAGTAGCGAGTGAGAACGGATTGGGTTTTGAAGAAAATGAAGGACGTCGCTAGAAATTAAGTATGAATTTCTTTTTCCCCAGGATCAGGATTTGTGGATTGGAAGATGGAAAAATCAAGCAAGTTGCTCTATTGATTTTACAAGGTACAAGGCTTTACTGAAATTGTGAAAAGGGTTGGAGGATTTGGCCAAAAAAGATGATATCCCAACAGGTTTGTTCTCATGGTTCGATCCTTCCCAATGAAATGTGGTGTCTGGATCGCTTTTATACAAAAAATACTACGAGGAAAGGTTAAAAGAACTTTAAATAAGGAGTGTAGTAGAAAGCCTAAGATTTGATGCGAATAATCAGTAAAGCGCAGTTATTGTAACAATGTACCTTTTACATGATGGGTCAGCGTGGAAGTGGGAGCAACAACTTATGCTATTAGAGCAACTCCAACTTGTTAGCTATCTAAGGAGGGAAAGTTATTTTTAGCAATTATATGTAATGTTAAAATTTATGAAGATTTATAGAGAATTAAAAAAAATAAGAATAAGAATATTCAGATTATAGGAGAAAGAGAAAACACTTTGGATTGTAATACTGTTATTCTTTTTTGTTTTCACACATATTTAATGTTTTCAATCCTCCCTATTTATATACACACATCATCTTTTATGATACACTTGTTCATTTATCATTTATACTCCAACATCCCTCCTCAATATCTTGTCTTGTTAAACCAAGGATGAGATTGGAACAATGGGTGCAAAACAAAGAAGTATTTAAGCCTTTGATGAGTATGTCAGCAAATTGTTCCATGGAAAAGACAAACTGTACATAGAGTTGATTGTTAACCACTCGTTCATGAACAAAATAAACATCAATCTCAATATGTTTGGTCTTCTGGTGCTGTATTGGATTGAAAGATAAGGCAATGACCGAGTGGTTACCATAAAAGAGGATTGGTGGCTAAACAATTAGAGCACAAAGGAACACTAATAATTGCTTAATTGAATCAATTTCAGCAGATGTAGAGGACAAAGCTCTATATTCTATTTCAGTAAAGATCAAGAAACCGTATATTGTTTCTTAGATGATCATGAGATAGGATTAGAATGAAGGAAGACAACCAGACCAGTGGTGGGTTTACAATCATTGGGGTCACCTGCCTAATCAGTATCACTAAAAACTTTGAGGTCTAAGAAGCCACGATGATAACTAATTCCAAAATTGATAGTGCCCTTGAGATAACGAAGAATCCTTTTTACTGTTATGAAATGAATCACCATGGGATTTTGTATAAATTGACATACTTGATGAACTGAGAAAGCAATATCAGGATGAATGAATGTTAGATATTGCAAGGCTTTAACAACACTGTGATATAAGGTAGGATTATCAAATGGCACACCATCATCCTTTGATAACCTTTGACAAGAAAGACAAGGAGTGGCACAGACCTTGGCATTTCAATTTTGAGAAAGAAGCTCTTGAATATATTTAGATTGAGATAGGACAGCTTATTGTTGTAATGAGATATTTGAATTCCTATAAAAAAAATGAAGATCCTCCAAATTCTTTATCTCAAATTCAGCAGTAAGAGATTGAATAATCTTATGAATCTCACTAGGACTACTACCAACAATGATAATATCATCGACATACACAAGCAAAATGATAACCTCAATAGCAAGATGCTTAACAATGAGAGATGAGTCAACATATATGTGTTAAGACCCCAAAGTTGGTAAGAAAGAAGTACACCTTTCATTCCATACCTATGGAGCCTGTTTGATGCCATAAAGAGATTTATGAAGTTTGCAAACTGACTTGGGATGAAGGGGATTTGCAAATTTAGAACGTTGAGCCATATAAACTTCCTCATGAAGAATGCCATGTAAAAAAATATTCTTAACATCTAGTTGTCTTAACACCCATCCAAAATGTGTAGCAAGGGCCAGGATAAGTCGAACAATAACTGGTTTAACCACAGGACTAAAAGTTTCTCAATAATCCTGGTGTGGTTTTTAACTGAAACCTTGGGCAACCAAGCTAGCTTTATGATGAGAAACAGAGCCATTAACATGCTTCTTTATTTTGAAAATTCATTTGTAGCCTACCAAAATTTTATAAGAAGGTAATGATACCAAGCTCCATGTTCCGTGAGAATGAAGAGCAACAATTTTCTCTTGTATAGCATTTAACCACACTGGAACTTGTAAAGCACTCTTGTTGTCATAACCCAATTTTTGGGTTACTCTCCAAAATCTATCCAAAAATAATAAAAATAAAATAAAAGGGGTCGGCGCTGGTAGAAAAATTGATATGGAAAATTTGGAAGTTTTTGAGAGCTCGATAATGCCTCTTTTATGCCCAGGAATGAAGAAAAATATAGATTCAATGATAAAATAATTTATTATTAGGTAAATCTGCATAAAAATTAAGCCAAAAGGTGTAATTATATTTTTTGTAGGCCAATTTGATTTAATCATGGGCCAAATTCAAGTATAATTATGTTTAAGAATTAATTTAGGTTCAAGTTGAAGGATTTAATTTAAGTGCAATGACTTAATTATACTTTAAATTGGTCAAATTAATTTTGTTAAGGGTTAAATTGATAAAGATATAGTTTTTTAGCTTAATTCGAGTTTAATTGAGAAGATTGGAGTTTTCAGAAACCAAATTAAATTTTTTCCAAACCAATCGTGTGAAGTCAAGGGCAAAATTGAAGAAAATTAAGAGTTTGATGGTGAATTGAGGGTCAAATTACTTAAATCCAAAACTAAAGACCAGAATAAAAAGGATGCGCAAGGTTAAGGCTGTTTTTGAAATTTTAGCGAGGATACAATTGCACAAATTAAAAGTTTAAAGTCCATTGAGAGTGCAATTAATACAATTACAAATTAAGGGACCAAAATACAATTGCATTAGGTCCCAAAACCTACAACAGCTATGCTAGTTCAGGCACGCCGCTATAAGCACGCTGCTGAGGTGGCAATCAAAACCATTATATCATGTCTCTGTAGAATGTAACTCGTCGCCGTTCAACTGTAACATGCTACTATAGGAGGTAATAAGTCACTGCACGCAGTTGTAGCATGGCACGGATGGGCTATCTCCTCTGCCTATAAATACCATGAGAAAGAACACAAAGAGGCACGAAGGGAGACAAGGCGATAACTTGAAAAAACAAAGGAAGAAAAACCAAGGGAAAAACAAGAAGTTCTTGGAAAGTTCACAAAGGTTTTTAGCAAACAAAAATAAGGGAAGATCATATGAAATAACACCATCACCTTCATCTTCCTAGGCATCAGTTCTCTCTCCCCAGTTTCAAAGCCCCTTTCTCTCTCTAAATTCAGTCTCTCAACAGCTCTTTCTCTCCATCGTTAAAGGCCATTCAACCACCTAACATCACCCTTATCACCACCGTGAACTTTCCTTACACAGTAGCAACCTAACCACACTCTCCGGCAAGGCAACGACCATGGTGGTAGTAGCTGTAACGTAAGCCCTGATGACTTTGGAAGCTTTTTCCTGTCACCGTTGACGATGTCATCACCACTGAGACAACAACCTCGATCTCCTCTACCCAACAGTACCATTAAATACACCTTTCATCACACTAAAAAAATTAGCACTACTCATCATCTCGCCCAGCGTCAAATGCAGTGGGACGTGATTTACGTTCCATTATTCATGCAGGCTGGGCTTGGGGTAAGTTTAAGCTCTAGGCGAGTCAGGCTTCCATCCCATAAGGACTGGAAGCCTAGCCCAAGCAAGGCAGGTTGCCAGCCCCTAAAAAATAAAAAGAAAAAAAAGAAATATACAAATTGACATAATTTTTTTTTATGTATTTATTTTTTACTATTATTATTATTTCAAAAATTTCAAAAACATAAATATATACTGTTTTCGTGCATATGACTAGATTTCAAAGCTTTTCCCATCATATTTTCCATAAAAAAATATGTTGTATCTTTCTCATGTTTTAAAATAAAAATTAGATATCGTGACAGGTTTACGATTATCCATTGGTATTTGCCCAAAATATAAAAAATAATTAAATTTATTTTTGTTCTATCTATTAGGATGTAAATTTACATTGTAATATACATCCATAGATATAAAAAAAGGATTTTTAACTACAGTGTAAATTTATATTGTAAAGTACATCTATAGATAATAAAAAGGTTTTTTTACTGCGGTGTAAAATTACTTTATAAAGTACGCCTGCATACACAAAAAAATATTTTTTGTTTTCTAAAATACGGTGTAAAAAAATTAAACTTAGAAAAATAATCAAACAATAATACAACTTACTTTAGGTAAAGTGCACTGGGGGTGATGCATCTTCCCCTTACACAACAAGTCCCCTTACCCAGACTCTTACAGACCAATAGGTTCCTAGTGACCTTAATACTAGGTGGCAATTCCTGATAATTATAGTCATAAATTTTACAGTTATAAAACACACCTCATTTTCACTGCGCGCCGTTGTCTCCTCCAAATCAAGGGAATAACAGGGCACACAACATGAAAAATCATCGTCACGACACTTGTAATTAGCAGGCTCAATCAATGATAAGTCAACTGCAATAGATTGACTAATGGTGGTGGAACAAGATTTCATCTTGACAATTCTGGTATAAAAGGTTCAGCTAATGTTAAAGGTTCAATAGTCATACCTTCATTATTGAATTTAGGTGCCATAGGGATAGATGAAAAGGGAGAAGAAGAAGCAATAATTGACAAAGATGATGATGAAGAATTATCAAAACTAGGTGTAACAGGGATAGAAGAAAAACAGGAAGAAGTTGAAACATTATCAAAAATAGGTGGAACAGATGAAGGAGGCATGGTAACAACATTTTGATTTGTAACAATAGGCAATAATGATATAGAATAGTGAGGAGAGGATGGAATGGACTATTGGATTTGTTTGATTAAGTCTAAATATGGAAAAACAAGTTCATTGAAGATAACATGCCTAGAGATGTATGTATGTTTCCTAGGAACATCATAACATATGTACCCTTTATATTGAGAAGCATACCTTAGAAACACACACATTTTGGTTTTTGGTTGCAATTTTATGGAGGAGATATGAACGCAACGATGGAAAACACGCACAACCAAAAATACGTAAATGAGAGATAGGGAAAATCTCCAAACAAGATTTCAAAGAGAGATTTGTTATGTAAAATTGTTGAAGACATTTTATTAATCAAATATGATGCGGTGTGCACTGCTTAAGTCTAAAAAGAAAAATGAAACTTAGCATTATGTAATAAGGTATTGGTAGTTTCAATGAGGTGTTGATGCTTATGTTCAGCAAGCCCATCTTATTCAAGGGTGTATGGACATTGTCACAATGACTTTTTTTTGCGCTTCATACCCCGCCATCCCAGGAGGGAAGAAATGACACACGGTATTAAAGTCACTAGAAAACCTATGGTCTATGAGAGTCTAGTAGGGGACCTAATGTGCAAGGGAAAGACGCATCACCTCTAGTACATAATACCTAAGGCAAACTACATTATTGTTTGATTTTTTTTCTAAGTTTGATTTTTTTTATTCATTGGTCTTTCCTAAACCTCGAGGTAGATCTCTATTCATGAGAGAGTCTCTACCTCCATGAGAGTTCAAAACCAAACAAAAAAAAAATTACACTACATTTTGAAAACACCATTTTAAATTATTTATGAGTGTATTTTACAATGTAATTTTATACCATAATAGCTAAAACAAAATAATTGTTAAATTATTTTGATATTTTGGTCAAATTCCAATAGATAATCATAAATTTGTTACAATATCCAATTTACGCTCAAAATATATGAAAGATGCAACATATATATATATTTTTATGAAAAATATATTTGGAAAAACTTTGAATTCAACAGTATGCAAGAAAATAATAAATTTTGTATTTTTATATTTTTGGGTTAGTTGCCATGCCTAGGTGGGTCATGAAGCCTAAGCCTGCTTGGTGGCTTAGTTGGAAACTATCTAGCCTGACCACCACATCCACCATTCATAATGTGAATAGTGGTAAAAAATTGACAGAGACTGGAGGATCACCTATCACTCCCCTTAGGTAGAGGAGGCTGAGGTGGTTTTGCTGGTGGTGGTGGCGTCTGAAATGATGACCCGTGATGGCCAGGAGGAGCATCAGAAGTTAGTTGATCTGTGTTGGAGCTTGTTGCTGTTGTATTATCGGTGCTAGAAAAGAAGGTTGGATTGGTGCAGGTGCTGTTTGTGATGAGGGGGTGGTGTTAGGTGTATTTATAAGCAACAGAGGCACCCCTTCAGTTGCCCATTGCGTGCAGTGATGGGTTACCTCCTACAGCAGCTTGCCTGTAATTTTTAAGTGACTGAATAATGTAGTCACATATGTAGGATTTGGGATATTTGGGAGAAGATATAAATTTGTTTTGGTCCCTCAATTTGTAATTGCTCTAATTGCACTCCTAATTGGATTTAGACTTGTGATTTTATGCAATTGTATTCCCGTTAGAATTTCAACAACAACCTTAGCTTTGCATGCTTTTTTTTTTATTTTGGTCATTGGTTTCCAATTTATGCGATTTAACCCTCAATTGACTACTAAACTTTCACTTGTATTCAATTTGACCCCTAACTTTGCACCATTGGCTTGAAAAATTCAATTCGGTCTTTAAAAACTCCATTCTTCTTAATTGAACCTGAATTAAGCTCAAGAACTTGATTTTTCATTAATTAATCCCTTGGTAAAATTAATTTGACCAATTTAAAGTATAATTGAGTCTTTTCACTTAATTAAATCCTTCAATTGGACCCTAAGTTAATTTCTAAATTGACCCATGATTAAATCAAATTGGCCTATAAAAAATATAATTATGATTTTCGGCTTAATTTTATGCAGATTTATCCAATAATAAATTATTTCAGCTTTCAATTTATATTTTCTTCATTTTTAGACACAAAAGAGATACAATAAAATTCTCAAAAACATATAAATCTTCTACCGACATCATCCCTTTTTATTTTATTTTTTATTTTGGGTAAATTTAGAGGAATATCCTAGTTTTAGGTTATAAATGACATGATTTATGGTGAGAAACCCCCTTAAGCAAGAAATCATTGAAACTATTTGCTCACGTACTCTCCCCCATCACTCTGAAGTATTTGAATAGAGTGAGAGAACTAACTCATCTGAATCAATGTGGTTAGTCTTTTTTATTAAGATGTTTATGATTTTTTTTTCTTTTTAATTTTAATTAAAATATTATTTTATGAAATAATTTATTTTTTACTTAGTTTTTAAAAATATACATATTCTTTTAATAATATTAGTAAGCATTTTTCCTTTTACAATCTTTCATTTTTTTAAAAAAAATATTTATTGACTTTCATGCATATATATATATATATTACTTAGTTTTTAAGAATATTAAGAATATACCTATTCTTTTAATACTATTAATAAGCATTTTATTTTTTACAATCTTTTTTTTTTTAAAAAAAAAATATTGATTGACTTTCATGCAAATATTTATTTTTATTATCATATAATAAGATAAAAATACTTTAAAAAGTTCCTTGGGAACAGTCTATCACTCTTGTTTTAAAAAGTATACATGTCAAAATGATTAAAATGTTATTTTTATTACAACTTGCTTCTATAATTTTGATAAACTTTTATTTTTTTAAAAAATTATTCAAGTAAAAAAATAAATTAATAAAACAAATTAGTTTTAATTAAAGAGATAATTTTTTTATCCTTTTCTTAGACTTTCCATATTCTTTTTGATATTTATTATTCGGTTTTTTAACAAATAAAGTGCAAAGAACAAAAAGAACTATATTTGTTTAGAGGAAAATAGATTAATAAAAAAAGAAGGAATTACATTGACAAGATATTTTGTTTTAATGGAATTTAAATTATTACTTTTTTATTAAAAAAATAATGACAAGAATTAAATAAAAAACCTGAATAACTCTTTACAATAAGAGATCAAATATTTTAATACATCCATTTTTGGCTTTCTAATTTAATCTTTAGTTAATATTAATAAATTATTTTAAAATTTATGTAGTATATAATTATTTATTTATTTGATTAAATCCTCTTCAACTTTTTATATAACAATTAATTATTTTTTAAAACTAAAAATCATGTTATCATCATGTACCTATTCTTTTCTTGCAATTAAAAATCAAAATCTTGACCGGCGCATGTACATTGCCTATAAGTATTATATATTAAACTCTATAATTTTTCTCTTAAGAAATTTACAAAAAAATCATTGATTTATTTTATAGTGTCGAGAGAATATTTCATCATCACTCGTAAATTTTAATTTTAATGAATCATAGAAATAATTTCTTTTGATATATTTAAATTATTTTGAATAACTGATATTAAAAAAATATATTTTTAAATAAAAAATATTTTTTTAAAAAATAATTGACCATTTGTGTAGATTTGTGCAGATGAACTAGTTTAATTGATTTAGATTTTGACATTGTGTTTTAAAAATAAAAAAAATATTTTTATTTTATTTTATTTTAAGTTAAAATTTGTTAATATTTTTATATTATTTTTATATATTAATTTCAAAATTATGTTTTTAAAAATAAATAAAATATATTTTGAATATATTTTTAAATAAAATAAATTTTAAAAACAACTTTCAATTACCCAATTCTAATAAGTCGTTGAGGTCTATTTTCTGGCGTATGGGTTCCTATCTTGATCCAAAGCACTCCTGGGCTTCACATATTTGGATCAGGTGTGCTTTTAAATTCCGTACAACTTCTCCTTCCTCGTTGCTTCAAAGACGATAGTCGGAGGTGGCATCATTCCCCCAAACTCTCCACTCGTACTCACGTCGGAGATTGGCCATGCCCCCCTTTCCTTCCTTTCTAGCCACCTAAACACGAGGCCCTTGCTTGCTATCTCCCGTCCCGCTCCCTCCCAATCTCCCATACCAAAATCACTCTCTTTCCAGTTTTCCTTTTTGAAAAAGGATTGAAATCCCCATTTAATCAAAGTTTCGCCTCTCTTTTTGTCCCCCTCTTTTTAAACCATCAAGGAAACCAAAGGCACTGAAGAAAATGAAGCTTTCCCTCAATCTTCAAGACGACCCCCATATCCAAAACCCTCTCTTGAAAGCCAAACTACCCATTTCAATATTCAATCAAGCGTTCACTTCTGTCTTCACTACCACCACGACAAACTCCTTTTCTGACTTTACTATTGCTCTCTCTACAAACTTCCCTTCTGGTCCTTCTCTCAAGCTTACCTATTCTCCTTCCACAACAACAACAACAACAACAACAACTACTTCCGGTTCACCTCTTTCTCTCTCTCTTAAATCAGGGTTGGGCCTTTTTGGCTCTCCACGTGATTCCCCTCTTGTTTTCTCTGCTCACTTTTCTCTCTGTAAATCAAGTACCAATGTGATTGTACCTACTTTCTCTCTTCAATTCAAGCCAAATTTCGGGCATTTCTCTCTCCACAAAAGAACCACCTCTCCTTCTTCAAACCCCAACTATAATCCTAGTGGTGGGTCCTACACAAATGGCCCCCATTTGGAATCCGGGTCACCTTCAAAATCTCAACTTGGAAATGGGTTTGCCTCTGATGGATCACCAGGATGGCAGGAATTGAAATTGGAGCCGTGTAATGGTAAAGGGAAAGACGGGTTTGCAAACCGTAACTACATTGATGATGTTTATGTTGATAACAATGGAATTGAGTTTTTGCCAGAGAGGCAATCGGTCTGGAAGGATGGAAAGAAAGAAGGGTTTTCTAGTGGAGTTGGTGTAAAGGCAAAAACAGTGTTGCCATTGACTAAAAGGGTGATGATGAATATGAGGTGGGCTGTGAGTTTGCCTGGTGAGTTTGGAATAAAAATGCCTTGCTTGATAGTGAATAAGATTGGGATTGAGAGGGTTGAGGTGTTAAAGGAAGTGAAGAAAGAAAAAAGCAATGAGAGTGATGTGGGCGATTTAGAGTTGATGAAAGGAATGTGTTTTTGGATGAGAAGGGATTTGGAAGTGTTAGAGACGGAAAATAGGGAGACGAAGCAATATTTGGAGGATATGAGATTGGGAGTTTCAGCGAGGAATTCCCGCAGGGAGGCTAACGGCCTTGTTAAGAGAGTGGTGCCAGCTTCAGGTGGTAGTCTTGATGAGTTTGGCAAGTGGAAGAGCAAGAAAAATGATGGAGAAGGAAATGGGCAAAGAGAATTGAAGAAGCCAGCAAATAAGGTGACTGACTTGGAAAGTGAGTTAGAAAAGGCTATAAAAGCTGCTTCCTCTTAACCAGGTTTGGAATGCGTACAATGTATGCCCTCTTGTTTTTACTTGATTGTATATATTAATCGAGCTTTCAGTTTTATGTAAACCATGCCACGATCAGCATGCTGCGAGGATTTAACATGGGTGGTATTGCGAGCTTTATTACAGTAGTTTAGGGAGGGGTCTGTTAGAGTGCCAACCTATCATGTTAATAGGAGGGATTGATGATAGATATCGGTATTTCTTTGAACGGGAAAAGGTTCAATTGATCAAGAGATTCAAAGAAACTTTTGCATTTATGATTGATTTATTTGGTAGCTCTTTGCTCTGTCTTTAGATTCAGCTGGGTAGTTCCAACATTTTGTTTTTGTTGATTAACGTGGTTGTACGCCCATTTTGACTAATCCCACGGGTCATGAAGTTAAAGTGGTTGTTAACATGTTTGTCCGGGTAGTTCCAATATTTATCTGCTAAAGTGATGGCTAAAAAACTTTATTTGAAGGAAAGAAAAGGTAGACGTGCATAGAAAAAATTTATCCCCATCTTTGTTTAGATCTATGTTAGTTACATGTGAATATTGAGCCTAGGAGTTGGTGTTTGCCTATCAAATTGTGAATTATCTGTATAAGTTCTTACCACTTCAGCAATGCTTTACAGATTCTGCTGGGAAGTGAATTATCTGCTTATAGTAGAAATCTATGCTTTCCGCTGAAGATAGCTGTGGTGTCCTGCACTCATTTAGGTCCTCATTTTTGCTTTTTATTTTTCCCCAGTGCCATGTCAATCGATGGTTTTCTATTATTCAAATGATATATCATGGGTTTATGTTTAGTAAGTTTGAGTGTATGCGAAATATCGGTTAACCTTGAACAATATTAACCTTGTGGATGTAAAGGTGACATTATCATTACTCACCACCAACCCCTAAATATCATGTGATTTTTAGATCACTTGCTCGAAACTTGTTTGTGGATGAGGACGGAAAAAAGTGGTTACATCTGGGGAAAACACTTCTTTTGTACAACACTCTCTTTTCCATGACCTTTTGGTGCTCGGATATTTGCAAGCATGTGGCAGATACGAAATTCTAGTCCTGTTCAGTGAAATACATCATGAAGCCCAGTTGCTTAAGTTACACATGTATCTCGTTCTGAATTGATGAGACTGTAGTCTTTGACCCCATGCCCTCTGATTTTAAATCCCTTATTTGAAAACAACACAAGTTTTCTTAAAAAAGTTCAGTAGTTAAGACTGGTTGAAGTTCTTTTTTTTTATTGATATTGTTGTCTGAGTCAGTTTGTGTACATGCATCTCCATTAATTCTACAAACTCTGAAGATAAAGACTACATAAGCTAATGATAGTTTTCAAGTTCAATTTGTATCATGAAATAATCTTATTAGTTTTTTTTTTTCAATTTAAAATGGAAACCTATTATGTTTTTTTTCTCCTCGAATGGTGTATCAAGAAGTGAAAGTGGATTCCATGAAGAAGAGGAATTGAACTTAAAAGGAAAATAAATATTTTTTAAAGAGCGAGTTTCCATGTTTAGACTTCCAAAAAAAAGTATAACAAGTATTATATTATTATAAGAGAAGAAAAAACTCTTTCTTCTTTTTAGTTAAAATATATTTCTAAAGAGTTAAAGAGGTCTTGGTGTTTTAAGCTTGGGCTTAGGGTTTGAGTTTTGTCTGTTGGTCTTTTTGGAAGTTTATTGGATACCCTTTTGTTTTGGATGTTTAGAAATGATAAATCAAAGGTATTGGATTATTGATGTATTATAAGTTTTGACTATAATCGTGTGTTATTTAGTTGGTTACAATATGAATTAGACTATAAGATCATACTAAATATATGAAGTTTTGTAATATATAGTTTAAATATCTAATGAGTATAATATTGTTCATTCTATTTTTGTTTATTATTGTCATTAGGTCCGCATGAGCCTTTTATATAATTTGTATGAAAAAGCAGAGCCAGATAACATTTTCAACTCTAATTTCAAGACTAACAAATCATTTAAGAACATGGAGCAAGCAAACCAATCAAGTAATCAAAACTTGTTTGAGTCATGCCAAAGTAACTCTTCATTGTTGTTTTCCACCAATGATCATGATCCCATTTTCTAAAATGGTTGCCTTGGATGACAAAAACATTTTATACTTTTCTTTGCTTTTTAGTCTACCATTTAGCTCTATTTTCTATTGGGAGTAGCTGTACAAATATTGGATATGTTGTTTTCTTGGATTACTGTCCAATCTTTTTAGTTGAATCACGTTTATTTTTACCTTAGTTTCTTCTATAACAATCCCCTTATTTGCACATGTCTTAAAGCATGACAACACATACCATTCACTATTGGGATTATTAAGACTATCGATCATCTTGACCTTCGTTTGTCCATAAACAAATCATTTGTAAATAACTAGATTTTACATGTGCAAATATTGACCAAAAACATTGCTTATTGACACATCTATTGTTTTATAAATAAAGATATATCAAGGTCTAACAAGCTCCATCAATGTTACCTTTGCTTCTTAACACAACCATTATTTGTTAGAATAGAGATGTATCAAGGTTTAACAAGCTTCATCAATTTTTTTTCGTGATAAGGTAAGTATATTAACCAAAAAATAATAGATCACAACAAAATGCTAAAATCCTACCAATTCAAAAAGATGGAAAAGTCTGTGTACCCTAAAAACAACTAATCAAAGATTAAAAAAAAATAAAATTAACCCAATAAAGTGATTATTTGTTTATTCAATATGCACCAAACAATTCACGTGTCTCACTAACCAAACGAGGTGATTATCTACCCATATTTTTCTTACTCTCTTTGTTTTTTGGATTGCACATGCAATTATTTGTTTATTTATTACTTATATCCTTTTCCTACTTCCTTTCAAATAAATATTTATATTTTTATGTTAGTTATATCCCGAGTTTTGTTATATTCAAACACTATTATTTTTCTTTTCCCTATTAGTACATATAAGACATTTTATTTTTAGATTGATTTTGAATTTCCTAACAACATAAGAGCATTCATGCTTAACTTGATGATTGCCTTCAATGTTATTAAACTCGCGTAAGCCATTTGAACGGTTTAAAATACATCTTTACTAAAATAGAGGGGCATGGTAAAAATATATTTTTAACCCTCAAAGTCAACAAAATTTATAATTTTTGACCTTACCACTCAAAGTCAACGAAATATATAATTTTGACCAAATGATTTCTTGACTTTGCATAAGCTTTTTAATGGTAAAAATATAGAGTTGAAAAATTAATGTGATGCTAGATATGTGACGCCCCCAGCTCCCTTGCCAGTTACCTCAAAATACACAGATAACTACACTGTTGAAAACGTTCGGGATAATTTACAACATCCTTAGAACAATTCTATAATTTACAAAATACTCAAAATGCCTAGATATTTAATTTACAAATTAGGCTCGTATTTATATTTTTCCACAAAAAATATTCCTAATTTTTATCAGTGACACATGAGCCTCTTTTAGCGAGAACCGGTAGCATCCTCGATCAGCGTAACCTTACCCTTGCCTGAACACTCAATTCGATTATCAAACCGTGTCAATTCAATACTCAATGAATTATCTCAAATTAATTTCCCCCAATGCACGTGATACACGTGATGACATGTTTAATCATATTCAAACAAACTCGGTTATCAATTTTTATTTCTCAAGCCATACTCACGGTCTAACTCACACTCGGGATTCACCCATCGTTCACATACCAATCATGGTACTCATAGCGGGAACACAACCTCCGCTCATTAATATTGTTCATTAATTCCATTAATATTAAGATCTAAATATTTCCCTTATTTATTTATTATTATATATCTATTTATTTTGTTCTCAACTCCCTTTTTTTTTATTTTTTTTCACTTGTTTTAGTCCAAGCTCATTTCTTTTAATCTTAGCTCATCTATTTTTAAAACCAAACTTTTTATTTGTAGTCCAAGTCCATTTAATTTATTCTAGGCCCATTAGCTTGATCCAAGTTTATTAACTTTATCTTAGTTCCAATGACTTTGTCCTAAGTCCATTGGCTTTATTCAATTTCATCTTATTTAATCTAGCCCACTTAATTCTATAAATTTTTTCCAGCAATGGTATGCCTAAATAACCCATAACCATTTGGTCATAGTTTCTTAAATATATATCTAAAAATTACTAAATTTTAAGGAGAAATAGTAGACATATAGATCAACAACTTTAATTATTTGCATTTTTCCTAACAATCACTCTAAGATCTCGAAATAATTCACACACAATTTCGGAAGGAAAATATTTTTCCAGCAGGTATCCATTCGAACAAGCTCCACTAATTCAGTCATAATTCCATATATATATTTCCAAAAATCACTAAAGTTTAAAGGGATGTAGTAGACACATATATAAACAACTTTTATTCTTTGCATTCTTCCTAAACATCACTCTAAGAACCCGAAATAAATCACACGAGTTTTGGAAGGAAATATTTTTCCAGCAGGTGCCCATTTGAGCAACCCATGTCATATCAGTTATAACTCCATATCTATTTTTCTAAAAATCACGAAATTTCACAGGGATGTAGTAAACACATATATCAACAACTTTCATGCTTTGCATTTTTCCTAAAACTCACTCTAAGATCCCGAAATAATTCACCCCAATTTCGGTTTTTCTCCATCCCTAAAAGAAATCCAGAATTTTCACACTAAGCACACTTCTCATCATGCATGCTTAACCATCCATCATCAAACATCAAGAGTTCAAAATCATTACAAAACATCATAATCACATTTTACATTAATTAAACAACTCATAAAAATAGAAAGCATAAACAAAACAAAAATGAAATGAAACCTACTTACTTTAGATTAAGTTTCCCAAAAATCTTTTTAGCTTTCCCTATCTTTTCCCTTCTTCTTCTTCCCTTTCTCCCTTCTCTTTCACTCTTTCTTTCCCTCTTTTTGTAAAGTTACGGGATGCATCAAAATGCATCCTCATCCCACATATTTGTTTTACTTAAATATCTCTTACATTTAATGCTTATGCCATGTGTCAATGAGTTATGGTGAAATGCAAAGTTAAATTAGGCTTAAATTATGATGGATTTCAAGGCAATTCATTTATTTAGGTTCTATGAATTTCCACCCAATTTTTATATGTGTGTATATATATATATATATATATATATATATTGTTTTATTATTATTATTATTTTTTGCTATCATCATTTTACATACTATAATTTATACTTATTACATATACAAAGGATTTACTAATTAATTAATCTAAAATTATTTTTCCTAAATTTTTACGTACATTAATTAATCCCAACATTCACGTACATAGACGCCAATTACGTACATACCATATATTCTAGTACATATTTTTACCTGGTTACAGATTGTCACGTACGTACCCTATATACTATATACATACGTACGAATATAATTATCCCGATCAGTACACTTATACGGTTATGAATTTTACGCTAGTTACAGGATAAATATGTTTTAGGGTTTTCAGATTTTAATGTACAATGCAATTTCATCCTTCACTTTGGAAGAGACAAAAATAAGTTTAGCGTTTGAAGGTACTTTTGTGATTTTTTAAATAAGTATTTGTGTAATTCTTGGGGTTGTGGAGGATATTTTGATATTTTCATATGTTTTTTCAATTTTTCACCGCTTAAAATTGTTGAAATGTGCTCGAAACACCCTAGCATGTGGATGATATTGTGCTATTTAGGTGGCATATGTAATGTCACCCGGTATCTATCAGTCATCTTTCTAATACATCTTTATATCCTATTTTATTTAGAATGCACAAGATTACTTATAGTGTTTGAATTGTTACTAATGGTAGTTTGATTATTTTTCTCTTTTTTTCTCTCTTATGACAAGTAATGTATATCATTATCATCTTTGTTTCTTGATTTTTAATTCCACCCTTTTTCTATTAATTTCTTATTTCATTCCTTTTTCATTAATAAAAGCTTTTATTATTTTCAATTTAATCCTTCAATTGCAATTTCTCATACATTTTGTTTTTCATTTTGATCCTTTATTTTTGATTTTTTTAATTTTTTTCCTAAGCATTTTTGTTAAATTTTCTTTTTTTATTTAAATTCCATACTTTGATCAATATTCTTGTTGTTTTATTTTTTTAGGTTTGATCCTCGTCTCCCCCCCTCTTTTATTATTTTCAATTTAATCCTTCAATTGCAATTTCTCATACATTTTGTTTTTCATTTGATCTTTTATTTTTGATTTTTTGATTTTTTTTCCTAAGCATTTTTGTTAAATTTTCTTTTTTTATTTAAATTCCATACTTTTATCAATATTCTTGTTGTTTTATTTTTTTAGGTTTGATCCTCGTCTCCCCCCCTCTTTTATTAAAGCTATTTTTCAATTCAATTAAACTCTGTAAATGAATTTTTTTTATCTCGCTAATTAATATTTTTCTAGCCATTATTTTCAAAACTTTTCTAAAATTATTTTTTTCTTATGATTTTATCTTTTGACTTTTAATTTTTTGAAATTTATTTTCTAATAATCTTATTGTTCTATATTTTTTTTTTTAATTTTGGTTTTGTAATTATCTTCAAGTTTTTTCTTTGGGTTTATACCAGTGTCATGACCTAAATCATGATTTTTGCAAGCTTTTTATATATATATATATATATATATATATATATATATATATATATATATATATATATATATATATATAGGTTTTTTTTAGCTATTCTATTTCTATTTCAGTTTTCAATGTATTATTATAATTCATCTATGATTTTTCTTAAACAAATATGTTTTTTTTTTTTTTAAAAAAAAACATTCATTTTTAAATTATATTGCTTGTGATCAACCTTTCATCATATATTTTTTTTATAACATAAGTTTATTTTTCAATTTTATTCGTTTTTATATTTTAAATAATGAGTTTTTTTAGTGTTAATATATCTTTTATTTATTTAAATAAATAAATTTAGTAAATACAATCCGATGGATACCTCATTTTATCCTATTGAATATCCTAATCCTGCTTGCATAGATTTTTTAATTTACACTTCGTTTTTTATATATATTAATGCAAAGTCTGTGAAATTTTTTTGGATTAGAATCTCAGGGAATTCAATCTAAAGAGTTAAAATACAACAAGAATTTCTGTAATGACAATATTAGGATCAGAATCCCTGGGAATTCAATGTTGCTGCTACAGTACTATTTGATTGGGGCTGATCTCATAATGGGCCTGGTTCGGTCCACAATGTTAGTAAGAAGCCCAAAACTTTGTGACCTAAAATTAAAACAATAAATAATTAAATATAGAAGAATGCTCGAAGTGATTGGAGTCCCCTGTCCTTGGAGAAGCAAGGCAAATGGAGAGAGCGAAGGAAAGACCAGCATCATCAGGTGGGAATGCAAGTGCAAGAGAAGGCATGGCAAAAACAGTAGTGGCTGATCAAATTTCTCAAGCTGTTCAATCCACCTCCAATCTCCTTCATCTTATGCAACAATCCTCTCCTTCCCAGGTAACTCCATCTCTCCCTTCTTACATGCTTGTTACGATTCTTGATGCTTATTGTACTCTTTTTTCCCCTTCTTTTTCTTGATCCAGTTTCTCTATCAACTAATGTACATGCTTATTAAGATTCTTGTAGGTGGCTAGAGTATTTTAATACCGTATGAACGGTCACTGTGTTAGTGTGTTAGAAGTCATGGAGGTTTGATTTTAAGACAAGATATTGAAATCTAATGATATTGATAAGCACTGTGCAAATTGGTTCTGTTCATTTTTTTATATTAAATACTCAATTTTGAGTTTTTTTTTTTTAATTATGTTCATGTAGGACTATTTTGTCAAAATTTGATAGACCGGTGAATGTGTATTTCGGTAATCTATGTGATTACGAAGAAGACAATGTTATGGGGTTATTAGTTTAATCTGTTTAGTTTGTTAGGAATTATATGTGAGCATTGGCTTGTCGGGATAGATAAGAGCAATGGTGGAATGGACTTTTCTAGATTTGCGCGAGAAGTCAAATACTGCATTTTAGGCTGCCTGTGCTGGGAGTAAGTGGGTGGAATAGAACAATGTTTGGGATTGTTTGTGTGCACTCGAAAAATGGTAAGGAGAGGGGAATTTCAGATAAATGAGAATAGTCCTTGGCACGCACTTAACTGTGCTTAGTACTTTCAGAATTCTGCTTCGTGCAAACAGAGAAAATGTTTAGGATGAACTTTAAGAGAAAGCAACTCAATTTCTATTTTGCTGATGGCTTTGCAATTTGATAACTTTTTTATAAAGTGTGTTCGGAAGCCTTGTATGTGAAAGAGTGTAAACACAGAAGTCGACTTGAATTAAAGATTCAAACATCTGCAACATGGTTTACAAAAACAAAGATTAGCTAATGACAGTGAAAAAAGAAGTCTGGTTAAATTTATATGATGAATGTCTTTATGAAAAACTTTTTTATGTAGGCTACAATGCTATGTAGTCCATTCATAAAAGCCCTGTTGCCTTTCTTTGTTTGAGAAGAAGCAGTTTTGAAGTTTAAGAAGTGCTCCAGAATTTGCATGTAGCATTTAATAGTCCACCCTTCTACTTGACACGTGGATTTGTTTTTTGAAAGAGTCTCAAGAAATTGGGTTTTCAATTTAGTCATGGTGTCTCGTCATAGCTGGTGTTAAGGCTTCAAAAACAGTGTTCATATTTAGTGGGTACGGGCATTTCCCATTCTTTTGAGAGTAGGTGAAGCCTTGTTTAATGGGGTTGGACTCACTTAATCTTGAGACTCACTTGTCTTCTGTATTTTATGAGATATGCAGCCCTCTCTCTAATCCAGTACATGATAACTGTAGTTGGGAATTGTGTTTAGATTTTTTCTTGTTAGACAACAAAGATGCAGTAGAATCTAATTAGTTATATTTATTATCTGTATTGTTATGCATAAACTTGTATCTCTTTTGTCATTTGCAGGCCAAACTAATGAAGCTCCCAAAGAACCTTCTGGCAAAAGCCTCTACAATCAAGAACACTGGACAAGTATGTATTTCTGTCAAAAAAATGTGAATTTGAGTGGGAAAAGTCACAGAATTCATCCCTCTTCTCACTGTTTTTTCTATAGTTGAATCGACTGTTTTCTTTCCCCTCATTTGTTGAAGGTTTTAGATCAAATGCCTAAGCTGATCTCATCCCTGGATGCACATATGGATAGTGGTTTGCAAAGGTTGAGTACATATATCTTTTGGTACACTATATTCGTTCATATCTTTATAAAAACAGCAGATCGCACTTGTATATTAATTTGCAATGTTTTGATTGTCCATTGCATCTTCAACTTTTTTACACGTGTCACTGAAACTCGGCAACTGGAAATTGTAAGTGTTTTAGCATGTAATGGATGCTTTTGGTAGTTAAAATTTTATCCATGAGGATTGGTGGTATGAACTGTAGTGCTGGACAGAAGAATGATGAAACTTGAAAGATAAACGAGATGCACACAGGACACACAAACATCTCAACAATGTTTTATTACCTGTGGACTGCGGTGGTCTGGCTACATGAACTCTTTGATGCTATAAATATGACATGATAGCTAAAATCGTAAACTTTGGGATTTAAAAAAAGAAATGATTGGAAACTCGCTGAATAGCGGGATTCTTTGATCCAGTGAAGGCAATTTTGAAATTCTATCTAGTTGAGCCATTTTGTTTTGCATATATATTTTAAGGCAGCATGAATGATAATAATGTAGCTATTCTCTGGATGTTTTGGATTGCTGATGTCATTTCATGTTAATATTTTTTCTTTCTTTTCCTTTCCTCCTCAAAATACAGATAATCCGAACCCATGCATTAGGACCATTACAATCAACTTGAGGATTTGTATTTTTGTACTTAATTTTCCAGTTCCGTTAGCTGATTTAAGTAACAATTTTGCAGTGTTCCTCATATGAGAACTGCAATCCAGTTACTTGCAAACATGGAGAGCTGCCAGCTTAATTCTCTATCCCAAGTTCAGCTCTCTCAACATGTACTAATTTATACCCATCTACTACTATGTTTTTAATTGATGACTGCTTTGAATGTCATGTTTTTCCTTCCCCTCTCTCAGGAATCTGAGCCATCAAGTCAACCTCCAGAGGCAGGTTAATGGACTAAATTTATACCATCATTTTGTCGCTGGAGCTAATCTGACTTAACAGTACTAGTCATCAAATCATGGCTGGCCAGCCTTCAAAAAGTCCCAAGCTCAGAGACTATAAGGTCTCTATACGCGGTGTACATGCTTTCAGTCTTGCGGTACATTAAATTTGCCCCACTTTGTAGTCTTTTGCACATTACATGTTATTGTTATTATTATTATTATTATTCTCGTGTTATTGTCCCCAAGCATCTGAAGCACGCTTTTCACGAGAAAAATAAATAAATTCCACACCCAATGTTCTTGGAGTATACCAAGAACATGTCCGTGTCTTTGATTTTTCGTAGGATTGGGAAACACGTTTTGCCTTGACAGTTCTAGTGGTTGTCTATATTGTAGCTCTGATTAAAATCGCGTTATTTGACTTTTTTTTTCTTAAAAATTCTTTTTTTTTCAAAAAAGTTATTTTTTATTTTAAATTATTTTTTTTAATATTTTTAAATATTTTCATGTGTTGATATAAAAAATAATTTAAAAAAATAAAAAAAATTATTTTGATATATTTTTAAATAAAAATACTTTGAAAAATAATCACAACTATATTTTCAAAAATGTAATTAAACCCTTCTTGTTAATGCGGTCTATATAGAAGTTTGTAATTTTTATTGGAAGAAATTAATCTTAATTTCTTTTTTTACATTGTTGAATTGTTTTGATATGCTAATATAAAAAATAAATTTTAAAAAATAAAAATATATTATTTTAATACATTTCTAAATAAAAAAAAATATTTACTCGTTATTTCATACACAAATGAGTACAAATTATATTTTTGATATGTTTATTATTTTAATGAGTTGATAATAAAAATATTTATTTAAAATAAAATTATTATTATTTTAATATATTTTCAAATAATTTTTTTTTTTTAAAAAAAAATCACTATCCTTGTACTAAACTCTCAATCTTGATATAGCATTTAATGAACAATAATTCATTTCATAAAAGCAAGAATTGCAAAATATTTCAGTCAAAGGGAATTTGAATAGCAACCCTTTTGTGGAGAAAAAAAATCCAAGAGAATTAGTCAATTAACACCATTGAATAAATTTTAAATTTTAAAAATATATTATTTTAAATAAAAAAAACATTTTCAAAACCCAACAGGTACGTTATCACAGGACTCCTCCTGGATTTTGTACGGGACACACGTGGCAGCATAGCATCAAGAGTACCGTCAACTTGGCTAACGAAACCTTTTTGCACTCATGATTTTGACTCGCTGACTCACCCCCTCCAAATTCTGCAACCCGTTTTTACATTATTATTATTATTATTATTATTATAATAGTCAATGAATCATAAATATTTCAAAAGTACAGGTTCAATTAATTTTAAATACAGAGTAATTTATTTATTTATTTATATATATACCACAATTTATTTCTTAGTAGGAAAGAATCTGATGTAATTACCAGTCAACGCTAATTAAAAAAATATACACAAGGGGAAACCGGGATGTCGTTTACGCTTGTGAATCTGTCACCTCTTGCAATAAATTAAATTAAATTAAATTAAATTAAAGAAGCAAATCCTAAAGAAGGGAAGGAAAACACAGGATGAAAGCGTGAGAAAGACACCCCCGCCTCCTCCTCCTCCATCTACAGAGAGCTCTTTAAAAGGGCTTCCACCCCCCGGCCCCCGAGACATTCTAAATTATTTTTTCAAATAAAAGCTAAGCCAACCCCGAAATCGTGAAAACAAAAGAAAATGGCTTCTTCATTGGCTGTGCAATCATCTCCAACCCAAACGGCTTCGTTTTTTATGTCCTCGTCGTCTTTGTCTCGCTGCTCCTTTGCTCATACAAGTTTGAGTTTCAATGGCCCTCGCACTCGAATTGCTCCTAGGAACACCATTGTAAGCGCAAATAATAATAATAGTAAAAAAAAAACATCACTCTTCTGTTTCCGATTTTTCGAAGGATTATATATATATGTATGTGTGTGTGTGTGTGTGTGTGTGTGTGTGTGTGTGTGTATAAACCTTTCTATTTTTTTCCATTTTAATATAATATTTGATCATGGATGCATTGTTGAACCTTTTTTTGAGATCAATGATATATTTATATCATCTGGGCACTGTTTCTTTTAAGTATTAGTTCCATTAATGGATAAGGGGGGGAAAGGAAAAGGGTAAATTCTTAGCTATATATAGCTCACGTTGATTTCTTATTGCTCTATCTATCCATCTATCTATATAATGCACTATGTTACTGCAGACAGAGCACTAGGAGATGGGAAGTAAATTCTGTTTTATGGTAGTAGCAAATGTGCATGTAAAGTGTCTCTGTGGAGGAATACAAAAGAGTTGCGAATCTTTCTCTGATTTTAAGTTATTTATTATTTTGCCAGAAATGCGATATTTCTGAACCACTGAATTTTGTGAACGGGAAGCCTACTATTCCTGTTCTTAATGATCGGACCTTGCCTAAGCTCTTGGAATATCCTCGACTGGGGAAAACTGTTAGCAGAAAGGATATCAGGCTGAAGTTGTTTTCTGGCACAGCAAATCCTTCTCTATCTCAGGTAATAGTCATATACAAAATAATTATATTTATATTGCTTTAGACCTTGCTTGTATAATCTCATCCTGTTAGAAATCGTCATAAATGTTACTCCTTGTGATGGAATATTGTAAGTTGTTCATTTGATTTAGTTCTTCATGTGTAAAGCTGTCATTTCCCTCTCTGCCTTTGATTAAAAAATTATTCTCCAAAATCAAATTGGGATTCTCTTTGGTTTTATTTGATGTGTGGTTTGGTTAGATGCTCCGAGAAACTCTGAAAAAATATATTTCTTAAGCAACATGGTTTTCTACATGCTTGGAATTCCTACCTTGTAACATTGTGCCATTCTTCCCCAGGAAATTGCTCGGTATATGGGCCTAGAACTGGGAAATATCAACATAAAGCGATTTGCAGATGGTGAAATATATGTGAAGTTGCAAGAGAGTGTAAGAGGATGTGATGTTTTTCTACTGCAGCCCACCTGCCCCCCGGCAAATGAGAATCTCATGGAACTTCTGGTAATGATCGATGCTTGTCGGAGAGCATCAGCCAAGAACATCACTGCTGTGATCCCGTACTTTGGATATGCCAGAGCAGATCGAAAGGCAAGTTTTATTTCATGTTTGTTCTCTACTTCAATACAGATTGAATTTTGTTGTAGGCAACATTTGGTATGATTGGTTCCTTAATTGTTTTATCATGACTATGTACGGTATTAAACTATGATATTCACCTAGTGTATGCATTTACCTTCTTTTTTTCCGGGCAGACTCAAGGTCGTGAATCCATTGCTGCCAAACTTGTTGCAAACCTTATCACAGAAGCAGGTGCAAACCGCATTCTTGCCTGTGATCTTCATTCTGGGCAATCTATGGGTTACTTTGATATTCCTGTGGACCATGTGTATGGTCAGGTAATTACTCTATGGTTTTTTGTTGTTGACCACTACTTATCCAAATTTACACTGACTTATTTTTCACTACTTCTCTGACTCTAGCCTGTGATTCTGGATTATCTTGCAAGCAAGAGAATTTACTCCAATGATTTGGTAGTAGTTTCTCCTGATGTTGGTGGAGTTGCAAGAGCACGGGCTTTTGCAAAAAAACTGTCAGATGCTCCATTAGCTATAGTGGACAAAAGGCGTCATGGACACAATGTTGCTGAGGTAATCTCCTGACCAAGTCATTGCACAGTGCTGACAGTTTTTTCTTTATTTATATCTTGATTACTGCACTACACTATTAGGTAAGCTGTTTATTTTTTTTTTTATATTATTATCTTTGCATCCAAATAAAGTTTTCAACTTCACTATCTCACTTGAAAGACTATCTATTAATTCTGCTAGTTCCCTTACTAGCCACTACATTTTCTCACTGCATGTCCATGTTTCTCTTTTAAATGCTAATTTCATTAGCAGATACTGAGTGTGGCCTATTGTCGAGTTTCTTTTCTTTTGTTTAAGCGGGATAACTAGTAAGGGAAGTTCCCTCTGTTTCATTTATTTTTTTTTGGTTTGTTATTTTCTTCGCATTCTCAAAACTATGATTAATATGATGCTGCAGGTTATGAACCTTATTGGTGACGTAAAAGGAAAGGTTGCAGTTATGGTGGATGACATGATTGACACTGCTGGTGAGTAATCTTGATGTCAAATTCTAATCCAAGACGAGGGATAAGTGTCATTTTACTTGTTTATGATTTGGTGATATTTCAAAAAAAAGTTTTTGTTAGATGATTGTATCCAATTCCTTTCAAAATTTATTAATATTTAACCAAAACAATTGATTAAACACTGTAGGTACTATTGCAAAAGGAGCAGCTCTCTTACATGAGGAGGGGGCCAGAGAAGTTTATGCATGTTGCACTCATGCTGTTTTCAGGTACTCGGTTCATTTAATATGTCTGATTTAAATTCTTGATGTGTGTGTATAGTAATTTCTACCTTTTTCCACATATATCTAAGTGCAATTTCTTGGATTACCTAGAGAAACGTATCTTAAGCATAAATTTATGACTTCATTAAGTACAAAATGTTCAATCCAGTAGACAGTTACTGGTAGTTTAATATCCCAAGTGAAATGTTCAATACAGCAGTGGTTTTTTTCCTCTTCCTTTCCTGTGTTTTTTATTTCAAGATGTCAACTTGCAAGAAGAATTTTGACTTTCCAGCGCAAAGTTCTGCATTTGTATGGACTTAGCATCATGCATTTTAAAAAAACACGCAAGTTCTTACAATGTGGTTTCCGGAATGGACTTTTTCATTCATATTTGTGTTGACATTTGTACCCTTTTTCTTGGAAGTCCTCCTGCAATTGAGAGGTTGTCGAGTGGCCTGTTTCAAGAGGTGATCATTACAAACACAATTCCAGTAGCAGAGAAGAACTACTTCCCCCAGTTGACTGTGCTTTCTGTAGCAAATCTGTTGGGCGAAACAATTTGGCGTGTTCATGATGACTGTTCTGTAAGTAGCATTTTTCAATAGCGAAGGAATAACCATTGGTGGTAGACCCTTTTAGTTCAAACAGGGATTCCCTGGCAAGATGGAGAAGGCATGGATCACAGGTTTAAAATCTTTCATAGCAGAAGAAAATCCATACATGGGGCAGCTTCTTTCTTTCTCCCGCACCCACTAACATGTTTCTTTTCTTCAATTTTTAGTAGGCTGGATCAGCTGAATATTTCTACCCGCTATTATCTGCGTCTATGCTCTAAGCCAGGAACTGGTCCCTGGCTTGGCTTCGTGTATTTTCAGGCAAAATCTCGATTGTCTTGCATACGAACCTCAACATTAGTCTCATTTAATAAATACATGGATTTTACCCATTCGTAAGCCTTCTAGCATCGGTTTGGATTTATTCAGGTCTTCTATTTGCTCTCCTTTCCATGAATTTGTGAAATTATTCTTTGTTTTTGGTCGTTAAAAAACTTGTCCATGTCAACTGTGATTCAATAGAAAGAATGGATAATTCCGTGAGTTGCTGGGCTTTGGGCAAAAATATTGGTTTGACGGATGTTTGCAATGCATCTAATATAAAATGGGAGTATTCCTGAATGCATTTTTAAGATTTTTTCATTCTCATCTAAGTATTTTGTTTTCTTCTTGTGCTATGTTTATTTGCATTTTTTTGGACAAAAATTCCCCTTATACCTTCAAAAGAAAATTTATTTTTCAAAGCATGAAACATAATAAATTAATTTTAAAAGGCTAATAAAACTTTAAATTCCTAAAAACCAGAAGAAAAAAAAAGGGAAAATAGGGAGATCTAGAAAATAAGAACTTGGAACATTCCTATGAAATCGAACTAATCCATAAAAATTGAACTAATCCATAGAAATAAAAGTAACATTGGATGCTAATGAAAATTTCCAAAATCCCGCAAACAAAATTTATTTCTTACTAGTCATGCTAAACAATATCTAAATTTTCTGTTCATAAAATCCCACTACAGTTTTTTTATCAGTTTTTCTATATGAATAGTGTTTCCATAAAGTTTTTTTTTTTTTTTTTAAATATTTATAATAATTAAATATACATCTAGTTCAGTCACGTGCTGTCACATGACTGAGGAAAAAAATAGGGTTTGCCTCTTTCTTTTTGTTTTCGGCTTCTTCTGCCACCTGTTTTCCATGAGCTTCTTTTTTCTTTTCTTGTTTAAATTCGAATTATTTTCTTGCTACGCATCAAAATATCACCATTAAAGAGTTAAAAAAAATGTTGGCCAATGGAATTCGAAATTTGATTTCGAAACCCATCATTTATAAATAGCCAAATCAAATCTATAGACTCAAGGACTAAATTGTAAATTTGCAATCATAATCAACACATACTATGAAACATTAGTGCTGCTCATGAATGTTAGCAAATTAGGCCAACGACCCACACATTAATTAAGATATATTGTCTTGAAAATGGATATCAAGATCAACCTCCTGCTTCATCTTTTGTATTTAAATTGTTCCATAACATTAAAAAAGCATTGCCCTGAAACTATGCTGGCGATGAGGGGAGAAAAAGAGACAAAATAGGGAAGCAAAGGCATATTAGATATTTGTTGGTAAACTAAAAGCATGGTATAATAAAACAAATCCAATTAACTGCAATATTGTTAATAAAAATATTATGTTATAATTTCATTTATAAAAAAATAAATTAAATTTACACCACGCCCTATTAATAAGTCTCGTCTAAGTGGAAAATCAATTTGAGTGACATTTACCAGTCAATTTTGAATTTTTTGCCACTTTGTTTTTAAGTTTCAGAAGATTATTTGAAAAAAAAAAGATTTTTTAAAATTAAATTTTTTAATGTTTTTAGATTATTTTAATATATTAATATTAAAAATAATTTTTAAAAATAATAAAAATTATTATTTTAATATATTTTCAAAGACAGAAAATACTTTAAAACAGATCAAATTTTAATCGATACAACAAAGTTTTAGGGAAGCACTATCCTTGGATTTTGCAACGTGAATGATGGACGAATGGAGTAGTCTCAAACAAACCAATACTACGGCGAGCCAAATGTTATACTTGTCAGACAAAAATTATAATGTGATATTTTTATAATATATTTATTTATTATAATTAATTTTTACATTACTTTAAAATTAAAGTAATGTAAAAATTAATTATAATAAATAAAGATATTACATGCCCCAACCTTTTATATATGAATTGAAATATATGGAAAATAGTAATTTGTTGTTTTCCGTGAAACACCGTTTCAGTATTAATAATAAGTGGACCCCATAACTAAACCAGTTTTTTTCCCCATAACCAAATAGATATTTGTACGTGCAAATTGCATTTTCAACAAAACACAATTTGCACCTCTTAAATAAACAGGCACATAATAGGATGTGTTGATGTATTTTATTATATTAAAATTTATATATATAGATATTATATTTTATTTTTTAATTAGTAAATCCTATGAATTTCTTTAATCTCAACAATTATAAAAATTATTTGCTCATACAAGCAATTTTTTTTATTTTTAAGTTAAATGATTTTTTTTTCTAGTTGATAACTTTTATTTTTGTTATATCATTTATTTTATTTGTTTGTTTGTTTTTTTCTTAAAGTTTTTAGGGTTTTTGTAGCCCTTGATTTAATTTTTTTTATTATTATTAACACAACAACAACAACAATAATAGTTTTAGTTTTTGTTCTTACTTAATTTTTGTTAATTTTTTTGTGTTTTTTTCTTGAGATAATTTAATAATTTTTATTGTTTTGACAGTAATAATGATAATAATTTTAGATATTAAGATTTCAATGCTACTGTTGTTATAATAAGGTATGTTGATTTGTTTTATTATATTAATATTTATATATATAAATATTATATTTTAATCTCAATAATTATAAAAATTATTTACCCAATTCGTAAGATAGTGCGGTTAATTAACTAGTAAAGCCTAAAGCAAGTAATTGGTTGGGCGACCTTCCGGATGGAAGTTAAAAAAAGAGTATAAATAAAAGGGAAAAATAGTGAGCAGAACAAAGAAAGTCTATAGAGTAATCCAATAATAGCCCAAAGATTAAGAGCGGAGAAAGGTGTTAGGTGTTGATAAACCTACAATTCCTCCTGATCTCTCCTTCATTTCCATAAAGTACGTTTGTATTCCCCATCCTTAACATGGAATTCACAAATGCTGCGAAGAACAGCTCTTGATTAGAGGCGTAAGCCCACACTCGCCTCCTTATCTCCCCTTCATGATCTTCCTTCACCAACACGTTATCGGACCCCAGCAACCCTCTTCCTTCAAGAATGTTGATGAAATAGTTGTTGTCAAATCTAGCTGGGGTTTGAAAATCAAGCGGCGCCAGCCGATTGTCTTTTCCTGATCTTGGACATATGGACCGTAGGATTCTTCGAAAGGTGGTATACCTCTCGTATTTATCATATTGTTCTTCTTCAGCACTCTCATCGTGTATCTGTTGCCTAAAGCTTAAGCATCTTGCCTCTCCCATTGTGTGGCTCCCTGTGATTTTAACACAGTTACTGCATAGAACTAACTTCTTGAATCGATTTTATGTTGTTTTTCTGTTCTGTCTTGTCTGATCAGCCCATGCATGTTCTAACCAAACATAATTATTTACATGAAATATATATATATGGCTGTGAGCTTTACCTGACAAGGCAACCAAGTCTCCTATGTCAAGACCCTGCTGTTTAAAATTGGCAATGAGAGTCTCCAGAGAGGAATTTGGAGCGGGTATGAACTGATTGGCGCCATCAAAACTTGCCTTGAGGGAGTCCTTTCTGCCTAGATAAACTTCCCAACATGGGCCACCTCTCTTCCAGAGTAAACAGAAAATTAGCAATTAATCATGCTAAGTGATCATCAATGAATCAATTATGTATGCAAATGTACCATTGCAACAGCATCACGCGCAGCAATGGCTAAGATATCAGCACAGGAGACTGTGAGAGGGCACGCTGCTTCCAGCTGATACTTGATCCTGTCAATGACTTCGAATCCACGCAACGAGTTCACGTTAGGCCCTGCTTGCTTTTCACTGATCATGCCTTCATAGCTATCTAGAAGAATCGATGCATCGCATCCCTAATTAATACCAGAACCAATCCTGATTGGTGAGATGGACTATCTAACTACTTTAAGACTTCAAATTGTGAGTTTTTGATAGAAAAAATGATGCTGCTACAAAATTAATGAGAATTATCTGCTAGCAAGTACGTAGTATTCAGTTTTCTAGCAATTCTTTCTTTCTGCATTTATTTTCCAAAAGAAAAACAGTAAGAAAAGGGAGTGCAATATTCATTATGAGGAAACACAAGCACAGAATTAGAGAAGACGAGAGGCCTGACCATAACGAAGCAATCATGAAAGTGCAAGCGAAGCAGAGAGGCAGCCATTCTTGGATTTTTAAGCACGGCAAACTGAAGATTATACCTAACAATCTGTTCGGCCATAGGGCATGTTTCTCTGTAATAGCCATGGACTAAAAGTTGTTCGTCGCCGAAGGTCGACAAGCTTTGCAAGACCAGAACTAGTACAGTGATAAAGACTATTGTAAAGGGATTCATTGGGAAATCACATGACATGACAACCACGAACCACAAATATGGTTTAGTTTAAGACTGATTAATGTTGGGCCAAAATTTCCTATTTATAGGAACAAGTTCAGGTGATAATGACGTTTCCTTGTACCGTTTTCCATGTTCCATGTAATGTTTTCAAACCAACTTCATCCTAATAAAACGGTGATGTGATTCTTTTGCTATCTCCTAAATCAAAGTTGATACATCTAACTGAACCTAACTTTATAGCTTTGTTTTCCTCTGGGACATGATTACTTAATTTCTAATCTAATCGAGTTCGATATGCTTTCATTTTCTCAAGACAGCAATATATTGTCACCTGGTATTTAATTCTTGTAAAATATATGTACCCTTTTTTCAATTACGATACGCTTTATCAGAATAATATTTAATGAGGTTGTTGATGACTATCATTCTGCGCCATTAATTAAGATTTAGAGGAGCAGGTATTTTATTGAAGTGTTTTAAATAGTGGCTTCATCAGAAAGTCCATTTGATATTGGACTGCTAAACGTACCCTTCTCCTTCTTTCTCATCCCTGTCCTGTTGTAGGCAAAGATTTGATTCTGAGTCATTCGGTTTATTGACTTCACTCTCCATTGAGGAGGCCTTATTTTTCTTCAAGGAAAAAACTGTGCATCACGAAAGAAATTTAACAATCTGACTCGAACAAGAGACAGAAAATAAATGATCCAGAAGTTAAGCAAAATTACATCAGTACTTTGTCTTGAATGTTTCATTCAACTTTGTTTTGGTCAAAATTTGAGCTACCTTGGACGTTCAATTAACATTGTTTATTGCTGTGTTTCTGACATCCCCAGCCTTGCATAATTTGAGCAAGCTTAAAATTTAATAATGCCAAGAGAACCATTTGTTCTTTAAACCGTTGTCTCAGTGGTATTCTGCATTCAGAATATAGCAGAAAGATGAGAGAAACAAGAACAAAAGAAATTGTCATCGTGAGTTTTGTCGTGTATTAATCATACAAGTTTTTGGTGTCCACTGACTGACTCCAAAATTTCATTTGCAAAACACACAGCACCTTGTTTTTACAGTTTAATGTACCATACCACTGAACCGAGCATATATTTCGGAGGTTCTGTAGAAAAAAAGGTGTGACCCCCCCCCAAAAAAAAAATCATTTCAGCTCTCCACGTTCAATTCCTAACAAGCAAGACCCAGATAACTGTCTGCTCCTGCTATCATCTTCAAAAAAATCAAAAAAGCTTTTGTGTTTCCTGCATGTACAATATAGGCTCATCATTGCTGGTGTTCCAATGAAATTGAAGTTTATTTATATCTTCAGCTTGTTAGATTGATCAGCAATTCCCTGCTTGAAAGAATATGACAGCAAAGTTAGCATACACTCCAAGGAAAACAAAAAACAACATGATCACAATTAAGCCTCCAGCCTTTTATTTAAATCAGTACCAATATAACCTCCAAACCATTATATATTTACCTTCTATCAACTACAATTCCCCTGGTTAATCTAGGAAAATCTCAGGATGCACTGCCGCACTATTGACATTGAGTGCTTTTTGCAGCTTTCGATGATTGAAGACTTCAACTTCAACCAAGAACATTGAACTGACTGGTCGATGATCCGAGAGCCTTAATTCTGACCTCTTGTACGAAAGTTGTTTTATACCTTTTCCTAACCAAAGTATTCGATCACACCTGCATACGATGTCAGCTAAATAGTTACGTGACCAAGATCATTCAAATGTCTGGAAATTGTTTTACCAGAAATCTTGGATTTCTTCCTACCAATCTCTTTTCCTAACTATGATTATAGGAAATAAGAAAACAAAGGCAAACTGCTATTTCGAAATAACCTGTACTTACCATGCCGGAGATCTCTTCTTCTCGCTTTCTCTAGGGTTCTCCCCAATATATCTATCAGAGTTTATTTCATATTTGTAAGTTGGTGGAAAGCTTATCACTCCCTCTTTCCATCCTTCAAATACGCGCCCACTGCGGAGTTCTTTACATAGCTGCCAAACAAGATGAATCTGTTAGCAGTTCCTCCAAAACACAAAACAAAACAAGCAAGCAAGATGCTGCTTGGAAAAGCATTATTTGCAGAAAGGGCAAACCATTACATTACTCAAACGTGAGAAAGCTATCACTTCTAAGAGTACAAATCAATGTGTGAGGAAGTCATTCCTCACATGTTTGATCACAGTTGATAAAATTCTATCCAGAAAACTAAACCAATTAGAATACTAAAAATGTCTCCTTCAAAGATAAGCCATGTACCAATCTTTCAAAGCACTAATATAAACCTTCTATTATAAACTTTCATTCACACTAAAAATGTCTCCTTCAAAGATAAGCCATGTACCATCTTTCAAAGCATTAATATAAACCTTCTATTATAAACTTTCATTCACGGTTACAGAACAAATAAATCCGAAAGCAATGGTTTCCTCGTCCAGTGATTTGGTGAGTTTTTTCATTGTTATTATAGTAAGGATGAAAGTTGAATCACTCTCTTATGATCCACGTTATATCTAGATCTTAGCACAACATGCTTCTCAGGTAAAAAAAAATGTCATTGACTGGAGGCCGAAACAATCCCAGAAGGTAGTGGAAACTTGATTATTTATGAGTCTCACCTGATCACTGTTGATAAGTTCATCCCATTTCTCCAAAGCAACAAGCTTCCTGACCTCTGTGTCCAGCATATTGAGACGATAATTCAAATCCCCAAACCAGAATATCTGACTGTACAGAAGCACCCAATTATGAACACATTGACCAGGTAAATTATAGAGAACAATCACAAAAGGAAAAGGGATTTGAAGTCATTGACAACACAGCCAGTCACTATCATAAATCAACACGTATTTGTCATCACATGATAACTTTAGGAAAATTTACACTGAAAAAACTCAAGTGTGCATTTCTGTTCTTGTAAGTAAATGTCTTGATACCTACACAAGGATCAGAACAGGACCCAGTATAGCACTCTGTGCAGTTGAGTTATTTATTTCCAAGAACTAGGTTTCTCAATTAAGTCACACTACAATTTATAAAACGGGAATATACAATTCCTAGGTTACTCCAACCAGTTTGATTTTCTAGGCAAAGCATGAAAACTGTCGAGCATGAGTATGGAGCTCAAGACCACCATATTGTATCCAGCAAGGGAAGATAATCCATGAAAAGACAAGATGCCTTCTGAGCGCTATGAAAAACACACAGCATCCAGACATGCATCACACAAATTTATTCATGGAATGGATTAGCATAGAGATGCTCAGTAATTAAGTGTTCTCTGCTGGAGTATTATTTGGACATGAAACGTAGTGTATATTGCAGTTTAATATCACAAGGTTACTTACTCATGAGATGGAATTGTCTGTGGTTGATTGGCTTCCATGACAGATGAGAAGTGGGTACGTCGAATAATTTCATAGACATCAGCATTACGCCTTTGTTCAGCTCCATCTTTCTGACCTGAGGTTAGATGAGAACAAACAAAGCACAGCCTTGACTGGAAAAGAGACATGCTAACGGAAACAGATCCCTGCATCAGCAGCAGCCTCTAATAAGATGCTGGTAAAGCTAAGGGAAGCATGGTCAACTATGAACAATGAAAAATGTTATCTTCTCTATGTTCCATGCAATACTCTTCAGCATGAGACCATCCCCCAGCATTACATCACAATATGGAGGCGCTGATCTCATCCCATCTAACAAACAAAAGGTAACAACGTATAAACATTTACTCCCAATTATAGTAGAATTAAGACAGCAGCTTCCATAGCATGATGCAACCTGATGTGTTGCACCCTGCAACGATTGCATTTACAACCAGCATGTTGTACAATTATGACACTGCTTTATCAGTTCTCTTTTGTATTTTGTGGTCCTTTTGTCTACATACTTGAGTTCCACAAAAATATTCTAATGAAAAAGTCTAAATACTTCATATAAATGCATGTAGGCATCTTTGTCAACTATTGTGGTGAACAATGAAAATGGATGAATAGGCAGTACCTTGTTTCCCATATAGCCCATAAGACCGACTCCAACAGGAGAGACCTCCAAATTGTTTATATGTCTCCTCAACCTCTTGCGCACCCAAATTGATACATATATTCCTACCATTTGCTTGCTAGCAATTCGCACATACTTAGGGGGTGGCCTGCCATTATCTTTGATGATTTCACTGTAACATTGTTCGCTTGGTACTTCTAAGAAAGTGACATCTTCTGCTTCAGATAACCAATCAGAGACCTCGGAGAAAGAATCAATAACTTCAGGGACTTCAGCAACCTCATGCCACTGTTGTTGCTCCAGCCACATTGAGCCTAAATTTCCAAAACTGTGGTGAGATCTTTTCAGTCCACTCCTGTTCAAAGCAATATTCTGAGGACTAAATAATGAAGGATTCTCTGTACAACTGAAGCCCATTCTTGCATGACTGCTCAATACTCTCCGTAACTTGGAAATGGAAGAGATAACTTCTTGTGTGGTGGCAGCCAATGAATGTTCAGGCCAATCTAATCTACCTTCATAGTCAATTCCATATACTCTCTTTAAGTGCAAATTCTTTCCTATACCAATTGCTTTGCCAAACTCCAGTCTGTCAGATTCACAACCATCAGCAGCTTCTATATATTCCTCATTTATCATCTCTAATGGTAGAGAATCGACCTCGTCTGCAAGTTCATTAGCAACTGAAGAATTTCTTAATACTGGCGAGGGAGGGGCACTAAAACATTTGTATTTTCTTTCAGGTTGTAGCGATTTGTTCAGAGTCCTTCTAATGATTTCCTCCCATTTTGTAATTGGTCTACTACTCTCTGCTCCCAGAACATTCCCAGCATTCAGAGGGACCACCTCTTGGAAACTGTTCAAGGAAAAAAATAAACATAAAGCTAAAACCTATTGTATAAAGAATCCAAGCTTATAAGCGTCCAAAATTTCCATTCAAATGATAAAATGATATTCAGAGCAAGAGCTGTGCTAACAATAAATTCCATTAAGGTTGCCGCTTGAACCATAGAAAACTTGAAAAATGACAGCGGTCTTCTAGCATTTGATGGTAAGCATTCACATAGAATTTTGATTGAGAATCTGCTTATTCAAAGGTGATGGAACATTTCAATTCAGAATGAAATTCTGGTGTTTGTTTAATGACACATTTGATCTTCCAAAATATATTAGGAATGGATGATAATTATTAGGGTGGCTTTTTTGGGATAATTCTGATTGAGGAACTGATCAGGTGTGGGCCAAAAGATGTAAAACTGGCCCTCTGATTTCCAGCTGCCATCCACTTGCTGAGAAAAAGCAACTCCCAGAAATACAGAATGGATTACTAGCACATATTTTCTCAAGTTTTTCATGTGTATACTCTACAAACAAATTCCAAAAAGATGCTGCTTGGATGGGGGATGATTCAATTAAAGCTTTAGATTTCGAATCAACTCCCTGCTCTGGGGTGCATAGTTGACTAATTGATGCCAAATTCTTTGAGAGCTAGATCATGACAAGAAATAAAGTTAGCCTCGCCAGTTATGTACTTATAATCTGGTTCTCTACAAGGAAAACCCTCTGCGGGATTTCTTAACAAATAAATCCAAAGATTTTCTGAACATTGCAATCAAACAGAGCAGAGAACACAGGAGCAATCACATTTGCAACAAGTAGGGCATATGCATGCATGAAGAGACAGAGAGAACGATTGTAAATATTTCATGATCCAAAAAAAAAAAATGTAATTGATATATGCATATAAATTATTACAACAAGTCAAGTCATCAAGACGAGAAAACAAAGCGATGAAATACTTACCCGATGATGTAAATGTCTGCTGGTTCTTCTGTACAAAGCCAATCATCAATATCAAGATCCTCGTATGGAAGTCTTCCAGCAACATTCCAAGTACCTATTGTCACCCTACAGTAACCAAATGTTTAGCACTGTATTCTTAATAATTAAATTCCTTAGCCTGATATTCAAAGAATAAGCAGATTACAGCCAACCTCACATCCTTCGTGTTTATGTATTGAAGACGCGGAGTTTCAGATTTTCCTCGCCTGTGTCTTGATGGATAGCCCTTGGAAGGTGCATCTGGATCAATCAAAAATCAAAACAGATGATCACAAACTAGCTTTGTATGTAATAAGATGAGATAAAATGGTCTTCCCATAATTTTTCATGTCCGGTAGGAAGCATCTGATCAACTATTTTTTTATGTCTCGGCAGAACCATAACAAAACAGCTTTCTTCCAAATTCAAGAAACCAAATTGTCAATCACAGGCTGCACAAAAAGTGCCTTGCTCGCACACAAGAAAGGAAAAAAAAAAAAGCGGCATCACTGAGATGAGAGTTGCAGAATGATAAGAGACTTTGAATGACAAGCCAGTGTAGCTCAAATTTCTGACCCACAATTACACATTCTTCGAAAGCTTAATCTTTTGTAAGTAAGCCTCGAAATCTTACCCTTGGGGTTGATCAAATTTCTGAAAATCTTAATGAAAAGGGAAACTGGTGACAGGCAAAAGAACTGAGTGATACATCCAAGAGATTACATATGCTATTAAGCTCGAATGCATTGAAAATGACAAAAGGAGACTCAATAACAGATAAGGAAAAGGGTTTTTGCCTGAAATTCGACTCTGAAACACATGCGGGTTCCCCTGTGTCCTATTTGCATGGTCCTCATTCACATTAACTCTTTCATCTTTAGCAGAGGAAGCTGTATAAAAACTGACAGAACATGGTCAAGCACAGAGTAATTAGAGTAATTAAGAAAGAACGATGGCAAGTAAACACTAAAACCATACCGTCATCTTCACTCTCAGTTTCAGTGTATTCATCTTCACTAAAATCGTAAACCTTGGGCTTTATGTTCAGCCATTTCTTCATCACATGTGAAGGCCAGAAAGGCTGCAACCAAACGCAACTCTCCAGAATAAACAACATGCAGAACCCTCAAAAGAAACAAAAAAGAAAGATATACCTCAGCTCGCTTTCCTCTCCTGGTCCTCATTCTGAATCAAGAACAAAGATTTGCAAAACAATTTATATAGCTGACTTTCAAAGAAAAACAGGCCCTTCGAAAGGAAACAGGAACGGGCGCGCGATTGTCACCATCCTAGGTGATTTGCATTAGAATAAAAGACTTGGAGACCATTATAAAACAAGAAGGCCTAAGGTTAGGCTTCTTGCGATGCCAATCACAAAAAAAGATTCATATTAGGAGCAAACAGAAAGGACAGAAAAGTTGACACATTTAATAGTCATCCACAATCTCAACTTGCCAAAGAAGAATAATTCAACGGTCCACCGACACGTCTTCAATTTTCTGGTACCAAAACATCCCAGCATGATATTATAGAAAATTCAGCATATCTGAAATCAAGTTCTATGAATATCAGGTCGTCACTTTCTCCTTTAACAGTACAGTGCTACAAAATACTCTTAAAATCAGTGGATGTTACTGCCATAACAACTACAAGCATAGAGGCAAGTAGGCCACTAAAGTGACAGTTAAGCACAGCATGAGAAAAGAATACATTTTGTCCCCCGATCCTAATCAAACCTGGAGGAAATCCAACTGGGCATTTCCCATCATGCAAATCACTGATCCTTAATCACATCGTGAAATCCAAATCTAGGTGAACCAACTAACAATCCTAATCCAAGTCAGCCCTGGCGCACATCAATCTAATAAAGTTTATGAACCAAACCTGATTAAGAGGAGTAATTGTATAAATTAATAATATAAACAAAGAGATTAGTCTCAATACAAAAACAAAACTGAGCATACCTTCAGTCACAGCTTCGATACCAGAACTATAACAGACTCAAGCATGCAAATATTTTAATATACAAAAAAAGTGGGGGTGACACCGAAATACAGAGTTTTAAAGCTACTTTTCGTTTAGCAATATATAACAAAATAATATTTTTAAAACTTATTTTTTTATATCAGAACATTATATAAAAAATGAAATGAATAAATAAAATATTTAAAAAACTAAAACGCTTTTAAGCACAAGAACAAGCATCCTTACTCAAACAGAAAAAGAACAAGTAATTAAGAAAAAATTATATTGCAGGGCAACTGTGATTCACTGGTAGGACAGTGAATCTTTTTATTATTTTATATTTGATGATATCTAGAGATACAGATGTTATGTGTAAGAAAAATGACCCTTGAACTGTTGCAGAAGTGGACAACAAAAGATGGGTTCAGCGCACTATATGTGAAGATGAAACGCTCTCCCATTTTTTCAACTATTATTAAAAGTCCAACTGCTCTTCTCTTTTTCAGGGTAATGCGAATACATAGAAGGAGTCTATGGTTGAAGTTCATAAAGACTTTCCTTCGCTGGCAGGGAAAACTCAGATTTCATACCAAGTCAAAAGGCAGTGCTGTTCTATCAAAATCTTCTAAACTTTGATAAAACCATACATATGTATCATCATATATATATATATAGGAAGCTCGTGATCGAGAAGTTACCGTGACAGCACTTTACTGTTAACAAAACGTGTCCTTGTCTGGATTAATTTAGATGGTGATTTCATGGTCGAAATTGGATGACCGCAAACCATTTTATAATTAAAATCAGCAAAATAAGAGAGGGAAAGGAAGATGACATTTCTCTTTAATTGCATGGTAATGGGGTTGGAGCAAGGTAAGATTTATCTTTATGGGAAAATCATTATTCTTAAATGTTAATTGCAGGCTGCTGATGGGGGGATAAGGAAGGTAAGATTTGCTTTCCTGCAAATCTTCATTAATAGTCGTGTGTTGATGATAGGGTTCTTTCCTTTTTGGCTGGTAAACATGGGCGCAAAGATCATCATCAATAATTATCATCATCTATAATTCCACAGTTTATTTAGCATTTTAGTAAGCAAAGATTCTTCAATTTAAACTATAGAAAGAAAAGGAGCATCACGTGTAACTTTCAAGCCAACGGTCGGAGGATTCTCTTTTTCCATGATAAAAATACAATCTCGAACAGGCTATCATCCTACGCTGAGATTGCTGAAATGACTTCCCAGCACAAGCTGTCCGAGCCTGAAGCACAACTATTTCCCCAGCAAAGGTGACTCTGATTATTTTTTTAAATATTTTTTTAGTGTTTAAAAATCATTTTTAATATTACAATATTAAAAAGATTTAAAAACATAAAAAAATTAATTTTAAATAAATAAATCTCTTAAAAATAATCTAAAAAAACAGTATCAAACACTCACGAGCTACTGGACATCAAATCAAAACTCAAAAAATCGTAATCTATGGAGCAATAAATCAAAGGGCTACCACGAATCTCAAAAGGGAAAGGAGAGGGACAGCTTTTTGCCAATAAAATACTGTAGTCTAGTACACACAACACATCCTTTGGTCGACAGTTTGAGGTCTATAACATGAGTTGCCCACCGGCCAGCTTCAGTATCGCCTATTATTATTATTATTATTATTATTAATATTAACATGTGCAAAAGGCTTTTCTTTAGCTTACTTTGGTCTTTTTCTAAGGTTTTTTTTTTTAAAAAAAAAATTATTCTTCAATGTTAAGCTTAATTGGTATAGGCCTTAGACATTTATCTCAATTTTGTTTTTATATAGATTTATACCAATACAATAACTTGATATAGTCTTATTAATCACGTGGTCAAATAACCACCAACAAAATAGATAATAACCTAAAAAGGTGAAAATTATATTTGATAGAACTCTGAACTAAAGATAATCTTGCATCTAAAAACCACAAGTATATGAATGATTCATGAAATTAGTTGATTTTTTACAAGTTAATGTGTGGTCTTTGTCCTTACAAAGAAAAGTTGTTTTTGCATTAAACAAAAGAAAAATACCATGTTTGTTCTTCAATTTCCTACTAAAATTTGCAACTCAAAAAAATAATAATATAATCTTCTCTAATTAACCTTAAAGCATCTTTTTTAAGTTTCAAACTAATGGGTCTAAACTAGTAATCAACCAATATAAGTTTAATAATGAAATAAACCCCTAAATAATAACTAATGGGCTAGAATAAACTCAACTTAAAATTAATTACTCAACATCAAATAAATAGAATGGGATAATAAAAACAAAATAGTTATGCTAAAATTCCTCCATGCACTCCATATCTCAAATTACCGCAATTTTTTGGAATATTTCATTCAAAGCTTAAAACACAACATTCTCACTCGTTTAGGTGAATTAATGTGCCTAGCTTTTATGATTAGGAGTCTTGAGATGTTTAGTTTTCATCCCAACTTGAATTGTAACAAAATTCAATTTATAGCTCTAGATATATCCTAAATAGTAAAGGTCTATGATAACAGGTTTGACATAATTCATGTGATAACTTAGACCCTATGGAATAATATGCTCCAAAACTTTATTTGACATGAAACTAATCATCATATAGTTTAATGTATGTAGTATCTCCTTATGAGATTTTGGTCGATTTCATGTATGGTTTAAGAGATATGTATGACCTTACAAAACTAATCAACAAACATTTAAAGTCACTTCGGACCTAATCTGGTTCGTATCATATTAAAACATGTTTATTAAATATAATTTTTCTAAGATATAAAATTACGGTCTTGTTTAACCTATAAATTTCTTAAAAAAAAAAAGAATGGGCGTAAAACTTTAGGTAAATCAGACAAGGCTATTATATTTATATTGTGGGAAATTTCAAAAATTATTATTTAGTTGTTTTATAGTTTTCTAGAAAATGGCATGACTAGAAAACACTTGTCTATATAAAATAATTTATATTTTCAATAACCAACATGTTCTCTTTAGTTTTGTATTTTTAGGGTTTTTTTCTCTTTCAGAAAACAACATGTAAATTATTGTTTAGTCCTGAAATATTATTTATAGGAGGTTTTATTCCTTAATTGTTAAATTTTATTCCTCCAAGTAAATAGTGGATAACCACCTACTGCTTTTAATTATAATGATTTCCTTTTTAAAAATAAAAAAATAAAAATTATGAGATACGTTCAATCAATGATTCATTGAAGTGTTTATATATATAAACGGTCACGGATATGAAAATCTAAGGGCTCTAGACAGAACGAAACTTGAAAAGATAAAGCAGAAGAACTTGATGATTCAGACAACCATGCAAACCCTAAAGATCCTGTTTCCAGTTGCTATTTTCTGCAATAATAAAGGCTTGTTCGAATCTTTAGGAATTTGTTGATCTGTTAGTTTGCATTTGTTTCTATAAATATGTACAAGATTGCTATGAAAATTAAGCAAATCTGTTTTAATTCATTCTTGATAAACAGTGCGGCATCAATATTGTTTTCTTATCCACTTTCTTTCTTTCCAAACACCCTTCAAAGTTCAAACACAGAAAATCATTGCAGCAATTGCAAAATCAATTTCATCAGATTTCTGTTCAATAAAACAGTAAAAACAATTACTGTTCAGATTGAAATCTGGAAATTGTCTTCACTTAATCTAAACGCTTCAAACACTCTCAGAAATCAAATTGAGTTTACGATACAAGCAATACGAGAAGTAGAATGCTAGTACAATAAAACTCCACTTAAAACGAAACTGAATTCACCTCTTTTTTTAGAGGTAAATCAACCACCTCTCCAACTTGTAGGGATTCACTTGCATTCTTCTGGTGGCGCTCGTTGCTTTGGATGAAGGGGAAGAAACAACAGCAGTTAAATTCCGTGCCTGGAAATTCGTACCTGCATACTTTCTGAAAACTTCGAGTCTTGGTATTGTATGCTACAACAATTCCTGGAAGCTGCAGATAAATGGTCTCAGAATCTTTACCATAAGCAAAAGGATATATGTAGTGAGGCTCCCGCTGATTACCAGGACAGTTCTCAAGATCCTGTTTTGCCAACTCTTTATGAAAGATGGTGTATACCAATGCCCACCTGAATTTTTCACTGTCATAGACATTACTGTGTAAGTAGACATCGTGCTCATATTTCTTGAGGAGATTCCAGGTATGAACCCCTTCAAAATCAGTGTGGGTGTAGCGTAGTCTCCCCTCATATTCCCACAAGCATCGCCTGAAAGTCATCGTATCTTCAGGAAAATCTGGCAGCTCTATTACTTCACAGCGATCATCTTTAACATGATAAACAAGCAACCGTCCATTTATTTCCCAATGAATAGCTCCATTGGAAAAAAGTGGGGATGTGTTCAACTCAGTAAACTCACTGACAGGTTCTTCAACTTTAAAAGACAAATGGAAGGGTTGACGTTTTCTCCAGGACCCGGTTTCGGAGGAGTAAATTTCCAGTTCAATATCACCAGGAAGTGGGCCCAGGCCATTCTCTTCATCTTTGAAAGCATGAATAAGCACAACCTGATACTGTTTTCCATCAAAAGCGAGACCTGACCTGATGACTTCCCCGGTAATACCATGCGGTGGAAGAGTCTCAGGCCGCATGGTCAAGGGATTGAATACATGGTAGATGAGCTGATTCTCCCCGAAACCAGACAACAAAAGCAAGCCATTAGCTGAGGCGATAGTTTGCAGGTAACTGCTGGCGGAGAAACTGAGGGGATTGTTGATACTGACGCCTCCCGTTTCTTGATCAACGTCTAGAAAAATAAACTGCGACGACCCTTCTTGAAACCGATAATGGCAAACGAAGCCCTTTGCGCCGCCCATGTCAGAAATATTGCTGGAATTCTCAGAACATTCTGTCTTCTGATCCTCCATGTTTGCGAATGACAAATAGTCTTGCTGCTACCATTAATCTTATAAAAACCAACTCAAGGTCAAGGTCAGTACTCCAATAGCTTTATCTACTCCCGCTTGGGGGGGGAGTAAATAAATAAAGACCATATATCACCAAACTCCATTGACTTACCTTCCCACTTCCAAGAAGATTTCAAGAACCCGAAACACAAGCAAACAATATACTTCCAGAATATAATTAAATCCATTTAATAGTAATACCATCTATTATAAAGCAACGCTTCAATTATGCTTTAAAGACTAGCAATTCAAGGAAATATTATAATACTAGTTAAATGAAAGATTAAAAGATTAAATAATTACTTGCTTCTCGAGTTGCCTTAAAATGACAGCTAACAGACCTTCTTCAACTTGGATAACATACCTCGACATTGTTTGCTTTTATGTTTTAAAAATATTTTTGAAAAAATTAATACTTTTTTATTGTTTTTTTTTTGTATTTTTATATTATTTTGATGGGTTAATATTAAAAATATTTTTAAAAAAATAAAAAAAATCAAATAAAAAATAAACATTATTAAAATTGCTTTTAGACAGCGAGGCCAGTATTTGCACGAAAGAGGGCAAATGAGGGAGAAGGAGTATGAATCAGTATAATGCTGACCTCGCAGTTTTAATTTAAATAATTAATGACCCTTGTCTAATCCCAAAGAGTACCCCCAATATATAATTAATTATTTTAATTTTGGTGGACTTATTGTTAATGCTTGTTGTTACCGTAAAAAGTTTAAAACCTTGACTAGACACCCTTCTCCCCAGCCGCGGTTTCAACGCGCTCAAGAGATTTCCAGTCGGGTTCTTCAATGGTTAACAGCCACTTGTAGATTTTTCAATTCTCTGAAGAAATTTTAAAAAAAAAATAGAATATAAAAGTCATGCTGGTTTTACTGTGTATTGTTCACCTTACCATTTTAGCCTAAGGATGAAAATTTTAACTCCCTTTGTATAGTGAAACTATCAAGTTACCCCTAGGATCTCACAAAATGATACAGAACAGTAGAAATATTTTTGGTTTTCATAAATTTATACATAGTAAAACTAATAAAATACACCCTAAAAAGACAAAAAGAAACTTTGGAACTGAGGGTATTGTAGTACTTTCACCTTGGTTTTTTTCTTGATTATTGTTGGGTCAATGGGGGATGTATAAGTAATTTACTATTCTTTTATTATTTTTTTCAAAAACACTGTTGTTTTTTATTTATTTTTTCGAACGCAGCAGAAGTGTTTCACTCGTCTTTCCAACGATGCATGCAGTGTCTCTTGACGGTAAAACTAACCTTCCGCAGTGTCAACGAGTGCAACATTATGTCCTTTGCCTCCTGGTACGGCGCGTATCGGTGTCAGGTGATCAGTCAATTGTTGGTGGATACTTCTATTTTTTTCTCTCTTTTCCCTCTCTTGCCTCTAGAAATTATTGGTAAGTCCTTCATGTTTCTGCTGGTTTTAGTTTAATCTTTGTTATTTAGATTCCGGTTTTATTTCTTATTTCTTCCATGAGATTTTTTTATTATTTTCAAATATGCCCCTCAATTGAAACGGAGTATATATGTTGGTTTTCATTTCAGTTCTTATTCTTTGGTTTTTAATTTGTTTTTTGTTTCTTTAATTTTTTTGATTCGTAGGTTTTAATTTTTTTTTTAATTTTGTCCTCTAATTGAAATTGGTCATATATGCTACTTTTTAATTTGGTCCTTATTTTTTTAATTATTTCAGTTCGGAGATTTTTATATATTTCAATTTTATCCTTCGATTGGAATTAATTGTATATTTTATTTTTCATTTTAACCCTTTTTGAATTTTTTATTTGGTATTAATTTCTTTTATTTTTTTTGTCTTTCTTTAACATTGTTTATTTTTTACCCATATTTATGTACCTATATTTTTAGTTTTTATTTTTAATTTATTTTATTTTATTTCTATTAGGGTTTTATTTTATTTTCTTCAATCCTTAAATTTTAATTTATGTTGGTAATCACTTTAAAAATTAATATTTCTCTTTTTTTCCTTTGTTCTTTTTTCCCTTGTTCTTTTTTCCCCATTATTTTTATATGTTTTTCGGGTTAGATGATCTTATAATTTCGTTGTTTGCACAATAATAATGATAATTTTAGTGATTATTTTTTTATTGTCTTTTTGTAAAATTGTTTACTTCTTTTTTATTCTTCAGGGCAATTTAATAATTTTAAGTACTTGAGCAAAATATTGACAATAATTTTAATTGTTATAGTCATGATAATTATCGCAACGATGATTTTTTGCGCTTCGCATCCCGTCATCCCCTTATTAGGTAGACAACAGTGCGCGGTAAAAATGAGATGTGTTTTATAGCCATAAAAATTACAGCTATAAATATCAAGAGTTGCCAACTAGTATTAAGGTCACTAAGAACCTATTGGTCTGCGAGAGTCTTTGGTAAGGAGGCATGTTGTGCAAGGAAAAAACAACATCACCCCCAGTGCACCCTACCTAAGGTAAGATGCATTATTATTTGATTGTTTTTTTTAAGTTTATTTTTTACACTGTATTTATAAAAAAAATATTTTTTTTGTCTGCGGGTGTACTTAACGATGTAATTTTACACTACAGCTAGAAAATCTTTTTGTTATCTAAAGATATACTTTACAATGTAAATTTATATCGTAGTTAAAATATCTTTTTTTATCTATGGATGTATTTTACAATGTAAATTTACATCCTGATAGATGAAACAAAAATAAATTTAATTATTTTTTATATTTTAGCCAAGTTCCAATGGATAATCATAAACTGGTTACTATACCCAATTTTTATTTTAAAATATGAGAAAAATGCAATATTTTTTTACGAAAAATATATGATGAGAAAAACTTTGAAATTTAGCCATATGCACGAAAATAATACCTTTTTATCATTTTTAATTTTTATATTTTTTTGAATGAAATAAAGCAAAAAAAAATAGTGGGCTGACTATCCAGCCATGATGGGCCGAACTGATAGCCCACTCTTGCATGGGCTGGGTTGACATTCCAGCCCTTAATGGGCCTGTCTATAGGTCTAGGTGGACTATCACCCACCTCTTGTGGATTGGGCCTCCAGTCCAAGTGGGCTGGAAGCCCGCCTACTCTATGCATTTGGGTTGGTCACAAAGCCAGATCCCCCTCATGCTAGCCTGGCCTGCATGAACAGTGGGACGTAAATTACATCCTACTACATGCAGGCGACGAGAGAAAGAAGACGATGAATAGTGATTTTTCAAGTGTGATAAAAAGTGTACTTATTAGTACTGTTAGGCAGAGGAGGTCGAGGTGGTTGTCCTAGTGGTGGTGGCATCGGTAACGGTGGCCTGTGGTGGTCGGAGGAAGCTTCTAATAAAGTCAGGGTTCATGTTGCAACTATTGTTACCACCTTTGTTGTGTTGCCGGAGAGTGTGGCTGAGTTTCTGGCATCGAGGGGGAGCTTACCGTGGTGACGAGGGTGGTATTGAGTGGTCAGACAACCGTTACTGGTGGAGAGAGAAGAGGCTCTTCCAGACTGGTTTTTAGAGAGAGAAAGCTTGCAAATCGAGAGAGAGAAAGAGAGAGCTGGTTGCTGAGGGAGGTAAAAGATGATGGTGTGATTTTGCATGATATCTCTTTGTTCTTTTGCTTGCTTTTCTTTGCCAAGATTTTCTGTAAATTTTCATTTAAGCGCTGCCCCTTTTTCTCATGTTTTTTGTCACATAAAACTTTGCTCGTTTTTTTCTTTTGTTCCTCCTTCCTTGGATGCTATTTATAGGGGATTGAGGCACCCCTCATGCACATTGCATGAGGTTGCTGCCTCTGTCTCTAAACTTGCAGGGGATGCAGCGTCGTGCCCTGCACTGTTCCAGTGTCAAAACAATGCAGGCACATGCAAATTTAGCTTTGGGAGGGAGAAAATACAATTTGGTCTCTAAATTTGCAATTATTCTAATTGCATCTCCAATTGACTTTGAACTTTTAATTTTGTGCAATTATATCCGTGTCAGAAATTCAATGTTAGCCTTAACTTTATGCCTTTTCTATTTTGATCCTTGGTTTCTGATTTACATGATTTGACCCTCAATTGATCATTAGACTCTCAATTTGTTTCAATTTGGCCCCTGAATTCACATAATTGTCTAGGAAAAATTCAAATCGATCTCCGAAAATTCCAAACTTCTCAATTGGACCCGAATTAAGCTCAAACACTTGGTTTCTTACCAATTAAACCCTTAATTAATTTGATGTGGTCAATTTAAAGTATAATTAAGTCCTTGCACTTAATTAAATCCTTCAATTGGACCATAAATTAATTCTCAAATATAATTATATTTTTAAATTGGTCGGCGATTAAATCAAATCAACCCATAAAAATATAATTATATCGCATAACTTAATTTTTACACAGATTTATCTAATGATAAATTATTTTTGCTTTAAATATGTACTTTCTTCTAATTTTGGGGACAAAAGAGATATAATTAGATTCTCGAAAACAACCAAAATTTCCACATTGATTTTTTTCTATCAACGTTGACCCTTTTTATTTTATTTTTTTTATTTTTTGGTATATTTTATGGAATGACCCAGAAATTGAGTGATGACAATGATGATAATATAGAGATGGATTTTCAATGATTTGTCTTCTTTTGTAGGTAAAAAATTAATTACTTATTTTTATTATTTGATTATTGCAAGTGTTTTCACAATTTATATTTTGTTTATTGTGTTTAATTTAAATTGAATTATAAAATAAATTAATATTGATACAGTAAATTCAATAATTTAGATATCTAAATCTTCTTATTTTTTTAATGATGATAATAATTTTATATTGTAGGTTTTGTTAAAACCTTCTAAACAAATAAATTTATATCGATTTAAAATTCATATATTTTATAGAAAACTTGCACTTCATGTTAATTCTACATAAATTTATTACTTTACCCAAATTTATATTATAATAAAAATAATCTCATACAATTAATATTTTTTTGCAATGAAAAAAATACAGTTTCGGCCATAACAAGACAAGGGTAAATGGCTAGTACACACACACATATTAACTAAAATATAAATAGCGTTGCCCTTTTACTATGGATTTCTTCATTATTCACTGAGACACAGTTGATTATAGATTGCTATAGTGAAATTATCATTTTACCCTCAGTGCCAAGAAATGTTAACACCAAGAACGGGGATATTTTAGACATTTTCAAGGGACATAGATTGTATTTTTTTAATTTATTGTATAGTAAAACAAAGAAAATAACCCCCTAAAACAACAAAAGAAGTCACCTAAAACCGGGGATAGTTTAGAATTTTTTTAAGGACATAGATGGTATTTCTAAATTCTTTGCACAATAAAACTACAAAATTAGCCCCAAAAAATAACCCCTGGACCAAGTGGTATTGTTGTATTTTTCATAATGATTTTTTTCATAGTTATCGTGAGGTTCAAGGGTGTATTTGTAATTGTCCATTATTTTATTTTATTTTAAAAAAAAATTGCAGGTGCGTTATATGGATGCAGCTGCAGTGTTTCATGCACACATGTCATTTGAGAGGCGCATGAACATAATTCAAGTGGTTAAAAATCGACTTCCATCATGCATCATGGTGTGCCGATATGTCCTCTTCCTACTAGTATGGCACGTGTTTGTTTACGGTGGCCGGTGAAAGTCCAATGGACGAGTTTAAGTTTTTTCTTCATTTTCTCTCCCTTTCTTCCCAAAAATACATTGTGGTCCCCACGGTTTGAGAAAGTTTTATTTTGGTCCATAGTATTTTTATTTCTCTTTTATTGCTGTTTTCTTCAATATAGTTATTGATTTGTTACAATTGTGACGTTCAATTGAAACTGATTATATATATTGTGTTTCAATTTAGTTCTTATTCTTTTGATTTTTTGTTTGCTTTTAGTTATTTTAATTATTTTGGGATGCATGTTTTAATTGCTTTTTATTGGATCCTTCAATTGAAATTTTTCATATATTATGTCTTCCATTTAAGTTCTTATTCTTTTAATTTTTTAAAAACATTACACAATATTTTTTTTAAATGTGTTTATTTATTTCAGTCCCAAGGTTTTTTATTTCAATTTTTTCCTTTAATTAGAATTAATTATATAGTTTGTTTTAATTTGTTTTGATTGTGTTCTCTAATTGAAATTAGTTATGTATACTTTTTTTCATTTGAATTCTTATTCATTTAAATATTTTAACAAAATTACACTGCAATTTTTTTTTAAAAAAAAAATTATTTGTTTCGATCCCAAGGTTTTTATTTGTTTCAATTTTATCCTTCGATTAGAATTAATTATATATTTTATTTTTCATTTCAGTCATTGTTCTTTGAATTTTTTATTTACTATTAATTTCTTTGATTTTTTATATCATTCTTGGATAGTGTTTATTTTTTTATCTGTATTTATGCATCTATGCTTTTAGTTTTTATTTTTAATTTTTATCATTTTATTTTTTATTAGGGATTTATCTTTAGTTGGTTTAGTCTTGAAATTTTAATTTATGTTAGTGATCGTTGTAATATTAATATTGCTCCCTTTTTCCTTTGTTTTTTTTTGTGTTTTTTTTTATTTGTTCTTCAGATCAGATGATTTTATGATTTTATTGTTTGCGTCATAATAATGATAATTTTATTGTTTGCGTCATAATAATGATAATTTTAGTGATTATTTTATTATTATTATTTTGTAAAAAAGTTTTTCTTTTTTATTTTATTTTATTTTTTGGCAATTTAATTATTTTAATTATTTGGGCAGAAATGTTGATAATAATTTTAACTATTATAGTAATGATAATGATAGTAATGTAAGGATGAATTTTTAATTTATATTTTCTTCTTTTTATAGGTAAAAAATTAACTATTTATTTTTATTATTTTATTATTGCAAGTGTTTTCACAATTTATATTTTGTTTTTATATTGAATTTAAATTGAATTATAAAATAAACTAATTTTAATAAACTAAATTCAATAATTCAGATATCACAATTTTATTTTTTTTAATGATGATGATAATTTTATACTAGTTATTTTGTTAAAACTTATTTGACAGATAAATTTATATCGATTTAAAATTCAAATATTTATAGAAAACTTACACTTCACAAAAAATATACACAAAATTATTATTTTATCTAAATTTATATTATAATAAAAAAAAACTCACACAATTAATATTATTTAATATTAAAAATATATAATACCACCCTCTACAAGTTTCCGGAGCATTGGCTAGGATTTACATGAATATAGTACTCCAAACTCTCTCTCTCACAGTCACACACCTGTCCCGAAAATAATCTCTAAGGAAGAAATACAGCTCCTAATAATTGGTTGAAATTTACAACTCACCTTTGTTAATGTTCGAGTTTTAACGGGCCTTCTTCACATAATTTTTTTTTATTTTCAAATAAAATAATATCTTTTTGCCTGCTACAATGATCTCAAACTTTAAACGAGTAAGAAATTGCAGAACACTCAGAATTTGAATGATAAATGCAAAAGATAAATTTTAAGACAAACTATTAAGGTAGAACATACATCTATCAGGCTCAGGGCATGAACAGTTGAGAAAATTGGGGGAAATGGAAGGAAACTAGTGCTGGCATCTCAAAAATCATGTCTTTCTTAGACCTTTTTTGCCGTAGATTGCTAGATCAAAACTTTACAATTCCAAAAATCAATGATGTATCTTTTTTTCTGTAAAGTTATATGCATGCATGTGAGAATTCGAAATACAAATTATTTCAGTATATTCAGTGTAGTTTTCTCTTACAATTAAGGATTCAATTTATAGAAGAAAACCTAGACTAAAATAGCAATAATAAAGCTTACTTTACTGTTACTTTATATAATGTCTAAAACAAGAAATTAACAGTTATATTCAACACTCCCCCTCAAGTTGGAGCGTAGATATTTACCATGCCCAACTTGTTAATTGCATTATGAAATACTCTTCCGAAGACTGCCTTTGTGAGGATATCAGCTAGCTGATCTTCAGACCGAACAAACGGAATTTGTATGATTTTTCGATCAAGATTTTTTTTAATAAAGTGTCTGTCGACTTCAACGTGTTTGGTACGATCATGTTGAACCGGATTATGAGCAATCTCAATAGCTACCTTATTGTCACAGTGTAGACCCATAGATATCTCATAGTCAATTCTCAGGTCTTGTAATACTTGTTTAATCCATAACAATTCACATACACCATAAGTCATACCCCGATATTCTGCTTCGGCACTTGACCTTGCGACTACTTTCTGATTCTTACTTCTCCAAGTAATCAGGCTGTCTTTTACGAATGTAAAATATCCTGATATCGATCTCCTATCAGTCTGATTTCCTGCCCAATCCGTGCAGAATTATTATCATTTTCCTCCAATTTGAAAATATCTTCATTCTATTCATTGTTACTCTCCCCCTGAAGAGAAGGCCCAGGAACTCCCCCTGAATAATAGAGTTCTAATTCTCGAAATGATATATCCAAGGGTACATGTAACTTCTGATGGGAATGGTCATAACTCCGATACCATTTCGGTGTTTCTTCGTTTGTTCGAGTAATACTGGCACTGTAGCCTCTGGGGATAAAAAGAAAAATTCGATTTGAAAAAAAAAATACGATTCAAAGGAAAAAAATTCGAGATTCGAGATAAAGAATACGTTTCAAGATAAAAAAAAAAATTCGAGATTCAAGATACAAAATACGTTTCAAGATAAAAAAAAAAAATTCAAGTTTCGCTTTGATCAATATGATTTAAAGAAATACGATTCAAAGGAAAAAAAACTCGAGATTCGAGATAAAAAAATACGTTTCAAGATAAAAAAAAAATTTGAGATTCGAGATACAAAATATATTTTGAGATAAAAAATTTAGAAGTTTTATCACTTATGCCTGGATAAACGACATTCGATGTAGGTTGTACCATTGTTGTTTCGAATGATCCGCTTCACCGTAATAAAAACAAACCAGCTCACCCGGGTTTTTATAACCGGAATTAAGCCTTTGCCTTTCACTTTCATTTCTCTCATCTCTGTGACCCATATGTCTCTCACCTCCTCCGCCACTTCCACGGGATTGAGCTTCGATCACGGTGATATTACGGCCATCAAGGTCTATCTCGTTCATCCCCTCAATAGCATCTCTCATTGCCAAGAGTCACAAAACCAAAACCTCGAGATCGCCCAGTTTCACGATCCTTTATAATCTTTGAATCGATGATTTCACCATACTGGCTAAAAGCCTCATGGAGGATCTGGTCAGTGGTGGTCCAAGCAAGGCTGCCAACAAAGCAATTGTACTCAATCTTAGTAGACATTGCTTCACCTAGTTGCTAAAGCTAGGTTTATGAGCTGGGTTTACAGGTTGAACAAAGTCTTCTGGGTTTACAAGCTGGGTTTTGTTGGGTTGTCGAAGGGGTAAGAACACGCAAATACCAGTGTTCTTTCTCACAGTGACCCTCAAGCAGATGGCTATTGATTTCAAGGTTAAATGGGTGTTCATTTATGGGTTTAATGGATGCTGAATGGGTGTTGATTTCTAGGTTTGTTAGGGAAATTTCGGTATGGATTCGCTGCTACACCCCGATTCGCTGCTATACCAGTGGTTGATATCTGGATTTATGAGCAGAAAATAGTTGATTTCTAGGTTGATAGGTGATTTCTGGTAGAAAGGGGTTTGGTTTTCTAGGGTTTTTTTGTGTATGAATAGTGATAATTTTGGCTCTTGATTTCTACAGTACCTATTGACGAACTAACACTGTAGCGATCGAATTTCTGGATTTGAGCTTCGATAAACAGTACGCTTGATGAACAAGCACTGTGCAAATTCGAGTTCTGGGTTTCAAACCAGAAAGAAAAAAAACTTCGATTCGGAAAAAAAAAGAAAACTTTGATTCGAACAAATTCGTAGAGAATTTCAGATTTGCTCTGATACCATGTGAGAATTCGCAATACAAATTATTTCAGTATATTCAGTGTAGTTTTCTCTTACAATTAAGGATTCAATTTATAGAAGAAAACCTAGACTAAAATAGCAATAATAAAGCTTACTTTACTGTTACTTTATACAATGTCCAAAACAAAAAATTAACAGCTATATTCTTGGATACACCACACAAATGCACGCATGGAATAACTAAAAGAAGAGACATGGGACGGAGAAACAAAATCAGATAAATTACCAGAAACTAAAGTAATCGCATAAATAAAAGGAGCACCACGAGATGCTTCTGGATATTTGATAGTCACAATGCGTGTACAGAAAGGATGTTGAACTTTTGAAGATACCAAACCCAACAAGGGAGAAAGGCTGTGATGTAGGAACTCCTGATGGATGTCTACTGTAAAAAAACTCAAACAAAACTCTCGCGCCCTTGTCCAGGAAAATGGCCTGCAGAAACCAGCTTGTCGAGATCCAAAAAGTCATCACATGATGGTGCAACACCTCCTTTCCTCGGTAGGCTGTGCAGGTGCTGGCTGGAGCCCGTGTGACTCGGATGGGTTGTATGTGAACTCTGATGTATCAAGCCCATACTGGTTTCCATTCAGAAAAGAACAGCAGTAGAATCACAATACGAGCCAGAAAGTACCAAAACTTGATAGATACATAACATATATGTACAAGTGATGAAAAAAGACATCAAAGTTAGAAGTATTCATGCAAAACCAAGATGATGCGAATTACCACAGATACATAATGAAGCTACTAGAAGGAGAGAAAAAAAACAAGATGATGAGATTTACCATTGATACGTAATGGCACTGCTAAAAAACAGCCGCATCAAATGTTAAACCATGAAAATGATCTCACATGAACATTCAAGAATCAGGATGATCACATAACATGAAGATGAGCTTGTTTATAGGCCATCATGTCTGCACTAAACACATTACAACCAATGCAATAAAAGACAGGAACAAGGTGTAACTGATGTTAATAGTTCTCTTGTAGTCTGGAATTGTTGTCATTTTACTCAAAATGTCACAAAACTGAATTCCCAAAGCTTCATGAAAATCCAGTTATAGTATAGAACTTTGCCAACACATATCGCCATTAAATGGTGTCTCTAGACAGAATGACCTGTATGGCTAACAACAGTAAAAACATGCAATATTTTCCAGATGGAGAATCAAACTTTCATTAAACTAAATTTCAGGAAAGTCAAACCTTTTCCCTCATTCGTGTACTCCAAGCATCATTTCTGCCTGGACGCTGATCAAGGGTTCCAGTAACAGGCACTCCTGTTGCAGGTGCTGGAGGCCTGTTAAGCAAAGGCTGCCGGGTCTGTTGTCTATAGGCAATGAACTCGTCATCGCTATCATACTCTTCAGGCCTGTTTGCTGCTCTAACCACAAGGGTTAACAAGAAAATCAAAGCCTGCAATTACACAGTGATTCATTGTTAAGAAGCTCTTTGATTTTTTTTTACGGGAGAGAGAGAGAGTTCAAATTCATACAGAAACAGATACATCCAAACACCATCTCCCAGTTCGTAGTCTAGAAAAATAAATCAATTCCAGTCTTACCAACAGATAATTATATGGTTCGTGAAAATATGGAGCATTATTTTCTCAGTTGTGGGACTTGTCCTAGAAAATTAAGCACTCTCACATAGAAATGTCCATGAGAATCTTTAAAATCCATGGAAACTCCATGCATAAACTGACCCTCAATACTAGATTCTCTTTAATTTTTTTCCTGATTCAGAATTCCTTATCTGAAATCTGATTTTCTTCAACTATGTTTTTAAAAAAAAAAAATACAAATATTGATTTCAATAGCAAAAGAAAAGTTCATGGCATTAGTTCAAGTGACTGATTTGCCATCAATTCTTTGCATCCATTAACTAAAGAAAGCCACCATGCTTTCACTCCAAAAGAAATTGAGCACATATATGAGCAGTGTCATGAATACAGAGAAAAGATTCTTTGGGACATGGTTAGCAAGTGAACACAAGAGAGAAGATAACTGTATCATGCAGTTTAACTATCTCTCAACCCAGCCTTGTGTAAGAAATTCATAAGGATGATAGCATCACAGAGACTGCTCCCCAGTTTCTGATTCTGTCTCTCCGGAAAGTACCAAACCCTCACACACAAAAATAGCAACATTTCATGCTTACCTCCAAAATAACTATTCCAAGAGCAACCCATTTGACAATGTTCCAGTTTTCTTTGAGGAATTTATATATCATGTCAAAATCACCACTTTTGTCAGGTGGGAGTTCCTGAAGGACAAAAATTATAATACAAATTTAGATTACTAAAGCATGTTAAACTTCAAAAATCAGTAAAATAAAAGACCCACTTCTTTCCAGCTTTTGTCAAAGAATATGAAGGCTGCACATCCCAACTCTACCAATATCAACAAGATGATCAACACTGCATACTAAGTTGATTTAAGGAAACCAGTCATCATATTCATAAACCAGAAATCCAGAGATCATGTAAACTATCCCTCAAACATGTGACCCTTGGATAAGGTTAGTATTAAGGATTTAATTTATTGACATGTAAGTTAGCCATTCTATAATTATAGAAATGATGCAAACTAAAAACTACTGTAGCATTCACAAGGGAAACTAAAAGATGACATTTTTAGAAAAGAGATTTAATGGGATAGCAGAGATGAGAAAAGGAAAAGAATGACGCCTCCAACTGCAAAACAAGCCAAAGAAAAAAAAAACAGAATTAAAGCAGCAAATGTTGTCCCCAATCTCTTTGTACATAAGTTAAGAAACAGAATCATAATGTTTGTACTTCACAGTGAAAAGAGAATGAGAAGACAATCTTTGTCACTTCTAATGCTAGTTTACTTGGCAAGAACCAAAAAAGAAAGAAAAAAAATGCATATTATGCTGCCATCTTTCCAGCAGGTAATTGTTGTTGCATCACAAAATGGATGTTAGGCACAACTAGTTACTGGTGAGTTTAAAATAGATGCATTATTAGGATACACAAGTCAAGCAGCATCCATTCCGTGTTGCAGCTCCAATACACCCAAAACAAGAGATGACGATAAGAATTACTCCTATAGCAATAAATAAATATATGAACCTGCATAAGAAATGGATACAAAATTAGAATTTGGTGATTTCAGACAACCTTGAGACTAATAAGCAAAAATACAGGTATATTCTGCAGCCAGCATAGCTTCGATTAGCCAGTGCAAATGAAATTGCAGGTTCTCTTCTTCATTGCCCACAATTCCCCTGCACTTAGTAAAGCAAGAACCTGTTGACTAAACTTGCATTTAGTAAACAAAATTTAGCAATACCCTGACAGTTAACCTCAAGAAGGGGGGGAAAGGTACATCTTTTTACAAGCATCATTTCTGAAAGATTATTTAATTGCAAGGGGCAGATCTTGTGGCAATAATGATATTTTCAAGCAAAAGTAGTAGAAGTTTCTATTATTCTTTTGGGAGTCCTATTATTGATTGAATTAAGCGTACTGACAACCAGGTGCAAAATGCAGAGGACTGAGTTCAGAAAAAGAAATAATGAGCTGGGATGGAAAACTGTATATGGGTATCTTTCCAATATTATAATCATCACCATAGCTGTCCCGCCACCACTTTCCAGTTTCCACCAACACTAATTATAAAATCACCATCACTATGGTGAGCACCACTACTATCAATAGCATACCAGCATTACAGTCCCTTGACCACCATCAAACAATTTAACTATTCAATCGTCCTGAATTATCATTTATGTCACATGGTTGTTCTTAATATATGGTCTGTATCAATTGTGTGATGCACAAAACAATTTAATGCGGTATGATAAAAACTTGTATGATATTTGTTAAATGTAAATTTCAAACAAATAAACATACTTTTTGCACTACAATGAAATGATGACAGCCAAATGAATTTCCAAATAACTTATCTGACTGATGAAATCAAAAATGCATCCACCACATTTCACCAACTCAGAAACAATTCTAGCAATGCTTTGCATGAGATCAGCGGCAAACAAGCCATAAAAGAAACTAAGTTCATTATGTTTCACTTCAATAAAATCACTTAATGAAAACAGAATTTAACTATCTGTCAATCTCCAAATGAATGAGAGGGAAGAGAGTTAAAACTTGTTGAGAGTGGATTCCCTTATTAGAGTGAAGAAGGATTTAACTATCTGTCAATCTCCAAGTGATCAGAAGTAGAGCGCTAAAACTTTTTGAGAGTGCACTCCCTTCTTAGAGAATTTCAACCACTTCAACTCTGTTCCCTGATTCTTTTCAAGAGCCCGATGGTTAAACCCGTCAAAAGTTCAATGACCCATCTCCTATGAACTCACTTATTACAATTCAAACCAAATGACAGGTTTATCAACCACAAATTGAAGCACAATTACGCTATCAACAACAACCTTAAAGCGCAAATCAAAATCACCAGAAACAAAAAAGCCACATACCATGCTTTTGGAAGCTTATCAAAGATGCTTTCCGAAAGAGGCACGGCAATAAGCATGGGGCGGCCAAGAAGCGTCAAGCCTTGACCATCACTCGGCGTCGATACTAGTCCCACATTGTCATCTGCTCTTTTATACTCAACAAACAAGTAGATCCCATAACCAATCATAGCCAGACCCGCAAGAGTCAGCAAGAAGTTAAGGAGCTTCAGTAGGCATTCCAAGCACCCTTTACACGTCATTATCCGTATCAAATCCCTGGAGCTTGCACTGAATATCTTCTTCTATTTCATCAGCCCACTCACCTTCTAACTTCTATATCAAAACCCACATTAACAATTACAGTTACTTAAAAGTCTAAAGCACCATATTTTCGCCAATATATCGGGGGGGAAGGGGGGGGGTATTCAAAAAATCACAGATTATAGAAATAACAACTAAGATAAAAAAAAAATCAGAAATCAAATGAAATTATAATGAAGACCCAATGCTTGAAATTTTAGGATACACAAACCAGTTTGCTCTGACAACTACCAGATATAAAATTGAAAAAAGATAAGCTATGATTCTTTCCATTCCTTTTCTCAGCAACCAAACAGAAACGTCAATGAGAAAAGCATAACCATCAAAATGATAGGGCTAAAATCCGCCTTACCATTGAAGTTATTTGATAGAAAGAAGATCAAGATGAGGTAAAATCAGCGCGGATCATGTTACGATAACAAGATTAAAAGAAAAATTAATAACTTACAGTTTTAGAAGATTAATCGGTGGATTATTTTTGGGAGAAACACGGGAAGAGATGGAGAGAAAATCAAAGGAGGATGGAGATGAGGAGAGGACGCCTTTACTTACTTCGCTTCTCGTGTGTGAGTTGGCATTTTGTCCACTCTGTTTTTTTCCTGTACAAAATTCTGGAATGCCATCTATGCCCTTCCCCTCATCTTTGTTGCCAAATTGATTTTCATTCTTACACGGGATAGATCGGTTTTGAGTGCTTTCACACTTCTTTTATTTTTTTTATTTCAAATAAATGTTAGTTATTTTATATAATAAAGTATATATGTTAATTGAATATTAATTTATTTATTAAATGATAATATGAATATTTATAGCTAAAATAATATTTAGAATTAATGTCATTAATAAAATGGCATGTCGGCAAATAAATATGATAAAAACTTTATAAAAAAAACTAACTGAAAATAAAGATATATATATATATAATAAGTTGACTTTGTTCGATTCCCTGACTTTGATCTTTTAAATTATAAAAAATATGTAGGTGTTTTTCTAGCCCGTACAACCGAATTTGCTCGCACGATATGTTGGGTTTTTTTTATTTATATTGAAAACTAATTGATTTTATACGTGTTATATTTTGTTATTTTAATATTTAATTAATAAAATTATAATTGATAAAATCTGTTAAAAACAGGTTTTTTTTCTACCAAAAAGTGATAATATATATTAAAACTCTACTATTAAATAAATATCAAAATATATAATCATTCTTATATATTTAAAAGAAAATAAAACTTAAAAATAATGATTATTATTATTTTGAATGTTTTATCTATAATAATTAGAAAATTCAATACCTAACAATATTAACAAAAAAAATATTATTATATTTAAAGAAATTATTTAACTTGAAAAATAAAAAAAATAAATAATAACAAACATTATTTTTAAATGATGACCAACACAAATTAAAATTTAAATATAAAAAAAATATTAATAATAGTGGAATAAAAAAAATGAAAACAAAAACTAAGAGCATATATATATAAACATAGATAGAAATAAGAATTATGTAAACAATATATAAAAAAAAAAATCAAAGAGTAATGAAAAGTGAAAATCACAGTAGAAATAATTGTTTATTACAGTTTGAAATTGTGATCTCCTTTAGCCATTCTATAAAATAATAGTCATGGTGCCTGTAAGCTAATCCGTACACCTCAATTATAAAAGAAAAAATTATAAGTGGGAAAAAAATAAAAAAAAATGCTAAAAAAAGTGGATCCGGGGATTATTCATGGTGTGCTTAAACTGTCCTGTACACCCTAGTTATAAAAAAAATATGTACGTGGAAAAAAAATTGTGGTGCACGTAAGTTGGCTTGAACACCATGGTTATAAAAAAAATGTATAAATGAGAAAAAAAACAGGGAAAAAATGTAAAAAAAAAAATGGATCCAAAGATAAAAAAAAATATACGTGGGAAAAAAAATTGTGGTGCTCGTAAGCTGGCCTAAACACTCCAATTATAAAAATATATATATATATATACAAGTGGAAAAAACAAAAGAAAAAAATATATTAAAAAAATGGGTCAAGAAATTAATTGTGTTGCGTTTAAGCTAGCCCGAACACGCCGTTATAAAAAAAACAGAAGAGAAATAACCTTTTCAAACAGTAATGAGAAAAAAATTGTAGTGCGCGTAAATTAATACGGACACCCTGGTTATGTAAAAAAACAAAAAAAATATATAAGTGGAGAAAAAAAGGAAAAAATATAAAAAAAAATATTGGATCCGGATATTAGTCGTGATGCATGTAAGCTGTCATGGATACCTTGGTTAAAATAAACACACCAAAAGAAGCCCAGTTAAAAGAAGAAAAAAAACAAAAAAAGCTGACCTGGACACCCTGGTTCTAAAAAAAAATCAAAAAAGGTCCCTATTTATTAAAAAAACAAAAAAAAAATGTCCTGTTATAAAAAAATACAAGGGAAAAATATCTTTTTAAACGGTATGAGAAAAAAATCATGGTATGCATAAACTAACCCGAACACTCTGGTCATGAAAAATGGATCTAGAGATTAGTCGGTGCGCATAAGTTGAAACAGATACTCCGGTTTAAATAAAATAAAAAACCCGATTAAAATAAAAAAAATAAAAAACACATTTTCAAACAGTGTTGAATAGTGAAAATGATTGTAAAAAAAAAAGCACGGTTATTAAAAAAAAAGCAATGGGAAAACACCTTTTTAAATAGTAATGAGAAAAAAAATCGTGGTTCAAAAAAAGAACTGATACCATAGTTTCAAAAAAAGAAAACAGAAAGCAAATTTTCAAACAATAATTTTCCAAAATTAGGATTTTAGTAGGAAAAAAATAAACTCAGACTTTATTATTAAAAGAAAAAAAAAACGGAAAGAAACTTTTCCAAAATTAGGATTTTAGTAAAAAAAAAAAAAAACTGGATTTTATTATTAGAAAAAAAAAACTACATTTAGTTTTGTTGGCTGAAGGGTTCTCAACACGCGGGGAATCACTCAGCCACAACCCTTTTTCGGTCATTTTTACTCTACAAATCAAGAAAAAGAAGCCTTGTTTAAAAAAAAAAATTGAGCTCATGTAGACGCGAAGCAGCAGATAAAATATCCAGTCTATAATACTTTGTGTGTGCGTGAACAGTGGCTAGCTACAATAAACGATCCATTTTGTTTTAGCTTTTGTTGTAATGTAATTGTTATTGTAATATTCTAAAAAATTATTATTATTTTTAATTTTCAGGTAGGTTTTAGAGAGAGTTTTTCTTTTAATTAATCAAAATCATAAAAATCTACCAGCACTTCACTATTTTATTTCGCCAATTAATTTTCCAGAACTCTAACTTCATCTTGGACATTAGTTTCACTTCTTATTATATTATGATTTAAAAGAAATATTTTATAAATTCAGCCTATAAGTGTGGATTGAGGGGTGCGGAGTTCTATTGTTATTGTAAGAGAAGGGAGTGCGGGGTAAAAGCGTCAGCTCCAGGCTTGCTGACCTGTTCGTTCGGGGCGGAGGAGGAGGAGGCAAAAAGCGATGGAGGGGCATCCATTGCGACGCTAGCACATAGAAAGGGATGGTGAGGCAGGAAACGACGACGTAGACCAGAGGCTACCTGTTGCTTAACGCCACTGGAGAAGGAGACTGTTCTTCTCAAAATTTATTATACGATTAAAAAAGGAACCGGGGGTGCAATCAATCAATCCCTATGAATCCCTATAAGTGCAAGTCCAATGGGGAGAGGTAATCTGGAAGTTAAAGTTAAATTTTTAAATTTTTAATTATTTTTTTTTGTTTTTGGATCTCCAACGGAGAGTCAAATGAGTAGCTAAAATGATTTTTTTTAATATCGAGAGTCATTCCTATATATTTTTAATGGAGAGCCAAAATTGAAATATTACCGTTGAAGTTGGAATTATACCGTTAAGTTCTACTTATCCCAGCTCCCGAATAGATCTTATTTCCTCTACTTTCTATCATTTTCTCAGCAATCAAACAGAAAAATCAAGAACTACGATCCAAACAACAATCAAGTAAAGTAAAAACGATTAACTTTAACAATGGTGAGAAGAACTGCAGACTTAAGAAACGAGGTCGGACTGAGTCCAGGAGGCATTTGATGCAAGCCAACCTCGAGATCGGAAGCTTGGCCGACGACATTAGCTTGTACCTAGCACCACCACCGCTGGACTTTGGCCTCGTTGGATCGCTGCAATCAGAAACCTCAAAGTGAGTTATTGTTGTCCAATGTGAGTGAGAGACTGAGCGAGTGAATGTGGGAAGGTTTTGCGAAATAGAAGTGCAAAGCAAAGATTAATTTGTTACATTGGATTTGGAGCTAGGGGTTTCATTTTATTGGCTTGTCATTTACATTGGATAAGTAGAGTGGGTGGGGGAGGGGGGCTGCGGCTAGTGGGGTATGTAGAAGGAAAGTAGGGTTTTAGTTTGAGAGATAAAGGGTCGGGGTGGGTAGGTTTTATAGTAATAATAGTGATAATAATAATAATAATAATAATAATAATAATAATAATAGTTAACATAAAAAAAATAGGGGTATTAATTTATAATTAATTTAATTGAATTATTTGTAATAGAATGTATTTTAATTAATTATGTTTGAACTTATTGATTATTTGTTAATGTGTTCATTTTGTTTTTTTAAGTTTTTCTAACACTCAATGACAATAAGTAACATTAATTAATTTCAAATACAACAATCATAAAAAACATACAATAAGTAGCTTTCAAATTTCAAATATTGTGGGTATTTTAATTATATTTAAATTTATTTTTTTAATTTAAATATAATTAAAACAAATATTGTTTGAGGGTTTTTACAAATAAATTATTTAATAATATAACTTACTCCTATTAATTATATAATTAATCACATGATTAAACTATATACAAAATAATTAAATTTTATTTTAAATAATATAAAAAAATAGCTCTCCAAAATGACTTTCACCATTGGAGTATACATTAACAAAAAAAACTATATATACACTATTCAAAGAGCCATTTTATAAATTTGGCTCTCCAAAATAGCTCTTATTATTCGACTTGCCCTAAGGCATCTAAAAAATTAGTGCAAAATTATATAAAAAAATATTTTTAAAAAAAAAAGTAAACGCGCTCTAAAAAGTAAGCCAAGTTCAGAGCACAACATTTTGCTTTCCTGCTGTGTAAGGGCCTGTCCAAAACTAAATCGGGATCCCATCAACCCAGCTTAGGTTGCGCCCATTAACATTTTCAATGTAAGAAAAAGGATACCTGTTGTGCATTTTTTAATTGAAAAATATAAAGACTTATTTCATTTTTTATTCTTTTACTTTTTTAGTTAGTTCCAAGCCCTTTATTTTTGGGTCCTTCTAGAACAATTCTTAACTAGTCAATTGCCCGCACTAAGTTGTGTGTCAAACAAAAAAAAATTATAACTACTGAGATTAAAATATAATATTTATCAATGTAAAATTTGATATAATAAAATAGATCAATATAATCTCTTATAACAACAGTAACATCGAAGTCTTAACATCTAAAATTATCATCACTATTACAGTCAAAACAATAAAAATGATTAAATTACCCTGAGAAAAAAACACAAAAAAAATTAACAAAAAAAGTAAGTAAGAACAAAAACTAAAATTATTATTATTATTATTATTATTATTATTATTATTATTATTATTATTATTATTATTATTATTATCATTGAGTTAATAATGAAAAAAATTAAATCAAAGACTAAAAATAGCCTAGAAACTTTAACAAAAAAACAAACAAATAAATAAAATAAATGATAAAATAAAAATAAAAATTATCAGCTGAAAAAAGATATTTAACTTGAAAATTAAGAAAATTGTATGTACTACGTTGCTGGCTGAGCACATAATTTTTATAATTTTTAGGATTAAAGAAATTAATAGGATTTGCTAGTTAAAAAATATAGCATAATACTTATATATGCAAAGTTTAATATAATAAAAATCATCAACATATCATATTATAATAACAGCAACATCGAAGTCTTAACATCTAAAATTATCGTTACTATTATTGTCAATACAATAAAAATTATTAAATTATCCCGAAAGGAAAAAACTCAAAAAAATTAACAAAAGCGTAAGAAAGAAAAAGTTAAAACTATAATATTAATAATAATAATAATAATATTGTGTTAATAATGAAAAAAATAAAAACAAATGAAAGACAACAACATCGAAGTCTTAACATCTAAAATTATCACTACTATTACTGTCAAAACAATAAAAAATATTAAATTATTCATAGACTAAAAAAAATCAAAAACATTAACAAAAGAGTAAGTGAGAAAAAAAATAAAATTTGTTGTTGTTGTTGATGTTGTTGATGAAAAAAATAAATAAAAGACTAAAAAAATCATAAGAACTTTAAAAAAAATTCAAAAAAAATAAAAAAAAACTAAAATAAAGAACAACGAGAGAGAAAAAAAACAGAAATATCAATTTTTAAATGATCATAGGCACGACATAAAATTTAAGAGCTAAATGTTTTTAAAAAAGATCACCTCAATAAATAAGAAAAATAATAAAAATTAAAAACCAAAGTTAAGAGCACTCTTATCTATACATGGACAAAAATAGAGACTATTTCATAAATATAAAAAGAAATGAAGGCATTAAAATCAAATATGTTATCAATTTCAATCAAAACATAAAATTGAAAAAATCAGAACTTTTGTACTAAATATATTAAGGTTTTTAAACTCATTCCGAAAATTAAAAGAAGGAGGACCTAATTGAAATAAATCAAAATTTATATAGTAGAAATCAGGATCATACTATAAATTAAAAGCGCAGGGATGGAAGTGAATAAAACATAAAAGCGGGGGCCTTTTTTGTCCTTTATCGGTCAGGAGAGAGAAAATGAAAAATAAAGTTCAACCGGCAACCATCACGACGTCGACCACCCTTTGCCAACACGTGTCAGCCCCCGTGAGGAAGATCACCCAGCGGCGCATTGCCAGACACCACGAAAACTAATTCTAACCTGCTGGAGGAAACCGCCCTCGCGCTAGAAACGGGCGTGCAACTGAGAACCGTTGGGAGCGTGCTAAACACGCACGCCTAATTTTCAAAAAATATTAATAAAAAAATATGATCAATTACTATAACACCCTTATAGTCAATTCTTCAATTTTATCTTATTGAGACGTATATTAGTATTTAGGCATTTTAAAAAATATAGGAAATTCACGTGGTACCCCTACCTGCCAAATAGATTGTTTTGTCATATATGGAGGCAAAATAGTATTGAGCATTTTTCAAAAATTATGAAACCCCTCCTAGAAAGAATGATTTTTTTCTTTTTAGGGGGTTAAAACAATTATTTTACTGTGCAAATAATGTTAAAAAAAATCAATAAACCAGTAAACCACCCCAAGCAAAAACCAAACCGACCCAAAAATACACTATTACAATCCACAATATTTTACCTCATAATCTACAGTGAATTCCTGATCTTTTTTAGTTTATTTTATAATTTTTTCTTATATTTATGTATCTATAATTTAATTTTGATTTTTAATTTTTATTGTAATTTATATTTGTATTAAATGCAGCTTGCTTTAAAAAACAACGTGAATTCAACTTTTACACCGTGAAACTCTCTCTTATGCATATATAGTGAATCTTTTGTTATTAGTGAATTGTTATGTTTGAATTTTTTTGCATTTGTTTTTACTATGTATGACATGGTATATTTTTGTTTTAAAATATTTTTTATTTTGAAAAATAATATTCACTCTTCACATTATTATATTAAAAGTATTTCGGAACACTTATATTAGATTAATTTGTTATTTATAAAAATTATATATATATATATATATATATATATATATATATATATATATATATATTAAGATATTAATATTAAAAAAAATATCAAAATATATAATTATTTTTAAGAGAAAAGACATTAAAAATAATTGTTTTAGTTTTTTTCAACGTCCTGTCCATAACAAAATGAATGTATAAAAAAAACTAATTAATAGAAAGATTTGTAGGCCGATTATTTCTCTCAAATATATAGCATCATAAAAAAATAAAAGACCATTAATATTTTTTTACATGTTAAAAAACTTGTTTATGGTTGAGGAAAAGTGCAAGGTAAGTTGCTTGTATATTTTTCACTATAGATAATTTGACTCAATTCTTTTACTCATTTTCTCTATGTGTGATTTCATATATTTTTTTATTTACATGATATTAGATCTAAAATATTATACATAAAAAGCTGTAAAAGTAATTCTTTAACAAAACTACCTTCGACTCCTGAATTGTTTTGATTAGTATTATAATTATTATTATCACCTTTATGTCTTTTTTATTTTTTGAACAGTGAAACTACCGTTTGTTACGGGTTAAAATCCAAAAAAAGTTAATTGATCAATGGTGTTATAAATATTTTGTTTTTGAAAGAACATTCCCTTACTTGTAACCTAAATGCATGGCAGCTCCTTGTGTTTATGGTTCTAACATTTATGTCCTTGAGTTTTTTATTGTTTTTCATCTTAATTTTTTATATATGAATTTTGATTTATTTGAATTTTATCCTTTGATTAAATCATCATCATATATATATATATATATATATATATATATATATTCCATTTTGTCCTTTATTATTTTAATTTTGGGTTTTGTTTTATTTCCCCTTTGGTATAGAAGTTTTGATTTGATTCAATTCAATTTCATCATTTAATTAAAGTTAATTATATTTTTTATTTTTTATTTTAGCCATTATTCTTTAAAATTTTATTTTGATGTTAACTCTTTTTATTTTTTCAGTTTTTATGAAGGAGTCCCTATGTTTTGTTCATCTTCATGAGGTCTCTACTTTTAGTTTTGATTTTTAATTTTTATTATTTTCTCTTTTGTTGAGGTTGTGTTTTACTGAATTTAATCCTTAAATATTAGTTATGTTGATGATCATTTGAAAATTGATACTTCTTATAGTTTTTTCCTTTTGTTATTTTGTTATTATTTTTATTTGTTTTTTCAAATGAAATATTTTTGTTTTGGTTTTGTCATTTTTTCTTTTTTTTTGTTTGCTTTTTTTATAAATTTTTTATTTTATTTTATTCTTTAGGAGAATTTTAAATTTTTCATTGTTTATGTAATAATAATAATAATAATAATAATAATAATAATAATAATTTTAGTCAGTTTTTTTGTTTTATTGCTTGCTTTTTTTGTTGAAGTTTTTGGGGTTTTTGTTTTATTTATTAGGATAATTTAATAATTTTTATTGTTTAGAAATTATAGTATTATAATCATGATAATAATAATGACGTTACTACTAATAATGATGATAGTAATAATACTAACGCTCATGAAGAATATCAGTAATACCAAAAATAATGATGATAATAATACTAATAATAATTTTGATAATATTAATAACAATAATGACATTAGTTATCATAATAATTATTGTGATAATCCTAGCAGCAATAATAATAATGATGATGGTTACAATAATAGTAAAATCAATAATAATTAGAATGTTAATTATTTATATTGATGGTAATAGTTATATGTATAATAAGTGGAGATTAACAATCATAACAATAATAATGAGAATAATAATTGAAACAATTAATTATTCGATGTTGTATTGTTAAAAATATGAGTTTTGCAACTTCTCTATAAATATTATTTTAGATCTAACATCTCGGATTACTGGTTTAAATTTTTTTGTTGCTCAATGTTCTCTATATCGCAAAAATTCAAACAAATCAAAACTTTTATATCAAAAAAATTAAGGAAAATAAAACCATACCTAAAATTAAAAGAATAAGAGCCAAAATAAAAAAAAATATGATCAATTTCAATTGATATATAAAATCAAATCAAATCAAAACTTCTAGTGTACAAAAAAAAAACAATCAAAAGCAGAATGATTGAAATTGTACAACAACAAACACAGGAAGTTGTGATGCATTTTATGCTGCTAGAGAGAGAAAAGGGAGCAACAATCAACCGACCATCAGCAAGTCATTATACGATGATGTATTTAGTAACAATTGAGTTTTACAACTTCTTTATATATGCATTTTATGCTGCTAAAGAGAGAAAAGGGAGCAACAATCAACCAACCATCAATAAGTTATTATACGATGATGTATTTGTTAAGAATTGAGTTTCACAACTTTTTCATATATACATTTTAAGCTGCTAGAGAGAGAAGAGAGAGAAAAGGGAGCAACAATCAACCGACCATCAGTAAGTCATTATACGATGATGTATTTATTAAGAATTGAGTTTTACAACTTCTTTATATATGGTATTTCAAATCCAATATCTCGGATTGATGGTTTGAAAATAATTTGTTACTCATTGTTATCTTTTATTTTTGCCTTATCTTCTAAAAATTGTATTCTTTGCCATTAGGTTTTAAAAAAAATCATTTAATTTTTGTTTATATCTATCAAACAAATAAATTCATATTAATTTTAAATATATTTCTTTTATTATAAACTTGCTCTTAACCAAAAAAAACATGATTTTTAAGCTAATAATATATTTCTTCTTTTTTCTCTTTTGTCTTTATTTTTGGGTTTTTTGTATTTTTTATTTTTTCTTCAAATCAGATGATTTTATATACTACTAATATTTATCTTTTAATTGTTTTTATTTTTGTTAGTTCCTTTGTTAAAGTTTTTTGGTTATTTTTTGAAATAATTTTATGATTTTCATTATTTACACAATAATAATGATAATTTTAATAATTTTTTTCTCTATGCTCTTTTTTTTAATGTGTTTTGCCTTTTTTTTTTATTCCTCAATTGAATTTAATAATTTTTATTATTTTCACGACAATGGTAATGATAATTTTAGTTGTTATAGTCATGATAATTAGAGTGACGTAACAATGAATTTTCAAAAATATTTTATTTTTTTTAATAAGCATAAAATCAATGATTTTTTTTAATTATTGTCGGTGTTTACACAGTTAATTTTTTAATTTTAATTCGATTTAGTCCTGAAATTTTAATTTAAGTTGATAATCATTTTAAATTTGATAGTTTTTCTTTTTTCCTTTGTTCCTTTTTTAGTTTGGTTAATATTTTTATTTATTCTTCAAGTAAAAAATATATGCTAATAATAATTGTTTTGGTCTGTCATTTATTTTGGCTTTTTTTATTTGCTCTTTAACCAAAGCTTTTTAATTTTTTGTTTTATTCTTAAAGATAATTTTATGGTTTTCGTTATTTGTATAATAATAATAATAATAATAATAATCTTAAGAGTATCAATGATAATAAATTTTATTATAATCCAAGCAATTATAATAATTATATTCATCATGATAATAATAATACTTTTACTTTTGTCATTTAATTATTTTTATATTTTCTTTATATCAAATAATATATTTTTATACTAATAAAATTCTACCCATGTTGATTATTTTATCCAAATATATAGCATTATGAAAAATTTCACACTACTACCATTTTTTTCACATTTAAAAAACAATTTGTTTTGACTAAAGTGAAGCACAAAGCAAGCAAATCGTATAAACTAAATAAATCAATATTAATAAAACCATTACTTTATAATTTGAAAAGATAAAATTAAAAAGAAATGAAGTTAAAAGATTTTTTTTCAAGGATATAAAAATTTGACGATATAGAACATATAAGAAAATGGCCAAGTGTACGGAGTTTTTAATTGTTTCAATTGTATCCTTTAGTTCAAATTGATTATATATTTGAATTTCATTTTGATCCTCAGTATTTTAATTTTTGGTTCTGTGTTAGAGTAGTTAATTGTTTTTGCTATCAAAGTTTTGATTTGTTTCCATTTTATCCTTTAAATGAAACTTATTATATATGTGTTTTTCATTTCGGCCCTTATATTTTTAATCTTGGATTTATTTTAATTCCTTTATTTTTTTTTATATATATTTCTTAAATTATTTCTATTTTTGTGTATGTTTATATGTACATGCTCTTAATTTTTGTTTTTAGTTTTTATTATTTCCACTTTTGTCAAAGGTTTTTTTAATGTAATGTTTAAATTTTAATTGTGTTTGTGATCATATGAAAATTGATATTTTTATGGACTCTTAAAGTCAAATAATTTTTTAAAATCTAATAATATTTTTTTTATTTTTTTTATCTCTTTTTTTTTAATATTGTTAGGTGTTGAAATCTCTAATTATTATATATAAGACATTCAAAATGATAATAATAATTTTTTGTAAGTTTTTTTCTCTTATAAAGTTAAACTAATTATATATTTTGATATTTATTTAACCTCGTTTTTTATGAAGAAAAAAATAATATTAGTATCTGAACTACTTTTAATATAGTAATTTGAGAAATAAATCTTATATATATATATATATATATATATATATATATATATATATATATATATATATATATAGTTTTTTTTTCTAACAATAATTACGGTATCATCAATAGTATGGGCAGTAATAATTACAATATGAATTATTTATAATAATATTTATAAGGACAACTATAATAATTGTGATAATTTTATAAAAATGATAATAACAATGAAAATAATAATCAAAATAATTCATGAGTTGATGTTATATTTCTTAGAGTTTGACTTTTATGGTTTCAGTATGATATTTCATATCTAACATTACATGAACACAAAAATAAACGATGTCACACGTAGATGAAACATGTCAAAAAAATTGAGGCAAATTATCTACAATGAAAAAATATACGAGCCAATTGTCCTCCAGTTAGTCGTAGCCATAAATAAATTTTGTAAAATGGAAAAAAATATTAATGGTCTTAGAATTTTTTTTATAATACTATATATCTGAGAAAAATAATTAAGGTACAAAACTTTTAGTTCATACAAAAGCAAAAATATTTACAATAATAATAATAATAATAATAATTAAATTATTATTATTATTATTATTATTATTATTATTATTATTATTATTAGTATTAGTATTAGTATTAGTATTAGTATTAGGTTTTTATATATTCATTTTATTATGGAAAATGTGCTTAAAATAATTACATGTTTGGATAAATTTTTCAATATTAACATCTTAGTGTATGTATATGTATAAAATAAAGGAAATATTTTTGTTAAAATTCACAGATTAATTTGATCTTAGTATTCTAAAATACTTTAAATATAATAATATGAAGAAGAAATTTTGAAAAAAAATGAATTTCTTCTTAAAGCATAATGATAGTGATACCAATAATATTGTCGGTAATTAATAGAATAATAATTACTTATAATAATTGTCCCAATAATAGCAATAATTTTTATAAAAATTTAATAATCATGATAATAAGAATAATAATCAAGATAATTTATTAATAAATGTTGTTTTTTATAACAAAAAAAAAAGACTTATACAACTTTTTTATGTATGATATTTTATATATAATATTACATCAATAAAAAATATATGAAGCTACACATAGACAAAATAAGTGAAACTTTTTTGTCAACTTATCCACAAATAAAAAATAAATGAGTCAATTGCCCTGCATTTCGCTGCCGACAAAACTAAATTTTATAACATATCAAAAAATATTAATGGTTCTTGATTTTTTTAATAATGTTGTACATTAGAGCAAAATAATGAATATACAAGACTTTCAATTATTTATTTATTTAATATATTCATTTTATTGAAGCTAATGCATTTAAAATAAATAGAAAAATTATTTTAAAGGTTTTTGCTCTTCAAAATAATTATATATTTAGATATTTGTTCAATATTAACATCTTAAAAAATATAACAAATAACTAACAATTGAAGATTAGCTATACATGCATCGGAGAATTTTGGAAAAATTCTTTCAACAAAAAAGAGGTAAAAAGCCACGTCTAATAAAAAGATGAATTTTATAAAAAAATAAAAGTAAAAACTAAGAGTATAGATACATGAATACAAATAATTTTTTTTAGAGTTATATTGAAAAAATAAATGGATCCAAACTCAATCAAGAAATAAAAAATTAATTATTATTTCCTTGAAACACCTTTAATTTTTTTAATTTAATCATTCGGTTAAAATTATTTACATATTTTGTTTTTCTTTCGGCCTTATACTTTTAACAAATTTACCCATGGTATCTATAATTAAAAAATATGTGAACCACTTCCACGGTGTTTTGATTATAATGGCCCTTTTAGACTAAAAAAAAAACTTATTTCTAACAAATTTTATCTATTATAATTTTACTAATTAAATATTAAAATAATCAATTACAGCACGTAAAAAAATCAATCAGTTTCCTACATAAAAAAACCAAGCATAGCGCGCGGGCAAGTTACCTCGTGGCATCTATGGTAAGATGACTTTTTATAATTAAATATCATTCCTATTTTTTTGAAAAAAATTGATGGTATGATTTGTTGAATGCCATAAATAAAATATTATTCACATTAATAAAAAGAATCAAATGTAAAAATAGTAAATAACTAAATTAATTTAAATCAAAACTATTTTTTTGTATAAAAATATATTAAATAAACTTATAGTTTTTTAACTAAAGAAAATCACTTCAACTCGACCATTACATTTTTTAACGAAAATTCTAAATTATAAAAAACACTTTAAAACTCATCCCTACCACACCCACCCTGACCTTTTGGAGGCTAGTGCAACATTGTATTTCAAAAATAAAATTATAAATAAAATTATAAAATTTATTTATTTTAAGTGAAACAAAATTTTTTTAATAGTTTTAAATTATTTCACATAGAAATTGTGTGGGGAAAGTACCGTAGCCGCCAACACATTTCACTATGAATTGCTACAGTGCTCTCCGCAGTATATTGTTTTTTTCTTTTTCTAATTATGCTTATTTTTGCCAATTTTTTCCCTTAAACATATTTTTCACTGGTTATACTTTTTTTTTACTTATATATTTTTTAATTTTATATTTTATAATCGGTGTGTCCAGGCAGCTTAAGTGCACCACGACTAATCCCCGGATCCAAATTTATTTTGTTGATAACCTGTGTGTGCGAGCCACCTTTCATCTCCTCATAAAACACTGTGGATTGCTATAATGCTTTCCCACTTATACATAGTTTTTTGTACTTTTATTTTCCCCCCATTTATATATTTTTTCTATAACTTGTGTGTCCATGCCAATTTAAGCACACCACAACTAATCCCCGAAACTAATTTTTTTTATAATCAGTATGTCCAGGCCAGCTTACACACACTACGACTAATCCCTGGATCTTTTTTTTTTTGCTATAGTTTTTTTTTGTTTTTTTTTTCTAATTATGATTTTTTTTTATGAAACATTTTTTTCCCTGGTTATATAATTTTTTCCTACTTATACATTTTTTTTTGTTTTGTTTTTTATTATTAGGGTGTCGAAACTAGCTTAAACGCACAACGACTAATTTCTAAATCTATTTTTTCTTTATAACCGGGTTCTCCAGGTGAGTTTACGCGTCTCATGACTAATCCTCAAACTCATCTTTTTCTTATGACCGGGGTGTCCAAGCTAGTTTTTATCTCCTCACAAAACACTGTGGCTTGCTACAGTACTTTCCAACTTATATATTTTTTTGTTTTAATTTCCTGCCCCCCATTTATACAATTTTTTTTATAACTTGGGTGTACAAGCCAAGTTAAACACACTACGACTAATCCCCAAATATTTTTTTGCTACAGTTCTTTCTTATTACTATATTTTTTTCTCTATTTTTTTCTTATACTTTTTTTTTTCACTTGTGTATTGTTTTAATAATCAAGGTCTCCAATCCAACTTAAACGTATCATCACTAATTCCCGAGCTGAATGTTTTAAAAAATAATATGGATTGCTACAATGCTTTCCCGCAATACGTTTTCTTTTGTTTTTTTTCCCACTTATATTTTTTTTTATAACTAGGGCTCCGAGCCAGCACCACGACTAATTCCTGGACCTTTTTTTTTTTTTGCTATAGTGCTTTCCTGCTGGTAAATTTTTTTCCTTATACTATTTTTTTCATTTATATTTTTTTTATAATCGGGGTCATCGGGCTAGCATAAGCTTACTGTGACTAATTCCTTGATCGATTTTTTTTTTTAGCAATATGGACTGCCACAGTGCTTTCCACCTTTTTTTTTTCCATTTACATATTTTTTTTATAGCCGAGACTCCGAGCCAGCTTAAACTCTCTTTTTTTTGGCTCTTTTTTTTCACTTATATACTTTTTTTATAATCAAGCTCTCCGAGACAGCTTAAGCACATAACGACTAATCCCAAGACCAATTTTTTTTATAACCGGGCTATCCAAACCAGCTTGCGCGCACCATGACTAATCCCCGAACCCATTTATTTTATTTTATTTTATTTTTTTATAACCGGAATCTCCAACTCAACTTACACGCTCCACAACTAATCTCTGAACCAAGTTTTTTGTGAGAATTGGGGTGTTCAAGCCAACTTGGGTGTGCCATGATTAATCCCTGAACTCTTTTTTTTAATAACCGGAGTGCCCGGGTTAGCTGACGCACACCACAAGCTGTATAAGTATTTTATATCACTCTATAAGATAAAATGCAAGAGTTGACTATAGAGTGTATTGGTAATTTACTGATTTTTAATTATATTTTCTGTCGCGATACTCTGCACGCGTCTTTGAGGGCGCCATCAATATCTAAACTCACGCACATTCCCGACCATGCGTGTGGCATCTTACAACGTCTAAAAATATATATTAGTTTTTTATATATTCTTTTTATTATGTAAAATGCATTTAAAATAATGTCATAATATGAGTATTTTTATTTTTTTTTATTTTTGTATATAGTACAATAATTATAATACCCTCAAATAAGACAAAAACCAAGAATTGTCATTAAAGGTGTCCCAGTGATTTCATATTTTTAGTGTACAGTAAAATAATGTTTGTAGCCTCAAATAAGACAAAATGAAAGTTATTTGCAGGGGTGTTTCAAACATTTCATGTTTAACTATATAAGAGAGTTTCACTCTCATTTTATACCACAAAAACTAAACTTATTATGTTTTTTAATGCAAGCTGCATTTAATAGAAATACAAATACAAATAACAATAAAAATTAAAAATCTAATATAAGAGTTGAGATGTATAAATACAAATAAAAAATTAATAACTATATTAGAAGGAACGAAAAAAATAAAGTGATCAAAATTAAACCAAAAAATAAAAACAAGATACAAAAATAAAAATTATATGTGTTAAAACTAGACAAAAAAAAAAATTAATTCTCACAACAGAGTATAGATTTATGGCTCATTTTTATACTGATTCACAAGTAATTTTTAAAATAAAAAAATATCATTTTAATACACACACACACACACACACACACACACACACACACTAGCTAAATGCTCCCTCGCCTCGTCTCTAGCGGCACCATATTTTTTTCAATGCAAAAACTATTAATTATGTGTATTTTTTAATTGTATTATAAATTTAGCCAAAATAAAAAATTTGTGCAGAAATCCTGTAAAGTGTAAGTTTTCTATAAAAATATATTAATTTTAAAACGATATAAATTTATCTATTTAGTAGTTTTCAACTAAATAACCAATATAAATTTATCATTATCATTAAAAAAACAAGGAAATTCGGATATTTGAATTATTGAATTCACTGTATTAAGATTAGTTCATTTTATAATTCAATTTAAATAAAATAAAAAAACAAAATATAAATTGTGAAAATACCTATAATAATCAAATAATAAAAATAAATAGTTAATTTTCTATCCGCAAAAAGATGAAAATATAAATTGAAAATTCATCCTCACATTATTTTCATTATCATTGCTATAATAGTTAAAATTATTATCAACATTCTTATCAAAACAATTAAAATAATTCAATTGCCTTGAAAAATCATTAACAAAAGATTTTTATAAATAAACAATTAAAAAAATCACAAAAATTATCATTATCATTGCGCAAATAGTAAAATTATAAAAATCATCTAATCCAAATAACAAACAAAAATAAGAGAAAACACAAAAAAAAATGAATAAAGGGAAAAAGAAAGCAATATTAATTTTAAAATAACTACCAGCATAAATTAAAATTTCAGGACTGAACTGATTAAAAATAAAACCCCAATAAAAAATAAAAGTATAGATGTATAAATATGAATAAAAAATAAACATTGTCCAAGAATTAAAAAAAAAAGTAAATGAATTAATATCAAATAAAAATTTATAATAATAAAATAACAAATATAAATAGTTAATTTTCTATCCATAAAAAAATGAAAATATAAATTAAAAATTCATACTCACGTTATTATCATTATCATTGGTATAACAGTTAAAATTATTATCAATATTATTATCAAAACAATTAATATAATTAAATTGACATGAAAAATATTAAAAAAGAAAAATATTTTTATAAAAAAAAAATAAAAAAAAATAATCACTAAAATTATTGTTATTATTGCGCAAATATAAAATTACAAAAATCATCTAATCCAAAGAACAAATAAAAATAACAGAAAACACAAAAAAAAAATGAATAAAGGGAAAAGGGGAGCAATATTAATTTTAAAATGATACCAAAATAAATTAAAATTTCAGGACTGAACTGATTAAAAATAAAACCCCAATAGAAAAACAAAAACTAAAAGAATATATGCATAAATACGAATAAAAAATAAACATTGTTCAAGAATTAAAAAAAAAACTAAATGAATTAAGATCAAATAAAAATCTTCAATAATCAAATAACATATATAAGTAATTAATTTTTTAACCACAAAAAGACGAAAACATAAATTGAAAATCCTTTCGCACGTTATTGTCATTATCACTGCTATAATAGTTAAAATTATTATCAACATTACGGTCAAAACAATTAAAATAATTAAATTGACCTGAAAAATCATTAAAAAAGACAAAAGATTTTTATAAAAAATAATAAAAAAATAATAATTAAAATTATCATTATCATTGCGCATATAGTAAAATCATAAAAATCATCTAATCCATAGAACAAATAAAAATAATAGAAAACAAAAAAAATGAATAAAGGAAAAAATAGAGCAATATTAATTTTAAGATGATTACCATTATAAATTAAAATTTCAGGATTGAACCCATTAAAAATAAAACCCAGTGAAAAAACTAAAAACAAAAACTAAAAGCATAGATGAATAAATACAAATGAAAAATAAACATTGTCCAAGAATTAAAAAAAAAAAAAACAAATCAATTAATATCAAATAAAAGATTAAAAGAATTAGGACCAAAATGAAAAATAAAATATATAATTAATTCCAATTGAAGGATGAAATTGAAACAAATAAAAACCTTGGGACAAAAATAAATAATGGAAATAATAATGATAATTGCTGAGTTATTTGATCAAAAAATTAAAAGAAGGAGGGTTGAAATTAAAAGTTGTATATATAACCAATTTCAATTAGAGGACCAAATTCAAAGAAATCAAAACCTCCGTACTGAAAAAATTGAAGGAACAAAAAAGAAATAAAAAATCAAAAGAATAAGGACTGAAATAAACACTTCCTTATATAATCAGTTTTTGAAGGGCACAATTGAAAACAATCAAACTTTCAATTAAAGAAATCAGTAATAAAATCAAAATCAAAACCTCAGAGACTAAAATAAACTTACTACATACATCAGGGATCTGTCAGAACTTTGCGCGGCTAGGAGAGAGAAAAACTTCAACCGACACAAAATCATCCTTCGCCACTCACATGAACATAGATGACCGGAATGCGCCGCGATGACAGATAGAGGACATGGCGGCACACCGCTTGACATGATGGAAGTGAATTTTTGATTGCCTATAGGAGAGGCGCACGTCGCCTCAAGGGCCCGTTCGCGTGGAATGTCGCTGGCGACTCCGGACGACGCGCCGACAGTTCTTCCGAAAAAAATAATAAAATATTGGTTAATTACTTATGCGCCCGACTCTACTGATATTCATGAAAAAACCTGTGTGGAAAATACGTCTTTGCCCCCATTTACTCTACTCTATTATCTTTTTCAAGGGCTGTTTTCATTGATTTTCTGTGCAAAAAATTTTGAAAAACCGAAATAGTCCTTAGTCCCTACGTCACTATTTTATCGTTTTCGAGGACTATTTGTGTTGTTTTACTTTGCAACAAATCTAGAAATACTGCTTATCCCGTGAAAAATTCAAAAATACCCCCAATACCACCGAGGGCTAAAAATATTTGTACATAAAAGTAAAAACATAATTTGATTGTCATAATAAATAATAATATGATTATGTATAAACAGTAAAAAAAACAGTAAAATCACCACGGGTTTTATCTTTTAGTTCATAACTTAATATATATAAAGTTGTCAGCTTGTCAACTATATTTTATTAGAGAAAGTCTGATGAAGCACAGAACATCATCTCAATAAGGCTCTTTTCCCCATTATTACAGCAATTAGGCCCCACCATACAATGACCCCACCAGCTACTTCTCGTTCAAAGCTCTCTGGCTTTTTATCCAAAAATACAGAACACCCAACATGACCCTTGTTAGGATGGATCTATTTACAACCACAATTTGACATGCGGTGCATGGTGGATCTACATGGCTCTTTCTTAGCCGTTTAAGTTGCCTCTCTGGACATGACTGTTTACTGTGCCATTACAGTGGGTTCTTTCTGGCTCCGCTTACGTGGCCTGATGTCAGCTCTGGCGTATGTACTTTGGAGACACAGGAGCTCTCTGTCTTCGGTTGAGTATTTGCTGCGCACGTGTCGAAATTATATAGGTTGAAAGATTTGTCATGAACAAGGTTGAGTGTCTATCTTTGATCGATGAAGGACCAGGTGAAATGGAATCGGCTAGCATAATCTGATGAGATGGCACCACATTAGAAGAAATTAGAGCCATTAATGCAGGGAGGAATTGATGAGACGCCTTGCCTGGAGAGCTCCGCCAGGACGCTGTCGGCAGACGGGGGCTTGAGACCTAAGGGCAACGGCAGCCATGGCTTGTTGATCGCCTCCTTCACTACCTTGTCGATTACCTCCTCATCCTGCATGAAAGATAAGAAATGATACTGTTGATTCATGAGCCTTCACATGCAAGCGATATTAATATTGCAGCCCTAGTAATGTCATATTGGAACCCTAGTCAATGGGACTGAAGAACATCTGAAACACCAGCTGCAATCTTTTGCTGCCATTGGGTGCGGCCAACGTCTACTATGTTTTGCAAGGCAGCGGGAAAGCATAGATTATTCAGAATTTCACACCTTCAATCAAAACAAAACTGCTATCCTAAAACTGATCACCACAATGATTCGAAGCTTCTAGTTTTTAAAATGCCTTCTTTATGGAATATACTTCCACAATTTAACTTCCTGAAATCACAAGAAAGCCCAAAAGCTTCTGGGAAATGTGACAGCTCACCCCCAAGTCTTACTGTCATGCTCTTGCTACGTAAACTACACCACATTTAACGATCAAGTTCTAAAATATCACAAAAAATCGAATAAAATCAGGCCCAGTAAGATTTTGCTATACCGGCTGGAGGTCGAACAGTTTTTGTTGCACACCACAGCTGTTATTGACCAAGCTGGCACTCTGAAACCCAGAAGCATACTGCATTTTCCAAGCAGGGAATGTTCTGTAAGAGGCGAGTACACGAACAAAAACAGATCATGACTCATACACAGGTATACTTACTTGAGGAATGGAAGAATAAGGACTATGTGGTGGCATCACAGGGCAACCCCATGCTTCTGCATGCATCTGAAATGTAAAAAACGAGAACCAATCAAGCAGCCGCATTCAAAGTTCTCCAGAAAATGCTTGTACCATCAATGTTGTATATAACAAGAGTTACCCCTTGATAAGGCCTCCAATGACAGCTTTCTGTCTGGGTCCATGGGGAATAGCCGGGTGGGCCCCACATGTGCCCCCCAGCTGCGTGACTACCTGCTGCTCCCCACACAGGATAGACCGGACCAGGTGGGAGAGCGTGGTTAGAATGATAGGGAGGATACGCCATGATAGGTTTATGTGGATAGTAACTCCTTTGTACTTGATCTCTAAGCTGCGGCCACCGCCGGTTATCTTCCTTGGGCAGAATGTGTCTTCTATGCATTCGATATTTCTGCTAGGAAACAGGCAATGCAATTGAGTCTACTTTTGAACTGTACTTGGTATATTATAAAACAACGTTCTAAGATTTAAGAAACACAGTTCTAAGTGCAAACACTCTGACAAGGGAAATGCATCTTTACCCTCTTCACTGCACAGTCCATCGAAAATTACTTCAACTAGTCACAAAAAGATCAGAGCACTAGATGAACGAGAGAAAGCCACTATATAATTTGTCTTTGCTGCAAGAAGCTAGCAACAGATTTGACAGGGGATGCAAATTCTACATGAGCTTCTAGCAAATAAATAATGACTTCTGTCGGAACAGAAGCTAACAAATTTGGCAAGGGTAAGTTTACCACGAACCTGCAGATGACTTGCTACATTATGCCTCGTCAAGCCTTCCACTTTCATTGCCTCTAAAATTCTAGAAGGAATCGCTTGATCTACACCTAATTTTTCCACTGCCTGCACAAACTTTCTGTGAAGCTCTGGTGTCCAGTCCACCTGAAACTCAGAACAAAAAACAATCCCCACAGAGAAATCAAGTTGATGAAAATAGGAAAAGCATGTGCTTTCTGTAAATAAAGAAATCTATACATGGGAAAAGCTATGCTCGTGACATCATCAGTTCTGATGAAAGGTAATGAAAATCAACAAATTATTGGACGTGTTTATTGGAGGGAAATATGAGAAGGGACAAAAACAGAAAAGAGAGCGAGAGAGAGATTAAACTTCAGATCATTTTGAGGCTGCATACATGTGGAGAAGGCATTTTACATAAATGGAAGACGATTTGAAAGGGAAAAAAAGGGTATTATGATTATGCCTTAGGAAAGGATCAGGAACTTCTTAAGTGTTTGATATACAGAATAATCAGTCACCTTCATCTTCTTTCTATTAGCTCTTGTCCCACAGGAATTATGAAGGCTAGAAGCTTTTTCAGCACGACCATTCGAATGGTTGAGACTGTCTTTATTTTGTGGATTGGGACACATGTTATTCTCACTCTTGACACCATCAGTTGAGTCATCTTCCTCTTTGATCACAGGCTCTGTAAAGCTTTGAGGATCCCCTGCCTGTAGAGTTTCTTCAGACATGGCACAAGTAGTTTCAACGGATTTAGATTCTTCCTCTTGCTCCACGCTTTCTTTTTCTATTGAGCAGTTAATATGGTCTTGGCAATCCCCATCATCCAGCAGTCTCCCTCCTTGTTTCAATTGTGGGGTTGAAGGAGCCGGATACTTGTCACTAGCTGGAGACTGCTGCTCATTACTTTCCTGAGCCTCAGACATATTTTCTGTTTTTTCCAAGTTCTCATTCTCATTTTCTTCGGGTCCAACTTTGAGCTCCAGCATGGAAACTACAGAATCTTTAACAGGCTTCAGTGATTTGGATTGATCAACCCCCCCTGCATTAAATGCCTGCTCAGGATCCATGAAGTCAGAAATTTTCACTTCAAAGCATCGAGATCGTAAAAGTAAGCTCCTATGTTAAGTAAACAAAATTCAAGCAAACCTTATGAACCACATGCTGCCATATATTCCTCAGTTTATCTTCAGAGAGTGGTTTACGAAGGAACTCAACTGCACCAAGCTGAAAATAAATTGCCACATAAATACATTACATGATCATGGCACATGGTGAATATCTCCAGGTTCTCTTTATATGAATGGAGCAACAAATCAACGTCAAAATTCAATTAAACCGCTAACAGTTGAATGGGGTTTTCATTAATAGCTGAACTAAACAGAACTGGAACCAAAGCAGACAATTAAAACTTGAAAAAAACTTGCGTCATCAAGCATTTCAGTATGTGAAACTTGGTATACAATTACTTGACACTGGTTAGTAAAATTCTTACCGCTATGCACTTCATCATGGTGTTCAGGCAGTCAATGCTCGAAGTCACTGAAAAAGAAAATATTTTCATACTGTCTTAGAGGCTGTAAATTATATTGATGAGAATCTATCCAAGTTGATACAGTAAAGGTTCTTGAAGGAAATGACAGTACACATGGGAAAGCAAACAAAACATGAAGAGCTAAAAGATGCATATGTTAAAAGCATTACTCTCGAAGTATATGAAACATTATCGTTTTTAAATCAACTTACTAATGGTTGGCAAGTCCTTCGAATTTTCTAGAAACTTGAAACTCCTGTTGCTATTGCTCGTACTCACCTGTGACCATAGGTTCTATTAGATAGTCAATCCAGTTCGGCCAAACCAGCCACCTTTAACCAATATTATATCCACATTAATTCACTTATATGAAGTGATTTCGGTGAAAACGGTTATAATACGGTCACATTTGGCTAATGAGAGACATGGGATGATCAAAGAAACAGTAGCCAGTCATTTCAAGGGTTATAGTTTCTTAAAGCAGTGCGGTCAATTTGATTTTTCACCAAATATTAGGACCTCGGCTTTGCATTAAAGAGAATTACCTCCACTATAGCAACATGGAAGCTTCCAGGTTCATTTGAAAATGCAGAGAGAGCTTCATTCTCATTGTGGAATGTATAAACTGAAAAAGGTAGGGTGAGGTTAAGCAGAGAGATTCAAACAAGAGAGAACACATCACTGTAACACAAAAGGACACAAAAGTGATGGCCATTTAAGTAGAGCAAGAAACAAACAAGTTCTAAATATTTTACGGATTGGAGTCTAAATGATGTAGCTCTAATGTCATATAATGTGTGGTATGAACAGCATCCTAAAGTTGTAATTTGCATTGTAAAAGATCCAGATTAAATTTCTGGTAGAAGGACGTTGAAATTCGCGATAACAAACTGACCAGATTTTGAAGGAAAAAAATTTCAAATTTCCACTAATTGACCTATAGAGCTCTGAAACACTGGCAATGAAAAATGCCTAAACATAATTAAATTTTACTGTTTCTGTTTACCGTCTGAAAAAGCTCCTCCATACAAGTAAAGAGGACTTCTTGCTTTTGTCCATCATTTAAAAGAAACCATTTTTGTCGGTAGCACGTTTGATCATTGCAAGAAATTGGTTTCAATTTACAGATCTCAGTCACTATCATATCAAGCTGTACAACATATTAGTTTTCGTTTAACAATTTATGAATTCCGAAACCATATTTCAATACAGACTATCTAAAGGTTTGGGCCACTGTAGATGCCTTTTTCGATAAAGATGGGCACTGGTTTAGCTAGAAAGTAGGATGAAATGAAAATTAAACAATGCAATCGAAATTTCTATATGAGGAAAAACAAATGGTTGAGAAAGAAAGCCGGGAGTCACAAAATCTCTAACCAATATAATCCATTGCTTCCAGTTTCGATTTTATATCGGCAGCAGAACTGCTGTCTTCGTCAAGGAGAAGGACTCTGAGGCCCTTTGGAAAATCCTTCCATGCTGATAAATCATTAGTGGTGCAAACCATAGCTTGCTTGGCATCGTTTCTCAGACCACCGACAGGTTTTCAATATGACTCCTTATTAGCATCAAAACCAATTCTGCATGATCTACACGAACATGAACTTCACATCCAATTCATCGCTACTTGATCTGGTATACTATACTGTTACGCCAAACAAAGAACTGAGTAATTAATGTAAGAGAACAAAGAAAGCCTGTTAATTGAAAACGTTATTGTTTCTTAAACAACAAAAAATCCAAGTTGAAGAGAATTAAAAAAAAAACCAAGAAATTCAAAAAACCCCACATAACAAAGTCTCCACTGAAAACAGAACAATGTTCAGACTCTAATGCCTGACTTAATAGAAAGAATCTTGATCAGTCAGGGTGCCATGGCTGGATCATTTTATCTAACACCAACATAAAGATCATTAGAAAAAAGACCCAGATAAAAGAGCAGGTAGAAGACAGCACATGCCATTTACAGTATCAGCTATCAGTAGAGAGATATGTCTCAAAGTATCAAGATCTTCTTGTTTGTGCTAGTTCTATAAAACGACACATAAAAAAGAACCATGTAAGATCTCTGTAACAGACACAGGAAAATCCAAAGCAGAGACAGGGAGGAAGGAACAAGGAATGAAAGAGAACAAATTTTGAAGCCAGAACTGGGAATTCTTTAAGGGGAAACAAGATGTTATTCATGTATAAACTAAAACCCCGCCACATGCATGCACGCATTAGCAACAAAGTCATCGCAGTACCCCGGTAGATCACATGGAGGAAACATCAAAGTGAATGCAACATAACTGAGCTATTCCAAAAAAACACAATTGAAATAAAACATCATATATTTTGATCTCTAAATAAGCTTTTGCTTCGTGCATGCACAGTACCACTATTCCCAGCAGATATGATAGAGAAGGTCTCTTCTTGACTGAAAAGTCTTTATTTCTCTCTCTTACAGCTTCTGCTGTGCCTCCTATATAGACAGCCAGAAACTCCACAGGATTAGAGAGAGATACGTTCAAGTGCGGTTTCTGTGACTTTTGTGGGCAGAGTTTTGATTCTCTCTTCTTTTTTTTTGTGCTTTTGTAAGTTTTTTGGGGGACTGCTGTTGTGCAGACTGTAAAGTTGCTTTCGGTTGCCTGCAGACCACAAGATATTCAAAAAAAAAAAAAAAAAAAGCCTTCGATGTAAGGTCAAAAACCTCTTTTAACCTCCTTTCACAGTGAATATTCCCAAATTTAAATTCTATTATTCACCCCCCCTTGTTCTTTGTTTTTACGAAACTGATCAATTTTTTTCATATGTTCTAATTATTTGTTTTTATATTTAATTAATAAAATTATAATAGATAAAATCTATTAAAATAAGTTTTTTTTCATCTAAAATGAATATTGTAATTGAAACACGTGGAAAGTGGTTTGTATATTATTTAATTGTAGATAATTTGGACAAATTTATCTACCCATTTTATTGATGTGTTACTTTTTTTTTCTAGTAATATTATATCTGAAATATTATACATAACAATATTGTAAAAGTAAATTTTTAACAAAAACAACTTAAAATCCAAGAATTAATTTTTTCTAAGAAATAAAACCTAAACAAGAGGAAATAATTAGAATTAAAAACTAAAATTAAGAGTGTATATATATAAACATGACAAAAAAAAGGGACTATTTAGAACTATATATATAAAAAATTAAAATAAAGAATTAAAAGTATATGGGCCGAAATGAAAACAAAATATGTAAATAATTCTAACCAAATGATTAAATTAAAATAACTAAAAATGTTGCAAGGAAAAAATAATTAATTCTTTTATTTATTGATTTAGTTTCGATCCATTTATTTTTTTTCATTAATTTTGGTATAAATCTAAATAATTAATTTATATTTATGTATCTATACTCTTAGTTTTACTTTTATTTTTTAGTAGAATTTATCTTTGTATTAAGTGCAACTCTTGTGAAAAAACAGAGTAAGTTCACTTTCGATAGTACGAAATGAAAGTAAAACATTCTCTTATGCATTTACAGTTAATTTTCAATTATTAGTTATTTATTATATTTTTAAAGCTTTAATATTCACCAAATATCAAAATATATAATTATTTTTAAGAGAAAAAACCTTTAAATTAATCTTTCTAATTATTTTAAATGCAAAATATATAATAAATAAATATATTAAAAAAAATTAAAAGTCTTGTAGATTCATTATTTCGCTCTAAGGTACAACATTAAAAAAAAATAAAAAACCATTAATATTTTTTAACACTTTATAAAATTTGATTTTGTCTGCGACGAAGGGAAGGGCAATTAACTCATATATTTTATTTGTAGATAAGTTGACCAAAATTTTTCACTTATTTTGTCTATATGTACTTTCATATATTTTTTATTCATATAAAATTCGATATAAGATATCATACATAAAAAAATTGTATAAGTCAATTTTTCACAAAAAACAACATTGATTAATGAATCATCTTAATTCTTATTCTTATTGTTATTATCATGATTATTAAATTTTTACAATTATTATAGTTGTTATTGGAACAATTATTGTAAGTAATTAATATTATAATATTATCGTTGTCACTATCATTATCATTATAAAAAGAAATTCAATTTTTTTCTTCAAGATTTTTTTTTTATATTATTATATTTAAAGTATTTCAGAATACTAAGATTAAATTAATTTGAGAATTTAAACAAAAAAAACTTCATTTTTTTATATAATTTTTAAGGTGTTAATATTAAAAAATATCAAAATATACAATCATTTTTAAGAGAAAAGTCCTTAAAAATCATCATCATTATTATTTTAAATGCATTTTCCATAATACAATGAATATATAAAAACCTACTATACAATAATTATTATTATTATCATTGTAAATATTTTAGCTATATTAAGAACCGAAAGTTTTGTAAGCTGATTATTGTTCTCAAATATATAGCATTATAAAAAAAATTTAAGATCATTAACATATTTTTGCACCTTACAAAACTTTTTTATGGCTATGGTGAAGTGGAGGGCATTTGGCTCGTATATTTTTTCATTGTAAATAATTTGCCCTAATTTTCTGACATGTTTCGTATACGTGTGACTTCGTATATTTTTTTATTCATGTAATGTTACATAAAATATCAAAAAGTTATAAAAATCAACCTCTAAGAAAAATAACATCAACTCGTGAATTATTTTGATTATTATTGTCATTGTTATTATTATTATTGTTAAATTAGCATAATTATCGTAATTGTCATTGTAAATAATTCATATTCTAATTATTGTTGTTCATACTATCAATGGCACCATAATTATTCTTAGAAAAAGAAATTAAATTATTTTTTATTTTATAAAATTTATTCCTCATATTATTATATGTAAAGTATTTCAGATACTGATATTATTTTTTTCTTCATAAAAATCTAGGTCATTTATTTATTTACACACACACACCCACACATATTTTAAGTCACTAATATTAAATAAATATCAAAATATATGATTAACCTCACATATTTATAAGAAAAAACACTTAAAAACAATCATTATCATAATTTTGAATGTTTTATCTATAATAAATAGAAATTTCAATGCCTAATAATATTATAAAAAAACAATTAAAAAACCAAATAAATGACAAAACAAAAATAAATATTATTATATTTTAAAAAGTTATTTGACTTTAAGAATAAATAAAATAAAATAAAAATAAAAATAGAGAAAAAATAATAAATATCAATTTTCAAATCATCACCAACATAAATTAAAATTTAAACATTAAATTAAAAAAAGAAACCTTGCCAACAATGGAAATAATAAAAATTAAAAACAAAAATTAAGATCATATGCATATAAACATCAACAAAAATAGGAACCATTTAATAAATATATAAAAAAATAAAGGAATTAAAATGAAATCCAAAATTAAAAGTATAAAGACCAAAATAGAAAACACATATATAATAAAATTCATTTGAAAGATAAAATTGAAACAAATCAACACTTTGATACCAAAAAAATTAATTAATCTAACACATCCAGAATTTAAAAGACTGGAGACCGGAATGAAACTAAAATATATAATCAATTTGAATTAAATTCTAATACCAAAAATATTATGGATTTAAAACTAATCAGCAAATTAAAAGCCTAAGAATTGAAATAAAACTTCACTATATAATCAATTGCAATCGAATGACCAAATTGATACAAATCAAAACTTATACAACAAAAATAAAGAACATTAAAAATAATTGAAAGATCAGGGACTACAATAAAAGGTTAATAAATAGCGGAGACTGACAGGTACTTTGACATGCAGGAAAGAGAAAATGAAAGAAACAACTTCAACCGACCACTGACACATTTTTGCCCATATTTGACGCCAACACGCCGTTCCATGAGAAAGAGAATATGACAGATAATAATTCTATATACTGGTAGCATATTTTTGAATGCTGGAGACTGTCTCACACGCCATCTGGAAACCCTGTGGGCGCTAAAATGGATGGCCTGTCTGGCAACGCACCAAGAGTACCGCGTCAAAATATATTTTAAAAAATGATAAATTATCACACCCCTGTAGCCAACACTTAGTTTTTGTATTATATGAGGTATATACATATTTGTCAACTTTAAAAAATTTATGCAATTATTGTTATGACCCTTTGAGTTATTGTGCAGTTTTGTCTTATTAAAGGTATATCTGTAATTAGTCATTTTAAAAAATATGCAATAAACTTAATCCCCCCGGAGTAACTATGTATTTTTATCTTATTCATGGGTATTATTGTTATTTTACCGTGCACATGATTTAAAATTTTTGTGCAGTTCCTGTGCAATTTTGTCTTATTGGTGGGTATATTGGTAATTAGCCATTTTAAAAAATATACAATAACCTTAATGCCCCCGAAGATAACTATGCATTTTTATCTTATTCATGAGTATTATTGTTATTTTACTGTACACGAGAAGGCAAAAAATCAAAAATACCCCCGGACCCGAGGCTAAAAATACAGTGAATAGAGGGGCAGAATCACAATTTTACTATTCCAATCTAAAGTGCCTCTGAATCTAGATGAACAATGAAAATCAGTGCTCATTACTATTCAAAAACCTATTCTATTTTAGCTTTTAAGATAATAGACTGTAAATAGTGTAATTACAAGTTTGTCTTTTTGTGCGCTAAAATTTAACTCTTGACTTCGAATGTATTTTTTATTTTCCATATGGAACAGTTGATGTTTTCAAGTTGTTTGGGGTATTTGCATCTTTTATCAATTTCCTACAGTGGAACTATGATTTTACTCCTACAATCTTTTAAAACAATGTTGAGTGGCAAGAGTATTTTTGGTTTTTTTGTTTGTCAATAAACTGTAAAATAACTTTTATACCCTTGAATAAGTTAAAATTTTGGTCTACCGGGTGATGGTATTTAGGTTTTTTATCGTTCGATGCACAATGAAACTACGAATATACCCTCACAAACTACAAAATGGAATATTAACTCTAGGTTATGTGTATATTTTCACATTCATTTTTAAATGAAAAGTTGCAGGCACCTCTGCGAGACGCGCCTCCAGTTCTCTTTCTTCCATATTTTGAAGGCAATGCGTGCTATGTCCTATGGTGGCCAAACATGTCAATCTTTCATCTCTTTAGATGCATCATCGTATCATCTTCCAATTGGTAGAGCACGTGTCGTCACATGTTGGTTGGATACACGCTCATGGTCACTTTATCTTTTTTCACTTTTTTCTCTCCTCCTGCAAGCTAATCTACATGACTATCATTTTGGTTTAAGGGTTTATCACTTCAGTCCCTAGGTTTTTGATTGTACTGTTTTGTCCTAATTTCTACTATAAGAGTTTTGATTTGTTTCATTTTAATCTTTCAATTGAAATTGATCATATATTTATTTTCATTTTATTCCTTGTTCTTTTAATTTTGGGTTTAGTTTTAAATCCCTTAATTTATTCAATATAGAAGTTTTGATTTCTTTCAATTTTATCATTTAATTGAAATTCATCATTTATTGTGTTATTCATTTCGTCACATATTCTTTAAATCTTCAAAAAAATCTTTCACTTATTGAGCTTTTTTATTTAAAATTTTTATTATAGATAAGGTAATGAAAATAATGATAATGATTATTTTTATAGTATCTTTTCCTTACAACAATGTTAGAGAGGTTATATATTTTGATATTTGTTTAATATTAACACATTAAAATAATCTAAAAAATCTTTATAAATTTTATTTAAAACCTCACTAGCACCACAACTAATTAAAAAAAAAAAGTTGTTATGTTATATTTTGTTCCTAATTCTTCTATTTTTTTTTTTTTTTTTGCATTCTTGTTATTTTTTTTGGTGTTAAGGTTTTAACTTTTCAATTTTATCATTAGATTGAAATTGGTCATATATTGTGTTATTCATTTTGGCCCTTATTTTTTATTTTTTAATTCCTGCAATTATTTAGTTTTTATTATATTTGATTTTATTATAGATAAGGTGTTGAAATGATAATAATAATAATAATAATAATAATAATAATAATAATAATAATAATAATAATAACAACAACAATTATTTTAACATATTTTCTTCTGAAAAGTATTTTAAACTAACTATATATTTTGATATTTGTTCATGTTAACACATTTAAATAATATTAAAATCATATTAATACTGGTTTGTTTTTTGAAAATGTTTTAAATATTTTTTTACACTGCTAATATTGTTTTTAGTTTTGTCTTCAATTATAATAATAACAATAAAAAATTTGGATTTAGGATTTTTTTTTAAATCATTCAATTTGTTGTAGAAAGCAACTAACTCACTTTTAGTAGATTTTTAATTACAGTTTATTAACCGTTAATTAAATATTTAGTCAAACAATTAAGGCAGACCGAACAATCAATCAGTTTATTGTAGAAAATAAATAATTCATTTTTAATGGATTTTATCATTTATCTTCTTATAAATCTGTTGATACAATTGTCTTCGATTTTTTTTCTTATTGTTATAAACTTATTTTACTTCATATTATTATTAAACTCAAAAAAATGTTTGATAAATAATTTTTTTAATATAACTTTACAAAAATTATGTCCAGAATAATTATTTTGGCTTAATATATATCATTATTAAAAAAATATTCTTACTATTTGTTTTTATATATTTAAAAAAAAATTGATTTTCCTTGTAGTGGAATGCAGGGCAAATAGTTAGTGTGTGTGTATTACACTTCCTTCTCTTGGATATTTTAAGTGTTTAGTGCAAAAGCTTATACTTATTTTACAAAACTTGATGGATATCATTGTTTATATAGAATTGTTGTATAAGGATATTTTGGTTTATTTAAAATTAAAATACAAATGAAATGAATTTAAAAAGTTTGTAAGATGAAAATATATAAATTATGGTAAACATGTTTAAGTCTCTCTTTTTAAAAAAAACAATGCTATATATACTTCAATTTATACTAAAAAAATGTTTTCTATTATTTTTTAACAAACATGGAGTGAGCAAGACTTTAAAATTTCTAATTATTATTGTTTATAATTTTGGAGAATTTAATGATAAAAGCAATTTCCCACTTAAATGGAAGCACCACCAAGACACAATATAATATTTTTCAAAAAAATATATATATAATTTCATTGTTGGCTCGAATTGTTGTTTGAATCCAATATTTTTTCTTATCTCATTGACTATATTTTATTTAATTATAAAACAATGAAGAGCAAATTATCTTTTTTTGTATGAAAAAACATGTTAGAGTTAAAAAAAATTGATTGGCGCATGGGTTTGGGGTTAAGGTAGATGGTTGACAACAAATGATGAAATTGTTTTCTTTCTTTTATGTTTAAGTTAAATAAAAACTATACATTGATGACAATAAATGGTGAAATCATACTTTAAAAAAAAAATCAAGGGACAAAAAGCATAAACAACAAAATAGCTTGGGCATTGCGTGTGAATATGTAAAACCCATTACTCAAATAATAAATTCATTAAAAAATAATAAATGTAACCAAAATAGCTTAGAAGCACGAGCCTTCCAATCCCACCCTCGTATCTAGGCCTATCCTTTTTTATATATAACTTTTTAGAGGTGGACAATATAATATTTTATATATAAAATAAGACGACAACAAATGACAAGTTTTTTTTTTTTTTTTTATGACAAACTCATTTCAATCCATTTTTTTATCTAAAATATCCACATAATATCTAAACACCTTGATAAAAATGTCTATGACCATAAAAATTCCAAAAAACAATATCAACTCAAGGAAAAAATTATTATCACGGACATATCTACCTCCTCGTGCAAGGAGGAGAAGAAGAAGAAATAGAAACCCTAGGTCAAACTCTCCTCATGAAATAGAATTTACTAGTTAATTACCCGCATCACGTTGCAGGCCGAACAAATATTTTTTTATAATTATTAGGATTGAAATCATTAATATATTTTGGTAGTTCAAAAGGAAAATATAATATTTATATTTGCAAGGTTTGATATAATGAAACATATTAACACACTCTATTATAACAACAACAACATCGATGGCTTAACATTTAAAAATATGATTATTATATTGCTAAAATAATAAAAATTATTAAATTATTTTGACTAGTAAAAAACTCAAAAACATTAATAAAAGAGAAAGAAAGAAAGAAAAACTAAAATTATTATTATTATTATTGCATGCATAATGGGAAAATAAATTCAATAAAAGAATAAAAAAGCACCAATACTTTAACAAAACAACAAAAAAATTAAGAAAATAAAAATTATTAGCTAAAAAACATTATTTGATTTGAAAATAAAAAACTAATAAAAAAACCAAAAGAAAAAAAATGGAAAAAACTAAAAAATATCAATTTTGAAATTATCATAAACACAAACTAAAATTTAAGAGTAATTTTTTTGAAAAAATATTATCTCAACAAAAGAGAAAATAATAAAAATTAAAAACAAAAAATAAAGGCATATATATAAACATAGACAAAAATATGGACTATTTAAGAAATATAAAAAATTAAAAGAAATAAAATTAAAAAAATAAAAGTATAAGGGTGAAAATGAAAACAAAAAATATTATCAATTTGAATCAAATAAAAAATTGAAAAAATCAACTAAAATATAACATATATCCGTGCAAGGTTTGATATAATAAAATACATGAACACATCCTATTATAACAATAAGAATATCAAAGTTTTAATATAAAAAAATATTATTATTATTATTATTATTATTGCTAAAATCATAAACATCAGCTATATATAACCAAAATCATTGACGAAGATGAATTTCTCTCTAAGCTAAAGTTTAGCAAGCCTACCTCTCTCTTCTCACGAAAAAAACTGAAAAAAAATGATACTAAAATTATTTTTTAAAAAAAATTACCTAATAGCTATAGAAGATTGGGATTAAAAATAAACTTTTCAAATGAAATTCCCAAACACAATCTATTTGACTTTTTTAAATTGAATTTGCAAATTTTTTTTAAATATAACCGGGAACTAATTTGAATTTTAAAAAGCTCAATTCCATAAAAATAATTTAAAAATCAAATTGAATATTCCAATTGACGTAGTAGATCTAGAGAGAGAAAAGTAAATAGTGCGATGAATTTCTCACATGGCCTAGTGTTTCGTATAATTATTTGGGATACCAATCTTTTCAAGCTTTATTTATTCCAATCAAGGTGTCCTCCAGTGTGATCATGATCTCATGGCCAGCAATTGACCATGGATGCACGTAGTGCTAGGGTTAGAGAGCCATATTTCTTTTGAGAAAAAAGAATCTATTCCTTTATCATTTGTCGTCATCTATTTCGTTGTTTGTTACCTTTTTAATTCCTCAGTACTCGTTATCATTGGTCTGTGGAAATCATCCCCGTACAATCATGGCGAGAAATATATTTTATTTAAATTAGGATATTCATTTTTTATTTACTGGCTGTGAGTACAAAATTACAAGAAAAAACTATTTTCATCTTAACAAGTAATTAACCTTATACATAGCATGTCATGAAAAATTAACCCATAAATCTTGTTTTTTAAGGGTATTTGGTATTGTGTTTTAAAAATATTTTCTAAGAAAATATTTTTTTTACTTTTACTTTTTACTTTTAATTAAGAAAATATTTTTTTATTTTTACTTTTTACTTTTAATTAATTTTTTATATATATTTTTAGATCATTTTTATTTGCTGATATAAAAATGATGTTTAAAAAATAAAAATAATATTATTATTTTGATATATTTCTAAATAAAAAATAATTTTAAAAACAATTTTGTATAATGTCTTATTTTTTGATGAAATTCACTGCTCTCATATCTCTTGTCTGGCAAATAAAACGTACAGCTGAATATATATATATATATATATATATATATATATATATATATATATATATATATATATATATATATATATATATATATATTCTCTGAGAAAAAAACAAAAAAACAATATCGAAATCTCCTATGGTTGCAATGAAGGAGGCCAGACGCTCAAAGAAACAAAAGAAACCACATCACAAGAAATAATTTAAGGCAAGGAGCCTTCATTACATGCATGAACAAACAACAAAAGCTCGATCATGTTTGTGATTTGGTTGTCGTTTATAAGGATCGGGAGTGAAAATTAACCACATAACACACGACCCTTTAAGATTATCCAGAAGACTCTGTCTGGTTCATTGATGGTGATTTTATTTTTTTATTTAAAAAATAAAATGAAATTCTAGCATTCAAAGCTGAAAGAGTCGGTCAAATTAGGTTTTGTCAAGCTTAAAGATATACGATGACAAGTCTAGTTCCGTAATGCACAAGGCACTTGACCTTCCTTCCTTCACCATCAAATGTAATTGACTTGAGAAAATTCGTGAAAATTGATAGCTTCAACTTACCAAAATTTTCATACTCCATGCTTTCGGACAATCTTTCTTTCAAGTTTCAACAAAGCCCTTCTCATCGATACTGTCTGGACATCAACATGTACGGAGTTATTAATTTAAAAATATTTTTTATTCAGAAATATATTAAAATAATTTTTTTAAACAATATTTTTTGTATTAATACATAAAAATAATCTAAATTACTAAAATTTAATAATTTAAAATAAAAATAATTCTTCTTTTAATTTTTTCAAAAATATTTTTAAAACAAAATATCAAATAGCCATGAACTCTATCTCTGGTCATTTGCTTTTAAAACCATCAATCTCACGACAGGTGAAAGATAATGGTCTACCTTTCAAGAGTAGATGTTTCTTTTCTTATATATATATATATATATATATATATGAATTAAAGATAAGAAGAAAAGAAAAGAAATTATGGGATGTAAATTAAAAAAAGAAGAAGAAGGAAGATGGTGATTATTTAGTAAAGCGTTAAATTAAATGAGGCAGTGACTCGCCCAATCATATCTCCTCGATGCTTTAAGATTTGTTTCAGAGAGGTTGGTAGTTAGTTCGTTAATTATATTCTAAGTTAATGGTAGTTCTTTCTTAGGCTCTTTGGAGCTCATAGTATTAAACCAATGAAAGTCTGCCACGCAAGAACTCAAGGAGTTTTTTATATTATCCAAAATGAGGTGGCGTACGGACTGACGTGTCTTGTCAAAGATTAGATAGGGTTAAAAAAAGAGTCTACTGTCACGTGCGCTCCGTGGCTGCCTTCTTGGCCACGGGAATAAACAAAAGTGTATTACCTGTTCGCTTAGTTTTCTAATTGACGCATTTTTTTGTAATTATTAAGATTCACTTCGCATGCGATTCACCACGATAAAAACCAAATATTTTTTAAATATAAAAAATAATTAATGAGAATGTAAGATTTTTTTTACAGTGCTATATATTTAAATAAAATAATTAACATAGAGAGAATTTATTAGCATAGATATTATTGGTATAAATAAAATATTATTTGATATGAAGAACAAATAAAAAATAACTAAAGGACAACAGCAAAAGTAATATTATGATCATTATTAATATAAATATTATAATTGTTTGGATTATAGTAAATAAACTAAAACTTTTATGGAAGAAATTAGGACGAAAAAAAAAACTAAGAGCTGAAATAAAACAATCAAAACATACCCATGCCTTTTTTTTCTTGATTTGATTTGAGAATTACTATTGTCATTATAATTATAACCATTAGAATGATTACTATCATGCTATTTCTATTAATATCATTAAAATTACTATCAATATTATTATATTTATTAACATGATTAATATAATTGCTTTTATTATTATAGATAATCTTAAGGGTTTTTTTTTTTAAAAAAATCAAATTATCTAAACATCCCTGGAGTCTGTGATAATAACAAAAAAAATACATATGAAAATACCAACATACCCCCAATGTTAATTCTTTGATTTTCTCGTTTTCGATGGTACATTAATAGTTCCCTGTCCATCAAACATTTAAAAACCAAAAATACCTTTAATGGGAATTCCAAACCGTAATTTAACTATCCAAAATAATACCAAAAAAAATTACCTCCAAATAATTAGTTAATGATAATATGTTGCATGTAAAAGTCGAAAATACTCCTACAACAATCTGTTAAATTTTCCTGATCGAAAAACACAATAATAATTATATTATTACAATCCAAAGTAAATTGTGTCTATATATAAAATAAATCATCCACATGGTAAACTCCTTTCTCAATAATAAGAATATTTTTTTCTTTTTTTTTTACTAGAAGCTTTGTTTTGTTTTGTTTTAAAAAATATTATGGTTATAATATCAAGTTTTAATTAGAAGTTTTAAAGTAATTTTCATTAATCCATCATTGTTATTTACTTAAATGAAAACGAAAATGACAAAAATAAATTTGAAAAACTACATAAAAATATAACAAGCAAATAAATATTTATTCGTATACAGTATTAATAAACACATTATTTTAAACACTCTGATAATATAATTAGAAAAAAGCACGGAATGTTTTTTTTATTAGCAAAAATATTGTTTTGAATAAATAACAAAGATACTTCTAATATAGGTTTGTAAAAACTTTTAATTATCTAAAATAAATAGGAAATATATATAACATCAATCCAAATCCCATTTCCTTGTTAATGCATTGCTTTATTGTTTTAATAAAAAAATAATAATCTGAAGCATGGTTTTCTAAAAACAACTATCTTGAAATTTAAAGCACGTTTTAGTAAAAAACATATATATAGAAAATATCTCAATATTTTGTCTATGATCAAAGACAAGAAAAAATCATTAATTAATGTGGGAAAATCATATGACACACACATATATATATTAAAAATAAAAACAAATATTTTAATTTTCACTGAAAATTAATGAACAAATTTTTTATTTTTCGCATATAAGGTATATAATAATTGAAAACAAATTTGGCAACCTTTCCATAAATCTTATAACATTATCTAAGGACTGTGCCAAAATTGAATAATATTTTAAATATCATGTTAAATATTTTATGTGTAGGTCCTTTCAATCAAATTATATATGTAAAGAGAAGAAAAAAAAACATATTAAAGGCTAGACTTATAGGTCTACTAGATCAAGACATTTCACCCGACCTAATAGAAAAAAGTTCTTGGGATAATTATTTTTAAAAAAAAAAATGTTTTAAAAAAGATAACATGATGTCTGCTCTTTTAATTTATGTTTAAATAAAGCTTATAGTCTTTGAAAAAGTTAGGGTAGAGTTTTTAAAATCTATTTTGACCTAAAATCACCTAACAAACATCCTAAGAATCCTAATAAGCAAATTTTAAACCTCAAAACACCCATGAATTGGTTAAATAACATCAAATCAAATTGAATAAAAAAAATCTTTTTTGAACCTTAATCTACATTTTTTAGTGATATAAAATTATAAAAACAATTCAGCGATATTTTTCCCGTAAATAAGAACTCATTGATGCCACAATCAACTCTTTTTATCGCAAGAATATAGGCAATCAACCACTTTATCATTCCTTTTTTATTTTACAATGACACTATTTTTTTTAATGATAATTCAAATTGATTCAAATAAGTTGTTTTTAGTATACTTAGGGATTGTTTGGCATTGTGATTGGAAAATGCTTATAAAAAATTTAATTTTTTTACATTTATTTTTTACTTTAAATTTAAAAAATAAATGTTTTTAGATTATTTTGATGTACTGATGTCAAAAATATTTTTTTTAAAAAAAATATTATTCTGATACATTTCTAAACGAAAAACACTTTCAAAAACAACACAACCACACTCCCAAATAGGTACTTAAACTTTATGGTGTAAGGCTTTGATTATTGTTTCTAGGTTTTAGGTATATTTTGGATTTAAAGTACCTACTAGACATTTTTAAGTTTTGTTGGTATTAGTATTTCATATCCAACGGCTGAAGATTTTCTTAATTGTTGGGTTTTGCACATGCATTTTAGTTTGTTTATCACAAATCTATTATCCTAAGTGCACAAGAACACTTAAATAAAGTGAGTTGATCTTTGGTTTCTTTATTTTTATTTTGCACAAAATAAAATAATCATGACTTTAAGTGGCGTGTTGTCGTAATCCCACCTCAAAATCTTACTTGGTTTTGTATTGTACATGTTTTTGTGTCTTTAATTTGATGCAATCTCGTATGATACTAAAATATTTTTTACTTCATTAATCTTGTTGTATTTTGTAATATTAGTGTCTATTTAGTAGTGTAGTTGAAAATACTTTTGAAAGTCATTTATATTCAAAAATATATTAAAATGATATTTTTTAATTTTTTAAAAGTTATTTTTAACACCATCACATGAAAATAATATAAAAATACCAAAAAAAATTAATTTCAAATAAAAAAAAATATTTTTTTTCTTAAAAATGCTTCCCGATCACAATTTTCAAAGTTTCACCTAATATTGATGTTGTCACTTTATCAATGTTGTTGTATTTTGTAATCATATTATTATATTAATCAAGATTATTTATATGGACAAGGAGGTGGTGCCATTCTTCTTCCCAAAGCTTGTCAAATTAATTAATGCCAGCCATGATATCTCATTTTCATCTCCCACGTGTAGGTTATGAAACAACCTTTTCAAGCACGGATTCATACTCATTTTTTCTCAAGTTCTGGTTAGCATTGAAGCGAGTATATACTTTAAATGTAAGCATTAAGAGTATAGTTGTTGTTAGAATTTTAAGAGGCTGATTACATCTACTTGCTTGCATCAATAACAAGTAGTAAAACTTTAGAGACAAGATCAATCATTGACAACGAATTGTGCTCTCTATTTTTTAAACTTATTGGTAGCATTTATCTTCTTGTTTTTTTTTAGTGCCAAAAAAGAGAAAGACAAAGAACATTAAGTGGCCAGGCCCACCCTTCTTTTTATTCTTAGAGAGAGAAAAATTCATATGCATGCCGTCTACATTTTGGAAAGAAATGTTGTTTTTATTGTAGATTCAAATATGTGACTGCTAGTATTATCGCGTGTTTTAATCGTGGGATCAAATTGATAATAAATGACTGATATGTATATGCTATCTACTTATTCATGTCTGGTTAAAATCTTTTTTTTTTAAACGTAAAAAATATATTATTTGTATGAGATCTTTTTTATTATAATATAAATTTGGATAAGATAATAAATCTGTGCAAAATTCTTGCGAAGTACAAGTTTTGTATAAAATATATGAATTTTAGATCGATATAAATTTATTTTTTAGTAGGTTTCAATGAAATCACGAACATAAAATTATTATTATCATTAAAAAAACAAGAAGATTCGTATACTTTAATGATCGAATTCACTGTATTATGATTAATTCGATTTATAATCCAATTTAAAAATAAGTAATTAATCTTCTATCTACAAAAAAAAAAAAAACATTGAAAATCCATCCCTATGTTCTCGTCATTATCATGACTATAACAGTTAAAATTATTATCAATAGTATTGCCCAAACAATTAAACTCATTAAATTGCTCCAATAAAAAAAGCAAGACATTTTAATAATAAAAAATAATCACTAAAATTATCATTATCATTGCACAAATAATGAAACCATAAATAACAAAAAAAAATAATAGAAAACAAAAAAAAAAGAGCAAAGCCAAATACGAAGAAATATTAAATTTAAAATGATCGCCAATATAAATTAAATTTTTAGGACTGAACTGGATAAAAGTAAGATAACAAAAATTAAAAACAAAAACTAAAAGCATAGATGCATAAAATACAGATAAAAAAATAAACAATGTCCAAAAAGAACTGAAAAAACCAAAGGAATTATACCAAATAAAAAATTCAAAGTGTAAGAGCCAAAATGAAAATAAAACATATAATTAATTTCAATTAAATGATAAAATTAAAATAAATGAAAACCTTAGGATCAATACAAATAAAGGCATTTTAAAAAAAAATCACTATAATTTTGTTAAGAAAATTAAAAGAATAAGAATAGAAATGAAAAATAATATGATCAATTTCAATTGGAGAATAAAATTAAAACTTGCATAATGAAAAAATTAAAGGGACAAACGAAAAATCAAAAGAATAAAGACTAGAATGAAAACCAACATATATGATCATTTTTAATTGAAAGACACAATTGAAAAAAATAAATTTTTTATTGAATAAATCAGGAATAAAACTGAAATCAAAAGAACAAGGACTAAACTAAAACAATCACAAATATGAAGGACTCACATGTATTTCTTACGGCAAAAAAGAGAAAAGAAGAAAAACTACAATGCATCCACCGACCATATATATATATATTAAACTAATTTATTGTATATATATTAAACTAATTTATTGTTTATATTAATAGTACATATTATAAGATAATATTGACATATTTTTATTTTATTTATTGTTTATTTAAGAGTTTAGTGAAGAGTTTTTTTGTTTAGAAATGTATTAATATATATTTTTTATCTTGTAAAAAATATTTTTAAAATTAGCATATAGAAAATCTGAAAATATTAAAAAAATTAATTTATAATAAAAAATAATAAAATAATTTTCTTAAAAATATTTTTGAAATTCGTATTAAAATCGCAAGAGGTACTTGTGACGTTATGATTAATGGTCCCTGGAGGCACATTATTATTTAACCAATGACAATTTTTTTTTCTGTGTATAGAATAGCTACCTTATTGCCTGAACGACCTGCTTCAACTCCATGTTTATGGAGTCCAATCATATCAGAATATTTACGGACGATAATTTAGGCCATGGAATCATCATTTTTATAATTATTTTAGATATCTCATTTTTATAATTATTTTAGATATCCGGTTAACTTGCGTGCATGTTAAATAATTTTATAAATTTTAAATTTAATGATTATATAACACTCTAATTATTATTATATTAACAATTATATAACTTGAATTTAAAAAAAATAAAATATAAATTTTATAGTTTCAATCTCTTACTGCTATTAACTTCATGTATGTTTAAGAGTATGATTGAAATTGTTTTTGAAAGTATTTTTTTAAAAATATATTTTTTATTTTTTAAAATAATTTTGATATTATCATGTAAAAAATAATTTAGAATAAAAAATAAAATAAATATTTTTGAATTTTTTTCAAAAATACTTTTTGAAAACCGTGAAAAACAGTTCATGTAATCAAAACACCATTTGGCCATTTTCTAGGCCAGTAGCAGCAGACTGCCTATTGTTTCTGTCAGTGACAACATCCATGCCCACCACTTGAATTTCTTCTTCGCGGTCCCATCATGAGATATTTATGTTGTGCAATAATTTTAATTAATATAACCAAATTTATTTATTTTTAATATTTTTTAATTAATAAAGCCAAATTTATTTATTTTTAAATGAGCACTGAGTCATTTTTCACAACCGCGAATCTCTCGCCAAGATAATAATGCAGGGTATTGGAACACAAAGAAAATGCTTGCTGACTAATGCTGTGTTTGTTTTTTTGAATTTATTTTTTGGGAAATTATTTTTTAAATTTTTTTGTGTTTGTTTGTCTTTTGAAAAGTTGATCAATAGAAAATATTTTCCAGTCAAAGAAAAATTTGGCTTGGTTTTCAGAAAAGTGTTTTCCGGAAAATTTAGGCGGAAAATACTTTCCGGAAGTTGTGAAAAATTTAGAAATGTTATTATTTGTTGATTATATCAAATTTGATCCTCAAACTTTTGACTGCTATATATAATTTGTTTTGAATATTTATTTTTCAATTTCATCTCTTAAAATTTATTTTTTATATTAATTTTGGTCCTTATTTTTATAATTGTTATTTGCTTTTTTCTTATCATTTTTTTATTGAAATTTTTTATCTATCAAATTTGGTCCTCATTTTTTTTATTGTTACTTATTTTATTTGAAATAATTTATGAAATGTTAATTATTATTATTTTAATTTATTCACCTTTCATTTTTTTTTAAATTTTTAGATTTGATCTCTATTATTTTGATTATTATTTATTTTATTTGAGATAATTTATGAAATTATATTTTTTTTCAATTTCATTCTCATTCAACTTTTTAATTTGTAAGATTTGTTCCTCATTATTTTAATAAACTTGAAAAAAAAATTAATTTATTAATAAATTATTTTCCAGTTCATTTTCCATAACACAAAGAAACACTGAAAAGTGTTTTCCAGTTTATTTTCCATAACACTGCCAAATATCAGAATTCACTTTTCAGGAATTCACTTTTCAAGAATTCATTTCCCTTGAAATTTATTTTCTAAAAAGAACTCACTTTCCACCAAACAAACAGGATCTAAATAAATAAAAAAAAGCCTTAAGAAAACAAATTGAAAAGTGTTACGTGGAAGGACAAATAGTATTATGCGAGACGACACGCGGTGAAATAAATAAAAAAGTTATTTTAATTTGCAATTGTCAAACGACAGCACTACCCAACAGCACCTTAGGCATAGGAAAATACAATCACCACTGACGCAAATAGGCGTGATAGCTTGTTAACAGTAATATCAAAGCACACTGGTCCTGTCTTTGCCATCTGTCCTCTCCAGTGGGGGGCCCCACAAGATCCCTTCACCAGATCCTTGTCTGCCTATCTCTCCCTTCTCGCTGGAATTTCAACAGGCTAGATCATTTTCAATTTTGACACGGATTTGCCAATAATACCCCATTATTTTCATAACATGAGCAACGTAAATGCCTCTTAATTATTGTGTTAATGATTTTTTTATAAGAATAAATTAAAATAATATTTTTTAAAATTAATTTTAATATTAGTTCATCGAAATACTTGAAAAATAATTTAAAGTTTTCGTCGATTCTTTATATATATGTCAAAAAAGCCTATAACTTTCCTTGTTGCTGTGCATGAATCACGGGTTAATTAAAGACACGTACGTGCTAGCTATAGAAATCAAATTCATGCTTTGATTGAGAACCACAGATTTCAAGCTTTGCTACCACCACCACCATGGTTCACCAAAAAACTCATCAGCCATGGCCGCCGCAACAACCATATCAGATTTCAAGCTTTGCTACCACCACCATGGTTCACAAAAAACCCATCGTTATTGAACGAGCAAGTGAGAGAGAAGAAGAGGAAGCAAGGCTAAGCCACGATTCGGTTGTCTTGACAACTTAACTAAAGTCCAGAGGCCAATACTAATAACACCAAGCTGCAAACTGCTTTCACTGTACAATTTGCGTGATCTGCAGAAAATCGCCATGTCCTCGAACAACAAATCCAACCCAGAAATCAAGGAAGAATCGAGCAAGACCCAGATTTAAGCTTTGATTGCACTGTTTCAATCAAGGCAGGCCAAGTGTGTTTAGGCTCTATCTCTCGTAACTTTTCATATTGAAAACCCTAAAAAACTTGGGGAATTTAGAAAATTTAATGAGGAAAAATAGATTTTGGCTGAGAAGATAAAAGATAGAAATGCAATATATTTTTATCTTTTTTATTTTATTTTAAATTAGGATTTATTTTTTAGAAGTATGAAAACAAAGCTTTATCATGCTAAGACATGATTATAATTATAAAATGATGAATTAATTAATAAAGAATCAAAATGATCTATGGCATACATACATGCATTATGCTGTCATGTAACATATTTATATTTGATTAAAAATCAAATAACGTTTTTTAACATGTTAATCCAAACAAGTTTGTAATGAATTATTATTATTATTATTTTATTTATAATTTATTAAATATAATAAAGTAATTAACCTAAATCTCAGATTTTCTGCTACTTAAAAAAAAGCTGCATTATCTTATTGTTATTGTTTTTGGCATCGGAGATAAATCAGGTCGGCTGTCAATCTGGCACGCCGCGTACCGGTAGCCACACTAATATGTTCGGCCCTAGCTCCGAGCCAACAAGAAGGCATTACTTTAAAAAATAAATAAGAGTAGGAATATTTATTTATTTAATTTGCAAGAGTCAGTCTAATGAAAGGGCAGACAACACCTAAGAAGGAAACTGAATGGAAGGTCTTAAATGCCTGATGTACCACTTGACCGTGAGTTTTGTCCTAAATCATCCCACGTGTCCTCTTTTTGACGAGGTGAATTATGATCAGTCTGTGAGGGGCCAGCCCGGCTAGAATTGGGCAGGCAACACACAGAGGTACACTTCTTCTTTTTCTTAACGTGCGGTTGCGCGAAGCTCACTCACTCACTCACACCAAAGTACACCATTTTTGTTCGTTCAAATGGATGCATGGTTTCGACAACATAAACATGTTTTGTACAGTAGAGAAGCACCTGGTTTTCAAGCCCACAGAATTCATCGATTGAGGAGTCGCGTCATCAAAACAGCTTGTTATAAATTATTCCTGATTTTTTTTAAATTATTTTTTAAAATTTAAATAAAAAAATCAATTTCTTCTAAAAACAACAGTGACAGACAGTGTCAACATCTCCTGTGCTATCGTTGAAAATATATGGATATCTTTTATTTAACAATATTTTGGGTTGGCCAAGGTTTTTTAATACAAAAAATATGCATAAGACTAAGGAATCTACATGGTATCTGCAAGAATGATCAAGTATATTGAGCATGGTAGATCGAGAACATGAAATAAAAGTGTTTAGTGGTATGAACAATTGAATATAAAAGCAAGAAATTATCAATTTAAATATTTGATAAGAGCTTGGGATTAAGGATTTATTTCCCATGTAATTTTAATTACAAGCTCCATGATTATTGACATGATAGTCAAGACCCATATAAATCAGCCGGGGCATCTACTTTAATACAAGCAAATCTCCTTGTGAGTGGGGTTCTCGACACTAGAACTAGTTCTAATGCCCCATCAATGGGTGATAATGGCTAGCAATGGTCCTCGCCTATGAGCTTCAATTACTGATCAAGAATAATCATCAAATAATAGCGTGGGCATGAGTATATGATTTAACGCGAGAGTATGGCTATGTTTATGGTATTGAATGCCAAGTAAAACAATTATTGATGACTTGTTTTATTTGAAATTGTAATTGTGATTGTTTTTTAAAGTGTTTTTTGTTTATAAATACATTAAAATTATATTTTTTTTATTTTTTAAAAATTATTTTGACATCAGCATTTGAAAATAATATAAAAATATCAAATATTTTTAATTTAAAGTGTAAAATAAAAATAAATTTTTTTTATTTTTTTTAAAAACATTTTTAAAACGTATTGCCAAATATCCCAAAACATAGGAGTTAGAGAGTGCTTGCGATTGTGGTTAGATTCATGCTTTTGAAAACTTTTGATTTTTTTAACTTTGAATTAATTTTTTTACATATATTTTTAATATTTTGATATTAAAAATAATTTTTTAATTGATCATTTATGAAATTCATAAATTCAAAACCTTTTAGTTTAACATATGTAGTTTCTGATGAACTTTGTAAAATTAGCATTTATATTATTTCAAGGTTAAATTAAAAAAAAACCTAAACCGTGTGATGTTTCCATTGTAGCCATAAACACAATTCACCGTGCATTGAAAAATGCAATTACAATTTTATCCCTCAATGCGTCTTCATTTAAGCATTGAAGTCAAGGGTATTTTCAATTCTTTTTTTCTATTAATGTGTACAATGTAATAACTGAAATACCTTTAATAAGATAAAACACAAGATAAACCGGCGGAATTGTCTTGGTAATTGCACAATTTAAGTGCACAATACAATAATTATTTTAGTCTCTAATAAGATAAAACTGAGGGATTGCCCGGGGGCTATTTCCAGCCTTTCACATTTTTTAAAATATGTAACTATGCATATAGTCCCAGAAAAGATAAAATAAAAAAAATAGATGCAGGGGTGTTTAGATAATTCAATTTTTTTATATTTAATCATGGGGTTATTGTTGGCGCATCCCCTAATACGCCAAAACGTTTTGATCAGACACTCCTGTTCAATGGCGTGTGCGGTGTCTATAGGTCATAGAAAATGTCCTTCTGACGTCTATCTAGAAGCGCGGGCATGTCTTTTGTCGCATGGTGGTGCGTGTGTCATGCCCTGGTGTTCCGATAAGTGACGGTGGCCGGTTGAAATTGGTTCTCTACATTTCTCTCTCCTGCATAGTAAATTACACGTATATCCCTTTTGTTTATGATTATTTCACATTAGTCCTTGCTATTTGAATTGTGCGTTCTAGTCCTTATTGTTGCGATATAAGTTTTGATTTGTTTCAATTATGTCATTCAAATGAAATTAATTATATAATTTGTTTACATTTGAATCCTTATTCTTTTAATATTTTGGATTAGCTTGAAGTCTCTTAATATTTTCAGTACAAATATTTTTATTTGTTCAATTTTTTTTAATTAAAATTGGTTATATATTTTGTTTTAATTTCAACCTTTATACTTGAAATTTTCAATTTAAGTCCTTTATTTTTTTTAAATTTCTGGAATAGTCTCTATTTTTAGTTTTGGTTTTTAGTTTTTATCATTTCCTCTTTTTTTGAGGTAATTTTTTTTTAAAATGTTCTTGAATTTATTTTTTTTTTTCATTGGAAAATTAATATTTCTTATTTTTTTTCCTTTGTCCTTTCAATTAGTTTTTTTAATTATTTATATTTAATCAAAACTAAAGTATTTTTTTAAAACTAATAATATTAATTCATTTTTATCATTTATTTTATTTTATTTTTTTCTCTTTGTTAGAGTTTGAGGCTTTTTTATTCTTAGATATATTTTTTTTTCATTATTTATGCAATAATAGTAATAATTTTTTTTTTTGCATGATCTTTTTTAAAAGTTGAGTTTTTTATTTCTCGAGTTAATTTGATAATTTTAATTGTTTTAGCAATCGTAGCTATAATAATTTTATGTGTTATAATCATGATAATAATAGTGGCATTATTGATCATAATGATAATAAGAATTTTAATTTATTGTGATAATTACTGTGCTTATACTGTTAATATTTTTTTTTTATCTTCATGTGAAATAATTTTTTTTCAACTAATAATTCTTATTTTTGTTTAATATTTTAATTTATTTTTTTTGTTTTCTCTTTTGTTAAAGTTTTTATGGTTTTGTTTTATTCTTTGATGTAATTTTTTATTTCCATTATTTACACAATGATGATAGTAGTTTTAGTTTTAGTTTTTTTTTTTTTTTTACTTCCTCTTTTGTTAGAGTTTTTGAGTTGTTTTTTATTCATATGTACTATATTTTTTAATGCAAGTTGCATTTAATATAAAAAAAATAAAAGTCTAAACTAAAAAGAGGGATATATAAATACAAATAAAAATTAAAAAAATATCTTAAAAGGACTGAAAAAAAATCAAGAAATCAATACTTTAAACACATAAAATAAAAAATTATATATATTGAAATGAGTCAAAACACAAAATTATTCTAGCAGCGGAGCGTGAGGTAATGATGAGTGTAGTTTTTAGGGCCATAAGCTTTGGATAGATCAAGCTACATGATAAAGAAATTTCTTCAATTATTATCATTAACAAGAACAAGAACAAATTGGGGAGGATAAATCAATGTTCCCGTCCTCATGTTATTATTAAGAACAATAATGCTTTATTTTTGTTATTTTATTTTCATATTTTAACATGAATTTATTAAAAATTGAATTTTATTATTTATTGTGTTTTTTTACACAATGTTCTTATGGTCTCAGGAAAATATTTCTATTTTAGGTTGATGTTTGATTTTACAATAGCTTATATTTTTCTATGATATTATTAATTAAAAATAATTTATCATACTGTTAATATAAAAAACTATTCCTAAATAAAAAAAAATATAATTATTACACATCGAACTTTATGATTTATTTTAATTTATTTTCTATAGAGTCTATTAGCATTGGCCATTGGGTTGGTGCTTGGTTGTTTAAGCATCTTTTTTTTTTGTTATATTATTGAATTAAAAATAATTCAATGAAAAAATATAACCATTAAAATTAGACTTCAAGATTTATTTCAATATATTTTTTATAAGATTCTGGTATAAAAAAATATCTTGGCATTGAGTTAGTGTTTGGTTTTGCAAATAAAAATAGTTTTCTTAAAAATATTGATTAAATACAATAGAGCTTTGAAAATATTACAAGTTTAACAGGTTAAATTAGACTGCTTTTAGTTTATCAAATATATTGTCATCTCAATATTTTTCTCAAATATAATATTATCATAAAACATTTTTGAAGTCAACTTATATATATATATATATATACTTATATATATATATATATATATATATATATATATAATTGTTGAATATTCTCTTAATACAGTAAGTTGATTGGGTGATGGTAAGATAATGCCTACACGACATTATTTTCTTACATATAAAAATTAGTCAAATACAAGAAATTCGTTGGGGCTGCAACTCAACTAGCTACTTTGTGGGTGCTTGTATAAAATCTAGCTACCTTCATAATATCTGAAAACTCACAAACCACTCGCTTCCGGTCTTCAATTCTTTGGAAACTGAGTTTTCCAAAATCCTGGTTACAAGTCATGAAACTCGGCAGGTCTCGAGTCAACTGTGCGAGTGTGATTGATGTTACTACCACTTATCATCTACGTGGCATGAAAGTGACCCAGGCCTCACTTGGGCCAGGTCTCGGCTTGTTGGCCTCCTGTGCAAGCTCTAATAGCAAGGCCCACTCCCGGATCCTACATAGTTGATGCGCCGACACGTGGATAATGGTCGCTTTTCCAGTTGTCGGCCACGAAGGTTAGATAAGGTGGGTGCAGATCTTCCAGGTAAGCATGTCTGAATGTCGCTTTTCTGCATGGTAGTGGCACAAACCAGCCTTAGTAGGAGCTGTGCTTTACAGGGCACCCGCAGACAACAATGGACCCGTTTTATCATCCCATAAATTTCACCTACCATGCAGAAAAATCTTTCTAGCTATTAATTGGGTTGCCAATAAATTCAGCTGCATTTAACATTTATACAAGAGGATGCTGACCGCTGCTCCATTAGAGCCACACATTTTTATATCAGCGAATGCTGACTGCTGCCACATTAGAGCCACGCTATATGACATGACCTGGAGAGCAATGCATCCAATCCCCCGCGACCTCCATGTCAAAGATATAAAACTGATTTTGAGTTGCAAATGTTCTTCATAAATACATGACCTGGAGAGCAATGCATCCAGTCCCCCGCGACCTCCATGTCAAAGATAAAAAACTGATTTTGAGTTGCAAATGTTCTTCGTAAATCTTTTTCCATGGTTCAAACGCTCTCCTTTCTAAACTATCTATAAGCACAACAAGGGAAAAATAGATCAATTTGATGCATCTTTGATTGAATAACAGTTCAAAAAAGCACCTGCAAAATCACTAGATTTTGTAATTCTGTAAGATCATGATTTTAAGGAGAGATGAGAAGAAGACAAACTTTGTAAAACGGAGAATCAGCAGGGATTAGAAAAGAAATAATTTACTGAATATTGGCCGTGGTTAACTAGCAATAAATAAATAAATATAATCTTTGATTGCAAGGGGCATATCCTTCTTGTCATCAGTATTACATGCTTGAATCTTGAGAATTTAATTTGATCAAGCCGCTGAGTCGCGCATATGCTCCACTTCACCAATAACAGTTCAATAACTTGCATTCAGCCATCTCTAGAAATCAGAACTCTTCGGTTCTGCAATATCTCAGTCAAGCAGTTAATCACTTGTTTGGCATTGTAATTGCTGACATTTTTTTGCCTTGAAAACAATGTCAAATGTCAGCCGGATTATTGATCACTTGATGTGCTGTTTCCTGTTCCACCAACCCAATACTGCTTAACCACCACCAATATCTTCTCCGGTACTAGGGGACCATCTTCGTGATCCATCATTTTTGTATCCCATCTCATTCCTCCAGCAATTTTCTTAACCTTGTTCAGAACATCAACTTCATCTCGGAAGATTACTGTTCCTTCAGGCCGCAAAATACGATCCATTTCCAGAAGGATGTCTTCCAGATTACAACTGTTTCAGTCATTCAGATACATTAGATTTATAAATCAGTGATGCTCAAAGTTTAGATGACAAGCCGCAGAACTCATGGCTGACACTAGACAGATCCAACTTCCACCTATATATACCCAGCAACACTATTTGCTTTTAAACTAGAAGGTTTTAATCATATTGCAAACTACAGATGAAATGACCACCTCTTGAAATCACCAAATCAATATTTTAATATCAGAATCGGAACTGTATATCAGATTTTAAAAAACAGATTTATGTAAGAAATGGATATTCATGACATCTATTCAAGTTAACTGCACAACTTGCTCTCAGACAGATTTTAAGCAAAGCGAGAACTCATTAGCATGGACATAAAATGTATCATGTGACATGTCTACGAAATAAAAATAATCCTTGCTGACAAATTAAATAAAATTCTGCAATTCCTAAATGAACAATCATTTAATATTTACTGAAATTTGACCTAACTTATGGCCTGCAAGTAGAAGAAAATGATGATGATGATGAGGCTTACTTGTTCTCGTACAAACTAAATACGCCATTAGCATGGATAAAGTCATATGTCCTTGGGTATGTTGAGAACCCTTCACACCTGAAAGAAAAAATAATTGAAAATGTCATGAGCATTTCAAAGCAATGACCTTGTTAGGTTTCAGTAATGAGATTCTCAAGTTCATCTCTCAATGTATTCTTTTAAAGGGGTAAGAAATGGCTTATGATTCTCATCATATTTTCCATTTGTGCTGTCATGTGCATTTTGTTTGAGAAGACTCCTAAGGGCCTCACACGCTCTTTTACACTTATATTTTCTATTTATTTACCTTCTGGCATTTGATATTCTTATCTACTGAGACTAAGTAGAACTCAACTCTATTACCATGATATACTGGTGGTTAATGAGTTGAAAGGAATTTGATAGAGCAGCAGCAACAAAAGTATCAATTAGAAAAATGAATTCACCACAGAATGAACTAAATGTTTCTCAAAGGAAAACAAAAAATTTGCAAGCAAGTACAACTACTTAGACAAAGTCGATAAAAAAAGTTCATTCTCATGAACAATGTACATGGTGCCCCATGCTACATTTTCTTGGTAAATCCCAGTATGATCAGCAAATTGCATTAATTTCTTGTAAATAAGTGCTCAAGAGTATTGATTTAGAAGCAAAGTCTGTTGGTGTTAAGAGTCCAAGAAAACTGGATTTTACTTGCAAAAAGGGGGGAGGGGCAAGGAACATTGCATAACCTAACTGTCAAACAAAAGGGAAAAATCAGACCACTATTAGCATGGAATAAAGAGATAAGGTTCAAAAGGGCATACCAATCATGATAAATTCCTACTAGACCTCTCTCGTAAATAACTCCTAAAGTGTTCTTAGCAATTGTTGGCACTACATTCATCACCCAAGATTTTGGGGATTCAAGTGCTGCTGCAAATCCCCCAAGCCTTGCATTCATATCCATGATGTTCCGATATCTTGTAGTGCCAATCAACTTATTGATCCTTTTATAAGCAAGTACATGCTTTCTCCAAAGTTTATTGTCCTCCTTGAAAGATTCAGCCGTGACACCTTCAACAAGTCCATTGGCTATTTGGGGAGGAACTGCATAAAGCCTCTCTGGAAATTTCTTTAACCCTCCTCCTGCTACTTCATTGGCACTGCTTACTTTAGGGAGAGGAGTTTTGCAAGTTTCCATTTCCTTGTACCTAAAATAAATCACAGAAGAAAGAATTAGGGAAAAAATTGCTAATTCTAGAAATTGCAAGGACCATGGTGATACCTTCAATTTTGTCAAAGGGGTCACATGAGGGAAGGCTAACTCGATTAGTTCACCATGGAAATGGATAGAAGAAGAAGAAAAGGATGCTTCAACTGAAAACGCCAAATAGAAAGAAACACTCTTTCTGCAGGTTGACCTGCAATCTTTTTATTTATTTATTTTATATTTGCCCCCTTCAATTGCTCAGACAATCCGTGGTTATCTTATTTTGAGCATTTGTCACAAGCTATGTGTCTTGTTAGTCCAGCCATTAATAAAGAATTTTCAAATTTAGATGCTTGGTATGAATTCAAAGTAGGGTGAAACTAAGTCTTGGCATTGCATGAAGATTCACCCACAGCCAAAAATGAAACAGGAGAGAACCTAGTACTACTTCGCCTAGCCCAACCATAAACATTTCAAAAGAGATATTTTTAACCTAGAAATGGAATATCCTCTCCTTTCAAAAATCTTCTATTTCTAACCCTCCAAATTTCAAACAAATAGAACACAAGGAAGCAAACTCTTGAGCTGCTTCTTTTCCTTTTAAACTGCCACTCAATGCCATCTTTCTAAATCATCCTTCTAAATATGGAAAATCCAGGCACATTCCAACATCACATCATACTTCAATGAGAGAACAAATTATATTTTCATCTTCTAATTGGATGTTAAGATCTCCATCAGGTCTAATAAAATACAAGCAAATCAAGATGCATGCAAACTCACCAGACATCATCAGCACCTTTTGATTCACAAACACTAGCAGACTTCCTGTGGCAGTTTTTTTCATTTATTTTTTTCCTAAAGATGGCAATATCTCCCTTCTCGTACTTTTTCTCCCAGCAAAGACTTTCAGCCAGCTCCTCAATCTTTCTTTGCTCGGCTTGGAGATCAGCCTTGGACCGCTTCCACGTTTGATAGTAGGTCTTCCAATTGATTGGCGGGCCAGAAAGGATCCAGTATCCACCAGGTCTGAGGACACGGTCAACTTCCATTAAGTACATTCCATCTGGATACAGGAATCCACATGTTAAAAGGTTGTAAACTTCCACCAGGTGAGCAGAGATCAATTAGATACAATCAGTTCATGAAACCTTAAATTTCAGATAATTGAACATAAAAGTTAACAAGTAAAAGTTAAACTACAATGAGAAATATTATTTTCGTGGAGTACCATCTTAAAAGCTCAGCTGGTTTTAACCCCATTAACAAAACAAACCTATAAAGCTTTTTCCTGATTTTCATATGGAAACAGAGCGAAACCTGAAACCTATATGAGACCCAAGGCAACAATACTTTTTAGCTTAAGAGCATAGTTTCTAATGCCCTCAAGTATCAATCTCCCGAGTATGTTCCTGATTTATGCTTGAGAGGCTACCTTTTTTAGTTCAGTACTAGCATTTCTTCTAGTGCTAAATTGTGGGTGGAAAAAACATATTTCAAATGTAAAAAAAAAAAAAATGCATCTAGAAGGAAACATTGGTATTGTCATTAAACCCTGTATAGCAGGTCTAACTTAGCATTCACAACCTGACTTTTGCTTAAATTGGGTTTCAAATTCAAAAGTGTGAGATTCACACCTACTCATCAACTTAGTAGATTCAAGGTAATACAAAATGTACAGAATTAAAAACTACATGATCTAGGTTAACCAAGATTAGCTTGTCAAATACATGAATCGGGTAATCGATTTCATTACATTAAACTAATATTTATTTTGTTTTACTATATGGTTAAAAAAAAACAATAAAAAAATCATAGGATAAAATTAAAAACTTCAAAATATTAAGTAAAAACCCTACCTTGAAAGAATTAGAAAAAAAAAAACACCCAAAAAAGAGGCAAAAAACCATATTTAGTCAATTGGCATGGCACTGAGTGGCCTAATCATGTGGGTCTTAACTAGGCCTGCGGGTCTGGGCCATAACATTTTTTTTGAAAGAGGTGAACAACAAAAGGAATAAAAAAAAAATACAAGTTTAGTGACTCAACTATATTTTTACAAAAAAATTATTCTCGTTTAAAATGTATATATTACCTAACAATTTATTATTATTATTATTATTATTATTAGATACATAGTAATTGAAATAAAAATAATAAAGAATTATAGTATTATTTAAAAACCATGAGTAAGTGAAGGACTGTCAATTGTTGGTTTTCAAGTGCCAAAAAAAATAGGACATAAAAGGTTAAACCCATTTCTTATCCCCTAGTAGCAGGCCTGACCTTACTTTTTTTTTTATTACAGAAGCAGGCTGCTCATCATTTGTTGAAGCAAATGACATGTAATTCACTTAGTTTTTGGCAACTAAGGTGGCTAAAAATTGGGCAGGTTTTTGGACCTAACAATACATTTTTTAACCAATTTGTAAATTGAAAACACATGAAAAACAATATACACACGGCTCAATAAACCCACTTTAATCGTTAAAGTTGCCAAAATCAATCAAAAAAAGAAAAATCAACCCAAGAACCCAGGTCTTTCCAAGTTTTTATCTGTTTTTTCAACCATTTTAAATGGCAACAATCAACACCATCCAACTCCCCTAGTCAAATAGAACATTTGGGCACCAAACTTGATCACTTTTATACTCGTAATCACGACAACCAGCCAATTTCTTTTTCCATCACTATTTCTCAGTGAGTCTCTATCATTGAGAAAATTAAAACAAATAAAATCAACTTGTGAAATCAAAATAAACAATGGAAAAAAATTTGGATCAAACTTATTGTTCTCTTACAATTAAGTACATTTTCTTTTGATCTAGGACTTCTACCATATTTTTATATCAATTCCATCTACTTAGGCATTCAAGGATGTAATTCAAAGAAAAAAAAGGAAAGTTAAAAGGAAAAAAAAAGCCTCAAAAGAACAATAAAGAATCCCAAATCTTTTATAGCTGTAAGTGATTTTTACTAGAAATGGTTTGTTCACATTTCATGAACGTTTTTACTTTGATATAATGTTCCTACAGTAAACACAAAGTGTCATTACTTGGTCTCACACATTTTAATATATATATATATATAACATTTAATCAACAACCAACTCTTGCAAACTTATAATTTTCATGAAAAGGATCCTTATTGCAATGAATTTTTATAATTCCATCTATCAGCTGAAACACTAGAGTGTATTTTACTTTAAGAAATATAAACAAAATTAATAGTAGCAGCACTAACCATTTGCAGTCCATGGAATAAGACATCGAGAGCACTGGGCCATATCAAAGGCTCTTGATGGAAAAGGAAGGCGTATTGAACCTAGAACCCCAATAACAGCAGGTACTCCCCGCTCCAATGCAAATTGTACCTGTGCTTCATGATTGTCTCGTGGTGCAAAGGACATAGCCAGCACATTTCTTTTCATCAGGTATGCACCCCAGCTTGCAACCTATATGATAATTGCATTCATTAGTTTTGCAACTTAAGATAAAAAGAACACAGCATTAAAAATGGATAGCTTTCATGCCACTGCTTGCGAGAATGGAGGGGAAGGGGAGGAAGTAAGTATGTTAGGATACTGGTGCAACAAAATGATGCAATTTTTTTTCTCCAGTAATGTAATTAACACATAAAAGAAAAAATCTCATGATCCTAAAACTGACAGGTCATATGACATTCGGTGAGCAAGAACTTAAGAGGTTTCTTTACTTCAAGGAATCCCCGGAAAAACAAGGGATATACTATGGAAATTAGAGACTCAAGATTGGACCTGAATAACGATATCAGAACCTTTGAAGAGGTGTAGTCAGCCCTTATTTGACCACCACATCCAAATAAGGACAATACCAAGTGCCTGATTATACATAAGATGAATTTATAATAGCCCTTGAACAATAGGGGAATATCCAACCCCAGTAAAGCATTACAGGACTATCAAGCAGTATTTAGTTGTCGCCACACCACAATAAATATCAAAAGACAATAGCTATAGAGATATTAGCAAAACAGCTGACCAAGAGTTCCGACTAATCACTGGTATGAGCTCCATTCTAAGCTTACTAGGCAGCTGAAAATCTATATACAAATTGTGTATGAATGAGGTGATAACAATTTGATTGAAAATATTGATAATAAAAGCAATCAACATACCCCGCAACCAGTATCTAGTGCTGTTCTGACAGAACCATCTGCTATTGGGATCACAGATGCAAGTTCATCAATGTATGCATCTGCACCTTGAGGAAACATGGTTCCTCCTCCTGGAAATTTGAATACATCACCCTGAAATTGAACCCAGTTCTGAACAGCCTTCTCCACAGTTAGACTTTTATGAGGAACATTAGCATAGTGGACATAATCACGTCCTTTAGGCCAAGGAAATGGGGTCTTGTACCCTTTGGGTGCTGGAATAAGACAGTGCAGTTTTTCCTCTTCGGGAGGACAATGCCTTTCCCGGTATATCATATTCTCCCGTGGAAATTTCATGGCTCGATCTTGTTCTTGGCAGGGAGTGTAATCAGTATACTTAACATGACATGGCTTAAATACTTTGGCTTTTGGCTGAGAAGGCTCAATACTCTCAACATAATTATGATGGGTCTCAAAGTTCAGCTCAGTAAAGATATTGCAATCTGTCTTCTTGGTCATCTGTACAGCTATGCCATCTCCTTTTCCAAAACCACTCTTCTGCCATGCTCCCAAGATGTAAAAGAAACAACATAAACAGATAATAATGAATATAAACAATGGACTTCGTGTTTTGAAGCCCATGGAGCTATGCCTGGTACCCATGATGTGGTTAGGAGAATCCCCTGAAGCATACAATAGGATGCAACATGGTTAGAAGAATATTAAAATTGCCACGTAGCATTTATGGCAGAGAATAAAGGGAGAGGAAAGAACTTATCTATCATGATATGCTTGAACTATCAGTAAATTAAGATGCCTACTGCCATTAAAAAGGCAAATGCATGGCTCTTAATATACTCAACTTGTTTACATATATGATTTGACAAAATGTCTTCTAATCTCAACATACATGACAAATAGATTGTCTTCCACGTGAAATCATTGCTAGCTTCAAGTTTACTTCAGTTAATAAATACATTTGCTGTCTCGTTTAAATACTTTTTAAGTTTTTTTTTATCAAGATGGTCGCGGGCTCACTAATAAGAACAAGATGTATCGCGAGAATCTCGGACCAGTGTTTTTAGCAATTTTAACATTAGCAGTCTCCCGATAAAATTCATGAAGTAACACAAAAATTGGAAAACAGACAAATCTACTTCCATGGAAGGCTAACTCTAAAATTAGTCATCGCTAATTGACACGAAATTAAAGAACACACTTAAAGAAACAGCACAAATAGTTACAACAGCGGATCGCTTCGTTCTGAATTGGGGATCTAGATTTAAAAATGAAGTCGTTATCGTTGTACTGTTACACAAGCAGCTAAAAGAAACTTAGATTCACTTCCTGAGTCTAAAAGGTCTGAATTTGTTTCTTAAGCTGAAATAGCTAAAAGATACTCTCAAAGCTATTGCTGCGATTCATAGGCCTAAAGGTTGGTTATGTTGAAGTCTTGAAGACGGACAGAAGACTTAAACGCTTATGGTCAAACAATAGACTTGACAACAAAGTTACCATCTTTAACCCTACAACATCATAAATCTGCAAACCGGAGCGAGAGAGAGAGAGAGAGAGAGAGAGAGAGTAAATCATTTGAACGTATTTCAAAAGCCCAGAAAGGAAAAGGAGCGCAACAAGCAAAAAGACATGAACTTTTGAGATCATCTGATAGCATTCCACCAATCTATTAAGCAAAAAGAACTCGACTTTTGAAGAAAAAAAGAGAAAGAAGTAGAGAAGACGATCAAACGATTCAAACCTGAAAGATAAATCTAGCTAGCTCTTAAATAAGAGCTTACTTCAAACTCACAAACGACCTCGCTCTCTCTCTCGATCTCTATAGTGCTGGAACAGGATTTTCAAGTGTCCCAGTGCAAGTACAGAAGCAAGCAGGGAGCGTGAGTATTAAAAGACGGGTTTTTAGGAGCTTGCCAGCTTGGACATAAATATTCACACTGGGACTCTGGTCTGTTAGGGTGGTAGTTACGCAAGATAAAAAAAATTCTATCCTCGTTGCTTCCAATTTTACCGGCTGCATTGGAGAGCGGTGGCAGGGGGAGGATCCGGTAATGTCAGGTGTATTATACAGGATCAAAGCTCGCATTGATTGATTCTTTCTAGCCAGGGTCTATGCTACATTTGATCCCTCTATTGTCAATTTTGTACCATTTAGTCCTTGTTGCTGTATCACAATATCATCATCCACCATTCTACATGAATAATATCCTTCTGTCAACTTCTATCAAAGATTTTAATGCAGGTGCTGTAGAACATATTGTCATTTTCCTTACAGTCAAATTTTATATTATGTACTAGCATGGTTCTTTTATGTAAATTACACAAATTTTAAGATTGAAGTACAAATATTTATAGAATTTAAAGCATGTTTGTATTTTCATTTTAAAAATGTTTTTGAGAAATTTTAAAAAATATTATTTTTTTATTACTTCAAATTATTTTTTTCTGATGTTTCAAATTATTTTCAATTTCACTAAACATAATTTTCCAAGTTGTCATGGTTTATTTTTTTTCATATATATATAGTTAAATATATTTTTTTATAAACCTTGTTTGACTTGTCAAACTTGCGACACTTATTATTAATATAGCTGGGTAATAACTTCGTTTTTTGAAATTAAAGTTTTTTTTTTCAATTATATAATAACAAAAATAAACACACAAAGAAAAACAATTGAATAAAATTTAAGAAAAATAATTCACAAAGAACTATACAAACAAGCACTTGTTAATATTAGAAAAATATATCATAATCATATTAAAAAAGTAAAAATTTAAGTATGCTTTATTAAATAATATCTCAAGTACATTTACAATTTATTTCAATCTAATTTCCACAAATTAAAGCCTGTTTAATTTTATATTTTAAAATTCATTTTGAAAAAATCACTTTTAAGTTATTTTTTATTTACTGTCCATGGAAGCTATAACTCTGTACTGCCACTTCTCTCATAAGATATGGCAGAATATGAAATATCTCTTACTGGTAGAACACCTGCAACGCTCTGAAAAATATAATTTATTATTTTCTAAAGCCAAAAGGACCAGCTACGTTTCATATTACACACGAAAATCCCATGTACAAGGAATTCCTACGCCCAATACCCCATTTGGCCCCCTGTGTTGCTTCAGAAAGGAAAACAAATGTTACCAGCTATTAGCAACAATCCAGGGACAGAAAATGTATAGGACACACCTCCCGACCTCTGAAGACCCGACTCATCTATGGAACACACAGGTTACCAGAGCTCGCAAAAGTTTCACATCCTTCTATCATGTTTTCTTCCATGGAAAAGATACTTGTACAAAATCGATTTAATACACTAGCTAGGGGAACCTTCCACATGTTTGCTGGGATTTGGTCGACTCAGCTCACAAGTGAGGACAAAGCACCTCAGGTCAAAACATCAGTGTCTTGGGCTCTGTACAGACATTTGTCATCTATACATGTTAGTCAAAGTATGTACCCGCATGCAAAGAAATACCAGAAAAAATGCAACTTGAGAATGGGAATGGTGAACAGGTAATGTTCATCAAGTCACTGGATGAAGTGCAATTATGAAACAAAGACCATTAAATCATGAGCTCACCAGGCTTCAACTCATGGCGTTCTTTAACAAGTATTTCTTTTTTGTCATTGTTGGACTTTAATTTGCTTGACTCTACCTTTTTTCTCATTCTCCCCGAGCTCAACGAACCTTCAACTATGGAAAAAAAAAGGAAAAACACATGTCAATCTGACTCAGAAAGCAAAATAAACTGCCGACTTGCAAAGTTGTACAACTTGGTAAAGTGACAGATCAAACATGATTTTAAAATGGCCATGGGATAATAAGCACAATTTTTGTCGTTTGGAGTCAATGGAGTCAACATTGATTCTATTTTAGTCATTTCAGTACTATTTTGATCCCTTCATTCATGGGTATACACATGCCATCTAGGCCACTGCTTTGTAAATATAACTAGGCCAGCTGAATTAATTGCAAAGTAATGGTAACTTTTGTTAACCTGTCATATCCGAGAGTTTGTACAAGAGTTAGGACTTGTGAAAAAGAGGATTGAGAGCCTCTTATATTTAATCTATCCCAATTTCACGATAGCAATGTCATTCACTTGAAAATTAATATTTGTTTCACCAACTGGAAGTACTTTAAAAATAACTGGCAACAAAACCCCACAGCAGACAAGATGAAAGCCAATTAACAACACAGGGATAACCAACTAGTAACTGTGTGGCATAGAATAGGAAATAACATACCCCAAGGATTCCAGCGGGAAGAAGAACCCAGTCATATCCCACCCTCCAAAGGACAAAGAGGAAATGAAAAACTTGTGCATATATCCTACAAATTTTGCAGATATGACACCACATGCCATCATCTTAAATGACAAAACATAATCCGAGACTTTACAGAAGTGGTTGATTTGTCCAATATGGTTTAAAATGTAAGGAGATAAAAATAATAATAATTAACCACAATGCAGAGCGTGGGGGAAACCATTTTAGTCATAAGAACCCTGCTCTGGGTGTCAGATCATTCTAAATTAATTAGTCCCTACTGTTCATTTATATTCAAAGGAACTTTGCCAAAAGCCCCTTGTCTCCAAAGATACTTTACTTAGAGTTATACTCTGCACATACATGTGTTGATATCAATGAAACAAGAACAATTAGGACTTAAGACACAATTTGCATGTAAGGAAATAATGCAGCTCTTGTACCTTGCCATTCCCACACCACTTTTGATTCACCCTTCACTAGCTTAGGATACCGATCCACTCGAGAATCTTCCTGAACTAAGTCCTCAACCTGTTTGACGTAAATTACATATCACCGTAAAACATAAGAGCATCAATTGCCAAACTAATTATAAGGCATAGAAGCCACTGTAACACAAAGCTCCAATACAGATGAAAAATGCTTTGAAATTCAATAGAAAGAAGAAACTAGTGTTCTAATTGGAATGAATTGGTCTCAAAATATTTGAGTGCAGGATGGCAAAGTCACAACAAATACTTTCAAAAATTTCTAGCAAAATGCTCTGGTGATGATGAGCATAGGGGAAACTGATTGCCTTGGAGAAGTAGCAATTAATTAGATATTAACAATAAAGGGAAGCTAACCAAAGCTGAAGGTGCCTGAACAAATTACAAAAGATAAGGTCCTCTGCATTTTCAACAGTAGATATTTGACAGACAGGTAATATTGATTAAAGAAACCAAACCCATTTTTAGCTGCAGTTAGTTTGAGCAACAGCTCCTTCCTCTACAAATGCTTTATCCTCATAGTTCTTAAAAAAAAATAAAAAGATGGCTAAACTTTCACAACCAATTCAAGCAAGTCAACTCAAGAGCAAATACTATTTTGCTTGCAATATCAATCCATAGGGAAAGATACACAATTATAGGCATGATCAGTTTCATAGAATAATACCTTTTTCCATAAAACAGGATCTTTTCTTTCTTTGGGCGAAAGCAGATGATCCCGTAATCGAGAAGCCACCACCCAAGGTTCACATTCTGCATTTACTCTCTTTGACATCAAGGCACTTTCCTCAAGTATGTCACAAACCTTACAAAAAGACCCGTTCAACTACTGTTTAATTCTTTTAAGAACAAAACAAACGAGCATGGGGATATATATCAGTGGTCAATTGACTCGATCCTGTTCATGCAGAGGTATTAGTGCCAAGATGCCACTGTGTGCATTATAACATCTAGTGCGGTGTCCTAACAACAACTTTACAGGATTACATTAAACCGGCAAAAGAAGTCTGATAAATTCAATCCAAAGTAATAATCCCATCTCCAGAGAGGAAAACAATAAATTTTATCCTTGAAGGTGCATTCGGACCTAAAGACTGGCATTTTAAGGATTATAGCTATTAAAATATCGTTTCTAAACAGACTTTAATAATTCATCTTCTAAGAAGAAAAGGAGGCAGGTTACACCTCTCTGTCCTCCAAGAATTGATTTATCTAAACACATTGTTCAAATTTAAAACTGAAATTATAACTGTAGAGTTGATAAGTAGGAATATCAGGTCTTAAATCAAGAACATTTAAATGATGCATGGTGGTCTGTACAAGTGCTAAGCTATGGCAAGGAGAGATCATCAAAAATAAAAATCATGCAACTAAGGTCTTTACACCATTAGAAGTCATAGCATTGAAAACCTGGTCGTAAAGTTCTTCCCCTCTGGTTGATAGATACCATCTCCCTCGAATTTTCCAAACTAAAAATGTAAATCCCACAACCTGTATGTCTCAAGACAGTGAGAATGCTTTTAACATTGATGTCTAAATTAAAGCATAAGAAAGCTTGCCTTTAAAAGTGAATTACCAATGCCCAGACTGGAACAATAACAAGAACATGCTCAGAAATCCAATGATGAAGGTGACAGGTGAATGGTTTGTAATGTTCCACCAACAGGTCTGGACACTTGAACTCTTTCTTCCTAACAATCAGAAAATATCAGAATAATCAGGGCCAGTCAAACCAGTGGACTGAAAGCTTCAATAAATAAACAGCATACCCACTAGCATTTGTCCTTGTCTGCAATACTCCACTAATGCTTTCCATTGCCTTCATTTTGGTATACACATGCGCTGGATTGTCTGGGCCATAGTTTTCCAACAGCTGGTGTCCATCCAAATCATTCAATATGTCATCCTCTTGGACCTAAAAATGAATTGTAATAATCATGTTAACAAACCCATAGAAGAATCACCACAATCACTAACGTGAACAAATAATAGCCTGGACGATATGGTTTTCAAACTGAGTGTTGCAGATGTTACATACCCATATTATCCCATTCCCATAGCACAGGAAATCAGCATAGGCTTCACAGAGATGATTTTCTACCCACTCCAACTGCAGATGCATTGTATGCAAATGGAAGATTTTAGAAAGACTGTTTCTTCTGAGGTCAGAAAATCATCACACTAGAATGAATAAGATTCTCAGAACAGACAAGTTTCTTAGCTCTTTCATTAACATCTCCATCTTCTATGCATGTGTTTCCGTGTTTTCTATAGCCATGAGCACATTCTAGCTTTCCCTGATTACATTCTCCGTTTCTTGGACAAGGTTCACATAAATCTGAAAGTGAGCATCCATTATGAAGACTGGTTGACATAAAAGTGATAAGTATCACATTGAGATGAGATGTATTGGTTACATTATTAGGATATACCCGTAACACTGGTCATAAAATATTTGAAAGAAGTCAGAGGTCAGAAGTCAAAGGGTAGAAAAAGAGTGTTCAAAATGCTAAAATAAAGAACAAGCAGCGCTTGCATGAGACTTGTACAAGATATGTGAGCTTTATCCGTTCAGACATAATCTATAACAGTTTTTTGTTCGAAATTATTTCTGTCTTCTAAGGACCCCGAAAAAATTTTGTTCAGCAAAATTCTACCACACGCTCTTGCTGATTCTACAAATAGCAAAACAATCTGGAAATTGTAAGTGTAAATTGAGAAAAGATTACTTCAGATCACAAACTATAATGTATGAACAAAAGTAAGTACTCCCACAATCAAACTCAATCCCATGCTTTAAGGTTTCGATTTGGAATCCGCAAAAGTCAGGGATCGTAAAATCTCTAGTTTTAAATGTCAAGCTCTAAAGCAATGAACCCAACAAATAATAAAGCAGGCATAATTTACACAAAACAATGACAGGAAGAAATCTAAGAGAAACCAAGTAACACTAGTTTAATCCTTTGTGAAGTGATGCAATTAAAGCTCAAACTGCACAAGATTCAACATTTATTGGCTTGTTCAACCAATGACATTGCATTAAAAGGCAAGTTATAATAATAAAAACCCAGAAAACAAACAAACAGGGATTACATACTCGATAAAGAATCTGAAGAGTCTAAGTTGGTATCGCAGAAGGGTTTTGTTGAATGATCGATGTAATTGGCAATTAAGTTACAAGTCAGAGCTACCGCGGACGCGATTGCAAGTACTGCGATGAGCCTGAGAAACTCTTGCTTAGAAGGAAACAAATTATGGGGTGGTTCCGTCTTAGATGATAGAGTAGACGGATGCGAAGAGCTACTAGATAAGTCCGGTTTTTGGCGCCTTTTTGGTGTCGAAGACATGGGTTTTGTTACTTCTGTTTTTGCAGGAGCCACAGCGGGGAAGGGAAGGGAGACCTGTTGAAACTTGAAACCTATATGTTGTTCATAGAAAAACGTAGCTTTCTTGAGCGCGTGACTGTTGTGTAATTTTCTTTCTTTGAGGTTCTAAACTGCTATTCCTCCGAAACTGAAGGACTGAAAACTAGGTACTATCATTTATGTCAATCAAACGGTTGACATGGAAGAGACCATCTTCTTTATTTATGTATTTTATAAAAAATAATTTATTTTTATATGCTGAAATTAAAAATAAATTTTAAAAAATTAAAAAATATTATTTTAATATATTTTCAATCAAAAAACACTTTGAAAAATAATTATTATCAAAATACTTCCACAAGTGATATGTGAGTTGCACGAGTTGGGTAAAAAAAAATTTTAATACAAAAAAATATATCAATTGTTAATGTATTCTTAAATATCAAGAACAAAAATAAAATTTGAATTGAAAAGTCAATGCATATATGTAATAATAAAAAGAAGAGAATCATATGCATTGGTAGATGTTAAAAATACCTGCTGACATTAGACCGTGTATAGAATTTTAATTTAATTTTTAACATAGTAAAAAAAATATATATAACAATATTGTTGATGAATTTAACCGTAACATGATTTTTTAATTAAAATAAATATAAAAACATGTTTATACTTAACAAGATAAATTTTAAACTATATAAAATGATTAAATTGAGACAAAGTTGCTCATGCTATGAAATACTAAAATAAAAAAAAATTATTCCCATGAAAATAGATATACATGTATGCAAATATTTAACCTCAAGTTTTTTCTTTAATTTACACCTTTTTTTACTTCTTAGAGGTTATTTCTTCTCACCAATAATAAATGTTTTTGTTTTTATTTTTATTTTTATAAACATGTCATGAAAACACAATTTATTTATACAAAATCTAGAAGAACACTTTTTATAAATAAATTAGAGTGCCCTATTTAAAACATTACATACATATAGAATAATTATAAAATAATATTTATTTAAAAAGATGAAATGAACAATTTGAATAATTCGATAGGGAAATTTAATTTTAATTCAACAATATATATATATATATATATATATATATATATATATATATATATATATATATATATATGACTTTGTTAGGTGTGGTATGTCAATCTAGTTCATGTGACTTCTATTATTTTATTTATTTGTAAATAGAATAGATAACATATAATGTAATTCATCCCATTTTTGTTTTTATAAAAATAAATAAAAATATTTTATCATATATGTTTTTAGTTCTTGATCATTGAGAGGTAACAAAAAATACTAGCATGATGTTTATTTACCCAAAATTGCAATTCTCAACCAATTTTTACATGAAGATCAAAATTTTGTTGTGTGTGGTCATGATTGACTTTCTCTCCACCATCAAAATGTAGTCATTTTTCTCTTATCTCTCAAACCATGAACATATAAATAAGAAAATGAAGTTTCAAATTAAAATTGAATATTATAAAACTAAAGGGATTAGACATTTATCATTTGAAATTGAGGATCAAAGTGAATTTTGGCAAAACTTTAAAAATGCTATTTATTTTCTCTATTTTTTTCACTTTAGTCCCCCTTTTTTCAATCTTGTTATTGCTTAACAGATTTTAAGCAATTGGTCTTCAATTTTTCATTGAAATAATCAATTCACTCTAAGAAAAATAATATGCTTATAAAAAAATAATAATAAAATCACTATAATGAAATGCAAGATGTTTAACAATAACGTTATTTGAAAAAAAAAAGATTGATATTTAATCTTACATTACCCTAAAAATTACTATATTTATTTTATTTCAATCAATTTCAATTATTATTATTTAAAAAAACTCACTAAAACAACTATGACATCTTAGGTTTGGAAGGGGTGGACCCTATCCCAAAAAAGGAATAAAAATATATTGGTGTAGGAGGTAGACCCACGTTATTGTGTTTTAAAAATATATTTTTTTTTAATTTTTAATTTTAGCTTAAATATTTTTGGTGTTTTTATATCATTTTTATGTACTGATATCAAAAATAATTTTTTTTAAAAAATAAATTATTTTAATATATTTTAAACGAAAAATATTTTTAAAATTAATATTAACCACACTTTCAAATTGTCAAAACAAGTAATTCATATATAGCTTTTAGGACTGAAAAAATTATTTTTCCACTCCTTGTAAAAAAACATAAGAAAAACCCTTTTAAACTTTATTTTTTTTAAAATCAATTTTAAATGATAAATCACCTCTAATTCAAAAATATTATCAGGCTCTGATTTAGTTTTTTATGAGGTGACTTGCTCGTGCGCTACGCTAGGTTTTTTTTATGCAGGAAATTAATTGATCTTTTTATGTAATTAGTTATTTTAATATTTAATTAGTAAAAGTATAATAGATAAAATCTGTTAGAATTTTTTTTTCCGCCTAAAGGAACAATGTAATCAAAATGCAAGGGAAACAGTTCATATATTTTTTAATTGTAGATAACTTGGGTAAATTTGTCTATCTATTTTGTTTCTAAGTTTTCTTTTTTTCCCCATTAATATCATATATTAAATATTATACATAAATATATTGTAAAAAAGTTTTCTTTTTTACAAAAACAACCTAAAATCCAAGAATCAAATTTTTCTAAGAAATAAACTTAGGCAAAAGAGGATAAAATTATAATTAAAAGCCAAAATATTTTTTTTACTTTATAAGACCTCATATTATTATATTAAAAATATTTCAAAATACTAATATTATTTTTTTTTCTTCAAAAAATTCCAGGGCATCTCTCTCACTCTCTCTCTCTATAGATAGATAACCAATAATATTAAATAAATATTAAAATATATGTTTAGTTTCACTTATTCATAAGAAAAAAAACTTAAAAATAATAATAATTATTATTTTGAATGCCATATCAAGGCTTTTTTCTATGTAGAAAATTAATTGATTTTATACATGTTGTGATTGGTTATTTTAATATTTAATTAGTAAAATTATAATTAATAGAATTTGTTAGAAATGAATTTTCCCCCCTAAAAGTGATTGTATGTTGCTACTATTAAAATTATTTTGATAATTATTTCATTGGTAGATTATACAATTGGCATAAAAAAATTATTTTAAAATAAGTCACATGCTCCGTGTAACATACTGATTGATTATTGTGTATGTTTTATTTGTTTCATGAATTTTTTTAATTGAAAATAGTAAAATTACAATCGTTGAATTTTAGCACAAATGAGTCATTTGTTTTATGCACTAAACAATTTGATTGGCAGTTTGTTTTAACTAATTTGATGATAATTTAATTGGTGGATAGCAAAACCGCAATTGATCAAATTGACTAAAAATATATTATTTATTGCCTACAATATACTAATTATTTGTTAGGTATATTTAACTATTTGACTAATAATTTATTTGATAGATAACAAAAATATAACTGCTAAATTCTTAGATTTTTTTCTTCGTATTATTATATTAAACCAAATTTAGAACAATGAGACTAAATTATTTTGTGATATATATAAAGAACAGTCATATTAATTTTTTATATATTTTTTAAGATGTTAATATTGAGAAAATATCATAATATATATATATATATATATATATATATATATATAACCATTAACATTCTTGTTACGTGTTAAAAAATTTGGTGTCGGTTGTGCCGAAACGCATGACAATTTTTATTTTATTATTATAGATAATTTGATATAATACTTTTTACCTATCTTGTCTACATGTGATTTTTTTTTTGTTTTTTTGTGATATGAGATCTGAAATATAATATATAAAAAAAATATAGAAGTTATTTTTTTCAAAATAACACTCCCCAATTTAAGTTTTGTCACAATTATTACAGTTTTGATTATAAATATTATTATATATAATTAATATTCTAATTATTATTTGTCATACTATCGATGACATCATAATTATTATTTTAAAAAGAAATTATTTTTCAAAAATAATATATATATATATATATATATATATATATATATATATATATATATATATCAAGGATCAAATATTAAATAAATATCAAAACATATAATTAGTTTTAGATATCTATAAGAAAAAAAAACCTTACAAATAATTATTATCATTATTTTGAATGTATTATCTATAATAATTAGTAATTTCAACAACTAATAATATTAACAAAAAAACAATTAAAAAACTCAAAAACTAAAAAAATATAATTAGATTTAAGAAAATTATTTGACTTGAAGGATAAATAAAAAGAATTTTAAGAAAAATAAAGAAAAAAAATAATAAATATCAATTTTGAAATGATCACCAATAAAAATTAAAATGTAAACATTAAAAAAAAATCCCTAATAATAGTGGAAATAGTAAAAATTGGCGAGACTATAATTATTGTTAGAAAAAAAATTCCATAATAGTTTTATTTATAAGATTTTTTTACTCATGTTGTTAAATTAAAAGTATTTTATAACAATGATAGTTATTTTATTTTTCAAAAAAACCTAAGTCGTGTGTGTGTGTGTGTGTGTATTTTAAGAGGCTAATATTAAATAAATATCAAAATATATAATTAGTTTGACATATTTAAAAAAAACAAAACTAATATATAATCATTATCATTATTTTGAATGGCTTATCTATAATAATTAGAAAATTCAAAACCTAACAATATTAACATAAAAAACAATTAAAGGATAAAATAAAATAAAAATTATTAGATTTTAAAAAATTATTTCACTCGAAGAAAAAAAATCATAATAATTATTAATTTTCAAATGATCATCAACAGATATTAAAATTTGAACATTAAATAAAAAAATCCTTAATAACATTGAAAATAAAAAAATTGAAAACAAAAACTAAGATTATGTACACATAAACATGGACAATAATAGGAACTATGTAAGAAATATATAAAAAAAATAAAAGAATTAAAATAAAATCCAAGATTAAAAGTATAAGGACCAAAATGAAAAGCACATATATAATGAATTTAATTTAAAGGATAAAATTAAAATAAATCTAAACATTGATACCGATAAAATTAAAAAAAATTCAAAATTAAAAGAATTAGTTCCGAGATGAAACTGAAATTTATAATTAATTTGCATGGAAGAATAAAATTATAAAAAAGCAAACTTTGATACCGAAAATATGAAGGATTTATAATAAATTTGCATGAAATGATAAAATTGAAATAAATTAAAACTTTGATACCAAAAATATTAAGGATTTTAAACCAATTCAAAAATTCAAAGAATGAGGACCTAAATGAAACTACATTATATAATCAATTTCAATTAAATAACTAAAATAAAACAAATCAAAAACTTATATAATAGCGATAAGGACCATACAAAACAATCAAAAGTTAAGAGATTAAACTAAAATATCACAATAAACAGTTGTGTTGACATGTGTTTAAACAGGTAGGAAAGAGAAAAGGAAAAATAAATTCAAACGATTGTTAACACATTTTCGGACATCTTGTAATCACGTGCGTCTTGCTGGGAGGAAGAGAACATGACTAAAAATCATTCTAGATGCCGGTTGAGTATTTTTGGATACTGGAGTACGCCACACGTGGTATCCTAAAACCGCGTGAGCACGAAAACGGACGGCCCAGACACGCCAATAGTACCGCATCAAAATAAATATTACAAAAAGATAAATTACCATGACATCCTTGCAGCCAACTCTTCCATTTTGTTTTATTTAGGGGCATATCTGTATTTGACAATTTTTCAAAAAATATGAAATGCCCGTGGCACCCCTTCCGGCCAGAAATGATTTTTTATCTTTTTCGAGGGATATAATGATTATTTTACTATGCAAAAAAATATTAAAAAATAAATAACTGGTTAGCTGAACCGGATCTAAATGTACAATTACCATGGAATCCCTCCAAGCAAGGCGGGTTTTTTGTCTTTCTCGAGGGACAAAATCATTATTTTACTATGTAAAAACAACATAACAATAGACCAGTGAATCAAACGAGCTGGGCGATTTGACCTGATCTGAATACTGAATATTACTATTACCGTCCACAATTATTTATCTCACTGTAAATAATAATTCACCCATGTTCTAGCTTTTAGATAACGACAACTTGAATGCTAAAAAGCTCTCTAATAAAACTCATTTAATCGAATAAAACTCGTTTACACCTAAAATATATTTTCATGCTAATCATCAAATTTCTCTCTTCTTTTTTTCATTTTTTTTATGGCTTCTCTCTTCTTCTTCAAATATAAAAAGTAGACAAATAAAAGCAAAACAAACATTTAAGCCAAACTAAAATTCCAAAAAATTATAGGAACTGTAAATGAAAAAAAAGAAGAAATTTTCATATGAATTTTGGTATGGTCCATGGTGTTTCCTTGTGTTATAATTTGGTCTTCTGAATTTCTATTATAAATTTAAATTGTAACTCATCAAATTGGTACTAAAAAGATGTTATTGAAAATAAAAATAAAAACAACAAAAAAATGGTTTGTAACTTGTTTAAAAATTTCATTAAGATTATTTTTAAAAATATTTTTTATTTATAAATATATCAAAATAATATTTATTTATTTTTTAAAAATTATTTTGATATGAACATATAAAAATAATATTTTTTTTAAATTTAATATATTTTATTTTTCAAAAATAATTTTAAAAGACAGTGATAAACACCGGTGAGTGTAATGTAATTGCAATATATTATAAAATCGTGCATTTCCAAGTTTCCATACGTACACCCCCAAGAAAAAGATGCCAAAGGCGTGTCGTTTAGATTCCTCGTAAGCTGTAACCGCTTAGTTTGTCAGTCGGAGAATAATTTTAGAGCCCCAGCAACAGTACGTGAATCTCTCCTTAATTTTAATTTAGCTTCCCTTTTTAATTTTCAATCTACTTTCTCTGTTCAATTCACAATTCACTGTTTTCTCTCCTTCACTGTGTCTTTTGTTTCTGTTTGTGATAAATTGATACAATTTTGGAATTAGTTTAAGATTGAAGAAGCTTCAATTATTGATGAGTTTTTCCTACTTTTGTACGAATGAAATTTCAACAGGTTTGTTTCCATGGATGATCAGGTGAGGTGATGATGCCGGACTTACCGGGCTACATGATGACCTGTTTACGTACTGGCAAGGTTGCTTTCTTGGCCATTTTGGTTTCTGGAGGAATTGTGTTGCAAATCTTGGTTTGTGTTCTTTTCTTTTCTAATTACCTTCAATCCTTTTAGTTTAATTATTATTTTATGGCCAAGTTAATCATAATTTTCTTCTTTCCCGTGTTTTGTGTTGCAGGCATGTGCCTTGTACAATAATTGGTGGCCGATGCTAACTGGTAAGACTAAGTGACTGCGAGTTTTTGCCTAAGATGACTATTATTTTCTTGCTTTTTGTTCATATTTTCTAACTCAAAGTTTTGAATTTTATCTTACTTCTTGTGTCATGACTCATAATCTAGTTGTTGAAAGTGAGAAACACACCATGTTCCTGAAAATGTAAGGTTCACAGTTACGGGAATCCTTTAATTTATTCTCACTCCATCATATTGATGCTGTATTTCATGAGCGGAATCCTTGAAAACGGTCTATACGGTCTTGAGTTTCTTTCCCTGGTTCTAAAGTATCAGTTGTGATCAAAAGCTTTACCTGTGATCAATTGCATGCTCTTTCAGTGTGATTAATCAGATAGGAAAAGCAGAGTAAAAACGAAATCACAAATTTCAGTCTCAAGTAAGGAAAAGAGAGTGCTGTGTAGGCTATACGAGAATTTGTGCCAGCTGAAGTTATGATTCAGGATGGACTAGTTCTGTAAATCATCATGAGGTTTTTCTTTTGAATGTGTAGTTGTGTTGACAAACTAACTAAACCTATCCATATGGTGCCTTGTGTTTATTACAACGCCCTAGCACATCAGAACCCTTTTCAAGTACTCACAACTCTTCACAGTTGGGACATTGGCGCTCTGACACTTTAGCAATTCTGACAGCAGAATCACCTATTGCATTCCTGTAGACATAACCCTACCTGGCACGATCAGCGTAAGTGTATATAGTTCCAACTAACCTGTCATTCTAGATGCCTTTTCTGTTCTCTTATATCAGTTCCCAACATCTGTTCCAGAACTAAAGTTGAGTTTCTTATGATTCTGTTTACATTTCACTGTTGCCTCTTGTAGATGAAAGCGATGCCTGCTATTTGCTTGTACCTTGCATGGCATTAATTTCTTGCTCAAGAAAGAATATCACCAGCTATATTCTACTTGTAGCACGCAACATTTTACTTCCTTAATTATATGGACATGAACAAGAACACGCATGCACTTTAATGCATTTCTTGCATAATTTTTATCTTGCTTTAAATTGAATTGCTTGCTTAGGCTCATACACTGGTCTTAGAAAACTTATGCTTGGTATTCCTTTCCATGAATAGATAAGGCATATCTCTTTGTTTTAAAGATCACAGAGGGTGTCTATTAATTCGTTTGAGTTCATAGATCTACAGTTCTTGTAGTTCTAATGTGACTGTGACCATTGAGCATGTAAGACTATTTTGGTAGTGTTGCTTTGATTGGATAATTCGTTGTTAGTTCTTCTCATCTCCTGTAGAGGGTCCGTTGCATCTATCCTGAATAGTTTCCACGCAGTTAAAAAATTTGATGCTCAAGAAACAGAAAATGGTCGTCATCAGTCATTGAGATATACGGGATTGAAATTAGCAATGCTTATGACAACTCCTTTTCTCTTTCAGTAATAATGTACGTGCCTCTTCCAATGCCGTTGCTGTTCTTTGCGGGTTCTGATAGTTCCTCACTTCTCACAGCATCTGATAGCGGGTAAGGCTCTAACATCTAAATGATTCCAGGTCAACATTTGACTTTTTGTCAGTTTAAATTAGTGCGCTAAAGCAGTTAGCTATATCGTGCTTCCTGATTATTCATGAAACAGTTGGGCCAATGCAACGAAGTTCCTGACCGGAGCTTCAGCAATTGGAAGCATTGCAATACCAGTTATTTTAAAGCATGCTGGTGTTATTGGATGGGGAGCGCTAGCAATGGAGCTTTCATCCTTTTTTGTATTTGTCATTGCCATAATGTGCTACTTAGGCATGGGCAATGACGATGATTACAGTATGCTCTGAGATGCGGCCACTTGATTCATAAGTGCAAAACAATGTTGATTTTGTTCTTTGCGGGACACTTTTCTTTCTTGTTACAGCAAGCCTCTCCTTCGTATCTGTGTGCTTTTTGTTCAGCAAACATGGTGTTCTAATTCAATGATGTTTATTGTACATGATGAGTGTCTTCACCGTGTTAGCACAGTATATTAGTTTTTTTTCATGACCACCTTTTCAGAAATCATCATGCTTGAGAAAGGAGGAAATGATCATGCTGGAGTCTCGGATCATTGCACGCTTCAGAGTGGAATGTCTTTTAGTTGAATTTGTGTTCTCCATGGTCCATGCAATGAAATGCATTGAATATGTGTTTTGGTAAGGTCAGGATTCATGAATGGATGTACGTATTTCCTGCAATGTTAGCAAGCACTGGACCTCCGGTTTGAAGGTCCTTGGTTCTAAACTGCTGCTCTATGAAATCTACAAATTTCACCGCATTGTTTGTTTTAATAAATTTTAGAAAGTATTGTTTTGTAGCTTTTTGTTAATATGTATATTTTTCTCAACTTATTGATTTGATATTTGCATAGCACTAATATTTTGTTTTAATATTTATTGATGCATATAATTCTTGATTTATTTTGGTAAATATATACATAAACTTTTCCTGAGAGTAAAAACTTTGAAAATAAATTTTGATCCACCGTAGCAGGGCATGAACAAGCTAAAAGGTGTGATTTTAAAAAAACTAGATGAACTTCCACTCTTCTCTTCTCCTTGATAAAGCTATATATATATAGATTTAAGCTTTACTAACATTTGTTATTAACCTTGATCTTTGATGTGTAGCTGGCTTTGTTAGATGTTTAACATTAAAATTATCCTGACAAATTACATGATCTTCTAATTTATTACATTTGGTAACGAATTACTTTTATAATTTGATTTGGTTAATCCCTGCAACCACCATTGCACTTGATTTTGTTTTGGTTACCTTCTGCAATCGCTTAGTTTTGTTTTTCTGGCTGAACCATAATCGTAGAGCTTCAAGTAGAAGGAGAAAAAGAATCATACTGTGGGAAGAATGTTGTTCTTTGATCTGACATGTTGTTTTCTCTATGCTTAATAGTAATTATTAAAGGCCATTTTTGGCCAAGCCATGTCACATGAAGCCATACTCAACTGTACCTGCATATTTACTAATTTTTCTCGATCAATGATTTGCTTGACCTCTTCGTCTTCTATTTTTTTTGAACCTGAGAGAATAAATTTGTTCATATGGTGTTTGCTTGGACATTACATGCTTTCTGATTGTTTTATCTCTTATCAATGTATTTTATACTTGGATTCATTTACTCATAAGATCCATAAATAGAAAAGCTAAGTATAGGATAAAACCCATGGAAAGAGGGTGTAACTTGTTCTTAAAGCTAGTTCTTTTGGACTCAACTAGGGACTATGCCTAAAAAATGTGGTTTTAGCAAGATAATAAAACTATTTTTTTTTGAGCTAAGCTACATTCTAGGCCTAAACACATGAGGGTATAGAAAGATGTCGGGCTCAACTACCTTGAGCTTAAGACTAAGTGTGGATGTTTAGCAAGATATCAAAATCAATTATATTGGATTTAATTATGCCCTAAGTCCAAGTGCATGTAAGTCTAATATGATGTGAAACTCAACTTCTTTAGATTCAGTTATGTGTTAGGTCCAAGTGTATGTGGGTCAGATGAGATGTTAAACCCAACTTCCTAGAACTCAGACACACACTAAGCTCAAACACATTTGGGGCATAGAAAGGTGTTAGACCTACCATTTGTGGGTTTGGATCTATTCCTTATCCAGACACTCATAAAAATCTAGGGTAATCATCTCCCTACACCTTGTGTCAAAAATCTTCTAACAATTGAATATATATCAATCAATATTAATGTAGATTATAAAAACCAATCCCATTGATATTGACATTTTGTATGAGATGATATAAAATTACCTTTTATAGGCACAAGATATTTTTTTTTTTTACATTATTATCATGTAAGAAAACACTCACATCAACATTAATGCATTGGTTTGCCTCTTTCCCTGGATGTGAAAAAGAAGAAGATTTTCGACCCCTCAAACGAAAAAAAGAGAGAAGAAAAATCAAAGTACAATGGTTACAAATACTATCTAAATGATCTAGATAGGCGATCAACAATCTTCACCTTTTTGTAATATATCATTAGCGTATATCATATACAAACTAAAAAAAACACATTTTAATTCTTAACATCTAATGCTATTTCTTTATATTATATGGTTAGAAAACTTATCTAATTAAGAATTCTTTCATTTTGGTTCTTTTAAAATCCACTAGTATTGATTCATAAGATTTTTTTTGTTTTGATATCTTTTCTGTTCTTGATAACCATAATGTTTAACAAAAATTTCTTTCGTGGCTCGAGATTAAAGTTTTTGTAAAATACTCATCACTCAAGACATACTCAACTACAATAAATCAGTAGTTAGTAGAAATGCTCAATGAAAATAAATATTCTTTTAATACACATGACACCTATGTTTGAAAAATTAAATAGTGTGTGTTTGAGATTTTGATGTAGGGTAGTATTTAAATTAGCTTTCCGCTCAAAAATACACATATACAAGTGTTTTTATATTTTCTTTAATTTTAATATCAGCACATCCAAACTATTATAAACATTAAAAAAATATTAATTTGATATTTTTTTTAAGCCAAAAACACTTTTAAAAGGCTTCCAAAAATGGAAATAGAAAAACTCCTACACCCATCATATATGATACGAATCTAAAATACAAAACAATAACAAAAGAGTGCCTAATTACATTTTGAACTAGAAAAATGCCAAACCATAGGAATTAAACACACGAACCAAAACTAAAAACCCAAGTCTCAATTTCTTTAAATGAACTCATGGCAATTTTGACTAAAGAAAATGAAAGCAACATATATATATATACTAAGCACTCCAAATTCTTTAAAGACAATTGATGGTTAATATACTTTGAAAAATTAATTTCTAGCCCAAATACTTGTTTAGACGGTCCAAAAGTAGGGTTATAACACATTGATAGGTGAGCGAGACTTGTATAAATACTCAATATCTCTAGACTTGGTAGAATATCACACCTATATATGACATGAATCTAGCTCTCTTTCAGGCCTAACATCTTTGGGCATAATTATGAGCCAAACCTAAGTGGGTATAGGTTTGACAAAATATCATACTCAATATTTCTAGGTTTACTATAATCCGAGCCTAAAAAACATGAGTTTGACAAGTTTTTAGACCCAATATAATTAAGTTATACACCAAGTCTAAGTAAACATGGTTTTGACAAGCAACTACACCTAACATGTTTAGGTTAAACTATCTAATGAATCTAACCAAACATAGATCTAACAAACTACCATACTCAATATCTCTAGGTTCATCAACATCATCTACATGATGAGCCCAAACAGATATGAATGTAGAGAGTTATCAGGCCCAATATATTAGGTTTATTTACACTTTTAGCTCAAGCAAACATATATATAGCAAATTTATTACAAAACATAGGTTCAAAGATCAACATTAGAGGGATCATATACTCAACAGCAAGTACAACAAGCATGAAAAGTGAGATGAAAGGGTAAACAACGTAGTTGCTTTTATTTGGCAAATATCCTTCCACTGGCAAGCAAAAGGTAACAGAATCAGAGAACTAAAAGCTTTCGACTTTGAAAGGGGGCAAAGCTGCTGCAACTTGAATTGCTCCTTACTAGAGCATGTATAAATTGTTTTCGTCTCTATCTGCAATTGCCCAAGGCCCTTCTTATCTTTTTTTCTGCTACAATTTCCAACAAGTTTCTTTGGAAACATGAATAGATATATTACAGATTCAAAAAGACCTAGTAAAACATTCAATTGAATCAAACCAAGCTACCGAGAGCTCCATTCCAAGTGATACCAACTTCTTTACCTTCTAACAAAACCCTGGCTGAAATCTCCATGAAATTCTTGATAACCCTCCAACATACTCACTAAGAACAACAACTGAATCAGCTCTTTATCATCTCAATACTTACACTTAGCTCGATAAAGAACCACTAACCAACATCAAAAGCCAGTTAACCACACACTTCATAAATCACTTAATTGTCATGAGAAAAAAGTTACATGATATACTTGTCAACTCAAGTTAAGGATAGCCTCAACATTAGAAGATTTATCCACACTACTACTATTCCAACTCCAAGGCAACCACCATTCAGATGACGAGATGATTAAACAAATTAAACCTACTTGACCACCTCACCACCAAGTGAGAATTGACTTGAAGGCAATCATATCGAGTCTAAAATGCCTTGCACCAAATACAAATCATGGTGGTGGAGCTATTTATCAGTCAACTAATTGTTAAAGTTCAAAATTCAAAAGAGTTCATCGAGCAGTATGCTTAAGGGCTTCAGAATATAACCATCCAATAAGATGGTAGCAAAACAAAATACCTATAATCCATCCATCGTGCAGTGACTTCATCATTAAGAAATCCTATCCAGCTAACAAGTTAAGCCAAGAAGTCTATAACTACTATAAATCATTTATTCATCCAAAATATTACCCTAAGCTACAAAAAAGAAAGAACAGTTCCTCACTTATTGTTAAACCAAAAAAAATAGCTAGCAAAAATAACTTTTAAAAAACAATCTCTAGTAAACCGCCAAAAATAACCAAAACCCATTACTGAAACAGATATCCAATGGGAAGAGAACAGCATAATTACTACTGGACAAGATTATATTCATTCTCTTGAAACAAAGATTTCATACTTGGATAAAAAACTGTGGAAAAGGGTCCCTTCTCACAAGTCCAGTCTTAAATGCCCAGTTAAAACACAACACGAAACTGAGGAGCATCGGAGTCACTCGCCGGGATGATTTCCCAGCGGCAAGGCTCGAGGTCGTCGGATACGGGGCAGAACCCTGCAAGAGTAACCTTATCCGCAGTAGCGGAAACAGACCCGAACTCGAAAACGGTGACGTTCTTGGGGGGTTGTCGGGGTACCTCAACGGCGCCGTTCATACTGTGGATTTCGGAGGGCGGGGTGGTTTCGGGTTTCATGGAGCTTGAAGCGGATTTTGATTCGGGTTTGGAGCTTCCTTTGAACCACGATAGGAGACCCATGTTTTCGCTTTAAAATTTTTCGTTTGGGGATTTGCTACTCTGTTTCTGGATAGAATGCTTTTTTTTTTTACTTTCTGGGTCTGTACCTATTCCTCAGAATTACGAAGATGACCTTCGGCTTTTTAAAAAAAAAAAACTGCTCTGCTCGTACTCCGCCGCCTGTTAGGATCAATTTTTTTTTTTTTCCATCGTCAAAAAAACAAGAAGAGGCAGTGGCATGAAGTATGACCCCATTACAAGAATTTTAAAATACGAACAAAAACACTATATATATAATTTTTTTTAATAAAATAAGGGATTATATATAGTAATAAATGTTGAATTTATTTTTAAAATTTAATTATTTTTTAATTTGAAAATTTAAGAAAAAATATTAAAATATTTAATCACATCACGCAAGATGAAGCTTTTATTTTTTTTCATTTAATTGACAATAAAATTGATTCTTGTAAGAGCATGTAATTATTTTAAGTTTATAGCAAATATATATATTATAGTTTATTATTTACTTATTAACATATTTTTTCCTAATTAAAAAAGATTTTCTTTCCAGGTTTATTCATTTGATAAAAACATAAGCAATTATAATCAATAAAACAAATTAGATAAGATAACAAAAGTTTCCTTTAAATCTAATTAATGTGCTTATATTTTTTTCTTGGCATTTTTACTTCTCAAGAATATTTATTTTTTAAGCAACATCTCATTAGATCCAAAAATTTAAGCTTTAATAAATATAGAAAAATTATATTCTGATTTTTCTCAGACAAATGATTAGAAAAGAAAAGAATGATATGTTGGCTGTGAGAGATAAGTTTTGGAATATATTTATAATTAATTATATGATTATAAAATAAAAAAATTCACAAGAAAAAAAAGAAATAAAATCATAGATAAAAAAATACATATTTTTCAAAATATTCTATTATAATTCATGTAATATCTTATTTTTTAAAAAATAAAAAATATATTATAAGAAGCATGGTTCAGTGACCAAAAAGTAAAAAAACAAATGCTATGACTAACTTGAATTTTATTTTTGTAGAATAAAATAAAATAAAATAAAATAAATTCTACTTGATCAGATAGAATAATTAACAACATGATTGTTAACATTATTCAAAAGTAAATGCTAAATTGATTGGTATATAATAAAAATTGATTTTCATTGGGCTGCTAAATGGTATCCGACTATTTCTTTCTTTTCTGGTGTCCTTATAGTGATTTGAATTTTACTACTAATTGATCAATAGTTAGAGGTATGTTTTTAAGTTTTATTTATGATCATTTTCGTTTAGTAGAATTCATTTTGGTCCCTAAAATTTTCACCCTTTTCATTTCTAATCCTTTATGTTCCAAATGTTTTTACAATTGGTTCATGTAGTTTTAGTTAAAGTCCATCTTGGTTCCTAAATTTTTCATATTTTAATCTTTGATCCTTCTTGCTTTAGTCAAAGTCCATTTTGGTCCCTATAGTTTTTTAGGCATTCAAGTTTCAATCATAAAACTTCATTTTTTTTCTTGTGTTTCATCTTATCAATAAAGAGATGAGTGAAAAAGTTGTAAGATAAAGAAAAAATATATAAAGTTTTCGACAATCAAATTCTAACAAAAATAATCAATTTTGATGTCAATTGGTTAGTCTTGGAGAGAATAATTCCATTGAGGTGGTTTTGATCTTTCATAATATTGGGAAAATATAGTAAAAATAAAATTTTATAATTATGTAGTTTGATTTTGAGTTTTTAGATAGATTAATGTGTTTTTTCTTCTTATTATTAAAAATTAGTTATTATGATGCCTTTGATTTTTCTTTTTATTTTCTAGTTGAAAACAAGTGAAAAATAGGGTTTTAAGAGTCCAAAAAACTCAAGCTTTATTTTTTTTTCATAACTAGAGGTGAGCCAAATTTGTTATGGCGGACAACATATCATCCATCATATCTTTTTTAATAAAACAAAGCTTGAGTAGATGATATGTTTTTTGTTCATTTAAAAAAATAGTTATGTTTGAGTTTTATTTTTAAGCCAAATATGTGTACCTGTATCATTTCAAACCAAAACATGTCTAACCTCTATTAAATGATTCTTTATTTTTTTAATTATTTATTTAAAAAAAAGAAGTATTAATATTAAAAGAGTTATATGCTTATGAATATTGAAGAATAATAATATATCTACTTTGTTATTTTTTTTATTGTTATTTGTTTTTGTATAATTTTATCAAATTAATTTTCTTTTATTTTTTCCATATATTCACTTGAAAATTATCCACTCATTATTTTTTTTATTGAAACTTTCATTTTGAGTCATGATGTTTTTTTTTTTTAAATAATCTTATGATATAAAAAATAATTTCATAAAGAAAATGCATGAATAAGGAAAAAGAATAAAAGATATATTTTTCTTCTTAATTTAAATTACTGAAAGCTTTTATGTATATTCATTTTAACTGCTTTAGGTTTTCATTTAAAAAACATATTGCTAATAGATAATATATGTTGTGTTAAGATAGAAAAATACATCAGTAAATAAAAAGAGAATCTTGATTATTTTTTATGGACTTTAGTGTACACCTCCTCACCAAACAATATTTATTTGAATAATATAAATATTTTGTTTACTTTTTTCTTTATTTTTTTCTTACAATCTATGTTTTTTTTTTTAATATCATCCCCCAATATTAGATTTATTGGAGATTGTATTTTTAAAATTAATTTTTTATAAGGTTATCCTAGACATTTTAACCAAACCATATGTTGGACATGTTAACTCAATTAGTTTTTTCTTTTTCTTGTTCTAGTTGATCCCTTTTCAATATTATCCTTTAATAATAGATTAATTGAAAATTAATTTATGATTTGTTTTAACATGCTTTCTATGAGATTATTCTTACTTTATGATTTAAATCATAAATTTTATGGATAAACTCAGGTTGATTCAAGTTTTTTAAATTGATTTTCCAATTTCAATTGAATCCTTTAATATTAGGTTTGCTAATAGTTGAGATTCATATTTTCTCTCAACTTGTGTTTTATGAGGTTATTTCTATCTTATGATTTAAATTATGAATATGATGAGACTATTTTTTTTTTCTAATTTTTTTCCTCTCAATTTCATCTTTAAAAATTATTTTGACTGAGATTTATGCATCATGATTTACTTTGTTTTTTTTTTTTATAAGATTATTTATGTATCATGACTTGAGTTTCAAGGTTTGTAAATTAACCCAAATTCACTTGAGTTATTTTTTTAATTGATTTTTTAATTTTTTATCTTTAACATTGATTAGAGAGCGAGTCTCCTAATTTATGTAAACTTTTGTTCTTTTGGTTTATCTCAATCTTGAGTTGTTTTTGATGTTTTTTAATAGAGATTGAGCCTCATGATTTATCTCATCTTTCTTTTTATTGGTTTGTCTGGATCTTATGACTCAGATCATAGGTTTGACAAGTTGACTTAAATTATTTATATATATATGTGTGTGTGTGTGTGTGTGTGTGTGTATTTTAATTTTATCATTTAACATTGATTTTTATGAAAGTTGACTTCAGAATTAATTTTAATATGTTTTTTTATATCATAAACTCATGACCTAATATTCAAATTATATGTTAATCTTAGTTAACCTTAATTAATAAATATGTTATCATCTCAATATTTATAAAATATGCTATCTTGAATATTTGTTTAAAAAAAGCTATATTTATAGCGGTTATGTTAGTTATCTTTGGACTAATTAAGTTGACTAGGTCACATTAATAATTCATAAAATGTTTAAAATAGTTTTTTCTACTAGAAAACGTTTTTTAGTAATGCCTAAGTATTTTTTAAATTGAAAAAAAAAAACTTTATCCTTCTTGCAACATAACACATACCAATAATCTAGTAATACTAGTGATCACAATGTTTATAAAAAATCACAGTATGTATACATCACATATAAAAATAAATTAAAGTAAAACAATGTAATTATTATAATGCAGTTTTTATTATGTAATTTAAAATCATATTTAGATAATATTTTTTTTTTATTGTTAATGATAGATTATTTGTCCTTAGAACTTTAATGATCACCTCTTAATTCAAACATAACCATTTCAATAAGCTTTATAAGATTTCAATAACTACATTTTAAAAAGATGCATTTATTTTAAGAGTTTACAAATCAAAAGAATAAGAGAACTAAAAACATTTATATAAGGATTAAAACTCAAACTCTATAATAAAAGGGTAAAAAGAGTAAAAAATAATAGAGAAGAATGCTAGAAAACTACTAAAAATTATGCAAAACTTTTCCCTTTAACACTTATTTATACTGATTTTTGCAACAAGAAATGATGCAAAACTAATTCCTAGAATTATTCTCAATGTTTTGATTTAAATACCCATTATAAAAGGAATAAAATGCCTGATAGTTTTATGCTTTAAAAACTAGATTTTTTATTTTAACAAAACTGTTCAAGAAGAAAAAAGTTATTCAAACTCTATTCATTTACTAAATATATAAACGGGTTGGAAAAGAATATTTTTTTTTATTGGTAAACTAATTATTTTATATCAAACTCAATTCTAATTTCAAATTAGATTGGTAAAAAGCAAACCTAATCTTAGACCTTGGTTCCTAGTTTCTCAAGTCTGGACCCCTAGTCAAACGAGTTGTGTGGCTTTAACTTCAAATCAAAATTACTTTGCCTATGCTCATTTATACTCTTCAGTTATCTATTATATAAACTACATGATAATTTTTTTTTAAAAAAAATGAGACAATAAGTTTTAAGTTTTATAAAACATTGTAATTAAATAAAAGAAAAAAACAATGGGAGCTTAGGATATATTGTGGCGTAAGACAAAGTGGTCATTTGGTATTGTGGTGCAAACTGCATTTTAAGAAAAACACAGTTTGCAACTATTTGGTAAATATTTTACCTTAATTTTAATGGCCATACGACCCATCGAAAACACGGTTACACCACCATTTATCATAAGCAGGATTTTGAAGTTTTTGTTGTGTTTCAGTCCGAGTCTCTGCCTACATTTCTCCTTTCTTTTCATTTGCAAAAACAATATATAGAAAGGAAGAAGACGATGATTGTGCGTAAAAAATTTGTAGCATAACTACTGACCACCCTGCCACCCTTTGTGTAACTCTCTCCCCCTTCCCTCTCTCTCCGTCACAAGTTTTTCTCACTAGAAATAGCCATGGATACAGGTCTCTCTCTTTTCCTGCAACAACAGTCATTGGTGAGCACCAACAGCTCCTCATTTGATACCGTCAACCTCTCCTATTCACCGAAAACAACTGCAGTAGTGCAGTCTTCTCCCCCAACTCTAGCATCAAGCAACAACAATAATAATGGACAACCTTCCGATGCTTCTCCCGGCTACTATTTTCGATGCCACCACCAAAAGAAGAATTACCTCGGCCTCCTCTACCCATTGGTATCGGCCATTGAACCTCTCATCACCATCAACCGACCGCTACTGTTCACGTGAATTAATTCATGCAGTTGGATGCTGCATTGAATAGTGCAACACACCATTTCATTTGCAGTTGAACTTGCTCTCAGCCCAACCCAAGTCCAGCAGAGTTAGCCTTTTGACCTAACTTGGCTTGGCCAATCCATTTAGTTAGGTTAAACCCAATCCGATTTAAAAAAAATATAAAAATAATATTTTTAAGAAAATATGTAGATAGAGATCAACCCTGATGAAAGAGAAAGACGTGTGTTTTTGTTTCACTCCACGAATGATTATGGATAAAAAATTTGCAACTGAATTTGACATTAGAATTATATCTTGACAACATGTACATAACGATCCTAAAAATCGGTGTGAACCGTAAATGTTGCTCCTGATGATATAACACTAGATGTTGTCCCTCGATTAAATAGCAAGGGATCTTAAAGACCTTTACATATGAATTTAGTTTGTGATGTAATTGTAAGTAGTTTGATGAGAGAATAAAAATAAATATATAATTTACTTGAATTATTAATTATATTTTATCATTATGATTATTAAATCTATAATATTTTAAAAACAATACCCACCCACTTACCCACACACATATATATGTGTCTCCTTTAAAGTAATTTTACAAGTTGACAATACTATGAAAAGGTTGATAACCAAACACACAAAACTGCTTTTTAATAAACTTCAAACTCAACTACAATTTTAACTACACACTCAATTTCAGTTATGAACCGCAAATAAAAGTGTTTTTCATGAAATTGTTTTTTTTTTAAATTCACCCATAACAGTAACCACAATATCAAACACATCTATAAAGCACCCTGGAATCCATTGGTTATTGGCAAATGGATTATGAACAAATTAGTCAATACACTTTTTTTACTAGTGAAATGTCAAAACACTAAAATGATGTGAATGCTCTTGAAAGTAAAAGATAAATAATTAAGCATGTTAAGAGAAATTTTTTTGTCTTTTCATGATTTTGGTGCGGTAAAAAACCATATTTTATCTTAGAATAAAAAAACTAAAATGGGTTTGAGGAGGCATAATTAAAATGATTTTTTTTTATTCTGATTTTTTTTATTCTACTATGATGATGTGCTGATAGATCTCAAGTCATGGGCTAATTATTATTTTTTCCTTTTCTCTCCACCTTAAATTTCATGGCTTGCCCTTCAAAATTCCATGTAAATCCTACAATTATTTTCTCTTTTAAATTATTTTATTCTAATATGTTTATATGAAATGATTTATCAAATTAATTATTTTTTAATTTCATTCTTATTTTTTTTATATGTCAAATTTGTCATCCATTCTTTTGATTGCTAATTATTCTGTTTGATAAAGTATTTAAAATTACATTTTTTTTTATATAGTCTAGATTTGAGATTTGATGGATTGCAAGTTCAAGGATTAACCCAAATTTAGAATTTTTTTTTTTTTTTACGGGAGGAGGTGGTTGCCCTTCAATATTAAATTGAGTTTAAATTGAGTTGTGTTAATTTTTTTTGTATTAGTTTTTTCATCAATTTTAAAAGTATCTATAATCATGTTGTTATGTAACATTGAGTTGCATAATGATGAAATGCTATAATTTTTTTTTATATGAATTATCTTGGTTTAGCGAAAAAAATTATCGTTGTCATTTTTTTTAATCTTCACTGTATTTTTCATTTATTTTATTAAATTGGTTTAATAAAGTGGTTGCCCTTCAATATTAAATTGATTTTAAATTGAGTTGTGTTAATTTTTTTTGTATTAGTTTTTTCATTAATTTTAAAAGTATCTATAATCATCTCGTTTTTTAACATTAAGTTGCTTGATGATGAAATGCTATAGTTTTTTTTTCAATTTATTTTCATATGAATTACCCTGGTTTAGCAAAAAGGATTGTCGTTGTCATTTTTTTTAATCTTCACTGTATTTTTCATTTATTTTATTAAATTGATTTAACCTATTAAATCTAATCGAGTCTTAATTTAATTTTATTTTGCATTTTTTAAAATGCTTAAGTTACCTGACATTTTTTTTTTAATCTAGTAAATGGCAATACATAATGAAGTATGAATATAGATCCTAGGGCAAAATAAATGTAAGCTCAACCAGGTGCACTATCTGTGCAAGCAACTCGCTGCCAAAGATTGTTTGCTGTTCCTCGTTTAGCTACATTTCAGACATCCCATGCTTATAAGAAATTGTTGTCCACCAGTTCTCATTTGGTTTCTGCATAAATATACAGATAAAAGACACCTGAATCAGCTCTCAAAGTTATCGATACAATATATAATCAATCCCGTAGGCTTCCCTTCTACTGCAGGCTGCGGATTACAATATTACCTCTAATATTTACTCGGGAATATAAAAACTAAGTTCATGAACAGGCTCGTCGCAGTTAGATAACCGTGTCCATGTGCCGTTTTCGACTTTGAAAATCCAACTATATATGTTTGTTAAACAGAGATCAACTGATAATAGTGAAGGTGGACTGGATTGTTTTTATTTTTTAGATTTGGATGAACATATGCTACCTCAGAGTCAATTTCTAGCTTTAGATCTTGCTAAATGCAGAGTAAAAAAGGAGTGTTGAAACAGAGAAAACACAGTTATCTCTAATCTGACAAGCCTCGAAGAATTATTAGCTGTAAGAATTTCTCGATTTAATACAATTGTTGAAATCACAATCCAACATCGACTCACTTGCCAACTATCAGTTTAGCTCTTGCATGGCCCTTGTTAATCTGGAACTGGTTCGCAAGGCCAAAATGAGCCATCAATAGCCAAACAAAAGTAAGAAGCTCCCCACCTTTACTTACTTGCTGGGCATGGGCATTTGCTCTGCAGTTACCTGCAGCGTATGACAGTAATTCCACCCACACTTTGCTCAGTAGCTCCCATCTGTCCTCCTCCTGCTGGAGAAGCTTGGCCAGCCTACTTGCATCAAACAACACAGACTTACTTCTATCTCCTTTCACGTCGACAGGCTTTACCTCTGAATTCACATCAAGAATGTTATCGCACGCTCCCTGTTCTTTATTGGATCCTAAATCCCTTCTTTTAAAGAACCTTTCAGCTTCAGCGCAGGTATCTCGAAATCTTATTTTACCAATACCAGCCACAGCTGCCATCATGGCTGGCTGCATAATGAGAAGATACATCATATAATCTGAAAGGAGCTTACTGAGTTCTTTTTCATCATATTTCTGATCTGTATCATCATAGGAGTTGCACATGCATTCTAAAAGGAGCTTGCAGAAACTTTTGTCACCGGATCTCTGATCAGCATTTCCGTCCTTGTTGTACAGGAGCTCAGTTGCGATGTGCCACAGAAGAAGACTCTCATCATAAGTAACATTGACAACGTAAGGCATTAATTTGTCCTTGAGATTTTTGTCCCAATGATTGTCCTGGAGAGCCAAATTACCCCTTGCTGAACATATTGTCCTGGCATCTTCTGGATCATCTGCAGAATCGGACTTCTTTTTCAGCTCATCAAATATAACTTCCCAAAGCTCATAAGTGAATCGCTTGTTGGACACTTGAAATATCCCATCAACAAAATCCTTGAGACCCACAGAATCAAGAACTTTGTCTATGCAAATGCCTATCCTGCTTTTAGGTCTGTTGACACAGTATCGTATCAAATTATAGCCTTTGACAGACTCAGACCAGCTGCGAAAACCAATGAGTTTAAAGGTGGTACGTTTGACATTAAATAGGGGCACTTTCCACGCAGAGAAAAAGGCCACACAAGAATTCCAACAAGAATCGGGATGTTTCCCGGGTTTATTGAGATTAGCCACTGTCCAGTCAGACAGAACGGCCCTGACGAAGGCTATTGTATCAAGCGAAATGGAACCCCACAACAACACGTACGTAAATTTAACATCAAGCGGGTGAAATGTATCCTTCTTGACATTGAAACGAAAGAATGCAAGGGAAACCACAACCAAAATGAAGGACAAAAGGCGGAAAACATATCCAGCTACAGAGTGCACAACAACAGCCTTTGTAAAGAGAACTTCGTAGATGAAAATGAGCTCTACCTCTATTACTTTCAAAGCATCTTCCGCATCAATGCTGTGGAAGAACTTGCGGCTCTCGTTCCGATCCTTGAAGCTGAAGATGAGATCAACAATCAGTCCTTTGAAAATGTTGAAGTAGTAATAAGCTCTTTGCACAACCTCAAGATCACCTTTCAGTTTCTTAATTTGTGTATCGCGAGCTGCAGCCTGCATTTGTTTATCAGGCTCCTCAATTATTAATATTTCTGTCGGAATTTTGGCCTCGATCTTCGAATCATATTCCTCCATGAGCTTTGCATAGTTGGGCCCTGGGTCTGGATCTTCGAGCATTGAGTCACGAAACCGATCCATGCTTGCAGCGTATAAAGAATATGTCCGCTCCAAGTACTTAATGACACCAGCGAAAAAAAGGAGTACTGTCGGGATCCATACCCTATTCTTGGTAAGTGTCAGGAAGAAGACATAAAGGGTAGCGAGGCCCTGCGTTAGGAATGTGAGCAAGTGCCTGAGCCAGAGCTCGTTATCCTCAAGAGCAAAAGCAGTGATGTTGTCCGGGCCACCAAGGTGCACCAAAAGAAATGGAGCCCAGAACGCCAAGAGGTCGCTGTTGTCTCGATACTTGGGGTCGCTGGTGCCTTGTCTGGTGGAGATGTGTCCTATGGCAAAGGTCGCCACCGTATCTGCGAGCAAGTAACCCGACCAGATCGAGAAAATAACTAATTTGTGGGCAGTGCGCTTTCTCCATGAGGCAAACAGTATGAGAAAGACCTGCAATGAAAGGCTAGCAAGAATAGCAGACCTGATATTCCAATGATCCCACAGCCTCTTGACCCCATCTGGTATGGGATCTCCCATATCGATTTAACTTTGCTCCCCACCCCCTGTGTCTTGGTGATTTTTGCAGGAATCAGCATGTTGTAATATTTCAGCATTTAACATAGTTAAGTCAACTCTTGGTCATTCTTTATCCAGGCAGGACAAAGAGACCCTCTTTTTGTGAATTCTAGTCATCATAAGCCAGCAAGAAAGAGACAGAATATTCTGCAAAATGGGACCTTTCATAATGGGACCTTTCATAATGCAAGATGGGATCAACTTGCAATAAATAATATCAGAGAAAAATACAAGCACATTATCTTGATATTGGTGCGAGTGAATGAATTCATAAAGCCATGCAGTGACAGAACATTTCTTGTGGTCTTTCTAGGCAATGAAATGGGATTGATCTGAAATTCAGTAGATGAAAATGGGCTGTTGGTGTTTGTGTATGAACACTTAACTATCTTATTGTCTTGTCTTAGAGTCCCGATTTTTTTTCATTTAAAAATATATTAAAATTATTTTTAATATTAATACATAAAAATAATCTAAAAATACTAAATTTTTTTAATTTTAAATAAAAAATAAAATAAAATAAAATAAAAATTCAAATTATTTTAAAACACTTGCTGAGTTTTACTTTCATTCTTCCAAAATATTGATAAAAGCTAAAATAACTTGAAAAAATAATGTTCAACTATGCTCATATTGCTGACTAGAATAGTATAATAGAATTTCACCCTTCACACCAAAATAAAATAATGAATTAAAAGTAGTTATTGGAGCTATTTATATCTTTTCATAAGGTGTTTAAGTGATTGTCAAATCAAATGAATTGAAGAAAAATAAATTTTAAAATACAGTGTTACATGGAAATAATGAAACATCCTTAAAAACAAAATTTTAAAAGTAGTGCCATAAGATAATTTGGTAATTTCACAATATTTTTTTTTATAATTATCATGTCAATTTAGAAACAATTTGATATTTAAATAAACATAAAAAGTACAAGAAATCAAAATTAAAACTGGTCTTAAAAGGCCTTTTCATCTCTTCATAAAAGGATTCCTTCTTGTTATCATGTCAATTTATAAGCAATCAAGTATTTTCAAGAGAAAAAAAAAAAAAAATAGTTGGCAAACATGTAATATGTGAGAGATATTCACAGTTTTATATGATCATTTCATGTCAATATCCTGTTTTTCTTTTTATAACACTTGTTGAAGTTGAGTGGTTAGTTTGTTGTTTGTGAAAGTTTTTTTTATTTCTTTTCTTTCTTTTTTTCTATCTATGATTCTTTTTATTATTAATATTTTAAATTTATATTTTTTTAATTTATATTTTATTTTTGTACAAATATTTTATTTGTCTTCGATATCATCTTTTAATCTCAATTTTCATATATTATGTTTTCCAGTTCTATCATTATTCTTTTTATTTCTATTTTTATCTTGTAAAAGTTTTATTTGTTTTAAATTTTATCTTTCAATCCAAATTAATTGTATTTTATTTTTACCAATTTCATCATCATATCTTTGATTTTCTAGTTCATTTTCTAAATTGATGTTTCTTTTCTATTTTACCCTTCAATTAAATATACAATTTATTTTGTATGTCAATTTTGATCTTTATTTTTTTTTATCCTTTTGCTAAATTGGTTTTTCTTTATATTTCACCTTTCAATAAAATATAAAATTTATTTTTTATTACAACCTTTGACTCTCATTATTAATTTAGTTTTAAATTCTTTTGTATAATTGCAATTCTTTTTTCAATTTTATTTTCTAATATTTGATTGAACAAGAATCGGACTACATGATTTTTTCATTTAGGTGTTTTGAGTCTAATGATTTGAGTCATGAATTTGAAAAAGTTAGTGTAGGTTGATATTTTTTAACAATAATTTTTTTTATATATATAGGGTTATTTTAATATCATGATCCAGACCACGAGTTTTATAGAATAAACTAAGTTGACCTAACCTTGATTGCTAAAGCTACATTATTTTCATGCTACCTAGGATTAATCAGGTTATACCGTTTCATATTTTTGTATTTAATAGATTAATAATTGAGTTACCTAGTTTTTTTTCATTTGATTTTTCTCTATTTTAAAAAAAAAATCATCCATCTTATATTATCATCTATTTTTTATATATAGTTAAGATAAATTAATTTATTTAATTCAATTGAATTTATAATTTGAATTGTTTTTTTATGCGCTTTACATTAAATATTATTTTTTACAAGAAAAAATAGCACCATAATTAATTTTTAAAATATTTTTTACTTGAAAATATATTAGTATTTTAATTTTTGAAAATTTATTTTTATATTAATATCTATATATATATATATATATAAAATTAAAAAAAAAAATTTTTTACTAAAAAAACGATCGAGTCCAAAAAACTTGGGCAGAAATCCAATGACTCGAAGAAAACGAATAACAGATTCGCACACACCATCCTTATCTCCCTCTCTGTGTGTGAAGATTGAACGACAGAATCAGCATGGACGACAATCAGAAATCTCTAATCCTCAAGTCCTCGTCTCAGTACCCACTTCCTCAAGGTAACCATCTGCACTTTCTCCATTGTTAACTCCATCTTTTCATCAAATTTCTTCTTCTTTTTTCAGGAGTGAAGTTATCATATGGTACAGCAGGGTTCAGAGCAGATGCATCAATCCTGGAATCAACAGTATTCAGGGCTGGGATACTGGCAGCTCTTCGATCCTTGAAAACCCAATCACTGACCGGGTTAATGATCACCGCTTCTCATAATAAAGTCACTGACAATGGTGTCAAAATCGCTGACCCCAGTGGTGGCATGCTCACTCAGGAATGGGAGCCCTTCGCTGATGCCATTGCCAATTCCCCCACTCCACAACATTTCGTTCAGGTCAATACCGGATAATTCTATCTCTTCTTTTTTTCTTTTTTGTCTTTCTTTCATGGTTTTTCTGTGCCCAAGTTTCAATTTTGGCTGATTGGTTAAGACCCAATTAGTTGTTCAGCATTCAGGGAAGAGGCATAGGTTCTCTTAGATTGCTTAAATTGGAGAAAATATTGGCTTATGGTGTGTTGGTTTCTCTTTTCTTGTTAAATAGTTAATAGATGAATTTATGAAGAAGGAGAACATCCGGTTTGATGGAGTGCGGTCTGCGGAGATATTGTTGGGAAGAGACACGAGGCCTAGTGGTGAATCACTCCTTGAAGCTGCTAAACAGGTTTCCCCTCGCTCCAATTGTCATGAGTCCTCAGTATGAAAGAGAAAATGTATAATCCTAGACCTATTCTTTATTCATATCTATAAAAATATATTATTTTTTTGCTTGTTATTTATGTTTAAATGAAGGGTGTCTATTCAATCGTTGGAGCTACTGCCACTGATATGGGAATTTTAACTACTCCTCAATTACATTGGATGGTTCGTGCTAGAAATAAGGACATGAAGGCGACTGAACTTGATTACTTTGTACAGCTTTCAAGCTCATTCAGGTTTGTTTCAGACACAAAGTGTGTTTCACGTTACAATTAAGTGATTACTTTCAAATTTATGCGATTCCATATACGAAACATTGTCTCCACTTAAGTTCTTTATGTGATTTATTAGGTTCTTGGTTGATCTGACTCCAAATCAAATCAAAATGAGCAAGACAGATGGCAAGTTAATTGTGGACGGGGCTAATGGTGTTGGTGGAGAAAAACTTGAAGTGTTAAAGAAGATGTTGAACAACATGGATATTGAGGTTCGTAATTCTGGAAAAGAAGGTGTACTCAATGAAGGAGTTGGTGCTGATTATGTGCAGAAAGAAAAGGTTGTTCCACAAGGATTCCATTTGAAAGATGTTGGGATTAGGTCAGCCATCTTCTCATATTGTGCGGTAGTTTTATTCTTTCTTGGTTGTCAAACTTGCAGCAAAAGCCTTTATTTTACTGAAGTTGCAGTGGTTACCTGCATGTGCATTTTTTTTTCATAGTAGTTTGTTTAATATGGAGTTAAGTACAATAAAATTCGTCAGTGATTTCCATGTTTGTTACCATAGATTCATGGAAAGATATTGTGGCTTTCTTTTAATGGGTTTAAGCTGCATGGGTTTGTTGGCATTTGAATGGTTAAATCAGAATGAACGATATTTTTTTATGCTTCTCTTTTGAATGTATAACCAATGCTTGTAAATATATAATTAGCAGCAGATTTACTCTTGCCTATTGGGGTATCAATCGAAGTCAAATCAAATGTGTATTATGTTTGCTGAAATTGATATATCCTAGGTTTCGTTTGATTCCAACTTGTAGCAGGGGAAGCTAATTGCATGGACATTTCTAGTTTTTCAGGTGTGCAAGTTTGGATGGTGATGCTGATCGGCTTGTTTATTTTTCTGTGCAATCAAATAATACCAGCAAGATTGATCTTGTTGATGGGGACAAGATACTATCTTTGTTTGCTCTGTTCATCAAGGAGCAACTAAGTATTCTTAAAATGGAAGGGGATGATCATGTAGATGAAAATTATGAAGCTCGTCTTGGGGTTGTACAAACAGCTTATGCAAATGGAGCATCCACAGATTATCTCAAACAGTTGGGCTTAGAAGTTGTGTTTACTCCTACGGGAGTGAAATACTTGCATGAGAAAGCTGCTGAGTATGATATTGGGATCTATTTTGAGGCCAATGGCCATGGCACCATCTTGTTCTCAGAGAGCTTCTTATCTTGGTTAAATGCCAGAAATAATGAGCTCTCTTCCAAATCTAAAGGTTATTTCTGAATTCTGATATGGTCTTCTATTGATAGCCTTGAATGTCAGTAAATATCATGAAGCATTTGGTTCTTTCAGGTTTAGAACAGCAAAAGGCTGTTTTGCGGCTATTGGCAGTTAGTAACTTGATCAACCAAGCTGTTGGGGATGCTTTAAGCGGTTTGCTGTTGGTAGAAGCCATTTTACAATACAAGGGATGGTCAATACACGACTGGAGTGAGCTTTACCATGACCTACCAAGCAGGCAGCTTAAGGTTTACTTTCCTGATTACTTGTCAAGAAGAAACCCGGTTTTTGAGTTTAGGTTCCTCACCTCATGTTTTAGACTGATACCACCTGTCCCCCATCATGCACATTTCTGCAATTTTGAAACTCTAATGGAAGCATCGTGTCAAATAGGCTAGGGAAATTACTAGCTTCCATTTGTAATCATTACACAACACATGTTTTTCTCTCTTCCAATCCAGAAATTAACGCTTGCACTGCTTTGGACTATTGACAGGTTAAAGTTGTGGACAGAACTGCTGTTGTTACAGCAAATGCTGAAACTGTGGTTGTGAGACCCCCTCTCATTCAAGAAGCCATCAACGTTGAAGTTGGTAATAACATTTTTGAAACCTGATTTTATGGAACTGCACATTATGCCTTTAGATTTGCATGTGTGATTTTCTTGCATACTCTGAGCTTCGCTATTGGTCTTCACCAACCAATTGTTTGCTCAGCTTTGGTTGGAAGACAAAATAATGGCATTGAAGCATGAAAATTCTAGTTATCAATAGGCCTTTGGCCTAGTAGTAGGGAGTTCCTTGCATTTGCAAGAGGTCAGAGCTTCAATTTTTCTTCTAAATTATTTGAGCTTAAATGCTCCATTACAATAAGAGGCCATTGTTGCTCCTCATATTTGTAGCGGTGGTCAATTCAATCTGTCGTGGTAACACGACTCTCTTGTCCCACTAACAACGGACCCCACCAACGCTATCCCCTTGCCTGCGGACTGCAAGGTCCTATTTTAACAAGAAAATTCAACTATAGTTACTTAACGTTAAGCATGTAAATAGTACACAAATACTCCGTGTGACAAGGGATGGGATGAGCATGTGCATGTGCATTTGCACTCGCAGATGAGGATTTGCAAACTACAAATTGTTTTGCCCTTCATGTTGCTAACCATGTCTACTTTAATATTTTTTGTTCAGCAAAATACCCTCGAGGGCGATCATTCATACGGCCATCTGGAACAGAGGATGTCATACGTGTATATGCAGAAGCATCAATCCAAGCAGCAGCAGACAGCCTTGCCAACTCTGTGGCAACACTTGCGGACCAGTTCCTAGGATTTGGCAACTCCGGATAGGCAGCTCTTCAACTCTTTTCTTTAACCAAAATGATACATTGTGATGCTAAGGATACTCATTTCACCAACTTTAATTACAGAGTTCATATTGTTTCAAATTTATAATTGTGGAATGGAAAATTTGTTGTCATTTTTTGATTGGGGGAGAGGGGCAAACTCGCAACCCCTTGGGCCCAATCGTCTTGGATCATTGGGCTACAAGGCCTTGGCTAGGACAACCTTAAACTTAATGCTTCCTAAAAGTCCCACAATATTTTACAACAATGCAGCGTCATGAACTCCAATCTTGAAACCAACATGGCTACTGTTTACAGTTTATCCCAGTTTCATGAGCTCCAACCTTGCACCGTGGATTGGCCTATAAATTTTCGCATGCTGAAGTTCCCTATAAATTTAGGCACGATGAATGTCCAGGGAACCTCGAGCATGCTTTCTACACATTTTGTTAGTAAAATTCATTGAAAAATTTCAAGATGATGGATTTAATATGCAGACTGTCAAAAACGTGCGTAACACTCAGCTGGTTTTTGTCACCTGAGTCTAAAGGCAATACTTTTGCAAGACAGGAGGGGCTGATAAATGGAATGTCTTAGTGATATGGTGGTATATAATTGTTGGAGTACAAGACAAACTATCCAAGTAATTCTGGTAAAAATATTTGGCTGCAAGGTTTCACTTAAACCAGCACCATGCCCGATTCAAGTACTGGCTTGACGAGGAAAAGAAGTGATACGTTAGGGTGGCTACGAGAATCATCGGTTTGCGCATTCAATACTTTAGGGTGCCTAGGTTGCACGGGACCAGAGATTAAAAGAGATCGGGAGAAGAGATAGAAGGAGAAGCCGGGAAGAGAAGAAGCAGGAGAAGAGGAAAGGAAGGAGGAAATCTTCATCCAAAACTATATATAATGTGAAAAATTACATATTTATAGCAAAACCCGACTACACAACCAACAATTAGGGTAAAGACCCAATAAAACAAATGAAGTCCAAAAAAGAATAACATTAATCACAACAATAGAATCCAATAACATTGGATGTGCCTAATGACATAAACCTGACTATGATACCAAAACTAACGAGGGACAAGAGAGAATTGAAAAAACAGAAGAAGAGAGAACACAGAAAGAGTGGAAGAGAAGCTGTTCAAAAATAAAATGAAGCCTAAAATAAAATAATATTAAATCCTTCATTGTATATTCCTAAACACGGGTGTGAAGTATATTCCTCGTTTGGTGTCCCCACCATTAAGTCATATGGATTTTAATCTGCTTGCCTTTCATGTCCTTCCATTAAATTATTTTCCAGCTCCTACATCATTTAGGAATGCTCCTGCATTAAAAATGACCTGCACTCTAGGTAAACTAGAGCTCTTATTCTAATATAAAAAAAAAAAACCAGGATCAAACCCTCTTCTAATTGACAAATGTCTCTTAATAAGACACTAACAGGGAACGAGTAAGAAATTCCAAGAAGTTATATCTTCTACATTGTAAGAACAAGTAGTAAAATATGGGGACTACTGGAAAAGTGTCAAGTGATCCAATAACATGAGCGAGTTACGGGTGTTCACTGATCCCTTTCTTCAGAACATTCTAACCCTCAAAGCAAAGAGATCCACTCCATTGTATCCCCCCCCCCCCTCCCCCCCCCTCTAAACTGTATACGTTCATTCACTCAAGAATCATTTCTTAGAAGTTGATAAAAGTAAACATTCGAATGACCCCTTTCCACAAACTAAACTATGAACCTCCCACTTATTGTTCAAGCAAAATACTTTTTGTGCAATTCATGTTGCACGATCAATAATCCATGTTTGTGGAGTATTCTGAAGTTGCATACTGATAATTCTAATGAAAATCTTCTGAATTTGCATCTAACAAGGAAAACTAACCTTCCTTTTTAATCCTTGGCCAAACTACATGTGGCAAGCAATCTAACATTAAAGCCTAGTGCCCTTGGTTTGCAGTTTTAAAGGTTTCAAAGTTGTGTGTGTGTGTGTGTGGGGGGGGGGCGCTGTTCAGCCTTAATCAAAACTTCCTAACTATTCAACTGGCAGCTTTTTGGAAGGAAGTTTCAAAAACCAAAGGATCAAATATGTTTTTTGGAAACTACATGTGTGTGGTGCTGAACTAATTACCCAGTAAATGGTTAAGCATTGTTAGAGTGTAATATAATAACAGAATCTCAGCAGTCCAGACAACGCAATAAACCAAAATAGACACAAGATCTTATCATAAGATGTATCTGTTTCAAGCTATTAGCAACCATAAACTCAATCAACAAAACTTGAACCAAAAAGTAAACCCTTTCAGTATTTGGGGGAAAGTACAGAGATGTCGTAAAACAATCATCTATTACCTCCACAATGCTGTCTCAAATTTAAAATCTGCTTATAATCAACAAAGAAATCCAACTTTCCCTCTAACTTTCAGAACCAGCTTTCGAGCTCCGAAAATCCCTTTTCAATTCAGTAACTCTTTTCATACAAGCTGCCTTTGACTTCCCCGGAACAGCAGCTGCAATCTTCTCCCACCTCATTGCCGCATCCTTAGAAAATGATTTCAATGCATTTAACAAAGCAATATCCTCTCCTGTACTCCACCCCAATCCACCACCAACCTCCTGCACACTTTCATCACTCGCTAATCCTTCACTCCCACTTTCAGCTCTTGTATCCAATCGCTTCCTGTTCTTCAAAAATATCGCATAGGAATCACTATCATCTATCTTCTTCTCTCCCATTTCTTTAGCTTTCTTTATCACACTCTCCACTCCATGCCTCCCATTAAATGCCTCAGCAATCACCTCCCATCTCCTTGGCTTCCCTACAGGATTCTTCACCATTTGCTTCTTCAGGATCTCCGAATCCTCTTCATTCCAATCCTTCTCTCCCTCATTTCTCACCAAACCATTTCCACTACTATTAGCCAAAGTTTCAACCTTTTTCCCTCTACTCGACAACCCATTTGTTATTTCCACATTTTGAATCGGATTCTTCACAATTTCTTCAGATCTAATAGATTTTGATCTCTTTTTTCTAGCTTGTTTTTCTTCTACAATTTCGGGTTCTTGTTCAGGGGGCTCAAGGACTGGGCCTTGACCAACAAGAATGTCACCTCCAGTGAGGTGAGAGGGAGAAAAAGGGCCAACGAGGAGGGAGATGGAGAACCAGAAGAGGAGGGATCTGATCGGTTCTGTTTGGAGGTAGAGAAATGAGAAAAGCAACAAAAGGGAAGAGAGAGAGATTGATAGGAATAGGAACAATTTGTTACGTGGTTTTTGTTGGGTTTGAGTATCGGTTGGTGAAGATGTGATTGGGCGAGATTGAAAGAGGAATCGAGGTCTGGCATCCTCGTCTAAGAACTCCATGCTTCTTTTTCTGAGAGCTCAAGCGACGAGACGCCGTGAACAAATGAGGTTTTTCAAGCGGAAAGCGTACACTTTGGTCCCTATATGTGGCCAAACGTTCTCCTTTATTTCCATTTTTCTTCCCTCAGAAAAATAGCACACGTGTGATTGTATCCCTGCATGATTCAGTGTGATTGTATCCCTGCATGATTCATTGTTCCGTTCGTAACGATTATAACGTTCTATTTTGTTAATAAAATTGAGATAAAAAAAATTGAGATAAAATGATATTATTTTTATTTTAATTTATATTTCGCCTGTTTTGGAAATTCCAATCAAATTCTGGTTGGAATGTTTTGGTTTCATTCCAGGTATGTTGTTATGCCTTTAATTTTTTTTTATTTTGATTAATTTGTGATTTTTTTTTCTAATTTTGATATTATATTTGTTTGATTTTGTGTTTGTATTGTATAATTTAAAGTTAATTTATCTTGAATTTTAATTATGCTTGTTAAATTAATATTTTAATTTTTTTTATATATATATATAATTAATTATATATGAACAATACAACCCCGAAACGGAACGCCGAAATGCTCTGAAACCAAAACGTTCCGTACCAATAAAAAAACCAGAACGGCAACCAAAACTGTATTGACAACCTGTGATTGTATCCTTGCATGATTCATTATTGGGGTATTGTTTTTTAAATTATTTTTAATATAAAATATCTAAAAACATCATAATTTTTAATTTAAAATAAAAGTAAAAACTATTTTTTAAAAATATTATTTTTAAATTATATTACCAAACACTTAAAATTCAAAATAGAATTAAAAAAAAAAATCTCCCTTTAGCTTGTTTTTAAATGCCATGACGGCTGTCCGAAACTCCTTAAAAAAAAACATGTACTAACCCACATTCTAAACCTTTTCTCAACGTTTTTTTAGCTAATATCTAGTGTAGTATCCCTTCCTTTAGCTCTCCTTCGCAATAACATGCATTTTATTTACGGCGAGATTATTTCGATTTTTTTCCGGGATAATTATAAAATTCTCATAAGATTTTATTGTGTTTTACTTGCGAGAGATTACATTTCATAATTACGTCATAGTAAAGAGTTTAAGATTTGTCCAATATATTTTATATTTGAGTTAAGATTTATATTTTTTTTTATAAAAATATAAAATAATTATAATTTTATTCAATTATCTGTTTTTATAAAATATATTTTTTGAGAAGGAGATTTCTTAGTATCAAAATAAATTATCTTGGATCAAAGATAAATTTCAAAAATAATTAAATGATGAAATGACCTTTGTATATAACAGAACACAAATAACAATTATAGTCTCAATTTCTTTTTCTAATCTCTTATTTATTTCCAAGATACGCTTACATTCAGGCATTGCTTATGGTTCAACTCTAATATTGTTGCTCTAATTCATCACAGAAGAAGAAATAGTGATAAGGGATGATACCATTTTTCCAGGCCTATTATTAGTACCATTAGTATTGTTAGCAGTAACATTAAGATTTTCAAGAGCAACGCAGGCTACCTCTCATCTTGTGCCCAATGATCAACTTACCCTTTTTTCACCACTACCAGTGGCTCTGTGTTTACTTCCAAAGCAATGGTTTTTATCTTTTCCCAATTGGGTCATTGGGTGACCTCTTCCTTCCTTAAAGAAGCAAAATGCTTGGTAGGTTGGTGACGGTGTTGATATTTATTCAATACCATGTTTAAAATTTTCCAAAGATAAATGAAAAAAGCTTTAAAATCATTCTAGCTTAGCAGCCTACAGACTTGCAAGTTTGTCAGGAGTTGTTCTTTTCCTAGAGGCTACTTTTCCTTTCAGAGTTATTAAATCCAGTTGTGTAAATATGAGAGGGCACACGAGAGAGAGGGAGATGGAGCAGGAAGAGGTGAGGAAATGTTGATCACAAGAGAGCACAAGAGAATGAGAGATGGGCAAATGGAGAGGATGAACAAGAGAAAAGGGGGGAAATGATTTAGGTTTAGGTTATGTTTTTTGTACAGCCTGTTTATTTTTTGACTATTCAAATTTGGTTGAGCTGGTTTGGTTCAGTTCAATCAGTTTTAGCTTCAGAAACCAAAATCAAACCAGATAGTGATTTTTTCTAGTTTTTAAATCTATTTTTTTGGTTTTTTAGTTTAATCTATGGTTCAGTTATTATATATATTTTTTAAAAATCAAATATTCTATTTACTAATTTTATTTTTAAGTTTGCTAGTATATTTATATTAATTTTTGAGTTTATTTAAAAAATTATAAAAAAATAAAACTTGAAATTAGAGCTTTTAACATTATACTGTAGAATTTGATGTTGTTTATTATTGTTGTTGTTGTTTCCACTCAAAAGGGTTCTATGGGTGAGAAAACTATTCAGTTCTGAAGGCCTTCATTGCTGATGTCAATACTAAGCGCTGATGTCAATACTAAGTAACTGTAGAACAGCTAAAGTTAGATTTGTCTCCGGTAGTCAAATCCGTCACTCGTTCTGCACGAAGTTTTGGGTAGAATGTACAACATTCGTGAGACAGTCTCAGATTTTCTCTCCCAAGTTTTAAACAGTAGGCATAAATTTTATCACATGCTTCTGTGTCAGTTCATACAAGGAAACTCTGGAAAAAAAGAGTTATTTTTACCCTTTCAAACATGAAGTAGAAATATCATGGAGCACAAAAGTTCTTGTAAGGCCGGCAATAGATTGAGCTACTCAAGCAACTCTGACTTCCTTTGTGCAAGAAAGATGTGATATTAGTGATAGCAATGGAGGCTGCAAGAAAATAGTTCACTACCCTCACTAACAGAATCTCCAGTTGAAATTTTCTTTACTCAACTGAACAAATGTTTTGTTTCAGATAAGCTGAACTTAATCACTTTTGCAAACAGATAGAGATGGGTTGCTTGAGAGTAATCTCTCCACTTGAAAGGCTATCCCTCTTGCAAATTTCCTCGGATACAGATTTCAGAGCTCTCTGAATGTGTTGTATTTACAGGGGTTTTTTAAGTGCATACTCATAACTTTTCAAGGAAAACTATAATTCTTTTATGATTTATCTGCAACTTTGTTTTTTCCTGCGACCAAATTGAAGTCTCCAATACTAACATGATATCATGTCTTTGTTGCAAGGATTCCAGTGTGATTGCATCTTCTGAAAATTTTAGTCAAAGATGCTAGTTGGTGCTGTTAATCTCTGATCATGGAAGAATGATGGGTCACATAGCACGATCAGGTCAGGATGCTGACATCAACTGATTTTCTCTTTATATTTTACACAGTACCTGTGTCGTAACGGTTAGATGGAACAAGGAAGTGTAGAACTTCACCCTTCTATTTCCGTCGGTGATCAATAGTGTAGAAGTTGGAAATTTCATTCGCTAGTAACTCTGTTATGGACCAAAGTAAATACTAATCTGTAAGCATCTAAAGAGATAACTGGAGTCTTTTCCTTTATTTAAATCAAATTTGTGGTGTTGACAAGCAGCAGACGTTCTGGCTAAAGTTAAGGAGGAAAGTAAAGAGAAAAAAGTCAAATTTTATTAGCATACCTGGGTTTTTTATAGTCAACATTAAACTTTCATGAGTTTCTCTTATTAGACCATATACCTGTTTACAAAGGGAAAAGGTTGAAATAATAAATAAAATGAAGAGCTAGGGGCTTATTCGGATAAATTTATTTGCTTCCCATGATTTTATGAGTTCACTTGTACTCCTGTATCATGTGTTTGCCCAGCTTTCCAGTCATTAGGTATGTTGTTGACTGGAACTACCCATGTCTCATCTCCATCCTCATCACTGAATAACATTCTAAGTGACAATGGTCCACTGGGGGGTGAATTAGTTGTCCATACAGCTCCATTGCTTCTGTCCAAGAGCTTGCACGCAAGATTTTGTGCCTACGCATAAAACTTGTGTTAGTGACAGTTTCACCGACTCAATTAACATGTAAAAATTGGACGTTTTAATTTTGTTTGCTTTTATACAATGAGCTAGAGGCTAGTTGCTGCTTCTACTATCCTTACTTTCAGTTTCTTCTCCCTGTGTTATATCAGCTAATATTCCCTTTGTCGTCAGATTTTACTATTTAAAACTGCATTTTAATACCACATGGTTTACATGAAGCTGAATGCAAAATCAAGTGATTGGATTGTAAATTATGTTGAAGATTAAAAAGTGCTTTTAATATTACATACAGTGCATATTACCTCACACAGCTGAACAGCAGTGATATCCCTCCTTCCTTGCTGATACCAGATGACAAAACCCAGATAGTAAGGGTAGTCGCTGCTCTCATCGATTTTGATGGTTATGTTTTTGTTTGGATAGGTGCATGAAACACTACATGGAGAAAGAGTTGAATTAGTCCACATCACATGGCAAAACATAATGAAATACAGAGCAGAAGTTTTCATTAGGAAAACGATGAAATAGCCATGGGAGCATGTCTCCTGCATAAAGTCATCACACACGTCTTACCGTCTATATTCAATATCAACTACTCCAAGGGCTAACAAAGATGCAGCCGCATCTGTTGTTTGAGCCATCCGACCAAAGGCTCTTCTGCTGAGAATGAAGTCAGTGTTATGGCTTGATCCATGGTCGGTTATAACAACGGTGACTCCATTGTCACTGCAATAGTTATTGTTCGTGCACCTTACCTGGTTTAGTAAATCATCAAGGTGAGTATTTCGACATGTAAAGAGAACCGATATCAGAATCAGGCTGTGTAATGCTATATCAGGAAAAAAAATGATTTTAATATTTTGCTTACAAGTGATTATGATGCTTTTAATCAGTACCTGGTAGCAAGCACCACAGCCGACACCATCGCGGTAGAGGTCAGATACAGCTGATACATCCCCGCCATTCAGGGTTGCTCCAAATGAACCATATCCGCATCTGCCTGCTGCAATTCATAAAAAAGAGACTCGTTAGAGTGCATGCTCAATCGGTAGTAAGTGCAAGGTTGATTTAATTGTTTCAGAGGTCTCTTACTGTCTGTCCCATTTTCATCAGAACTTGGATAGTAAGCTGCCCTAGAGTGAATGAAACAATCGCTGCATGTTGCAGCCTCTGCGTAAACAGTCTGCGCAAGGAGCAAAGTTGCTGAAAGGAGCAAGAGGAACTGTAGAGTACGAGCCATTATAGGTGTGCAAAGAGCAAAGACAATAAAAGAAAAGAAGATAAGGGGGGGTAATGCATGAGATGAACAAGGTTTGTGGTATTTATAGCAAAACAAACTTCCCATATTCTTTGGTTTGGTAAGCACTGCCAAGTCTGGCATTGAGATAAAACAGTATTTTCTGAGTGGGATTTTATTCAAACTGCATTTAGTGTGATTTGTTTTTACTGTTGTCACATCAAAAGCATCTTTAAAGATGTGCATTTTTGGAAATATATTTTAGCTGATTCACTGGGACAAGCTGCGGGACCCTGACGGCTGACTGGAGAGGGAATGGGAGAGGGTTTGGATGCAACTAGGCTGAGTTTTGAGTTCAAGGATTGGATACTTTAAACAATTTGACTTGAGAAATTTGTGAAATGGAGGGCACAGTTGGGTGCATTTCCACCAAAAAGCCCGTGGGTTTGGCATTTCTCACTAGTTATTATCACATTGGCTTTGATTTATCTGGGCAGGAAGGTGCACACGAAACACTCTGCATTCATATTTTATTTTTTATTGACGAGGGTGTTCAGATCAGTTCACATCATCTTAATTAATTCCATGAATTCTAAAATTAATAATTATATTAGCCTTTAGTAATAGTCACATGGCTTCAAACATGAAATTATATAAAAAAAATCCTTTTAACTCCAACTATCACCAATTAATCTAAAGAATGATTCACATTAAATGAACCATGATGCTGCTAAAAAGGGTGTGATGGATTTTGAGCAATAACAAATTTTTCTGAAAACGTTGAACTTGTATCATAAAATGTGAATGAAGACAACTGAAATGATTGCAGTACTGAGCACACCCTCCAGTTTTACTATTGATGACAGTTGATTTACCAGGACCTGATGCAGTGATGCTACAAAAAAAAAAAAAAAACTAAACCGGTGGAATTATGATATTACATCATATTATTATAAGAAAAGTAAATTGGTGTGGTGTTTCTACTCTAATCATTATTGGAACTATGATTTTTTTTATATAAAAAAATAAATTTGATCCTTAAACTTAATTTTTGTTAATTAACTCTGTTCTTTTTTCATTCTGCATTGAAATGTTTTTTTACAGCACGCTGTATATCGCAGACCCGCAATCTATTTTAGCTATTTGTGTTTCTTAAGCACAGGAATTTAGCCAAGCTGACCGGACATTTCTTGACAGGCTAGAGAAGATGCCTAAGCAGATCGCCGACGCAGAGTAGTGGCAGGAAGCTCCATCAGCCATGACATGGGAAGCACTAGTTTCAGCAAGCCGGCGTAAATTCACCCAAAAAGGTTTTAAAATATCCGTGCCTTTCATGTAGCCACTTGAAAGATAGTGCCTGATATTTTACATGAGAAAAACAAGTCCTGTGTTACGTAAGTCGAACGAGTAATGACGAGTTGCAGAGGTCAGCAGCAACCATGAAATCATGTTGAAGCTCTTGATCATTGTTACTATCCTTGGAATATCAAACTTGTTTGTTTGAACTTTAAACAGTAGTGATCATCCAACTATCCTCAGGAGCAAAGCCCTATATATATATATATATATATATATATATATATATATATATATATATATATATATATATATATATAGTAGGAAGAGTCGGATGTACTGCTGTCCGCTTTCCTCCCCTGTTCTTTCTGTCATTGCCTCCTAACTTTGCTTCAAGAGGTGGAACTGGTTGGAAAAGGAAGACTTCACACTCGAGAGTCCGCACAGGTTTGCTTGTCTTAGCTTTTCAGCTTGTTTTTTTCCCCCCAAAAACAAGGGTTGAAAAACTAAGATGAACAGGTCCTTGGTATATACCCAGCCCATTGCTCTGCTTGCAGGCATGCAATGGCAAAACTAAGTATTGGATTGGAGCCCAAATGTCAAATATCTGAGCAAAACTATGATATTGACAACCCCTGGAGCAAAACCTTCACTGTGATATCTGTTCCGTAGAGCACCATTACGTCATTTGATTTAATTTTTTATTTATTAACTTTTATCTACGGTTCAACTTATATGTATCTGTATTAAATTAATATTATATGTTCTAAAATTATTGATTATATAAATATCTAATGACTATCATATTAATAATTACAAAATTTGAATATAAAATTACAGAAAAAACAAATATGTTAGTTCCAAACTCTTACAAGCCGATGAGCATGGTTAATTTGATTTGAACTTGATCTTATATGTGATGGTTCATGAACCATATCCAACCCGGGAAAAGTTTTCAGGAAATAACCAAGCATCTGGTCTGTTTAATCTCAACCACCTCGCAACTGCTGGCTCATGGAAAGCAGAGACCCCAGAGTAGCAAGAAGTGATCATTAACTTTCCGAGACTCGGGGCCTCCCAAAACTAGACTGCCAACAAGTGTGTCTAAAGATTTCTTCTTATTTACATTACATTACATTACAGTATAACTTAAAAAGAGCTCGCGTTTTTATTATAGAAACACTGTTTACACACATACAAAATACTGTTGACTGGATATTTGATCCATTATTTTATGTCTACGAGCTCCTTTTTTTTTTTTTTTTTTTTTTGTAATAGGGCTGCTGTTTTTGGATTTGTAGAGTATAAATAACAAAGGAATAGCAGTGGGAGAGTGGTTCTTTGCGCATTAAAAAATATAGTGCGCAGTAGTTTGAACCACTCAACCAACAAAATTAATTTTGTTTTTTTTCTTTTAAAAATTGGGTTTAAAAAAATGGTTTTTTTTCAATAATTGATTGTTGTTGTTTTTTTATAAAAAAAAAAAAAAGAAGCTTTTGTTTTAATAACTAAGGTGCACGGGCCAAGTTACGCGCACCACAATTAATCTCTAGATCCACTTCTTTTTGACATTTTTTTCTTCCACTTATACATTTTTTTCCTGTTATTTTATAACTAAGGTGTCTAGGTCAGCTTACGCGCACCATGATTTTTTCTTCCTAAGTATATATTTTTTTTGTTTCGGATCAACTTGGTGTGCCACGAATAATCCCTAGACTAACTTTTTTTTAACATTTTTTTTCTGTTTTGTTCCCTTTATATATTTTTTTATATATATAATTAGGGTGTCTGGATTAGCTTACACGCACCATGACTATTATTATTTTATCGAATACCTAAAGGAGATTGCAATTCCAAAAAGTGTTATATATATAGGCGCTAATATGAAATAAATAACAAAATATAACACGAATAAAATCAATCAGTTTTCCACATAGATAGAAGCCCAGCGCAACGCATGGGCAAGTTCGCTCACTAAAAGCTAAAACAGAATGAATATTTTTCATTGTTTATTGCAGTGTTAACCCAGACTTATATACACTGTGGATTGGAATGGTAAACACTATATACTAAAATAAGTATTATTTGAATGCTAGGATGAACAACAAAATCATTTGGCTGAGTGGTTAAGTGTGGGCGCCAAATCACGGGAGTGAGAGTTCAAATCTCTCCAGCTGCAAATATTTTTAAAACAATAATAAACAGTGATTCACTATTCATTACTCTTTAGAAAGGTCCTTTCCGTTTGTTTTTTTCTTTTTTTTCAGACTTCTCTTTTGTTTTTTAAAAGCAGGGTATCCGTGTTAGCTTACGCGCACCATGACTAATTTTTAGATCCATTTTTTTCCTTGTTTTTTTCCATTTATATATTTTTTTCATAACCGGGGTGCCCGGGTTAGTTTACGCGCACCACGATCTTACACTTTTTTTTGTCCATGACCAGGGTGTCCGAATTAGTTTACGCGCACCCACAATTTTTTTCTCATTACTGTTTAAAAAGGTGCTTTCCTCTTGCAATATTTTTTTATGATTGGCTTCCTTTTTTCTGTTCTTTTAATAAACAAGGACCTTTTTTCATACTTTTTAATTTTTTTATAACCGGGGTGTCAAAGTCAACTTTTTTTTAACCAGGTTTCTTTTTTTGTGTTTTTTTAACCAGGGTATCCATGACAACAAATTTCTAATAAATCATTTCATCTTCTTAGCAAATTTTCTAACAAATTTTATCAAAAAAAATTTAGCAATAGCAACATTCAATCACTTTTTTATGGAAAAAACCTGTTTTTAATAGATTTTATCAATTATAATTTTACTAATTAAATATTAAAATAACAAAATACAACACGTATAAAATCAATTAGTTTTCTACATATATAAAAAAACCCACCGCATCGCGAGCGCAAATTCGCTGGTTTGTGTCTAAAAATTGGGCAACTTCACACTATATTTAAAATTTATAAAATATTATAATTTATAAAATAAATTCATATTCATAATAATTATTAGGAATCAATGTTTATAATTTGTTCATCCTCATTTTCTATAAAAAAAAATATCGTAGTTTTGACAAAACATCTCATCATTCAATTGATTTTTAATTTTGTAAAACTCTATTTGCTTTTGAATTTGTATACTATTTAAAGTTAAGAGAGCAAAATAAAATTAAAAAATATATCTTGTTATATATATAAAAAATAGCCCCTCTACTCTTTTGCTAGATTTTGTCTCGGGGTTTCGTCAAAGTTAACAATAATTTCACAAAAATATTAACTTAATAAATTCATGACTGTAATCACAATATTAAAATAATTTTATAGAAAATAAATCAAAACAATTCATAAAACCAAACTCTTAATCTCTCATATATATTGTGATATTGAGTGATGAAATTTATAAGAAATATAATTTTAAAAAATAAGATATCAATGAGTCAAGTCAACCTTGTTTAACTTGTTAAGCATTATTATACAGTCATGGGAATAATCTAATTAAAAGAAAAATAGAACAAATCATAAATCTTGATTTTCAGTAAAATATAATATTAAATGATGGAATTACAGGGAAAAATCAATTAAAAAAACTGATTCAATTGAATTAATTAACCAAAATTAGAAAATATTACAAGAATTATTCCCGAATCACCTTGATAATGGAGTTAAGATATTCTCATATAAACTTGGGTGCTCAATGTTATTTCTGAGTTATTAGGTTAAGAGAACATAATAGCAAGCAAATGAAAGAAATTATAAACATGTTTAAATTGTTTTGAATTAAATAATATATTTTATTTTTTAATTGAAACTTAGTACACTAGAAAATAAAACGATATAATAAAGATACATGACAGACAGACGACAACTGCGTGGCTTTCAGGTGGGGAGGTACTCCGCTAATTTCCGGGAGAATGTCAACGATCGGTTGCTTTTCATTTTTATTGGAGTCTCAGAAAGGCCACGCAAGTCGGCAACTGGAATCTTTCAACCTCCAACAATTGATTCTCTTTTATATTCTCTCTTTCAATTATTTTAATGAACCAGCCCTTTTCATTCATAACACAACCCATTTTTGTTATCTATTTTTTAAAAGATAAAGCAGACAAAAGCACTCGAGGCTTCCATAACATCAAAACATGACGGTGACGATTTCTTCTGCAGAAAATATTGTCGATGATGCGTGCGTTTTCTTTTCTTTTTCTGCAAGCTATTTATTGGATCCTTTTAATCTCTTAGATTTGTGTGCAAAGATAATTATTCATGTGTTTGTGCTCGTCTCTTTTATTTCCATTCTTTCGATGCTGGTTTTCTTTTTATTTTTGGAGTTATGGTCCCTCTAACCATGGACTTGATTTCCATAATTTTTCTTAATGCATTTTAGCATCATACACGTATTAATTCAATATGAGGAAAACCCACAAGTCTTTGGTGTTGTTGTTGTTTTATCCTGTGATCTGCTATATAATATTGCATGCATTGCTCTCAATATTTATTTACCTGGGACAATTATTTTAGGGTAATTCATCGAAAGTATACTGAGGTTTTATAAGTTCCCCAAAACGTAGTAGTTGTTGTTGCTGTTAGGGTTGATCTTCCTTTCTACGGAAGCCTGGGCGTTGTTGATAGGAAATGATGGTGGAAGCTAGGAAATGATAGGATAGTCACAGAGAAGAATGGGCAATTGTCAGTGTCTTCAAAGTATTTGGTTGCTCCCAAATCTGGAACTGTAGGCTATCAATGCATTCAATATTTTAGCAACTGTCCTGCTATCACTTTAAAGCATAAGTAGGAGGCAACATCTTTCATACACGGGCATGCACCTGATGAAACAAACTTAAATGGACAAGGTTATTGTGTCTTTTTTTTTCCTCTTGTCATAATCATGTAATATTGGAAGAAAATGTGTGATGAAAAAGAATATTAGGGACTCAGTCTCGTGGAAAAGTGGTTTTGGACACTGTTTCTTGATGAAACTTTAGATGATCAATTAACTGCCTGATAAGCTGGTGGTTTTCTTGTCATGATAAAAGATTTGTATTGTTCTCCGTTTGGGAATCTTCGTTATTTAATCATACTCGTTTTTTTTATAAAAAAAATTGGATGCAGTGAGGTTTCTCTCTCCAGGCTTGCCCCATTGGAAGCGATACTGTTTGATGTTGATGGAACTCTCTGTGATTCAGATCCCCTCCACTACTATGCCTTCCGAGAAATGCTTCTAGAGGTAATGCTTCTATACTGAAAACTCAGTCTTCATCGTGTCATGATCTTATTTTTCTTCAACACACATGTGCATCAAATTGTAAGGGGGGATGTTCTTTCCTTGAGGTGGTGAATATGTTAAATAATGCTGTCTAATTGATGGAGACATATGACCTATCACTTGAGCTATACTTTTTGAAAATTAATCCAGTTCGGAGAACTAATCACACTGCGTTGTCCAACAGATAAATTTCAATGATGGGGTCCCGATTACGGAGGAATTCTTTATTAAGAATATTGCTGGGAAGCATAATGATGATATTGCCTTGTCTCTTTTTCCCGATGATCTCCAGCGAGGCTTAAAATTCACGGAGGATAAGGAAGCCATGTTTCGAAGGTAGATCACCTCCTAGTTCAGTTCCTCTGTTGAGATTTTCTCTTGGTCCAAACCATATAACTTCTTATATGGGAAACAGGTTGGCATCTGAGCAACTGACGCCTGTAAATGGCCTCTATAAATTGAAAAAATGGGTTGAAGACCATGGCCTGAAACGTGCTGCAGTTACGAATGCTCCAAGAGCAAATGCTGAAGTCATGATCTCACTTCTGGGCCTCTCAGATTTTTTTGATGCTGTTATCGTTGGGGATGAATGTCAACATGCCAAACCACACCCAGAACCCTACTTGAAGGCTGTTGAAGTACTCAATGTGTCAAAGGACCACACCTTTGTGTGCGAGGTTGGCCTTCTTCCTAGATTTGTTATTTTCTAAGCTTCTGAAGCTTGGGAGATTTTCCTAACATTTTGTTCTGTTTCTCCTTGGTTAGGATTCTGTTTCAGGCATAAAAGCTGGGGTGGCCGCCGGGATGCCTGTTGTTGGTTTAACAACCAGAAACCCAGAACATTTATTGTTGGAAGCAAAGCCTACACTTCTTATAAAGGATTATGAAGATCCAAAGTTGTGGACAGCTCTGGAAGCATTTGATAAGCAAGCAGCTGCTGCGAAACCTGCTGCTTGAATAATTTCCTTGGTAACTAGAAGGATTATGATTTACCTGAACAATTCTTTTCCAATACAACTTGTGTATCATATCCCCTGAAGCTGCTTGTGGTTTGACATCTTGCGCATCGGCCCATAATGAATGGCGTCCATTTGGTTTCAGGGGATGTGGCCCTACTAACATTCATTTAGAACAAGGATGTGTAGTGCTCTTTAAAAGTATTGGGATAATCACTATAAAATAAATGGAATCACAATTCACAGTATTATATGATCGGTATGTGTACTCTGAAATCAAATTTATATTTTATCATTATGGTCACGGATTATGTGTTTTCTGATAATTACTATTTGGAACTCGTCACTTTCGGAGCCATGTCTTTGCAAATATGCCCTTAAGAATGAACCCTTCAAACCTTTCCACCGATTCACAGATAGCAAAATGATAATGGCACAATCCAATCTAGCTAAGCTGGCAGTCAGGGTTTATTTTAGGGGACTAAATTGAGGTTCGCCATAATTTCTTTGACGAAAGGACGCATCCTCTGTAATCATGATCGAATTAGTTAAGTTCGATGTTTTAGTACAGGTAAATTTCAACGGTGGAGTTCCTATAACCGAAAAGTTCTTTGCTGAGAAACTTTTACAAAAAGATTAGTGAATGATGATATAGAAAAAGGCCCGAAATTTCTTGCTGATAAAAAAACCTTGCTTCGGAGGTAAAAACCGGTGCACTCGTATATTATTTACAAATCACCTCACTTTCTAAGGAGCGAATTTCCTTCGGAAAAATATATATTGGCCCCGGAAAGAATGAAGGCCGTAGATGGCTTATAATAATAAATGGGCTGAAGATCATGGCTTGAAACGGGCTGTTGTTACTAATTATCGTTTAAAAGATTTATTTCGAAGCTCTTATCGTTGGCGGTTACAATTATATATTCATTTACTTGTTTTAAATGGTAAATTAATATAATAAAAATTGATAACGATTTGATGGCATATCACAAATGTGTACTATGTACAAATTGATAACAGCCAAGTTTCTCAATTCATAGGGATTAATAAGGAATGAACTAGATTTCAAACTAGCAACTAAGTTCCTAAATCTAGCCTACAGACGACCTCAATAAGGATTATTGGAGCAAGACATTTCCGCAGAAATGAAAGCGGTTGTGAGACTTGGAACACAGGGAACTTCAGGATATATAAAAAAACTCATCCCATCTGAGAAAAAATTGGAATTGGCTGCGCAAGAGGCTAATGCTAATATAACCTGTCTGTTGTGTCATGTCTGTCAATCATTAACTGTATCAAATTTTCTCTGCAAATGCTCATATGATTCATCTCATGCAGCCCATGAGACTGAATCAATCTCATCCCTTGCCTTTCTGTACAGCTCAAGCCTTCTTGCACATTTCTGCCTCCTTTCCATCAATGCAGGATCTTCATCTAGCAATTCTGCAAGTTGCTTTCCCTACAGAACAAATGACTGAAAAATCAATAAAACACGTACTACTAGTAATTGTCTTGCACTAGGCAAATGGTACCAAGTTTATATGACATCAAATTCCCAGCGGAGAATCAAAAATGCATGGTCTCACACTTTCATGTATGTGCCAAGGTTTTTTCCCTACCTCCTTTTTACCCACTTGGGTATAGAAGTGATCTAGTAAAGATCGTTTGGCCTCCTTCACTTGGCAATGAACCACGGCCTTTGGAATTGAATTCCTCATTGTCTGAGACACCATAACAATATAAGACGATACGTTTGATCCAATTCTACGACAATGCCCCTCTGTGTATCGGTCTATATTAGAGAAAGTTGGGTCTCCACCCTTCTCTGCCTCTAGGGGAAGTTTCCTGAAGAAATCAACAGTCAGGTATGAGGATTCCATCTCCACCAACCTCAAAGTTGTCTTCTTACTGTCTTCACGGAACCTCTCCAATGCATCATAGGCTGCAGAAGCTATTTCAGCTTGAAGACTTGGAAAGCGCTTCAACTCCTGTTCATTTCCCAAATCAATAATTATCATTCATTCTAGATCTTTTTCTGTAATACACCTGTAAAGTTTCTGAATTCCAAACCTGAGTTTCTCCAATTGACCTCCTTACGATCTCCTTCAAAATAAAGTGAACCTGCAAGATAACACCAATCAAAAGAGCATATCCATGACTGGATAAGATCTGAAACATAGAACGGAATTTGTATTAAGGAATGATGAAAGTTGAGACAGAATTTTATGACCACATCTTGTGATGCAAACCTTTGTTACATATCCACAGACTCTTATTCTTAAAAGACAAAACTTAATTGAAAGGACTTTGAAAAGGATTCCTGAACGTTAGCCAAACTTCCATTTATTGTTCTTCTGTAATGTTTTAAATAAATATGCTCAGATATCATCCATATCCTGGAGATTTTCTGAGTGTTCAGGCCAGAAAGCATCTCAAGAACAGTAAGAATTCCTTAGCCATCATTATCAGTTAATATGAAAACTCACCGTGAAGAACTGACGATGGAAGTTTAAGACAAGAAACATGGTTACTTACAGCATCTACAGAAGCTTCAGCAGGGCCTCTGAAGTAATTAAGTGCACCATCGATAAGACGTCGATAACCCTGCTCTGGTGCAATTAGATGAGGTTGATATCCATCTGCCTCTGAAACCACTTTTCTTACATTTTGCAGAGACAAATGACGGTCGAATGGAAGCTTCCTCAAAGCAGTAGGAAGCTGGTGGTCAAAAACTCCATAAATTCGATCACCACCAGGACGCCTGAGGTTAATAATTAGAAGAAAAAACTGATTAGAAGAATCTAACTGTTCATATAATACGAAAGGAAAACAGTATCATCAAAAACAAACAGCTCATAATGAAGAATTGATGGGCATTTCTAAGATTGGTCTATTCAAACATAACATGAAAGAACAAGTGCGCCTGAATAAAGACAATGAGAATTCCTTCAATGCAACCATGGATGTTTCCCTTGAACACAAAATCAACCACAAGTGAGACCTGGCCTTATTCATTTACTATTGATATGGATCTGATTTAAAATGAAATAACAAATTGTGTATAATGCTGCTTCCACTAACATCTGGAAACAGTTCTAAGAACAAGTATCATCAAAAACAAACAGCTCATAATGAAGAATTGATGGGCATTTCTAAGATTGGTCTATTCAAACATAACATGAAAGAACAAGTGCGCCTGAATCAAGACAATGAGAATTCCTTCAATGCAACCATGGATGTTTCCCTTGAACACAAAATCAACCATAAGTGAGACCTGGCCTTATTCATTTACTATTGATATGGATCTGATTTAAAATGAAATAGCAAATTGTGTATAATGCTGCTTCCACTAACATCTGGAAACAGTTTTGTTAATAGAAAAAATGGTGAAAACAAAGTTTGTTACGGTACCCTCCATCCAAATGTTCCTTGAATACTCGATCAAATGCTCGGCATAACTCTAGAATAGTATATAGCTGAGCCTGTTACACACATACCAGCAATTAGTAAATAGTCAACCCAGCAGATCTCAATCTATCAACAATAAACAAGTAGTACATAAACTCCTCACCCCAGCATCAATTGCAACAGGTCTACCAAGGTGATCCAACTCTGATTCAAGTTCATCAATGCTTCTATTTATCAAAGACGTGATACCTGGTATGCGAGTTTTAATTACAGATTCCAAGTGCTAGAAACACAATATTCTCATTAGTGATCAGCAATTGTACAAGGAATTGAGAAAAAATATAGAAGTTGGAAAAATGCCAACATAAATCGGAAAACTGTTAACATTACATTAGACATGCAGGGTTTCTGAAAACAACGGGATAAAGTGAAAAGAAGAATTTCATCCTAATATATTTGACAATTAGCTATTGATAAGGAAGTTGGTATAACAAGTGGAGAAAATATTGTCAGATGCGCATATAAAGCAGAAATTTAACCTTGGACAGAAGTTTTGCAAGATATTCTGAACCCATTCTGCTGGCCAAGTGTCCATAATCAGGACTTGATGAAAAGAACTCATGCTCCCTTTGACGAGCAGCAATCATATCCACATTTTTATTAATATCAGCTTGAGAGCGGTTAACAATTCCAACCCAAGGGTGTTGAAGCGGGTAAGCCCTTCCTTCAAGAACCTTAAATTTTACACAGAGGAATGTAATTAAGTATAAATTAACAAATGCAAAGGAACACATGCTCACTAACATTACTTATAAAAGTTCAAGGGGGTCTGTTTGATTTTAATTTGCAGACATAAAACAGATGGAATGCTCAAATAGTGCCCATTTTGGACTCAGTTGATAGAACAGGTTAACATTTTTCACATATCATCTAGACTGAAGCGAAACATTTCAGTACTATAGAATTGCAGTAGAACAGAGAAAAACAAGAAAGTTTACATCCTGTGCATTTGTTCCCTTATCCATCAAGTCAAGCTTTGTCAACACACCGAATGTCCTTTCACCTGGAAAGAAACAGAAAATCTATGAATCAAGGAAAGAACACCAAAATAAAAGTAGGGGAATGCACCATGTAAGGCTGGGGTGAGTCTTGAAAAAAACAAGAGAGCAGAAAGTAAAACCTTCTGGATCAACTTCTCTAGCAAGTTTAATAGCATCAGATGTTGCTATATCTTGATTGGCTGGAGTTATGGCCAGAATAATGCAATTTGGCTGCATTCCAATGATCAGATGTTAGTGCATTAAAACGTAGGGGGGAAGAAGCATATCATAAAAAACTTGAAAATAGATATATTAAGAATTCTCACAAATCTGGGATGATAAAAAAAAATTCATTTCCCCTGCAGGATATTGTTCCAAATCCCAAACTTAATTACTCCAACCTCCCCATCCTTTTTACCAATAGAGCTTTAGGCAAAAGAGAAAGCTGAACGAATTCCCTAAAGCTAGTAATGCAACTGAATTTCATGAAAAGAGAGACAAAACACACTAACATCCTTTCAATTAACAAATAGAGATCACATGGAAAAAACAACAGATCAATATTAACCAAAAATGTAGCTATGCATCATGCATTCATATCAAAACCAATCACAAAGTATTGGAAACTTCATTCATTATGATCAATGGAAAACAGACATTGTACAGTAGTTTAAAAACCCTGAAAATGGGAAGACTAATAAAATGAACCTCCTAGAGCTTCTACTGTGGTTTGGAGCCCCTAATCAAGTCTCCCTTAGCCACCAAAATTTTGCTTTTGCTAGGGACAGATAAAAATAGTCCTCTGGAGAGAAAAATAGAAAACATAATTGATGAAGAGAGCCATTGCACAAATCCAGAGAGGGAAAGTGCGTAGACATGCAATGACTGAGAGTAAATCTATTCATTAGTGCAAGTATATATATATAAATCTACAGAAGTGTATACAATCTTAAATCCACAAATTGTGCATATTTTTAGCAATTTATGATATGAATATTACATCTAATGCTCATTAGGAGATAAATATTATCATCAAATTGCTCAAAAATAAGTTTGATTTACCTTCTCAACATATAAACGAACCATACTCTCTATGTCCTTAACAATGCTCTCTGGCTGACCCTCTATCATTAACAAACATCTCTAGTTATGCACTTGATGGTAGAATGAAGAAACTTTTAAATATAGTACACACATTTTAACAAAAGAAAGGGCAGAATCAAACAAAAGAAGGAAAGAGTCAACTGCAAAAGAAAAAAAAAATAATTTACCATGAACATTCTGCATGAAATTGATATATGCAAAACAAAATTGTAATTCTATTATGATCAAGTAAAGATAAGGTCACTATAAATAGTGTTCTGGAAAAATAGATGTGATATGATGTTTGCTGCATAGCTCAAGTTCTTTTACCATTTGGGGAGTAGATACTCATATGAATAGGAACAGGAGATATCTGCTTTGACTTCCCAATAATTTTATCAGTTTCTTCTTGAATTTCCTTTCGGACCATTGCTGCACATAGAGAAATACAGTTAAACCTGTTAAATGAATCTTCTACTCCAAAAGATAACTAAAGGGTAGAGAAACACAAACATTGTATAGCCAAATAACTTATATCTTGTAAGAATCGCAGTTTTCTGATAAACAACTTAAAATGACCACATATGAATAGAGATATTCAACCAATATACCATGAGAAAAGTTTAACTATGACACCTATCAAAGTTTTTCTCAGAAAGCTATTAGAACCCTCATGTCTGAAACATGTCTACTCAAATAAATCATGTAATCCTATCACAATTAAGAAGCATAAAAACAATGCAAACTGACAATGTAAACAGAGAGGGAATCTGGAGCAGGCTGGGAGATGAGACACATATCTGGTCAGCATTTTTCACCAGAAAACAAATACTTAATTACTTTCTGAAAGATTACATAACTAAGTAACACAATCATACATTATAATCAGCAAAACAAATCACATACCGAAATCTGTGAATCTCTCCCTTTGCTTGTGAAGAAATTCTGCATACTCAGTTATCCCTGGTTCTGTCTTGTGCAGTTGCAACACCAAAGGCCGCCTTGTTACAATCCCTGAAAATCACACGAAAACCATAAGAACTAAAGCGTAGAAGGAAAAAAATTTTCTTGTCAATGAAACCACGGAAACTTAAAAATTATTACTTTTTCGTTTTCTTTTCAATCTTAAAGTGCAATCAAATTCCAAGCTATGCCAATAAATAACCCAAATTTTATGCAATACATTATTCATATCATTAATCCAAACAAGTGAAAAACAAAAAATAAAAAGACAAACAGAAAAACTCATGAGATTCACAACTTCAACCTTTTCTCTTTTTTTCCTCAAGTTCAGCTAATAATTCCAAAACTTTCGATTTATGCAGTTTTTTTTTTCAGTTTAAATTAACACATGTAAACAGCAAAACAGAGTCCAGGACTAAGAATGTAGGAGAAAGCGAAAGCGAAACTGCAGGACCAAAAAGATGTTCCACAAAACAAACCGGAAAGTAAATATAAAACTATCTGCTAAAGTAGTTTGAATCAGATGACATGAAACATTAATACTTGAGAAAACATTCGCACATTATCTATTATTTCTTTTTCGTTTAAATTTCTCAGAATCCATTCAGATTTTAAACTAAAACCAACAAAATAAAGAAAAACATAAATTGAAATTTTACCTGATCCTCTTGGAAGAAAATCTCTACCTACAATGCTCTCCAACACTGATGACTTTCCAGAACTCTACAATAATAAATACACAAAAGTATACACATTGTAATATTTATTACCTATATACGTATAAATAAACACTTGGATATACATAAATATATGGCCAAAAAAAATTTTATATTTGCATTTTCGATATATTAATTTTATTCAAGTTAAGAAAAAAAAATCCATCGAACAAAAATCAAATTACCATTTGAAAAAGAAATCCAAAGCAGGCCTTAGCAGCTAAAAAGCAACCACGACACTCACTAAAAATATCAAATACAAAAAAATCATACGTATGCAACACATATAAAGACATGATACGCATGCGTGCACGGTACACGGAAAAGCAATGTAAGAAAAAATGAGGAAAGAAAAGAGGTTCTTTAAAACACAAACACATCCACTTCAAATTTCCAAAACACGCAAATATATATAACAAAAAGAACCGTGTGGGTGGAGACATAGTGAGAGAGAGGAAGACCTGGCCACCAACAACGGCGACAGAGGGAAGAGACTCCCAGAGAGTAGGCAAAGAAGCGGCAGCGGCGCCACCAGAGTCACCGCCGTAGTCACCGAGAATAGTACAGGCTCTCTGTATTCTGTTAACAAGACTAATCAAGCTCTCCATGGTAGCCATTTGAGAAGAAGAAACGTTAGGTTTCTCTTCCGTAACTGTATTTTGTTTCCGCAGGGAGGAGGCAGTTGCGATTGTTTTTGAATTTGAAATGGACCGCAAAACGGAAACTAGAAAACACGAAGTGATCGTGACAGAGAGGGAGTAGAGGAGAAAGATTAAGAGCGCTATTTTCGCTTTCCTTGTTTTGTTTCAATTATTTGAAATTTGGAGGAGAGAGAAAGTATATGGTATTTATACTGCCTCGCCACGTCAGCTAACCTTTTGGATGGTTTGAATACGAGTGGACCTCCTCGTGACTCGAATTTGAATTCCCACTGGGTCATCGCTTAATCACTGTGGATCTGTGTAATTTCGAATCAGATTTTAACCTTTTTCTAATAATTTGGTACACTTTATTTGTCTTTCCTTCCTTTCTGTTTTCTTTATTCAATAACTCTGAGTAGCTATTAGCAATTTATTTTTATTAATATATTTTTTATATTATTTTATGCTTTTTTTTATTTTCATTTTCCCCCCCCTTGAGTTATAAAATTTAGAAGGACTAGAGTTACACATGTCAACATATCATTGTTCTTCTAAGGACAACTTATGGGTATCTTGGTCAATTAACAGGAAAATTAAATAGTGAGTCTTAAAGGCTATTTGGCATTGTGATCAGAAAGTATTTATAAAAAATATTCAATAACTCTGAGTAGTTATTAGCAATTTATTTTTTTAATATATTTTTTATTTAAAAATATTTTTCATATTATTTTATGCTTTTTTTTTCTTTTTCTTTTTCCTTGAGTTATAAAATTTAGAAACTACTTCATATAAGGACTAGAGTTACACATGTCAACATGTCATTGTTATTCTAAGAACAACTTATGGGTATCTTGGTCAATTAACGGGAAAATTAAATAGTGAGTCTTAGGGTTTGTTTGGCATTGTGATTAGAAAATGTTTATGAAAAAATTTAAAAAAATTTATTTTAAATTAAAAAATTTAGTGTTTTTAGAACATTTTGATGTGTTGCTATCAAAAATAATTTTTTAAAAATAAACTTTCAAAAACAACCGCAATCACACTCACAAACAGGCCCTTAGATGACCAAAAAGCGAAGTAACCAAATTATTAATCTCAACAAATTTGGGAAGTACTTGTTCATTTTAGCTTATTTTTAATTATTAGTAATTGAATTGATTATCTAAATTCTTTTATAAAAATAAGATTTTTTTTTTAAATATATATAAGCTTATTTCTTAATTTACAATAATATAGGTGGTTCACGTTTCACTAAGAAGCAAGTTGAGTTTTATGCAATATAAAAAAATATTCAATTATTATCAATATGTTTTAAAGAAAAAATTCATAGCTTGACATCATAAAATAATTGGGAAAAAATAATTGTCAAATCCTAAGAATGAAATTAAAAAAAATCTAAAAAAACAAAGATCTTATAAGTTAAAATCCACTACTTCATATTATAAGAAAAACTCAAAAACATTATGATTGTCAATCCCCAAGAATCCAAGTATATAAGGATGAAATAAAAAAAATCAATTAATAAAAAAGGGTCTAATGAAACAAAGAACCATCAAATCCAAATGAGATCCTAAAAACTCGTGAGTGAAACCATACAAATAAAATATCTTAATAGAAGGGAAAACGGTGAATTGACTTGTGACCTGGGTGAACCAGGGCCTAGGGGAAGTTGGGAATCAAAAGAAATTTGGAAAAAACACGAGTGGACAGATGACATAGTCAAACCATGGTAAACCTAATCAAGACTATGTGAAGAATCATTGACTATATTTATTTATTTACTTATTTTCAAAATAGTATCATTCTTATTTTATATATATATATATATATATAAAACATGACTTGGGCTCACCTAGGTCAACCCACTTGATATTTGATTTAGTATTTGTCTTGGATCTCCCATGGGATTGATTTTTGGAGAATGAAAGGACACCTAAAATTTTGAATTAAATGAGAAAATCAAATCGAACAATAAAATTACAAAATAACTATCTAAAACATCAAAAGAATGAGAATCAAATTTAAAAAAAATAAAAAGCCAAAATTACAAATCCAATTATGAAATTTTAAAACTAAAAATTGATAAAAAGGTATAAGAATAAAACTTGTAATCAAAACATCAAGTGCCTAACTTAAAATATCATTAAATTTAGATTAAAGGCTAAACTAAAAAAAAAAAAATGAATCCGAATCAAAAAAAAAAATCAAGAGAATCAAGACCAGATTTGAAGAAATTAAAAATCAAGATTTTGAATCCAAAGATGAAATTGATAACAAATTAAAATTTTATAAAAAAAAGATAAAAATGAAATTTAGAAATTAAATATTTAGAGGCAAATATGAAATGTCATCAAATAATAGGATACAATTGTTGTTTTGTAATGTGCAACATGAAATTCAATGTGTAGGAGAGAGCAAGAAAAAAAGAAAGAGGTGATTAGCATCAAAATACCACTGAAAACATCACACACACCAATCTACGTGGAAAAGGAAGTCGTGGAGCTTTAAATGTCATTATAAAAATTGATGTTATTCTATTGGACGACAACTCATATGCCGCTCAATAAAGCACAAAGCCTCTCCACGTGCTAGAGTGTGCATAAGACGTGCTAGTAGTTGTTTTCTTTAAATATTTTTTAAAATGCACGTGCTAAAGTGTGCATAGGACATGCTAGAAATTATTTTATTTAAATATCTGTTAAAATAGAGAAAAAACAAATTGTCCCTAACTCAACTTAGTAATAACACCAAAATTAAATTAAATGACAAAAATACCTCCAAATGCAATGCTAAGTAAACATGATGTTAAGGTTAATTTAGTACTTCTAGTATTTTTTAAAATATTAAAAAATAAAAAGTACCTTTAAAATAATTAAATTAGAACCTATTACAAGATTCTACTATACATATTATTGTCTATAATAATCAAATTATTAAATATGCAAGGGCTAAAATGTATTACACATATAAATAATTTATACATTTTTATTGACAATAGAAGGTATTGTTAGGCCAAGTTGGAGTACTGATCGAAACTAAGTTCATTCATTACATAGTTCTAAGGACATACTTCTACATCACTAACTAGTAATGTCATGATCCAGTTTTTTATATTGATTTGATTGTAAATAAAGTATGAATACTTCAAACATAATTTATATAATATTTTTATGATTGTTTTATTGCTGTTGTTTATTCAGAGTAATAATTGTAAAAACTAAGTAATATTTTTTTGGTAAAAATTAACTGAGGAACTACAAAATCAATCAGGTCATAATACAAAATCAAATCCCATTAGAGGATCCTTAATGATTCAGTTTATATCTAGATAATGAATTCTTTGTTTTCCTGTAACTGGCCAACTAATAAAATATACCACAACTTTTGCTTCCCAGTAGATAAGCTTGATATAGATTAACCTCCCAATCTATGCTCAGTAGGAGACGAGCTCTTGCAAGCATGGCATCGTGAGTGTCTACCTTATCCAACAAAGAGTCTGATTCCAAAATGAATCTTATGAAACCTAAGGGACCATGCAAGCTCTTGCCTTGCAACTGTTCTATATTTTTGCAGGACTAGCTTAAACTTCCTAGCTCTTACCTTGTACATTAAATTTCTCGTGTGTTCAAACTATCATCTGGTCTCTCATTGTGTCCCAGTAACCTCATTTTCATTGGTCAGGATTGTCTTGGATTTAGCATCATCTAGATAATGTTGATAAATGTAGGAAAGAAAGCCCCAGATTGCCAACAGCATGGCCATAACCTTCACACCATTCATCTTATCGTGGAGAAATATCACAGCAAGAATGGGAACAAGCGGCAAAGCCAGTGTACTTATGACATTAGAGAAAAGAGATGATACCTCAAAAATCAGCCCCAACAAACCCACTGAGGAAATTTGCCATGTAATAGCGGTCCAAATAAGAGTCATCAAATAGGATACTTTTCCTTCTTTATATCCTCTCATCTCATTTTCAAGACTTTCCCATTCTTTGCTTGCAAAAAGCCCCACCACACAGCCACAGGTCGCAACAAAAGATGGATATTGTTGGTTATTTATTTTAGTCCTGCAAATGTTTCATCAAATATGTTTTAGTCATTGTTATTATCTTTGATTTAATTAAAGTCAGTCAAATATATGTCCTAGTCTTAAGGAATCAGTTATTTACGTGTGCTGGTTGTGCAGCTCATGCAGCTCACTTCGTGGCCTTGTTCTCTTTGTTCGTGTCTTAAATGGCAGCATGTTACATGATCATGGAGTCCATATCATGGCTGTCATGTTTAATTTTTTTATCTATAAATTGTAAGGTTGCATTTCAATTCATTTAATTCAATTCTGCAATAAAAAAAGGATTTGTCAACAGTACAAACATCTACTATGCAAATTCATTTCTGGAATTCTCAAATTCATTTCTTCTCCCCTGTTTCGTTTTTTCTTCTACAAACACTTTCAATTGGTATCAGAGCACTTTTCTTTAAGGGACCTGAAATGGAGGTTGAAACAAGTTTCTCTCACATGTCTTCTCCTATCTTTTATGGAGAAAACTATCAACTGTGGGCAGTGAAGATGGAGACCTATCTGGATGCTATGGATCTGTGGGAAGCTGTTGAGGAAGATTATGAAGTGCATCCCTTGCCTAATAATCCAACAGTGGCTCAGATCAAAAACCACAAAGAGAGAAAAGCAAGGAAATCAAAAGCAAAAGCATGTCTATTTGCTGTTGTTTCCACAACCATTTTCACCAGGATTATGTCACTTCGATCAGCAAAGGATGTTTGGGATTACTTGAAGAAGGAATACGCAGGAGATGAAAGAATTCGTGGCATGCAAAGTCTCAACTTGATAAGAGAATTTGAACTGCAGAAGATGAAGGATTCTGAGTCCATCAAGGAATACTCAGATAAATTGCTTGGAATTGTCAACAAGGTAAGGCTACTAGGTACAAGTTTCTCTGACTCCAGAGTTGTAGAGAAAATCCTAGTAACTGTACCTAAGAAATATGAAGCATCCATAACCACCTTGGAGAATACCAAGGATCTGTGCAATATCACCTTGGCAGAATTATTGAATGCCTTACAAGCTTAGGAGCAACGAAGGCTTATGAGGCAAGATCACATTGCTGAAGGAGCTTTACCAGCCAAGCATCAAGATCAAGGCAAGAGGAAATTCATCAAGAAATTTCAGTCTTCAATCAATGAAGCCACTGCCAACTTCAGAAATCAAGGCAAAGGAAGAAACTCAAATAGAGGCTATCCACCTTGCAAGCATTGTGGCAGAACAGGCCATCCACCATTCAAATGCTGGAAAAGGCCTGATGCTAAGTGTAACAAGTGCAATCAGCTTGGGCATGAAGCTGTTATATGCAAGAGCAAATTTCAGATAAAGGAAGCAGAGGCTCAAATTGCCGAGAAAGATGATGAAGATCAGATTTTTGTGGCAACCTGTTTTTCAACCAAGAGCACTTCAGAATGTTGGCTGATCGACAGTGGTTGTACAAACCACATGACATATGACAGAACTCTTTTCAAAGATTTGCAGACCACTGAAACAACAAAGGTTCGAATAGGGAATGGTGACTATATTTCAG